>OX387243.1:108851307-110239995 GCA_947561735.1 Cenchrus americanus
TTGTTTAAACCTTGCACTTGATCATACATGAGAAAACATAATGCTCTCAAAGGTTTAATTTATTAAGGTTTCATAAGGTACTAGCCTTCATCCCTACGGAGGGTAGATTATTAATTAAGCTTATCCCACAAGTATTAACATGCTCCCAAAGTTTAAATAGATCTCAGAAATTTTGAAATAAAGAACCAGATGAAAAAGAGCTAAACCAAGTTCATAAAATCATCTTGCATCTTGCTCATGAACTCTCATCTCATCTTGTCTCTCAAGCCTATTTATTCTACTCCTTTCCCTCTCATAACATATATATGTGGTAGACTTTATATGGAGCTTTTTGGGAAAGTTTAGTCCTACCAAGATATTATAAATGAGATGTAGTCAAAACGAGACAAGCTTCTCATGGTCTTACCGAGACTCGTCAAAAAGGTCATTGGAAAATAATGTTTTATCTAGGAGTGGAAGACATTTCGGTATCGGTAAATTCGGTTCGGTTCCAGTAATTACCGAATGGTACCGAATTGATCCCAAAGAAGATGTAATAGCATGTTCAAAAAACTAATTTTGACATGATTTCATAGATAATAATAATGCAAAATACATATACATATAAAAGTCCACATGAATATAAGTGCGAGTGCCAAAATTACATAATATAATAGTCTGTAAAAGTGCAACCAATAATATAATAACACTTAAACCTATTCAATTTCAGGTGACTTCGGTACTTTCGGTAAATTCGGTACAGTTTCGGTATTTACCTCGGTATTTCGATTCTTGAAAACTCGGAAACGAACATGGAACCTAATATTTCTGTTTGTTAAATTTTGGTTCGGTTCTCGATAATTTCGGTTCGATTCTCGGTATTTTGTGCCCACCCCTATTCTCAGGAGTCGATTGAGTCCTTGGGGAGTCATGCGAGCCAACTTCTGCACCCCTTCATGAGCATGATTGGCAAGTAGTTTGCCATCATGTAGGAGTTGCCTCCTGCGGCCTTGACCGCGGTGGAGTAGATTTGTAGCCATTGAACATGATCAAATGTTTCGTCTTAATTGTGTACGTCAGACAGTTTGAAGCCTCGGGGCCAAGTCACCCTTCGCAGTCGCATTGTGAGGGAAAGGAAACCGTCATATGACTTCGCGTCCTCTCGACCTCTGCGGCACTTGTGGGTCAGCCTCTCGTAGGAGTTGTAGCTCTCGCCGGAGTTGGCATAGCTACCCGAGTAGTCCTCATAGCCGTTGCGCGAGTCGGAGGGTGGGGTCGCGTCGCACCGCCACGATGATTTAGGGCTCCATTCTCCCTATCGTAGTCGCGGCGGTGTTCCGCCTCATGTCGTCATCGTTCTTGTGCGCAACGGTTGATGGTGTGCCTCGCATCGCGGGCACGAAGCCTGTCACGAAGATCTTCACCACCCTCGCGGTGAATCCTCTTGCGTTGTGGTCGGCGTGAGCCACCTATCTCTCCTCGCCCGACTGGTAGGGAGGAATCGATCCGATTAGCCTGGGTCGCGGTGGCTATGACCGGCGCTTGGAGGCACCCCAGGCCCAGTGTCCCAGGCGGTAGTTTGTCGAGGTCCTCATTCATCATGATGAGGTTCTCCTTCGGGGTCGCGTAGACCCCGTGTCCGCCGAAGTCAACAGTGGTCACGTCTTCCAACATACTGAGGCGTATGTTGCGAGAACGCCGAGTGCGGCGTCTCGGCCTCCAGTGTGGCGGGCTGGACCCCGAGTGGTCAACCTCAGGTTCCTCTTCTTATTCATCCCAATACTGGGGGACGCGGTTAGCCTCCTGGCGCCGCCACGCTCGGTCTGAGTTCTTTCTTTGGCGCTCGGCCTTTTGTGCGGCCATCTCACCATCCTGACTCCTGAGTGGGTTCATCCTCCGAGATCGTGGTGGGAGCGTCGACGCCAGCCACCGTCGCATAGACAAAAGCTAGAGCCCAGCCGTCGTCTGATGATTCAGAATGATCGGTAGATCGGATCTCTGTAGAGTCGGTCGATCCAAAGGTCACGAAACTGTCCTTGAGGCTCAAAGCCGCCCTCAGGGATGTGAAGGAGCCTTCCGAGTCATGGTCGAGACCAGGTCGCCTGGCCGAGTAGTTTGGCTGGTGCAGATCTTCAGACACCTCGGTGGTCCAATCTCTGAGTTTCCCGTCCTCCTCCGAGATGGGAAGAGGGATCCATAATGATCATCATTGTCGAGAGGAGTGATCACCATCGACATGAAGCGCGGTTGCTCCTCGTCTGAGTGGTATTCCACCGGTTGGGGCGAGGAGACCGATGCTAGGTTTTTTGCCTCTGAGGTGGCACAAGCGGCAGCGCTCTTCAACCCGTAGGTAAAGCACTCGACCCGCGCGGGACCAAGGGCAGCCTCGCAAATTTCAATCGTGTCGGCCATCTGGCCAATGACCCGATCCATGTATTGGACCAGATCGCATTCGGGAGGATCTGAGGATCCTTCAACCATTATATCTCCAACTAGGAGGCGTGACTGTCGGGCTGGTGACATGCTAAAGAGGACTCGGCAAGCCTTATGTTTCTCCAGATTGGATCTGGGGACCGATCGATGGCCCACAGGCGGCGTAAGTACCGCACCAGAGGTCTTTTCCACGGTGACGGTGATGTTCAAGATGATGCAACGGATCTCCCCGATGAGGGTGTGACCCTGAGGAGGAGTCATGTAGCCAGCCATCTGCTCGTCGACGGTAGGGATGGAGTTGATGGTCCTGAAAGGGATTCCTGCCCCCAATGCGGTGAAAGCAAGGCAGCTAGTCGGGATCTTAACAGCAGCCATCAAGCTCACCAATTATCGCGGTGAAGCCCCTATCTAGCGCGCCAACTATCGGTACAATGGTGCCGACAGTCCACCACGGGGTAGGCTGTGGTGGTAGATTGTGTGGAGAAGATCGCAGAGACTGGAGCTAGATGGTGGACAAAGGACACAAGGGTTTATCTAGGTTCGGGACGCAAGAATGTGTAATACCCTACGTCATGCATCTAGTGGTTGTATTGCTTGGGAATCCGATTGGACTTGTTCTGGAGGGGGTCCCTGCCGCCCTCATATAGGCTCAAGGGGCAGGGTTATAGATCGCGTGGGATCTATCCTAGTCATTTATACAAGATCTTTTCCTCATGAACAAGTAATATCTTTCCTAACCAACTAGTCTTTATCTATGGTATCTTATCTCCTCGGGCGCCACCTCATTCCCGATCCGTATGCCCGCATCGTGTGGGCCCTTGTTGTCCCTGAAGATACGTCGTGGGACCCTTTCGTGTGGCACCCCGGGGGTATATCCCCCACAATAGTCATCGCGATTGATCTCTTTATCACTTACCCAATCCACTTTGTGCTTGGCTTTGCTTCATCCACAATTTATTTTTATTTGTAATACCCCTTCAAATGTTTGTTTTTGATTGACAATGAATATGCAAGCTTCCAATTGAGAATCACCAAATCTACACTCATCCTTGTATCTTGTGACAACCCGCACGGGAAAATACCGTACTATCACCTAAACCAATCCACTGTGGCCATTAAGCGACAGTAAAGTACCATCCCATTGGTTCACAGAGGATCGAACATATGCATTTAAACTCACATAAAGGCGAGACCAGAGTACAAACACGAATTAAATTCAAATCTACCCCGAAGGGTTAATTAATACAAACCAACGTTCATGACATGATAAGTAAAAGTACAGAGTTCGAAAACAACGGATAATTAAACTAGCGACATGGTAGACATCACAGGAGGCTATCCGTGATGTCATCACTCGTCGTCATCCACCCACTCTAGCTCCCAGTCGGGTGGAATTTCTCTAGGCCAAACAACATCACCTGCAACCACATTTACAAAGCAAGGCTGAGTATACTAATACTCAACAAGACTTAACTGTCAGGTGATAACTACATCCCCAACTCTAGACATGATAGGCTTTTTGGCCGGTGGAGTTCTTTTGCTGAAAAGCAACAAAGAGTATGTCCTTACTTTCGATAGGTTCTAACCCGCCGTTAGAACGTAGGATGGCCCGATCTTCACGGCAGTAGGTCTTGAACTTGAAGAACGACAATGGGGTAGCGGAAATAGGATGGTAACTTACTGGAATTCGAAGATATCTTGCTGAAGATCAGCGGGTAACTAGCTTTATACCTAGCCAAGGTTGGATGCGACCCAAACGACGGGGAGAGAGACACCGAAACCACGAGGACTTCGACTCGATCTCCAAACGACCGCAGAACCACAACCGGAGCTAATCCACACAAGGTGAGCCAGCCGTACCGGAACTCACAAAGCACGAACTAGTGGACCTCGGAGAGATCTCTTCACATGTCCAAGTAGAACAAGGAAGAACAAGGGTGTGAGTAAGGCACTCGGGCGGCTCGGCCGCGAAATCACTTGGATTATCTCAATTCATCAAAAGTTGTTTTTAGCTTACATATGGGGGGTATTTATACTAAGAACAACCCTCTTAGGTAGGTGGAAACACCAAAACAAACTGAATACGTCGCCAATGTGAAAGGATCTCCCGAGATGACCTTCGAGTTGTTTCCGCGTGACTGTTTGACTGCTGAGCAGTCTTCAATGTTTTGATCATAACTTCTTCTAGGAATCTTCAAATGATGTGGGACTAGATGCGTTGGAAAGCTAACTCGATTATCTTTCCAACGGTGTATAGCATGCTATGGGAAACTTCGTAGATTGGTACAGCTTAATGCCCGAACTTATGCTTCGGAGAAACTGCCGAATGGATTGCCGAATGGATTGTCAATTGCCGAATGGCCTTGCTGAGTGACGAGAACTTTGCCGATTCTAGCTTCGTGACCTTCGTCTTGATGATTCTCTTCAACGTACCTGAGAAGTATCAACATACAAGACTTAGGTAGCATAAAGTTATCATTAGAATTGAGTTTAAGTTCACAAAGTAGCGCGTGCACCTCTTGTTGTATCTTTTTAGCTCGGCTACGTGTGATTGGTCCTGCAGGTGTTGGTGTAGAGGTCGGCAATGTAGTCGATGACGCCGGCGTGTGCATATCATCCTCCCCCCTTCAAAAAGAGTTGTCCTCGACTCTTCCAATCCAAAGAATGGAGAGAGATCGGACACATTGAAACCGGTACTCACTCCATAAGTACTTGGCGGATCGATCTCATAGGCGTTGTCGTTGATCTTGCGAAGCACTCGAAAGGACCATCGGCCCGGGGGTGCTGCAGCTTGCTCTTGCGTTGCTCGGGAAATCTGTCTTTGCGTAGATGCACCCAAACAAGGTCACCTTCTTCAAAGATCATCTTCCGTCTTCCTTTGTTGGCTTGCTTCTCATACCGTCCGGTCATCTTCTCAATGTTTGTGCGAGCTCTATCATGGAGATTCTTCACAAACTCAGCTCGCTTGCTTGCATCAAAGTTCACTCGCTCCGCACGAGCAAAGGCGGAAGATCTATGGGAGCAAAGTGGGTTTGTAACCATACACAATTTCAAATGGACAAAATTTAGTGGTTGAGTGAACGGCTCTATTGTAGGCAAACTCAACATGCGGCAAACTTTCTTCCCAAAGTTTCAAATTCTTTTTGAGAACAGCTCTCAGGCAACATGGACAAAGTTCGATTTACAACTTCGGTTTGTCCATCCGTTTGTGGGTGACATGTAGTGGAAAATAACAAGCGTGTTCCAAGTTTCCCCCATAAAGTTTTCCAAAAGTAACTCAAAAATTTTGTGTCACGATCGGAAACGATAGTTCGTGGCACCCCATGTAATCGCACAACTTCTCGCGAAAAATAATTCAAAGCAATATGCGAAGTATCATCACTTTTGTGGCAAGGAATAAAATGTGCCATTTTGCTAAATCGATCAACTACAACAAAAATTGAATCCCTTCCCTTTTTGGTTCGAGGTAAACCAAGAACAAAATCCATAGAAATATCCTCCCATGGTACACTAGGAATAGGAAGAGGAGTATATAAACCGTGAGGGTTCAGACGGGACTTAGCTTTGTGGCATGATTCGCAGCGAAGGACATGCCTCTCCACATCTCTTCTCATCTTTGGCCAAAAGAAATGGTCAGCAAGCACTTGCTCCGTCTTCTTGGCTCCAAAATGCCCCATGAGTCCTCCTGAATGTGCTTCCGTACAAGCAAAATACGAACGAGCAATGCGGAATGCACGACTTGTTAGCTCGAAATAAAAATCCATCTTGTACATGATATTTTTCCCATCCTTTGCCATCATGACACTTGGAATATGGCTCGGAAAAACTTGGATCGGTTGTGTATAATTCTTTTATGCTTTCTAATCCAAGAATTTTAGCATCAAGTTGATTTAACAAAACATGGCGTCGTGACAAGGCATCGGCTACAACATTTTCTTTTCCTTTCTTGTATTTAACAACATAAGGAAATGACTCAATAAATTCACACCATTTAGCATGTCTCCTATTCAGTTTTAATTGTCCTTTAAGATGTTTCAAAGATTCATGGTCCGAATGTATCACAAACTCTTTAGGAAAAAGATAGTCTTGCCAAGTTTCCAAACTCCTAACAAGGGCATATAATTCTTTGTCATAAACTGAATAATTAAGAGTTGGACCACTTAGCTTTTCACCGAAGTATGCAATTGGCCTTCGTTCTTGCATCGACACGCCTCCAATCCCAACTCCACTCGCGTCACATTCTATTTCAAATGTTTTGCCGAAATGCGGGAGTGCAAGGACAGGGGCCGTTGTAAGCTTCATCTTTAATTCTTCAAAGGCCTTCGTTGAACATCTCCCCACTTGAATGGTACTTCCTTCTTGGTCAACTCATTGATGGGAGCAGCAATAGTGCTGAAATCCTTCACAAACCGCCGGTAGAAACCAGCGAGTCCAAGGAAACTTCGCACTTGGCTCACGTCCGTGGAGGCGTCCGGTCTCGTACGGCCTTGACCTTTTCTTCATCCACCTCCACTCCTTGACCTCGAAACAACAAAACCAAGAAAAACTACCTTGTCGGTGCAAAAGGTGCACTTCTCAAGGTTAGCGTATAATTTTTGCTCACGTAGGACAAAGCAAGCACGCACCGAATATGTTCAACATGTTCTTCAAGAGACTTGTTTGTAAATCAAGATATCATCAAAATAGACCACAACAAATTTGCCGATGAAAGCTCTAAGCACATGATTCATCAATCTCATAAATGTACTTGGTGCATTGGTTAAGCCAAAGGGCATCACTAACCATTCATATAAACCAAATTTTGTTTTGAAAGCAGCTTTTCCATTCATCTCCATCTTTCATGCGAATTTGATGATATCCACTTCTTAAATCAATCTTAGTAAAAATGATAGCACCACTAAGTTCATCGAGCATGTCATCTAATCTTGGAATTGGATGCCTATACCTTACCGTAATGTTATTAATAGCACGGCAATCCACACACATTCTCCAAGATCCATCCTTTTTAGGAACTAATAAAACAGGGACAAGACAAGGTGAAAGACTTTCCCGTACATACCCTTTTTTAATCAATTCTTCCACTTGCCTCTCGAATTTCTTTTGTCTCCTCAGGATTGGTGCGGTAGGCTGCTCGGTTTGGGAGTGAAGCACCAGGAACCAAGTCAATTTGATGCTCGATCCCTCTCTTGGGTGGCAAACCTGGTGGCACCTCATCTGGAAAAACATCCTCAAAGCCCTGTAACACATCAAGAACAACACTTGGCAAAGTAGAAGGTAAGGTGTTAGTAGAAAAAAGGGTGTCCTTGTACATGAGTACAAAGAACATAGCATTAGGTTCACTCAATTCTTTTAAGTCCCCCTTCCTAGCCATCATTACTAAACCCTCTTTTCCCGGTTTTTGGGTTATTTGTGGCCGTGGGTTTTTCTTTGGCTTTGGACACTCTTCCTCACCATTTTTGTGGGTCACTCTAAGGTGATTTTCACTCTCTCGCTGTTTCTTCTTGAGATCATCCTTCAATATTTCTTCGGGGTCAAAGGAAGCAAAGAAATTCGCTCTCCTTTGTATACAAAAGACGACTTGTTGGTTCTTCCAAAAATCGAACATCTCGATCATATAACCATGGTCTTCCTAGCAGCAATTGGCACGCTTGCATAGGTACCACGTCACACTCCACATGATCCGTATACTTTCCAACGAGAGAAAGGAACATTCACCACATGATCGACACGCAGCGCACCACAATCATTCGGCCATTGCATCTTATATGGACCGGGATGTCGTCTTGATTTCAGCCCCAATCGTCCACCAATTCTTGGCTAGCAATATTATTGCAACTTCCATTATCAACAATGATGCGGCAAAGCTTGTCCTTGATCATGCCTCCGGTGTGGAATAGATTGTGTCGTTGTCCATTATTTTCCTTCTCGGCGGTGACACTAAGCACACGAAGAGAAATAAAACAATTATGTTCCCCTTCGTCGGGCTGAATTTCATTCTCCTCTTCTTCGATTTCTTCATCAAATTTTGGACCCTCATCTTCCGGATCACTTTCGATTCCCATTCTCCTTTATCATTCGAGGCAACATTGTCCTCCTACTAGGACATTGAGCAGCAATATGGCCACGCCCGTGGCACTTATGGCATACAATTTCCCGCTTCGGGTAGATGATGTAGCGGCCTGAAGCATGAGTTGGAGTTGCTGAACCGGCAACAGTCGCTGCTGATTTGCAGGTGAAGATGCGCTAGAAACAGCCATCTTTGATGTACCATGAGATGTAGAAGGTTTAGCCGAAGTCCCTTGGGATCGGTGTCCGCCATAAGAAGTGCCGGACTCGTTGCTTGCGCCATGGGGCAGCGATAGATTGACTGCCATAAGATTTTCCCCGAGACTCTTGCTGAATTTTCTTCTCCGTACGCATGGCTTGATCAACTAGATCTTGCAAAGTACGATACGGAAACATCTCAACAAAACCAGCAATATCTTCATTAAGACCTCCCAAAAATCTTGCCATCTTAGACTCGCATCTTCTCCGATTCCAGGTCCGTACCAACAACAACTCCATCTCCTTGAAATATTCATCAACGAGTCCTCTTTCCTTGCTTCAACATCCGCAATCGGTTTCGAAGATCACGGCGATGGCTAGATGGAACAAACCTCCTTCTCATTACTTGCTTCATTCTTTCCCAAGTATTGATGTATCCAAGACCCAACTCAAGGCGATTCTCTTGCACTTGATTCCACCAAGTCGAGCATATCCGAGAGAACTCAACCGAGGCTAAATCAACACGGCGGCGATCGGAGAAATTATGCACCTTAAAAATCGATCGCATTGTTCACCCCATTCAAGGAACTCATCCGCATTCTCCTTTCCGGTGAACTTAGGGATATTCAACTTGACACGAGCAATATTATCGGGGTCGTCATATTGACGGCGACCGCGGTGAAATCCCCCTATCTTCAAAATCAGCATGTCGATGATGATGACGCCGGTCAAATCTCCCACCACGAGCAAAGGGATTTTCATCATTAGACCCTTCCTCATGATCTTCGAACTCTTCGTCTTCAAATCTCACATGACGTTCGTGTGCACGACGTCCGCCACGCCGATTATGGAAGTCGGCACGGTGACCACCACGCCGATTATCGAAATCGGCACGACGACCACCACCATATCCTCCTCGGCCATCACCAAACCGGTCAAATCCATGGCCGAAACCGAATTCTCATCTCCGACTCCTCCCGATGATGGTCTTCTTGATCACGACGTGGTCCACGTCCCCCCGCTGCCGGAAGGCGGGCATCGAACATCCTTCCCATTGCCTCCATAAGTGAGTCCGCCATGCGACGCATCTCACCCCGAGAAACCGGGCGTTCATCCTCTTCATGGCGCTCACCATGAACACTAGAATCGACCCCCGCCATGTTAGGGACAGCAAGAAATATGTGGAATATGAAGTATTTGTGGAAACACTCAAACTCACCACTTACTTACCCAAGTTCTTAATTGATCTCAAGGATCGTGATGGTGCCGATGTGGCGGCCTTAACGAGAGGTGGTAGAGAGGTCGTAAGGATTACGAATCGAAAGTCCCGGTTTAGGTTTTAAGGTGGAGCTATAGGTGGCTAACAAGGAGGGCTACGTGATCGTCAACCAAGTGAAATAATGTGCTCAAAATATATGAATTGCTGCTATCAAGAACACCACTAAAAATATGCAATCCGAAAATTTTAGCAACACACAAGCAACACGATTCCCCTTCAAACTCTTTTCTTCTTCTTTCTTTTTTTTTGACTTTTTACTTTCTCTTTTTTTTTTCCTTTTTTTTCAGAACTCTTTTTTTTATAATACTAACGGGGATGCGAAAAAGACAAATGAACAACACAATATATATATAAATGATGCCGACTAGCAACTAGATGAACACAAACACAAGGGAAAAACAAGACCGCCAAAGGATTATAGGTAATTTTTTTATGGCTCGGATCGTAGGATAAAACAAAATATATGTGATAAATGATCAAAGGGATAAATATATGACGATGGTAAGACTCGCCGTGTCAACGAAAGCTACGATACCGGATGATAGGTTCTAACCCGACGTTAGAACGTAGGATGGCCCGATCTTCACGGCGAAAGAGGTCTTGAACTTGAAGAGCGACAATGGGGTAGCGGAAATAGGATGGTAACTTATCGGAATTCGAAGATATCTTGCTGAAGATCAGCGGGTAACTAGCTTTATACCTAGCCAAGGTTGGATGCGACCCAAACGACGGGGAGAGAGACACCGAAACCACGAGGACTTCGACTCGATCTCCAAACGACCGCAGAACCACAACCGGAGCTAATCCACACAAGGTGAGCCAGCCGTACCGGAACTCACAAAGCACGAACTAGTGGACCTCGAGAGATCTCTTCACATGTCCAAGTAGAACAAGGAAGAACAAGGGTGTGAGTAAGGCACTCGAGCGACTCGGCCGCGAAATCACTTGGATTATCTCAATTCATCAAAAGTTGTTTTTAGCTTACATATGGGGGGTATTTATACTAAGAACAACCCTCTTAGGTAGGTGGAAACACCAAAACAAACCGAATACGTCGTCAATGTGAAAGGATCTCCCGAGATGACCTTTCGAGTTGTATCCGCGTGACTGTTTGATTGCTGAGCAGTCTTCAATGTTTTGATCGTAACTTCTTCTAGGAATCTTCAAATGATGTGGGACTAGATGCGTTGGAAAGCTAACTCGATTATCTTTCCAACGGTGTATAGCATGCTATGGGAAACTTCGTAGATTGGTACAGCTTAATGCCCGAACTTATGCTTCGAGAAACTCGCCGAATGGATTGCCGAATGGATTGTCAATTGCCGAATGGCCTTGCCGAGTGACGAGAACTTTGCCGATTCTAGCTTCGTGACCTTCGTCTTGATGATTCTCTTCAACGTACCGATAAGTATCAACATACAAGACTTAGGTAGCATAAAGTTATCATTAGAATTGAGTTTAAGTTCACAAAGTAGCGCGTGCACCTCTTGTTGTATCTTTTTAGCTCGGCTACGTGTGATTGGTCCTGCAGTGTTGGTGTAGAGGTCGGCAATGTAGTCGATGACGCCGGCGTGTGCATATCACTTTCAATATTTTAGCTCAGATACTAGTTGATTACTCTTTTCTACATGAGCAAGCTATTGCAAGCATAAGTTGTGCAATTCAATTAATCAAACATAAA
This sequence comes from Cenchrus americanus, assembly GCA_947561735.1. Lineage (NCBI taxonomy): Eukaryota > Viridiplantae > Streptophyta > Magnoliopsida > Poales > Poaceae > Cenchrus > Cenchrus americanus. Next base: position 108,862,944 of record OX387243.1, read on the forward strand.
TATTCACGAAGTTTCATCATTAAGGGATATCATGGCCAGTTGATTAAGCGGTGAGTGGCTGACAATCGATTGATTACAAATCTTGCAAGGTAAACCTAAACACACGGAAGAATGCATACCCCAAGAAAATCCAAACAAAAGCAAAATAGAGTATGCACCGACCAGGCGGTTCCCGTCGATTTCAGCTTGGGGTCGAAACCTACATTCCTTGGTACAAGGCTTGCTGGATCGCTCCCACACGAATGTCCAGACTCACGCAGGTACCACACCGTTGCAAGCAGGGGGACACATCCTTGTGCCCCAGGTGTAGTAGGGAAAGGTTCCCTTGCTATGTCAATCGGGTACTAGGCTTACCGGTCACATTCCCGACAAGTGCTTAGTATGTTCAAAAGCTTAGCCCACGAAAGCCACTAGACCGGAGCCAAATCCCATGCTCTTACCACATGAGTAATCCATTTATAAAGATCTTATGATTCCAACATAAGAACCTAATCTCGCGAGTGACAAACATCACTCGACTTGTACCGGTCCTATAGCATAGAAGCTATCGACTTAGCATACTAGTAAGGGAGCATATCCTGTGAAAACCAACCACTCTATGCAAACTATGGAAACTCCAACTAGAGCCTTAGGATTCCCATCTGATGGATCCAGGTGAAGGTGGGGAAAATTTAGAAAAATGGTCCATCACGACTCCTTGTGCCCCGGTGCTTTTTGCAAGTCACCCCCGGTCGTTGCCGCCCTCCAGTCGCCGTCTCTCCCTGAGTTGCGTCGCGGCCCCCTTGCTGGTCCCTGAACCATGTCGCCGCCCTCCAGTCGCCACCTCTCCATGAGCCACGTCATCGCCCCCTCGCCGCCCCCCTGAGCCACGCCGCTGCACTCCAGTCGCCGCATCTTTCTGAGCTGCGCAGTCTCTCGTAGCTTGTGCGGCATCCTGGCGTTGATGTTGCTGTTGTCCCCGGCAGACGCTCTGGCATGCTCCTCCAGGGTGGCGCGGTCCTCCGCACAGACCCTCCAGTTCTGTCTTCACCTCCAACAGCACCAGGCATTGGATTCTCGGCTTACAATTTCTGCTGCAGGTGGTCCTCGAGCTCCGTCACTAGCTGGTCCATGCCATGTTGGCGGCCTCGCCCTCCTTCCTCCAGGCATTGGCATGGCTGTGGTACTCGTACTGATGAGTTCTTGAATCTTGGATATCATCAAGTCTTTCTCCCGGATGGTGTTTGATGCTTCTTTCAGTTTTTGCTCTAGGTGCTCCATCTTCTCAGTTCTCATTCGGTTCCAACATATTGACATGTGTGTGTGGCAGAACAATCATATCTTCGTCTTTGTTTTTGGAAGTGGATTCCTCTACCTCAAGTTCTTTGCCAAGTTCTGACAATTTTTGTGCTTGTGTTTGGTAATTGAACTGGCCGCCGGAAGGAGGAGCACGAACAGAGGCCCGACCGATCGTCGTGATGTTGGCATTGAGCGTGTCCTGCGATCGATGGGCCTCGCCATCATCCTCTCGAAACACGTGCCCATCAGAATCCATGTTGTTGCCGGAATTCATGTTGTCAAGTACCTGGCGGCGTATCCGTGTCGGCACGAGTCGCGATGCCCAGACGAATCGACGCGGGTGTGTACATGGCGCCGGGGGTCATTAGCCAAAAAACATGTTTAGGGTGGAGACTGGCGGGTGGTCTTTTGGAATTTGTCCCACCTCTCTCCTGAGCCTTTGGATGTAGATCCTATGTCTCTTGTCAGAGTTTCTATAGTTTGCACATGGTGGTTGGTTTCCATATGATACGCTGCCTACTAGTAAAAGAACATATGTACCTAGGGATCATGCATCTAGGGTTTCAATTCAACTCCTGAAACGTAAATGCACAAACATAGCAAGGTAATTGCATAATTTTAAAATGAAGGGTTAATGATCTGGGGCTTGCCTTCATTGACAAGGTTGGCCTTAGGCCCTTTTGGACTTTGGTCCAGGTCTTGCTCTACAACGACGAAGTGCACGGCTCCGTCAGCTCCTCTGTCTCCTCCTTCCGGCACAAGCGTACAACTACCGTCGGGAAGATCTACACGATGATGCAAATGCAAGATTTAATTGATGGTTTTGGATTTAATTGATTATACACAACATATGACAACCATGGGGTGCATGGTTGACCACATTCACCTAGATAAACATACATTTGGTATATTATTTCTATTAAAGTAATGTCATGTGGTGCTTTATTCTTTATTCTTTTTTGTATTGATTGTGTACATATTTATGCAAACTACTTAATTTAATTTCACAAAACAGCAAGATGTTGGTTTTAAACTTCTTAGCATGATTCACATCACATTCATAAAGTCATTAGGTGTGGCATTGGTGATTTTCAAATTTAACTTAATATTAAGCTTTAAATGGCTTCATTGCTTTTATTCATAAATAAATTCATAAAATTCAGTGGAGGGTGTTTCTGAAGCACTAAAAACCTAGATAAGGCCACTGAACAAGATTCCACATTTACAAGAGCTATAAATTAATTATACCGAAAATAACAAATTCTAGCTACCAAAACATGAGAAAAGCATATAAAAATAAATACACAACAAAAGGATCTCAACTTTCTCTCACTAATTCTTTGGTCCAAAACTTATCTAGGAAAGCAACAAGCACATCAAGAGCTACTCTAGATATTTACCTATGCATTTACATTGAAAATTAAGCATATTTCAAGAATAAATATTTCTAGCAGATATAAAATCATGATTAATTCACCAGATGTGTATTTAGGTATAAAATGATCATATACAGAAGTTGAGCACAAAAAGCTATTTATTTTTAGCTACAAAAATCATTTAGTCAGATTCATCATAAATACAAATAAATCATATTACAAGATCTTCATAGTAACTTTCTGTATTTTTTGGTGTAAAATCTCGCCATGGCATAACTAGCAACATATCCAAAATTCAGCTTGAGATCATGGGTAGATTTTGAACTACAGCAGATCTAGGTTTAACTGATTTCTATTTTTCATGCAAAATCTAGCACTCAAAAGTATGGTCATGCTTTGGGAAAGTTGTAGTGTTCTTCACTGGGAAGCCAACAAAATTGAGTTTGCATTTTTCTGATTTTTCTACAATTTGTATGAATTTTCTAAGATTCTGCCAAAATCCAAACACTATTTAAGATTCACTTTTGCCGGCAGGTCCCTGGAAGTTTTCAGGCCTTTACAAAAACGCCCCTGGTTTGTAGTTAAGACCCTGGAAACAAAACGAATGTGGTCCAAGGGGTGGGCCGGCCAAATTTCGGCGAGGCCGGCGGCCGTGCCGGCCGGGCGTAGGCGGAGGGCGGCTAGGGGTCTCTTAGGCTCGATTTGCGGGCTCGGTCGGGGCGGAGGGGCTGTCGGCGAGCTCGCATGACGGAGTCCGGCGGCGACGGCCGTGGGAGTGACTACTCCGGTAAGCTATCGGCCGAGGAAAGGAGTGGGGCGACGCGGCTGGCTCCAGTAGGGTCTAGGGTAGGTCCAGGAGCTTTTAGCGGGATGATGGAGGCGCGCGAGGGTGAAGCTTCACGGCGGCGGCAATGGCGCAGGCGGCGGAGCACGGGAGGCGGCGTCGGCACTAGCTCGAGCGTGAGGGGGTCCTGCTCCTTTTATACGAGACTGATGCTTCGTCAGGAAGGGATGGACGCACTGGAGGGGGGTCTGGAGGGCGCGGCGCTTGGCACTCGACACGGCAGCGGCGTGACGCAGAGGCGCAGTGGGGGCGGCTGCGGTGAGAAGAAAGGCCCACATGGCAAGGGGGAAGGGGTCAAGGGGTGGTCCACTTCTCCTTGCGCCGGCCACGTGGCGGTCGCGGACCTCGGCATCCGGGCCCCGGGACCGCATCGCGCGATGCACGGGCGCCAGTCAGCACGCGCAGGGCGGCGCTCTGGAGTTGAGTACCCGCGACATCGCCGGTTTCCACTGGTTTAAACACGTTTGACCGATCCAAACTCCAAAATCGTGAACATAACCCCCAAAACTCTAGATACCAAAGTTGTAGCTGAGATACTCCTCTACAAGATTTGCAAAGGCCGACATATGGTTTGGTGAATGGTTTGGCTTGGAATGCGTGACGAAGTTCAGGATTTTCATGGTTCAAAACATTATTCATTTGGCCTTTGACTGAGTTTTTGAGCTCCAAAACTTCAAAATTTGAAATGCCGCAAATTAGGAAAGTTGTGTCCCTCGAAAAGATGTACAACTTTTGTATTAGTCGATTTTGAAGTGTTTAAGCGGAATTTGGAGAACGCGCCAAAAGTTCTTGAGCGGGTCAACTGATCTAGGGGTTTGACTGGGGTTTTGACCTGTTGACCAAAGTCAACCTTTTTTATTAGCTCCTAATGACTATGATTAGGCCACTAATGACTTGTTAAGGCTACTTAAACACCTGGGGTGTTACATATCCTTTCTCAATTACCACATGAAGCTTGCTTGTCTTCTTCAATGTGAGCCATACAATATTCATTCTTCAATACATGTCAACAATAGCTCATGAATATATAAATAAAAACTTGCTCATTTTTTAGTCAAACGAGTTAATTCTTTAATCACTTTGTCATTCAATTTACCAAAATCCACTTAGGGGCCTATATGCACTTTCAAGGAGCGATCAACACTTCAACCCATCGCGTTGGTTTCGTCCATTCCGTAGGAAGTGAGAATCTGGGCCTTGACCGACTTCATAGGCCTAGACGTTTTGTTTGGAACTAGACGTTGATCGGCGTGTTGTGCTTTGTGTTGTTCCAATCGGTTCGTGTCTTGTTGTACTTTACTCTGTTACCTCTTCTCTTCTTAATGAACATTGAAGGAATCAGGAAAACGAATAGAAAACATTGTGATTGACATCATTGGTATGCTCTAGTTAACGCCATCAACATCAATCCTAAAAGTTTAAGACATGGTATCCTAGAATGTTTACCAAGAGACCAACTATGCATGAAGTGAAGAATACCATATGAGGTTTATGAAGTGGTTGTTTCGATGAAGAGGATCAATGACTATATAGGCGCGCCCCTTAGCACCTCAATAGTGCAAACGAGATTGCATACATGGAGAGCCATGATGAGGAGTTACAAAAATATGCTATTAGAATTATTCATAGCAAAATGAGTTAAAAAATATGCTCATGCTTTTGGAAAGTGCAAATAGTTGATAGTAACTACTATATATCATCCAATCAAATAGGAATTTGTATATCCGTATGGTTACCTCGGAGCACTTCCAAGTTGAAGGGTACGAGAGAATAGATATGCACACTGTCCTTTGCAACTTTTGCAACGCAAAGTGACAAATCCATGAATTAACATGTCGCATAAGTGGCGAAGCTTCAATGAGTTGTACTGAACAAACCTGCTTTAGCAGCCCTTGCTTTTCTTCCTCCCTCTTAAAAAGGAAAAAGGGGAAGTATCCTCCCTTTGTCAATCGATGTAATTGTCAAAGAGTCATGCATCAAACACCTATCCTGCACTAAGCAATGTAGATTTCTCATATTAACCAAAGCTCTACAACAACCAAATGGTAATTGGCAAGAAGTGTAACTAATCCATCCAACTGTTGCACAAAAGATAACAAGGATCGCCACTTATCCATCTAGTAGCCTTCATGTATTTTCACATACATCTAAATATCTAATCATTGGATGATTGAATGCATACTGACAAGTCTTACCTGCCAAAAATACACAATGGTTGGTACAATCAATTGGTGAAGAAATTTTTACAATCCATAAACTAAATATGATCTCTACATTGGGCACACAAGATAAGAAGTTAAACTGTTGACCCCTAATTATTATACCACATCTGATTTGATGAACCATACACATCTAGTCCATAAAAAAGTTAGGAGAATTAAAATAATCTCACAATTTTATTTTTACCTCTTTTTTGTCTCCTTGCATGTTACGCTATGTCAGGCTCATCACGATTCTTCCCTTCATTAGCTCCAATGGTGGGGATGCACCCTTTGGACCGCCTAAGATGCCTAATAGGACAAGGTCATACGTGATCGTACACACTCGCATGCCTTGATGTCATCATCACCGCCTCTCTTAATTGTAGTCACCCGTCAAGCCATGGTTCGCATGGCATGGTAGCAGGACAGGTATGGGCCTATTAGGACGAGCGAGGTCCTATACGTGATGATACGAAAGCAATAGGTAGCAATAGATGAGGCGGTATGCTTCCTTTCAATCACTGATTCCTAGCCTTCCCCAACATCGCGGATACATACATCATCAATAATACCCATCTTGTTATTGATGGTCGTTAAATCCCTATTTTTTACCCTTAATTTTTGGATAAAAGTACCTCCACAACGTAGATATAGGTTTATTTTTATTTGAATAATAGAGTCGCACGAGTTTTGGTGTTTATTTCTTCACAAGAATTCATGCTCTGTAGAGTCGACCAACCCTAGGCCTCGCCCCAGGTCAGTCCCCTCTCGCTCATGCACGAAGGAAACACACTCAAAGTGAGTCACAATGTTGGATTTCAATCGATTTGATCCAGAGTACACAATGATTTCACTTGGATTCATGGGCCCACGCGAAAAAAGGATCACTACCGAATCTTGCACCCAATGAAGAATCCAAGCCATCTAGATGTTAAGATGGTGCAACAGTCGACCTGGAGCCAAGATAGCCCAGTCGGTCAACCCCACCAACCTCCACTCCAAGCTTCGTAATTGCCAAAACCGCCATCAAGGAGTATCCAATGAGCATCCATGAGTTGTTGATTAGGCAAAGGTGGTGGATCACACGATTGGCCGAGGCTCCCTAGGTCGGGTGACCTGGGCCCACTTGCCCAACCACCTCTCCTCACCGAAAATGCGAGAAGAGAACGTATGTTCTCGCAACATTTATCTTGAGCCGTCCATTCTCTCCTTCCGACGGCCGAGATGCACCAGATTCCAGAGATTCCCGAGATGCCCCACATGCCAGAGATGCCCCAGATACCTCGGATGCCGTTGATTTCAGATTCAACGGTTGAAGATAGATGATGCTGAGAACATACATCCAAAAAAATCGCTTTACTCTCCTCACTGCCTACAAGTACCACCTCCACCCAACCCAAGCACTATAAATACTGGGCATTTGCGTAGGATGCAAGAGGACACCAGCAAGGTGCAATTCTTTCACTCTTTCAAGATATAGTGGTTGGCTAGTTGAGTTGGGAGTTAGAGTTGGATCGAGCTTCGAGGGTTCTGGTAAAGGTCTTGTATCTTTTCTTTTTCTTTTGACTAAGTATTAATATACATATTATCTTCTTCTCTCTACTTCGAGTCAATTACTTTCATTTATTTGGTGAGTGATTGCAAAATGTCTAGTTTAGTCAAAAGTGGTTTCAACTCTGGTTCAAATTTATTATATGTGCTTGTGGGCTCCTAGCTCTTGTTAACATCCTAATAACTATGAAGCAAGGACCATAGTCAATATAATAGACGCGGGGTGTCTAATCTTGTGATAACCTTGGATTACGCCTAGTGACACGGATTGATGTGGTAGCCCCAAGTGTTGACAACCCGGATGGCCTATGTAGTCCACTACGTGAGATTCACTAGAGTGCAGTAGGACCTTTACTTGCCTTGAATAGCCCCTTCTCATCCCTTTCCGCGGTTAGGATGGTTGAGCGTCCTAAAGAAAGTTGCATACTATAGCTATGCTTTTGCCATAGTAGTTATCTTGATAGTTCTAATCTTAGAGTTACTCGACTTAATAAGAAGTGCTTAGGAACCTAATTCAGTCTCGTTGTCCTCTTGGCTAGCTAGACCTCTATGCTATCTTTTGTTATTTATCTTGATTTATCTCCTATGTGTGTGTCAATGATTATCACTCCTATCATATCATTTATCCCCCGCTTTAATTTTTAATTTATCCAGTATGTTAATTAGTAGATCCATCCTGGTTAGCTATCAATTCCTTTAGCCATTGCTTTCCTAAGGAAAAATACGATACCCAGGAATACTCCCGAGTGAAGCTACATTGGTATTCGTGCGCTTGCATATTCTTAAGTGATTGTTACAAATACCAATAGGCTTTCCGACATCATTGCAAATCTAGTAGTGATGAAATAAATGCCAACACTCGTTCCCTACCATCGAGTTAGTAGATGGGATGGGGCATGCTGCGGAGCAGACTAGGTCGTGTGTAAGCAGCCCAATAAAGTTCCGTGAGGAAGGAATCCCGACCACGACAAAATCCCTGACCTCAAAGACCTCCTTTATTTCACAACATTATCACTCAGTTTGTGATCTATATAAAGGGATACATGTCTACATTCTTTCTATCTTGTACACTTTCACACACATGCACGCACACACATACACACATCACACGAGTGCTTGCTACAGCTCAATGCACCCAAGAAACATGACTCCTGCCAAAATTGGACGCAAGGATCTTCTCAAACCAGTATAACTCCCTCGTGTTTTGAGTACAAACCATAAGAGTGAGGAGAGCATGACATATAATCACTAGTCGGCGGTACAAAATCCTAACACCAACCCTTATCCTAACATGAAAGGAGCTCGCCAAAGATGGAGTCGTCATTGCTGTAGAAGACAAGATGATTGTTGGCGAAGAAGAGAAGGTTGGTAGAGTTGGATCTTGTGGACATTTTTTATTTTGCTTCTTCCTATTTTGGACGCTCTTGATTTCAACACCGTGGTGTTCATTCTTTCTCTTCAACCAAGAAATTCGACTAGCCAAATCCGCGTTGAAGTTTTTACGAGTCACTTTCTTAATAAAAGAAGCAACAATCGGACTCTCCCAATAGGCATCCATTGAAAGCCCCGTGCCCTTACCTTCTTTCTTGGAAAAACGAAAGAAATCCTCTCATCTTCCTCCTCCCAACTGCCCGCACCTGTTCGTTCCTCATATTCTCCGCCTGCGACATGAATTAGCTTTGCTCCACTCGCATTAGCAACGTTCCCTCCCCACGGCCTCCATGTTTGCATCCAAGCTCCTCCGTCTACCCCATCAGCCCACCCATTTGCAACAACACCATTGCCATTGGAACTGCTGCTCACAACCCACCATCGCTGCTAACCACTATCTTGATGCCTCCATCCCAAGCCCTGCCCAACCTACCTCAATCACCGCTACTGTGTTGTCCTGCCAACACCCCATCACCACTGTCGGAGCGCCAACTTCTTCCATCCATGACTTTCGTCTTGAAAGGAGCTCGTTGGAGTTGGAGTCGCTGTCATCATACAAGACAAGGTGATTATCAGAGAAAATCGTCAGAGAAGAAAGAGGAGGTTTGTAGATTCAGTTCTTGCGAGGAATTTTATTTCACTTCTTCCTTTTATTTTCTTTGGGCCTGCTTGGTTTCTCAGCAAAGCTTACCTGGACTCGTCTTGCCTCGTTGGCATGGGCAATGAGGTCCTTGCTCAGCCCGACTATCTTACACTAGGAAGCTAATTCTTGTTTGCACGAACACCGATGGAATCCTGATGCACATCCAAACTTGTAGTTGTTGGTTATTTTTGGTAGACAAAGCTACATAGTGCTGGTCAAGGGATCAAGCGAACTCTTTCTTTTCTTAATGTTCTTGATTGATTCCAATGTTGTGGTGTTTCCCGATCTACACTCTTAACAAAAAATACAAACTAAAAAAGATGGATGTATATTTATGTATATATATCTTTTAATGATCTATATGGCTCCTAGGCTGCCTGCTTCTTTATGCTCGTCAATAAATCTTACTCTCTTCATGCTAAATCATACTTCATTTATTTTTCTAGATTCATATCCTTTGCTATGCATTTAGATGCAATTTATATTAAACTACATATCAAAATCTATGAATTAAGAGCAACTCCAAGAGACTAGCTATCTTAGCTTAACTAGTTAAAAAATAAAAAATTTGTCAAAAACTCAATCCAACAAAGCTAGCTAAACTTTCCTTCGCTATCCTTCGCTAGCTAAACCGGGGGATTCGCTAGCCATCTTTGGCCAGCCAGTCCCGCTAGCTATCGCCTCGTATATGAGTATGGCAGGTGGGACCCACTAGCGGTGGACTATATGGAGAGTTGATTTTAGCTAGTCTGTTGGATTTCATCAACATTTTGCTAGTTACTTCATTTTACATCCTAGCCAAATCAAGGTTTTAGCTAGTGATTTTTAAAGAAACTTTTGGAGTTGCTCTAATAAAATTAGATCAGCTTATAAATTTGGACGGAGCCAACAAATTTTTAGTTAGTTAGTTAAAATTGCATTTTTAAACAGAATTTGAATCCTAGAGTTGCGTTTATTTTATGTGTTTAGGAAGTACTCCATCCGTTTCAAAATATTTGTCGTGTTGACTTTTCTTTGCAACTTTGACTATTTGTCTTATTTAAAAATTATCGCAAACATGTAAAACGATAATTCAAGCTTAAAATACATACAACATTAAAACATGTGTCGGGGACAGCCCTAGGGGTCCCCTTAAACAAAGGGGAAACCCTCACTTAAAACCCACAACAAGGCTAAAACACAATTTGCCTAACCATGCAGGGAACAGCCCACGCCGCAGGACTTCGACGGCCCATCAAGGCGACCCTCTTAGAGATCCCCTCGAACGGGCTCCGCCTCGTTCGAGGATGCGCGCTCCCCTCGGGCGGGCACCGTCCCGTTCGAGGGGTAGCACTTCCCTCGAGCGGGCTCCGCCTCGCTCGAGGGCTCGCTCCTCCTCGAGCAGGTTCCGCCTCGCTCGAGGGTACGCCCCGCCCTCGGCCGGGGTCCGCCACGCTCGAGGGTGCCCCTCACGCGTGCGCCGGCCCCCGTACACGGGCATTTAACGCCCCGACGCCGGCGGAGACGCCGCCATCATGCGCCGGGGCTCGCCCCCCGTGCCGCCGCACCAACTCCCCAGGGAGGAGCCCATCCCCATCACTGTGGGGGGGACTGTGCAGCGCGGCCGGTGTCAGTCCCGTGACGCCGTGCGCCTGCTCCAGTACGGCTAACGCGCCGAGCCCTCGAAGGGGGCCGGGTGCACCCTCGATTCACTTTCTTGTGACCCTACAGGGTTAGGTGGAGGCGCTAGGCCGGTGGAACACCATCCTTGCCACTGTAACAGCGTGGCCGCCATCCCCGCGCGTGCAGGCGCACGCCAGGCGCTGTAGCAGCAACTCCAGCACTGTGGAGCGCGTTGGGAAGGGATGCCGTTTTACCTACTCCCCGTACTCCGTACGGGCCAACGTCGCGCACCTCCCTCGAGCCTATCATAGGACATCGCCACCATCCGCCGCCCTTCTACCCTCGAACCGCCACCTTTCGGGCACAAGGTAGGCCATGATGGCCGGATCGCCACAAGGATCGTCCGGACGGCCGCCGACTCTACGGCATAGCACGTCGCACTTCCCCCACGTAGCTAGATAGCGCGGCGCGCATTGTAATCCGCCTCCCCCTTGATCTATAAAAGGGGGGGCGGACAGAGACGGACATAGACGAACAGGAGCACCTAACCCACCACGTACTCATTCTCCAATCCTCCCACGATATCTTCGCCCACTCCTCCGGGGACTTGGAAGCCACGCTTCCTCTCCCGCCTTGCTTGTAGCAGCCCCACTACGAGCACCCCGGTGTTGAGCAATATAGTCCCTTGAGCACACCACCGCCGGACGTACGGCCCCCTCGGCGGGAACCGGGATAAATCCCGTGTCTCTTATTGCTTAGCATCGACCATTGAGGGATAGACCTCGGCGCTTTCTACCGGTTAGTGTCGAGACCATATTCCGCACCGACGGCTGGCGCCCACCGTGGGGCAATCGAGCGCCTAAGGTCATTCCGTCAACTCCCTCCATGGTGATCCGCACCGAGTACCGTGCTACACGCTACCGCATGGGTAGCTCGGACCCCCCTCCCGGCCCGGGTTCGAAATTCTCTTTGGGGACCCGAACTTTCGGTGCCACGGGGAACGGCTATCTCATGCGCCTCACCAACCGTGAGGAGCTTTGCGCGCGGCGCCGGAGCCGGGTCGGCCTTGGCCCCCGCCGCACGCACCACCACGGCGCGGGCGCACGCGAGCACGGATGTCGCGGGCCCGTCGACGTCACGACGCCACCGTCGCTGCGGGCGGCGTTCACGCCGGGCGCGGTCCGAGCGGCGGCGGGCCGAGCGCACCGCCACTCGGCGCGCGCGCGCCCGCCATCACGACCGCCACCGCCCCGGCGGGACAACGCACGGTCTCGGGCCGCGCATCCCCATCGGGCCGCGTGGCGCTACGTCGGCCTACAACGCCAACGTCAACACCACGATGCGCGGGGGTTCCGCCCGGCCGCCATGTCTTCATCGCCGGGGACCCGGCGCCTCGGCAGGGGATGAGTCGTCCCCGGGTTCCGTCGACGCGTTGCCACCCGCCAACCGCCACGGATACGTGGAGTGGGACTTCTCCGGCGTGCCGGACCCGGTCACGTTTCGGCGTTTCCTAGACGACACGGACCTGCGGTTCGGCCGCTGCTCCGACGACTCCGGCACGGGAGCTACGATCCCGCGCGGGAATGCTACGCCGTCATCACCAACGACCCGGCCAATGCCGCCGGCGCGGTGGGCGCCGGAGACGGGGAAGTCACGCCCGCCCTGGGGATCGCCACGCACCGGCCGCGGGTAGCCCTGGGCAAAAAGAACCGGGAACCGAGAACCGAACTGAAAGAACCGGGAACCGGAACCGAAAGAACTGGAACCGAAAAATTCGGTTCCTGTTCGGTTCCTGATTCTTGGGAACCGAACTACCCCGGTTCTTTCGGTTCGGTTCTCGGGTACCCGAAGAACCGAGGAAATAGCACATCTACACATATAGCCTAGCAAAAACCCAATAAGATAGGATGCCAAAAGTCCAAAACCCTAGCACCCCCACTCCAACGGTCAACGGTCAGTGGCTCAGTGGTGTGTGGACCACACCACACCACCGCACAATGGTCCAATATCACAATGGCTACATCAATTGCATCCCGCAGTGTAAGTGTGCTACTCATCCGTGAATGATAATACACCGATTTGGATGTGGGGATTTTTAGACTAATTTTATGCTTCATTTGTTTGAACTTGTCTTGTTGATTGGATTTAAATGTAGCCGAAATGCTGCTAAAATTTCCTATTGATTGGATTGTTTTCTGCATTTTGAAAAATTCGGTTCCTTCGGTTAGAACCGGAACCGGAACCGAAAGAACTGGAACCGAAATTCGTCGGTTCCTGCTTTGGAAAAGAAACGATCGGTTCCTAAAATTTGGGAACCGAAATTTCATAGGAACCGAAGAACCGACCCAATCGGTTCGGGTAGAACCGAACGCCCGGGCCTAGCCGCGGGGCCAAGCGCTCCCGCCGGGGTCGACGCCGACACGCGGCTAGCCCAAGCCCGCGAGCTCGAGGCCAAGCCGGCGGAGGAATACCGAACGGTGCGGGCCGCTCCGCGCCTCAATGGCGGGGGGGAAGCCTCCGTGCGCGGCGAACGCGCACGGGAGCCGGGCCGATAGGTCCGCGACCGCATCAACACCGTCTCCAACGTCGACAACGCGGACGCGCCCCCGCGGGCGAGCCAAAAACTCATCGTCGCCGCGACGCCGCCGCGCGGCCATGCCGCACCCTCGACCCCCGAGGCTCGAGACATGCACCGCGAGGTGCAAACTCTCATCGAGCAAGCGGTCGTCCAGCAGGCCGAGAGCTCGGCCTCACGCATCCGCCAACGGGGAGATGTGCGGGACGACGAAGCCGCGCCGGGAGGCGAACCCTCGGTGCACGCGGGGGGGACCGGCGGGGCGACCCGCCGACCAAGGACGCACGCCGGCCAAGGAGCGGCTCCTTGACGCACGCAGGCGCCGGATGGCGACGCTCGCAACGTCATCAACGCCGGGCGCACCGGCGGGGGCGGACGCGCGAGCAGACAAGGGGCTACCACCCACGACGGGGTGGACGCTACGGCGGCGGCGAGGACCGCTCCCCGACGTCGGAGCCCCCGAGCACCGGGTGTTCGGCCCGGGAGATCGCGCGCGCGGCGTTCCCCCAACGCTTCCGCCAACCCTCGACCATCGTCAAATACAACGGGGAGACGGACCCCCGCGTGTGGCTCAACGACTACCGCCCCGGCCCGCCACCGGGCGGGGCCACCGGCCGACGAGGTCATCATCCGCAACTTGCCCCCGCATCTTGGCGACGCGGCCGGACGTGGCTCGAGCACTTGCCGCGCCGCCCGCATCCACAACCGGGAGGATGCGGTCCGCATGTTCGTGGGCAACTTCCGGGGCACATACGTGCGCCACGGAAATTCATGGGACCCGCGCTCCTACACACACGGGGCCCGGCGAGTCGCCGCGGGACTTCATACGGCGCTTCTCCAAGCGCCGCACGGAGCTCCCCGGCGTGGCGCGGTCCGAGATCGTGCACGCCTTCCTCGAGGGCACCACGTGCGGGACCTCGTGCGGGGAGCCGGGACGCAGCCCCCGCCCGCGGACTCCAACGAAGCGGCTCGACATCGCCACCGGCCTTCGCCTCCGGAGAGGAGGCCGTGGGGGCGATCTTCGACGGCAAGAAAAGCAAGCGCTTGGAGGGCGCACCCGCGGAGGGCGCAAGTCCAAGGAGCCCCACCGCAACGACAAGCGTGGCAAGAAGGGGGAAGAAGCCGCGCCGCGAGGCGCGCGAGCGGGGCGCGACGGCGGCAACGCCGAGGCCCTTGCCGTTGACCCGGCTCGACGGGGTCCTCGACCGCCCCTCGAGGCCCGGGAGTGTTCGACGACATGCCGAAAAAGCCATGTCCTTACCACAAGACCCCGGTGAACCACACCCTTGAGCGAAGTGCGATATGCTCAAGAAGTTCTATGGTCGTGCCGCCGCGAAGGAGGCGAGAGGCCAAGAAAGATGGAGGCGATGGCGACGCGGGCGGCTTCCCCGCCGTCGAAAATGTGTTCCTCATCTTTGGGGGGCCAACGGTCGACATGTCGACACGCCAGCGCAAGAAGGAGCGGCACGAGGTCCTCGCCGCGGAGAGGGCGCCTCCGTCCTTCCTCAATTGGTCGGAGGACTCCATCACCTTCAGCCGGGAAGACCACCCAAACCGCGTCCCCAACCCGGCCGGTACCGCCGGGTGGTCGACCCCATCATCGGGAACGCACGATTCTCGAAGGTCCTCATGGACGGAGGCGGCAGCCCTCAACATCCTCTACGCGCACACGTTGCGCCTGATGGGGATCGGGTTGGACCAGCTGCGGCCCAGCACGAAGCCGTTCCACGGCATCGCGCGCGGGCAAGCGAGTCCGGCCCTCGGGCAGATCAACCTGCCAGTATGGTTTGGCACCCCAAAGAACTTCCGCAAGGAGACCCTCACCTTCGAGGTGGTGGGGTTCAAGGGGGCTTACCACGCTATACTTGGGCGACCCTGTTACGCCAAATTCATGGCGGTCCCCAATTATACCTACCTGAAGATGAAGATGCCCGACCAAACGGCGTCATCACCGTCGGCTCGTCCATCGAGCACGCATTCGATCGCGATGTCGAGTGCGTAGAACACGCAGAGGCACTAGCGCTTGATGAAGCGCTGGTGAACACGCTGGAGAAGATGGTCAACGAAGACCTCAACCCCGCCGCCAAGCACGCCGCACCTTCGAGGCCGCGGAGCGACCAAGGGGGTCCCCCTCGACCCTTCGCCCCCGAGGGCA
This sequence comes from Cenchrus americanus, assembly GCA_947561735.1. Classification (NCBI taxonomy): domain Eukaryota; kingdom Viridiplantae; phylum Streptophyta; class Magnoliopsida; order Poales; family Poaceae; genus Cenchrus; species Cenchrus americanus. Next base: position 108,878,600 of record OX387243.1, read on the forward strand.
AGGCGTTGAGGGTCAGCTCCACCCTCGACCCCAAATAGGAAGTGGTGCTCGTCGACTTCCTCCGCGCCAACGCCGACATCTTCGCGTGGAGCCCCTCGGACATGCCGGGCATCCCGAGGGAAGTCGCCGAGCACTCCCTTGACATCCCGCCAAACGCTCGCGCCGTGTAGCAACGCGCTCCGCCGCTTCGACGAGGAGCGGCGACGGCAACCGGAGCGGAGCCGCGGAAGCTTCTCGAGGCCGGATTCATCAAGGAGGTGTTCCACCCAACATGGCTAGCAAACCCCGTGCTTGTAAAGAAAAAGAATGGGAAGTGGCGGATGTGTATAGACTACACTAGTCTTAATAAAGCATGTCCTAAAGTTCCTTTTCCTTTGCCACGCATTGATCGATCGTTGATTCAACGGCCGGGTGTGAATTGCTTTGCTTCCTTGATGCCCGGGATGCGCTCGACAAACCGAAGACGTCTCTAACACACGCCCCGATCCTCACGCCGCCGCAAGACGGCGAACCCCTACATCTCTACGTGGCCGCAACCACCCAGGTGGTCACCGCCGTAATCGTCGTGGAGCGCATGGAGGAAGGGCATGCCTTGCCTGTGCAGCGGCCGGTCTACTACATCAGCGAGGTCCTGTCAGACACGAAGGCGCGCTACCCCCAGGTCCAGAAGTTGCCGTACACGGTGGTTCTTGCGCGGCGCAAACTCCGCCACTACTTCGAGGCCCACCCCGTCACGGTGGTTTCCTCCTTCCCACTGGGAGAGATCATCCGCAACCCCCGACGCCGCGGGAAGGATCGCCAAGTGGTCCGTAGAGCCGATGGGCGAGACGCTCGCCTACGCCCCCGCGCAAGGCCGTCCAAATCCCGGATTTTGGCCGATTTCGTCGGCCGAGTGGACGGATACGCGGCCTACCGCCGCCGCGCATCCAAGCGGAGGCCGGACTCTCGTTCTTCGACGGCTCGGTTATGAAAACGAGGGGCGGGCGCGGGCCTGCTCTTCGTGTCACCCCTCGGGGAACACATGCGGTACGCGGTGCGCCTCCACTTCCCCGCGTCTAACAATATGGCCGAATACGAGGCCCTCCTCTGCGGCCTCAAAATCGCCATTGAGTTAGGCGTCAAGCGCCTCGACGTGCGGGAGGACTCGCAGCTCGTAATCGATCAAGTCATGAAGAACGCGAGCTGCCATGACAACAAGATGGAGGCCTACTGCAAGGCCGTGCGAGCCCTCGAGGACAAGTTCTACGGCATCGAGCTCAACCATGTGCCCCGCCGGTACAACGAGGAGGCGGACGAGCTCGCCAAGATTGCGTCCGGACGGATCACAGTCCCCCCAAACGTTTTCGCGCGCGACGTCGCTCAACCCTCGGTCGTCTTCGAGCCCTACCCCTCGGGTCACAACGAACCCTCGGGGGCTCCCTCGAATCCAGCGGGTGCGGAACCCATGGACGAGGACCCCTCGAACGAGGCGTACGTGCTCTCCCTTCTCGAGGGGTACGGCTCCCACGAGGCCGACGTAATGGACATCAAGCCGGCCCCCGTCCAAGCGGACCGGCGGGAAAAATACATCGCCCGGATCGCTCGAGGGGAACTCCCCGCGACCGGCCGTGGCCGGGCGCATCGCCGGGATGGCTCAATCTTTTGCCCTCGTCGACGGCGAGCCGTACAAGCGCGCGCCCTCCGCATCCTACGGCGGTGCGTGCCCATTCCCGAGGGGCGCGAGCTCCGCGGGACATCCACGCGGGGATCCGTGGTCACCATGCCGCGCCCCGCACCCTCGTCGGCGGCGCGTTCCGCCGGGGCTTTTGCGGCCCACCGCGGTCGCGGACGCCGGCCGAGATCGTGCGCACCTACGAAGGGTGCCGCTCTACGCCCGCAAGTCCAATTTGCCCGCCCATGCCCTACGGACCATCCCCGTAACGTGGCCGTTTGCCGTGTGGGGGCCGGACATCGTCGGGCCCCCGCGGAAGTCGCCGGGGGGCTTCACCCACTTGTTGGTCTTGATCGACAAGTTCTCCAAGTGGGTGGAGGTGCGCCCCATCACGAATCTAAGGGCGAGCAAAGCGGTAACATTCTTCACGGACATCGTCTACCGCTTTGGAGTGCCAAACTCCATCATCACCGATAATGGGTCCCGAGTTCACGGGCAAGAAGTTCTTGGAGTTCTCGCGACAAGTTCCACATCCGTGTGGATTGGGCACCGTGGCGCACCCACGGACCAACGGCCAAGTAGAACGTGCCAATGGCATGATCTTACAAGGCCTAAAGCCTAGAATTTTCGACCAATTTGAACAAATCTAGGTGAAGATGGCTCCAAGAGCTACCGGCGGTTGTGTGGAGCCTAAGGACCACCCCGAGCGAGCCACTGGGTTCACCCCATTTTTCCTAGTCCATGGCGCGGAGGCCGTCCTCCCCACGGACTTAGAATACGGTTCGCCCAGGGTTCGAGGCTATGACGAGGATGCCAGCCAGCGAGCCCGCGAGGACTCGTTGGATCAGCTGGACGAGGCACGCCTCGTGGCCCTGATGCATTCCGCGAGGTACCAGCAGTCCCTCAGACGCTATCAAGCACGCAGGATACGCCGGCGGGATTTCAGCGAAGGGGATCTGGTCCTAAGGCTACGTCAAGACAACCGAGGGCGCCACAAGCTATCGCCCCCATGGGAGGGACCCTATGTCGTGGTGAAGGTACTCAAGCCTGGCACGTACAAGCTAGCCAACGAGGACGGTGAAGAGCTCACCAACGCTTGGAACATCCAACAACTACGTCGTTTCTACCCCTAGCTAGGATCCCCAAGCATTTTTTTCTGTTGTAAAAATCACACGACCAACGCCCTAGTTGGTGGCAACTATGTAAACGCCTCAAATCCCATAGAAAGGGCAACTCGGCTTTCCCCCGAAACCCAAGTTACCCTCGGGGGCTACGCGCGGGGACCACCCCCCCCCCCAAAATGGTCCCATTTTTTCGCGCAAAAAACGAGCAACGATTCAAACAGGCGCGGGCGGCCCAGCGGAAGGAGCGTGCGAGCCAGAGATAGCCTACGCCGCATGGATATGGCCCTTCTCTCTCGCCTCCAACCCAGCAGGCCCCCCGCGAAAATCGAACTCCCCTAACTAGAATCTACTCAGGAAGAAGGAGAAACAAAAAACGTGATAAACAAATGACTTCATTACAGCAAATGTTTATGTCCAAGAACAACTTGTTCATTTACAAAAGGCCACAAGGCCAGAATACTGATACACATCAAAATGGGCCTAGCGCCCAACTGCTTTCAGGCGGGAGGAGCGGCAGCGTCGGCGGCGTCCGGAAGAGGAACTCCTCGAAGGCTTCGGCGAGCGACCGGCGGCGTCGGCGGCGAGCGCGTCCACACGCTCCATCGCTACCTCGTCCTCGACGCCCTTGGGAACGATGTAGCCCTCTCCGCCGCCTCGAAGCTAACCTCGTAGTGGGACCGCACCACTCCGAGGGCCTTCTCGGACGCCCCGATGCGGCGCCGGCGCATCCGCTCGGTAACATGGCCGCCAAGGGCACGCGAGCGGCCGGCCAGGAGCCGCCGGCCCGTGCCTCGCCCTCCTCCACGGCGCGGCAGTCTCGAGGGCCGCAACACGCAGCCCTCCCGCAGCCTCCGGCTCGGAGGAGTTGTAGGAAGCTGCGCAGCCGCCTCGCCCGCTCGGCCCGCGTGCCCCGGGCGGTGCGCAAGCCCGGAATCGCCAAGACAAGAAAGAAATCGAAAGAGGAATGCGAGCCCTCTAACGGGAAAAACCAACAAGGCAAGAGTCAAACAGAGGCTCACCTTCGACCGTTTCCTCTCCATCTCGAGAGCACGGCGCTCGGCCTCGACCGCCGCCCGAGGCGCTTGACGGCCTCACTCGCTCCCCCGGAGGGCCATCTCTCGGTTTGCGCTCGCAATGCCGAGCACAATGAGCTCGCCCTCGGTCTTGGAGAGCTTGTCGTCCCGCTCCGCCAAGGACTTCGGTGCCGCCTCGCGAGCGACGCGCTCCTCGTTCCGGCGCCGTCCGGCATCGACGAGGGCGGCTCGCTCCCGCCGAAGCCGCCCCTCGGCCCCTTGGCGGGCGGTGCGCTCTGCGCAGCCGCTCCTCGCCGACGACGAGCGCGCGCAGCCCTTGGCATCGTGGGCGCCTTCAAGTCGTCGGCCTCCTTGGCCCGCCGCTCCGGCCCCGCGCGCCCGCTCCTCGGCCCGCGCCGCCGCGCCCGCCCCCTCAAGCGACGAGCGAAGCTCCCGGTTCTCGCCGCGGACGTTAGCCACCTCCGCCTCCCAATTGGTGGCCAACGTCCGCATCTTCTCCAAGTCCGAGCGTGCCCGCACGCCGCCTCATCACGATCGATGAGGGCCGCGCGCACCCACTCAAGGCCCGAGCGCGCGCGCCGGTCCCCGCCTTGAGCTCTCGGGGAGTTCATCGCGCCGGTGCCATGGCCCGATACGCCGCCCACCGTCCGGGGACCGAGGGCATCGCAAGCGCGTCGAAAGCGCCGCACCGTTCCCGGAGGCCGGTGGACCTCGGCGTTCACCCGGTCGAAGGCGTCATACTTGTCGTGGGGAGCGGCGCTCGAGCTCCCGGCACCCACACATCAAAATCCGTAAGCACTACGCGCACGAGGCAAGACACAAAAACGAGAGATGGAAGAAAGCAAGCAACCACGCTCTACCCGGAAGACGCGCCATGCGGTGGCCGCCATGAACCCGCAACGCCTCGTTCGGCCGCGCGGCTGAGCGTGGCGCCGTGGCTCCGAGCTCGCCCCGCAGCTCTCGCTCCCCCCGGCGTCGCAAACGCCGGGGACCGTCAATGGCCCCCTCCACCTGGGCGGGGTGGCCGGCGTGGGAGGACGAGGCCTCGGCACCGTGTCCTCGGTCCCCCGCCACCATGTGCCCCTCGTGCCGCCTCACGAGGGCCCCCTCCTGGGGCTCGGGGGAGCGTGTGGGGAAGCTAACCCACTGATCCCACCCGGGCGGCGGGGAGTCGTCATCCGGACCTCCACCACCTCCGCCGGAACCGCCGGCGGGCACCGCCCTTGCGCCGCCCTCCACCGGCGCCCCCACTTGCGCCTCCGTGGCCGCGGGCGCCGACGCGGGCCGCCGCGGCCGCCACCCCCGGCAGCCGCGCGCGCGACCACGGGCGCCGCGCGCGGGTTGCACCCGCTCCGCCTCCTCTACACCGGCGCCGCGACCGCGCCTCCACGGCCAGCGCCCCCGCGCGGCCGCGCCTCGCCACGGCCGCCGCCGCGGCCCGCGCCCCCACAATGGCCGGGAGGCCGGTTGCTCCTCGGTGACCGCCGGCCGCGCCGCGGCGGCCGATCCGCCGGCCGAGACCTCGGGGCCCGCCCGCGCCCGCGAGCTCTCGCCCGCCGCCGCCGTGCTTGCCCCCGTCCGTGACGCCCTCGACGAGCGCCGCCGGTGGGGATGGACGCGTCCGTCCTCGCACCTTGGCCGGTGCGAGGGGGAGGCACGGCTGGCACCACCGCGCGAGCACAAACGAGAGGATTAGAACGCCCGATCGTCAAGAAATCAAACCAAAGTAAAGGATCGAGCCCCCTTACCTCGAGGAGGAAAAGGCGCGCTTCCTTTTCCTCGAAGCCTCGGCGGATGAGGCCGGCGCGGCCGGCGCGCCGGCCGCCGCGCGCGCGGCCCCGCCCCGCGCGCGCGCGCGCGCGCCGCGCGCGCGCGCGCGCGCTCGCCACGCGCGCCCCCGAGATGCGCGCCGGCGCCTCGGCGGTGCGCGCCTCCCCCGATGTCGATTGCCCGGCGACGGGCGCCGTTGCACCCGCCCCGTGCGATGCCGCCCTTGCCGACGGGAGCCGGCCCCGCGACGGGGGCGAGGGCTCCCACCTATCCGAGGGGCCTCCCCCCTCGCCCTCTTCCTCTTCGTCATCCCCCGAGGACGAGTACTCCTCGGTCCCCGGGGAGGAGAGTCCCGGCTCTTCGCGCCGCCGGCACTCCGCGTTCCGCCGCTCACGGCGCTCGTTGCGCCGCCTCGTGCGCTCCCCGTTGACCCGTGAAAATCCGTCAACCTAGCCATGAGTTTACCTTCGGTGTTGGCATGACTTTTGTATCTTATTCATTGGTACTAACCCCCGTGGTATAACAAGTTCACTTGTGCATGTCGGTTTTGGAGTTATGTGTTTACGCAGTGGTTTTAACGTTGAAAGCAAGACTTCCGGGATAAGTTCATTAAGCACCTCATGACAAAGACCTTGAAGCCCGATACAAGTCAAGCAATGAAGTGAACATGACTCCAAGAGCCCAAGGACCAAGCCCGAGAAGATGATAAACTCCGAGGACCGAACCGTAAAAGTGTTGAATCTTGCAAGACAAGGAGTTGAGTCCAATTCGGAGAGAAACCGACGTCAAGGGCCCACATGCAAAAGGGGAGAACATCTAGAAGACGTGGGAAGCAACACCGGCGAAGCAGCCGCGGGATGGGCCGAATTGGGCCCGCCGCCCAGCCCCACCCGGGGCCCAATCGGCCTCTCCTTTGACCTAATTGCTTCTCGGGCTATAAATAGCCCCCCGACCGAGAGCCACGCGGAACCGAAGTCGTAATCCGCCGCCGAGGAGCAAGAGAAGCTTGAGGGACACCAACTTGAAGATGAGGGTCGTGCTAGTTGTCTAGGGTTTCCCTACCCGACGTGGGAACCTTGCATGGAAGACCACGTCGGAGCTCCGAGCGAGGATCAAGATCGAGGGAGGGCCCCGGTGGTGATCTTGTTCATGTAACCATTCATGGTGAAGTTTGTAAGTGAATCCGATTTCTAGCGATTAAGTGCCTTCTCGATGATTTTGTTTTCTTCTTGGTTTTGCTTCTTCTACGATCTAGTTTGCGCCTAGATTACATAGGGTGCTCTTGTAGCCGCAGTGGCTAGAGGTGCATACGGACCGGCCAAGTGATTTCAACTTGTTCTATCGAACTCGCCCTAAGCTCCCCGCATGAATAGGGATACGTTGTGACAGAACCGGGGTCTCGAAAGGCGGATGTTTTCGGAGTCGGATGGGAAGGCCACGATTTAAAGATGCTTTTAATGAGATTCGCTTTGCTATCTTCATCTATCTTGTTTGGAGCTACAACATAAGCATGATCTAGATTCTCTAGATTGGTTATCTCTTGCTTTCTCTTGTTACCTCTTTGGTAGATTAGATTCGTTTTCTTTATGAGTTAGTAGATTAGATGCAACTTACCTTCATAAGATAGCTTACCTTGATTTACTAGATTGAATCCTTGCGTTGCACATTGTTCCACGGATTCGATACCTTGGGTTCACCACTCGAGGGAAGAAGGGTCCCTTGACTACGACGGGAGACTTGTCCGCTTGCAAGTCACAAACGAACTTTGATACAACTATTAACCGTCAACAAGCCCCTTTTTCTGGCGCCGTTGCCGGGGAACAAGCAATCAAGATCCGATCTAGTATCGCTTATCTTTCAGTTTTTCTTTTGATTTTCTTTTGCATCTCTTATGTTTGATCATCCCTGAAAAAAAAAGAGTCAATCTAATCTAGTTTTGATGAACCCTAATTTTTCTTTTGTTAGATTTTTGTTTTATCACTAACCCTAACCGGAGATGGTTGGCTACCTCTCCAAGAAACCCAAAACTTTTTTGTGGATGATCCAGGAAAACTTTACGGGCAAAGGTGACATGCAACACAAGCTAAAAGGGTGGAAACCCTAGATTCAAAAGTTGAAGTCGAAGGACCGTCGAAATCTCCAAGGGAATCACCACCTCCAAGTCAAGACGCCGGAAGGCCATTCAAGATCAAGAGGAGGATGGAGAAGATGGAGATGGAGAAAGAAGCTCAACACCTAAAGGTCGCCAAGGCAAGATCCACATGCGAAGTGTTCATCATGAAGATGCTAGAGACGCAAGTGGGACAACTTGCCGGGCGCCTGATGGGTAACAAAGAAGGATATCCGAGACAACTCCAAGGTCCCAAGACGGCGAAGGCTACTCAAACTCATTCGGGAGAGATGAAGGATCACACTAGAGACCATGAAGATCACGACCGAAGGACCGGAGTTCGAGATGCCGAGCCACAAGGAAGTCGTTGCATCCGTCAAGACCAAAGGACAAAGCCACCGTGAAGACCAAAAAAATTGACTAAGCCAAAGTGGGTACCCAAGATTGCAACGCCCGCAAAGAGCGTTGATCCGGAGTAATCAAGTGAAGAAGTCTAGCCATGGACTACAAACGAAGCGCTAGGCGGGAGGCAACCCGTTTCGTCGAGTCAAGAATAAGCACGGGAGGACAACCCGATTCCAGGTTTTTCAAGTCTTTTTAAATTTAATTCAGTTTTGAATTTTACTACGCAAAACATTAGACTTAGAATGGTTGAATAATATTAGAGACATAATTCTTGGTTGAATATTTTGCTTGATCATAAACCCTTTACATGAACCATCCTATGTGATTGTTTGCTTCTTCTTCGAGAAACCACAACCAAAAAGAAAAAATTTCAGAACCTAACTCAACCCTTCACCCTCATTATGGTGCTGTGGTTGACTTGTTTTTCATGCTAAAAACACTCGAGTAGAGCCACGACTTGTATCTAGATGTTATTTAAATTTCAGCACGTGGTAGGACTCGCGTGAACCTAGAAACTTGATTTTTGGTTGGTTTAAAAATCCATATCCTTGGTTTCTCTAAGATTAGAATTTTTCTAAGCCTCACTTAATTTTATTTCATTCAAAATCTCTCTCATCTAATCAAAATTAGGACCTAAACCTATGCCCCCATGATCAAGCCGGGAAAAGCTTGCTCTCAACTAATGAAGGCAAACTATACCGGTGAGACCGAAATCGACGTAAAAAAAATATTTTCGACTTGCATTTGTTTTTAATGGTTTAAAAACTTCTCTAAAATTATGTTCGAGCTCTTGCATGGCTCTGAAAAATATTTTTAAATTTCGAAATTAGAGGAGTGCTTAGCCTTAAAGGGAGGCAATCTAGTTAACCTAACCATGCATGCACCATGATACATCACGGGATGCCCCTCCAACATATTTAAACCACATGCAAAGTACAAGCATGGGGGCAGCCAAGGCTTTGTTTTGTAGGAATATCATGGATGCATGTGAGGCAAGGGAGTATGGAAGTGAGTCAAAGCGAAAACATCAAATGGAAGGAGCAATAGTGCAAGCGAAGGAGTGGACGGGAACGTTTGGAAGGTGTACGCGATCACGAAGCAACATGAATGCACTAGAGAAGAACCGAGCCAAGAGGAGGAGAGAGGTAAGTCCTTCATCCAACTCTTTGTTCGTGTGCTCCGCTTGTAGGCCGGAATCACCTTAGACTTAGCCATCCACCGCGTTTGTTTCGTGCAACAAATCACATCCTTAATCCACTCAAAGTCCGGACTCCAAAATAATATTTGTGTACCTTGTTACCGGGTGAAAACCCCGGATATTCATTTGTGAGGGAGAGTGCTACAATCATGGAAGAAAACTACAAGCCTTTGCACCGAAGAAGAAGGGATCATCGTCGTCTAAGCCATCATCGACAACCTTTTCGAGGAGGCACTCGCTTTCCGAGTTTCCTCGGGGTATGGAGGAGGACACGCACCGCCGAGGAGGAATCGCACTCTTCTCCTTGGTGGCATGAGGGCCACACGAAACTCGTTTATGAGGTTTACCAAACTTCAATAACATATGGAGCAGGCCGCCCGTCCAACCTCGCCACTCGACACGATCATCCGCTCCACCTCCATACGCTCCGCGGTATTCCGAGGGGTATGTCATCATGACGGAGGAGGAGGAGAAGAAGCTCACTCGCCTAAAGTAGAGGCTTGTAGCGAACGCCGATATCGACGACCAAGCTCTCCACATATTGGGTTTTCATACGGGACACCGGTGCAATTCTCTAACGGAGTGTCGGCAAACACCCACAAGGAATTCGCCTAGGAAATTTTCATGACCATGGCGCATACCCTTGTTGAAGGAGTGCTGAGTCTCTCATTCCGTTTGGAGGGAGCCCACAAGTGGAGAAGAAGGAAGACACCGTCGGAAGGGTAACCTTGATCAACGATGCTATTTCTAGCACCTTGATGGGGTAGTCTCCTTTCATCCATGGGTTGCAATCGATCTTGAGATGTAATCGAACTTTGTTGGATTATCTATCTATCGTCTTTTGTTGGAAATACTTTAATGCTTAAGGCTAGCGACCATGCCGTAAAGGGAGTAAGGTCTCAATGCTTCCTTGGACCCATTCAACACAATCCCCGATAGATTAGATTGGTTTTTATGTTCGAAACGATTGCATGTTCTAGTATCGTAGACCCATGGGCAAGTGTCTCCTATTTTCAAAAGGGAGCTCCGAACAAGTGCATGAAGGCACATGGGAAGGTTTTTGGAGTATGATCACGGGAGGAGACCATCAACGAAGAAATACTATCCGGAACCATTATCCAAGTGTGTCACTTTTGTGCAAGTGGATTTTTGGGAGAACAAGAGAGACAAAGATAACCAACACGGAGTTGAATTGGCTTTACTCGGCTTTGATTGCCAAGTGGCCAATAGACCCCACTCACCCATGATCAACCTGTGGTGTTGTTAGCAACATCGAGTTCGGAAGATATTGGTTCGGGGTGTTGCCTCTCCATATTGGCTATCTCTTTAAAACCGGGTATTACAAGGAACCCAAATCATCTCCTACCCGGGACTTCCCTAGGAATATATGAAGAAAGGAAAATATATAAGTGAAGATGAGAGAGGAGGCTTCAAAGTGGCCAAAGTAAATTTGCCCCTTCCGGATTGAAGATTAAGACTTTTCTTGAGGGGAAGAAGATCGGTTAGAGGAAGGACTTCTTGTGCCGGCGAAGAAAAAAATAATAAAAGAAAAGAATTATAGGAGAAGGATCTTCTATGGCCCAAGAAGGAGGTGCACAACAAAATTATGTCCCACCATTGGGAGGAACCCCGGCGCCGCCGAGTTACTACGGTGGTGTACCAATGCAAGCATGGGGGAGTGGTGCAGCCATACCCCCACCATTTTTGCGGTGCCCAACGTAGCCTTTGCGGAGCCATTGCACACCTTCCTCAACCACATCAAAATGGAGCCACCATTGGAGGATACGCTGCAAGGAACATGCAATTTATTGCAGCCATCCAAACCAATGCAAACCAAATGGGTGAAGGAAATGCAAACGTCGCTTATGTGCTTGGACACCTTCACCTAGCACCGTCGGACAATTCATAGGAGGAGTGGTGCATTCCTATTACAAGTAAGGGTACAACAACCAAGACTATCAATATCAACCACCGGCGGAAGATTAGAGAGAGGAGGAGCTTTAGTTATCTTTCCTTTACCCCCTTTTCTTTAATTTTCAGCTTGTTTGCGCCTATGTATGCGTAGTGTTTTCAATTTTTTTATTTAAATTTCAGAAAGTGTGTTAGTTTAATTTTTTTTTCTTTCAGCATGTATCTTAGTGTTTATTTTCATCATGAATAATGTCACCACCAAGTTTTTACCTTTGGTAAAGTTACAAAGTTTGTGCCATGATGATATATGATTATAATTGCCGCTTTGTTTATCTTTGTAATTGACTTATGCATGTTCGAACTAGTGCTCTCTTAAAAATACAAATCTGAAATTATCTAAATGCTAGCTTAATCTTCAGCGGAGGTTATGATTAAAATAAAGACCCATAGTGTTTTATGTGCTCTCAAGTTATGAATAGATTAAAGATGTCTTTTATGCTCAAAAATATTGCTAACCTTGTCACAAATATCACTTGTGTGTTGCTCAACCTATCCGAGCCTTATATATATTTGAGTGCAAAAACTTAGTATACAAGATTTATTTTTGAGTGAGTTATTGCAGGCCATGATTTCTCCGGCCCGAGACTAAGAAGCCGGTCATTCCGTTTTTTGCGTATCTATCTTTTTGCTAGCCTTTTATCCGTGCATTGTGTATCCCCACATCGGTGATCTCACAAACTTCGCCGGATATCCACCCTTAAACCAAATATCATCTTTTGTGATTACCTCCTTGACCACAACCTATCGTTGAGAATGGATCATCAATTCAAGGAAGATCGCAGGACGGTGCCAACGTTGAAGATTTCAAGTATCTCTCCAAGGAAAAATATTCGGTACCTACCTTATTTTTCGCCTCTTTGCTCGAGGACGAGCAACGTCTAAGCATGGGGGAGGAGGTAGGTACGGTGCAGTTTTAGAGTTCAAAGGGGAATATTTAAAAAAAATGATGAAAGAAAAAAAATCCAGTGATGCTCATGACTTTCAAGGTATAAAAAAATCAAAACTTCGTTGTGGAAGTCATGGACTGAATATATGACGAGAAAAAAAAATGAATGAATGAAACAAAGAAAAGAATGAGAAATATGAGAGAAAGAAAAAAATATATGTGCGTAAAGTAAACTCCCCGGTTCTCTAAGAGTGCATTCAAGGCTTCAAGTTTAAAAGATCCATTCTCATTTTCCAACCATGTGCAATCCGATAACGAGGACTTCCTTTGTGCCTCGGGATCACTCTTTGCCATTTGCACATGTCCACTCATCTAAAAGTGTGTGTATTTTTCTCTTTCCCCTCCTTGATTTAACATTATTTTCCAATGACCTTTTTGACGAGTCTCGGTAAGACCATGAGAAGCTTGTCTTGTTTTGACAACACCTCTTTTATAAAATCTTGTTAGGACTAAACTTTCCCAAAACTCCATATAAAGCCTACCACACATATATGTTATGAGAGGGAAAGGAGTAGAATATATAGGCTTGAGAGACAAGAGAGATGAGAGTTCATGAGCAACATGCAAGGTGATTTAAATTTGTGAACTTGGTTTAGCTCTTTTCTTTATCTTGTTCTTTATTTCAAAAATTTCGAGATCTATTTAAACTTTGTGAGCATGTTAATACTTGTGGGTTAAGCTTAATAAGAATCTACCCTCCGTAGAGGTGAAGGCTAGTACATTATGGAACTTTAACGAACTAAACTTTTGAGAGCATTATGTTTTTTTTTCATATATGATCAAGTGCAAGGTTTAAACATTGTTTGGCAATGATGATATCCATCGAAGGCTTACTCGAGGACGAGCAAGGTTTAAGCATGGGGGAGATGTTGACGGTGAAAATCCGTCAACCTAGCCATGAGTTTACCTTCGGTGTTGGCATGACTTTTGTATCTTATTCATTGGTACTAACCCCCGTGGTATAACAAGTTCACTTGTGCATGTCGGTTTTGGAGTTATGTGTTTACGCTGTGGTTTTAACGTTGAAAGCAAGACTTCCGGGATAAGTTCATTAAGCACCTCATGACAAGACCTTGAAGCCCGATACAAGTCAAGCAATGAAGTGAACATGACTCCAAGAGCCCAAGGACCAAGCCCGAGAAGATGATAAACTCCGAGGACTGAACCAGAAAAGTGTTGAATCTTGCAAGACAAGGAGTTGAGTCCAATTCGGAGAGAAACCGACGTCAAGGGCCCACATGCAAAAGGGGAGAACATCTAGAAGACGTGGGAAGCAACACCGGGCGAAGCAGGCCGCGGGATGGGCCGAATTGGGCCCAGGCCGGCCGGCCCAGCCCAATTCGGGGCCCAATCGGCCTCTCCTTTGACCTAATTGCTTCTCAGGCTATAAATAGCCCCCTGACCGAGAGCCACGCAGAACCGAAGTCGTAATCCACCGCCGAGGAGCAGAGAAGCTTGAGGGACACCAACTTGAAGATGAGGGTCGTGCTAGTTGTCTAGGGTTTCCCTAGCCGACGTGGGAACCTTGCATGGAAGACCACGTCGGAGCTCCGGAGCGAGGATCAAGATCGAGGGAGGGCCCCGGTGGTGATCTTGTTCATGTAATCATTCATGGTGAAGTTTGTAAGTGAATCCGATTTCTAGCGATTAAGTGCCTTCTCAATGATTTTGTTTTCTTCTTGGTTTTGCTTCTTCTACGATCTAGTTTGCAGCTAGATTACATAGGGTGCTCTTGTAGCCGCGGTGGCTAGAGGTGCATACCGGACCGGCCAAGTGATTTCAACTTGTTCTATCGAACTCGCCCTAAGCTCCCCGCATGAATAGGGATACGTTGTGACAGAATCGGGGGTCTCGAAAGGCGGATGTTTTCGGAGTCGGATGGGAAGGCCACGATTTAAAGATGCTTTTAATGAGATTCGCTTTGCTATCTTCATCTATCTTGTTTGGAGCTACAACATAAGCATGATCTAGATTCTCTAGATTGGTTATCTCTTGCTTTCTCTTGTTACCTCTTTGGTAGATTAGATTCGTTTTCTTTATGAGTTAGTAGATTAGATGCAACTTACCTTCATAAGATAGCTTACCTTGATTTACTAGATTGAATCCTTGCGTTGCACATTGTTCCACGGATTCGATACCTTGGGTTCACCACTCGAGGGAAGAAGGGTCCCTTGACTACGACGGGAGACTTGTCCGCTTGCAAGTCACAAACGAACTTTGATACAACTATTAACCGTCAACACTCCCTCCGCGCGCCGCCCGCTCCTGCTCCCGCTGCTGCGCCGCCCGACCAAGCGCGCGGGAGTCGGGGGTGGGCGGAACGGACTTGGAGGCGGTAAAGCTCACCAGCTGCATACAGGAACACCAAGGACGCGTCAGGAGGCAGAAGCAACACCAAGAACTAAAACAAAAACAAGAATGACACTCACCAGTGGGCCGGTGGGGAGCATCTCGAGGTCCCACGGGGTCCAGTCCGGACGCATCGGCATCCGGGTGTCGACGGCGTTCCGCGCCCGGGTGAGCGCGTACGCCCGCCCGAGGGGGATCGGGAGCATCCGCGACCTCGCCGCATCGACGGGTTGGCCTCCTCCGTCATCTCGAAGATGCAGAGCGGCCTCTCCATCAGAGGCACGATCCGCCGGTGATGGAGGAAGGCGAAGACGCCCAATGCGGTTAGCCCCCGCGCCGCAAGCTCTTCGTGGCGGCCAGACCGAGTCTTGCCGCCTCCGTGCCGGGCCGTGGACACCCCGTAGCCCCAAGAGCCGGGCTTCTCCTTGAACACCCGACCGTGTACGGGGGGAGGCCGGGCTCGGTGTTTCGCAAGTAGAACCATCCCCGCTCCCAGCCGGCGTTGTTCGTCGTCATGGTGCGGGGGATGTAGTCGTCCTTGAACCGCCCCCGCAGGGGCAGCGACATCCCGCCCGCGCGCACCGCGCGCGGGTCCCCGCACCGTCGTGGGCCGCGTGAAGAGCTCCGCCCGAAGAGGTGTACCCGGCAGCTCCCAGTTGACTGGGATCCCCAGGTACCCCTCGCAGACGCCCACGAACGTGGCCGCTCGCGAGATCGCGTTGGGCGCAAAGTTGTGCGCCCTCCACGCCGTAGTAGTAGCCACACCGCCCGCATGAAGCGGCTCGCCGCGCACGTTGAAGCCCCGCTCGTGGAAGCGGACGAAGCCGACCACGTAGCCCTCCGGCGGGTTGGGTGCGCGGTCCGCCGACGGCGGCACTATCCACTCCGCCGGCGGCCATCCTCGTTCGCCGACACCGGGCCGGCGACGACCAGCTCACCAAGGGGCCGGGCCGGACTCACCGTCGACCGCTCCCAAGCGTACGGGTCAAGGATCGTGAGAGGAGGAAGCGGTGCCATGAGAAGGAAGCAAAGGAATGCGAGAGCGGAGGACAAGAAACGGAAGAAAAGCTCTAATGGCGACACCGCACGGTGGCAAAGGCGAGACGAAGACGAAGGCGCGAGGGGGCCGAAATGGCGGAGCGCGAAGGTAAAAAAAACCGTCGTCTCCCCTTCCCCTCGCATTTATAAGCCGGGGCGAGCTCTCCGAGCGGATGTCCCGCGCGCATTAACCGCAGGGAATCTTCTCTTCACGCCGACGAACGGGCCCCACCACGACCGCGGCGGCCACATCACAGCGGACGGCCATCATCGCGGCGAAGACTAGCAAGGACCGAGGCAAGCGGTCACATCCGCCCGCCACACCGCCCACTACGCGCGCGCGCGCCGCGACGCCTAAAAGGCGCGCCCGCGTTGCAGCAGCCGCGTCCTCGAATGTAAGGCATTTAATGACCCTCTCCCTTGCCAAGCAAGGAGAACCCTCGAGCGGGGCGAACCCCCGGCTCGAGACGACGACGCCCCTCGAAGGGACATCGACGTGAGAAGGTCGCCCGGGCCTCGCTGGAAGTAGAGCAGGTACCACGGCACCCATGCCACGCAAAACCCTCGAGCGGCACGAGCCCTCGCCCAAGACGATTTCAGCCCTCGAAGGGACATCGGCGTGAGAAGGTCGCCCGGGCCTCGCTTGAAGTAAAGCAGGTACCACGGGCACCCATGCCACGCAAAACCCTCGAGCGGCACGAGCCCCTCGGCTCAAGACGATTTCGGCCCTCGAAGGGACATCGGCGTGAGAAGGTCGCCCGGGCCTGCTTGAAGTAAAGCAGGTACCACGGGCACCCATGCCACGCAAAACCCTCGAGCGGCACGAGCCCCTCGGCTCAAGACGATTTCAGCCCTCGAAGGCACATCGACGTGAGAAGGTCGCCCGGGCCTCGCTTGAAGTAAAGGGCAGTACCACGGGCACCCATGCCACGCAAAACCCCCGAGCGGCACGAGCCCCCGGCTCGAGACGATATCAACTCTCTAAAAAGGGGCATGTGCGTGAGAAGGTCGCCCGCCGCCCGCTTGAAGTAAAGGTGCACCACGAGCACCCATGCCACGCCGTGCTACCAAACGGCGCCTCGAGGGCCGGCTCGCCCGGCACCCCTCGATGGCCGCAAACGCAAAAGACGGGGCCGCCCGGACGCCGCCCCGCACCGGCCACCGATCGGGGGTTCGAAGCCCGACCCTCGACGGGTTCGAACAGCGCCTCGCATCGCAGTCGGGACGACGAGGGCACGCGCATTCGAGCCGTTCCTCGAGCCCATCGGCTCGAGGGTGCCCCACATGTCGTGTTCGAGAGCCGGCCGAGGGCGCCAGCCGGGGGATCCCACCGAGGGAGAGCTTCCGCGCCCTCGGTCCCTATCGAACGGGACCGAGCCCCACCTAGCAAACCCATGCAAGCGCTTCCATGGACGTGTCTCCGACCACGCAGCCTACCCTTATCGAACGGGGCATGAGCGTCCACTCGAATCACCCACTAGCGGCTCAAAGAGGAATCCGGCAATTCGCGACCCGCTCGATGGGGGTTGCGGAAACCTCACCCTCCGTCCCACCTGGAGGGACGGCGAGGGCGCGTTAAGAAACAAGTCGTGAAGCTCTACCCGATCGCCTCGAACGGCCCGTGCTCGGGGGCTTAACGCCGGGAGACAGCGCGAGCCGCGTGCGCCACCGAAGCCGGCTGAGACACCGCCGATGCCGGTTGAAACATGTGCCACGCCCTCTAACCAGTTCTCGCGGTTAACCCCCCGCAGGAGCACCCACACCCCCGCAGGCTTCGGGGCTGGGACCCGCGGGGCCCGCCGACGCGGCCCCACGGAAAGCATTCGCAAAACAAGGAGGGAAGAACGTCCTATCAGTAGGTTCCAGCATCCGCAGAGCCTCAATGGCAAACCCGCATGCTCGGGGGCTACCGTCGGGGACGCCTCTAGGGGTCCCCTTTAAACAAGGGGAAATCCTCACTTAAAACCCGCAACAAAGCCAAAACACAATTTGCCTAACCATGCGAGGGGAACGCACCCACGCCGCAGAACTTCGACGGCCCATCAAGGCGGCCCTCTTAGAGATCCCCTCGAACGGTGCTCCGCCCTCGCTCGAGGATGCGCGCTCCCCTCGGCGGCTCCGCACCGTTCGAGGGGTAGCACTTCCCTCGAGCGGCTCCGCCTCGCCGAGGGCTCGCTCCCCCTCGAGCAGGTTCCGCCTCGCTCGAGGGTACGCCCCGCCCTCGGCCGGGGTCCGCCACGCTCGAGGGTGCCCCTCACGCGTGCGCCGGCCCCCGTACACGGCATTTAACGCCCTAACGCCGGCGGAGACGGCCGCCATCATGCGCCCGGCTCGCCCCCCCGTGCCGCCGCACCAACTCCCCGTGGAGGAGCCCATCCCCATCACCGTGGGGAGGGACCGTGCGCCGCGGCCGTGTCGGTCCCGTGACGCCGTGCGCCCGCTCCCGCACGGCTAACGCGCCGAGCCCTCGAAGGGGGGCCGGTGCACCCCTCGATTCACTTTCTTGTGACCCTACGGGGTTAGGTGGAGGCGCTAGGCCGGTGGAACACCATCCCTGCCACTGTAACAGCGTGGCCGCCATCCCCGCGCGCGTGGCGCACGCGGGCGCCGTAGCAACAACTCAAAGACCGTGAAGCGCGTTGGGAAGGGACGCCGTTCTACCTACTCCTGTACTCCGTACGGGCCAATGTCAGCACCTCCCTCGAGCCTATCAGAGGACATCGCCACCATCCGCCGCCCTTCTACCCTCGAACCGCCACTGTTCGGGTACAAGATAGGCCATGATGGCCGGATCGCCACAAGGATCGTCCGGACGTACCCGCCCACTCTACATCATAGCACGTCGCACTTCCCCACGTAGCTAGATAGCGCGCGCGCATTGTAATCCGCCTCCCCCTTGATCTATAAAAGGGGGGCGGACGAGACGGACATAGACGAACGAGGAGCACCCAACCCACCACGTACTCATTCTCCAATCCTCCCACGATATCTTCAGCCACTCCTCCAGGGACTTGGAAGCCACGCTTCCTCTCCCGCCTTGCTTGTAGCAGCCCCACTACAGGCACCCCCGTGCTGAGCAATATAGTCCCTCGAGCACACCACCGCCGGACGTACGGCCCCCTCGGCCGGAACCGGGATAAATCCCGTGTCTCTTATTGCTTAGCATCGACCATCGAGGGATAGACCTCGGCGCTTTCTATCGGTTAGTGTCGGGACCATATTCCGCACCGACGCTGGCGCCCACCGTGGGGCAATCGAGCGCCCAAGGTCATTCCGTCAACTCCCTCCATGGTGATCCGCACCGAGTACCGTGCTACACGCTCGCATGGGTAGCTCGGACCCCCTCCCAGCAGGGTTCGAAATTCGCTTTGGGGACCCGAACTTTCGGGCCACGGGGAACGACTATCTCATGCGCCTCACCAACCGTGAGGAGCCGCGCGCGGCGCCGAGCCGGGTCGGCCTTGGCCCCCGCCGCACGCACCACCACGGCGCAGCGCACGCAGCACCGGATGCCGGCGGCCCGTCGACGTCACGACGCCACCGTCGCTCCGAGCAGCGTTCACGCCGGGCGCGGTCCGAGCGGCGGCAAGCCGAGCGCACCGCCACTCGGCCACGGCGCGCGCCCGCCATCACGACCGCCACCGCCCCCGGCGGGACAACGCACGGTCTCGGCCGCGCATCCCCATCGGCCGCGTGGCGCTACGTCGGCCTACAACGCCAACGTCAACACCACGATGCGCAGGTTCCGCCCGGCCGCCATGTCTTCATCGCCGGGGACCCCGCGCCTCGGCAGGGGATGAGTCGTCCCCGGGTTCCGTCGACGCGTTGCCACCCGCCAACCGCCACGGATACGCGGAGTGGGACTTCTCCCGCGTGCCGCACCCGACCACGTTCCGGCGTTTCCTAGACGACACGGACCATCGGTTCGCGCTCCGACGACTCCAAAGACCGGGAGCTACGATCCCGCGCGGAATGCTACACCGTCATCACCAACGACTCCGCCAATACCGCCGGCGCGGTGGGCGCCGAGACGGGGGAAGTCACGCCCGCCCTAGGGATCGCCACGCGCCCGGCCGCGGGGCCAAGCGCTCCCGCCGGGGTCGACGCCGACGCGCGGCCCTAGCCCAAGCCCGCGAGCTCGAGGCCAAGCTGCGGCGGAGGAATACCGAACGAGGCGTGCGGCCGCTCCGCGCCTCAATGGCGGGGAAGCCTCGTGCGCGGCGAACGCGCACGGAGCCGAGCCGACAGTCCGCGACCGCATCAACACCGTCCCCAACGTCGACAACGCGACGCGCCCCCGCGGCGAGCCAAAAACTCATCGCCGCCGCGACGCCGCCGCGCGGACATGCCCGCACCCTCGACCCCCGAGGCTCGAGACATGCACCGCGAGGTGCAAACTCTCATCGAGCAAGCGGCCGTCCGGCGGGCCGAGAGCTCGGCCTCACGCATCCGCCAACAGGGAGATGCGCGGACGACAAAGCCGCGCCGGGAGGCGAACCCTCGGTGCACGCAGGGGGGACCGGCGGGGCGACCCGCCGACCAAGGACGCACGCCGCCAAGGAGCGGCTCCTTGACGCACGCAGGCGCCGGATGGCGACGCTCGCAACGTCATCAACGCCAGCGCACCCGGCAGGGCGGACGCGCGAGCAGCAAGGGGCTACCACCCACGACGGGGTGGACGCTACGACGGCCGGCGAGGACCGCTCCCCGACGCCGAGCCCCCTGAGCACCGGGTGTTCGGCCGGGGGAGATCCGCGCGGCGGCGTTCCCCCAACGCTTCCGCCAACCCTCGACCATCGTCAAATACAACGGGAGACGGACCCCCGCGTGTGGCTCAACGACTACCGCCCGGCTCGGCCACCGGGCGGGCCACCGCCGACGAGGTCATCATCCGCAACTTGCCCCCGCATCTTGGCGACGCGGCCGGACGTGGCTCGAGCACTTGCCCGCCACCGCATCCACAACCGGGACGATCCGGTCCG
The DNA here is from genome assembly GCA_947561735.1 of Cenchrus americanus. Classification (NCBI taxonomy): domain Eukaryota; kingdom Viridiplantae; phylum Streptophyta; class Magnoliopsida; order Poales; family Poaceae; genus Cenchrus; species Cenchrus americanus. Next base: position 108,899,178 of record OX387243.1, read on the forward strand.
CATGTTCGTGGGCAACTTCCGGGGCACATATGTGCGCCCGGAAATTCATGGGACCCGCGCTCCTACACACGGGGGCCGCCGAGTCGCCGGCGGGACTTCATACGGCGCTTCTCCAAGCGCCGCACGGAGCTCCCCGCCGTGGCGCGAGTCCGAGATCGTGCACGCCTTCCTCGAGGGCACCACGTGCGGGACCTCGTGCGGGAGGCCGGGACGCGGCCCCCGCCCGGCGGACTCCAACGAGAGCGTTCGACATCGCCACCGCCTTCGCCTCCGGGAGAGGAGGCCGTGGGGGCGATCTTCGACGGCAAGAAAGGCAAGCGCTAGGAGGGCGCACCCGCGAGGGCAGCAAGTCCAAGGAGCCCCACCGCAACGACAAGCGGGGCAAGAAGGGGGAAGAAGCCGCGCCGCGAGGCGCGCGAGCGAGGGCGCGACGGCGGCAACGCCGAGGCCCTTGCTGTTGACCCGGCTCGACGGGGTCCTCGACCGGCCCCTCGAGGCCCGGAGTGTTCGACGACATGCTAAAAAAGCCATGTCCTTACCACAAGACCCCAGTGAATCACACCCTTGAGCAGTGCGATATGCTCAAGAAGTTCTATGGTCGTGCCGCCGCGAAGGAGGCGCAGGCCAAGAAAGATGGAGGCGATGGCGACGCAGGCGGTTTCCCCGCCGTCGAAAATGTGTTCCTCATCTTTGGGGGGCCAACGCCGACATGTCGACACGCCGCCGCAAGAAGGAGCGGCACGAGGTCCTCGCCGCGGAGAGGGCGCCCTCCGTCCTTCCTCAATTGGTCGGAGGACGCCATCACCTTCACCGTGAAGACCACCCAAACCGCGTCCCCAACCCGGCCGCACTCCGCCGGTGGTCGACCCCATCATCGGGAACGCACGATTCTCGAAGGTCCTCATGGACGGAGGCAGCAGCCTCAACATCCTCTACGCGCATACGTTGCGCCCGATGGGGATCGGGTTGGACCACCGCGGCCTAGCACGAAGCCATTCCACGGCATCGCGCGGGCAAAGGTGTCCGGCCCTCGGGCGCATCGACCTGCCAGTATGGTTTGGCACCCCAAAGAACTTCCGCAAGGAGACCCTCACCTTCGAGGTGGTGGGGTTCAAGGGGGGCTTACCACGCTATACTTGGGCGACCCCGTTACGCCAAGATTCATGGCGGTCCCCAATTATACCTACCTAAAGATGAAGATGCCCGGACCAAACGGCGCATCACCGTCGGCTCGTCCATCGAGCACGCATTCGACCGCGATGTCGAGTGCGTAGAACACGCAGGCACTACCGCCGGGATGAAGCGCCGGTGAACACGCCGGAGAAGATGGTCAACGAAGACCTCAACCCCGTCGCCAAGCACGCCAGGCACCTTCGAGGCCGCGGAAAGGCCACCGCGGGGGTCCCCCTCGACCCTTCAGCCCCCGAGGGCAAGGCGTTGAGGGTCAGCTCCACCCTCGACCCCAAATAGGAAGTGGTGCTCGTCGACTTCCTCCGCGCCAACGCCGACATCTTCGCGTGGAGCCCCTCGGACATGCCAGGCATCCCGAGGGAAGTCGCCGAGCACTCCCTTGACATCCTGCCAAACGCTCGCGCCGTGCAGCAACGGCTCCGCCGCTTCGACGAGGAGCGGCGACGGGCAATCGGAGCGGAGCTGCGGAAGCTTCTCGAGGCCGGATTCATCAAGGAGGTGTTCCACCCAACATGGCTAGCAAACCCCGTGCTTGTAAAGAAAAAGAATGGGAAGTGGCGGATGTGTATAGACTACACTAGTCTTAATAAAGCATGTCCTAAAGTTCCTTTTCCTTTGCCACGCATTGATCAGATCGTTGATTCAACGGCTGGGTGTGAATTGCTTTGCTTCCTTGATGCCTACTCCGGTACCATCAAATAAAAATGAAGGAGTCCGACCAGCCCGCGACTTCGTTCATCACACCGTTCGGACGTTCGCTACGTCACGATGCCGTTTGGCCTCGTAAACGCGGTGCAACATACCAACGTTGCATGCAGCACGTTTTTGGGGATCACATCGGGTGAACGGTCGAAGCATACGTGGACGACATCGTCGTAAAGACCAGGAAGGCGGACGACCTGGTTGGCGACCTTGGCGTCGCGTTCAACCGCCACAGGGCCAATGGGGTCAAATTAAACCCCGAAAAGTGTGTCTTTGGAGTGCCGCGAGGCATGCTCCTGGGATACATTGTCTCCCAGCGGGGAATCGAGGCCAACCCTGAAAAGGTTGCGGCCCTCGAACGGATGGGTCCGATCCGGGACCTCAAAGGGGTGCAGAAGGTGTTGGGGTGCCTTGCCGCCTTGAGCCGCTTCATCTCGCGGCTCGGGAGAAGGGCCCGCCCCTCTACCGCCTACTCAAGAAGCACGAGCACTTCTCCTGGACCACCGAGGCCCAGGATGCGCTCGACAAACCGAAGACGTCCCTAACACACGCCCGATCCTCACGCCGCCGCAAGACCGGCGAACCCCCACAGCCTCTACGTGGCCGCAACCACCCAGTGGTCGCCGCCGTAATCGTCGTGGAGCGCATGGAGGAAGGGCATGCCTTGCCCGTGCGCCGCCGGTCTACTACATCGCCGAGGTCCCGTCGGGACACGAAGGCGCCGCTACCCCCGTGTCCGTAAGTTGCCGTACGCGGTGGCTCCCGCGCGGCGCAAACTCCGCCACTACTTCGAGGCCCACCCCGTCACGGTGGTTTCCTCCTTCCCACTGGGAGAGATCATCCGCAACCCCGACGCCGCGGGAAGGATCGCCAAGTGGTCCGTAGAGCTGATGGGCGAGACGCCGCCTACGCCCCCGCGCAAGGCCGGCCAAATCCCGCATTTTGGCCGATTTCGTCGCCGAGTGGACGGATACGCGCCTACCGCCGCCGCGGCATCCAAGCGGAGGCCGGACTCTGTTCTTCGACGGCTCGGTTATGAAAACAGGGCGGGCGCGGGCCCCGCTCTTCGTGTCACCCCCCTCGGGAACACATGCGTACGCGTGCGCCTCCACTTCCCCGCGTCTAACAATATGGCCGAATACGAGGCCCTCCTCAGCGGCCTCAAAATCGCCATTGAGTTAGGCGTCAAGCGCCTCGACGTGCGGGGGGACTCGCAGCCGTGATCGATCAAGTCATGAAGAACGCGAGCTGCCATGACGACAAGATGGAGGCCTACTGCAAAGCCGTGCGAGCCCTCGAGGACAAGTTCTACGGCATCGAGCTCAACCATGTGCCCCGCCGCTACAACGAGGAGGCGACGAGCTCGCCAACATTGCGTCCGGGCGGACCGCGTCCCCCCCAAACGCGCGCGCGACATCGCTCAACCCTCGGTCGTCTTCGAGCCCTACCCCTCGAGTCACAACGAACCCTGGGGCTCCCTCGAATCCCGCCGGGTGCGGAACCCATGGACGAGGACCCCTCGAACGAGGCGTACGTGCTCTCCCTTCTCGAGGGGTACGGCTCCCACGAGGCCGACGTAATGGACATCGAGCCGGCCCCCGTCCAAGCGGACCGGCGGAAAAAATACATCGCCCGGATCGCTCGAGGGGAACTCCCCGCGACCGGGCCGTGGCCGGGCGCATCGCCGGGATGGCTAAATCTTGCCCTCGTCGACGGCGAGCCGCACAAGCGCGCGCCTCCCGCATCCCAGCGCCGGTGCGTGCCCATTCCCGAGGGGCGCGAGCTCCCCGCGGGACATCCACGCGGGGATCCGTGGTCACCATGCCGCGCCCCGCACCCTCGTCGCAACGCGTTCCGCCAGGGCTTTTACCGGCCCACCGGCGGTCGCGGACGCCGCCGAGATCGTGCACACACCCGCGAAGGGTGCCGCTCTACGCCCGCAAGTCCAATTTGCCCGCCCATGCCCTCGCACCATCCCCCGTAACGTGGCCGTTTGCCGTGTGGGGGCCGGACATCGTCGGCCCCCGCGGGAAGGCGCCGGGGGCTTCACCCACTTGTTGGTCGCGATCGACAAGTTCTCCAAGTGGGTGGAGGTGCGCCCCATCACGAATCTAAGCGCAGAGCGGTGCGTAACATTCTTCACCGACATCGTCTACCGCTTTGGAGTGCCAAACTCCATCATCACCGATAATGGGTCCCGCTCACGGCAAGAAGTTCTTGGAGTTCTCGCGACAAGTTCCACATCCGTGTGGATTGGGCACCGTGGCGCACCCACGGACCAACGGCCAAGTAGAACGTGCCAATGGCATGATCTTACAAGGCCTAAAGCCCGGAATTTTCGACCACCGAACAAATCCGGGTGAAGATGGCTCCAAGAGCTACCGCCGGTTGTGTGGAGCCTAAGGACCACCCCGAGCAGCCACCGGGTTCACCCCGTTTTTTCCTAGTCCATGGCGCGGAGGCCGTCCTCCCCACGTACCTTAGAATACGGCTCGCCCCGGGGTGCGAGGCTATGACGAGGATGCCGCGGGGCCGAGCCCGCGAGGACTCGTGGGATCGGCGCCTCGGACGAGGCACGCCTCGTGGCCCCGATGCATTCCGCGAGGTACCGGTTAGTCCCTCGTACGCTATCAAGCACGCAGATACGCCGGGTGCGGGATTTCGGCCGAAGGGGATCCGGTCCTAAGGCTACGTCAAGACAACCGAGGGCGCCACAAGCTATCGCCCCCATGGGAGGGACCCTAATGTCGTGGTGAAGGTACTCAAGCCCGCACGTACAAGCCGGCCAACGAGGACGGTGAAGAGCTCACCAACGCTTGGAACATCCAAAAGCCTACGTCGTTTCTACCCCTAGCTAGGATTCCCAAGCATTTTTTCTCGTTGTAAAATCACATGGCCAACGCCCCAGCTTGGTGGCAACTATGTAAACGCCTCAAATCCAATAGAAAGGGCAACTCGGCTTTCCCCTTAAACCCAAGTTACCCTCGGGGCTACCGCGGGGGACCACCCCCCCAAAATGGTCCCATTTTTTCGCGCAAAAACGAAACAACTCACGCGCGCTAAGTTTGTTTTCTACTTCGACTACGAGCAACGATTCAAACAGGCGCGCGGCCTAGCGAAGGAGCGTGCGAGCCGGAGATAGCCTACGCCGCGTGGATATGGCCCTTCTCTCTCTCCTCCAACCCGCGCAGCCCCCCGCGAAAATCGAACTTCCCTAACTAGAATCTACTCGTGAAGAAGGAGAAACAAAAAGCGTGATAAACAAATGACTTCATTACAAGCAAATGTTTATGTCCAAGAACAACTTGTTCATTTACAAAAGGCCACAAGGCCGAGTACCGATACACATCAAAACGGGCCTAGCGCCCAATCGCTTTCGGGGGCAGAGGAGCGGCGGCCGCGCCGGCGTCCGGAAGAGGAACTCCTCGAAGGCTTCGGCGAGCGACTCGGCGGCGTCGGCGGCGAGCGCGTCCACACGCTCCATCGCTACCTCGTCCTCGACGCCCTCGGGAACGATGTAGCCCCCTCGCCCGCCGCCTCGAAGTTAACCTCGTAGTGGGACCGCACCACTCCGAGGGCCTTCTCCGGACGCCCCGATGCGGCGCCCGCCGCATCCGCCGAGAACATGGCCGCCCAAGGGCACGCAGCGGCCGGCCGGGAGCCGCCGGCCGTGCCTCGCCCTCCTCCACGCGCGCGGCAGTCTCGAGGGCCGCAACACGCAGCCCCTCCCGCAGCGCGCGGCTCGGAGGAGTTGTAGGAAGCTCGGCAGGCCGCCCCGCTCGCCCGCGTGCCCCGGGCGTGCGCAAGCCCGGAATCGCCAAGACAAGAAAGAAATCGAAAGGGGAATGCGAGCCCCTCTAACGGGTAAAAACCAACAAGGCAAGAGTCAAACAAGAGGCTCACCTTCGACCTCGTTTCCTCTCCATCTCGAGAGCACGGCGCTCGGCCTCGACCGCGCCTCGAGGCGCTTGACGGCCTCGCTCGCTCCCCGGAGGGCCATCTCCGGGTTTGCGCTCGCAATGCCGAGCACAATGAGCTCGCCCTCGGTCTTGGAGAGCTTGTCGTCCCGCCTCCGCCAAGGACCCCCCGCCGCCGCGAGCGACGCGCTCCGGTTCCCGCGCGTCCGGCATCGACGAGGGCGGCTCGCTCCGCCGAAGCCGCCCCTCGGCCCCCGGCGGGCGTGCGCTCCGCAGAGCGCGCTCCGGGCCGACGACGAGCGCCGGCAGCCCTTGGCATCGTGGGCGCCTTCGGGTCGTCGGCCTCCTTGGCCCGCCGCTCCGCCCCGCGCGCCCGCCTCCTCGGCCCCTGGCGGCCGCTGCGCTCGCATCCCCTCAAGCGACGAGCGAAGCTCCCGAGCGCACGCCGCGACGTTAGCCACCTCCGCCTCCCAATTGGTGGCCAACGTCCGCATCTTCTCCAGTCCCGAGCGTGCTCGCGCGCCGCCTCATCACGATCGATGAGGGTCGGCGCCGCACCCGCTCAAGGCCTCGAGCGCGGCGCCGGTCCCCGCCGAGCTCTCGGGGAGTTCGTCGCGCCGAGCCATGGCCCGGCACGCCGCCCACCGTCCCGGGACCGGAGGGCGTCGCAAGCGCGTCGAAAGCTTTCCCGAGCCGGTGGACCCCGGCGTTCACCGGCCGAAGGCGTCCATACTTGTCGTGGGCGCGGCGCTCGAGCTCCCCGGCACCCACACATCAAAATCCGTAAGCACTACGTACGTAGTGCGCGACACAAAAACGAGAGATGGAAGAAAGCAAGCAACCACGCTCTACCCGGAAGACGCGCCGGCGTGTGGCCGCCATGAACCCGCAACGCCTCGTTCGGGGCCGCGCGGCTGAGCGTGGCGCCGTGGCTCGGAGCTCGCCCCGTAGCTCCGCTCCCCCCCGGCGTCGCAAACGCCGGGGGGATCGGCAATGGCCCCCTCCACCGGGGCGGGTGGCCGGCGGCGGAGGACGAGGCCTCGGCACCGTGTCCTCGGCCCCCGCCACCATGTGCCCCTCGTGCCGCCTCACGAGGGCCCCTCCCCGGGGCTCGGGGAGCGTGTGGGGAAGCTAGCCCACCCATCCCACCCCCGGCGGCGGGGAGTCGTCATCCGGACCTCCACCACCTCTCGCCCGGGAACCGCCTTGGGCGGCACCGCCCCTTGCGCCGCCTCCACCGCACCCCCACTTGCGCTCCGTGGCCGGGGGCGCCCGACGCGGCGCGCGGCCGCCACCCCTCCGGCCGGCCGCTCTCGCGACCACGGCGCCGCCGCGGGTTGCACCCGCTCCGCCCCTCTGCGCGCCGGCGCCGCGACCGTGCCTCCACAAAGCCCCCGCCCCCGGCGGCCGCGCCCGCCACGGCCGGGCCGCCGCGGCCTCGGCGCCCCCACAATGGCCGCGCCGGTTGCCTCCTCGCGACCGCCGGCCGCGCCGCGGGCGGCCGACCGCCGCCGAGGCCTCGGCCCCGCCCGCGCCCCCGCGAGCTCTCGCCCGCCGCCGCCGTGCTTGCCCCCGTCCGCGGACGCCCCTCGACGAGCGCCGCCGGTGGGGATGGACGCGTCCGTCCTCGCACCTTGGCCGGTGCGAGGGGGAGGCACGCGTTGGAACCACCCGCGCGAGCACAAACAGAGGAACGCCTGATCGTCAAGAAATCAAACCAAAGTAAAGGATCGAGCCCCTTACCTCGACGAGGAAAAGGCGCGCTTCCTTTTCCTCGAAGCCTCGGCCGGATGAGGCCGGCGCGGCCGGCGCGCCCGCCGCCGCGCCTCCCGACGCCGCCGCCGCGCGCACGGGCGCGCTCGCCACGCGCGCCCCGAGATACGCGCGGGCGCCTCGGCGGCGCGCGCCTCCCCCGATGTCGATTGCCCGGCGACGGCACCGTTGCACCCGCCCCGGGCGATGCCGCCCTTGCCGACGGAGCCGGCTCCGGCCGACGGGGGCGAGGGCTCCCACCTATCCGAGGGGCCTCCCCCTCGGCCTCTTCCTCTTCGTCATCCCCCGAGGACGAGTACTCCTCGCTCCCCGGGAGGAGAGCCCCGCCTCTTCGCGCGCGCGCGCTCCGCGTTTCCGCCGCTCACGGCGCTCGTTCCGCCGCCGCCTCGCGCGCTCCCTCCCCGCGCGCCGCCCGCTCCTCGCTCCCCGCCGGCCGCGCCGCCCGACCAAGCGCGTGGGAGTCGGGGGGGTGGGCGGAACGGACTTGGAGGCGGTAAAGCTCACCACCGCATACGGGAACACCAAGGACGCGTCGGGAGGCAGAAGCAACACCAAGAACTAAAACAAAAACGAGAATCACACTCACCAGTGGGCCGGTGGGGAGCATCTCGAGGTCCCACGGGGTCCAGTCCGGACGCATCAGCATCCGGGTGTCGACGGCATTCCGCGCCCGGGTGAGCGCATACTCCCGCCCGAGGGGGGTAGGGAGCATCCGCGACCTCGCCAGATCGACGGGGTTGGCCGCCTCCGTCATCTCGAAGATGCAGAGCGGCCTCTCCATCAGAGGCACGATCCGCCGGTGATGGAGGAAGGCGAGGACGCCCAATGCGGTCAGCCCCTGCGCCGCCAGGCTCTTCAGGGCGGCCAGGACCGAGTCCTGCCGCCTCCGATGCTGGGCCGTGGATACCCCGTAGCCCCAAGAGCCGGGCTTCTCCTTGAACACCCGACCGGTGTACGGGGGGGAGGCCGGGCTCGGTGTTTCGCAAGTAGAACCATCCCCGCTCCCGGCACCGGCGTTGTTCGTCGTCATGGTGCGGGGATGTAGTCGTCCTTGAACCGCCCCCGCAGGCAAGCGACATCCCGCCCGCGCGCAGCGCGCGGCGGGTCCTCGGCTCCGTCGTGGGCCGCGTGAAGAGCTCCGCCTCGGAAGAGTTGTACCCGCAGCTCCCAATTGACCGGGATCCCCGGTACCCCTCGCGAACGCCCACGAACGTGGCCGCCGCGAGATCGCGTTGGGCGCAAAGTTGTGCGGCTCCACGCCGTAGTAGTAGCACGGCCGCCCGCATGAAGCGTCTCGCCGGCGCGTTGAAGCCCCGCTCGTGGAAGCGGACGAAGCCGACCACGTAGCCCTCCGCGGGTTGGGTGCGCGGTCCGCCGCGGCGGCACTATCCACTCCGCCGGCGGCCATCCTCGTTCGTCGACGACCGGCCGGCGACGACCGGCTCACCAAGGGCCGAGCGGAGTCACCGTCGACCGCTCCCAAGCGTACGGGTCAAGGATCGTGAGAGGCGGAAGCGGTGCCATGAGAAGGAAGCAAAGGAATGCGAGAGCGGAGGACAAGAAACGGAAGAAAAGCTCTAATGGCGACACCGCACGGTGGCAAAGGCGAGACGAAGACGAAGGCGCAGGGGGCTGAAATGGCGGAGCGCGAAGGTAAAAAACCGCCGTCTCCCCTTCCCCTCAGATTTATAAGCCGTGGGCGAGCTCTCCGGAGCGGATGTCCCGCGCGCATTAACTGCAGGGAATCTTCTCTTCACGCCGACGAACGGGCCCCACCACGACCGCAGCGGCCACATCACCGCGGACGGGCCATCGTCGCGGCGAAGACTAGCAGGGACCGAGGCAAGCGGTCACATCCGCCGCCACGCCGCCCACCACGCGCGCGCGCGGCCGCGACGCCTAAAAAGGCGCGCCCGCGTTGCAGAGCCGCGGCCTCGAATGTAAGGCATTTAATGACCCTCTCCCTTGCCAAGCAAGGAGAACCCTCGAGCGGGGCGAACCCCTGGCTCGAGACGACGACGCCCTCGAAGGGATATCGACGTGAGAAGGTCGCTCGGGGCCCGCTTGAAGTAAAGCGGTACCACGGGCACCCATGCCACGCAAAACCCTCGAGCGGCACGAGCCCTCGCTCAAGACGATTTCGGCCCCGGAAGGGGACATCGGCGTGAGAAGGTCGCCCGGGCCTGCTTGAAGTAAAGCAGGTACCACGGGCACCCATGCCACGCAAAACCCTCGAGCGGCACGAGCCCTCGGCTCAAGACGATTTCGGCCCTCGAAGGGACATCGGCGTGAGAAGGTCGCCGGGGCTCGCTTGAAGTAAGCGGGTACCACGGGCACCCATGCCACGCAAAACCCTCGAGCGGCACGAGCCCTCGGCTCAAGACGATTTCAGCCCTCGAAGGGACATCGACGTGAGAAGGTCGCCCGGGGCCTGCTTGAAGTAAAGCAGGCACCACGAGCACCCATGCCACGCAAAACCCTCGAGCGGCACGAGCCCCTGGCTCGAGACGATATCAACTCTCTAAAAAAGGGGCATGCGCGTGAGAAGGTCGCCCGGCACCCTCTTGAAGTGAAGCAGGCACCACAAGCACCCATGCCACGCTGTGCTACCAACCGGCGCCTCGAGGGCTGGCTCGCCCGGCACCCCTCGATGGCCGCAAACGCGAAAGACGGGGCCGCCCAGACGCCGCCCCGCACGGCCTTACTGATCAGGGGTTCGAAGCCTGACCCTCGACGGGTTCGAACGGGCGCCTCGGATCGCGAGTCGTGGACGACGAGGGCACGCGCATTCGAGCCGTTCCTCGAGCCCGTCGGCTCGAGGGTGCCCCACATGTCGTGTTCGAGAGCCGGCGAGGGCGCCTAGCCGGGGGATCCCACCGAGGGAGAGCTTCCGCGCCCTCGGCCCCTATCGAACGGGACCGAGCCCCACCTAGCAAACCCATGCAAGCGCTTCCATGGACGTGTCTCCGACCACGCGGCCTACCCTTATCGAACGGGGCATGAGCGTCCACTCGAATCACCCACTAGCGACTCAAAGAGGAATCCGCAATTCGCGACCCGCTCGATGGGGGTTGCGGAAACCTCACCCTCCGTCCCACGGAGGGACGGCGAGGGCGCGTTAAGAAACAAGTCGTGAAGCTCTACCCGATCGCCTCGAACGGGCCCGGTGCTCGGGGCTTAACGCACGGCTACACCTCCTTGGCCCGCACCCGCCGGGAGACGGCGCCGGCGCCGCGTGCGCCACCGAAGCCGGCTGAGACACTGCCGATACCGGTTGAAACATGTGCCATGCCCTCTGACCAGTTCTCGCGGTTAACCCCTGCAGAGCACCCACACTCCCGGCAGGCTTCGGGGGCTAGACCCGCGGGCCCGCCGACGCGGCCCCACGGAAAGCATTCGCAAAACAAGGAGGGAAGAACGTCCTATCGGTAGGTTCCGCGCATCCGCAGGAGCCTCAATGGCAAACCCGCGGATGCTCGGGGGCTACCGTCGGGACACGCCCCTGGGGGTCCCCTTAAACAAGGGGAAATCCTCACTTAAAACCCGCAACAAAGCCAAAACACAATTTGCCTAACCATGCGGGGGAACAGGCCCACGCCGCAGAACTTCGACGCCCATCAAGGCGGCCCTCTTAGAGATCCCCTCGAACGGAGCTCCGCCTCGCTCGAGGATGCGCGCTCCCCTCGGGCGGGCTCCGCCCCGTTCGAGGGGTAGCACTTCCCTCGAGCGGGCTCCGCCTCGCTCGAGGGCTCGCTCCCCCTCGAGCGAGGTTCCGCCTCGCTCGAGGGTACGCCCCGCCCTCGGCGGGGGTCCGCCACGCTCGAGGGTGACCCTCACGCGTGCGCCGCCCCCGTGCACGGCATTTAACGCCCCGACGCCGGCGAGACGGCCGCCATCATGCGCCGGGGCTCGCCCCGGTGCCGCCGCACCAACTCCCCTGGGAGGAGCCCATCCCCATCACTGTGGGGAGGGACTGTGCAGCGCGACCGGTGTCAGTCCCGTGACGCCGTGCGCCTGCTCCAGTACGGCTAATGCGCCGAGCCCTCGAAGGGGGGCCGGTGCACCCTCGATTCACTTTCTTGTGACCCTAAAGGGTTAGGTGGAGGCGCTAGGCCGGTGGAACACCATCCCTGCCACTGTAACAGCGTGGCCGCCATCCCCCGCGCGTGCAGGCGCACGCCAGGCGCTGTAGCAACAACTCCAGCACTATGAAGCGCGTTGGGAAGGGACGCCGTTCTACCTACCCCCGTACTCCGTACGGCCAACGCGCACCTCCCTCGAGCCTATCATAGGACATCGCCACCATCCGCCGCCCTTCTACCCTCGAACCGCCACCGTTCGGCACAAGGTAGGCCATGATGGCCGGATCGCCACAAGGATCGTCCGGACGGCCGCCCACTATACAAAGCATAGTACGTCGCACTTCCCCCACGTAGCTAGATAGCGCGGCGCGCATTGTAATCCGCCTCCCCCTTGATCTATAAAAGGGGGGCGGACAGAGACAGACATAGACGAACAGGAGCACCCAACACACCACGTACTCATTCTCCAATCCTCCCACGATATCTTCGACCACTCCTCCAGGGGACTTGGAAGCCACGCTTCCTCTCCCGCCTTGCTTGTAGCAGCCTCACTACGGACACCCCGCGGTGCCGAGCAATATAGTTTCTCGAGCACACCACCGCCGGACGTACGGCCCCTCGGCGGAATCCGGGATAAATCCCGTGTCTCTTATTGCTTAGCATCGACCATTGAGGGACCTCGGCGCTTTCTTGGTTAGTGTCGGGACCATATTCCGCACCGACAACATGTAACAAATAAAACAAATTGTACTTACACAATTTTTAAATAAGACTAATGGTTAAAGTTGCAGAAGACAAGTATTTTGAAACGGGGGAGTATTGCGTATTTCGGTGTGTTTCCTCAACCCGGGAGACGTCAAGATTCCGTTTCCTCTCTCGGCAGGCGACGGAACACAACCTGAAAACCATGCCGGTGCTCGACTAGTCGACTTCGACTCATTCGCTCTCATTTCGCTTCTCCACGGTTCCGTCCGTCCCGGCCTGATCCACCCGCCCTCTCCGCCTCGCGCTCGCAGAAGCAGAGACCAGCAGCGATCCAGCCCTAGCCAGCATCGCCGCCCGCGCTCCCCGCTCCAGCCGGCGGGATGATCCCGTTCAACCCCGCGGTCGCCGCGGAGGTCCGCGCCCTGATCCAGGGCGCGGACGACTCCACCTTCGATTGCATCTACCGCGAGCTCTGCCAGGTAACACTCCAGCATCTGGTCCCCAGTTTCAACCCTAGACACGCTGTGCTGTGCTTGCAGGACCGATTAGCAATTCGCTCGTCAGGATGTGCAGTCGATCTGCCCATTGCCGCCCCCCCCCCCCCCCCCCCCCCCGCGCGCGCTTAGAAACGGTTCTAATGTTAGGTTTAATCTAGGGTTTAATATGATCTGTCCACTGTCGATCCCGTGCTTAGAGGCGCCTTCTATCTTCTAGGATTTTTGTGGATTCAGCTACCCTAATCACTTCTTTCATGTTTATGCATCCTTGTTTGCTTTACCTAGCATGTTTCTAACTATTAATTGCTATCATTTCAGCTTGCGGATTGCAGCCCTGATGGGTGCGTTTTGTTGCTTCAAGTTTGTGTGGACGAAGTGCTGCCGAATGTTGGTGGGGCAAAGAACCCCCAATCGAAACGTGACCTTGTAGCCATCATTTTCAGATATTGTTTGGATAAATCCTATTTCAGCACCAGTTTCTGTGAAGCACTGAGGGCAGTACCTGTCAGCAATGGGTTCCTTGAAACACTGTCCAATGAACTTGAGCTATCTGTAGCTGAGAGGGTTGGAGTTGGACTTGCTCTGTCAGATTCTGAAAATCTAGATTTGAGCCTGGAAGGTAAATAGCTGGATTTTGGGAAGTTTTTCTTTTAAATGTTTGCAAACTGTTCCCTCTCCCATCTAGATGCTTATCTTATTGTTGCTATGCAGGGAGGAAGTTTGCAATTACTCAAATTGAGGAGTTATGCTCAAATCATGCTCACTCTGTATCAAATGATCGGATTCAGGAGATTGTGGTGTTTCTTCTCCAGACTGATGGCCTCTCAAAGCATATGGATGCTTTTACTAACATAATCTCCCTACTAAATGTGAAAGAGAGGCCATTCTATGTTCCTATCTCACTTCAGAAAGCCAATAGCAATCAAGCAAATTCTTCAAGGTTTCTATGGTTACCTCATTTATATACAGTTGTTTCATTTATGATGGTGCCCTATTAACACGTTTTTCTTTGCTTTCTTTGTGTCTTGCAGACATACGGAGCTGTGCATGGGTAGCTTAGATGATGATTTTGATTCTCTTTTATCTGAAATTGGAAAACAGATAAGCCTGCCCGATATTATCACTGAACTGGGATATGGGTGTACTTCTGATATTGCTCACTGTAAGGAGATACTATCACACTTTGAGCCTCTTGATGATATGGGAATATCTAAGTTACTTGGCGCTGTTGTTTGCACTCGTATTGGTGTTGGAGAGACTCAAAACACATATTCAATATACCTTTCGGCTTTTGGGAATAGCCAAACAATTGATTCATCTCAGTTGACTTCCTGGAATATAGATGTTCTTGTGGATTCGATCAATGAAATTGTGAGGCTTTACTCTCTCCTTTTTCTTTGGCTGCTTGTTTGTTGTTTCCCTTTCTTTATTCTTACAGTACTTATAAAATACAGGCACCTGGAACTAACTGGGCGCATGTTATGGAAAATCTCGATCACGAGGGTTTCAATATCCCTGATGAAGCATCTTTTTGTTTATTGATGTCTATATATTCTCGAGCTTGCAAGGTATATACAGTACTTCTCGTTCTTGACACTAGGTTTCGGAACAACTCAGCTGACTGGTTCGTTGTATCTTGTAGGACCCATTCCCACTTCATGCAATCTGTGGGACATTGTGGAAAAATACAGAAGGACAACTGTCATTCTTGAAACATGCAGTGGCTTCGTCAAATGATACATTTACTTTCGCTCATTGTACCAGGAAGATGGTATCTCATCCTAGCATACTGTCACCTTTCTCTTAATAAAAATGTACGCATATAACCTTTTTTGTTTTATTTATAGTCTTTTCAAGACTTGGGAAATCTTAACCAAGGCAACCAGGCTTGGTACTGCCTGGACCTTCTTGAGGTGTTATGTCAGCTTGCTGAACTTGGTTATGCAAAGCCAGTGCGAACACTGCTTGATTATCCCCTGATTCATTGTCCTGAAGTGTTACTTCTTGGTGTTAGCCACATTAATGTACGTTTGCTGTCCCTCGTATTTCTGAACCGAACCATATTCCACATCCTTGAGTAATGCATTTTTAACTCTATACTTATCTTATGCAGACTACATATAATCTCATTCAACATGAAGTATTGTCTCATGTGTTTCCTTCTATGTTGAAGAACACCATGCACGGCCGTCTTATGAACTACCTGTGGCATATTAACCCTTACCTTACTCTTCGAGGATTTGTTGATGCTCATTCTGATATAAATTGTCTTTTGAGAGCTGTTGAGATATGTGAAGACATAAAGGTAACCCAGTAATATGAACCTTTATACGTGTAGCGAGTTGGCTACTGATAAACCTTTATATAGTCCTCCTTTTTGGAAGTTAAATTGCTTACTGTTTTTGCATGCACTTTGATGATTTTTTTACTGGGTATCTTATTGCATCCATGGTAAAATAAACTTCAAACTTGTATTTATTGTATTAATGGTTTCGATTGATATACTAATGGAAACTTGGCTGGCAAGCCCGTCTGTAACACTACAGAGAAATTACTAATTGGAAGCTAAGACAAATAATAATAATATTGTCTTGCTAAGATAGGGTGGTGTGCAGAGAAACAAATAAACTAACAGAAGTGACAGAGAGCGTTGGATACTATACAGGGTCTTTAAACTTGACTGCGGTCTGTGAGCAACAAGCATTGACAGAATGACTGATTTGATGATATATTTACACGTGAGGACCCATGAGGGTTTATGAATTGATAATGTATCTCGCATGGAAGGGAGTTTTCCACTGAAAGAAGATTCACATCATCTTATAAAGTTAAGCACTTCACAGAAGCATCTGTGGGATGCCATTAACTATTTATAGTGAATTAAAACCCTAAACATTTAAAGTGATGTATCAATTAGCCAAATGTGTGATGTTCGATTTGAAGTTTTTTTTGGTATTAGGAGTTATACAATTTATTTAGTTGGATTTGACATTCATATTGGCTATGCAAGAATAACTTGTTTTGACACTAATCAGTTACTGCTTGTTTCATTACTCATCCATATTTTCTCCTGAAACAGATCTTGGCTACTGTCCTTGATTCCACCCCATTTTCTTTTAGCATTAGACTTGCTGCAGCTGCCTTCAGGAAGGACCATAGCAATCTGGAGAAATGGCTTACTGAAAAGTTGAGTACACAAAGAGTAACGTTTCTCGAGGTAACACATGACTTTTTCACAGATCACGCGACATAGTCATGGATACGCTTCTTTTTCTTTATGTACAAGTTTGGCTTGGCACTACGATTTAAATGCTAACATATCAACAATACTGCCAGGAATGTGTTAAGTTCTTGAAAGAAATAGTAAGCACAAATTATGGTGCTGCGGAAGGTTCCATTCAACATCCTCAAGCTACTATTTCAAATATCTGCCAGGACTCTTGCCCTGTGTTTATAAAGGTTTCATTTTTTTTGTTTGTGCTTTTTGCTATGATCTATAGACTTAACTTTTACATGAATTTAAACATATGACTAAATGATGTGCATTTACAGGCTATTCATTCACACTCTGGGCAGCTGTTATCTAACCAACTAGCGGAAGAACTTAAGAGGGTTGAGGCAGTGTATGAATCAAGGAATGGTGGTGATGTAGGAAGGGACATGCCCTCTCCTGATGGAGGTTCTGAAGACATTGAAGCTCAGGCAAATGTTTATTTTCAACAGATGTTTGCTGGACAGATAAGCATTGAGGCTATGATACAGATGCTGTCACACTTTAAAGAATCTAAAGACAAGAGGTGCTTTTCATTGTCCAACTTTCCATACTTGACTTGATCTGTGTTTTGCTTAATCTGTTGCCTGTCTGTCTCAAATATGTGTATAATAAAAAAACTAATTGTAAGCGGTAACTAAAAATTGACGGTATGACATGCATACCATGTAGCGGCTTTAAATTATTTCTTCTGTTTTTCAGGCTTTTAGTATTTGTACTTGTTAACGTAGCCAAGATCTCTATTTTGACATGGCACTGCTATGTTTATTGGTCATGTTTATGGAAATTTTAATTTTTTTAATGAGTCCTTGGTAATCGGTTTAGCATTGTTTTCGGAATATGCCTAGGGTTCAACCTATTGATTGAGGGAGCTGATAGGCCAAAGTAGTTCCCTTTTTATTATCATCATATTATTGACTTTTTATTTGCATAGATAGAGCAATCATGTAAATGAGTTGTCTCTTCTTTCAAATAAATAAATAAACAAATAAATAAATGAGCTGTCTGAGTTATATTTAGGAAACAATTGACTGCATCTTTGGATTACTTGTTTTTGAGTTATAGTCATTCACTGATGTTGATTTGATAAAATTATGGGTAAACAGGGAGCAATCAATTTTCAACTGCATGATCTCAAATTTGTTTGAAGAATACAAGTTCTTCCCAAAGTATCCAGATGCACAACTTAAATTAGCTGCCGTGCTTTTTGGTAAGTCTTGGCTTTCTTTCTTTGTGCTGCTCAGGTTATCCAGAATCACATTGGCATTGAACAGTACATTATTTACTAATTGCTGCAATGTTTTCAAGTATGTTGTTGTTTACCAAAGCTTTGCGTTTTGCTTTAGCTTCGGACAACATATATTTTCATGCAAACGTGCAAGCAAGGTGCAAACTTGGGACTTGTTTATTTTGTCTAGTATTTATTATATTTAGGAAACTAGTGCTACAGCTATGACTTACGAGAAATAAATGATTTAGATGATTTCATTTTTATGACTAGTGTGTTTTCAATACTTGATATTGTGCAAGAAATTTTTGTGTCCCACATGCACGCTCTGCTTGCATTGGTGTCATTTAAGTTGGGTGATACTTCCCAGCATTGTATGTGATGACCTTTCATAGGAAGTTACCAGGCTAATGTTATTTGATTCTGATTGGAGCTGTTTGGTTGGTGAAATGTGGTCGGAATGAATAGTGGGGAAAATATGTAGTGCAAACCCCGTACTAGGTGCAATCCTGCAAAACTCAAGTATTTGCATCCTAGAGTGTACATCGATTGCAACTTGAATCAGTAAACAGTTACTCCCTCCCTTCTCGTTTATAAGGCGTATCACAGTTTTCAATTTTTTCTGATTTATAAGGCGTGTGGCATTGGAACTCTCTCACATTCACTACCTTCATTCTCGGTTGTAATGAAATTAAAAGTGAATGAACCGACCGGTAAAAAAGCTGCACGCGAGAGGCTTGTGCTGCAACTTGGCCTAGGGAAGGTGCAAAATAAATGCAGCCAGCATGAATTATCTCTTGCCTTGGTCACTGTACCCTTGCTCCATATGCCTTATAAACACAAAAGGAGGGAGTTCAACTGAAGGGGAAGTGTACAGTACCAGGCGGGCTGTTATATGAAAATTGTCATGAGGGTTCAAGTTGCAACTGGCCAGTGTTTCGAGTTGCAATTGATGTACACTCCAGGATTTGCAGGATTGCACCTAATAGGTGGTTTGCACTACATATTTTCCTTGAATAGTGGGTGAATAGTGGAAAGTTCGGTGTTTAGCTTGGAAAAAAGTGGTGGGGATGTGATGGGAAAATAGTGCATTGGGCCGCGTGCTGTGATAGGGGATGTGATGGGTGAAAGGATGGCGAATAGTGGAAAGTTGGAGTTGGGGCGTTTAGTTTGGAAAAAGTGGCGGGGGATGTGATGGAATGAATAGTTTGGAAAAAGTGGCAGGAAGACAGTCAAGACTTGAAGCTGGAGCACAGGCGTTGAAGGAAGCAGCATTACATATCCATCATCAGCAAACTGTGGGAGCAAGTGTGTCTGGCTTGGCCATGTTGCTTTAGCTAGCTCAATAGTTTTTATCCTGGAGCTGTCTTCCAGAGTCTTTTCAGTCTTGCAGCTTCCCTTTGCTGGCTAGCGTTCCCTTGTAGGTCTGCTTCTGGGTCCAACTTGGGTGCTCCTTTCAGACCAGATCCTCGGCATCTGTTTCTGTTTGGAGATGTAATAAGGAGTAGCTTCTCGTACCTTTACTTTTGAACCTTGTGAACTTCTGTAATTTTGCTGATCAGTAATGAAATTCGGGCGTTGCCGATGATGGAAAAATTGTGATGGAATGAATATTAAATAGTGAATTGGAGGGGAAATTTGGTGGGGAAATAGTATTGGTGTTTACCTCGTTTGTGGGGTAAGTAGGACAGGGTAGGAATATCACATGATTGTCTTGCATGCATTGCATCAAATGTGTTCTGCTGAAGCACTAAAGCCATTATCAGCTCGAACTAGCTGACTCTGTTTTTTTATTTGGAATTAGGCTCTGTCATAAAACATCAACTTGTGGCCCACCTGGCACTCGGCATTGCTCTACGAGGTGTTCTTGACGCCCTGCGTAAATCTATTGATTCAAAGGTTGTCTATCATTAATTCTTTCAGTTATCTCTACTCTCCCCCTTTACCAAGTTATATATGGAACTTTTAGATCTGATGGCACAATGGTTTCAGATGTTTATGTTTGGCACAACAGCGTTGGAGCAGTTTATGGATCGAGTAATTGAGTGGCCACAGTATTGCAACCACATACTGCAGATTTCACATCTTCGCGGAACTCATGCTGAGTTAGTTTCTGCTATCGAACAAGCACTTGCGAAGATATCGTTGAGCCAAAATGAGCCAAATTTGGGGCCCATGCTTCCTGTGGATCAGCGGGGTTCTGGTTCACAGTCTATTGAGAACATAGAGGTACACTTACATCTTAATTTCAGTTCGGTGGTCCTTGGGTTACAAGAAGTCAAGCAGGAAACATTCAACTAGTTTTATTGACAGAAACTTCTTTGTACATGTGTTTTTACAACTTCCCTAAGTTAATTAATTATTATATTTTCTCATTTGATTTACATCATCATCAATCCCTTTTCTGAAACAAATGCATGGTCTATGCAGTCATCTGAAGCATCGTGGCAGTTCATAAATTCAACACCAACACAACTAGATAGGACAATTTCTTCCTTCGCTCTACAGCAGAGGAACCAGGGTTTTCTAGGGGAGAGGTCCAAAGGTTCGACTAATACTAGTCAGGCAAAAACCATGATGCCTATTGGTCAGCCACCTCTTGCTTCAACTTCTAGTGATCTGGGTGTTAATCCAAAGGTATTTGATATTGCATTTCCATGCTTGTGTGATGCTTGGCGAATGTAGAAATCTGCACTTCTGCATCTCTTGACTATATAAGTTTTAATCTGTTGCAAAATCTGAACATGTCCAGGCTACTGTGTCACTGTCCTCTCAAGCTTCTCCTCATCATTCCAGTACTGGGTCAGGTCTTTCACAACCTTCTGGTTTTCTACGTTCTAGAAGTTCAGCTCCATCAGGTTATTTTCTTCCTCACATATTGAGTTAATATTATCCAGGAAAGTGGTAGAGGTAACTGTAGTTGTTCTGCCCTTAATATATTGCATGGCTGGATTTGTGATATGCCCTGTTGTTTTCCAGGCATCCTTCGACAGCCTTCCTACACTACAGGATTTGGAGCTGCTTTAAATATTGAGACTCTTGTGGCTGCAGCTGAACGAAGAGATACACCAATCGAGGTTTGTTTAATTTTGGAGTGAATTACACCTGATGTCCTTGTAAACACCTAGAGGCCACACCAAAAGATTAGGTCCAAAGGCATGAAGTCACGTTATGTAAGGTAGTGAATAAGTTTAATTTTAGCCTATTTTTTCTTTTGTCACCCAGGCCCCACCATCTGAAGTTCAAGACAAAATTTTCTTCATGATCAATAATATTTCCACTTCTAATATGGAGGCTAAGGCAAAAGAGTTTAACGAGGTTTTGCAAGAGCAATATTATCCTTGGTTTGCGCAATATATGGTCATGAAAAGGTACACACAATGATACAATTGTACTTTTCTTTATTTAATTCAACAAAAATGTGTTCAGTTGCAGAATTGTGTGCATGTCTCTGCAGGGCAAGCATCGAACCAAATTTTCATGATTTGTATTTAAAGTTCTTCGACAAGGTTAACTCAAAATCCTTGAATAAGGAAATAATGAAAGCTACATATGAGAACTGCAAGGTCATACTCTTCTACTATTAGTCTTTATTTTATTGAAGTCATTGTCTGCTTGAAAACTAAAATTCATTTTCAACAGGCATTGTTACAATCAGATCTGATCAAATCTAGTTCTGAAGAGCGTTCATTGCTAAAAAATCTTGGTAGCTGGCTTGGAAAATTCACTATAGGTAGGAATCAAACATTGCGAGCTAAGGAAATTGACCCAAAAATCTTAATAGTGGAGGTAAGTACTTCGACTTAAATCAGGTTACCTTTTTTCTCTCTTCATTCTATAATTCTGTGTCATGCTTATTCCATAACCTGCGCTGTTAGTTGCTGCATCCAATCTTTAAACTTCTGAAGTCTGAACTCTTTTACTTGCGTTGTATCTCTTGCGGTATTTTACATTGGAATCTTGATTACCGAATTAATGGTGTTTGAAGTTTCGTATATTGTGCAATGATGCTTGTCAAGCAGATGAAGCAGTATGGTTCAAACATAATGATGCTTCCCTGACCTGACATACTCAATTTTGATTTTCTTTTTTTTAGGCTTATGAAAGGGGCTTGATGATTGCGGTTATTCCATTTACTTCTAAGGTGCTGCTCTTTATCTTGACCTCATTTTTTGCTAATAAAGAAGCATAATCAATCATTTTTCTTTGTCATTGTGATACTGTTTTTCTCCCCAGATTCTTGAGCCTTGCCATTCAAGTATAGCATATCGTCCACCAAATCCCTGGACAATGGGTATTCTTAGTCTACTTGTTGAGATATATAACCTACCAAATCTCAAAATGAACCTGAAGTTTGACATTGAGGTTTGTGCATATTCTAAATTGTGGTACCAAGTGATATATTCTTCTTAAGAGAATGACTTCTAAGTCTCATTATTTGGGGTATCAGGTCTTGTTTAAGAATCTTAGTGTGGACATGAAAGATGTAAAACCATCTTCTCTTCTTAAAGATCGGATTCGGCAAGTTGTGGGAAATCCGGATTTTTCAAATAAAGATGTTAGTACATCTCAAACATCTGCAGCTGCAGAGGTTTCTTCTGGTATCGTTCCTTCAATGAACCATGTGGAACTACAACCTGAGATTAATAGCACTTCACGTGCTACAAGCCTTCCAAATATGCTTAACCAGGTTAGTTTACTGTTCTTTTTAGCAGTGACTATTTCAGTTTTTTGCACTCTAATGTTTTGATTTATGTTGAGTAATTCTGTTGTGCAGTATGCAGCACCTATTCGTCTACCTCCAAACAGCATGGTTGAAGATGATAAAGTTGCTTTAATCATGCCTGAACAGGTTACCTCTCACAGCCTGACTCAGGTTGCACCACCTCAAACTCCATCACCTTCCCCGTTTTCTCTGAGTCAGGTTGACACTTGTTTTTCTTCTATGCCTCCCCTCCCTTTCTTCAGTTTTAGTACTTGTATACTTATTCCCTTGAATGAATTCTTAACAGCTCATGGCAGCAATTCCACGTGCCGATATATATTTCAGAATCAATGAAAAGCTTAACTCTCTTGGCCCACAGTTGCAGTATAGCAAGTATGTTTCTCTATATATTCTTATCTTGTGCTATCTTTTACCCATCTGACAACAATCATGATCTTCATAGAATCATGGATGTGGCTTTGGATAAGGCTATTAAGGAGATTATAGGTCCTGTTATTCAAAGAAGTGTTACAATAGCTAGCCGAACCACCAAGGAACTTATACTAAAGGTAAACATTATGTAATATTTCAGTTACCTATTAGCATTAGGTATTTGTATTACTGGTGGATCTGTTTTAACATGTTAGCATTTTTTGCTTTCATGTAGGATTATGCCATGGAATCTGATGATGGTACCATATCTCGCTCAGCACATTTGATGGTCGGTACATTAGCAGGAAGTTTAGCCCATGTGACTTCCAAGGTATTTTTATTCTTAAGTCTTCTTAGTTTTTCACATTATTTTTTAAAAAAATAATAGGACTGCCAAGTGCCAACCTATGCCTAAGTTCCATTTTAGTCAATTTGATTAGTATTATTCTGGTTGGATCTCACCAAAAATCATATCACTTTTATCTTGGGTTGCAGGAGCCCCTTCGCGTTGCTTTGTTATCTCATCTTCGAAGTCTTGTTCAGAATCTGATTAGTAACAGCGAAACCACTGAGCAAATTATTCAAATTCTTGTTAATGATAATCTGGATCTTGGATGTGCTCTAACGGAGACTGTGGCAACACGCAAGGTAGGTAGCTCTTTGTCATTCTTTGATTTTTTTATGCTTCTCGGTGAAAAATGCAGACTTCTTTCTTTAGTCCTTTACAATAAGTTTTATTTTTTGTTATTTCTTGCTTCTATACTGTGATAACAATGGCATAAGGCAAACTGTGAGATCTCTGCTTCAGCATCACAGCATCATTGGTATTATTGCAGGCCGTTGAGATGATTGATGGAGACATCAAGCAACCTTTTTCACAGCTCAGGAGACAAAAGGAATTACAGGGCTCTGCATATTATGATGTTTCCCCTTACACCCAAGGCCTTTCACGTGTACCCGATGTGCTTCGTCCTAAGCCTTCTGGTAATTTGTCTGCTGTCCAACGGCGAGTATATGAGGTGAAGCAGCACATCATGAATGTTCTCACATTCAGCATTTTTTCCTGTTCCAAACACTCGCATCTTATTTCATTGTCAATTTCAGGACTTTATTACTGTTTGGCATAGCCAGAGTAGTCAAAATGCTGCTGCAACAACTCCTGCTACAACAGTGGCCGTTGCCCCAGCCGATTCCAGTATTGCTTCAGTTCATGGCCCAATTTTAGCACCATCAGCCTCCAGTAGTTTCTCAACTCTTCAATTTACCCCATTCTCATCTGCAAATCAGTCAACAGAACTAATACCTGACAAGGCTGATGCTGGTGCTACACAACTTTCTGGGTAAGAAGGATGAGGTATTCTGTTTTTTTCTTATCTGTACACTGAAGCACCTTATTCAGGATGCATATATCGCCTTTTGCAGTGTTTCTGCTCAAGTTGGCACAACCGACAGTTCTGGCCAAGTTTCGGGAATCACAAATGTTGCATCTGTTTTTCCTCCTATGGCCTCTGGTGACCTTCTAGTGGGTGAATTAGCAACTTCAACCAAAGTTAGTAACTTCTAACCTTGTGTTCAGACAAAGCATACTGAAGATTGTTTGATTAAACTTTTTTGCACAACTCTGCTCGCAGGATATAGGTGCTGCAATACAGCCTTCGCCCACTGTTGCTATTAATCGTCTAGGATCTGCCTTTCCGGAACTACTGAATACTGGTGATGCACTGGAGAGATATCAGCATGTTTGGCAGAAGGTAATAGTAGTTTTTATATTTATACGTAACTGTATTGAATCCAATTGATATCATAGTGAGATGTCATGATCTATGTCAGCTTGTTGGGTATTCTTTTAATGTTTGTCCGTGTGTTCCGCTTACTTCTTAGAAGCTTGCATTCAGATCTTAGTGTCATTTCTTCTCTCTGGTACATGCAAATAATCTTCAACCACAAGTCATGATATTAGTACACCTTGTTACGTTTGGTTTGTTTGTTTTGCCTCTAACTGCCATCTATGTTAATGTCTTGTACACTTTTTGGGAAAGAGTATCATTAATCAATTTTCCATACTCTCTATCTTCAGTTGGAAGCCTTGATTGCGAATAATGGGAAAGATGGGGAAATTCAGGTCAGCTTTGCGGCTACACATTTGAAATTTTTTTTATGTGGGATTTCATATTATCTGCGTTTTAAATTCTTTCTTCTATTGGTAGGCTAGGTACATTTTCTTGCAGATTTATCCTTTACTGACAGTGGTATTTATTTTGTTGTTGTTTTGTTTAGTCCGTTATTACGGAAGTTCCTGATATCTTGCTCAGATGTGTCAGTCGGGATGAAGCTGCTTTAGCAGTTGCACAGAAGGTGTGCCATCATTTATGCTACAAGTTTAACATTTTTCTATTTATTGTCTCTTTTTTTCAGTTTTTGTGCTGTTCTGTTTCCAGGTTTTCAGAAGTTTGTATGAAAATGCGTCAAAGAACACTTTTGTCACATGGCTTCTAGCAACCCTTGTTGCAGTGCGTGATGTTTGCAAACTTGTTGTGAAAGAGTTAACGAGCTGGGTATGTTTCCTGCACCTGCAGTAGCCATCACCTTTTATTCTCAATAAAATATGATCATTGCCAGTTCTAGCTCCTCGCAAAGATCTGATTCTGTTGTCTTTTGTTCTATTCTTATTTCTTCTTGTGTTGTTGATTTATCTACTGCTCTATAACTCGGTATAGTTTTCTCTCCACGTGTTATAGAATTAAGTGGAAAAGATTCTACAATCGGAACGTTTTATATTTAGTTGGACTAAATTAAGTATGTGAGGTTCCACTTTGGTGCTACTATACATGAGGAGATAGGCATTAGTTTGGAGAATCAGGTAGTGCCCACCCATCAATATTTTGTATTGATGCTACAGAGTGATGAGGTCATGAGGATATCATTAGTGACCTCTGGTGACTTTAAAACAATCCAGTCTTGTTCTGTAAATAGAATTTTTAGTGGCATGTTTATTCAGACTTGTTGCGTAGTTTCTGTTGCAATTGATTTCTTGAATCTTATCGTGATATAAGCTATACTTTCTGTGCAGGTAATATATTCAGATGAGGAGAAGAAGTTTAACATGGACATAATTGTTGGACTTATTCGTTCTGATCTGCTTAATCTCGGGGAGTACAATGTTCATTTGGCAAAGCTTATAGATGGTGGAAGAAATAGTAAGTTGAAACACAGCATATTCCTTCTGCATGTAGAATTTAAGGATGGAAACACAACACCTTGCCTAATCAGTAGCTGTTATGGGTAGTGTTATGTTCATGTGTCAAGTACTTGCAGTAATGTGGTTTTGAATTAGCCATAAATTTTGAATAAGTCAGATGATGTAGTATGGATGATCGAATTAGGATGATGATGAGAATAGGAAATTAAAGGTCGATGTGAGGGTGGTTCTATAATAATAGAAATTATTAACTTGGGCATCAAAGTATGTGATCCATATAAATATAAGGGGCCCTTCGTATTTCATTAGCAATTAAGCTTGTGGTGTTGACAAGGACGATGTGGCCCTTATCCTTAGCTGGGTTTTATTCATCTATCACCACCTAACAAAATGTATGGATGATTTTGCTTTGTAAGAAAGAAGATGTTTGATTTTCTGAAACTAACAAATGAGAAGGCAACACATTGAAGTAATTTGATCAATTTGATCCACTGATGAGTTACATGCAATGTTTCACTGGGGCTATTGCAAACCGTGATTGCTAAGGTTAAGTGTCTGAGGTAAAATATGCATTATTTTGTAGCTTAGTATCAGCAGTGGAATTGGACACTATTTGATATTGAAAAAGGAGAAACATTGCATTCAATCAACTCAGTTTTTTCCTTGAATGTTTGCGAGAGCACATCATTTCTTTTGTAGATGAAAAATGTAAAAATAGGGAAGAAAAACACAGAGCTTAAGACCAGTGGGAAACAAAAAACAAGGTGCTCCAGTGCGCAACATAAACGAAAGATTACGAGTGACCTTCTGTAGTTCCCCCTTCTTTGGGTTTAGCGCATAAACCAAGCACCATCTGTAGTTTTTGAATTCTTGATTGTCGAGTGACTCATTCAATTGAGTAATGTAGAATGGGCAACATACCAACACATGCTTCTCCGCGCAAGTTTGACATCTGTTACATAAAATTTGTACCTGCACTGAAAAATTTGTTGCAGTACAATACAAAAGCCGTCTGTTAAGTAGCATTTTTTACAATAGAAAAAAATTCTGTTAAAAATCATAGCAATGCACTAGCATGCCTTCAGCAGTTACGCTCTATGTTTTTAAGCATATAGGAATCTTGTGTGCTCTCAAAATTTTTAGGTAATGTATTTGCTGCTGAATACTATTTAATATTCTGACCACTGAGTATTGTGGATTGCACTTGCTTGTCCTCAGAGACTGCAACAGAATTTGCTATATCACTCATCCAGACACTGGTTACCCAAGATTCCAGTAGCGTCTCCGAGCTTTTTAATGTTGTTGATGTCCTATCAAAGGTATTTATGAGTGCATGTTTTATAAAATGGTTGTCTCCTGGTTGGCTTGCCAGTAATGGTGATGTATGCTGTGTTCCAGCTTGCAACGAGGCCTGGGTCACCTGATTCATTGCAGCACTTGATTGAAATTGCAAGGAGTACCCTCAACAGCAGTGCTAATTATGCTGCTGCAAAGGATGAAAAGGTTATCCAGTCAAGAGATAAAAAGGTGAAATTGCATTATAAGTTGTCATATATTTCTTAACAATACATGTTCTTTCTGACATTGGTAAATTGCTCCTTAATGGTGGCAGGCTCTATCTGGTCGTCCTTTGATGAATAATGAAGAAGATAATGCTGATGGCATTGCTTTTGCTAATGCTGCTGATTTTCAGGACAAGGTTCAGAAACACATTGAACTATCTTTTGTTTCTTTTATCAGGCACTATTCAAAATTTTTCCTAGAGTTCTTCTATTATTATAATGTTGCAAGAATATGCTGAATTTGTAACGTGATTCAGTGAGCCTTTTTTGTTATTTTCAAGTATAAAATAAAGTTTATAGTTGAGTGTAAACACCTCCATAAAATTGCTTATGGGGGTGTTTATGCTATTTTACCATGTATATTCCCTCTGTCTCCGATATGGTAAATACCATGCATAGATTGGTTGTATGTATAGTTCAAAATTTAATGCACAGTCAGCATTTGAGCTTTCAGCTTCCTAGAGAGCTAATATGTTAATTTATTGGTTCACAGGTTGCAGTCTTGTTTTCCGAGTGGTGTCAAATATGTGATCATCCTGCTATGGGTGATTCAGTATATAATCATTACATTGTGCAGTTGCAACAGAATGGCTTGCTAAAGGGAGATGATGTGACTGACCGTTTTTTCATTAGTCTGACGGTAATTCTTACTTTTGTTCTAATATTACTACTGATCGACATGAAACTTGAGTTCTGATGTTATATGATTGTCCAGGAACTTGCTATCGCACACTCTCTGCTGTCTGACCAAACCATTGCTCCTAGTGGACTGTCTCAGCAATCATCTCAGCAACATCAGATTTCATATTTTTCAATTGATTCCTATTCAAAACTTGTGACTTCAGTTGTCAAGGTATGCCCAATTCTATTCTATTTGTGTACTCATAACTTCTGTAGGTTTCTGGTCATTGTTCCTTGCGTATAATGCTTCCATTTAGGATGATAAAGTGTTAAACCAAGCCTACAGTTTTGGGGTCAACTAAAGTTGATGTGCATACAACTCCAGTTCACTATTAGGGTACAATCAGCCTTGTTAGCAGCATGCTAAACTTGGTACATTTTATTAAACTGTTCATATGAGCTGTAAAAGGCACTAAAAAAATCCGGATTTGCTTCTATCAATATTTTATTTACAAGTGAAACTATCACATATGAATTCTAATTTCATATGGAACTAGTGAAGCATAGGAAATATTGTTATTTGTCTCTTTTGGATGAAAGAGTATGCAAAGTTTCATGGTTAATTCTGACTGTAATTCGAGAAAATGGATTGGGTACTACATGATCATGAAATTTTGCGGGGTGTCATAGAACATTCCTTCCTCTTTGTCAATGGATCATTTCCACTCTGAATACTTTACTTAACTGTCTTTCTGGATTATTAGGTAGTTTTTTGTCACACCTTCAATAGCTTTATTGATTTAGCAACTATAGACCATTTCAGCATTCAACATCAACTAGTGCTTTTGCTGAACTTATTTATTCAAATATATATAAATCTGGTCATTTCTGTTCAGTTGGTTTTATTTACTAGGTAATTGCATAGAACATGTTTTAAGTTGATTTTACAGCCAAATATTTTTCGTAATCACTGAACAATGGTAAATGCATACTTTTATTGCTGTATGTAAGCTGTTTGAGATAAATCGTACTTGCTGTTAATAATTTGTATTCTTTCAGCAGTCAGTGGATTTAGGACCAAATAAAGGCAGTCTTCTCCATAAGGTACGTGGTTGCCTGAATTAAGGATGCTCTTGATGAATATTGTTAGGCTTAATGGTTTCCTTGATTTTTGTGTGCAGATACTTGCTGTGACAGCTAGGATAATTCAGAAAGATGCTGAAGAAAAGAAAGTCTCTTTCAATCCTCGGCCATATTTTCGTTTGTTTATAAATTGGTTAAGTGAGCTTACTACTTCTGACCTTCACCAAGACAGTGCTAATTTTCAGGTACACTTGCATAATGTCTCTAATTTTGACATTTATTCTGACATTCACATTTCCAAATGTTCGTGCCATTTATCTGATGCAGTTAGTTTTTCCAGATTTTGACTGCATTTGCAAATGTATTCCATATTCTGCAACCCTTGAGAGTTCCTGCTTGGAGGTATGTTATGCCCTTTTGTTCCCGCTTGCCAACTTTGTGAATTCTTTGGGTTCCCACTTGCTTCAATGTACATTCCTTTTCTTTTCATGAAACAATAGTTGCCATTGCATGTTCATTAGCACTAAATATATCCCAGCACCTTGCAGTTGAAGAATTTGTTAATGGCATTTAGTATTTGAAGAAGTTGCATTTTACTACATTACTATGCTGTTTTGTTGCTCATTAACTAATTACATTTTCCATATAGTTTTGCTTGGCTTGAGTTGGTGAGCCACCGATGCTTCATGCCAAAGTTATTGATGTGTAATTTGCAAAAAGGCTGGCCGTTTTTCCAGAGGTTGCTTGTTGATTTGTTCAAATTCATGGAACCATACTTAAGAAATGCTGAACTGGGACAACCTGTAAGTTTTTTGCTGCATTTCTGGTTGTACCTCTCAGATAATTATTTGCTGCATTATGATTTTCTTTTTTCTTTTGTTTCTTATATGCAGATTCTCCTTTTGTACAAAGGAACCTTAAGAGTTCTGCTTGTGCTATTGCACGATTTCCCTGAATTTCTTTGTGACTATCACTTCAGTTTCTGTGATGTGATTCCCCCAAGTTGCATTCAAATGCGTAATGTTATTCTTAGTGCTTTTCCACGCAATATGAGACTTCCAGATCCCTCCACTCCTAACTTGAAGGTATTTGCCACTTGTGAAGATTTTGTGCTTACATTGTTGCAGTCATGTCTTATAAATGTTTGATTAATCCCAGTTGATTCTTGTGATATAGATTGATCTGTTAGCGGAGATTTCAATTGCTCCTCGAATCATGACTGATGTGGATGCTGCCTTGAAGGCAAAGCAAATGAAGGCTCAGGTTGATGAATACCTAAAGGTTGGATGAAATTATATGTGTTTTGTATTTTATGTGCTTATCTATGTGCTTATCATACTTCTGTATCTCTCTGGTGCAAGGCCGATATACATATTACAGCTTCATAATTCTCTAATGTTAGTGGATATTGCTAGAAGCCTTCTTCTAAACTAATCTGTTGAGTACATTAGAAAGTACCCACAAATTTACCAATTATTAGTTGGGTGATTCATCCATAGTTTTGTTAATTTGAAGATTAGCGGTGGTAACATAAAATTCTCTTATCGTCATCTCTGCAGAGACCAGAAGGCTCCCTCTTTTTAACTGATCTAAAGCAGAAGTTGTTGCTACCACAAAACGAGGCAAATGTTGCAGGGACTCGTTACAATGTTCCTCTAGTTAATTCACTTGTCCTTTACGTTGGCATGCAGGTTAGTTGTGAAGTCCTCCATTTTCATGTTTCTTCTGTAATATATATTTTAGGTGATTTAAATTGAATTAACTACTTTTTCTCCTGTATGTTTTATCCTACAAGCTTGCAAACAAATTAAGCTTGTAGTGTATCATGTTTCTCTAGATGTTAATTCTACATTCATTCTGGGTTATGGCTAATTTATTATGCTTGTTGTTTGTTTTGTACCAAATTTACTCTTATTATAAAATCTAAGCTGGTATTAAAAATATAAATGCAGGCTGTGCAACAGTTGCAGCAAAACAAGGCGAATGCTTCAGCATCAGCCCAAATTAACCAAAGTCCTCAAATGGATATATTCCAGATTGAAACAGCCACCGAGATGTTCAGAAACCTTGTAATGACTATGGATACAGAAGGCCGCTACCTTATTCTCAACGCAATTGCTAACCAGCTTCGCTATCCAAATAGCCATACCCACTACTTTTCTTTCATCATTCTGTACTTGTTTGCTGAGGCAACCCAGGTAATTTCCCTTTCCTTCCATTTCTGTTGGATTATTTCAATCATTGTAATATCTTTCTGACAAAGCATGCAATTGAAACAGGAAATTGTCCAGGAGCAGATAACTAGGGTTCTTTTGGAAAGGTTAATTGTCAACCGTCCTCATCCTTGGGGATTACTCATTACTTTCATCGAGCTGATAAAGGTTTGCCATCTTGACTATTCCAAACAGATGTGCATATGTGAATATGAAAATGAAAAGTTGTTTCTTTCTGTAGAACCCACGCTACAGCTTCTGGACTAGATCCTTTACACACTGTGCACCCGAAATAGAGAAGCTGTTCGAGTCGGTTGCAAGGTCGTGTGGAGGGAAGGGTGCTGATGACGGAATTGGTCTCGGAGATGGTGGCCACTAGGGAATTCTGTTGTTTGTACATTTGTGGATAACAGACTAGAATTCTGACACATTGGCTGTAATTTTACTGTTGCAGTTTAAGTTATTGTACAGGGGCTACTGATAACACTTTGCACTGAGGGCCTGTAGACCGTTACTGTTAATCTGCCCCCTAATGTTAAACTTGGTTTCCTCTGGAATGCAGATTGTGCTAAGTAAGCTGGATGTTGAGCCATGATCCCGTTTTTTATCAAGTTGAGCCATGATATGTGATCCGCACCATTCGCCTTGGGTTTATAAAAGTAATCATGTGCAATGTTTATATGGAGAATTATATATATATTTATTTTGTAAAATTATACGATTGTTCAACCGCCGTGGTCTACGATTGGGGTGGTCCACGGTGGTTAGATCCCACCGTCGTGGCGTTACCGCGGCAAGCCTCATTTTAATTTTTATTGGCTTTATGTTTTTTATTTTGTATGTTGTTTGTTATAATAAATACTTGCATCGCGCGAAAAAACTTGCTAATAACGAAAAGTAAAGTGACATAATAAGTTCATACTCCGTACACAAATAAGAGTGTTGCTGCTTAAACAATATGCAACGCCTCTTCCGTTGCTGTCTGTTTGCTCGGTCTCCGCATCTGGTCATGAGTGTACGTCAAATGGTCGCCTAGGTGGATATGGTGACGCCTAGCATCGGCGGCAGGTGGTGTCGCCACAGCCGCTGTCGACCCTGCAACCGGGTGGGACAACCGTGCACCTCCAGCCGCGACCTCCGGCAATCCCTCCTAGAGACGTTGCGTCCCTCTGCCCTCCTGTGTCCCCATCGGTGGCGTGTCAGGTAGCTGCGACCCTCCTAGATACGTCTGCGTCCCTCCGCCCTCCTGTGTCCCTGTTGCTGGCACGCCTCGTAGCTGCGACCCTCGAAGCTCGTCCCGCGTCCCGGTGGACGGCACAACACGCAAGAAGTTAGTCGAAGCTCAAGTCGTCGTACACATTGGCTGGTCCTCCAGGGTCGAGTCACGAGTGTTGTCACCGTTGTAAGCCGGAACAAATAGTAGCTGACTGAAGAATCTCGTATCGTATTTAAAAGAATCTTGTATTGTATGTGGTTAGAGATAGAATTGTGGTCATTACCTGACTGAAGAGCAGCGCCAGTGGACAATGAAGGAACATCTGGTGCTGGTGCTACTAGTGCTGGTGCTGGTCCTCGTGCTGGTGGTCGTGCTGCTGCTGCTACTGAAGGACGTGGTCCTCCTGGAGGATGCATCCTCCACGAAGGATGCACCAGAGGGCGCGGAGAAAGTGGTCGAGAAGGGTGGCCGTGACGAGGACGACGGTACCTGGTACGAATGACCAGTCGTGGTGGAGCTGGATCGGAGGACGATTGGGGGTAACGTGGAATGGAAAAAGAGGTAGAGCCGGGTTACTGCGGTAGTTGACCACAGTAAGGAACCTCGTGGTGATGCCGTGCATCCTATCCCACGTCTGCTCGATCCCCTGGTGTCCCATGACGTTCAACCTCGTCCTCGCCTCCCCTAGAATATGCGAAAGATCTGCAATCATGTCGTACTGCAAAAGAAATTATTAGTAAATGTTATAATGTTTAGTACCATAAGAAATTTTAGTTGCATTTTCAAACTCATTGTCGAGTCGTAGTGTTGATCCCGTCGCACCGGGTAGGTGACAGAAGGAAGGATCCTCGCCACAACCGGAAACGGCGTTGGTGGCTGCGGTGGAACGTACATCACGCGCGTCTGAGTCCTCGAGGGTGTACCACTGGATGTCCGCTTCCCACGCCCTGTCGTCGTGGGGTCGGTCCTCGGTGACGACGTTCTCTGGCGCGGCAGCGGTAACCCAAGCGGCCACGTACGGCTGGATCCTGTCAACCCAAGAAGTCGACCTCACAACTCCCCTCCGATACCACAAACCACATTAAACATATTTGTCAGCGGCTCAATCTTCATACACGTAATTAAATTTAGGAATTGACGATAATTTACCTATGAACGTCGGGAGTAACAGTGTGCACAATAGGTAGATGCGACTCCTGGTAGAGGCCGAACCGCCTCATCACCCTGTGGACGACGTACTCCTCCATGTACATGTCGTACACCAAGGGTGTCTTGGTCTTCCAGTACTGCTAGTCTCGGAAGCACAAAGATGAGAGGTGAAAGTGCATCTAGGCCCCTAAGTGGATTTTGGTGAATTGAATGACAAGGTGATTAAAGGACTAATGTATTTGTCTAAGATTGTGAGCAGGTTTTGTTTATATATTCATGAGCAATTATTGAAGTATTTATTTATGGATGAATATCATATGGCTCATATTGACAAAGACAAATATATGGATGATTCTAATGCATAAGTGACAAATATCAAGCAATAAAGAAAGATAAATATTGGGATAATTTGAGAAGGTCAATTCATGATCTCCCATAACAAGACATAGTTTGATTAAAATTATAAGGATCGCAAAAAAGAAGATGGTAATTCTCTAAGTCAAGTGCAAGGCTTCATGTGCTTCTTGAAATAGAACACAAGGATGAGTGTACACATTATGGTTCTAATTTGGAAGCTTGCACATTCGTTGTCAATCAAGATCAAGCATTTGAAGCGGGTTTTCAAATGAAGGCTAATTGTGTATGAAGCAAAGTGAAACTCAAAAGTGGATTGGATAAGTCATGAAAAGATCAACTGAGATGTCTTGGGTGAGGGACTAAACAATCTTTGGGGCCGTAGTAAAGCCACCATTAGTGTTTTGCTAAGGTGAAGTTCTAGCATCCGTGGGGTCTCCAAGTATCATATTCAAACCTTAAGTGAGGGAAGCAATGCAAGTCATCAACATGTTAAGATTGACAATATGGAGTGACTCATGGATCCAAGTGTACATCCCTATGCTATATGGAAAGATCCTAAGTCACTAGCTCAAGTATGGACGTGCTCAAGTCAAAGGCTATGTTGAAAGCCCTCAAGTGGACATCGATCAAGTATGGCAAGATTGAAGATATTCAAGCTCAAGAGATCGACAAAGTGTTTTTATTCATTCTTGAGTATAGGTATGTCGTACTATCAAGAGGGATGCAACGTAGCGAGTTGACCAAGTCAAAGTGCTCATTAGTTGACCTAAGTGAGATCTAGCCTTAGAGTGTGCTAACAAACCCTCCTAACCATTTCATCTTGGTGATGAAGTGTTAGCTTCATAGAAAGGGTTTTGGGGGTGTTTGGGGCTTGACCGGTCTGACCGGTCAGGGGCACCGGTGTGACCGGTGCCGTTAGCCCCAACGACTAGTTTTTTCAAATACCGGTATGACCGGTGCTGCCTGAGGACCAACGACTAGTTTTCTCCTTTGAGGGGTATAAATACCCCAAGCCTTCTTTAGTTGAAGGCTGTTGTTTCTAGTGCTATTGCTGAGGTCCAAAACCATTTCTAACAAGCTCTAAGCCTTAGTGGCTCTCCCCAACCCTCTCTTTGTGAGATTTGTGGATTCAAACCATATCCTTGGTGTTGGGTTGAGAGAGTGAGCACAAGAGCGACCTTGTGAGCTAACAAGAGCATTTCCATAGCTTGAGCACTTTGGTTTCACATCTACAAGCTTTGAAGCGTTTTTACTCTTGGAGATTTGCGTCCTAGATGGCTAGGCGTCGCCGGCTAGCTCCCAAAGTTGTGGTGAGCAGCGGGAAGTTTTTAAGGGCTGCAATCTTGCCTCTTCGTGGAAAAGATCCCCTTAGTGGAAAGAAGGAAAGTGGTTGAAAGAAACCTGACTTGTTGTGGGGTTTGTCCCTTACAAGCTCCTCAACACAAACGTAGCCATTCCTTAGTGGATGGTGAACTTTAGGAAACAAATCCTTGCTTCTTCGTGTGGTTCGACTCTCTAAGTTGTTTTTCTAGCATATTTGATTTGCTTCCGCTTCGATCTACTTGAGTGTGCTACTTGTGTGTGCAGGGCTCATTACCTTGCTTGTGATCATCTACAAAGGCCACTCACCATGTTTAGCTCGTTCTAGAAGTCAAGAGGTGCTTGAAGTTGTTTTTGCAGGTGCTCTGTGCTACACCGGTCTAACCGGTGTCTCCTGTGAAGTCTAGTGCTTGACCGGTCTGACCGGTCATCACCACCGGTCTGACCGGTGGAACACTGTCAGCTCAAGTGTTTGGGGAGAAAGAGTTTAATTTGGTCATCACGCCTATTTACCCCCCTCTAGGCGACATCAAGATCCTTTCAAGAGGCCCTGTGGTGCACGAGCCGCGATATCCTCCTCTGTGTACGGCGTCCACCTAACGTCCTCATCTGTGAGAGAGTCGAACTGACCAACGAAGTCCTTGTATGCCCTCTTCGTCTGCTCATGAGAGTACGAGTCTGCATACAAAGGAACTATGAACCCTAAATGTGAATTGAGCAAACAAAATACGAGGCAAATTGAAAGTGAAAGGTAAGTAATTACCGTCTGCATGCACCACAACGAGCCCATGGTGAAACGGTCAACGGGGCCGTGGTCCTCTGGTAGGTCATCGTACGGCTTGAGGGAGATGACTGGCCGACCAATCGTAAAGCACTCATGTCACGAAAGCTGCAGAAGGAGAGGATAGACGAGAAGGATCGTCTTATCTGAACGACCCTTCGACGGCCCCGTGCACAGCCCCCTATACGTGGCGGTAAGAACATCATTGCCCCAACTGATCTAGGATCAAGAACTTCGACACAGCGTCTCCCTGAGAACTGCAGAACATCATGAACCCAAACAGCCACAACAGGTACACCTCTAGGAACCTGTTAACTATCTCGGGTTGCGTGTCATCTGCTAGGTTATCTTCCTGCACAAACAAAATCAAACGTTCGTTACGTTGTCTCCACAACTATAAAAACGAAGAAAAATATGAGGTCAAGGTACGTACGCTGAACTACTGCAACTAGACCAAGGTGGGTCTATGAGCGTTCGCGAATGGCTCGTATGGTGTGGGGGCGCGACCGTTCCGAGGAACGTCCGCGAACCGAGTGAGGAACTACTCACGCCAAGTGCGGACCGGGATGTCCACAGCCCCATCGCCTCGCCCCCACAAGGAAGGCCCATCAACAGGGACGTGTCCTGAAGAGTCGGCGTCAGCTCACCGACGGTGAAGTGGAACGCATGGGTCTCGGGCCTCCAGTGGTCCAGAAGCGCGCTGTTGGGGAATTCGGGAAAAACCTTACACCCTCGAAACGTCGGGTTTTCCGAAATTCGTGAAATAAGTTCGTGGATCATCGTCGGAATGATAATTCTAGTTTCAAGAAAGCAGGACGTTCATGTGGGGAATCTGATGGGTTTCTGAGTGTTTTCAGGTTTTCAAGTAATGTGCGAAAATGATAGCCGAATCTGGCTTCTTCGCGTGAATCCGCTGTCCATTTCAGGATGATTGAAACCTGTGAAGCTCTAGAATCATGAACCTGCGAGGCTCCGGGATCATGAACCTGCGAAGCTCTGGAATCATGTACTTGCGAAGCTCCAGAATCGGGGATCTCCGAAATTCGGGATTCTAATGAAGTCCAAATTCAGAGGTTATGATGTATGAAGATCTTCACGTATAAGAGATTTGGAAACCAGCAAGAAGCCAAGTCAAAGACGTTGCCTCAAAAGTCTGGGTTTGACGTGTGAACTAGTGGCATGCTTGTAAATGTATGAAATTAGCCCCTCAAATCATGGGATGTAAAATACATTCATGTACACGTTCACACTAGGAATATTCCTTAGATCCGAGGGTATTTTCGGAATGTAAAAGTCCCTTCGTCTCCCTATAAAAGGGGGCGCGAGGGCACGTGTAAAAAGGTTCACAACTTTTGAGGCGAGTGCAGACTTTCGAAGATTCTTTGTCTCCTAACTCTTCGCGAACTTTGTGCTCACGTTCTGAACTCTTGTGTTCGGGGATTCCCTCCGATTTTTCGGACCCCCCAACATTGGCGCCCACTGTGTTTCAGCTGAAAAACTACTCACGATGCCACCACAGAAGAGGTCCAAGAAGAACGCTCTCACCGTGATTGACCAAGAAGAACACCATCATGATGAAGACAACAAAATCTTTCACACTCTGGAACCTTCGCACATCACAGATCAAGAGCGGAGGACAAAACTCGAGGCTCTCCAGAAAGCAAGGGCTGAGAAGACAGCACACACTCTAGAACAGTACACGCAACAAGATGCTCATGAAAATGACGATGATGATGATGAGGCTGTAGACAGAGAACTAGAGGAAGTACAACAGAAAATACAGCAACTACAGAAAGAGAAAGAAAGATTCACGAACCAGCTACAAGCAAAGAGAAAGACTTCAGAAAAGCTGGAAAAACTTAACCAAGTAAAAGAACAAATTGAAAGAATTCAAAGAGAAATTGATGAAATGAAAGAACAAGAGAACAACTCATTGTGGCAAGACTCACCACACCACGATTCTGGACCAAACAGAAGAACCCCGAAAGAAAATCTCTTCACGGGTAATGGAATCTCACAGTTCGTGGATCCTGAGTCACCACTTTCCATAGGCTTGCAAACTGCACCATGGCCACCGAAGTTCAAACTAGTATCTCTCTCGAAATATAATGTTTTCAGAAATTCTAGACAGTTCCTCATGAGGTACGAATCGGCTGTAAACTCAGCAGGAGGAGATGATGTCGCGCTGGCCAAATCCTTCATCATTGCCTGTGAAGGCCCGGCTTCGAACCGGTACCCTCTCGCTACAACCACACTCGGCCCGCACCGGGTCGATCTCAAGACGAAATTCATGCAAGCATTCTAGATATTCCATGAAACAACAGCCGAGTCATCAGATCTATACAACTGCAAGCAGAAAGGTAGAGAGCCATTACGGAACTTCGTAAGAAGATTCATGCAGCAGAGATCCTAGATTCCCGAAGCGGATGACAAAACAACAATCAAAGCATTGATCAAGGGTCTGACTCCAGGACCAACAGCTTCACACTTGACACGAAAGAAACCCAAGACAATCGATGAACTTTTCCATGAACTTGAAGAGTACATCTTGTCCGATGACAATCACCGCAGAAGAGTAGCTGAATGAAATGAAGCACGACAAGGCAATAGAGAAATGACGTGTAGACCTCAGTCCCAGAATCCGCGAAACATCAACTATGTGGAAAATCCTCAGCCCAATCAGAACAACAGACCAAGCACAAGAGGAGGATTTGCACCTAGGGGAAGGGGAAGGGGAAGAGAACCCCCGAAACTCACAAACCACAATCCAAGAGATCCATACTTCTACTGCCAGTATCACGGAAGAGTACATAGCACCGAAGGGTGCCCAGAAACCAAGAAGAATATTGCTAGAATTCAGCAAGAGAAGGCAATGATGAGTATCGTCTCCTCAATGCCGAACCAACTTCACCCGAACTTCTGGCAACCACAATTTATGAATTCTCAACCAAATCCAGTCACAATGCAGCAGTTTCAGCAACCACAACCATCCTGGCAACCTTCTCAGCAGTTCTACCCTCAGTCGCAGGCAATTTAGTCAATTCAGCACCCGCAACCAATCCAAGAAATATTGCCACCACCACCTGACAATTCGTCAAGACCAGAATCAAGTTCAAGACCTCAGAACTCGAAAGCCTTGACATTTTTAGGAACAATCATGCCCATTGTTGGTGTAAATTTGGTACCGAAGGGGGGCACCAACACCACAGTACTCTTCTCCTCCGAAGGGGCAAGAACCAAAGAGCCCCTTCGGAGGACTACACCTTCTTCCACTACTGCTAACTCTACTACTACTGCAACTACTAAGCAAAAACTAGAGAAGACGACAACAGCTTACTACTTCAGAGTTCTTCCCCATTTAATGCTTTTCCCATCAGTTACAATGGCCCTCCTATATATATAGGGATGGGGGTAGATGACGATTTTCCCCCAAGCCCCTAGTGGTTATTTTCTTCCGAGCCCCTGGCGGACGCGGTATTTACAAGAAGCGCCTTGAGCCCACACAAAGGCCCACTAACCCTTACATGGGCCGGGCCACTCCCCCAACAAGTAGCCCCTCGGCCTACTTCGGTTTGGCCGGCACAACAAAGCGGAGTAGCCGAATACATATGGATTGGCCCAGACCTTCCTACACCTTCGGCCATGAGGAACGCCCTCAAGACCCTCCGCCGGTACGCCTCACTAAAAACTCCATTCCGAAAAACCCAGTGGGAAAAACCGGAGTGGAGAAAAGAGCACTTACGCCTAGCGGATTTACACACACACCGACCTTGCTAACGGTCGTCTTCGGTCTTGCTTCAATGGTGAACGACGCCTTCGGTGATGATGTCAGCTTCGGTGTTGTCACTGAGATGGCCTCTATCCTCAATACTTCTTCTCCATTTGCTTCGGTCTTGCCTTCGGGGCCTCCATGCATTTCTCTTTTCGCTCATGTTCTTTCAGACGCCGTCGAATGATGAATAGCCGCCTCTTCCCCTTCGGTCATGATCACCGGGCAAGACTTCATGCTTCGGGGGTGACGTCACTCATCCCGATGCCACCGGCCCTCTTGTCCGGTGATTGTGACGAAGGCCCTGGTCCCGAGCATCGCATGCGACGAAGTACATGTTGATGAAAACGAAGCCGGAGTTGACGTCGATGAGGTAGGCGATGAAGTCCCTTGAGCCACAGTCCAGTCGGCGTCGGTGTGGTAGACGTCGAAGACGAAATCGAAAGTTGATGTCGACGAAGTAGACGACAAAGCCCCACGAGCCGGGGTCCTGTCGACGTCGATGAAGTAGACGTCGAAGATGAAGCTGAAAATCAACGTCGACGAAGTAGACGACGAAGCCCCTCGAGCCGAACTATGTCGACGACGAAGTGGTGGTGAAGTTGGTGAGGTAGTCGAATAACGTTGATGAAGTACTCGAGGAAGCCCCTCGTGCTAGATATTCGCCGAGTTGAACCTGTCGGTGACGAAGTAGACAATATGGACGAAGTCCATGCTTTCCTGTTCGATACTCCATTCGAGGCGAATCATTTGTATTCAAGAAACTCAAGAACTTGTTAGACAAGAAACAATCTATCTCAATTTGCATTGCACAAACAAATCCGAAGCCACTCTCGGGCCTTCGGGGTGTCACAGATCCGAAGCCACTCCCGGGCCTTCGGTGTGTCTCAGCTCAACTCCGGTCATCACACGACCGGTCGTTTGCTTCCTGCAAACGGAATCTGAAGCCACTCTCGGGCCTTCGGTGTGTCTCAGCTCAACTCCGGTCATCACACGACCGGTCGTTTGCTTCCTGCAAACGGAATCCGAAGCCACTCTCGGGCCTTCGGTGTGTCTCGCATCCGAAGCCACTCTCGGGCCTTCGGTGTGTCTCGCATCCGAAGCCACTCTCGGGCCTTCGGTGTGTCTCGACCCGAACCCCGGTCATCACACGACCGGTCATTTGCTTCTCGCAAACGGAATCCGAAGCCACTCTCGGGCCTTCGATGTGTCTCGCATCCAAAGCCACTCTCGGGCGTTCGGTGTGTCTCAGATCCGAAGCCACTCTCGGGCCTTCGGTGTGTCTCAGATCCGAAGCCACTCTCGGGCCTTCGGTGTGTCTCAGCTGAACCCCGGTCATCACATGACCGGTCGTTTGCTTCCTGCAAACGGAACCTCGGCTATAACGGAGCCAGATACTTGCCCTTGCAAGTTCCACTTCGGTCATTACGGGACCGATCGTTTGCCTCATGCAAATGATACTTCGGCTATAATGGAGCCGAATACTTGCCCTTGCAAGTTCAACTCCGGTCATCACGGGACCGGTCGTTTGCCTCATGCAAACGGAGCTTTCGACCAAACTCAGGCCTTCGGCACGAGCGCTCCCGGCTGCACACTTCGGTGTTATGCATGTATATATGTATGAAAGCGTGCATGAAAGTATGCTTTTGCATGAAGGCTAGT
Source organism: Cenchrus americanus (assembly GCA_947561735.1). Classification (NCBI taxonomy): domain Eukaryota; kingdom Viridiplantae; phylum Streptophyta; class Magnoliopsida; order Poales; family Poaceae; genus Cenchrus; species Cenchrus americanus. The sequence continues at coordinate 108,940,613 of OX387243.1, forward strand.
ACGAAAATGTTAGCCAAAATAACGCAAAATGCGTCTATTGGTCAAATTCTCAACTTCAGTGGTGAAACCATGAGATGACTGAAATCCGATAAAACCGAAGTCCATATGGAAATCCCAGCAACCACCTGATGAAGTTAAGTAGACATTGAAACCAATTGATATGGCCTAGCAATTCCCAAATCAATAATAGAGTCACTATCTTCGGGGTGAAAACCGATGACTCAAAAGCCATAACCTGCAATAGACGTGACGAAGTGCCCACACAAAACATAATAGCTGCATACAACCAATCATTATGAACAGGGTACGAAGTATAACTAAGAACATGCACTTAGCATATTTGAGATGAAGGTGCGGCAACATGTGATATACGAAGGGTTAGAGTGCCCGTTAAAAATGGATCGTAGGTTATGAGAGAGGAGGGCACGACACTTACATACGGTAGTTGACCCTGCATTCAAGAGATATAAATACTTCATATGAAGGGTTAGATTAAGAAGGTGCAGCAAATTTCAGTCAATTTGACACATTCACTTTTTGTGAAGCCGAGCTTCGGTCATAACGGGACCGACACAATTTGGTTATACGAAGTAAGTGACGGGCGGCCCTTGGATGTGTCCAACGGCCTCCGAGGGGCGCTGTTACTTACCCACAAAATATAACCTCCGAAGACTACACCCCCCGCACCATGGAGGGGGGATGTTGCTTCGGAAACGAGCGAACGGATAAATACACGAAGCTTTCGGAAAAAAACTCCTTGCGGAAAGCATCAACATGTGACTAACGCTAAGCACTCGCTTTAAACATGAGGATTGGTCTGCTAAAACCAGAGACGAAGGGTACTTCGTCACTGTACTGAAAAACGGTTTATCAGCAGCCAAAAAACAAAACGTCGACCACACCAAGCACTACCTCAGGACGGTGGTACGGTTGTATATAATAAAATAAAAGCATGATGCCCCTTCGGTTGCTAGAAGAAGGGTGAGCAAGTAGTCTTTAGACAGATTTAATGCATACTGTTTTTTATGTATATGGAAAAACTGAGCACTTGTGTAACCACTAACCAGCATGAGCTTCGGACTGAAGGTAAGAAGTTGCGATTGGTGCTAAAAGCAACAATAATATAAATATTTGAAATACTTGCAAAAGTTGGATGCTGCTATCAAAATGATGAGGTGCAAAGCGATAATGAAGCTGAAGAGTTGTGACCCCTTCGGCTCTGAAGGGGACTTTTTTTCTTTTAAATATAGAAATTGCAGCATTATCTCTTACTAGTGTCGATGTCGAACATATGCAAGCTAAGTAAAAAGTGTCGCTAGCATGGATAGATAAAAGGTCTTAAAACTTCAGCTCAGTTACCAACCTTCGAAGGAGTTCCGAGGTGGGCTTCGGCCATCCCCTTAGGCCGCCTTGGGCCTCTTTGTGAGTGGCAACAACCCCCCATGTGCCCAAAAAAAATTGGCAGCTCGAGGCCCAGAATTGAACCGAAAAGGTGGCTGGCATCGCCCATTATTTGCCTCTGGAGCTGTAGTTGAGTGGGCTTTATTGTCGGAAACCCATGAATACAAAATGACCGAGATAAAAACACAGCTGGGCTTCGTTTCTCATGGCCTGAATTGCATTTCGGAATAGTGCCGAAGTGGGCTTTATAAAGATGGCCTAAGAATGCTTCAAAGCTGAACATTTAAGTTTTGGGCTTCATAGCTGTAGAATAGAGAGTGAAATTGGCCTCTATAAATGCACACCGAAAAAAATATACCGAGGGTCTTAATAACTGTTTAGAGACACTGAGAAAGTCCGGAACAACTCCTTGGAAAAATAAGGGTGGACCCCAATATAATTGTGATGACCGAGAGTCCCAATAGTATATATATTTCAATTTATTGTCATAACGAACATGTAGAAACCGAAACCAAAAATCATTTAGCTCCGAAGCCCAAAATCACTTAGCTCGGTTACATCGACGAAAGGTACTTCGGTGATCCACTGATTGCTCAGTTCACTTTTCTGATAAAAATCGTTAGCGATGTGAAGCAATTTGCTCCGCACAAAGATAATAATATTATTAAAATAGAGAGAAAGATAAAGTAATACACGAAGGTGCACATGACACGAACATCATCTTTCTCCCTTCGGAGTACCAGTATAACGAACTAATATTAAAGAAAGGTATGTCAACTCAACAGAGTTGAAAAGTATACTAATAAGAAATTCAAAGGATACGTTCCGCAAAACAGAGGTTAGATCTTTAATTGACACAACTAGCTTTCTAACACCTTGATATTTAGCTAGACCCCTTCGGCGCCACAGACTGACTTAGTAGAACTATAAGTGCTGGTTGCCACACGTTTGGGGTACGAGGAGGGAGGTACATTGCTAGCTATTTAAATAAGATTGAGTTTAAACTTTATGCACAACAACCGTTACCTACTCAAGCAGACCTGTCACTCGTCTACGAAGTGCCGCACTTCAAGTGCCATGATGAACCTGTTCGGCTCCAGTTTGCCCTTTAAAAAACCCCGTCTTGTGCAGCTAGGCTTGAATGATGATTGCCTAGGCCTGGCCTCCTTCATCGAGTCGCAGATTTCGTGGGCCTCGTATGCGCGGTAAGGCACACCACGGTGTCCGGCGGCAGCAGCACTCGCCATGGGATCCTTCGGCCTGAAGTGGTGGCCTTCGGGCCTGCAGTGACCATTCATAAGCCTGCAGTGACCATATCGTCACTGCCTAGGTCCCTGGGCCTCGTCCTGGCCGCATGACCGGTGCAGCGGCACGGGCTCAGTGCCACGAAAGAGCCAACGTCGTGGTAACTCGTAACGTCACTCCTCTTCGTAACCGAAGGTACCTTCGGTCATACCGAGACTTCACTTTCAATTCGATCCCACCTGACCATGGAAGGAAATAAAAAGTTGAAGGCGTGATAAGCGATCGCGACAACAAAATGCAGGAGAATACGTGGTTCTGTAGCATTGACCGAAGGGTCCATTTGAGGAGGTCTACGTCTTGTGTTGCTTCGGAACATACCGCTAAATAAAGGAATTGAAAAATAGGACTTATCTGAAGAAGGAAGCGCCTGATGTTGTTGGCATAACTATTTTTTGATGAACACGAAGAAACTCGACGAATTTGATGACTCCGAAGGTGCACTCCGCGCCCAGGTTCTGTCCTAATCTTGCATGCTCTTATCTTTTCATCATCATGAGTTCTTCCACGAGGTGGGCGCCAAACTGTTGGTGTAAATTTGGTACCGAAGGGGGGCACCAACACCACAGTACTCTTCTCCTCCGAAGGGGCAAGAACCAAAGAGCCCCTTCGGAGGACTACACCTTCTTCCACTACTGCTAACTCTACTACTACTGCAACTACTAAGCAAAAACTAGAGAAGACGACAACAGCTTACTACTTCGGAGTTCTTCACCATTTAATGCTTGTCCCATCAGTTACAATGGCCCTCCTATATATAGGGATGGGGGTAGATGGCGATTTTCCCCCAAGCCCCTAGTGGTTATTTTCTTCCGAGCCCCTGGCGGACGCGGTATTTACAAGAAGCGCCTTGAGCCCACACAAAGGCCCACTAACCCTTACATGGGCTGGGCCACTCCCCCAACACCCATCACAGGAGGATCAGCCATAGAATTTGAAACCAAAAAGTAGAGAAACAACTATTTCAAATCTGTGAATACAATCATAAATGATGGTCCAGCTACACGACTAGAATGGGCCAAGGTGCCAATAACATTCATAGAAGAAGACTTCAAGCTCAAGTCCACAAATCAAAATGACGCCATGGTCATCGAGGTGAACATTGCCGGATGGGTCATTGGAAAAATTCTTGTAGATAATGGAAGTTCGGCAGATATCCTGTTCCTGAAAACCTTCGAGAAGATGAACTTGACTCAGCACATGATGCACCCACCAGAATACCCATTACAGGGTTTCGGAGGAAAGCCAATCAAGCCAGTTGGAAAAGTATCCCTTCCAATATCTTTCGGAGATCTGGACAATGCCAGAATAGAAACTCTCACTTTCGATGTGGTTTATATATATCATCCATATCTTGTGATTTTTGGCAGAGGATTCTTGAACAAATTTGATGATGTCATAAGGCAACAGTTCCTGTGCATGAAGATACCAACGCCCAAAGGAGTCATCACCGTGTTTGGCGATCAGTAAGAGGCCAGCAATATAGAAAAAGGCCATACCCCAGGGCAAACCAATGTATATCAGCTGAACTCTCCTGAGGAAGAGAGAAAGCCCTACATTGAGGCTAAGCGAGACAAAGAGAAAATCGAGATAGCCGCTGATGGTGAAACCAAGAAAGTTTACCTAGATGACATGCCCGACAGAGCAGTCACAATAGGGGCTCATCTTACCCCCGAAGAAGAAAATGAGCTCATAAGATTTCAGAACAAAAACAAAGACGTCTTCGCCTGGTCAGCCAAAGACCTGCAAGGTGTTGACAGAGACATCATCGAGCACACTCTCGAAACAAATGAGAAGATACCCCCCAAGAAGCAAAGGCTCAGAAAAATGTCTGAAGAAAAAGTGAAGGTAGTAGAAGCTGAAGTACAGAGACTTTAAGACGCGAAAGTGATCAGGGAAGTCTTGTATCCAGTCTGGCTAGCCAACAGTATACCAGTGAAGAAAAAGAACGGAAAATGGAGAATGTGTGTAGACTTCACAGATCTGAACAAGGCATGCAAGAAGGACGATTTCCCATTGGAGAGGGTAGACAAAATCGTGGATGATGCAGCCAACAGTGAAATGCTCTCACTCCTCGATATGTTCTTAGGATATTATCAAATAAGAGTGCGGAGAGAAGATGAAGAGAAAATGAGCTTCATCACTCCTTTCAGGAAACATTTTGTTTCGTAAGAATGCCAGAGGGGCTGAAGAATGCAGGATGCACATTTTCAAGAATGATAGCAATAGTTCTTCACCCTCAACTTCGGAGAAACATTTTGGCATACGTGGATGACATAGTAGTCAAGAGCGTACAGAGAAGATACCACATCAGTGATTTAGAAGAAACCTTTGCGAATCTCAGAGCAGCAAACCACAGATTGAATACTGAGAAATGTGTCTTTGGCATTCACAAGGGAAAAGTTCTCGGATGTCTAGTTTCAACGAAAGGCATAGAGGCAAATCCTGACAAAATCAAAGCACTGATTGAAATGCAAGACCCAGTTTCGGTGAAGGATGTGCAAAAATTAACAGGGAGAGTTGCTGCTCTCAACAGATTCATTCCCAGGGCCGCATAAAGAAGTTTGCCTTTCTTTCAAGTTCTCAGAAGCTCCAAGAACTTTCAATGGTCCGAAACTCAAAAACAAGCTTTTCAAGAACTCAAGGACTACTTGTCAAATATGACTAAGCTGTCCCCTCCAGAGCCAAAATCGCCACTTTTGCTATATTTGTTTGCCTCAAATTCGGCGGTGAGTGTCGTGCTAGTGCAAGAAAAGGAAGAAGAAGGGAAGTTCAAACTATTCCCAGTATTCTTTGCTTCAGAAGCTCTCTCAGGGTCAAAACTCTTTTATTCAGAATTGGAGAAGATAGCATATGCAGTTGTCATGGTTGTGAGAAAACTAAGACACTACTTCGAGGGCCACAAAATAAGAGTCATCAAAAATCAACCATTGAATGATTTGCTTGCGAACAAAGAAGCAAAATCATCAAATGGGGAGCTGAGCTATCAGAATACACTGTAGATTTTGAGAGAAGAAGCGCGATAAAATCGCAAGTCTTGGCAGACTTTGTCGTAGACTGGACTTCACCAACTCATAATCCTGGTGAAGAAATTCTCACACCTTGGGTAGTGTAGTGTGATGGAGCCTGGTGTCACAAGGGGTTTGGAATTTTAGCGGTTGTAACATCTCCAACAGAAGTCGTGATAAGATATGCAGCTCGGCTCATATTCGCGAATGACGAGCATTCCACGAACAGTACAACGAAATGTGAAGCCTTACTTTTGGCATTAAGGAAGATGAAAGCTCTAGGTCAGCAAACCTTCATCATCAAGACATACTCCAAAATCATTCAGGAACAAACTGAAAAAGAGAGTGAAGCAAGAAATCCTATTTTGATGAAATATCTTGAGAAGGTCAGAGAAATGGAAAGACATTTCAAGGATTATTCAGTGCAACACAATCCAAGAGATGACAACAACGAGCAGACAAACTAGCCAAAGCGGCAGCCAGAAATCAAGAAATGCCTCCTGATGTGTTCTTCGAAATCATCAAAGAACCATCCATCAAGGAAACAAAGTTGAAAATCGTGAATGTTGTAGAGACTCCCGATTGGAGAGCCGAAATCATGGCATACTTGAGGGGTCATTATGAACCACAAGATGAATTGGAGGAAAAAAGATTGAAGCAAAAGGCAAGGGGCTATACGGTAGTCAACGGAGAACTGTACAAGTCAGGAGTCACTGAACCATGGCTGAGATGTATTACCTCTGAAAAAGGTCTCGAACTTCTCAAGGAAATCCATAGTGGATTCTGCGGTGCACACATAGGCACAAGGGCTATAGCAGGCAAAGCAATAAAACAAGGATTCTACTGGCCTACCATAAACATAGATGCAAAGAAATTGGTTCGGGAATGTGAAGCATGTCAGAAAACCGCGAATCAGCAAAATTTACCATCCATGCCATTGCACCTAATTCCACTATCTTGGCCCTTGCAAAGGTGGGGAATGGACCTTGTTGGACCACTGCTGACAGCTCAAGGAAACTGCAGATTCGCAGCTGTGGCTGTGGACTACTTCACCAAATGGGTAGAAGCGAAAGCTTTGGCAAATATCACAGCGCCAACAATTCAGAAATTCTTCTGGCAAAACATAGTCTGCAGATTCGGGGTTCCAAGAGAACTGACCATGGATAATGGGAAACAATTCGACTATTACTCCTTCAAAGAATACTGCAGAACTCTGGGAACTCACGCAAAATTTTCATCAGTATACCACCCACAGTCTACTGGGGTTGTTGAGAGAGCAAACGTCTTGATATTTTCGGGAATCAAGAAGTGTTTGTTTGATCAGAAAAAAGGCAAGTGGATGGATGAATTGCCGAAAGTGATCTGGTCGCATAATACCACAGTATCGAGAGCAACCGACTTCACACCTTTTCGCCTACTCTTTGGCACTGAAGCAATGACCCCAGAGGAAATCAAGAATGAAAGCATGAGAGTCCTGAAGGGAAAGGAAATCGAGGAAGTTGACTAAAAGGTAGAAAAAGATATGATTGAATTAACGATTCTTGAAGCTGCTGAAAACATCGAGAAGTACTAGAAAGAAATGAAGACATGAATGAACAAAAAAGTGGTCAGAAAAGACATCAAGACTAGTGATATGGTCTTGAAAAGAAAGAAGAACTGGGAGAACCCTGGGAAACTTCATGAATCATGGGAAGGGCCATACATAGCAAAGGAAACAAACATGCCAGCACTATGTGAAAAACTGGCTTTGGTAACGGGCGTAGATCGCCTTTGGTAACGGGCAATGCGCCCGTTACCGATCAAGTGTTACAAATAAGCCAAGAAAGGTAACGGGCAGATGCCCGTTACTGATAAGACATATTCGTAACGGGCATTAAACAACGACCGTTACCAAAACTAGCCACCGGTCACGTGAAATGGCTGTTTTTCTGGGCCCACAGGGAACTTTCGTAACGGGCACCAAAGGAAAGCCCGTTACATAAGCTCAATATCAGAGACGCCTAATGTGCACCTGCATCTCCACTATCTTGACGAAATGAGACGCGTCTATTTCACGCGCGTCTCAGCAGAACTAGTATTCGTAATGGGCATCAAACAACGACCGTTACCACAACTAGTCACTGGTCACGTGAAATGGTTGTTTCTCTGGGCCCACATGGAACTTTGGTAACGTGCATGAAACAGAGCCCATTACTGTTAAATTAACATCAGAGACGCATTCTGTGAACCAGCGTCTCTACTGTCTCGACGAAATGAGACGCATCTGTTTCTACGCGCATCTGCTTTCTCTCTATTAAAGAAGACGCTTTCTGTCAACCTGCGTCTCTGTCCTTTCATCACTCTGTCCTGTGCATCACCAAAGGCCCTGCATGATCAGCAATACCAATTAGAACACTAAGAGATTGATTTTTTGTGAACAAAAAATACTATACCAAAGGCCCTATATGGTCAGCAATACCAATTAGAAACATTAAGAGATTGAATTTTTGTGAACAAAACCTACAAGAAACTGACGAGTTCAAAACATTTTGGAGGTCTGGGAACTTTAGCGGGGGATGTTGTTTAGCAGAATCTAGATACCAAACCACTTTGAACTTCATACAGATGATCACTGTTACCCAGTGGCTAGTGCAGTAGGCACCCACCACGTAGTAGTTGTTCATCATTGCATTTGAGATTGCTTTGCCAACTTGCTGAGAACGCTGAGAAATATTTGTTGAAGTAAACAAATCTGGATCTAAAAATCCAACATTGATCTGCTTCTCCACTGCCTTGTCTATCATTTTCCGACAGAAAATCAAATTGTTAGCATACATGAACTTTGCGGTCAAAACTAAAGAAATATCTTTTTAGGTTTTAAAGGACTTACAATGTCCACAACCTCATGAAGGTAACATCCAGAGAAGCCATGGTTATAAGGTTAAACACGCTACTGAATTCAATGTTTAACATTAAAGCACCACAACCACCTTTAAAGTAGTCTTGATCCACCTTTGCTGGAAAGGCAAGTTTATCCTTACTGTGTTCCATGACATAAGCATGCAACTTGGCACAATTTGGTCCAGCAGCCTTTACATTTGCTTCTAACAACATAGGTGCACCAGGCTTGTATTTTGGTCGGTCCTATTCTGTCCCTTTAACACAGTTAAGAATCTCATCTTTAGACAGAGGTTTCCTGGCTTAGTTCCTCTTCTGCAGTGGAGATTGCCTAGGCTCTTATTGCAGAGGTTGTTGTACTTGTTGCATCTGCTGCTTAGGGGGAGATTGCCTGCGCTCCTCCTCCTGCTGGAGAGGCTGTTGTTTCGTCTGTTGCTTATCCTCATGTTGCAGCTGCTGCTTAGGCGTAGTTTGCCTGGGCTCCTCCTGCTGTTGTCGACGCTCCTGCTGCTGGAGAGGCTGCTATTTTGTTTGTTGATTATCCTCAAGTTGCAGCTGCTGCTTAGGCGGAGTTTGCCTGGGCTCCTCCTCCGTTGTTGTCGACGCTCCTGCTGTGTAGTTTGCCGATCTCGCTGGCTCGCTTCGCTCGCTACCGCCGTTGAGCCTTCTCTTGCTGACACTGAGCTGCAGCACCTCCATTTGATGTTGTACCCCTGCTACCTGTTGCGGCTTTAGGGTTGGGATGTCTCGTCATGGGTGGTATAATGATCCTGTCCTTTGGCCATTGGATCCTTTGAACGAGAGCCGTAGCTAGGGTTGCTACGTCACCCCCATCAATTGGTACAGGCAGAGGGTATTGACTCGTATTGGCCCACACATAGGTAGGTTGCACCACAACATACTCATCCTGCATCGGTACTGAATGACAAGCCTTTTGAGATGGAAAGACTTTCGCTAGTGCGAGCTCTACGGTGCCATCCAAAAGGCTGCACACGGTTGGCTCTGTCAGCTTATCTATTGTGTTTAGCATAGGTGATCGACTATCACTGTACACTTCATTCGCTTCGTCACCGTTGGCATTCCAATGATCTTGCTCTCTGCCATCTTCCTCCCTGACATGCGCATGTTCTTCCTCACTGTCATGCCCATCTTCTTCCTCAATGCCATCCATATCTTCTTCCTCGCTGCTACTGATAGGCGCTGGTAATTGGGAAGGAAGAAGTGCATTTTTGGGTATGTTGATGCCGGATAGTCTTAGAGCATGGACAGTTGATTTAAATGTTTTGTCCGCCATCACATCATGAGCATCAGATCTCTTGTTCCTCTTCTTCCTGTACATTCCAGCGAACTCTTCACCAAACCCTTTACCATAGCCAAGTGAACTAGACACACCTCAGACCCGACCTCGATGCTCTGGAGTCTCAAGTGCTGGGGTGAGGATATCATCCTCCCTAACCCCAGAGAAAGAACCATCGCTACTCTGAGGTGCAAGTGTTTTCACCCTTTCGCTACCCCCCACCCTCTGCGGGGTTACTGAATGTTATGCCCCCACTTCCTTCACTAGTATTCTTCTTCTTCTTCTTCCCTACCCTTGCCCGCAGATAAGGTCTCGAACGTCTAGGAAATTGGTCCCAAGGGTTCTGTTTTCCTTCATCAGCGAGCTTTGCATCCTCCTCCTCCCACTCTTTCCTTTTACCACGATAACCTTTTCTGCCCGTCTTGTGTGGCTTATTTTGCAATGCTCTCTTTTGTTTCATCTCCTGACTCAATTGCTGAAATGAAGGAGAATTGGTTTCCTACACAAACATGTCCCAGTCTTGTTGCTACAAAAAGGCATGCTTTGCAAAGGGAGTCTCCTCTTCACTCACATATTTTTTCTTAAATGGGCCTTGAACCGCCGTTGCAAGGTTCCAATCTGTGATATAGCTGCCTTAACTGCCTTCTTGCGAACAAATTCTTCCAGATTGGCTGGGTAATCTAGCTTTTCCTCTAAAACTGTAAACAGATGGTCCTTTTCAATTGATGATAGATCATCAACCGCCTTGTTGATTGACACCCTCTCCCGAGCAATGAGACCACAGACCAATACAAATCTATCCCTCGCAACATCTGGGGTAGGCCAAAAATTGGCATCAAGTCCAGTTGCAGTCAACTTGTCTTCTGGCCATTTGGTTTGTGTCCTTGACCTGCGGGATCGAGTACTAGTCGCAACAGTCTGTGCGGAGTGACCCTGTGAAGAAGGTTCACCGACGATGGGCTGTGATGATGCACTGGAGGTAGAGGAGTTTGTTGTTGTGGGAGACCGCATAGATGATATGTCGGGTTTGTCGGGAGAGCAACATAAGCAAGACCGAAAATCTAAACTTAATTCTTATTAGATAAATTCGTTTTCTCTGACAGGCAAAATAGTTGATACAGTCATAAATAAAATCAGCATAGACATACACAGTTCATATTTTACTTAATTAGCATACAAGGATAGGTTCTAACCATTTTGACAGGGACACAACAATATGCTTATATATCAAAGCAGAGAATAAATTCCTTCAACTGGTTCCTTGTCCAACTTGAGTAGCGATAGATTGTGTGTTCCATATGTACATGCAACAGGAGGATAAAGCAATGGTCATTACATTATATATGATAGTAGTGAAACAACACTCACCACACATCATGACACCAACAATAACAATATATATGACAATAGTGAAACAATTAACACTCACAACAAAGTATAAGACAGTCTAGTTATCACTACATTCAAAGCATAGCAGAATTAAAGTATGCTAACATCCTTTATGCTTTTTATGAATTTAAAGTGTAAAAATTATAGCAGCAAGAACATGAAAATGAATTTCAATAGTTCATATAACTACATCTGTTAGCAACAATTTATTCACACAGACTTGGGGCCACAAAATCCATCAATCAAAACCACAGTCAATCAATTAAAGATGAACTATCTAGGCATGTCTCCCTGATTAATCCACATTGACATGAATATATAGCAGATCGATTTTGGTGGCCGATGAGAGAGAGGGCATTGGGGGTTCAAGAAGGACTAACCTCTGTCGCGAATGAAGTAGTTATTCTCGTTATGGTCGGAGGGGCCGGATCCACGGCGGCTCGTGGCCTGAGGCGGCCGGCCGGCTCGTTGTCGTGGCCGGGGACGACGTCGCCGAATCCGCGTCAACCGTCTTTAGGTTGGCCGGACGTACGTCCGCACACCCGTAACGGCGTCCTCGTCACCGTCGTCACGCGAGGAGCGGTGGGGGCGGGAGAAGAGCGAGGGGCCGCGGCGGGGGGAGAGCGGCGAAGGCGAGCGGGCGGCGGCGGCGGCGGTGGGGAGAATGCGGGCATTGTGGACCTGTCTAGCGAGGAGCCGAATATGAATGGAGTGCGTAACTGTGTTTAATGAAACTACTGGCGTGCCCTTGACGGCTCTGTACATCAATTGGAATTTCATGGGCACTATAGTAAATATAGGTGAAAAATTTTGAGCAGCCCACGCACGGCTCGCTTGCTAACGCTGACGAGTGGGCCAGTGTCATGGGCGACGATGGTTAGTGAACCCGGATCACCATTGTTGGGAGTTGGGTCAGCGGTTATCTTTTTTATATTGGCTGCTGACGCTGACGCGTGGGTCTGTCACATTTTTTTGAATGAAACTTGCTTCCCTGATTTATTAGAGCCCATAAAACAGCACTTAAAAAATCATAAAAATACGAACAATTCGTATTTGAACATTTAGTATTTGAATAAAATATCAACAGTCAACCTTGTGTGCCCAAGATTCTTAGAATCCGTTTTTACATCCCATGTTAATGATCTAATAATTCTACTAACATGTAGTGTGCTCTAAAAAATCTACAAATTGACATGCCAATATAATTTGGGTACCTAGACTTGTCTTCAAAATTTCAAATGGTTTAGATGAAGGAATTATATACTTGTGTACAAATGTCTACATCTCTCACATAGTTTCCTAGAATGTTTGCTTGAACATTGAAGTTTTCCACACTTTGCAACATGTTCGAACTCATATGCATTTGAAAATGTAACAAAACCTTGTGTTCACCTTAAGATTACGAAATGTAAAGTTCCATCACTAATGGTTGTGTAAAACAAATATTATTTGTATGTGGTACTTACAAAGAACAAAAAAAGGCATATAAACATCACTCAACAAATGGAATGTACACTAAACAATAAAATTAATGAATAGATGGTGATTTTAGAAAAATTTAGAAAAGAAGTATCAAATTTGGACTAATAACGACGAAGAAATACTTGTTACAACATTTGGTTGCAGATTAAAAGGAGAAATGAGAATTGTTCTTCATTTGAATAGAACTGGCCCCACAGTCATTTAAATAGAACAAAGGAGGAAGCAGAGGGCACCGCCGACATCCCGACTTCCCGATGAAATCAAATCCACGTTTAGTAATATCTAATAATTTGCATTCAAGATAGATAATGTTCATATTTATGCTTGCGCCTACATCCCGATGCTCATCCTGCTGACGGCGTACTCCACGGCGGGGCGGAATTTACGCGTCCAGGGGTCGAACTCATGACGGATGCGACACTCGGCGCTTTAGTAGTGAATGATCTCTTTGGTATCCGGCCTGTAGTGCCTACATCCCGCTTCCCATATGCAGATGTGGGGATTCTGGACGGGCAGCAACGGAATGTCGTCGTCGTCGCCGTCATCAAGCCAGTACAACCACGCAATGTTGTCGAGATCCTGCTTGACGAGGTAGCGCAGCCGCCGCAGGTTGTGGTTCTTCCACCGGCCGTCACGGGGCGGCGGGCCACCGCTGATTTCCTGGAGTAGTGCCATGGCTTCGGGGTCCGCCGGGTTGCAACGGTACTTTAGCATCGCTAAAAAAGTACTTGGCACCGGAGTCTTTAGCAGCGGCGACATCTCCAATGAGCTTCATGTTAACACCAAAAATTGGTACAGGAGAGAGGCTGATTTGTGGGCCTAACTTGGTAACAAATCCCGTTCAGCAGGGGAAGATTTCTTTAGAAGATTCGGTAGAGATGCTTGCGGTCGGCAGTTTGTTTCCGTTCGGCAAGAGGACTGTTTGCGCTGATTTCATGGGATCGCATGGTGACATGGCCCAAACGGAAGGAAGGGACGAATGGATAGGCATTCGCACTTGGGCGTTAAATTAGGTATCAAATATTGTGCTCGTAGTGCACCGGGAGTCGTGCTAGGACAGGGTATAAATATGAACCCTGGATGTATGTAATTGTAATCGAACATTCTCATAACAAATCGGCTTTACGCCAAACCTTAGAGTCCTCTAGTCGTGTCGTCGAGTTCTTCGAGAGGGTTCATCGATCCGTCAACCTCCGTAAGTACCGACAACCTTGTATCATGTCTAGTATCATGCGGTGGATTTAGATCGTGATGCAAGTAGTCTTGTTACCATGCTTAGTATCATGCAGTGGATTTAAGCTTGGTTCAAGAGGGTTTCTTGTTAGATCATGAGCCATGCGGTAGGCTAAGATCTAGCTTGGAGCTAGTTATCAGCTCTATTAGATTTGGCAAGATCTAATAGATTCATTAAGTTACCACGTGTTGCTTTGAGTTTTTACTTTATGTTTAAATTCATGTAACACTCTTTTTGCCCAATTTAGATTGATTTGAATAGGCTTCATCTTGTTTGGTGATCTTTACATTGCATGCTCGCATCTTGGCTCAATAAAGCACGTGGATCACGTGTTCTCCAATAGCCGAGACCAAATCAATCTAAGTTGTCACGTGCTACGGGTTCAAGCTTGTTAATCTTGTGTAAACCTTGACATAACCGGGTATCATGCGGTAGATGCAGGTTTTTGGGTTGTTTTAGAGCTAATCATCTGGTGGATTAGATTTCGATTCAATCTGATAGGTTTATCATCTTTGGCAATGTTTGTTCCTTCTCCACGAGATCTGATTCAGTTTGCATGTACCGCATTCGGTTATGCTTTCATGAGTAAAACGTGTTTATAAGTTATGTCTTAAATAACGTATGCTTTTAGCTTTCCATATTTAAATTGTATCATGCAGTGGATAGATCTTTTTGTGGTTAGTGGTGTGATTTCAAACGAGTTGTATCATGCGGTGGATTAACTTGTTTGAATTCATGCTTGACGGGTTTTGAAGTACCTAGACATGCAGTAGACTAGTGCTTCGGGCCTATGCATGCTTGTTCATTACATATTTATAATCGTGCTTTACTTCATTTACTTTTACTGTTGTTTATTCTCAAGGATCGGTCACGATTTTGTGCATGAGCAACGTTATTTAAATAAAGACTGATTTTTCGTTACGCTTACGTCATCTATTCGGCTATGTTCTGTTTTATGTTTTAAAGCTCTCGAATGGTTTTCAATCTGTTGGCAGATAGCTTCTCATAGCTATATGTCATCTTACATGGCTTTCTAGCCGTAAATATGGAACAGTCTGGTGCCACCCGGCAAGTTCCAAGCCTTGGCATCTAACTACGTTACCCTTCGTTAATTTCAGGAAAATTGACTGGCACGCTTTGGAATCTGCTCGTGTGCTAAGCTAGCTTGTTCGGCTTGCTGTGTGCTTGGTGCGAGGTACGGATTTTGCGTCAACACACTTTTTGGCACGCCTGGTGAGACACTTAGCTGAATCAAGATGCCTGAAATCGGCGACGTCATGGATGTCACCATTGATGACCTAACTCCAGAACAACAAGCACATCTGAAAGACACCATTGACCAATTCCAGATGAAGTGCTTGATGTCGTTCGGCAAGAACAGAAGTGGCGTCCCGTACCTTAAATCTGAAATGCCAGAGTTCTGTTGCCAGGAGAGTCTGACACTACATCTTTTCAAGAGAAACAAGAGGTTCTGGACGCTTTTCGGGAGGCTATAGAGACTACAATGGGCAAGCATCATACTGCTTTCCTGCAAATGTTCAAGCAAATGATGATCGGCGTATTTGGTCCGGGCATGGAGAGGATGCTTGGTCGAGTATCCCCTCATCCATCATCAGCAGAGGTTGGAGAGACTAGTTCTGCTCACCCAACAGGAGCTCAACCACCACTGCAGAGCCAGCCGATCCAGCCTCCTCCACAAAGCGTTGGGAGTCAGCCAATCCAGCCTCCTCCACAAAGCGTTGGGAGTCAGCTGATGCAACCTCCTTTACGAAGCATGGGTGTCAGCCAGTCCAGCCACCTCTACAAAAAGGTCAACCAGTTCAACAGCCGAACCCGTATCAGCCTACATATGGGGACATGGCGTTCCGTTCGTCTGGAATGCCGCCTAACTCCACTTACAAGATAGCCCCGGCAAATAACAGGTTGCAGAAGAACATGTATGGTGGGGGATATCATGAGGTCATGGATTACGGTGCTATAGATGCTCTCCCAAATCCTGGGTACGGTACAGCTGTAGGGATACAAGATGAAGATATTCTGGTTCAGAAAATGGCCGATCTGATGAAAAATCAATTCGGCCTCAAACCTAAAATGCAAGGACCAGCTTATACACCTCCCTTCCCAGAGTGGTACTACAGGGTGATCTTGCCACCAAGGGTGAAGCCTCCTACGGAGTTTACGAAGTTCTCTAGGCAGGACGATACAAGCACTGTGGAGCATATTGCTCGATATCTAATGCAGCTTGGGGAAGCTTCGGTCACCGATGAGGCGTTCGGGGTTATATATTTCCCTCTGTCATTAACAGGCTCAGCATTCCAATGGTTTACTTCTTTGCCTCCTCAGTCAGTTGGCACATGGAGGGAGCTAGAACAAAAGTTCCATGCCCATTACTTTAGTGGTAGCACAGAGAAGAAGCTGATCGATCGGGCTACCTTGAAACAGAGACATAATGAGACGCCTCTGGAATTCCTCAGAAGATTCAGGGAAGTCAATGACAAGTGCTTTTCTTTGAGCTCTGCCGGATGATCGGTGGCCGATATGGTCATTGCGGGGATGTTGCCAGCCATTCGGGAGAAGTTGTTTGGCATGGAATTTGACAACCTTGGTCAGTTGTCTCAGAAGCTGTCACTGATGAGTAATCAGGCCTACGGGTTCAAGAAGGATACCAGATTTGCCAAGCACCATGACATAGCTGACATCTACAACCAGTTCCTCGAAAAGGCCGACCAGGTGGAAGATTTTGATGATGACGAGGAAGTGGCCGCCGCTGAAATTATGTGGGGCAAGGAGCCTTTGACTGTGAACCAGCAGTGGATCAAACAAACCAAGGGCACGTATGACTTCGATGTCACCAAAGCTGACAAGCTCTTTGAGTTCTTGGTAAAAGAAGGCCGAATCAAGTTGCTTGAAGGGCATTCTATGCTTCGGCCCGATGGGGTTAAAGAGAAACGTTACTGTGGCTTTCAGGACAGAAACTCTCACTCCATCAACGATTGTAGGGCCTTCAGGATGAGGATCCAAAAGTCTATACAGGAGGGGCATTTAAAATTTGATAATAAGATGAAGCTGGATGGCCACCCTTTCCCTTAAAACATGGTGGGCTTCTCTGTTAATATGGTGACTGCTGGGGAGAAGGGGAAAGTGAAGGTCCTGACTTCAGCCAGAGCAAAACAGGATGGATCAATGGATCCCACGCGGCAAGTGACGGTGGAGCAAGTCCACAAGGAAGCCCCACGCGTCCTCAAGAGCCAGGTTGAGGTCGGGGAATCATCCAGGACCAAGCCCAGGGTTACCACACGCATTCTCCTCGACAAATGGCAGCGCCAGCAGGAAAAGGAGTGCTACCAAAAGCTAAGATATGAAGAGGAGAGGCGCAGGTTTGAAGAAGAAGCGCGCAGGAAAGAACTGGAAGAGTACGCGCGGGAGCAAGAGCATGCACACTGGGGATGCGCGTTCTTCAAGCATTGCTGGAACGAAGGCTTGAAGCTCCCCACATTGAAGAATTGCCCGGAGTGCAGTGATAAGTACTTTGAATACAGGCAGGAAACTGTTAGTCGCCGATCCGTCCATGAGAGAATTAAAAGGATGCATCCTAATGACGGTCGGCATCTAAAAATAAATGAGGTCATTGATCACCCAAGGAAGAGGCAAGTTGACCAAAGGTGGGCTGATCAAGAAGAAGAGGAGCGCGAGTACATCTGGCAACAAGGACAGTGGTGCCCGCCTGGCTTGAGGAAAAGCCAAAAGAGAAGGGTTCAACGCTTGAGGAACCAGGAATTGAAGCAGGCGGGGATCCAGAGAAAGCAAGTGTGGCGCCCAAAAGACAAGCCTGAAGGATCGGGTCGTTCGGCTCCAGCATTCATGGTATACTTTTTGCCGAATGAGTTCAAGGCTCCCGCTAACCAAGTTGTGCAGGAGGAAACATATCTAGATATCAATGAGGATGAGCAGCTTGGGGGATTAATGACGCAACTGGTATTGGCTAAGCAGGCCACCTTTGACAAACCGGCCAAAAACTGTCACATGAGGCCGTTGTATTTGAAGGGATACGTCAATGGCAAGCCATTGACCAAGATGTTTGTTGATGGTGGAGCTGCGGTCAACGTGATGCCGTACACTACCTTCAGAAAGCTTGGCATGGGCCTCGAAGACTTGACACCAACAAGCATAATTCTGAATGATTTCACTGGGAATCCTTCAGATACCAAGGGCTGCGTGCACGTGGACTTGATGATCGGGTCCAAAACATTGCTCACGACCTTCTTTGTCATTGAGGGCAAAGGAGCCTATAGCTTACTGCTTGGGCGGGACTGGATCCATGCCAACTGCTGTATCCCATCTACCATGCATCAACATCGTTCAGTGGGTAGATGACGATATCGAAGTGGTCCAAGCAGATGATTCAGTGAGCGTTGCAAACGTTGAACCAGCTTTCTGGGAATATCAAGACATCGATTGTTTCTCAGGAAAAGACTGGGGTGAAGGTCCTGATGAACCTGTCAGCAGTGATCAATAGCCGATTCAAGCAGTCGGCTCTTATAGTAATTTTTAAATGGATAATCCAGTTGATGGAACTGATGGAAAGTTAGGGCGTGGATTCATGTCGGCTGATAAATTAGAAGAAATTGATATTGGAAATGGTGACAAGCCAAGGACGACATTTATCAATGCTAACTTGGAGTCAGGTTTCAGAGAGGAGTTGATCAAGCTGTTAAAAGAATATAAAGATTGCTTCGCTTGGGATTATTCGGAGATGCCTGGTTTAGATCATTCTATTGTTGAGCATCGGTTGCCAATCAAGCCTGGTTTTAGACCTTATAAGCAACCTCCCCGAAAAATCTACAAAGATGAAGTATTGGCCGATGTGAGAAAGGAAGTTGAGAGATTACTTGATGCAAACTTCGTTCGTCCATGCAGGTATGCGGAGTGGATCTCTAACATCGTCCCTGTCTACAAGAAAAATGGGACGATGAGGGTTTGCATAGATTTCAGAGATTTGAACAAAGCCACTCCTATGGATGGATACCCAATGCCTGTTACTGATTTATTAGTTGATGCTGCTGCTAGACATAAGGTTATCAGTTTTATGGATGGTAATGCAGGGTACAACCAAATATTTATGGCAATAGAAGATATATCAAAGACAGCCTTCAGATGTCCTGGTCATATAGGCCTGTTTGAATGGATAGTCATGACATTTGGGTTGAAAAATGCCGGTGCAACTTATCAACGAGCCATGAATTATATCTTTCATGAGTTGATCGGCAAAATTGTTGAAATTTACATTGATGATGTAGTGATAAAATCTTTGAATCATGACTCACACTTGGAGGATGTTAAGAGAACTCTGGAGTGCACCCGAAAGCATGGATTGAAGATGAATCCAAACAAGTGTACCTTTGGAGTATCAGCTGGAGAATTCTTGGGATTTCTGGTACATGAAGGAGGGATTGAAGTTGGCAAGAAAAGCATGAAAGCTATCGATGAAGTCGTTCCTCCAACCAATCTCAAGGAGTTGCAATCACTGCTTGACAAGATCAATTTTGTGAGAAGGTTCATTTCAAATTTGTCACAAAAGGTTTTGCCCTTTTCTCCGTTGTTGAAGCTCAAGAAGGACCAAAAATTTGCATGGGGTGACGAACAATAGAAGGCTTTCGATGAAATCAAACGATACATGAAGGAACCACCAGTGTTGGTGCCTCCACAGTTGAACAAGCCTTTTAAGTTGTACGTGGCGGCCGATACCCAAACCATTGGATCGGCCCTTATACAAGAGTTTGAAGGAAAGGAGCGGGTAGTAGCGTACCTTAGCCGAAAATTACTTGATCCTGAGACCAGGTATTCGGCTGCGGAGAAGCTGTGCTTGTGTGTTTACTACTCGTGTACAAAGTTTCAGCACTACTTATTGAATGCCGAATGCGTTGTATACTCAAAGTTTGATTAATAAAACATATGTTATCTATGCCAATTTTGAATGGAAGGATTGGCAAGTGGATTTTGGCCTTATCTGAGTTTGAGTTGAAGTTCGAATCAACAAAAGTCATAAAAGGTCAGATTATTGCCGATTTTATTACTTAACACCGTGATCCATCGATTAATTTTGCTTGAAATTACCCCGTGGGCATTGTTCATTGATGGATCATCATGTGGCAAAGGTGGTGGAGTAGGGATTTTATTAATTTCACCCAGGGGTGAGATGTTTGAGTTTGCTATCCCTATTCAGCCTACTGTCACAAATAATCAAGCTGAGTATGAGGCACTGCTTAGGGGGCTTCAATATTTGAAAGAAGCAGGGGCTGTTTCAGTTGAAATTTATGGAGATTCAGAGCTGGTTATAAAGCAATTGAATGGCCAATATGAGTGTAAAAGCGATGCCCTGAGGAATTACTACGAGGAATACAGGGAAATCTTAAAGAGTTTTCAGTTAGTAGTTCTACAGCATATTCCTAGAGAACACAATGAAGAGGCAAACAAGTTGGCTCAGAGTGCTTCAGGTTATAGAGAGAATCAAGAAGCGTTTGCCATGGTATGTGCCTTCGAAGGTGATCTTGCAGAAGATGATTGGAGGAAAGAAATTATTGATTATCTGGCGAATCCATCCCGAAAAGTTTCTAGGAAGCTCAGGTATAAAGCCATAAAATTTGTTCTTCTGGATAGAATTCTATTTTACAAATCATTGGATGGGGTGTTGCTGCAATGCCTGGGTCCAGAAGAGGCAAAGAAAATGATGAGTGAGGTGCATGATGGGCTATGTGGAGCACATCAATCGGCCTATCGTATGAAATGAGTTATTAGACAAGCTGGATGTTTTTGGCCGACGATATTGGAAGATTGCTTTGAATATTACAAGCGATGTCAAGATTGTCAGAAGTTTGGAAATATTCAAAGAGTCCCAAGGCCGACCTTTGAATCCAATTATCAAGCCATGGCCATTCAGAGGCTGGGGTATAGATTTGATTGGCCAGATAAACCCACCATCTAGCAAGGGGCATAAGTTTGTGCTTTTAGCAACAGATTACTTTACCAAAAGGGTTGAGGCAATTCCACTGAAGAAAGTAACATCAGAGAACATGGTTGAGTTTGTTAAAGAACACATCATCTACAGGTTTGGAATTCCTCAAACAATTACAACTGATCAAGGAGCTCAGTTTGTATCCTTGGAGTTCAGGGAGTTTGCCGAAAGCATGGGAATCAAATTGTTTAATTCTTCTCCTTATTATGCCCAAGCTAATGGTCAGGCAGAAGCTTCTAATAAGATCATGATCAAGCTTATACAAAAGAAAATCGATCAGAAGCCAAAGAGGTGGCATTCGGTACTCAATGAGGCTTTATGGGCTTACCGAATGGCTCCTCATGGGGCTACAAAGACTTCTCCTTATGAGTTGGTTTATGGGCACCACGCTGTTTTACCTTGGGAAATGCAATCAGATTCAAGGAGGGTGGTTTTGCAAAAGGATTTGAGCTCCAAAGATTACAGTGGCTTAATGATGGACGAGTTGGAGGATTTGCATATGATTCGTCTTAGAGCCCTGGAAAACATTGAAAAGAACAAGCTGCGAGTTGCTAAATATTACAACAAGAGAGTGAAGGTTAAGCAATTTGCAGAAGGAGATTTGGTTTGGAAAACGCTACTGCCGATTGGAACTAAGTATAGTGCGTTCGGCAAATGGTCCCCGAATTGGGAAGGACCTTTTTGGGTAGTCAGGTGTGTGCCTGGTAACGCTTACATATTAAAAACTTTACTAGGAGAAGAATTTTCTGCTGCAATAAATGGAAGATATTTGAAGAAATATTATCCTAGTATCGAGGTTGATCGTTGATCACAAGCACCAGGATTACAAGCATTTGACACAGAAATAGCCGGCGTTCAAGAAAGAAGCCGCCTTTAGAACAAAAAATCCTGAACAGGGAAATGGCCAATACTAAGATGTATTGCCCTTAGCACGAAGATACATAACATTACAGATGTTTCTTGCAGGCTTTTATTTGACAATCTAGCTGCTCAAAATTACAAGGGGGTGGGAAGCAGAAGGCCTAGCGAAAGAAGCGAAAGTATGCTTCATTCATTTTTTCTTTCTTTGCTTCTTCAGCTCCTCCCTCTTCAGCTGTTCCAGGACCACCGTGACGGCAACTTGGAAGCTTCGGGGATGACCATGGCTTGCAGCCTCCATCAGGCTGTCCCAGGCAGCTTTCAGGTTACTGTACCTGTCAGAGACATCTAAGGTAGAAGAGCAGTTTTTAGAAACAGAGAGTTGAGCTCAAGCATGGAGTCAAATAAAGATGGAAGTTTTACCCCCTACTAATGCCTCCAAGGTCATGCGGCATTCGCGTTCGGCATGGCAGCGGGCGGTGATGTTTCGCAGATCATGCTCCAGATGCCGAACGCGGCGACGCAACTTGTGATTGACCATCTGCTCTGGCGTGGCGTCCTCTTCTTCAAGGGAGGAGTCAGAGGAGATGTACTCAGGTGTTTCTTCGGTCCCAAGGATTTCTTCAGGAAGCAGATCAAGGCTGGAGAAAACGAGGAGGGGTAAACATAAGATTGCAAATGAGAGCAAGAAACAGATCAGAAGAAAGCTCACTCTTGATTGGTGCGCTTCTTTGGTGGAGTGCTGTCCTCCTTAATGGGTTGCTTGCCTTTGTCCGCCATTGCTTTGGGGTTTTCTCTTCTGGAGGGGGGAGAAGATGTGAAGTGATGGAGGAGTGTGCGAGTGGATTTACGGGGGCATCCCGAGAGGGCTATTTTGCGGCGAGAGAGCGCATTGGGAGTGATGACTGGTTGGCGTATGTTATTGGAATACCAAGCGGCAGGGTTTTCCTCCCGAATGCAAAGGGTTTTCATTGAACGGTGTTTATGGTTCCCGAACTGAGGATTTTCTGTGGATTTTGCGCCAAGGGGCAGTTGTTTTCGCGTATTCGGCTCAAGTAAAGTTCCCGAATGCGTTTGAGAAAGTAAGGTTCGCAGTTGCAAACAGGAGGGGATCATCACAATACAAGCATGGGAATTAAAATTCTTTATTTATTACCGAAGATCAAACATCCCTAGTACAATCTAATCGAAAAGCCTGTTTAGCACAGACTGGGGATGAGTGGGTTCGGCAATGGCGTCGCCGTGGCCATCGAGGCGCTCCAAGATGACTTCGATCTCGTCGAGGTCCTCTGGTGCGCCGCCCTGGAAGCCGCGCAGCTGGATGGAGTAGTCGACGCCGGTATGCGTCGCCATGGCGGCCAAGCCCAGAGTGGTGCCGAGGCGGATGCCATGGACGGCCACCTCGTCCACGCGGTCTTCCACCGCGGCGAGGCGCTCCGCCGGCGTGTCGCCGGGAGCGTTCACCTTGTCAGCCAACTGCTTTACCAGCATTTTCAGCTGGTCAAGCTCGGCATCGCGGGCTGCGAAGTGCAAAGCAATGGTGGTTAGTATCAAAGCCGGATTGGATTGGGGGTAATCTAAGGAAAAATACCATCGATGGTTGTCAGCAACTGTTTGCGCTGGTCCTCCCACTCAAGTTCGGCGATGCCAGCCTTCTTGGAGACATCCTCCAGCTCGCGCTGGGCCACCTCGAGCTCCGCCTGGAAGCGGAGGGCGTCGAGCTCCCCGTAGGGCACGGGGGAGTAGTTGTTCAACTCCGAGGAGTCGTCCGGCAGAGGCTGATTCATGGCCGGCGCGGGGGCCGGGTTCCAGTGGATGAGCCTGAAACAGAGAAGATCGTCAGGAATAAAGGAAAATCTAGAAAGAATCATAAGAGAAGCTGACAATCACTGCCTTCGACGCGCGCCGGCACGGCTTCCTTCCGCCTCGTCGGCGGTGCGGCGCCTGTTGTTGCTACCCACCATTGGTTCTTGGAGCCGTGCTGGTGATGGAAAAGCAAGCTTGTGTTGGCAAAGATTTGAAGGCTAAAGGCTTGGTGAAAGGCTGGGGGCACCTACGGTTTTATTTATAGGACTGGTGAAAAGATCGTGGCCTTAGATCGTGGTGCATATCCCGAGAAACTTGGAAAGTGGAGAGTTTTCCTTAACCGATTCGCCGTCGGGTCGTTTGGAATTCAAGCCGAGTCATATTCGGTTGACTGGCTCGGCTGAGTTGCGGTCGGAGTGCTGTTCGGGTATAGCACTGTTTGACCATGGTTACTGAATAAATCGTCCTGAGTTGCAAACAAAGTCATGCAGAGAGAAGGAAAATGAAGTTTATAAAAGGCAAATGTTACAAGGACGGTTAATTCAGTTACACATTGCTCAGTACAACTAAATGTTCAAGTACTTTGCAATTACACTAGAGGCATTTGATATTATCTGATTAATGCTCTTCATCCGTTCCTGATAATCTCTCTGAGTGTTGGACAGGACGGAGAGCTATGCCTCGAGCTGATTTGCTTCAGTCATGGCCGCTGATGCTTCCTCTTGGGTTTTCTCTATCAGTCCAGGGAGCTCGGCTATCTTCTTCTCGCCAGCTTCAATTTCAGCTGACAAATTCCTCAGCTCGGTTTCTAGTGCAGTCTTTCTGGCAATTTTCAACTCGAGAGCGGATTGTAGATTGGTCAACATTTCCTTGTGGCTCTCGGTTTGGGCTTGTGCTCCTTTCACAACTTGTTCAGCTCTGGTTTTCTTTTTCTCAACGGCTGGTCGGGAGGATTGGCTCTTCATGGCTCGCCTTATTGCCACGTAATGGATATCCAGACCTGAGATAGGCTCCAAGGAAGCTTTGATGTCTTCAAGGAGCTCTTGACTAATGGGTTCAAGCATTTCCTCGAAGTGATCGACGTCTCTAATTTGATCTCAAGCATCTTTTTGTAGCCAGGAAAAGATTTCTCTGAGCCTTGCCTGAGTTTCCTCCAGCAGAGCATGATTTGGAGTTCCTCCACCCCCTTTTTCGGCAGCTGGATCATTCACTATAAATGAGCTTGATGGTGATGAAGTTTGATCCTGAGAGAGAAGGATTGCCGAATTAGGAATGGTTTATTAAAAGAAGATAACAGAGTTGGGTGCATATGCTTACCTCATGCCTGATTCCCTGAACTGGAGCAGGGACTTGTTCAGGTTCAGGGGGAACTTCTTGGGCAACTGGTGGAAGAGGAAACTGAGTTCTTGGCAAAGCTGAAGTTTCTACTTGGGGGGAAGCTGGTGCGGTCCCTGGTAAATTTGAGGCTTCTGGCTGAAGTGAAGGTAGATTTGTCTCTGTTGAGACTGGGATTTCTGCTTGGTCAAGGGGAGATTGAACCCTTAGGTGGCTTGAAGCTTCTGGTTGAACTGATGGGTTTATTTCTGGTGAAGCTGGCACTTCTGCTTGAGGAGGGGGTGATTGGGTCCCTGGTGAAGTTAAGATCTCTACTTGAGCAGAAGATGGTTTAGCCCTTGGTGAACTTGTATGTTGAGGAGAAGAGGTTTCCACAAGATGGTCCACCAATATTTCTTCTGCAAATGTCAGATGAAGGGTAAATGCCAGTGTAAATAATGATCTTTGAACAGAAAAAGAAGTAATAAAGGTCATACCAATAGATGAAGCATTGGCAGGTTCTGAAGCTGATGGTTGCTGGGCTCTAGTCTGAAATTGCACAGGATGAGATTTATCAGAATAAGAGTGGTCTTGTGTTCAAGAAAGAAAAGATGTTACCTCAATGAGGACCTTTTTAGTGGTTCTTTTCTTCTTAGCAGCTGGAGGTACAACCAAGGGTAGAGCTTTTCTCTTGTCAGAGGTTGAGCTGGTGAGAGTAGGGTCCATTGTGGCATATCTGGCCATCAGTTGAGCCAGGGTTGTGGACTTGAATCCCAAAGCAGAGATTGGGCCTACCACATTATAAGCAAGTGCCCTGGCTCGAGAGACAGGTACTGTATTCTGCAAAGGGTGGCCAAAAAATCATGATTAATAGTGAAAAGTATGCCTGGTCAAAGAAAAGATGAATATAGTATGTTACCTCTGAAGTTGGCTGAAAGTCAGGCATCAGCTCAAGACAGAATGAGTGCACTGGCTCATTGAAGATATGGTCATGGAATTCTTGCCACCAGGAGATAAAGAGAGGGTGAGCTATTGTTGTTGGTGTGAAAATCCAGGCATAAAGAGTTGGGCTGCAGTTGTATTCAAAGACCCTTCTGGCTTGAATGTTCTCTGTGATTTCCTCTCTGGGTTTGAGGAACTCATGAATAAATGGCCTTGGGGGCATTTGGCCACATCCTAGCTGTCGAGCCATCATATTTGGCTGATAATATTCATAGGTGCTATGATTTAACCTTCCCCCACAAAATTCTGCTGGCAAGGCACATGGATGGATGAAGATATTGAAGATTTCTATGGATCTTGCATCATGGCATCCAGTTTCAAAAGAGAATTCAAAGGGGTGGGTCAAATTATCATTGTTCAGATAGGGGAGCCAAAGAGGATCAGGGAAACCTCTGAAAAAGAGCTCAAAAAGCTGACTGACGTTCTGGTCAACAGATATGGTTGAAGCAGCTTCTCCATGAGTTTGGCATCCTCTGGTAATCTGAGCTTCTCCTTTATTGTGGCTGGATGAAGGGAAATGATGGTTGTTGAGATTAATGTTAACAATCTGGTGCATATAAAGTTGCAGCCACATTTGCACAAACCACCAAGGGCCATTGACACATGATATCTTCTGGCCGGTGTGCATTTGAGAAATCGTCTGATGGTGCATATGATACACGCTCCCTAGGAGATATTTTCCAAGAGGGATGCGATGACCAGTAGCCAAATCTGAAGCCATAGCAATGTGATTCAAAGTTGGCTCATTGGTTTTACCACAGAAGATGAATCTGCATAGCCATTTCAGGAATACTCTGTATTCAACTTCACCCAGAGGGCCATCTTTCATATGATTCTGGATATATGACTTGTATCCACTTCCTGTCTTCACTCCTTTCTGCCTAGTGGAGCCTTTGTATTCGTAGGGATACATGGGTCCTGAAATATCAAGGCCGGTCATCATGTATACATCGGCCAAAGTAGGAGATATTGGGCCGTGACCAAAGAGGAAAGCGTTGACGCCATTTGACCAGAAGTGGCAGGCTGCTATCAAAAGATTTTCATTCTTGGGGGTTTCGTCTAGAGATAATTCCAAACACCGGGGCGATGCGGGAGGTTGTCCCAATTCTTTGGTTTTGCGCGTTATCCGCAAGTACCCTTTTGTACCAATTTCTCCGACTGCGATTGGGGGCAAAGGCCAGTTCTTGAAAGCATCTTGCCACAGAGGGGGCCTTGATAAAGCCGCTTTGAAAGGGATTCTCTTGGATTCGGCTTCAATGAACTCGCGGGGATCAGAAGTTCCCACGGGTCCAAGGAAATATGTTGTTGAGTGGCCTCGGTGTGAATCAAAAGCTCGATGGAAAGTTCCTATCAAGAGAAGACGGGAAAAGAAATCTGAGGTAGGAGTCGAAAAGAATAATGCCGAATGAACCTTAAGGGGACGAAGTTTACCTGAGCAGCTTGATTTTGATCCGCCATTGAAGATTTGAGCTTGGGGAAAAGATGACCTAGGGTTTGGATCTGGACGGAGACCTCGATGGATTGCAAGGAGGAAGAATAGGTGTTGAACATATTTCACTTGAAGACATTGGCGTTTGCAGTCAATTTTGGAATAAAATCACTTTTATCCCGTAATTGAAGGGGCATATGTTAACACCAAAAATTGGTACAGGAGAGAGGCTGATTTGTGGGCCTAACTTGGTAACAAATCCCGTTCAGCGGGGGAAGATTTCTTCAGAAGATTCGACAGAGATGCTTGCGGTCGGCAGTTTGTTTCCGTTCAGCAAGAGGACTATTTGCGCTGATTTCATGGGATCGCATGGTGACGTGGCCCGAACGGAAGGAAGGGACGAATGGATAGGCATTCGCACTTGGGCGTTAAATTTGGTATCAAATATTGTGCTCGTAGTGCACCGGGAGTCGTGCTAGGACAGGGTATAAATATGAACCCTGGATGTATGTAATTGTAATCGAACATTCTCATAACAAACCGGCTTTACGCTAAACCTTAGAGTCCTCTAGTCGTGTCGTCGAGTTCTTCGAGAGGGTTCATTGATCCGTCGACCTCCGTAAGTACCGGCAACCTTGTATCATGTCTAGTATCATGCGGTGGATTTAGATCGTGATGCAAGTAGTCTTGTTACCATGCTTAGTATCATGCGGTGGATTTAAGCTTGGTTCAAGAGGGTTTCTTGTTAGATCATGAGCCATGCGGTAGGCTAAGATCTAGCTTGGAGCTAGTTATCAGCTCTATTAGATTTGGCAAGATCTAATAGATTCATTAAGTTACCACGTGTTGCTTTGAGTTTTTACTTTATGTTTAAATTCATGTAACACTCTTTTTGCCCAATTTAGATTGATTTGAATCGGCTTCATCTTGTTTGGTGATCTTCACATTGCATGCTCGCATCTTGGCTCAATAAGGCACGTGGATCACGTGTTCTCCAATAGCCGAGACCGAATCAATCTAAGTTGTCACGTGCTGCGGGTTCAAGCTTGTTAATCTTGTGTAAACCTTGACAGAACCGGGTATCATGTGGTAGATGCAGGTTTTTGGGTTGTTTTAGAGCTAATCATCCGGTGGATTAGATTTCAATTCAATCTGATAGGTTTATCATCTTTGGCAATGTTTGTTCCTTCTCCACGGATCCCGATTCGGCTGTACAGCCGCATTCGGTTATGCTTTCATGAGTAAAACGTGTTTATAAGTTATGTCTTAAATAACGTATGCTTTTAGCTTTCCATATTTAGATTGTATCATGCAGTAGATAGATCTTTTTGTGGTTAGTGGTGTGATTTCAAACGAGTTGTATCATGCGGTGGATTAACTTGTTTGAATTCATGCTTGACGGGTTTTGAAGTACCTAGACATGCGGTAGACTAGTGCTTCGGGCCTATGCATGCTTGTTCATTACATATTTGTAATCGTGCTTTACTTCATTTACTTTTACTGTTGTTTATTCTCAAGGATCGGTCACAATTTTGTGCATGAGCAACGTTATTTAAATAAAGACCGATTTTTCGTTACGCTTACGTCATCTATTCGGCTATGTTCTGTTTTATGTTTTAAAGCTCTCGAATGGTTTTCAATCTGTTGGCAGATAGCTTCTTATAGCTATATGTCATCTTACATGGCTTTCTAGCCGTAAATATGGAACTGTCTGGTGCCACCCGGCAAGTTCCAAGCTTTGGCATCTAACTACGTTACCCTTCATTAATTTCAGGAAAATTGACTGGCACGCTTTGGAATCTGCTCGTGTGCTAAGCTAGCTTGTTCGGCTTGCTGTGTGCTTGGCGCGAGGTGCGGATTTTGCGTCAACACACTTTTTGGCACGCCCGGTGGGACACTTAGCTGAATCAAGATGCCTGAAATCGGCGACGTCATGGATGTCACCATTGATGACCTAACTCCGGAACAACAAGCACAGCTGAAAGGCGCCATTGACCAATTCCAGATGAAGTGCTTGATGTCGTTCGGCAAGAACAGAAGTGGCCTCCTGTACTTTAAATCTGAAATGCCCAGAGTTCTGTTGCCAGGGGAGTCTGACACTACATCTTTCAAGAGAAACAAGAGGTTCTGGACGCTTTTCTGGAGGCTATAGAGACTACAATGGGCAAGCATCATACTGCTTTCCTGCAAATGTCCAAGCAAATGATGATCGGCGTATTTGGTCTGGGCATGGAGAGGATGCTTGGTCGAGTATCCCCTCATCCATCATCAGCAGAGGTTGGAGAGACCAGTTTTGCTCACCCAACAGGAGCTAAACCGCCACTGCAGAGCCAGCCGATCCAGTCTCCTCCACAAAGCGTTGGGAGCCAGCCAATCCAGGCTCCTCCACAAAGCGTTGGGAGTCAGCCGATGCAACCTCCTTTACGAAGCATGGGGGGTCAGCCAGTCCAGCCACCTCTACAAAAAGGTCAACCAGTTCAACAGCCGAACCCGTATCAGCCTACATATGGGGACATGGCGTTCAGTTCGACTGGAATGCCGCCTAACTCCACTTACAAGATAGCCCCGGCAAATAACAGGTTGCAGAAGAACATGTATGGTGGGGGATATCATGAGGTCATGGATTACAGTGTTATAGATGCTCTCCCAAATCCTGGGTACGGTGCAGCTGCAGGGATACAAGATGATGATATTCTGGTTCAGAAAATGGCCGATCTGATGCAAAATCAATTCGTCCTCAAACCTAAAATGCAAGGACCAGCTTATACACCTCCCTTCCTAGAGTGGTACTACAGGGTAATCTTGCCACCAAGGGTGAAGCCTCCTATGGAGTTTACGAAGTTCTCTGGGCAGGACGATACAAGCACTGTGGAGCATATTGCTCGATATCTAATGCAGCTTGGGGAAGCTTCAGCTGATGAGGCGTTCAGGGTTATATATTTCCCTCTGTCATTAACGGGCTCGGCATTCCAATGGTTTACTTCTTTGCCTCCTCAGTCAGTTGGCACATGGAGGGAGCTAGAACAAAAGTTCCATGCCCATTACTTTAGTGGTAGCACAGAGAAGAAGCTGATCGATCTGCCTACCTTGAAACAGAGACACAATGAGACGCCTCTGGAATTCCTCAGAAGATTTAGGGAAGTCAAGGGCATGTGCTTTTCTTTGACCCTGCCGGATGATCAGCTGGCTGATATGGCTGTTGCAGGGATGTTGCCAGCCATTCAGGAGAAGTTGTTTGGCATGGAATTTGACAACCTTGGTCAGTTGTCTCAAAAGCTGTCACTGATGAGTAATCAGGCCTACGGGTTCAAGAAGGATACCAGATTTGCCAAGCACCATGACATAGCTGACATCTACAACCAGTTCCTCGAAAAGGCCGACCAGGTGGAAGATTTTGATGATGACGAGGAGTGTTCACCGCTGAAATTATGTGGGCAAGGAGCCTTTGACTGTGAACCAGCGGTGGATCAAACAAACCAAGGGCACATATGACTTTGATGTCACCAAAGCTGACAAGCTCTTTGAGTTCTTGGTAAAAGAAGGCCGAATCAAGTTGCCTGAAGGGCATTGTATGCTTCGGCCCGATGGGGTTAAAGAGAAACGTTACTGTGGCTTTCATGACAGAAACTCTCACTCCATCAACGATTGCAGGGTCTTCAGGATGAGGATCCAAAAGGCTATCCAGGAGGGGCATTTAAAATTTGATAATAAGATGAAGCTGGATGGCCACCCTTTCCCTCAAAACATGGTGGGCTTCTCTGTTAATATGGTGACTACTGGGGAGAAGGGGAAAGTGAAGGTCCTGACTTCAGCCAGAGCAAAACAGGATGGATCAGTGGATCCCACGCGGCAAGTTACGGTGGAGCAAGTCCACAAGGAAGCCCCACGCGTCCTCAAGAGCCAGGTTGAGGTCGGGGAATCATCCAGGACCAAGCCCAGGGTTACCACACATATTCTCCTCAACAAATGGCAGCGCCAGCAGGAAAAGGAGCGCTACCTAAAGCTAAGATATGAAGAGGAGAGGCGCAGGTTTGAAGAAGAAGCGCGCAGGAAAGAACTGGAAGAGTACGCGCGGGAGCAAGAGCGTGCACACTGGGGATGCACGTTCTTCAGGCACTGCTGGAACGAAGGCTTGAAGCTCCCCACATTGAAGAATTGCCAGGAGTGCAGTGATTAGTACTCTGAATACAGGCAGGAAACTGTCAATCGCCGATCTGTCCATGAGAGAATTGGAAGGATGCATCCTAATGATGGTCGGCGTCTAAAAATAAATGAGGTCATTGATCACCCAAGGAAGAGGCAAGCTGACCAAAGGTGGGCTGATCAAGAAGAAGAGGAGCGCGGGTACATTTGGCAACAAGGACAGTGGTGCCCGCCTGGCTTGAGGAAAAACCAAAAGAGAAGGGTTCAACGCTTGAGGAACCGGGAATTGAAGCAGGCGGGGATCCAGAGAAAGCAAGTGTGGCGCCCAAAAGACAAGCCTGAAGGATCGGGTCGTTCGGCTCCAGCATGCATGGTATACTTTTTGCCAAATGAGTTCAAGGCTCCCGCTAACCAAGTTGTGCAGGAGAAAACATCTCTAGATATCAATGAGGATGAGCAGCTTGGGGGGATTAATGGCGCAACTAGTATTGGCTAAGCAGGCCACCTTTGACAAACTGGCCAAGAACTGACACATGAGGCCGTTGTATTTCAAGGGATACGTCAATGGCAAGCCATTGACCAAGATGTTATTGCGAAGGTTTAGAAAATGGAAAGCGGCCACATCCTTGATGGAGTGGATGATGATCTTGGTGAGAAGTTCATCTGGCAGCAGCAGCATCAAGCACACCGCGGCGGCCATCAAGGAGAATGGAGGAAATAGCACAGTGGCGGGGTTTGGAATTTGAATGGCGACGAGGGTTGAAGTTGGCGGCGACGAGAGATGAAGTTGGCAAGGAGGATTGAAGTTGAAGAGGGATGAAGTTGGCGACTAGGATTGAAGTTGAAGGAGGCGACGAGCAGCTCGAGAGTTGAAGGTTGAAGATGGCGCCTCGGCCATGTCGTAATAAAACAATAAATGGAAATTGAAAAGGCGCCGCTGTTTGGCTGCTGCCGTTGACAAGTGGGCCCGACATCATTGCCCCGCCCCTTCTCCTTCCCGCCTAAGTGAAAGGCGACGCGTGGCTTCGAGCCCGAGACGGAGCCCGATGCGCAATCGAGTGGCATGTACTGGCAGTAATGGAGTAGTGGGTGGGGGCAGAGGCGCCTGACGGTTCCGCGTCTTGTCAATATAACTCCCTCGCCCAGTCGCCCTCCCCTGCTTCTTCCATAAGCTTATCATCTTTTTCTTCACTTCTTCATCCTCCTTGCGATTCACCACTACAAATCTTCGGTCACCGAGAGAATGAGGAGATGGCGTCGAGGAGCCCACCACCGTCGAAGCGGGGACGAAGGGAGGACGACGACGACGAAAGCCGCCATCGGAAGAAGTTGGAGAAGGGGAAGGAGCCGGCGGCCAAGGACGTTGACTAGGAACCGCTCTTCGACGACAATAAGTTCGCCGCCGAGCTGCTCAGGAGCGCCTTCAGAAAGCTTGAAGGTGTTGGTGAGGCCTTCGACATCAAGGCACATCATGATGCGTACAAGGACCCGACCTTGAAGGGTCTCGCCTTCAGGATCCACGGGTTGGCTGAGAAGCTCGAGAACCTCCCCGTGGTCAAGCGGGCTGCCCGCCGCCACTTCTTCTTCGACGATGGCGGCTCCGACGGCGATGACGGCAGCCACGGCGACGACGGTGGCGACGACGGCAGCCAAGGCAGCGACGGCGGGACTCTGACTAATTGATAGACTCCTCTACCAATTAGTAACAATAATGTCTGTGTGCTTTTGTGTCTTCGTCCAGTTCTTGGACATGAACTGCTTAGTTTGTCTGTTGATCATGAACCGCTTTGTTAACTAGCTTGGTAGTTAGATTTTGTATGTCATGAACTTGATCTAATATACGCAAGATTAATTGGAGATCTGTTGTGATTAATTAGATCTGCTGACGCTGACGCTGACGTGTGGGACAGTGTCATTGGCGATGATGGTTAGTGAACCCAGATTACATTTGTTGGCAGTTGGGTCCAGTGGGCAGGCAACGGTTATCTTTTTTATATTGGCTGCTGACGCTGACGCGTGGGCCGGTCACAATTTTTTTTGAATGAAACTTGCTTCCCTGAATTATTAGAGCCCATAAAACAGCACCTAAAAATCATAAAAATACGAACAATTCGTATTTGGACATTCAATATTTGAATAAAATATCAACAATCAAACTTGTGTGCCCAAAATTCATATATTTCGTTTTTACACCCCATGGTAATTATATAATAATTCTAATAACATCAAATTTGCTCTAAAAAATCTACAAATTGACTTGGCAACATAATTTGGGTACCTAAACTTGTCTTCGAAATTTCAAATGGTTTAGATGAAGGAATAATATACTTGTGTACAAATATCTTCATCTCTCACATGGTTTCCTAGAATGTTTGCTTGAACATTGAAGTTTTCCACACTTTGCAACATGTTTGAACTCATATGCATTTGAAAACTTAACAAAACCTTGTGTTCACTTTAAGCTTACGAAATGTAAAGTTCCATCACTAATGGTTGTGTAAAACAAATATTATTTGTATGTTGTACTTACAAAGAACAAAATAAGGCATATAAACATCACTCAACAAACGGAATGTACACTAAACAATGAAATTAATGAATAGATGGTGATTTTAGAAAAATTTAGAAAATAAAAGTATCAAATTTGGACTAATAAT
The DNA here is from genome assembly GCA_947561735.1 of Cenchrus americanus. NCBI lineage: Eukaryota > Viridiplantae > Streptophyta > Magnoliopsida > Poales > Poaceae > Cenchrus > Cenchrus americanus. The sequence continues at coordinate 108,974,824 of OX387243.1, forward strand.
GACGAAGAAATACTTGTTACAACATTTGATTGCAGATTAAAAGGAGAAATGAGAACTATTCTTCATTTGAATAGAACTGGGCCCCCACAGCCATTAGCGACGCAGGGCTGATAACCCGCGTCGGATTTGCTGGTCTCCCAAAATTTTACACAGATAATTCGAGCATCATACATAAACTAATCTACTACTACTGATTTCCTATTCTCTGTGCGAACTTCACCATTTCGCAGCGCAGCCTACAGTCTTCGCTGCAAAACAGGGAAATTAGAATCCATCCTTTTTCCACGCCGCAGCCGCCGCCGGTGCCTGCACACTGATCGCCGCGCACCTGTGCCAGTGGCGGCAGCGGTTCATCCCAAATGCGCCAAGTCGAGTAGTGGAGCGCACGCGCGGCCTTCTCGTGCAAAGGGAGACACCCCTCGTTGCTCAGCCATCTCGACGACGTCGTACTGTCGCCGCCTGCGACCCGCTCATGTACCCCTTCGCGGTGTCATCGGCGGCGCTACCGCCATTGCCTCTGTAGAGCAAGATGGCGTATAGATAGGCCGCCGCATCGTGCCCACCTGTAACATCCCTGATGTTTGATTGCGCTAATAACATTAATTATATGAGTTAATGAAGGTTAATTAACTTCTAAGCATGTTTGGTGTGATTGGGCACACTTTTGCACAAAAGACCTCGGTCAAAATCCCTAATCACGGTCAAACCCTAGATCTACTTTAAAGGCTGAAATGGTTTTCTTGCGCGTTCTCCAAATTTCACTATAGAAGTTCAAAATCGGTCAATATGAAAGTTGTTCGTTATTTTCGGGAACGCATTTTTCGTAATTGGCGGATATTCCAATTTTGAGTGCAAATTGGCCAAAAATCGGTTTGACTGCGCTGTGAACAGTAATTCGAGCCGTGGAAAAACTGCAACTTCGGTCGGCGTTCCCGGGCAAACCATTGATCAAAACATATGTCGCCCTTTGGGAAAGTTGTAGATCTATAGCTCCTCTACAACTTTGCTTTGGGAGATTTTCAACTTAGTTGACGATTTTTGGAGTTTTGCAATTTCGAAAGAGCCTAAACGGAATGAGATTTGAGTCGGGCGACGTCGTCGGTGCGCCCAGCGCGTCGCGCGCGCGTCTGGACCGCTCCGGCCACGTGGAATCCGCTCATTGCTCCGGCGTACGGGCAGCCTCGGCGGCTTCGCGGTAGACCACGGACCGGTCGTGGGCCCCGTGACAACCCGCCCAGGAAAGTACCGTACTATCGCCTAAGACCGATCCACTTTGGTCATTAAGCAATAATAAAGTACCATCCTGTCGTAAGTCGCGGGTTACCGCCCGGTAAATCACTTGAATAGCACAAGGATCGAATATATGCATTAAAACTCACTCGAAGGCGAGTCCAGAGATACAACAACATTCAAATTCAAATTCGTACCCCGAAGGGTTTAATTATTACAAACCAAAGTTTTTGCCATGACGGAATAGTTCAGAGTTTTGAAAAGACAGCGGAATTTAACTAGCGGCAGCGAAGTCACCACGGGAGGCCATCCATGATACTTCAGTAGTCGTCCTCCACCCACTCCAGCTCCCGGCCGGCGGGATCTCACCGGCCACACATCACTGAAGGCATTACCTGGATCAACACATTATAGCAAGGCTGAGTATACTAATACTCAGCAAGACTTACCGTCGGTGATATCTACTTCACCAAATCTAGACCATGAAAGGCTTTTTGGCTACTGGGTTGCCTTTGCTAAAAAGTAACAAAGAGTAGGTCCTTACTTTCAAGATTTTAGCACAAGTTCTAGTGGTTTAATCTTTACTACATTAGCCAACTAGCACAAACGATGTTGTACAATAAAATTAATCAAACATCATCTTCATCAACTTCCATCATTAGGGATCACATGACTAGTGGAGTAAGTAGTCTCGGATAACGGTGAGAGGCCGACAATCGATTGATTAAAACCTTGCAAGGTAGACCCAAACACACGGTCGGCTGCCCCCGCGAGGACAACTCCCCAGACCGTCCCCATAAATCCTCGGGTTGGGATCGAATCTTACGGTCTTTGGTGCGGAGCTATCCGGCATACCCCGCGAGATACCCGGAGTCACCATACACCACCGGTAGCTAGCCGTGAGAGCGAATCCCAAGAGTAGTAATAGTAAGATCCCTCGCCGTCTCATTATGGTACTAGGCTTACCGGTCCCATACCCGGCATATGCTTGGTACGTTCAAAAACTTAACCCACATAACCACTGGACCGGAGCCCAGATCCCATGCTCTTACCACGTGAGCAATCCATTTAAGGATATAGTATGATTCCTATCTAGGAACCTATTCTCGCGAGTGAGGTCATCACCCGACTTGTAACGGTCCTATAGCTTAGCGGACTATCGACCTATCATACTAGTAGGGACCAAAGGTACTTAGGGATCATGCATCTAGGGTTTCATTCAACTCCGTACGTAAATGCACAATCATTCATAGATAATTGAATAAAGAACTTTGAAAAGCGGGTTAGATGCACCGGAGCTTGCCTTCGTCGACTAGGTTAGCTTGGGCACCCTCGGTGTCGAGTCCGTCCACGTCTGCGCAGAGAACCTTCGCTCCGCCTTCCTCGGTTTCGGGACCAGGGAGTAGTCTCCGTCCGGAAGATCTACACGGAATGCAATGCACTTTAGGTGATGTGATAGTTTGTTGTCCTATCCAACTCTAGTTGGTCATATTCACCTTAACAAGCATCTATCTAAGGTTTCTCTTTTAGGAAGGTTATTGGTTGTACATGGGTTACTCTTTCATTCCATATTTGAATAAAGGTTTTTATTTAAGCTTATCATTCCATGGGAAAGCTTTATTTTATTTTATCTTTACCCACATGGTGTAATTAATATTTTATTTGTGAATTTACTCCTTATCAGAGCTGATAATTAAATTTATTTTATTTATATTAAATAATGCTTTCAAAAAGGAAAAAGATTTAATTAAGGATTTTCTTTTATTAATTTCCTTTTAATATTAAGAGGGCATTTAAGCCATTTATTAAACAATTAAATTACCAAAAATTAAATGAGTGTTTCTTCGGTCTACTAGCACCTATCCTGGTCCATTGGACCCACATGTAAGTGTTGGATGCTAGGAAATTAAATATTATTGAAAATAACAAAGGGGTTATCTAGTGATTCAACTTAAATGCAAATAAAAAATAAATAAGCATCAAGATTACCCAAACTTTCTGGTGGATGCCCTCTGGTCCTAAACAAGTCTAAAAAGCTAGCATGTTCCCATGGAACCTCTACTGAATTTGGTTTATTAATTTACAAAGGAAAACATTCATTAAACAAGTATTATAATTTCTGTTACTCCTAAATTCATGATTAATTCACAAGATGTGCCTTTTGACATCACAAGACAGTGTACACAAGTTGGGCTCAAGACCATGAATATATTTAATATGAAAAATCATCTATGCAGTTCTGCCACAGAGATGGAAAAATATTTTTATAAAAAGATTCACATGATAACTTTGTGCAATTTTTGGCACAGCATCTAGTCTTATCCTAACTCACAACATATCCAAAGCTCAGCTATAGATAAGCTATACATTTCAAGTTATGACAGATTCAAGCATAACACATTTGTAATTTTTCTGCCAAAACTACTTTGAATCTAGCCACAAGTGTACATCAAGTAGGTGGGGTTTAACCTCCTGAGACCTACAAAATTTGTTTGAGAATTTTTGGAATTTTCTGTGAATTTCTAGGGATTTTCTAAGACCTTGGACTAAAGCGTAAGAAAAGTTAGATAGGCCTTTCACGGAGCGGTCCCGCACTTTTACTTAAAACACCCTAACAAGAGGTGGATCTCTGCAATTGGGTCCCTGGCCGGCCGGCGGCACGGGCAAAGCCAAATTCCGGCTAGCCGGCGGCGATCCCGGCCGGGCAAGCGGCCGTGGAGGACCACAAGCTCACCTAGGAGGGCTGGGTAGGTGCGGTTGGGGCGGAGAGGGCCGTACGGCGGCGCTCGACGACGACCGGCGAGCACGGCGGCGACGGCTCGGGTTCCGGCGAGGAGAGCACGGGCTAGGACAACACGCGGCTGCGGGAGTTGTATTAGGGGCTAGGGAAGCTCGTGGGGTGGTTGGCCGGTGGGGAGAACGAGCGGCGATGACGCACGGCGGTGACCGGCGGCGGCGCTCACGGCGGCTCGGTGTGCTGCGGTGTGGAAGCCAACCGACGCAAACAAGCGCGCTTGTGAGCCGGCACGGGTGCTAAGGAAGCGAGGCCGAGGACTTGGACGGCGGCGAGCGCGAGCCGGGGCTCGGCGCCGGCGGCGGCGATGGTGGCGGCGGCAATGGCGCGGGCGGCTCGGTGCGGCGCGCGAGGAGAGGGGGAGAGAGCCTTTATACCCGGCTCGGGCGGCCGCGGGTGACGCACGGGTGACGGCGGAGATGCCGGCGCGTGCTACGGCGGCTCGAGACGCGCGCGCGCGTACGGCGGCGACGCCGCCGACGGACCGCCGGTCCGTGCGCGCGCGCGCGCGCGCGCGCGCGCGCGTGCCTCGGGGCACCTCGGGACGGAGCACCTAGGGCGCGGGGCATCGGGACGGAGCACGGCATAGACGTCGAGACCTCGGGCGACGCGGGCACGAACGCCGGGGCAAGGCCGGCGGCGGGCGGCGACGGCGGCGCACGGCGCGCGCGACGTCGAGGCGCGACGCGCTGCGGTTCTTGGCAGTGACACTGGTGCTGTGTTCAAGCCACTTTTTCTCCAAAATTTTGAATACAACTTGACCAAACAATGAATACCAAAATTGTAGATCTAAGTACCAGCTACAACTTTTCCAAAGGTTGTAGGGGGTTTTACTGTCTAGATTTGAATCTAGAGGAATGTCAACTTTGAATGCCGCATGATTCTCGTCAACGTAGAATCGGCTTGCAAGGGCTTTTTCACAATTTTCCCCTCCAAATCAGCAATGCCACTCTACATGAAAGTTGTGTCCCTCAACAAGATCTACAACTTTCTTAAAGGTAGAATTTTAAGTGTTTAGGTGAAATTTGGGGAACGCGGCAAAAGTTCGGCGGACACTGTGGACACTGGGTGGCAAGGGGGTTTGACCCACCCTTTGACCAAGGGTTGGCCCCACAAGTGTTTTAACTATTCACTAGGGTCACTAGGGGTGTGTTAGGGAGTTTTCATGTGTGAGGGCCCAGGTTGACCTAGGGTTGACCATTTGACCGGCTAATCATGTCATTAGCGTTAACGACGGTAATTAAAAACCTGGGGCGTCACAGCCTACCCCCCTTAAAGGAATCTCGTCCCGAGATTCGATTTGACAACGAAGAGATGGGGAAAAAGACTCACTGTTTCGGGATTGGAGGAAGCCCGGGTACTTGGTGTTAAGATAATCCTCCGTCTCCCATGTAGCTTCTTCTTCCGTGTGATGGCTCCATTGGATCTTGTACATTCGCACGGTTTGCCTTCGGGTCTTTCGCTCTTTTTGATCTAGTACTTTTAAGGGATGCTCGACGAGCGAGAAATCCGGCTCGATCCAAGCATTAGCTTCTGTGATGATCTCGTTCTCTGGAACAGGCATTCCCTTCTTCAACTGAGTTACATGGAATACATTGTGAACCGCGGAGAACCGTTCTGGCAATTGGATACGGTAGGCCACGGGTCCACATACTTCTATGACTTCATAGGGTCCAATGTAGCGCGGGGCTAACTTTCCTTTGACTCCGAACCTTTGCACACCTTTGGTGGGGGATACTTTCAAATATACATGATCTCCCACTTCAAAGTGTCGAGGTGCGGTTCCCTTATCATGGTAACTCTTTTGTCTCATCCGGGCCATCCTCAAATTTTCTCTTATCACTTGTACCTTCTCTTCGGCCTCTTTAACTAACTGCGGTCCAAAGAGTGTTCTTTCTCCGGCTTCGACCAATTCAATGGGGTGCGGCATCCGCGTCCGTATAGAGCATCGAACGGTGCCATTTTCAAACCGGCTCGATAGCCGTTGTTGTAGGAGAACTCGCCAAAGACAAGCACTTGTCCCAACTCTTGTCAAAGTGCAAGATGCGGCTCTCAACATGTCCTCTAGAATTTGGTTTATCCTCTCCGTCTGACCATCAGTCTGGGGATGATAACTGGAACTTCGGAGTAGCTGAGTTCCCAAACACTCATGCAACTGCTCCCAAAAACGGGCTACAAACTGAGTTCCTCTATCAGAGATTATAGTCTTTGGGATCCCATGCAGACGAACTACATGGTCCACGTACAACTCTGCATACTGTTGCACGGAGTAAGTGGTGTGCACAGCAATGAAGTGAGCAGTCTTGGTGAGTCTATCCACGATTACCCAAATAGAATCTTTCTTCCTAGGGGTCAGGGGTAAACCCACAATAAAATCCATACTAATGTCGTCCCATTTCCACATAGGTATCGACAGAGGTTGGAGTACTCGCCGATTTCAAATGACTTGCTTTCATCCGGTGGCAAGTATCGCACTCGGCTACATACTTGGCTACATCCACCTTCATGTTAGACCACCAAAAGTTCTGCTTTAGATCTTGATACATCTTGGTACTACCGGGATGGATAGAGAACTTGGACTTGTGAGCTTCATCTAGAATGATCTTCTTGATTTCCGGGTCAACGGGGACCACTAGACGTTTTCCAAACCAGACCACACCTTGGTGATCTTGCTGAAAACAAGTGTACTTTGGGTCTCCTTCCACTAGTTTACGCTCGATAGTGTGGATCTCCGCATCATTGCGGCGGGCGGTGACAATCCTGTCATAAAGGCTTGACTCGCCGTCACGGCGTAAAGAATTCTTTGCGGTACCACTTCTAGGTTGAGCCTTCTCATTTCTTCGCACAAGGGTTCACCGGCGGCTCTAACTCTAGGTGGTTGCGGTGATCCTTGCGGCTAAGGGCATTCGCAACAACGTTTGCTTTGCCGGGGTGATAGTGCACTTCTAGGTCATAATCCTTGATCAACTCAAGCCACCTTCTCTGTCTCATATTCAATTCTGACTGGGTGAAGATATATTTGAGGCTCTTGTGATCAGTGAAGATATTGCAATGATTGCCCATTAGATAATGTCTCCATATCTTGAGGGCATGAACCACGGCGGCTAGTTCAAGATCGTGAGTAGGATAGTTGAGCTCATGGGGTCTAAGGGCTCGTGAAGCATAGGCAATGACTCGGCCTTCTTGCATAAGGACACGACCAAGACCGGTGCTCGATGCGTCACGGAAGACTTCGAACGGTTTGGAATTATCGGGTTGAGCTAGCACGGGGCTGAAGTTAGATGTTGTCCGAGGGTGTGAAAAGCTTTCTCACATGCTTCATTCCACATGAATTTCACTCCCTTTTTGAGTAATTCGGTCATGGGTTTTGCGATTCGAGAAAAGTCAGGAATGAATCGACGGTAATATCCCGCCAATCCTAGGAAACTGCGGATTTGATGTACGGATTTGGGTGGTTTCCAATCCATCACCTCCTGAACTTTACTAGGATCTACGGAGATACCATCATGGGAAATGGTGTGCCCCAAGAATTTGACACTTTTCAACCAGAATTCGCATTTGGAGAATTTAGCATAAAGCTGATGATCTCGCAAACGCTCGAAGGACAACTCGGAGATGGTTGGCGTGTTCTTCCTCGTTTTTAGAATAGATGAGGATGTCATCGATGAAGACTACGACAAATTTATCGAGCTCCGTCATGAATACGGAGTTCATGAGGTACATGAAGTAGGCGGGCGCATTAGTGAGTCCGAAGGACATGACCAAGAACTCGTAAAGACCATAACGAGTGGAAAAAGCGGTTTTAGGAATATCGCATGGTAGAATCTTGATTTGGTGGTAGCGAACGAAGGTCGATCTTAGAGAAGACTTTGCACCGGCCAATTGATCAAACAGAACATCAATTCGAGGAAGTGGGTATTTGTTTTTGATAGTGACCGCATTGAGCGGTCGATAATCTACGCACATCCTCAAGCTACCATCTTTCTTTTTGACAAAGAGAGCAGGGCAACCCCAAGGAGAAGAGCTTGGACGAATGTAACCCTTATCTAACAGTTCTTGGAGTTGGGTTTTTAGCTCGGCTAACTCTTTGGGTGGCATGCGATAAGGTCTTTTGGAAATGGGTGCGGTACCGGGTTGGAGTTCGATCACAAACTCGACATCTCTCGTCCGGTGGCATACCGTGCAACTCGTCGGGAAATACATCCGGTACTCACACACTACCGGAATCTCATCAAGGGAGGAGATAATGGTCGCATAGGCACAAGAGTCGGTACCGTCCCGGAAAGGCGGTACAAGGTAGTGTGCCCGACCGTAGGAGAGTGGATCTCTACGACCCTATCGATATATCTAGAACCACCTTATGTTGATTCATCCATTCCATTCCCAAAATAACATCCATGCTTCCCAATTTGACGACTATCGATTAGATTGAATGACCCAACTTTCTAGTCTTAGGGGAACTCCAAAAATTACTAACCGAGACGCGATGTTTCCACCGGGTGTAGTAATTTTATAAGTAGCTTTGGTTGGTACCCCTCTTAGACCCAATTTGTCTAGTAGACTCTCATTTATGAAACTATGGGTGGCTCCCGAATCAAATAAGACCTTGACAGGAGTGTTATTGATAGAGAATGTACCCGTGAGTACTGGAGCTCCTGCGGGAATGTCACTCAGGGTGGTGAAGTTCAACTTGCCCTGGCGCACTTGCACCACGGGTTTCTTGGCCGGAGTGGCAGGTTTGCTTCCCGTACTCTGGTTCTGTGGGTTTGGCTTGATCTGCCTGGGCTTGGGACACTCATTAATATAGTGCCCTGGCTGGCCACAGTTGTAGCAACGGCGATCTCCAACATCACGAGGGGGTGCATTGGGCTTTGGAGCCTGTGGCTGGGCACGGCGGAACTGGAAGTTCCCGGCAGGTTTGCCCTGGAATGGCTTCATCGTCCAGCGTCCAGTTGAAGATTGCTGGGATGGGCCTGGAGCTTCCCTCTTCACAAAACGAAACTTCTTGTTCGTTCCGCTGCCTGGGGTGAAACCGGACACTCTCTTGTTGTCCCCATGGGCTTTCTTCATAGCATCCTCTTGCGAGATAGCTTTATTCACGAGCTCATGGAAGTTTGCGGGCTCGAGCAGATTTAGGCGCTCATACAACTTGCCATCAAGCCCATCGCGGAACCTCTCCATCTTCTTGGCATCAGTATCAACATGATGCCCACCGTATTGGCATAAGCTATTGAACTTCTGAGCATAGCGGTACACGGAGTCAGATCCTTGACGAAGGGCTAGCAGCTCCCTCATCTTCCGGTCCATCAGACCCTTGGGGATGTGGTGACTCTTGAAGGCTTGCTTGAATTCTTCCCAAGTCACGGCGTGATTTCGCTGCATGGACTTGAAGTGGTCCCACCACATCAAAGCTTCTCCCCGCAGTTGTAGGGCTGCGAAGTTCGCTTTGTTTTCCTCAGAGCAAGGCAGCACAAAGGCAGAGAACTTCGCCTCTATGGCCTTGACCCAAGCCTCAGCTTCCAGAGGGTCTTCTGCTTTCGCGAACGTTGGCGGCTTCATGGCGATGAACTGGGCATACGTGGTGACCTGGTTAGGTCCCTCGTGGTTGGCCCCATGTGGCGGCCCTCGGTTCATCTGTTGGGCGATCTGCTGTTGTGTCTGCAGGATCTGGCGCAGCACCTCGGTCTGGGTGGCCATGAAAGCCTCCGTCGGGTTCATGGGCGGGGGTGGCGGCAAGTCACCACTACCACTCGCTCCAAAACCGTTGGGAGAGCTGCGCGTGGTTCCCACCATCTGAAAAGTGAGCGTTATTAGTGAGATAACCGAAAGCTTACTTCCAAATGATGACAAGCACGATCATGCATTACCACATCTCATTAGTAATAAATAATGAGTACAGCAACAAGAACGACATTCTATAGCCACCATGATTCATAGAATCGTTTCCCTAAACATGGTTAGGATGGTGATTGCTCAATCGCGCGGCTCCTAATCACTTCCGAACGATCGTCGTTATCCCGAATACCAAAGAAGATGGTATACGAACGAGCACTTTATATGCTGGCAACGAGTGACGTTCGTAAAGATGCTTTGTTTTACCTACGCTCTTAGGAGATAAACAATGCAATCTTTGACAAGCGTGATCATTCGCAACGAATTACCCAAGGATTTGGCATTCGGCATCGAAAATTTAATTGAAAGACAATGAAATTCGCTTAAAGCATTCTTATTACAACATGACAGAACAAGGTTCAACGTCATTACAACTCGATTTCGAAACATCAAGACAACACATGATACAATAGTTGCTTGGCACGAAGACGTGCTGTCAAGCCACTACTCCAACATCTCTAAGACAACTCGATAAGATCGATATCCTGCTGCTCCCTGCTGTCGGCAACCTAGTTGCCCACTGAAGCACCACTGTACGAAGGTGAAGCTGGGGGAGTCGGTAGCGGTGGTCCTGCCTGGCTCGTCGATCCGGACGGACACGACCGCCGCTGCTCCTCCGGTGTGTGCCTCGTACCGGGGGCGATGGGCCGTAAGGCCACTATAGCCTGTAAGGTTGCCACCTGTACCTCGGCCTCCTGTACGTGCTCCTGCATCTCCGCAATGTTCTGCAACAGGGTCAGCCTCTCTATCTCGTGTGCGTCGGCATCCTCCTCTAGAGCATGGTTCTCCGCCTCTAGGTCCACGATCCTCTGGAGGCGGTCACCTCTCTCAAGCTCCAACTGGAACCTCCTAGTACGCAACCTGTCGTTCTCCTGCTGCACCTGGGTAAGTGTGAAGTTCAACCGCCGGTGTCTTCGCCGAAAGCTGCTCCCAATCGCGCCTAGATGCCTCCAAGCGCTGTGCAATAATTGTTGCGGTGTTAAAACGCAGCCCCTGGAGTGTGAAAACCACGTTCAGACATCGGGCAAGTGTCTGAGTAACATCCAACGGCTCTGCTAGGGTCAGTAGCTCCCGTAGATGGTCCATACGATCCAACCAAGGCTGGGTCGTGAGGACTCACGTTGGAAACAGTCCAAACGGTGAAAGAGCTACCACGGTAGGGTTGTGGTCACAAAAGTCCGTCGGCACTGCGAGGGCGGGCGACTCCACGGACTCGTGCGTGATAAATCCCCGAGTAAATAAAACTCGAGATCAAACCGGTCGGCGTGATCCGGGTGCGGCAAGACACGGTCACGATCACCTGCGGCGGGGAACACCGAAGCACTCAAACTCCTTCACCTCGTACGTCGGCGGGGTAAGGTAGCCTGCGGCACTGAGTGCTTCCCATGCCAAGCGCGGAAAACCCTCCCAGTGCAACCCGTTGGTACGGATCGTACCGTCAGCGTCGAACTGGTGGAACACGGGGAAATCCATCTGTACACAAAGGTAACCCATGTCAGATCTCAAAAGAGAACGGCATGACAAATGGTGAAGTTCTGGCAGCTGTGAATAACATTCATAACCAAAAATCCGAAGCCTAAAAAATTTTCCCGAGTTTTCAATTTAATCTTAAACATTTTCAATTAAGCTTTTTAAGGTTGAGCACCGATCAAAGAATCAAGATGAAGGGTCCTTAACTTGGATGTGCCTAGGGGAAAAAGTGAACCAACCCAATGAACTAAGATTGAAACTTGCTATCACAAGGTAACTAGTTGAGGATCAATTGTTTTTAACAAATTGGTTTAGTTAACCTAACACATGATAAACAAAATTTTCACAAAATTTCGGCGGCAGGACGGCTAGGTATGGGAGGTATTCTAGTTTATAAAAAGCACACACTAGCATAAACTTCCTTAGAGAACACATGGAATTCCGATTTTTGGGTCCATTTTAGTTATTTTGATTTTTAACATGCATGCAAGACGTCCTATCCGACCTCACATGGCAATCAAGCCAAAAATCGAAGTTAGTGCCGGTGGCAAGGCTCATATTCGTCTCTCCCTATAATATCTAGTCGAGAGCTATACGGTACTCGCTTAACAACTAACGAAGCGTTGTTATGTACACACGGAAAACGAACCTTTCGTGCCAGCACGTCACGAAAGCGTCCACATACATTACCGTTCACTATAGAAACGGTATCCATGCGTTAAGCCGCTGCATGGACGAGCGTCCTATTTAAGACTGCGACGCGACGTGAGTGCCCATTGGAATAGGCCTCACTCATCCCTCACGGACTTTCCCGTGGTACCATCACGTATGGCAAAACGTGACGAGACTCAAACGCGACGTGGCACCCATTGGAATAGGTCCCACTAGTCCCTCACAGGACTTCCCTGTGGTACCACCACGTATGGCAAAACGTGATGAACTAGTATGGTTGTGCGAGAATGTAAGTCTGACATAAAGTAATGTGCTGGAAGTTAGCAAAATAAACCATAAGTTATTTAAGCCACCTGAAAGAACCCAAAATTCCCTCTAGGGCCTCTCGGTCTAGTTTATCCTTAGCGGACCAACGTATTTTGGAAAATCAGAAAATCTTGGCATATTTTATTCAAAAATCAGTGATTAAGGTTTATTAATTAATCTCTCGGTGCATATAAGCTACGATGCCAAGCGTGACAACCCGCCCAGAAAGTACCGTACTATCGCCTAAGACCGATCCACTTTGGTCATTAAGCAATAATAAAGTACCATCCTGTCGTAAGTCGCCGGGGTTACCGCCCGTAAATCACTTGAATAGCACAAGGATCGATATATGCATTAAAACTCACTCGAAGGCGAGTCCAGAGATACAACAACATTCAAATTCAAATTCGTACCCCGAAGGGTTTAATTATTACAAACCAAAGTTTTTGCCATGACGGAATAGTTCAGAGTTTTGAAAAGACAGCGGAATTTAACTAGCGGCGGCGAAGTCGAGCACGGGAGGCCATCCGTGATACTTTAGTAGTCGTCCTCCACCCACTCCGGCTCCCGGCCGGCGGGATCTCACCGAGCCACACATCACCGAAGGCATGACCTGGATCAACACATTATAGCAAGGTTGAGTATACTAATACTCGGGAAGACTTACCCGTCGGTGATATCTACTTCACCAAATCTAGACCATGAAAGGCTTTTTTGGCTTTGGGTTGCCTTTGCTAAAAAGTAACAAAGAGTAGGTCCTTACTTTCAAGATTTTAGCACAAGTTCTAGTGGTTTAATCTTTACTACATTAGCCAACTAGCACAAACGAAGTTGTACAATACAATTAATCAAACATCATCTTCATCAACTTCCATCATTAGGGATCACATGACTAGTGGAGTAAGTAGTCTCGGATAATGGTGGGAGGCCGACAATCGATTGATTAAAACCTTGCAAGGTAGACCCAAACACACGGTCGGCTGCCCCCGCGAGGACAACTCCCCGGACCGTCCCCATAAATCCTCGGGTTGGGATCGAATCTTACGGTCTTTGGTGCGAGGCTATCCGCATACCCCGCGAGATACCCGAGTCACCATACACCACGGTAGCTAGCCGTGAGAGCGAATCCCAAGAGTAGTAATAGTAAGATCCCTCGCCGTCTCATTATGGTACTAGGCTTACCGGTCCCATACCCGACATATGCTTGGTACGTTCAAAAACTTAACCCACATAACCACTGGACCGGAGCCCAGATCCCATGCTCTTACCACGTGAGCAATCCATTTAAGCATATAGTATGATTCCTATCTAGGAACCTATTCTCGCGAGTGAGGTCATCACCCGACTTGTAACGGTCCTATAGCTTAGCAGCTATCGACCTATCATACTAGTAGGGACCAAAGGTACTTAGGGAGCATGCATTTAGGGTTTCATTCAACTCCTGTACGTAAATGCACAATCATTCATAGATAATTGAATTAAGAATTTTTCGTGAATTTCTAGGGATTTTCTAAAACCTTGGACTAAACCGTAAGAAAAGTTAGATAGGCCTTTCACGGACTAGTCCTGCACTTTTACTTAAAACACCCTAACAAGAGGTGGATCTCTCGCAATTGGGTCCCACGGCCGGCCGGCGGCACGGGCAAAGCCAAATCCCGGCTAGCCGGCGGCGATCCCGGCCGGGCAAGCGGCCGTGGAGGACCACAAGCTCACCTAGGAGGGCCGGGTAGGTGCGGTTGGGGCGGAGAGGGCACGTACGGCGGCGCTCGACGGCGACCGGCGAGCACGGCGGCGACGGCTCGGGTTCCCGGCGAGGAGAGCACGGGCTAGGACAACACGCGGCTGCGGGAGTTGTATTAGGGGCTAGGGAAGCTCGTGGGGTGGTTGGCCGGTGGGGAGAACGAGCGGCGATGATGCACGGCGGTGACCGGCGGCGGCGCTCACGGCGGCTCGGTGTCTTGCGGTGTGGAAGCCAAGCGACGCAAACAAGCGCGCTTGCGAGCCGGCACGGGTGCTAAGGAAGCGAGGGCGAGGACTTGGACGGCGGCGAGCGCGAGCCGGGGGCTCGGCGCCGGCGGCGGCGATGGTGGCGGCGGCAATGGCGCGGGGCGGCTCGGTGCGGCGCGCGAGGAGAGGCAGAGAGCCTTTATACCCGGCTCGGGCGGCCCGCGGGTGACGCACGGGTGACGGCGGAGATGCCGGCCGTGCTACGGTGGCTCGAGACGCGCGCGTACGGCGGCGACGCCGCCGACGGACCGCCGGTCCGTGGCGCGCGCGCGCGCGTACGGCGGCGCGTGCCTCGGGGCACCTCGGGACGGAGCACCTAGGGGCGCGGGGCATCGGGACGGAGCACGGCATAGACGTCGAGACCTCGGGCGACGCGGGCACGGACGCCGGGGCAAGGCCGGCGGCGGGCGGCGGCGGCGGCGCACGGCGCGCGCGACGTCGAGGGCGCGACGCGCTCCGGTTCTTAGCGGTGACACCGGTGTTGTGTTCAAGCCACTTTTTCTCCAAAATTTTGAATACAACTTGACCAAACAATGAATACCAAAATTGTAGATCTAAGTACCGGCTACAACCGTCCCAAAGGTTGTATGGGGTTTTACTGTCCAGATTTGAATCTAGAGGAATGTCAACTTTGAATGCCAGCATGATTCTGTCAACATTAGAATCTGGCTTGCAAGGGCTTTTTCACAATTTTCCCCTCCAAATCAGCAATGCCACTCTACATAAAAGTTGTGTCCCTCAACAAGATCTACAACTTTCTTAAAGGTAGAATTTTAAGTGTTTAGGTGAAATTTGGGGAACGCGGCAAAAGTTCCGGCAGACACCTGTGGACACTGGGTGGCAAGGGGGTTTGACCCACCCTTTGACCATGGGTTGGCCCCACAAGTGTTTTAACTATTCACTAGGGTCACTAGGGGTGTGTTAAGGAGTTTTCATGGGTGAGGGCCCAGGTTGACCTAGGGTTGACGATTTAACCGGCTAATCATGTCATTAGCGTTAACGACGGTAATTAAAAACCTGGGGCGTCACGGGCCCTCCGCCCCATCCGCCCGTCGTACGCCGTGCCCGCGGCACCGACCGCCCCCGCATGGCGCCACGCGCCGTGCGCTGCGCGCGCGGCGTGCCTCGTGCGCCCGCGGCGGGTCAAGCGGGGGCCGGGGGTGCCTTAAGGCGTCATTACCTCGTTCGCGCCGCGTCGTTGGAACCGTCGCCCGCCAAAACCGAGCCGCTGCCCGTTTATCCCGGCGCCACCGTTGTCCATGACCGTGAGGTCGCCGAGCCGCGTTCCGCGCCAAACCGTCGCCACCCTCTAGCCCTACTCCTTCTCTAGCCCCCCCTCCGAAGCCCCTAGAGCCGCCCCGCGCCGCGCGTGGCCGCCTGCGCCGCGCGTGGCCGCCTCGCGCCGCGCGTGGCCGCCGCCGCCGCCGGCGGCAAGCCGCGGCGGGCGCACCGCGCCGGCGCCGCCGCCGGCCGCCACCGCCCCCGCCGCCGGCCGCCGAGGCCCCCCCCCGCTCGGGTTCGGCCCGTGGCGGCCCCGGGGGACCGCCCACCGGCCAAGTCCGGCCGCCGCCAGCCCGGGATTCCGGCCACCGGTGCGGGCAGACCCACCGGGGACTACATTGCAAGGATCAAGTTTTTCGCGGGGTGATTTTTGTAAAATTCCAGGGACCCGACTGTAAAGGTAGTTCTAGGGTTACAGCAGTACCTTCGAAAAATCATTAAAAATCGTAGAAAAATCAGAAAAATGCAAAACCAATTTTGTTGGTTTCGTGGTGAAGAAACCTATCTTTTCTAGAAAGCATGTATAGGGTTTTTCTGCACAGTTTTTGAATTAAAAATTCAAACTCAGTTTGGAGTGTTTTTAGTGTGATTTAAAATATACACATGCTATGAACTTGAATTTTGGATATGTTTCTCTTTATATCATGTCTAGATTTGTGGCAAACGTTTGCATGATTTTGATGCATATATTTTCAGTTATAATTTATTTAAGCTTTATGCTAGAATAAGTTTGATGCTTTTTATAGCACCTTTAATGAACTTTTATTTGAGCACAAGTGCACCCTAGGGCTTTGACTTGATGATTAGTACCCATGGTGTGATGGATGTGAATTTAGGGAATTTTTTACTAGGTGTTTTGGATTTAATCTTGTGTAGGAGCTTAAATTCAAAATCTGAAAAATAAATTGAATTTGCAACCATGCCTTGGTCAGAAACTCATTTTTGGCATGCATGACCTGCAGGAGAAAGTTGAGATAAAAAAGTTTATTAAATCTTTTTATATGATTTACTGTTGATTTACTAGTCTGCAATTGGTCTTTTTCGTGTAATTTAATTTATAAATGTTCTTGAGCCAAATTTTGGTGTGAGAGCTTAAACTAAGCATATGTTGTTGTGTGCAAAAGATTAGGTTCATTGGAAGTGTTTTTGATTTAATTTGGATTTATGGTTGAAAGGCTTGTTTTAAATAATTAAAGAAAGAAATGGTTGATCTACCGGAGGGTGCACCGGTCTTGACGGGTACATTTTCTATCCGTGGTCGTCCAGTTATTATATTATTTGATTCGGTGCTAGTCATAGCTTTATTAATGTGAAAACCGTGAGAAATTTGGACTTGAAGTGGTGTCATACTAAGCAGGCCTATATGATTGCCACACCGGGTGGAAAGGTTGCTTCAAATCAAGTAGCCTTAAGCGTACCACTTGAGATAGGTAGCAAAATTTTTCCAACTAATCCGGTCACTATGTACCTAGAAGGGGTAGATGTTATCTTAGGCATGAATTGGATGACTCAGCACAAAGTTGTCCTGGATATTTCTGAAAGAATGTTAGAAATCAACTCACCTTTGGTCGGAAAGTCAATTCTTTATCTTCCCCCAACAGGCCATAGAGGCTCATGTGTGTATGCAGCCATAACTACTCAACTTGAGGACATTCCAGTAGTATGTGAGTACATGGATGTCTTTCACGATGAATTGCACGGCTTGCCACCGGACGAGAGATGTTGAGTTTGTCATTGAGCTACGGCACAGCCGCTCCTATTTCTAAGCGATCTTATAGAATGCCACCCAAAGAACTTGCTGAATTAAAGAAACAACTTCAAGAGTTGCTTGATAAGGGCTATATCCGCCCAAGCTCTTCTCCTTGGGGCTGTCCTGCCCTCTTTGTGAAAAAGAAAGATGGTAGCCTGAGGTTGTGTGTGGACTACCGACCTCTCAATGCGGTGACTATCAAAAACAAATATCCGTTGCCCCGCATTGACGTGCTATTTGACCAGTTGGCTGGAGCTAAGGTCTTCTCAAAGATTTATCTTCGATGCGGTTATCATCAAATTAAAATCCGGCCTAGTGATATTCCCAAGACAGCTTTCTCTACTCGCTATGGCCTATATGAATTCTTGGTTATGTCTTTCGGTCTTACAAATACACCAGCCTACTTCATGTACCTTATGAATTCCGTGTTTATGACGGAGTTGGATAAATTCGTCGTGGTTTTCATTGACGACATCCTTATTTATTCCAAGAATGCGGAAGAACATGCGGAACATCTTCGCATTGTCCTGCAACGCTTGCGAGAACATAAACTCTATGCTAAATTCTCCATGTGTGAGTTTTGGCTGGATAGTGTTAAATTTCTGGGACACACTATTTCCAGCGAAGGCATATCTGTCGATCCAAGCAAACAAGAGGTTATGGATTGGCAACCTCCTAAATCAGCTCATCAAATCCGTAGCTTTCTAGGCTTGGCTGGTTATTATCGTCGTTTTATTCCGGATTTCTCTAGAATTGCTAAGCCTATGACTGAGTTGCTAAAGAAAGGAGTGAAATTTGTGTGGAGTGAGGCTTGTGATAAAGCTTTCCAAAAATTTAGAGAACATTTAACTTCAGCACCGGTGCTAGCGCGTGGGACAATTCAAAGCCATATGAAGTTTATTGTGATGCTTCAGGCACGGGTCTTGGCTGTGTTCTTATGCAAGAAAATCGGGTTATTGCCTATGCCTCACGAGCGCTTCGCCCTCATGAAAAGAATTATCCCACACATGACTTAGAGCTAGCAGCGGTTGTTCATGCATTGAAAATGTGGAGGCACTACCTTATGGGAACCCGCTGCAATATTTTCACTGACCACAAAAGCCTCAAATATATTTTCACTCAATCTTATTTAAATATGAGGCAAAGAAGATGGTTAGAGCTAATCAAAGATTATGATCTTGAGGTCCATTACCATCCTAGAAAGGCGAATGTAGTTGCAGATGCTCTAAGCCGCGAGGCTCACTGCAATTGCCTATCAATGAAACCTTACAGTGACACTTTGTGTGAGGATTTGAGAAGGCTAAACTTGGAAATTGTTGAACAAGGAAGCCTAAATGCCCTTTCCGCAGAGTCTAACCTATTTGATAGAATTGTTATGGCTCAACTTCAAGATGAGGGTATTCTTTTAATTAAACAAAAATTGCTAGAAAAGGATCCTAAGCATAATTGCTTCCGGAGGGACGAGAAAGATATAATCTGGTTTGGGCAACGCCTTGTTGTTCCAAATAATGGGGAGTTGAAAAAGGAAGTCTTTGATGAAGGTCATCTCTCTAAATTCTCTATCCATCCAGGGAGTAGTAAAATGTATCAAGATTTAAAGGAGAATTTTTGATGGTCCAATATGAAGGTGGACATTGCCAAATATGTGTCGGAATGCGATACTTGTCAAAGAATTAAAGCAAGTCATTTGAAACCTTCCGGTACTCTTCAACCCCTACCCATACCTTCATGGAAGTGGGATGACATAAGTATGGACTTTGTGTCCGGATTGCCACTCACATCTAGGAAACATGATTCCATCTGGGTTATCGTTGACGATTGACAAAAAACGGCTCACTTTATTCCGGTACCGCACTACATATGATGCCAAAGATTATGCAAGTCTTTATATTAAGCACATTGTTCGCTTGCATGGTGTTCCTAAAACCATCATTTCTGATAGGGGATCTCTCTTTGTGGCACGTTTTTGGGAACAATTACATAAGTCACTTGGCACAAAAATCATACGCGATTCGGCTTATCGTCCTCGGACCGATGGTCAAGGCGAAAGGGTAAACCGATTCTAGAGGACATGTTGCGAGCATGCGTGATTCATTTTGATAAGAGTTGGGACAAGTGTCTCGCCCGGCTGAATTTTCTTACAATAACGGTTATCAAGCCAGCTTGAAAATGGCACCTTTTGAGGCTCTTTACGGACGGAGATGTCGTACTCCCTTGAACCGGTCACCGGACCGGGGAGAGGAAATTCTTTGGTCCAGCCCTAGTTGAGGATGCCGAAGAAAAAGTGAGGGTAATCAAGGAAAATTTGAGAATTGCTCAAGAAAGACAAAAGAATCATTATGACAAGGGAAAGGCACCTAGGGAATACAAAGTTGGTGACTTTGTGTACTTAAAAGTTTCACCAACCAAGGGTGTCCAAAGGTTCAGTGTGAAAGGAAAACTAGCTCCTCGCTACATTGGCCCTTATGAGATCATTCAAGTCTGTGGGCCAGTGGCATACCGTATTCGGCTACCCGAACGATTCTCTGCCGTGCACAATGTGTTACATGTATCAAAATTGAGGAAATGTGCACATGAACCGGCTAGAGAAGTTATTGAAGAAGCTAATGCTTGGATTGAACCGGATCTCTCAGTTGTGGAACATCCTTTGAGAGTTCTTGATGTAAAAGAAAGAAAAACTCGAAGGCAATCTGTAAAGATATATAAAATCCAATGGAGTCATCATACCGTAGAAGAAGCTACATGGGAAACTGAACATTATCTCAGTGAGAATTATCCGGGTTTTCTTGAATCAAGGCAAAGTAAGTTCTTTCCCCCTACTTCCATCTTTTAAATCCTAAATCTCGGGACGAGATTTCTTTTAAGGGGGGTGGGCTGTAACATCCCTGATGTTTGATTGCGCTAATAACATTAACTATATGAGTTAATCAAGGTTAATTAACTTCTAAGCATGTTTGGTGTGATTGGGCACACTTTTGCACAAAAGACCTCGGTCAAAATCCCTAATCACGGTCAAACCCTAGATCTACTTTAAAGGCTGAAATGGTTTTCTTGCGCGTTCTCCAAATTTCACTATAGAAGTTCAAAATCGGCCAATACGAAAGTTGTTCGTTATTTCCGGGAACACATTTTTCGTAATTGGCGGACATTCCAATTTTGAGTGCAAATTGGCCAAAAATCGGTTTGACCGCGCGCGTGAACGGGAATTCGAGCCGTGGAAAACCGCAACTTCGGTCGGCGTTCCCGGCAAACCATTGATCAAAACATATGTCGCCCTTTGGGAAAGTTGTAGATCTATAGCTCCTCTACAACTTTGCTTTTGGGAGATTTTCAACTTAGTTGACGATTTTTGGAGTTTTGCAATTTCGAAAGAGACTAAACGGAATGAGATTTGAGCCGGGCGACGTCGTCGGTGCGCCCGGCCGCGTCGCGCGCGCGTCCGGACCGCTCCGGCCACGTGGAATCCGCGCCTTGCTCGGCGTACGGGCAGCCTCGGTGGCTTCGCGGTAGACCACGGACCGGTCGTGGGCCCTCCGCCCCATCCCCACCGCCGTACGCCGCGCCCGGGCACCGACCGCCCCGCATGGCGCCACGCGCCTTGCGCCGCGCGCGCGCAGCGTGCCTCGTGCGCCTGCGGCCGGGTCAAGCGGGCTGGGGGTGCCTTAAGGCGTCCTTGCCTCGTTCGCGCCGTCGTTGGAACCGTCGCCCTGCCAAAACGGAGCCGCTGCCCGTTTATCCCGGCGCCGCCGTTGTCCATGACCTTGAGGTCGCCGAGCCGCGTTCCGCGCCAAACCGTCGCCACCCTCTAGCCCTACTCCTTCTCTAGCCTCCCTCCGAAGCCCCTAGAGCCGCCCTGCGCCGCGCGTGGCCGCCGCCGCCGGCAGCAAGCCGCGGCGGGCGCACCGCGCCGCGCGCGCCGCCGCCGCGCCACCGCCGCCGCTTAAATTCAAAATCTTGTGTAGGAGCTTAAATTAAAAATCTGAAAAATAAGTTGAATTTGCAACCATGCCTTGGTTAGAAACTCATTTTTGGCATGCATGACCTGCGAGGAGAAAGTTGAGATCAAAAAGTTTATTAAATCTTTTTATATGATTTCTTGTTGATTTACTAGTCCGCAATTTGTCTTTTTCGTGTAATTTAATTTATAAATGTTCTTCAGCCAAATTTTGGTGTGAGAGCTTAAACTAAGCATATGTTGCTGTGTGCAAAAGATTAGGTTCATTGGAAGTGTTTTTGATTTAATTTGGATTTATGGTTGAAAGGCTTGTTTTAAATAATTAAAGAAAGAAATGGAAATTAAAGTGTTAAATTTGTGAAATCATGTTTTGGTTCTGTTTTTGATATTTAGTCACATCCCCCTTGCTGTTTGGTGAAGTTAAATAACTTAAATTGCTTAGATGTGCACACAATCACCATCAAAATAGAGTTTTGGTTTATTATCACACACCATAATAATTTCTGTGAGAAACTAATAATGTTTGGATGAATGTGTCCAACAAGAGTTGATTTTGTGGTAATTCTCCCACCTTCACCATAACCTAATGCATGTGCATGTAAACGTGTAGATATTCCTGACGGAACATACACGCTCACCCAGGAGGAGGAGGGAGCAGCTAGCGGAGAGGTGAATCAGTTGAGTGTGCAGCAAGACCTGGACCAAAGTCCAGAAGAGCCAAAGGCTTGTTTGGGTGCTGAGTCTGAGGAAGGCAAGCACCGGTTTCATCTAACCCATGTTTTAAATTAAAATCATGTCCTTTACTTTTCAGCACCTTATGCTTTACTTGTGCATTTAAGTTTCAGGAGTTGCTTTGAAACCTAGATGCATGATCCTTAGGACTCCTATGCTCTTTTACTAGTATGTTAGGAACGCTAGTGCCATGCTCTAAGGTCACGGTAGAAGTCGAGTAATGACTCATTGCTCGTGAGATATAGGATGCTTATGTTGGAATCATAAGTTGGTTAAATTGACTCGCTCATGTGGTAAGAGCAATGGGTTCGGTCTCGACCGAGTAGCATGGTGCTTTGGTCCTAAGCTATTGAACGTACCAAGTACTTGCGGGAATAGGACCGGTAAGCCTAGTACCTCCCGAACCGGGGCGGGATCTTTCTAGCTACCCGCTTGGGATGTGTCTCGGGCTAGCTACCCATGGTATAGTGTGTGAGTCCGGACTGGTCGGGTTAGACCCTCCGGATAACCGTGTACCGAGTTTGTAGCGTCGATCCCAAGCGTGGGATGTTGGGAACGCCCGGTCGGGGTAGACCCTGCATTTGCTTTTTATTTGAATTCTTGGGGTCTACTTCTTCCGTGTATCTTGGGTTTACCTTGCAAGGATATAAATCGATCGATCGTCGGTCACTCGCCGTTATCTGAGTCGGCTTGACCACTGGCTACCCCATGTTTATTTATGGAACATTTTGGATTAATATTGTTACTTGTTTAATATTGTTTGCACAACATGCTTGTTTAGTACAGGTGCTCACCTAGACTGATTAACATACTAGAATATGAGCTAAAACTTGAAAATAAGGATCCACTCTTAGTCGCTTTTGGCAAAACAAACCCACAAGCCAAAAAGCCTTGCATGTCTAGTTGTACTTTATTTTTGTCGGGTAAGTCTTGCTGAGTATTAGTACTCAGCCTTGCTTAATTTGTTGATTTCAGGTAATCCCATCTGGCCTGGTTCTATCCCAAATGGTTGTGAGCTTGAATGGGAGAACGATAATGAGGAATGATATGCATGGATGGCCTCCCGTGTGTATCATGCGCTAGTTTTATTTCCGCTGTTTAAACTCTGAACCATGTTTACTTTTATGTATGAAAAACCTGGTTTGTAATAATGTTGAACTTGTGAACCTTTAATGTAATGTAATGTTGTACTCTGGTCCCGCCTTCGTGTGGGCTTAGCGCATATCAGCGATCCTGTTGTATGTGATTTACCGGGCTTTACCCGGCGGAAGCGACTTAATAATTCTTTATTATTGCTTAATGGCCATGTGGACCGGCTTAGGCGATAATACGGAATTATTTTGGGCGGTTCTGTCACACCACCCTCGGCGGCGCGCCGGTGATCATTGTATCCCCTGTGTTCGATGAAGAAGGCTTTGATTCCGGAGAGGAAACAAGCCTCCGGATTCCCGAGACAGGTCAGCATAGCAAGGAATGCTTTGTAAGCGGTGGGGTTCCACACCCAACAAATCTCATCTTGTATCCCCTCTATCGACAAACTCCGGCCGACGTCGCCGTGGCCGCACACGCGGCGCATGGTCAAGCAAGTACCGCGTAGGCTGCGGAGGTCAGCCAAGGGCCGCTCCGAGGTCGCACCGACGCGCGCCGCAATCTCAATGCAGAGGTCTTGAGGGAGGCCCAGCAGCAGCGATGACGGCTGGTGCCGCATGCTTCTTCCTGGCATGTTATCCATCTCCAGTCGGGAATGGTGACGATGAGGAGTAGGCAGTTGCTGTTTTTCGCGGGTAGAGATGAAGGGGCAGGGGATCTAATTGTTTTGGAAGAAGAAGATACAGGAGATTTGTTTCCAAACACGGTTTAAGTATGCAATGGAGATGATGTTTGGCTAATCCGCGTTATCATTTAATTCTCCATTAGAAACGATGTTTGGCTAATCCGCGTAGAGACGATGTTTCGTTACCCCGCGTATCATTTAATTCTACATTGGAATCACTACCTCTGCAGCTCTGCTCTCAGCCATTGACTAGCAACAGTTTCTCCATCGACCATCTTGGGAACCTCTTCCCGTTTCCTGTGCTCTTGATCTTATCCCTTCCTCTCTTTTTTTGGAGTTGATGACTACATTAGATGTTTGGATGGATGTGTTAGTGTTAGTTTGTAGCAAACTAACACCAAAACTAACACTTTGGAGCCAAACACATGTGTTAATTTGGAGGTGTTAAAAACTACCACTAACAGTAACACTAACATCTACCATCCAAACACGGCCATTGGAGATGATGTTTGCTTACTCTACGTATCATTTAATTCTACATTGGAATCACTATACCTCTGCAGCTCTGCTCTCAACCATTCACTAGCAACAGTTTCCTGGCCATCTTGACCGTCTTGGTAACCTTCCCGGGCGTTCCTGTGCTCTTGATCTTATCCCTTCCTTGTTTTTTCTATAAAAAGGCACCGACGCCTTTCAGTCCTCCTCACTTCAAGTTGCTTCCTTATTCTCTAGATCTAGATCTAGCTATATTGTTCCTTCTTCTGATAGGAGCACAATAAAGTGAGTCACTTGCTTCCTTCTTCTCTAGATCTAGATCTAGCTAGTATATGGTTCCTTCTTCTGATACAATAAAGCGAGGCACTTGCTTCCTTCTTCTCTAGATCTAGATCTAGCTATGGCGCAAAGAATAGATCTTGTAGGGCGCAAGCTTTTGCTTTTCTCTCTTCTTCCTCCTCCTCGATCTCTCAGTTGCTAGAAGAATTCTTGTGATAGGGGGTGATTGGGTTGCTCATCCCTCGAACACAGCTGCGAGAAGAATTCTTGTGACATACTCCTTCCTCGTAGCCATGTCCGGGGTAGGTAGCCCAGAACCTCCTGGCATCAGGATGAACAATTTCATCTTGTGTCCAATGATCATTGTTTTCAGGATGAACAATCCTTCATCCGTTGTCCAATGATCATTAGAAACAAAAGTGCAGGTTCAGAAAGCTTTGCGGTCTCATTTCAAGCCTAGACATCAATAGAGATGGAGCTTATTTGATGACCACGTGCAACAAGATCGACGACCTGCGAGCAAGATCGATGTGTGTGTGTGATTTTGCATATCTCGTCATGAAGATATGGTCACATTGTAACCTTGTTCTGATGTATCAATGATGACTATAATCTGTGTGTGTGTGTGTGATTTTGCATATCTCGTCATGAAGATATGGCCGCATTGTAACCTTGTTCTGATGTATCAACGATGACTGTAATCTGTGTGTGTGA
Source organism: Cenchrus americanus (assembly GCA_947561735.1). Classification (NCBI taxonomy): domain Eukaryota; kingdom Viridiplantae; phylum Streptophyta; class Magnoliopsida; order Poales; family Poaceae; genus Cenchrus; species Cenchrus americanus. Next base: position 109,000,175 of record OX387243.1, read on the forward strand.
TTTTGCATCTCAAAAGACATGCTTTTGTGATTATCTCTGTGCAGTATAATTTTTTGTATGATTTACCTACTCATTTGCAAAGCTTGTGATTATCTTAATAGTTTGGCAAATCAACTTGTTTCTCTCAGGATTCCTGATCTAGATTTGGCAAGTGAAATTATGCCAGATTGTTGGAGATGAACTCTTTTTTTACTTGGCATATCTTTTTAGAAGTTGGCAAAGCACAAGATTTGCCAAGTAAAATTTGGCAAACTCTTGGAGATGCTCTAATCCGTGTCTCTTTTGATGTAATCTGTTCGTGATTTCGCATATCTTCTTGCCCATAACAAAAGCGACGCTGGTTCGTTAGTCCTCGTCTCTTGCCCGTAACAAAGGCGACGCTGGTTCGTTAGTCCTCGTCTCTTGCCCGTAGCAATGGCGACGCGGGTTCGTCAATCCTCGTCTCTTGCCCGTTACTGAACTGAAGCAGAATATAAACAGAGTATATATAGTATCTTTGGCAGAATATATTACAAGCAGGATTCAAATTCCACCACATCCCATATATTTCAAAAAGGATTGAAATTCCACCAATACATCGCATCCTTTATATTACAAAACGGATTCCATTTCCACCAATAGACACATCCTCCGGCATTACAAAAAGGATTCAGCAGAAATCAGGCTTGCTTTTTCTTCCTTGATTTCTGTATATGGATTTTTTCACTATGGTCGCTTCGCAAGTACAGTGTTTTGTTAGTTCCGAATAGTTGGGGTTTGTATGAAGTGTCAAAGGATGGAATTTCGTCAAACTGGTTGTATTCCTCCTCAACAACAACATTTTCAATCCCCACAATTCCTCCTCCGTCTCATTTGTTCTGACGCCACGCTCCCGCTTCACTGCAGTTGAGTGCTCTCAGACTTCAATTATTGGGCTCTCAAACTAGTAACAGGCGTCAAATGCTCATCGGTAACGGACTTTATAGCACGTTACTAATACAGAGTGATCAGTAACAGACTTAAGCAGCCCATTACCGATAGGCCATTGATCGGTAACGGACTTCACAAGCCCGTTACCGATAGGTTTAACATTTGTAATGGGCTCTTTTAACATCCGTTACAAAGAATTTATGTAACGGGTGTTTAAGAAGCCCGTTACCAGAAGTCCTCATTGGTAACGGGCGTTGTGGAGGCCAACCCCGGGGTCGTCCTGGCGCGCTTGTAGGTAACAGGCGCCAAACAACAACCATTACAAATGTGGGTGGATGTAATGGGCGTTAAGGGGCCGTTACAAATGCTGCGTGATCTATTTGAGGTTTTGACGTAGTGCAGGGGCTTTTCGTTTGCTAGAACAAACTGGCGAAGAGTTACCATATTCGTGGAATGCTGACAGCCTGAAAAGGTATTACCCTTGAGAATTTCAGAATTAGATAGATTTATTTTCAAGTATTTCCTTTTTCGCAAGTTTACATTCTAAAAAAACAAATTTTGAATCACGAATCTATAAGTGATTTCAGGAATAAAACATTTGCTTTCTTTTTTGCAATTTCATTAGAATAAGAAGGACCGTACTCTTTTCCTTTGCAAAGGGGGCTCTAAATCAAGAGGCAAGGTTTTTAACGACGTGAGTCCTGTGTAAATACTCTTTGTAATATATATATATATAAAGTCTTCCCCCAATTCATGCATTTTGTGAATTTCATCGTGTGAAAAGGCTCCTTGATAGCCGAGATTCCATTGTCAAAAAGAAAAAGTTTGTGAAAAGGCTTCTTGATAGCCGAGATTCCATCGTGAAAAAGAAAAAGTTCGTGATAAGGCTCCTTGATAGTCGAGATTCCATCGTGGAAAAGAAAAAGTTCGTGAAAGGCTCCTTGATGTCGAGATTCCATCGTGATTCGTGAAAAGGCTCAGTGATAGACGAGATTCCATCGTCAAAGAGAAAAAGATCGTAAAAGGCTCCGTGATAGCCGAAAATCATTGTGAGAAAAGAAAAATTTGTGAAGGGGCTCCGTGAAAGCCTAAAATCCCACCGTCAAAGGGATTCCCGCCGAAAGGCCTAAGACAACAACAAGTTGTAGCCTAAATACCGCCGTCAAAGGGATTCCCACCGAAACGCCTGAGACAACAATAAGTTGTGGCCTAGTTCCCATCATGAAGAGATGTTTTACCAAAAGTTAATTGAGGATTGCAACTAGCAAATTATATATGTTTTTATTAAAGAATTTTTGTGCAAAAATCACAGATGACATTTACAGTGATTAATTTTCTTTCAAGAGGCCAAGGGGCTTGAGTGAAGATTCGTAAGTGAACATGGTTGAAGCAACTGAAGGTTGCGATATCAACACGGGCAAGTGTGCCAAGTGAGCAAAGTCCACAAAATTCATGAAACAAGTCGACTTACGCTAGAATTCTTGTGATTTCAAAACTAGCGAAAAGATTCACGAAGAGTTCATGAAACAAAACACTAGACGAGAGCTTCCAAATTTTAAACTGCCACAAAATTTTCCATGCAAAACGGCAAGGTGGGGGAGGGTGAGGTTTTTTCTCAATAAAAGCATCTTTATTGCCTTAGTTGCATACAAAATTTCGAACAAGATTCATTACATTACATCAGGGACCCACAGATTCTAGTACGGAAGTTCATCAATGTGCTCAGGGTCATGACTATTGTTTTCTGCAACGTCACTAGCATAAGCGAAATCGTGCCCATCGGTAATGGGGCTAAGGGGCTCCGTCTTCATAACTTTCGAAGAACTTGAAGCTGCAGCAATAGAACTGTCATCTTCATGAAGAAGAAAAAACGTGGAAAGATCAAAGCTACATATCGAAAATTTCAGAGAAGTCTCAAGCCAAAAGTCAGAAAAGTCTCGATCAGGATAGGCATCCTTAAACAACCGCCAGGCTTCACCGCTAACCACTTGATTACCATGGTGAATTCGCAATGGTAACACATCCTGCGCAGGCCCACCTAGCAGGACCTGCACAGGTTAAAATTTACAAAACAAATTGTTCAGAGAAAGGACCACAACCCACGAATTTACATGTTTTGTACAAATCGTCTCAAAGGGCAAGTTTTTGTAATATCTCAGCCGGTGATATCAACCTTCGGAGAAGATTCCTCACGTCCAGAGCTTCCTTCAACATCATTGCTGCTGCTGCTGCTGTCACCGCTGTTTTCACCAGAGTCTTCTCCATCATTTTCTGTGCCTTCATCATCCTCATCTTCGGAAGAAGACTACAGCGACACAATGCCTTTTCCTCGCCTCTCCTCTTCAATCAACTAAAAAAAGCAAATGAAGGAATCTAATAAAACCAAAAGACATAAAATTCGTGAATTTGCAAAAGTCAACAGTGTTTTCGAGAAAATAACCTATTCTAGCTTAGTGCGAGCAATGTTCTTCACAACTTCTTTCCCACTGGAGAACCAAAATTCTCTTGCAAATTTGGCTTTGATAGCCAGAACATCAGCGTTGGGTTGAATTCGAGAAGTGCTTGAGGCGTCAAGAAATTGCGAGAGCTTCTCACAAAACTTCACTAGATAGGCGCAGTCGAAGTCATAAAGCAACTTCAAGATGCTTTCAACTGAGAAAGCGGCGGCAAAGTCATTTGCACCATAAATAACACCAGGAAGAGCTTGGAATTCTGTGTCAATCCATTTCCTAAAGTCAGAGATTCCGGTGTCAACAGGAAATGGAGCGGGATGAACACCGAATTCCATCAAAGCTTTTTCGTATTCCTTGAACAGAAGCTTCAACTTGTTGTTAATTTCTAAAATTTCTTTCCCAGAAGCTTCATTTCGGTCAGCTAGCGCTTTCTCAAGTTCATGAATTTTCTGCTCCTTACTGCTCAATGTTTTCGCGAGGTCAACGTTGTTGATTCGAAGATCTTCAGCAGTCTTAGATGATTTGTCATGATCTTTGCGTAGATTCTCGATCAATCTCAAATCATCATCGTGAGTTTTCTGAAGTTTCTCAAGATCCTTATTTGAGTGTTCAAAGGCCTCTTCAGTAATTTTCCGCCCATCTTCTGCAATCTTCTTTTCATCTTGGCATCTCTTGAGAGCGTCAGCTAGTTCAACAACTTTCTTCTCTAAATCTACATTCGCAGATTGAGCCAAGTTGAAGTCACGTTTTAGCTTTTTAGACTCCTCAGACAACTTGGCATCTCTTGGTAATCTCCTCTTGCTCTACTAAATGTTGGGAGGCAATTTTTCCAAGAAGTGAAGCCTTCAAGGAGTAAGCTCTCTAGTATTCTTCAGTTCTGGAGGCAGGATACGTCCGAAGAAGTGCTTTGAAATCTGAAAAATTCATAAAAGCAGAAGTAAGGAACAGAAAAATTCAGAAGTTATAGGAAAAAATAAAACTATAGTTAAGAGGGACAAAAAATTCACGAACCTTTTCTGCTAAGCATTTCAACAGTGACTCGACTAGGAGGTGTTGAACCTGAAGAATTTTTCTGTGAAGAAGTAGAGGGTTGTTTCCCAAGATCGTCAGGAGTCCCGATAAGTGGTGGAGATGCCTGCTTTGAATTTCCTTCTCCTGTTTCATCCGCGATTTTAGACGAATTCCATAATGTTAGAAGCCTAGACATGCCATCTCTCGCATCAGCCTCTTCATAACCAACACTTAGTAGTTCGCCCTGACAACACGTACCAAAACTCTTGTTGAAGGCAATCATCGAGGGAGAAGGGTCTTGGTCCTCAGGAAGATCTTCGCGAGTTTCGACCAAAGGAACTTCATGAGCAGGATCTTCACCCCTGTGAACTGTCATTTCAAGATCTCTGGTGAATTTGGGAGAAGCTTCATCTTGGGGATCAGGGGGCTGGAGAACATCAACTTTATCAGTAGTAACAGCAGCAACGGGTGCCGTGACTTCCTTCCGAACTTCAGCCACGTCATCTGAAAAAGTTTCAACATCCACGAACTCATTCTCAGAACCTAAAGTACAATGTTCACAAACATTGAATCTTAAGTCAGGCCACAGGAAAGAGACAAAACCTTTACGGCTGGGTTCAACAATGATGTCATCGTCAAAGGCGGAAGGAACACGACGAGCTTCAGCAATAGTGATTTTCTTCACAGCCTTCTTAGTCTTCTTTCGACTAAGCTTCTCAAGATGAACTGCGGAAGAGGATGTTTCGTTGGCGCAAAAAGTGCACTCAACGCCAATCACACAAGCAAGCCGAACAAAGCCGGCTTCACACGCGGGGAGAGCAAATGACGTGCCGATCAATTTTTCCCGAAAATTAACAAAAGATAAAGCAAGTTAAATACCAAAGCTTGGAACTTGCCGGTGGTACGCGGACGGTTCCATATTTACGGCTAAAGAGCCAATTGGGATAACACATAGCTATGTAAAGCTATCTGTCAAAGAACCACGACCATTCGGGCAACCACAAAGGGAAAAGGAACACTGCCGAATGGATGACGTAAGCATGACAACGATCGGTCTTTGTATAAACAAAGATGCAAGTGCAAAGTTATGACCGATCCCCATGAAAATTAGCATCAAATAAATAAAGTAAAGCACGGACATGATCATGTATTAAATAAGCATGCATAGATCCAAAGCACTAGTCTACCGCATGTCTAGTTACTTTAAAATTCGTCGGGTACGATATCAAACAAATCTATCCACCGCATGATACGACTTGCATGAAAAAACGTACCACTCTCCACAAATAGATCTATCCACCGCATGATACAATCTAAATATGGAAAGCTAAAAGCATACATTATTTAAAACATAAATAATGCACGTGATCTACTCGTGAAGAAACATAACCGAATGCGGTCGAACAACCGATTCGGGGTCCATGAAGAAGGAACCAACATTACCACGTGAATAAATCTATCGACTCGATTTGGAAATCTAATCCACCGGATGACTAGCTCCAAAGCAACCCAAAAACCTGCATCTACCGCATGATACCCGGTTCTTTCAAGATTTATACGAACATAGCAAGCTTGAACCCGCAACACGTAACAACCTAGATCGATTCGGTTTCGGCTATCGGAAAGCACAGAATCCACGCGTCAAAACACGAAACCTGCTCGCGCAAGGATCATAAAAGAGTTATAGCCGATCCAAACCCATCTAGATTGGGCAAGGATGTGTTACATGAATTAAAACATAAAGTAAAACTCAAGATAACACGGGATAACTTAATGAATCTATTGGATCTTGCCAAAATCCAATAGAGCCGATAACTAGCTTCAAGCCAGATCTTAGCCTACCGCATGGCTCATGATCTAACAAGAAACCCTCTTGAACCAAACTTGAATCTACCGCATGACACGAAGCATGGTAACAAGACTACTTGCATCAGATCTAAATCCACCGCATGATACTAGACATGATACAAGGTTGCCGGTACTCACGGAGGTCGACGGATCGATTGGCCCTCTCGAAGAACTCGACGACACGACAAGGACTCTAGGGTTTGGCGTAAGGCCGGTGTGTATTGAGGAATGATTGTGTTTTTTTACATACATTCAGGGGTCGTATTTATACCCCCGTTGAGTACAACCGCGAATGGATTCATTGCCTAACTAAGCTCGATCGCCTATCCATCCATTCGTCTCCCCCGATTGAGCCACGTCACCGTCCAATCCCGCAAAATCGGCTCTCTTGTTCCTTTGCCGAACCGGAGCGGATAGCCGACCGCGAGATCTCTTTGCCGAAAATCTCTCGAAAATATCCTTCCTTCCACCAGACGGACTCTTTTTCGAACCGGACCCACAGGTCGACTCCTTACCAAATTTTGGTGTTAACACATGCCCCTTCAATTGTGGGATAAAAGTAATTTTGTTCCACAATTGACTCCAACCACGAATCCTCGAATCAAATCTGTCAACACCTGTTCTTCGCAATCCGCCGGAATCTTCATCCAGATCCAACCCTAGATCCCCTCGTTCCGAGCTCGAACCTCCAATGGCAGCTCAGAACCAAGCTGCTCAGGTAAATTCATCCCCCGCAAACCTTGTTCGGCATTAGGTTTTCAATTTTACCTGAGATTTTCCTTTTCCGCTTTCTTCCAGGAGCCTTCTACCGAGCTTCTGATTCGCACCGAGGCCAATTCGCAGTCTTATTACCTTGGTCCTGTAGGGAATCCTGACCCTCGAGATCTTATTGCCGCTGAATCTCAGAGAATCCCCTTCAAAGCAGCTTTGTCTCCACCTCCTCAGTGGCAAGATGCGTTCAAGAACTGGCCTTTGCCTCCAATTGCAGGCTGGAAGACTTGGTATCGGAGGATTCTTGCAGATAAGAGTGGATTGACCAACCTGGATGCCCTCCGTATCGCCCAGTGCTTGGAGCTATCCGTGGCTGAGACCCCCAAGAACGAAGATCTCTCGATAGCAGACCGCCACTTTTGGTCAAATAACGTCAACGCTTTCCTTTTTGGCCACGGTCCAATGTCTCCCACCTTGGCCGATGTATATATGATCACCGGCCTTGACATTACGGGATCCGTTCGGCCTTGGAATTTCAAAAATTCCTCACGGCAAACGAGGGGTGAAGCCAGGGAACGGATACAAGCAATACATCTTGAAACACATGAAGGACAACCCCCTGGGTGAAGTTGAATATAGAGCCTTTCCGAATATGTGGCTGTGCAGATTTGTTTTCTCGTGGGAAAGCCAACGAGCCCACCTTGAACCATATCGTGATGGCATCTCATTTGGCCGGTGGCAACCGCCTCCCTCTTGGAAAATTCTTCCTCGGCGGTGTATACCACATGCTTCACCAAACTCGTTACTCTCGATGTATACCGCCCAAAGAATATCATGTGTTAACGGTCCTTGGTGGTTCGTTCAAATGTGGCCGCACCTCCACATGCATCAGATTGTCGGTGTCGATTTGAACTCCGGGTTCTTCCCTTTGTCCAATCACCCCGAAGGAGAGCCTCAAGCTACCGGAGGATGCCAAAACTACGGAGAAGCGGCTTCAATCGTTTCCATCCAGGCAGACATCCAGCCGGCTCTTCGAGTTGTTCTTCAAAGGTTTCCCCAATCCTCTCTCGGCTTCCTTATCTAGGCAACAACACCTTGACCTTCCCCGTTGAATTCTTCTTTGAGCCCGGCCATCAAGATGGGAGATTCTTGGAGATCCTTAATATCATAATCCGCCCATGCATACCGCCGGCCGAGTTCAATGGAGGAAGGCTGAATGTCGCACTTATGAGTACTATCGGCCCTAATGTAACGGCCGGGCAACTTGGATGCGGCCGGATGCCCCCAAGATTGTTCCCGCATGAATTCCTCAAACCCGGGGAGGAAATCAAAGAACCGATGCAAGGTAGCAGAGTTTTCAACTATGTGTGCGGTCCCACCGTCTACACATGTCCTTTCATGCCCACAACCATAGCTCACCCCACCTTTAACTCCCGGTGGCAAGAATTCCACGATCACATCTTTAGTGAGCCCGTTCATGTATTCTCGTGCGCAGTTGGTGCTCGACTTTCGCCGACTTCGGAGGTAATACAATGAGCCCTTGGATCGGACATTTCCTCTTTATTCATGGTCCCGACCTTCATCCTTTTGTCCACAGAACACGTTGCCTCGCCCCTCGAGCCGGGGCAATTGCTTACAATGTTGAAGGCCCAATTTCAAAGACCGGGATTCAACTCCACAACTCGCATCAACTAATGGCCGGGTATGCTACCACGGATCCCGGCCTTTCTAGCCTTGCTCGGACAAGGAGGCAAGGTCTGCATCTGATTGCCCCTCCAAGTGCTAAAAGGAGAAGAACTGTCAAGAAAGTGCTTGTTGAGGTAAAACCCTTTACTTTCTGGATTACCAGGTCACTCTGTTCTTGATGAATCATATCATTGTGCATTTCAGACCAGAGCCCAGCAGCCCTCAGAACCAGTACCTGCCAATGCCCCATCCACTGGTATGACCTCTACTGCTCTTTCTTAAGGATGAGCACTGACATTTACCCTTTCAATTTGACACTTGCAGAAGAAGCCATGGAAGAACAGCTTGTAGATGTTCCAGTGGTTCAACAAGCGAGTCCATCCAGGGTTGAATTACCCATCCCAGTGGAGATCTCGTCTTCATCACCCTCTGCAGAAGCAATAAATTCTCCAGAGATGAATCTCCCGACTCAACCGAGCCGTAAGTTCTCCAAAGGTGCCATCACCCGTTGGTCAAGCGAAGATACCCAACCCAACAGAGGCGGCAGACCCGACTTCTCCTCAGCCAGAAACCCACGAGCTGCTAGTGGCCGCATCGGTACCCCCTAGCTTGGAAGTTTCGGCTCTGCCTGGAGCATCTCCTTCACCTGTGATTGCCCCTGCTCAAGAAACCAGCCATGAGGTATCCATCTGCACTTAATTTTGGTACCTCAACGTTTAGCATTCTTAATTCGGCAATGTTGTTTCTCAGGATCAGGCTCCATCATCATCAAGCCTGCCATCAGAGAGCAATATAGCTGCCGAGGTGATGGAAGGAGTGTATCAGCCGCTGCCAGATGAAGTATTGTCAAAGCTCAAAGAAATTGCTGCCTGGCTAGAAAAGGATGCTCAAGATCAGTTCAATGAACTCCATCACTTCGAAGAAATGTTTGAATCTATCAGTCAAGAACTTCCTAAAGACATCAGAGCTTCTCTATCGTCCGTCCATGGCTTAGAAGCCTTTTATGCACCCGTAAGGCACGCTTGGAGGAAATTGCGCTCTCGCCCGGCCATTGAAAAGAGGAAAACTGATGCTGAACATGCTATGAACGGGGCCCAATCCCAAGCAAGAGAGCCACAAGGATGCATTGGCTAACCTGCAAGCTTCCTATGATCTGAAAGTTGCCGGAGAAGGCTGCTCTAGAAGCGTAACCGAGAAGCCCGTCGGCGGAGATAGAGATCGACAAAGAGAAAATAGCCGAACTTCCCGGATTGATAGCGAAGATCCAAGCGGAAGTAAAATTGGCTATCACCAAAATAGAGCAATGCGATGCGTAACTCACCGATTTATCCGTACCCAAAAGGATTGCCGGGAGCCGCCGAACAATTCCCATCTAATAACATCCAATGCTCGTCGTGTAATTGCCAAACTTCGAATGCCCGAATGTCCTTATTGATGTATAACCGAATTGGTCATTCTTGTAATATCTTCTCGTGATTTGTTTCCTTTCTTCGCGCACTTTCGCATGTAATGTCGAACGACCCATTCGGTAGTGATACGCCAACTCCCGAACGGCACTTTTATTTTCTTTAGCCGAACCGGTCAATCCGCACGCGGCTCGGCCTAGAACTCCAAGCGACCCGTCGGCGGGCCGGCCAAGGAAACCTTTCCACCTTCCGATTTTCTTGGGATATGCGCCACGATTCACGCCCACGACTCGAAGCCACGATTCATCCCGCCTGTGCCTATAAATGTTACCATAGGTGCCCCTAGCTCTCCACCGGGCCTTCTAGCTCTCGAATCTTTGCCAATCTTTAGCCCTCTTGCAAACAAGGCACATCCCAAACCACAATGGTGCGCCGCCTCAACCGCCGCCGCGCCTCCGACGAGGCCGAGGGGAGCAGCGCCAATGCGCGCAGGCGGTGATGATCGTCGATCTCTCCTCTTTGATTCTATTCTTGATCTTCTTTTGCCTTGACGATCATCCCCCTTTTTCAGACTGATTCAGTGGAATCCGCCTCATGCGCCGGCCAATCGGCCCCTCCCGGATGACTCTTCGAGTCCGATGGCCACTCCCCGTGCACCGTACGGGGAAGAAGACGCCATCCGCTTCAAGGAGGAGCCGGAGGCGTCCCGTCGCGAGCCGGGAGGACGTCTCCAAGAAAGCGGGCGTGGCCGAGCTAGAATGGGAGGACCGCCGCAAACGGTCGCCGGAGGCCATCGACGGTATGGCTCGAGATTGATTCTTGATCCAGCCCCGGCCTTTGATGCTAATCCTTTCGTTTGCTCTTTGCAGCCCGCAATGCCGAGCTCAACCGCCCAAAGGCGCCGGGTAGAGCAGTTGGCCGAGAAGGTGAATGCCCGCGGAGACACGCCGGCGGAGCGCCTTGCCGCGGTGGAGCGCCGCGTCGACGAGGTGGCCGTCCATGGTGTTCGTTTGGGCACCACCTTGGGCCTGGCTGCGATGGCGACGCATACGGACGTCGACTATTCCACCAGGCCGCGTGGTTTCCGGGGCGGCGCGCCGGAGGACATCGACGAGATCGAGCTCATCCTGGAGCGCCTTGACGGCCACGGCGACGCCATTGCCGAAATTACCCATCCCCAATCTGTGTTGAATAGGCTCTTCGACTAGATTGTACTAGGGATGTGTAAATATCGGCAATAGATGAAGAACTTTTGAATTCTGCACCTGTTTCGCGATGACTTCCCTTTGCATTTTGCATCCGCGAATTTTGTTTTCTTTTAATGCATCCGGAACTATCTTTAGCCGTACGCGCGAGAACAACCGCCCCTTGGCGCAAAATCCACGAGAGGATCCCGGTTCGGCACTCCGTAAACACCGTTCAAGAGAAAACCCTTCGCACTTGGTAGAAAACCCCGCCGCTTGGTATTCCAACAAGGTGTATACCGGCGCTCATCACTCCCAATGCGCCTCTCCGGTCAATAAAATAGCACTCGCGGGGCGCTCTCGCAAATCCACTCGCACACTCCTCCATCATTTCTCATCTCTTCCCCCGCCTCTAGAGGAAAAAACCCCAACGCCATGGACAAGGGTAAACAACCTCAGGAGAGCGGCTCATCAAAGAAGCGCACGATTCGGAAGTGAGTTCTTTCTTGATCCGCTCCTTGTTCTCCCGTTTGATCTTGCGCTTCATGTTTTCCTCTCATCCTTTTCAGCCTTGATTTGCTCCCCGAAGAAGTCATCGGGACCGAAGATGTGCCTGAGTACATCTCCTCCGATTCCTCTTTCGAAGCAGAGGATGCCACGCCTGAACAGAGGACCAACCATCAGCTGCGCCGCCGTGTCCGCACCCGAAGCATGGCCTCAGGGACATGTTCGCCCGTTGCCAAGCCGAGCGCAAGCGTCGCCTGGCTCTGGAAGCACTAGTAGGGGGTAAATGCTCCTGACTCCTTCATGCTTGCATCCGGATTTCTTGCCTCTAACCTTGATTCCTCCCGCTCCGGATGTCTCTCGACAGTACAACAACCCGAAGGCGGCCTGGGATAGCTTGGTAGAGGCCACCAATCGTGGTCATCCTCGTGCGTTCCAAGTTGCCGTCACGGTGGTCCTGGAACAACTGAAGAGGGAGCAACAGCCGAAGAAGTAAAGAAAAGATTGAATCATACTTTCGCTTCTTTCTCCATGCCTTCTGCTTCCCACCTCCTCGGGGGCCTGACCATAAGGGTTGTTAGATGTAAACCTGCACGTGGCAGTTGTAATTGTAGTTTTGTGCTAAGGGCAATGCATCTAGACATTGGCCATCTCCCCTGTTCATGGATTTTTTGTTCCGAAGGCGGCCTCATTCTTGAGTGCCGGCTATCTCCGTGCCGTATGTGTGCAATCATCGATCGATCTCAATGCTAGGATAGTATTTCTTCGGATATCTTCCATTTATTGCAGCGGAAAATTCTTCTCCTAGCAAAGTTTTCAATATGTATGCATTACCAAAAACGCATCCGACCACACGAAAAGGTCCTTCCCGGCTAGGGGACCATTTGCCGAAATCGTTGTATTTAGTTCCAATCGGCAATAATACTTTCCACACTAGATCTCCTTCGCAAATTGCCTTACTTTTACCTTCTTATTGTAGTACTTGGCAACTCGCAGCTTGTTTTTCTCGATATTTTCCAAGGCTCTAAGACGGATCATATGTAAATCTTCCAAGCTCGTCCATCATAGGCCGCCGTAATCCTTGGAGCTTAAATCCTTCGCAAAGCACCACTCTCCTTGAATCTCGATTGCATCTCCCAAGGTAAAATTGCGTGATGCCCATAAACCAACTCGTAAGGAGAGGTCTTTGTAGCTCCATGGGGGGCCATTCGGTAAGCCCACAGCGCTTCACTGAGTACCGAATGCCACCTCCTTGGCTTCTGATCGATCTTCTTCTGTATCAGCTTGATCATGATCTTATTAGAAGCCTCTCGCTTGACCATTAGCTTGAGCATAATATGGAGAGGAATTAAACAATTTGATTCCCATGCTTTCGGCAAAATCTCCGAACTCCAATGACACGAATTGTGCCCCCCGGTCGGTGGTAATCGTCCGAGGGATCCCAAATCGATAGATGATGTGTTTCTTGACGAATTCGATCATGTTTTCTGACGTCACCTTCTTCAGTGGGATTGCCTCGACCCATTTGGTGAAGTAATCTGTAGCCAAAAGCACGAACTTATGCCCCTTGCTAGACGGCGGATTAATTTGGCCAATCAAGTCTATACCCCAACCCCTGAATGGCCATGGCTTGATGATGGGATTCAATGCTGATGCAGGGACTCTTTGAATATTCCCAAACCTTTGGCAATCTTGACATCCCTTGTAATACTCAAAGCAGTCCTCTAATATCGTCACCAAAAGCATCCAGCCTTGTCTAATAACCCACTTCATCCGATAGGCCGACCGGTGCGCTCCACATATCCCATCGTGCACCTCGCTCATCATGTTCTTGGCTTCTTCCGGACCCGTGCATCGTAGCAATACCCCATCTAATGATTTATAGAATAAATTATCATCCGGAAGAACGAACTTAATTGCCTTGTACCCGAGTTTCCTAGAGACTTTTTGGGATGGATCTTTCAAGTAATCAATGATTTCTTTCCACCAATCATCTTCTCGCAAGATCCGCCCCTAATGCACACACTTCGCAGCAAACGCTTCTTGACTCTCCTTGTAACCGCAGGCGCTCCGAGCTAGCCTTCGTTTGCTTCCTCGTTATGCTCTCTAGGAATGTGTTGTAGGGTTACCAATGGGAAGTTCTTCAAGATTTCCCCGCACTCTTCGTAGTAACTCCTTAGCGCTTCGCTCCCCGCACTCGTATTGGCCGTTCAATTGCTTGATTACCAGCTCCGAATCTCCATAGATCTCAACCGAAACGGCCCCGCCTTCTCTCAAATATTGAAGCCCTCGAAGTAGTGCCTCGTACTCGACTCGGTTATTTGTGACGGTGGGTTGTATAGGAATGGCGAATTCAAACATCTCACCTCTAGGCGAAATTAGTAGGATTCCTACTCCCCCACCTTTGCCACACGATGACCCATCAAAAAATAAAGCCCAAGGGGTAATTTCAAGCGAGATCAATTGACGGGTCACGATGTTCGCTTATAAAATCGGCAATGACCCGCCCTTTGATGGCTTTTGCCGATTCGAACTTCAACTCGAATTCCGATAACGCTAAAATTCATTTGCCAATCCGACCATTCAAAATTGGCATAGATAACATATGTTTTATCACATCAAACTTTGAGTATACAAAGTGCATTCGGCATTCAACAAGTAGTGCCGAAACTTTGTACACGAGTAGTACACGCAAAGACACAGCTTTCTCTATAGCCGAATACCTCGGTTTCGGGATCAAGTAGTTTTCGGCTAAGATAAGCTACTACCCGCTCCTTTCCTTCGAATTCTTGAATAAGGGCCGATCCAATGGTTTGTGTATCGGCCGCCACGTACAACTTGAAAGGCTTGTTTAGCCGAGGAGGAACCAAAGACCGGCGGCTCCTTCATGTACCGCTTGATCTCATCAAAAGCCTTTTGTTGTTCGTCGCCCCATGTGAATTTCTCGATCTTTCTTTAGCTTCAGCAATGGAGAGAATGGCAACACCTTCGTGATAAATTTGAGATGAATCTTCTCACGAAGTTGATCTTGCCGAGTAATGATTGCAATTCCTTGAGGTTGGTTGGAGGAACGACTTCATCAATGGCTTTCATGCTCTTTTTGCCAACTTCGATTCCCCCTTCGTGGACCAAAAACCCCAAGAACTCTCCGGTCGATACCCCAAAAGCGCACTTGTTTGGATTCATCTTCAAACCGTGTTTCCGGTGCACTCCAAGGTCTTCTTCACATCTTCCGGATGGGTGTCATGACTTAAGGACTTGATCACCACGTCATCAATGTAGATTTCCACGGTTTTGCCGATCAACTCATGAAAAATGTAATTCATGGCCCGTTGATAGGTTGCACCGGCATTTTTCAACCCGAATGTCATGACTATCCACTCAAATAGGCCTATATGACCAGGACATCTAAAGGCCGTCTTTGATATGTCTTCTATTGCCATGAAGATCCGATTGTATCCCGCGTTGCCATCCATGAAACTAATCACCTTGTGTCCAAGAAGCCGACGTCAATCAACAAATCGGCAATAGGCATCGGGTATCCATCCATGGGAGTAGCTCTGTTTAGGTCCCCGAAGTCTATGCAACCCTCATTTTTCCATTCTTCTTATACACAGGGACGATGTTAGAAATCCACTCCGCATATCTGCACGGCCGAACGAAGTTTGCGTCAAGTAATCTTTCGATTTCCTTCTTCACATCGGCCAATACTTCATCCTTGTAGATTTTCCGGGGTGGTTGCTTATATGGTTTGAAACCAGGCTTGATTGGCAACCGATGCTCGACGATGGAACGATCCAATCCAGGCATCTCCGAGTAATCCCAGGCGAAGCAATCTTTATATTCTTTGAGAAGCTCAATTAAATTCCCCCGAAGTCCGGTTGCAAATTCGCACTGATGAACGTCGGCCTTGGCTTATCACCACTTCCAATGTCAACTTCCTCCAGCCTTATCGACCGACATGAATCCTCACCCTAATTTGCCATCGGTGCCGTCCACGGGGTTCTCCATTAAAAATTACTATAAGAGCCGACCGCTTGAATCGGCCGTTGGTCACCGCCGACAGTTCAACAGACCTTCTCCCCGTCCTTCCCCGAGAAGCAATCAATGCCTTGGTACTCCCGTAAGGCCGGTTCCATGTTGGCCACGCTCACGGAGTCATCCGCCCGGACGACCTCGATCTCATCATCCACCCACCGGATAAGCCGTTGATGCATGGTGGATGGGACGCAGCAGCTTAGCATGAATCCAGGCCCCGCCCAAGCAAAGCGGCCGTAGGCTCCTTTGCCTTCGATGACAAAGAAAGTGGTGAGCAGCGTCTTGGACCCGATCATCAAGTCCACGTGAGCGCATCCTTTGGTGTCCGAGGGGTTCCGGCGAAGTCGTTCAAGATGATGCTTGTAGGCGTCAAATCGCTCGGGCCCATGCCAAGCTTCTCGAAGGTGGTGTACGGCATTACGTTGACCGCCGCTCCACCGTCGACGAACATTTTGGTCAATGGCTTGCCATTGACGTACCCCCTCAAGTACGGCCGGCCTCATATGGCGATTCTTGGCCGGCTTGTCGAAGATGGCCTCGCTTGGCCGCACCGTTGTGCCATCATCCCCTCGGGCCGCTCGTCATCAAAGGAAGCTTCCTCCCCGCATAACCCGGTTAGCAGGAGCCATGAACTCGTTCGGCGAGAAGTATACCATGCATGTAGTAGCCGAACGCTTCGATCCTTCCGGTTGGTCCTTGGGGCGCCACGTCCGCTTCGTCCGGATCTCGGCTTGTCTCATCTCGCGGTTCCTCAAGCGCCGGACCCGCCTCTTCGGCTCCTCCTCGGGCCGGGTGGGCACCATTGCCCTTCTCGCCGACGTGGACATCTTCGTCCTCTTCCCCGATCGGCCCACCCGAGATCGCCTTGGCGCTTCCCGGGGTGATCGATGACTTCAATTTTTTGGCGCCGATCCCCATTAGGGTGGATCCTTCCAAGTCTCTCGTGGACGGATCGGCGATTGCGCCTTCCCCGCTCGTACTCAACATACCCGTCGCCGCATTCGGGACGGTTCTTCAATGTGGGCGGTTTTAGACCCTCATTCCAGACAATGCCCGAAGAAGGCGCATCCCCGGTGTGCGCGCTCCCGCTCGCGCGTGTACCGCTCTTGGTCCCTTCGCGCGCCTCTTCTTCGGCCTCGCGCCGCTCCTCCTCGTGGCGACGCTTCGGTAGCGCTCTTTCTCTATTTGGCGCCGCCATTTGTTGAGGAGAATGCGCGACGTCACCTTGGGCTTAGGCCCGGATGATTCCCCAATCTCGATGTGGCTCTTAAGAACGCGGGGGCGTCGCCTTGTACTTGCTCCGGGTCACCCGGCGCTGCGGGTCCACCGCTCCACCTTGCTTGGACCTCGGGCCGAGGTCGGGACCTTGACCTTTCCCTTCTCCTCGGCCGTTATCGCATTGACGTAAAAGCCGAGCATGTTCTCGAGGAAAGGGGCGGCCATCCAGCCTTCATCTTGTTATCGAACTTGAGGTGTCCCTCCCGGATAGCCTTCGGATCCTCATCCCGAAGACCCCGCAATCGTTGATGG
The DNA here is from genome assembly GCA_947561735.1 of Cenchrus americanus. Taxonomy (NCBI): domain Eukaryota; kingdom Viridiplantae; phylum Streptophyta; class Magnoliopsida; order Poales; family Poaceae; genus Cenchrus; species Cenchrus americanus. The sequence continues at coordinate 109,017,455 of OX387243.1, forward strand.
AGTGTGAATCCCCGTCATGGAAGCCACAGTAACGTCTCGCTTTGACTCCATCAAGCCGAAGCATAGAATGCCCCTCGGGCGACTTAATTCGGCCTTCTTTCACTAAGAGCTCAAACAACTTATCGACCTTCGTGATGTCAAAGTCGTAAGTCCCTTTGGTCCGCTTGACCCAACGCCGATTCATTGTCAAGGGCTCTTTACCCCACATGATTTCCGCCGCGGCTACCTCCAATTCATCCTCGAATCCTCGAACGGATCGGCTTTGTCCAGAACCGGTTGTAGATGTCGGCCGACGTCGTGTCGCTTGCCAAATTTGGGGTCCTTCTTGAGGCCATATGCCCGATTGCTCATCGAGATAACTTTTGTGACGGCCGGCCCGGGTTCTCAAACTCCATCCCAAATAGCTTCTCGCGCACGGCCGGCAACATCCCGGCGACGGCCATATCGGCCCACCGATCCTCCGGCAAGTTCGGCCGAGAAGCACATTCCTTTGACTTCCCCGAATCTTCGAGAAACTCCGGCGGTGTTTCGCCGTGCCTTTGCTTCGTGGGGGCGAGATCAATCGCCTTCTTCTCGTAGCTGCCGCTGAAATAATGAGCGTGGAACTTACGCTCCAAATCCTTCCATCTAGCCACTGATTCAGGAGGCAGGGACGAGAACCACTGAAAAGCTGGACCCGTCAGCGAGGCGGGGAAGTAGCGAACCCTGAACGCCTCCTCGGCCGAGCATTCCCCAAGCTGCATGAGGTAACGGGCGATGTGCTCGACCGTGCTTGTCTCGTCCCCGCCCCGAGAACTTTGTGAATTCCGTTGGCGGCTTCACCCTCGGCGGCAAGAGCACGTTATAGTACCACTGCGGGAACGGCGGCCTATAAGCGGGGCCCCCGCATCTTAGGCTTGAGGCCGAACCGATTTTGCATCAATTCGGCCATCTTGCGCGCTAGGGCGTCATCTTCTGCGCGCGCCCGCAACCGGCGCGTACCCCCGGGTGCGGGAAGGCGTCGAACGCTCCGTAATTTCCCACTTCATGATAACCACCGCCGTACAAATTCTTCTCCGGGAGCCGTTGGTCGACGGAGCAATTCTCCGACCGGATCAAGTGGGGCCCCGTACGAGCCGAACACTAGGTCTCCGTACGTAGGCCGGTACGGATTCGGCGCGTTGCACAGCCGACCCGTGCCGCTCCGTGGTGGCGGCGAGATTGGTTGACTTCCCGAAGCTTGCAACGGGGGCCGAACCGGCCGCCCCCCGCCGCCCGCGGAGGAGGTTGGAACGCTTGGCTTCCGCGCTCCGAGGAGGAGGCCGCCGTGGCCGGCTCCGTAGCGGCGGCCGAGAGCTTGATTCACCCGGCTCTACGGTGCTCTTCTCGGAAGGGCGCCTTCCCGAACGCTTGCTCCATGCCCGGCCAAAGATGGCCACCATCATCCGTTGGAGCGATCCGAGGAAGGCCTTGTTGTGCTTGGTGAGCATGTGACTCCGCCGACTCTTGGAATACCCGCGCGCATTCCTCCTTTTCCCCGCCGAGACGTAGCATCGATTTCTCCCGTAGCGCACTCTAGGCATCTCGTTCTTCGGATATGGGACGCCGCTTCGTTCTTCTTAAACGACGAAGCAGGCACTTCGCCGAAATTGATCTACGACGTCTTGGAGCTGCCGCCGCCGCTCCGGAGAAAGATCTTCTAGGTTGACATCCATAAGGTCCGCGATCTCGTGCATCTTGAATCAATTCGGCCGTTGGTCCCACCGGGCGTGCCAAAAAGTGTGTTGGCGCAAAAAGTGCACTCAACGCCAATCACACAAAGCAAGCCGAACAAAGCCGGCTTCACACGCGCGAGAGAGCAAATGACGTGCCGCTCAATTTTTCCCGAAAATTAACAAAAGATAAAGCAAGTTAAATACCAAAGCTTGGAACTTGCCGGTGGTACCGTACGGTTCCATATTTACGTCTAAAGAGCCAATTGGGATAACACATAGCTATGTAAAGCTATCCGTCAAAGAACCACGAACCATTCGGGCAACCACAAAGGGAAAAGGAGCACTACCGAATGGATGACGTAAGCATGACAACGATCGGTCTTTGTATAGACAAAGATGCAAATGCAAAGTTATGACCGATCCCCATGAAAATTAGCATCAAATAAATAAAGTAAAGCACGGACATGATCATGTATTAAATAAGCATGCATAGATCCGAAGCACTAGTCTACCGCATGTCTAGTTACTTTAAAATCCGTCGGGTACGATATCAAACAAATCTATCCACCGCATGATACGACTTGCATGAAAAAACGTACCACTCTCCACAAATAGATCTATCCACCGCATGATACAATCTAAATATGGAAAGCTAAAAGCATACATTATTTAAAACATAAATAATGCACGTGATCTACTCGTGAAGAAACATAACCGAATGCGGCCGAACAACCGATTCGGGGTCCATGAAGAAGGAACCAACATTACCACGTGAATAAATCTATCGATCGATTTGGAAATCTAATCCACCGGATGACTAGCTCCAAAGCAACCCAAAAACCTCGCATCTACCGCATGATACCCGGTTCTTTCAAGATTTATACGAACATAGCAAGCTTGAACCCGCAACACGTAACAACCTAGATCGATTCGGTTTCGGCTATCGGAAAGCATAAAATCCACGCGTCAAAACACGAAACCTGCTCGAACAAGGATCATAAAAGAGATATAGCCGATCCAAACCCATCTAGATTGGGCAAAGATGTGTTACATGAATTAAAACATAAAGTAAAACTCAAGATAACACGGGATAACTTAATGAATCTATTGGATCTTGCCAAAATCCAATAGAGCCGATAACTAGCTTCAAGCCGATCTTAGCCTACCGCATGGCTCATGATCTAACAAGAAACCCTCTTGAACCAAGCTTGAATCTACCGCATGACACGAAGCATGGTAACAAGACTACTTGCATCGATCTAAATCCACCGCATGATACTAGACATGATACAAGGTTGCCGGTACTCACGGAGGTCGACGGATCGATTGGCTCTCTCGAAGAACTCGACGACACGACAAGGACTCTAGGGTTTGGCGTAAGGCCGGTGTGTATTGAGGAATGATTGTGTTTTTTACATACATTCGGGGGTCGTATGTATACCCCGTTGAGTACAACCGCGAATGGATTCATTGCCTAACTAAGCTCGATCGCCTATCCATCCATTCGTCTCCCCGATTGAGCCACGTCACCGTCCAATCCCGCAAAATCAGCTCTCTCGTTCCTTTGCCGAACCGGAGCGGATAGCCGACCGCGCATCTCTTTGCCGAAAATCTCTCGAAAATATCCTTTCTTCCACCGGACGAACTCTTTTTCGAACCGGACCCACAGTCGACTCCTTACCAAATTTTGGTGTTAACAGTTTCATCTGTGTTTCCTTTGCTTTTCTTCGAAGATCTTCTTCTTGAGGCCTTCAAAGGTGCCGCCGAGCCACTCGGCCACAAAGAACGGAGCAGCAACCTTCACAAGAAGGCTCGGGCGACGAGATCGGAAGGATTTATCACCACAAATCTCAGAGAATACCCGATTGATTCTTCTCTTGTGCTTCACCAAGTTCTTATAAGCCTTGTATTCATCATGGTGGACTCGCCAATCATGGCGTTAACCTTTTTGTCCACCTTTCATGAACTCTTCAGCACTTTGGCCATCTTTCAGCTGAAGGCCGAATCGGGGAAAGGGAACTTCTTGTGCCGTCCAATTCACGTTGAAAGTGACAATCTCTGAGGGAGCCCAACCATGAGAAATTGGACAGATCTCAGCGGTGCTGTATTCTTCAATAATGTCGCGGCCACCGAAAATTGTGCTAGCCAAGTGGAATGCACTTTCGCAATTCCTGATTCCAGCCGCTCGATGGTTGTATGAAGCGGTGCAAGTGGTGGTCAGTGCTTCAATAGGCGAAGAAAGAGGGTGAGCTGGTCCGTCGTAGCCAGGAACCTTAGACATGTCCACCTTAACATAAAACCAGTAGGAGCTCCAGTCTTCGGATAAGTTGGTCTTACAGCAAGGCACGATCTGAATTCGCGTAAGTCCTTTTCACGTATTTTGCCTACGCGTATTGAAAGTGCAGCATGCGTAGTGCGCCTCGTAGTGTCGGCTGTCGTCAAGTTTGATTATGTCCGGCTCGATGACTAGCTCGAACAAATGTGTGAAAACGTCGGCACTAAAATTGCACCTAAAGGTCCTCACAACCCAGAAAAACTTGGACAGTTCCAGGAATGAACTCGATGACAGCTGATGAATCTTCACGGAGAACTTGTCCAGAATCGCAGGCAAAAGAGAATCACAGGGAAACCTAAGCCCGCAGGTGAAAAAGTCGCGAAACACGACGACTTCATCAGCCTCGGGGGTAGGAACCTGCTCATCGAGGGGAGCGCGGCCATTGCCCGCAGGAAAGAATCCGGCTGCCTCATACTCTCAGATCAAGTTGGTCGTTACTTTAGATTCGCCAAAGACAAAGGATGGAGGAAGCGACTTCGAGCGTTTCATGGCAATAAGCTCTTTCGGGTCATCATCCACATCTTCAATATTTTCTCCCTCATATCCAATCTCTCCCTCCTCACGGTTCTCAGATCCACCAGTAGCTGGGTTTTCTTCCGGAAGATGAGCGTTCTTAGTTTCTAGAACTTCTTCGGCAGGCAGAATACCAGCCGCAGCCAACTCTTCGGACGTCATGGGTCTTGCGGTGCTTTTAACACGGGCCACCTAATTTGCAGTAGTACAAGGGCAAAACCTAAGATGACATTTATGAAGCAAAATACACGAAACAAAAATTTACGAATTCGAATGTTGAAAAGTAAAAGATAATAATTGAAGAACAAAGAAAGCAATACCTTAGAAAATCGAGAAAGTCTTGAAGCTTCGGACTCTTTGTCGCGAAGAGCCTTTCTGCGAAGATGCAAGCAAAAGTTCGGAGAAAGTGATGGAGCGGTGAAAATTTTTTTACGGTGTGAACATCTCTATTTATAGGGGAGAGGGGGTAGTTTCAAGAAACTGCCTCGATATGACCGTTGCGAGAAATCCGGAGGACGCGTGTCCACTCCGACATCCGAGGGTGACGTTTTTTACCAGAATTCAAGGATATTCGCGGAATTGGATCGTCAGAGTCAACTCGCTTCCCCGAGGGGCTAGTGTTGGGGAATTCGGGAAAAACCTTACACCCTCGAAGCGTCGGGTTTGTCGATATTCGTGAAATAAGTTTGTGGATCATCGTCGGAATGATAATTCCAGTTTCATGAAAGCGGGACATTCATGCGGGGAATCTGACGGGTTTCTGAGTGTTTTTCAAGTTTTCAAGTAATGTGCGAAAATGATAGCCGAATCTGGCTTCTTCGCGTGAATCCGCTGTCCATTTCAGGATGATTGAAACCTGCGAAGCTCTGGAATCATGAACCTGCGAGGCCCGGGATCATGAACGTGCGAAGCTCCGGAATCGGGGATCTGCGAAATTTGGGAATCTAATGAAGTCCAAATTCAGAGGTTATGATATATGAAAATCTTCACGTACAAAAGATTCGGAAACCAGTAAGAAGCCGAGTCAAAGACGTTGCCTCAAAAGTCTGGGTTTGACGTGCGAACTAGTGGCAGGCTTGTAAATGTATTAAATTAGCCACTCAAATCATGGGACGTAAAACACATTTATGTACACGTTCACACTAGAAATATTCCTTAGATTCTAGGTATTTTCGGAATGTAAAAGTCCATTCGTCTCCCTATAAAAGGGGGTGCGAGGGTACGTGTAAAAAGGTTCACAACTTTTGAGGCGAGTGCATACTTTCGGAGATTCTTTGTCTCCTAACTCTTTGCGAACTGTGTGCTCACGTTCTGAACTCTTGTGTTCGGCGATTCCCTCTGATTTTTCGGACCCCCAACACGCGCAGAGGAGGGAGAAGTCGAACTCGAACCGTGTGATGCGATCCTTCTGAGGAATCACGTCACGCGGCTTGTCCCCCTCGACTAAACACGCTAGAGGCAGTAGTCCTGCAGCGTAAAGCCTGAAACAAATAAGGTTAATTTATTAGTACAAACATAAGTATAAAGGAAGATAGGTACATTAAGATAGCATTATTTCACGTTTGGGAACCCAAAGGTCATGGATTGAACCCAAAGGTCATGGATCAGCATCAACGTACGTGTAGTGTGAGAACATACATGTCTAAGATCCTCTCCGAGCACCATCCTATTTGTTTGCTCTTTTGTAGACCATGTGGAGCACCCATGACTCCACCCTTACTCATCGGATCCCTCATTCTAAGCCTACTCGTGTTCACCTTTCACCACCCTAAGTCCTACTTGTGTTCACCTTTCACCACCCTTGGTTTGAATATCGACTAAAGTTAGCTTTGAGGTTTGTGCTATAAAACATGATCGTTAGGTTGACTTTTGTAAAGTATAATTATCATGCGTAAAGAAGAGCAGTATTGTACTATCTTATGTACAACTGATGATTTCCTGGGTGATTGTAGGAAAACAGCTTACTCGCGGATCAACACATAGGTTGACTACTCGCGGATCAACTTTGGTAAAAGTTATTCTGATGAGACCGAGTCAAATGGATCGGTCTAACCTCGGGCAATGGCGTCCAATCATATAGGGAAAGTGGCTAGGGTTAAGCTAGGGAAATGCAACATATTTATTGGTCTATAGCTAAGCCAATAAATAAATGCTAACAAGTACTCCCTCCGGTTTGGTAAATAAAGTCGTTTAGGACAGCGACACGGTCTCCAAAGTACAACTTTGACTTCTTTTTATAAAAATGTTTGTTAAAAACTAACATATATATACTTTTATAAAAGTATTTTGCAAGACAAATATATTCATGTAGTTTTCACATTTCCAAACTCAATGACTTAAAAGTTATTCATTATTTATATTCCCAATGTTTGACTCAAATCATGTCCAAAACGACTTCATTTACCAAACCAGAGGGAGTATCGCGACGTTAAGTTCATGTGTGGATACAAACCTTGTCACATGTTTGATACTAATTACAAGTATAAACATAAATTAATTACAAAATTAATTGCATAAATGAATGATAATTCAAAAGATGAATCTATTAAACCTAATTGGTCATGAATGAGCTCAAGACTTCTGCAGTTAGTTATATAATTAGCTCGTATTTAGTCTTAATTAGCATTTGAGCACACTCTAACTCAATCGAGTCATTGTTTATATTTGCCTATCTAAAGCAAGTTAATCACACGACTATCCGCAACAAGGAAAGGAATTACCACTAGGCCACAAACGATTTGTGCTGACACATAAAAAATAGAGTGATGGCGGGCGCACTTGGCACCTGCCAGCACTGTGGTGTAGGGGGCATCGGGGCAACACCCGCCAGCACAGATGGCTCAGTGCTGGCGGATGACATAAGCGCCCGCAAGCACAACTGACCTTCATTTGTGCTGGTGGGTTCTTATGTCACCCGCCAGCACAAATGTTTTTTCCAATTTTCATGAATGAATATAGTCAAAAGTATTTAATTAGTCACATACTCTATCTTATGTACTAAATATATTTTGAATATGCATTATACCACGTATGTGTTGTTGTGTAGGAGTTTCAAGTTTTTTTTGAAGTGGTTTACTATTTTCTATGATTTAAATGATTGTAAGCAAGTTAATAGAAACTAATTGACATTTGAACTAAAATTTTGAAGATTATTAATGTATTTCCCACTTAAAGTACATGAAAAATTTTAGAAGTTTATTAATGTATTTCTCACTTGTTTTATAACTTCTTAGGGGGAAATTTTCTAATAATATCTAATAAGGTCCAAAAATTATGTAAATTTGTAGGATGTCATGTTGTGAGTCCATGACCTTAACATAAAAGTTTGAACATGTTATGAGAAAGTTAGACTATACATTGTTTACAATTATACACTTTACTTGCAATGTTTCATATAACTCAAGAGGTGTTTCAATCTATAGTTAAATACGAACCAACTAGTTACAATATTTATGTTATTAGTAAAACTATTATTTTTACATACCTTATAAGATATTTCTATTCAAGTGTACAAGTTTCAAATTTTTTAAAACTCATTTAACAAATATTTGAAAATCTTAAAATTTTGATGAAACATCGGTGCGGCGCTAAAGTCACGTGCCAGCAACAGAAGAGTTAGCCTGGCGGGCAGTATTAGGAGCGCAAAACCAGTTCGGCGCGCGGTCGCTCCAAGCGACCGCTCGCGCCCATCCAGCGCGCCCCACGTGGGGGACTTGCTTCTCTTTTTTTCAATAATTTTTCTTATGACATAAGTTATATGCATAACTCTTCTTTACGGACTAAGTTATGCACACAACTCGACGTTTACGGAAAAAATTATGCGCACAACTTATCGTTAGAGAGAAAAATATACACACAAGTTATTCTTCAATTTAGTTCAAATTTTACGCGAATCAAACTTATGCTGAAAAATTATGTGACAAAATTTATAAATTATGCATTAAAGTTGTGTGTCTAAGTTATGATATTCCAAAAATAGAAATTTGTGGGAAGAACAAATTTTCCAGAAAAAGAAAGTGAGAAGGGGGAGGAAGGCCAACCGAACCAGTCGCCATCACAAATCCTATCGGATGTGGCGGGAAATGAAAATTCGCATTTGTGAAGCACCAAAGAAATAATTCACCCGCGGTACATCTAGGGATGGCAACGGTGTGACAACCCGCCTAGGAAAATACCGTACTATCGCCTAAGACCGATCCACTTTGGTCATTAAGCAATAATAAGGTATCATCCTGTCGTTAGTTGCCGGGTTAACGCCCGGTAAATCACTTGAAAAGCAACAAGAATCGAATATATGCATTAAAACTCACTCGAAGGCGAGTCCAGAGATACAACATCATTGATATCCAAATTCATACCCCGTAGGGTTTAATTATTACAAACCATAGTTTTTTTCACGATGAAATAGTTCGAGTTTTGAAAAGCAAATGAAATTAACTAGCAGAAGCGAAGACACCACGGGAGGCCATCCATGATGCTTTCGGTAGTTGTCCTCCACCCACTCCGGCTCCCGGCCGGCGGGATCTCTCCGGCCACACATCACCGAAGGCATTACCCGGATCAACACATTATAGCAAGGCCGAGTATACTAATACTCAAGCAAGACTTACCCGTCGGTGATATCTACTTCAACAATTCTAGACCATGAAAGGCTTTTTGGCTCTTGGGGTTGCTTTTGCTAAAAGCAACAAAGAGTAGGTCCTTACCTTCAAGATCTTAGCACAAGTTCTAGTAGGTTTAGTCTTTACTACATTAGCCAACTAGTACAAGCAAAGTTGTACAATAAAATTAATCAACCATAATATTCATCAACTTCCATCATTAGGGATCAAATGATTAGTGGAGTAAGTACTCTCGGATAACGGTGAGAGGCCGACAATCGATTGATTTAAACCTTGCAAGGTAGACCCAAACACACGGTGGGCTGTCCCCGCGAGGGCAACTTTCCCGGCCGTCCCCATAAATCCTCGGGTCGGGATTGAATCTTACGATCTTTGGTGCAGCTATCCGGCATACCCCGCGAGATACCCGGAGTCACCATACACCACCGGTGGCGAGCCGTGAGAGCGAATCCCAAGAGTAGTAACGGTAGGATCCCTCGCCGCCTCATTAAGGTACTAGGCTTACCGGCCCCATAACCGGCATGTGCTTAGTACGTTCAAAAACTTAACCCACATAACCACTGGACCGGAGCCCAGATCCCATACTCTTACCACGTGAGCAATCCATTTAAGGATACATTGTGATTCCTATCTAGGAACCTATTCTCGCGAGTGAGGCCATCACCCGACTTGTAACGGTCCTATAGCTTAGCAGCTATCGACCTGTCATACTAGTAAGGACAAAGGTACCTATGGATCATGCATCTAGGGTTTCATTCAACTCCTGAACGTAAATGCACAATCATTCATAAATAATTGAATAAAGAATTTTAAAACTAGGTTAGATGCACCGGAGCTTGCCTTCGTCAGCTAGGTTAGCTTGGGCACCCTCGGTGTCGAGTACTTCCACGTACTGCAGCGACGCTTCCGCTCCTCCTTCCTCGGTTTCCGGGACAAGGGAGTAATCTCCGTCCGGAAGATCTACACGGAATGCAATGCACTTTAGGTGATGTGATAGTTTGTTGTCTTATCCAACTCTAGTTGGTCATATTCACCTTAACAAGCATCTATCTAAGGTTTCTCTTTTAGGAAGGTTATTGGTTGTACCTGGGTTACATCTTTTATTCCATATTTGAATAAATGTTTTTATTAAGCTTATCATTTCATGTGAAAGCTTTAATTCCTTTCATCTTTACAAGCGAGGCATAACTAGCACTTTTATTTATGAATTACTTTCTGATCAGTGATGATAATTAATTATCTTTTTAATTATATTAAATAATACTTTTCAAAAAGGAAAAGAATTAATTAGGGATTTTTCTTATTTGATTTCCCTTCAATATTAAAAGAGCATTTAAGCTTTTTATTAATCAATTAAATTACCAAAAATTAAATGAGTGTTTCTTAAGCTTACTAGCACCTATCCTGGTCCATTGGACCCACATGTAAGTGTTGGATGTTAGGAAATTAAATATTATGGAAAATAACAAAGGCTAGCTAGTGATTCCATTTAAATGCATATAAAACTAAATAAGCATCAAAATGATCCCAACTCTCCCACGCATGCTCTCTGGTCCTAAACAAGCCTAAAGGACCAGCATGTTCACATGGAACCTCTACTGAACTTGGTTTATTAATTTTTAAAGGAAAGTATGCATAAAACAAGAATAATTATTGCTGTTAATCTAAAATTCATGATTAATTCACAGGATGTGTAATTTGGCATTACAGGACAGTGTGCACAAGTTGAGCTCAAGAACATAAATATATTTAACAGGAAAAATCATCTAAGCAGTTACTACAGGAATGGAAAAGAATTTATCTAGCAAGATCTACTGCATAACTTTGTGCATTTTTTGGCACAGCATCTAGTCACATCCTAACACACAACATATCCAAAATTTGGCTACAGAGGAGTTATAGATTTCAGGTTATGACAGATCTATGTGTAACACATTTGTATTTTTCCTGCTAAACCTATTTAGAATCTAGCCCTGAGTATATAACAAAAGAGGTGGGATTTATCATCCTGAGCGCTACAAAATTGGTTTGGTATTTTTCTGATTTTTTTGTGAATTTCTAGGCATTTTTCAAGTCACTGGACCAAACTGCAAGAAAAGCTAGTTAGTTTTCTTCACAACTAAGTCCCTGGAATTTACAACCGTGCCCTCGCGGTGGCGGGAGGGCTCGCCGGCGGCGATGTGGGGCCGGGCCACGGTAACATGTGGCACGGGGGTGCAATTGGCCTCACCCTGGGTTGATTGGCTGTGGTGGCGGGGTCGGGGCGAGCTCCGGCGAGGGCGCGCGGCGGCGGCGGCGGCGGCACCCACGGCGGCTCGGGGAAAAGGGGCAAGGAGGCGCGGTGCCGGGCAACGGGCGGGCCTTGGAACTTCACTAGCACCTACCGGAGCTATTAGGGTGGTGGCCGGCCGGCGACGAGCACGGGAGCTCCGGCGGCGTGCGGCGGCGGCAATGGCGGGGAGGAGCACGGGGTGGCACGCGGAGGGCGCGGGGGGGGGGGTTAAGTAGGTGCTCGAGCTTGGGATGACGAAGGGTGACGGCGCAAGATGCCGGCCGTGCCACGGCGGCTCGAGGCACGCGCGTACGGCGGCGGCGTCGCCGACGGACCGCCGGTCCGTGGCGCGCGCGCGTGCGCGCGGCGTGGCGGCGCGGACTCGGCGTGCCTCGGGGCGGGGGACGTGTTGGGGCGAGTGGGACCTCGGGATGGAGCGCATTGGGGTGGGTGCGGCCTTGGGAGGCGTGTGCGCGGACGCCGGGGCCGGCGGCGCGCGGCCGGCGACGGGCGGCGCGCGCGCGCGCGCGACGCGCGGCGCGCGCGCGCTCCGGCCCCAACCATTTCCCCCCTGGGGCAACCTTTGAAATTCATTTGCTCCAAAATTTTGTATAAAAGTCGACCAAGTGATGAATACCAAAGTTGTAGATCTAGGTACCAGCAACATTTTCTACAAAGGCTATATGGGGTTTTTCTGCCTGGATTTGAAATTATTTGAATGCCAGCTTTGAATGTCAGCCTGTCTTGGCAAACAGTGTTTTTTGCCTTGCAATGGAGTTTTCAAGTTTTTCCCTTCAAAATTTGAAATGCCAATCTACATGAAAGTTGTGTCCCTCATCAAGACCTACAACTTTCCTAAAGGTAGAATTTTAAGTGTTTAGGTGAATTTTGGAGAACGCGGCAAAAGTTCCGTAAGCATTTTGTGGACACCGGGGTGGCAAGGGGTTTGACCCAACCTTTGACCATGGGTTGGCCCCACAAGTGTGTTTACTATTCATTTAGGGTCACTAGGGTGTGTTAGTGAGTTTTCCGAGGTGAGGGCCCGGAGTTGACCTAGGTTTGACCACGGTTGACCCTTTGACCAGGCTAATCCGGTCATTAGCGTTAATGACGGTAATTAAAAACCCGGGGCGTCACGGCTTACCCCCCTTAAACGGAATCTCGTCCCGAGATTCGATTTGACAACGAAGAGATGGGGAGAAAGACTCACTTTGTTTCGAGATTGGAGGAAGACCGGAAACTTGGTGTTAAGATAATCCTCCGTCTCCCATGTGGCTTCTTCCTCCGTGTGATGGCTCCATTGGATCTTGTACATTCGCACGGTCCGCTTCGGGTCTTTCGCTCTTTCTGATCTAGTACTTTCAATGGATGCTCGACGAGCGAGAAATCCGGCTCGATCCAAGCATTAGCTTCCGTGATGATTTCATTCTCCGGAACAGGCATTCCCTTCTTCAACTGAGTTACATGGAACACATTGTGAACCTCGGAAAACCATTCTGGCAATTGGATATGGTAAGCCACGGGTCCACATACTTCTATGACTTCATATGGTCCAATGTAGCGCGGGGCTAACTTTCCCTTGACTCCGAACCTTTGCACACCTTTGGTGGGGGATACTTTCAAATACACGTAATCTCCCACTTCAAAGTGTCGAGGTATGGTTCCCTTGTCATGGTAACTCTTTTGCCTCATCTGTGCCATCTTCAAATTCTCTCTTATCACTTGCACCCTTTCTTCGGCCTCTTTAACTAATTCTGGCCCGAAGAGTGTTCTCTCTCTCCGCCTCGACCAATTCGGCGGAGTGCGGCATCTACGTCCGTATAGAGCATCGAACGGTGCCATTTTCAAGCCGGCTTGATAGTCGTTATTGTAAGAGAACTCGCCAAGGACAAACACTTGTCCCAACTCTTGTCAAAGTGCAAGATGCTTGCTCTCAACATGTCCTCTAGAATCTGATTTATCCTCTCCGTCTGACCATCGGTCTGCGGATGATAATTGGAACTGCGGATCAGCTGAGTTCCCAAACACTCATGCAACTGTTCCCAAAAACGGGCTACAAACTGAGTCCCTCTATCAGAGATTATAGTCTTTGGGATTCCATGCAGACGAACTATATGATCCACGTACAACTCTGCATATCGTTGCACGGAGTAAGTGGTGTGCACGGCAATGAAGTGAGCGGTCTTGGTAAGTCTGTCCACAATTACCCAAATAGAGTCCTTCTTTCTAGGGGTTAGGGGTAAACCCACAATGAAATCCATACTAATATCGTCCCACTTCCACATAGGTATCGACAGGGGTTGGAGTACTCCTGCCGATTTCAAATGACTTGCTTTCATCCGGTGGCAAGTATCGCACTCGGCTACATACTTGGCTACATCCACCTTCATATTGGACCACCAAAAATTCTCGTTTCGGATCTTGGTACATCTTGGTACTACCGGGATGAATAGAGAATTTGGACTGTGAGCTTCATCTAGAATTATTTTCTTAATTTCGGGTCAACGGGGACCACTAGACGTTTCCCAAACCGGACCACATCTTGGTGATCCTTCCGGAAACAAGTGTACTTTGGGTCTCCTTCGCTAGTTTCTCGCCGATGGTTTGAACATCCGCATCATTGCGGCTGGCGGTGACAATCCCGTCATAAAGATTTGACTCGCCGTCAAGGCATAAAGAATTCCCTGCGGTACCACTTCTAAGTTGAGCCTTCTCATTTCTTCACACAAGGGTTCACTGACTGGCTCCAACTCTAGGTGGTTGCAATGATCTTTGCGGCTAAGAGCATCCGCAACAACATTTGCTTTGCCGGGATGATAGTGCACTTCTAGGTCATAATCCTTAATCAGCTCAAGCCATCTTCTCTGTCTCATATTCAATTCTGACTGGGTGAAGATGTATTTGAGGCTCTTGTGGTCGGTAAAGATATTGCAATGATTACCCATTAGATAATGTCTCCATATCTTGAGGGCATGAACAACGACGCCCAATTCAAGATTATGGGTAGGATAATTGAGCTCATGGGGTCGAAGGGCTCGTGAAGCATAGGCAATGACTCGGCCTTCTTGCATAAGGACACAGCCGAGACCCGTGCCTGATGCATCACAAAAGACTTCAAACGGTTTGGAATTATCGGGTTGAGCTAGCACTGGGGCTGAAGTTAGGTGTCGTCAGAGGGTGTGAAAAGCTTTCTCACATGCTTCACTCCACACAAATTTCACTCCTTTCTTGAGTAATTCGGTCATGGGTTTTGCGATTCTAGAAAAGTCAGGAATGAATCGACTGTAGTATCCCGCCAATCCTAGGAAACTGCAGATTTGATGCACGGATTTGGGTGGTTTCCAATCCATCACCTCTTGAACTTTGCTAGGATCTACGGAGATACCATCGTGGGAAATGGTGTGCCCTAAGAATTTGACACTCTTCAACCATAATTCACATTTGGAGAACTTAGCATAGAGCTTGTGATCTCGCAAATGCTGAAGGACAACTCGGAGATGATTGGCATGATCTTTCTCGCTCTTAGAACAGATGAGAATATCATCGATAAAGACCACGACAAATTTATCGAGCTCCGTCATGAACACGGAGTTCATGAGGTACATGAAGTAGGCAGGCGCATTAGTGAGTCCGAAAGACATGACCAAGAACTCGTAAAGACCATAACGAGTGGAAAAAGCGGTTTTAGGAATGTCGCACGGTCGAATCTTGATTTGGTGGTAGCCAGAACGAAGATCAATCTTAGAGAAGACTTTGGCACCAGCCAATTGATCGAAAAGAACATCAATTCGAGGAAGCGGGTATTTGTTTTTGATGGTGACCGCATTGAGTGGTCGATAATCTACACACATTCTCAAGCTACCATCTTTCTTTTTGACAAAGAGAGCGGGGGCAACCCCAAGGAGAAGAGCTCGGGCGAATGTAACCCTTATCTAACAATTCTTGGAGTTGGGTCTTTAATTCAGCTAACTCTTTGGGTGGCATGCGATAAGGTCTTTTGGAAATGGGTGCGGTACGGGCGGGAGTTCGATCACAAACTCGACATCTCCGTCCGGTGGCATACCGAGCGACTCATCGGGAAAGACATCCGGTACTCACACACTACCGGAATTTCATCAAGAGAAGAGATAATGGTCACATAGGCACAAGAGTCGGTACGCGTCCCGGAATGGTAGGTACAAGGTAGTGTGCCCGACCGTAGGAGAATTGATCTCTACGACCCTATCCCATATATCTAGAATCACCTTATGTGGATTCATCCATTCCATACCCAAAATAACATCCATGCTTCCCAATTTGATGGTTATAAGATTAGATCGAATAACCCTACTTCCTAGTCTCAGAGGAACTTCAAAAGTCACTAATTGAGACGTGATGTTTCCACCGGGTGTGGTAATTTTATAAGCAGATTTGGTTTGAACTCCTCTTAGACCCAATTTGTCTAGCAGACTCTCATTTATGAAACTATGGGTGGCTCCCGAATCGAATAAAACCTTAACAGGAGTGTTATTGATAGAGAATGTACCCGTGAGTACTGGAGCTCCTGCTGGAATGTCACTCATCGTAGTGAAGTTCAGCTTGCCTTGGTGCACTTGCACCATAGGCTTCTTGGCCGGAGTGGTAGGCTTGCTTCCCATACCCCGATTCTCGCGGGTTGGGCTTGATCTGCTCGGGCTTGGGACACTCATTAATGTAGTGCATTGGCGGCCACGGCTTGTAGCAACGACGATCTCCAACATTGCGATGGGGTGCAATAGGCTTTGGAGCCTGGCTCGTCGGGCACGGCGGAACCGGAAGTTCCGGCGGGTTTGCCCTGAGGTGGCTTCATCGTCCAGCATCCAGTTGATGATTGCTGGGATGGGCCTGGAGCTTCCTTCTTCACAAAGCGAAACTTCTTGTTTGTTCCGCTGCCTGGGGTGAAACCGGACATCCTCTTGTTGTCCCCGTGGGCTTTCTTCATAGCATCTTCTTGAGAGATAGCCTTGTTCACTAGCTCATGGAAATTGGCGGGCTCGAGTAGGTTTAGACGCTCATACAGCTTGCCATCAAGCCCGTCACGAAACCTGTCCATCTTCTTGGCATCGGTATTGACATGATGCCCACCATACTGACACAAGATATTGAACTTCTGAGCATAGCGGTATACTGAGTCAGATCCCTGACGGAGGGCCAACAGCTCCCTCATCTTCCTGTCCATCAGACCCTTGGGAATGTGGTGGCTCTTGAAAGCCTGCTTGAACTCATCCCAAGTCACAGCGTGGCCTCGCTGCATGGACTTGAAGTGGTCCCACCACATCAAAGCTTCCCCTCGCAGTTGCAGCGCTGCGAAGTTCGCTTTGTTCTCCCCGGAGCAAGGCAGCACAAAGGCAGAGAATTTTGCCTCTATGGCCTTGACCCAAGCCTCAGCTTCCAAAGGGTCTTCTGCTTTAGCGAAGGTTGGCGGCTTCATGGCGATGAACTGGGCGTACGTGGTGACTTGGTTAGGCCCCTCGTGGTTGGCCCCGTGTGGCGGCCCTCGGTTCATCTGCTGGGCGATCCGCTGCGCGTGCGGCAGGATCCGGCGCGAAGCACCTCGGTTTGGGTGGCCATGAAGGCCTCCGTCGGTGTCATGGGCGGGGGTGGTGGCAAGTCACCACTACCACTCGCTCCGAAACCGTTGGGAGAGCCTGCGCGTGGTTCCCACCATCTGAAAAGTGAGCTTTATTAGTGAGATAACCAAAAGCTTACTCCAAATGATGACAAGCACGATCATGCATAATCACATCTCATTAGTACTTAAACAATGAGGACAGCAACAATCAACAATATTCTATAGCCACCAAGATTCATAGAATCGTTCTTCTCAACACGGTTAGGACGGCGATTACTCGATTGCACGGCTCATAATTACTTTCGAACGATCATCGTCATTTCGGATACCAAAGAAGGTGGTATACGAATGAGCACTTATTCGCTGGCAACGAGTGATGTCCCTAAAAATGCTTTGGTTTACCAACGCTTTTAGGAGAGAATGCAACATTGACAAGCGTGGTCATTTGCAACAATTTATCCAAGGATCTGGTATTCAAATGCATGAAAATTTCAATTTGAATGACAACGAAATTTACTTAAAGCATACAAGCTTAAGCATTTTTTATTACAACATGGGAGAACAAGGTTCAAAGACATTACAACTCGAATTTGAAACAACATGACATGACACGATACAAGCAGTGCTTGGCACGAAGACGTGCTGTCAAGCCACTACTCTAAACATCTCCAAACAACTTGATAGGATCGACATCCTCCTACTCCCTGCTGTCGGCAACCTAGTTGCCCACTGAAGCACCACTGTACGAAGGCGAAGCTGGGGGGAGTCGGTAGCGGTGGTCCCGCCCGGCTCGTTCGATCCGGACCGGACACGGCCCCGCTGCTCCTCCGGTGTGCTCGTACCGGAGGTAGTGGCCGTAAGGCCACTATAGCCCGCAAGGCCGCCACCGTACCTCGGCCTCCCGCACCCGCCGCCGCATATCCGCAATGTTCCGCAGTAGCGTCGGCCCTCTCTATCTCGTGAGCGTCGGCATCCACCTCTAGTGCATGGTTCTCCGCCTCCGGATCCACGATCCTCGTAGGCGGTCACATCTCTCAAGCTCCAAGCGGAACCTCCTAGCACGCGCCCTGTCGTTCTCCGCTGCACACCGGGTAAGCGTGAAGTTCGGTGCCGGTGCGCCGCCGAAAGCTGCTCCCAATCACGCCTAGATGCCTCCAAGTGCTGTGCAATAATCGCTGCGATGTTATAACGCAGCCCTTGAAGTGTGAAGACCACGTTCAGACAACGGGCAAGTGTCTGAGTAACATCCAACGGCTCTGCTAGGGTCAGTAGCTCCCGTAGGTGGTCCATACGGTCCAACCAAGCTGGGTCGTGAGGACGCACAGCAGGAAACAGTCCAAACGGAGAAAGAGCTACCATAGTGGGGTTGTAGTCACAAAAGTCTGTCAGCACTCTGAGGGCGGCTGACTCCACGGACTCGTGAGTGATAAATCCCTAGTAAATAAAGCTCAAGTCAAACCAGTCGGCGTGGTCGGGGTGTGGCAGAACAGTAACGATCACTCGGCAGCGGGGAACGCCAAAGCGCTCAAACTCCTTCACCTCGTAAGTCGGTGGGCTGAGGTAGCCTGCAGCACTGAGTGCTTCCCACGCTAGGCGCGGAAAACCCTCCCAGTGCAACCCGTTGGTACGGATCGTACCGTCAGCGTCGAACTGGTGGAACACGGGGAAATCCATCTGTACACAAATGTAACTCATGTCAGATCTCAAAGAGAACGGCATGTCAAGTGGTGAAGTTCTGGCAGCTGTGAATAAAATTCCTAACCAAAAATCCAGAAACCTCCAAAAATTTCCCAAGTTTTAAATTAAATCTTTGATACTTTTAATTGAACTTTTTAAGGTTGAGCATCGATCAAGGAAACAAGATGAATGGTCCTTAACTTGGATGTGCCTAGGGAAGTGTTAACCAACCCATCGAAACTAGGATTGAGATTTGCTATTACAAGACAACTAGTTGAGGAGCAATTATTTTAACAATTTGGTTTAATTAAACCTAGCACAAGGTAAACAAATTTTTCACAAAATTTCGGCAGCATGACGGCTAGGTATGAGGGGATACTTCTAAAAAGCACACACTAGCATAAACTTCCTTAGAGAGCATATGGAAAATTCGATTTTTGGGTCCATTTTAGTTGTTCGATTTTTAACATGCATGCAAGACGTCCTATTCGACCTCACATGGCGATCAAGCCAAAAATCGAAGTTAGTGCCGGTGGCAAGGCTTTTATTCGTCTCTCCCTATAATATCTAGTCGAGAGCTATACGGTACTCGCTTAACGACTGACGAAGCGCTGTTATGTACCTGCAGTAAAACGAACCTTTCGTGTCGGCACGTCACGAAAGCGTCCACATTCATTACCGTTCACTATAGAAACGGTATCCATGCGTTAAGCCAGGTCGCATGGACGGTGTCCAACCTCGGACACCCTCCATTTGAATGGAGTGTATCCTTGCCTCGCATGAGCGACATGCGGAATGCACACGTATGAAACACGTGGCGACACACAACTCACAAACAGACGCGAAGATGGGATCCGTGGAATGGATCACTCCATCAACCCTCGCAATTCCCGTGATGCGGAACAGCACACGTATAAAACACGTGGCTCCTAGTTTGGTTGTGCAATAAAGTAAGTCTGACATAAAGTAATGTGCTGGAAGTTAGCAAAATAAACCATAAGTTAATTAAGCCACCTGAAAGAACCCAAAATTCCCTCTAGGGCCTCTCGGTCTAGTTTATCCTTAGCGGACCAACGTATTTTTGGAAAATCAGAAAATCTTGGCATATTTTATTCAAAAACCAGTGATTAAGGTTTATTAATTAATCTCTGGTGCATATAAGCTCTGATGCCAACTGTGACAACCCGCCCAGGAAAATACCGTACTATCGCCTAAGACCGATCCACTTTGGTCCTTAAGCAATAATAAGGTAGTTGCGGGTTAACGCCCGTAAATCACTTGAAAAGCAACAAGGATCGAATATATGCATTAAAACTCACTCGAAGGCAAGTCCGGAGATACAACATCGTTGATATCCAAATTCATACCATGTAGGGTTTAATTATTACAAGCCATAGTTTTTGTCATGATGAAATAGTTCGAGTTTTGAAAAGCGACGGAAATTAACTAACGGAAGCGAAGACACCACGGGAGGCCATCCATGATGCTTTCGGTAGTCGTCCTCCACCCACTCCGGCTCCCGGCGGCGGGATCTCTCCGGCCACACATCACTTAAGGCATTACCCGGATCAACACATTATAGCAAGGCCGAGTATACTAATACTCAAAGAAGACTTACCCGTCGGTGATATCTACTTCACCAATTCTAGACCATGAAAGGCTTTTTGGCTCTTGGGGTTGCTTTTGCTAAAAGTAACAAAGAGTAGGTCCTTACTTTCAAGATTTTAGCACAAGTTCTAGTAGGTTTAGTCTTTACTACATTAGCCAACTAGTACAAGCAAAGTTGTACAATACAATTAATCAAGCATAATATTCATCAACTTCCATCATTAGGGATCACATGACTAGTGGAGTAAGTAGTCTCGGATAACGGTGAGAGGCCGACAATCGATTGATTTAAACCTTGCAAGGTAGACCCAAACACACGGTAGGTTGTCCCCGCGAGGGCAACTTTCCCAGGCCGTCCCCATAAATCCTCGGGTCGGGATCGAATCTTACGGTCTTTGGTGCAAAGCTATCCAAGCATACCCCGCGAGATACCCGGAGTCACCATACACCACCGGTGGCGAGCCGTGAGAGCGAATCCCAAGAGTAGTAACGGTAGGATCCCTCGCCGCCTCATTAAGGTACTAGGCTTACCGGCCCCATAACCGGCATGTGCTTAGTACGTTCAAAAACTTAACCCACATAACCACTGGACCGGAGCCCAGATCCCATGCTCTTACCACGTGAGCAATCCATTTAAGGATACATTGTGATTCCTATCTAGGAACCTATTCTCGCGAGTGAGGTCATCACCCGACTTGTAACGATCCTATAGCTTAGCAGCTATCGACCTATCATACTAGTAAGGACAAAGGTACCTATGGATCATGCATCTAGGGTTTCATTCAACTCTTGAACGTAAATGCACAATCATTCATAGATAATTGAATAAAGAATTTTAAAACTAGGTTAGATGCACCGGAGCTTGCCTTCGTCAGCTAGGTTAGCTTGGGCACCCTCGGTGTCGAGTACTTCCACGTCATTGCGGCGACACTTCCGCTCCTCCTTCCTCGGTTTCGGGACAAGGGAGTAATCTCCGTCTGGAAGATCTACACGGAATGCAATGCACTTTAGGTGATGTGATAGTTTGTTGTCTTATCCAACTCTAGTTGGTCATATTCACCTTAACAAGCATCTATCTAAGGTTTCTCTTTTAGGAAGGTTATTGGTTGTACCTGGGTTACATCTTTTATTCCATATTTGAATAAAGGTTTATCATTTCATGTGAAAGCTTTAATTCCTTTCATCATTACAAGCGAGGCATAACTAGCACTTTTATTTATGAATTACTTTCTGATCAGTGATGATAATTAATTATCTTTTAATTATATTAAATAATACTTTTCAAAAACGAAAAGAATTAATTAGGGATTTTTCTTATTTGATTTCCCTTTAATATTAAAAGGGCATTTAAGCTTTTTATTAATCAATTAAATTACCAAAAATTAAATGAGTGTTTCTTAAGCTCACCTATCCTGGTCCATTGGACCCACATGTAAGTGTTGGATGTTAGGAAATTAAATATTATGGAAAATAACAAAGGCTAGCTAGTGATTCCATTTAAATGCATATAAAACTAAATAAGCATCAAAATGATCCCAACTCTCCCACGCATGCTCTCTGGTCCTAAACAAGCCTAAAGGACTAGCATGTTCACATGGAACCTCTACTGAACTTGGTTTATTAATTTACAAAGGAAAGCATGCATAAAACAAGAGTAATTATTTCTATTAATCCGAAATTCATGATTAATTCACAGGATCTGTATTTTGGCATTACAGGACAGTGTGCACAAGTTGAGCTCAAGAACATAAATATATTTAACAGGAAAAATCATCTAAGCAGTTACTACAGGAATGGAAAAGAATTTATCTAGCAAGATCTACTGCATAACTTTGTGCATTTTTTGGCACAGCATCTAGTCACATCCTAACACACAACATATCCAAAATTTGGCTACAGAGGAGTTATAGATTTCAGGTTATGACAGATCTATGTGTAACACATTTGTATTTTTCCTGCTAAACCTATTTAGAATCTAGCCCTGAGTATATAACAAAAGAGGTGGGATTTATCATCTCAAACCATACAAAATTGGTTTGGGATTTTTCTGATTTTTTTGTGAATTTCTAGGCATTTTTCAATTCACTAGACCAAACTGCGCAAGAAAAGCTAGTTAGTTTTCTTCACAACTAAGTCCCCGGAAATTACAACCGTGCCCTCGCGGCGGCGGGGGGGCTCGCCGGCGGCGATGTGGGGTCGGGCCACGGCAACATGTGGCACGGGGGTGTAATTGGCCTCACCCCGGGTTGATTGGCGGTGGTGGCGGGGTCGGGGCGAGCTCCGGCGAGGGTGCGCGGCGGCGGCCGGCGGCGGCACCCACGGCGGCTCGGGGAAAAGGGGCAAGGAGGCGCGGTGCTGGACAACAGGCGGGCCTTGGAGCTTCACTAGCACCTACTGGAGCTATTAGGGTGGCTGGCCGGCGACGAGCACGGGCGGGGAGCTCCAGCAGCGTGCGGCGGCGGCAATGGCGGGGAGGAGCACTGGGTGGCACGCGGAGGGCGCGAGGGGGGTTAAGCGGGTTCTCGAGCTTGGGATGACGAAGGGTGACGGCGCAAGATGCGGCCGTGCCACGGCGGCTCGAGGGCGCGCGCGTACGGCGGCGGCGTCGCCGACGGACCGCCGGTCCGTGGCGCGCGCACGTACGCGCGGCGTGGCCGGCGCGGACTCGGCGTGCCTCGGGGCGGGGGGACGTGTTGGGGCACGCGGGACCTCGGGATGGAGCGCATTGGGGTGGGCGCGGACTTGGGAGGCGTGTGCGCGGACGTCGCGGCGCGGCGCGCTCCGGCCCCAACCATTTCACTGGGGCAACCTTTGAAATTCATTTGCTCCAAAATTTTGTATAAAAGTCGACCAAGTGATGAATACCAAAGTTGTAGATCTAGGTACCAGCAACATTTTCTACAAAGGCTATATGGGTTTTTCTGCCTGGATTTGAAATTATTTGAATGCTAACTTTGAATGTCAGCCTGTCTTGGCAAACAGTGTTTTCTGCCTTGCAATGGAGTTTTCAAGTTTTTCCCTTCAAAATTTGAAATGCCAATCTACATGAAAGTTGTGTCCCTCATCAAGACCTACAACTTTCCTAAAGGTAGAATTTTAAGTGTTTAGGTGAATTTTGGAGAACGCGGCAAAAGTTCCGGCAGACACCTGTGGACACTGGGGTGGCAAGGGGTTTGACCCAACCTTTGACCATGGGTTGGCCCCACAAGTGTGTTTACTATTCATTTAGGGTCACTAGGGTGTGTTAGTGAGTTTTCCGAGGTGAGGGCCCAGGTTGACCTAGGTTTGACCACGGTTGACCCTTTGACCGGCTAATCCGGTCATTAGCTTTAATGACGGTAATTAAAAACCTGGGGCGTCACAAACGGGTTGGGTTCGGATCGGGTGGAGTGTTTGGGCACCCAAAACCGAAACCCGAACTTAAAAACCCGAAACCGACCCGAACACCGATTCGGGTAAAAATTCGTGCCCAAAACCAAACCCGCGGATATCCGAAACCCGATTAGATACCTGAAACCCGATTGGATACCCGAAACCCGCTTCGTATGGCAACATATGAGAGCAATCAAGACTTTTATAAACATATGCACATATATATACATATTCACATGTATAAATAAGAGGCAACAAAATAGTAAATAATTTCATGACTCAATTAAAATAGTATATAATTAAAAAAATATTATTAGTATATAACAAAACATGAATTTTAATTCATAATGCCTTATTTCGGTTATCCATTGGATATCCACGGGTGAAAAACCAGACCCGAAACCGAACCCGATAAGTTTCGGAGCTCCGAACCCGAAAAACGTGGGTGAAAATTCCAAACCAAACTCAAACCCGCTAGACCCGAAACCCGCGGATATCCGACCCGAAACCACCCCTTGCCATCCTTAGGTACATTTGACATCTCTCCCTTTATACTCCCTCCAGTTTGGTAATTCTAGTCGTTTAGGACAAGATCATCATTACCAAGGAGTAATTTATTAGAGGTGATTTTTCCATGTTTACCTCTATTAATAATGGGACATGTACATTGTACTCCGTGCATGCGCAGGACGACCAGATTTTCGCAACCGCAGCCTCGCCCAGAACGACCTGAATTTACAAAGCGGAGGGAGTATCTCCTCGTTCTCCCCGGGCCTCTCATCTCCTTCGTCTCTCTGCCTTATCTTATCTTTTTCCTTCCTCC
Source organism: Cenchrus americanus (assembly GCA_947561735.1). Classification (NCBI taxonomy): domain Eukaryota; kingdom Viridiplantae; phylum Streptophyta; class Magnoliopsida; order Poales; family Poaceae; genus Cenchrus; species Cenchrus americanus. Next base: position 109,041,961 of record OX387243.1, read on the forward strand.
ACGCAAGGCAGTCGGCGCCTCGGCGGCAAGGGGCCGCCACCGACGCGGAATCCACGACAGCAACGGCCGGCGGGCGAGGAGGCAGACTACATGGCAGCGGTGGCCGGCGGGCGCAGATTCCACGGCAGCGGCGTGCGCGGAGTCCACGACACTGGCGGACAGCGAGCATGGAGGTTGTGGTGTGGCAGCGGCGGCCGGCGGGCGCGGAGGTGAAGCAGCTGTTGGCACGCGCTAGAAAAGCGGCGGCACGGAGGCGCTGTCCACGCCAGCAGAGAGCATGGAGGCAGAGCAGCGGCCCGTGCGGGGGAAGAGCAGCGGCCTGCGGAGCTAGTCATCCTTCGTCCTCATCTGGTTCCGTCACATCCTCTTTGGTTTCTTTTTTTCTTTTTTGAAGAATCACTGGCTTCGCTTGTCTCTTTGAGCTCCATTGTTATCGGCCATTGGCTCATTACGGATGTGCATAATCTTTATATGCTTGTAGCCCTTAAATCCGAATGTATCGTTTTGGAATACATGTAATTTGCAAGATCTCGGTTTGGTAAATCGTCGATCTAGTATTTTCTATCTAAAGATCAGTTTGGTAAATCGTCTGGGGATAAACACCATTGAATCATCGTGACGCATGATGAGCAATATGTAATACATTTTAAATCGTCTGCGGGTGCTGTAAGCCTCCGCAAGGGTAGATGCACTTTCTGCTGGTGGCTGACTTAACTTGTCCGTTAGTGCACATGCCTCCGCAGTGGCGGTTGCGAGCCCGCCAACAGAAATGTCGATTCTGCTGGCACGTTTGGTTAATATAAGAAGTCTCCTACTTATAAGCTAGGTCACTTTAAATCATGTTTGGTTTCAGTGACTTATAAGTTAGTGGACTTCACACAGGTATTAACACAGGGTATTAGTAGAGGGAAAAAATGAAAATAAGTCACTTTAAGTAGGGGTGAAGTTATTTATGGGACTTATAATTCACACCACTTCAATTTATGGCTGTTGGTTTCACAGGCGACTTATTTTGCACTTTTTACACTTTAAGTCACCCTACTTATGGGAACTAAACATGTCCTAAGATTGCTGGCGGGTGCGAAATCCGCCAGCACAAATACGTTTTGGCCGTGAGCCCAAATGATTTGTGGCGTAGTTTACCTTTCTCTTGTTAGCTAGGTACATACACATATCTAATAATGCAATATTACTAAAATAACTAGATCCATTGAGTTGAAGAGTCCTATGTTTTTAGTGGGTGTAGAAAAGAAATTAAATTCTTGTTCGTGACCTAAACACGCTAGGGTGGAGAAGACCTCTGTAAATATATATATTCTGTATAGCAAATGCACAGACACTGCGGTTGCAACTTCGCAGCTGAACCAATTGCAACTTGACAGACCAATTACAACTCGACGCGAACCAATTGGAACTTGACGGACCAATTGCAACTCAACGCGAACCAATTGCAACTAAACCCAACCGAGCTGCAACTAGGCGCGAACCAATTGCAACAAAGAGACTAACCGATTGCAATCGTGACACTATACTAATTACAACTTGACGGAACTAATTATAACGAATGCGACTCTGTTGCAATTGGACACGAACCAATTGCAACTAGACTCAGTTGCAACCCGACGTGAATAAATTGCAATGCAGAATGGCACGATTCTGCAACAGAATCGACAAGATTCTGACAAGGGTAGGTGCATTCTCTATACAGAATGCACCCAGGTACACTAGGCTCTACTAAGCTCTAGAGCAACCGTTGCAATCATGCATGCATACGCCTGTGGACAGTATAGATGGAGCAAATCTTGCGCGCGATCGGTAGTTACCTTATCTGCGGCCCACAGAACGTCAACGTGTAAGGAAAAGTATAAGCTACGCCAACGAACAAAGCTTGGAGAAGGACAGACAGCGAAATGGTCCATGGTGTCATGGTCCAGCTTGTCTGAAGATTAGATCTGATGAGATCATATCGTATATAGGTTCATTTCCCTAACTAATCAATGCATGCAGACATGCAGTAGCAGTACCGTGGTCCATGAAGACGGGAGATGTTTGGCTTTTTGTGTGCCTATGCAATGCAGCAAGTTACATATATCGTCCTTGCGCTCGCGCTCCATGATATATCCAGGTACTCTGCGATGCATGTACCGCCGTGATGTGTCCCACTGTCCCAGCATGCTTTGCTAGGTGCTTTCTGTTGATCGATCCCAGATGTTACAGGAACCAGCCAGGTATGGCATCCATAGCAATTAAACCATTTGGTGCAGGAGGCGAGGACCAAGCTGTCGGGCCGGGTGAGAGGCTGAGAGCTGCTGACCTGCTTGTAGTCTTCATAGCCGGCGGCGCCGGCCTACCACCGCGGCCATCTCTCGAAGTCCACCAGAAATAGATTGACCGTCATCCCGGATAAATCCTGTAACCCCCCGAATCAACTGAGAAAAAAAATATATATAACAATATAACATGGACACAGATCAACTTGTAACATGCACAACATGGAAAAAATCTGAGTGTGGAATGCTCCAAAGAGGGTGTTAGCGTATTTGTAGTAATGAATTTTTATATGAACTGAAAGCTAATGGCATGCACCTTAATATAACAAATATATATGCGATGAACTGAGGAAATAAAAATAAAACATAATCTTAATGGCAAAATAGACATTTCCATCCCTGAATTTTACCTCGAAGGTCAAGTTCGTCCTTGAACTTTCTAATAGGCCAATCTAGTCCCTCAACTTTTATTTTTAAGGCAAACTCATCCTTATGCTAATGTAGCATGAAGAGGTTAATGTGAAAAGTCCCTTCTACCCTTGATCCTTCAAGATCCTTCCTTTCCTTCTCATTCCTTTCCTTCTCAATCAGGCAACCACTTAATCTGGATGGATCAGAAAGTGGCTACATGCTCAACTAATTAACTGCGATTTACTCAGTCATTGGCAGCTTGGCACATAGGCCACAGTGTCACTCATGGACCATGGCTGCTGCGTTTGACTGGATTACCATATGTTGCCAACATCTAGTTTTGATTAAGTTCATTCTCATAAAGTAGCATTTGTAATTTAGTGTGGTGTGGCCGCATGGGTGTGTCCATGACAAGCTGGTCATGCATGTATATGATGTATTCCTAGTTATACCAAGATGTCATCTCTACAGCTTAACTATGAGGCAAACAGGGAACTGGGAAGGGAAACAAAGATGGTAAGTATAGAAAAGACATTTCATATTACTCTCATGACAAAATGCAGAGCAATATTAGTACAAGGATTAATTTGGCGCAGAAATAAAAGTTGAGGGACTAGATTGGTCCATTATAAAGTTCAGGGACCAACTTGACATTTGAGATAAAGTTCAGGGACTTCAATGCCTATTTTGCCAATCTTAATGTACTGAACTACTGAAGTCAGTGAACCCATGGTGTATTTGATTAACAGATTAAGTATCGGAACCAGTTATTCTTCAATGATGGTGAGGGCAGGAAGATGGGGATAACGTACGTCCTCTTCAGTTGACTAGTAGTACAATGCTTGTTGTAGCGAGTACTGTACTTGCTGCGAGGTGGACAAGATATGGCGCACATACAGTACACTCTGCTTCCTGTGGCGCACATGCAACGAAAACTGAATAAACATTTTATAAGAAAACATATTGATACAAAAGAAAACATGGTTTTATATTTTAACAGTCCACTTATGGCTTCAAGTACCATGGACCAATATACATGACCTTTTTAGCCAACTATTAAAGATTTAAAGAATTCCCCATTTAAACCAGTAAAGGCATGTTCATTCCTTATCTGTGTTCACAAATTTGAATGGACTTCAGCTATATAACTAGTATCATATCCAGATGGCACTACAAGAAGAAGGGGCATTAACGACCGTCTATGTGGTTGTTAAAAGGCCATATGTAGTCGTTAAAAGTTATTAACAACCACAAAAATGTGGTCGTCCTTGGTCGTTAAAAGCTCCGTCATTAATACAATTAACGACCACATATTTTGTCCTATCGCTAATTTTTTAACCACGATATAATATGTGGTCGTTGATACTAGAGTATTAATGTCCACATTTCTAGTATTAACTACCATGTTTTCCATCATTAATATTATGAAACCACCGAGCGTGAGGCATTAACAACAATATTCAAGTAATAACAACCACATTTTTCTTGTTAATTAGTGACATTTTAGTTGTCACTACATCATTAGCGACCTCCATTTTTTCTTGTTATATTTTCACAACAATCACTTTTGTAGCTTCAACCACCACATTGCACCATAAACAATTCCACATATTTTTAGTAACAAACTTGAGAAAATAAATAAATTTGTGACATCATACATCATTATCTATGCATCCTCTCAATACTTCATGGTGTTTCTTTGCGGGCAAAGAAAAATAATCAAACTAAATAGTGGCTGACTTAGCAGCAGTCCTATGAACAAAAAAAACATATATAGCAGTCATCTACGCTTAAAGGTTGTAGCGAACATGGCCTCATATGCATTAGTTCAAGTTTGATTCTGGTGATTCATGACAACATGATCATTGGGACTAACCATACTGTTTTAGCATGTCTTTGTAGACACCTCTAGGTCCCAAGGATGCAAGAAAATCAGATGCCAAAATGCCAAAACAAAGGGTCAAAACCGAGCAAGAAAAGGAAAAGAAAAGACACCATCGGATGAACCGACGATATCAATTTAACAAGCGTCGGTGCAATCGTCGGACGAGTTGGTACACAGGGTCAAACCCTAGGTACCGTTGTTAACACCAAAATTTGGTAAGGAGTCTGACTTGTGGGTCCAACTCGGTGAGAAATCCGTCCGGCGGAAGGAAGGTTTCTTCAGATGCATTCGGCAGAAGAATCCGCGGTTGGCTATTTGCTTCCGTTCGGCAAGGAAACTGTTGAGCTTTTTTGCGAGGATTATATGGTGACGTGGCCCGAGCGGAAAGGACGAATGGATGGATAAGCGATCGCGCTTAGAGATAAATTAGGTATCGAATCCATTCGAGGTCATGCTTAGCAGGGTATAAATATGAACCCTGAATGTATGTAACAGATATTCGAAATCATTCTCAAAACAAACCGGCTTTGCGCCAAACCCTAGAGTCCTTTGTCGTGTCGTCGAGTTCTTCGAGAGGGTTCATCGATCCGTCGACCTCCGTGAGTACCGGCAACCTTGTATCATGTCTAGTATCATGCGGTGGATTTAGATTTGATGCAAGTAGTCTTGTTACCATGCTTAGTGTCATGCGGTAGATTCAAGCTTGGTTCAAGAGGGTTTCTTGTTAGGTCACGAGCCATGCGGTAGGCTAAGATCTAGCTTGAAGCTAGTTATCGGCTCTATTGAATTTTGGCAAGATTCAATAGATTCATTAAGTTACCCCGTGTTGCTTTGAGTTTTTGCTTCATGTTTAAATTCATGTAACACTTCAATGCCCAATCTAGATGGGTTTGGATCGGCTTTATCCTTTTTGGTGATCCTTATGCGAATCGAGTTCGTACCCTTGGCTTAAATAACACGTGGATCACATGCTCCTTGATAGCCGAAACCGAGTCAATCTAGGTTGTTACGTGTTGCGGGTTCAAACTTGCCAAAACTTGTATAAATCTTAAAAGAGCTGGGTATCATGCGGTAGATGCAGGTTTTTGGGTTGTTTTGGAGCTAATCATCCGGTGGATTAGATTTTAATCCAATCTGATAGATTTATCTTTCTTGGTAATGCTCGTTCCTTCTTCATGGACCCCGAATCGGCTGTTCAGCCGCATTCGGTTATGCTTTTCATGAGTAAAACGTGTTCATAAGTTATGCTTTTAAATATTGTGTGCTTTTAGCTTTCCATATTTAGGTTGTATCATGCGGTGGATAGATCTATTTGTGGAAAGTGGTGTGATCTCAGACAAGTTGTATCATGCGGTGTATAGATTTGCTTGGTATCGCACTTGACGTGCTTTTAAGCACCTAGACATGCGGTAGACCAGTGCTTTGGGCCTATGCATGCTTGTTTATTACATATTTATGTTCGTGCTTTTACTTCATTTATTGTTCAATATTGCTTATCATGAGGATCGGTCATGGCCTTGCGCACGTGCATCTTTATCCAAATGAAGACCGATCTGTCGTCATGCTTACGTCATCTATTCGGCTATATTATTTTCGCACTTTAAAGTTCCCGAATAGTTTCAGTTTGCTGGCAGATAGCTCTTTATAGCTATATGTCATCTCATTTGGCTTTTAGCCGTAAATATGGAACTGTCTGGTACCACCCGGCAAGTTCCAAGCTTTGGAATTTAACTGCTTTGTCTTTTGTTAATTTTCAGGGAAAATTGACTGGCACGTCTCGTGATCTCTTCGCGTGTGAAGCTAGCTTGTTCGGCTTGCTGTGTGCTTGGCGCGAGGTGCAGATTTTGCGTCAACACACTTTTTGGCACGCCCAGTGGGACCACGGCCGAAAATCAAGATGCACGACATCGGGGGACATTATGGATGTCAACATCGAAGACCTCTCTCCGGAATAGCGGAAACGGTACTGCGGCAGGATGCGCGGATTAGTTCCAACGAAGTGTTTCTTTGTCATTCAAGAAGAACGGGAGTGGCGTCCCATACCTAAAGAATGAGATGCCCGGGGTTTTGTTGCCGGGAGAGAGTGACGCTATGACCCAACGGGGAGAGGGAGGAATGCATGCAAGCGTTTCGAGATGTCGCGGATCACATCTTAAGCGAGGCATCATAAAGCTTTCCGGGTGCGTTCAAACAGATGATGGTGGCTGTCTTCGGCCCGGGCATGGAGCAAGTGTTCAATCGAACACCCTTTCAAGAAGGCACCGTGGAGATGGGTGAGTCCGGGTTCTCGGCCCGCCATTGCGGAGCCAACCGGCCCGGCCCCCTCCGCGGGAGCGTTGGAAGCCAAGCCTTCCAGCCTCCTCCACAAGGCGCTGGAGGTCAGCTAGTTCAACCCCCCTTGCGGGCCGCGGGGAGGGCAGCCGGTCCGGCCACCTCCACGGGGCGGCGCGGGTCAACCCGTGCAACGGCCCGAACCCGTATCGGCTCACGTACGGGGAGGCGGCATTCGGCCCGTGCGGAGCCCCACTTGCTTCCGGCTACGGGGATTGCCCCGGCCTAGCAACGGACGCGAGAAGAATTTGTACGGTGGAGGCTACCACGAGGTGATGAACTACGGCGCCATCGATGCTCTCCCGAATCCGGGTTACGGACCGACTACGGGCGTGCGGGAGGATGATATCCGGCTCGGAAGATGGCCGACTTGATGCGAGAATCAATTCGGCCTCAAACCTAAAATGCGGGGGCCTACCTACACGCCTCCGTTCCGGAGTGGTATTACAATGTGATCCTGCCGCCAAGAGTAAAACCTCCGACGGATTTTACGAAGTTTTCGGGGCAGGATGATACGAGCACGGTGGAGCATATTGCTCGCTACCTGATGCAGCTTGGAGAGTGCTCATCTGAAGAGGCGTTCGGGGTCGGTACTTCCCCATGTCACCGACGAGCGCGGCGTTCCGGTGGTTTTCGTCTTTGCTTCCCCAATCGGTTAGCACATGGAGGGAGGCGGAACGGAAATTCCACGCCCATTATTTCGGCGGTAGCACGGAAAAGAAGCCGATCGACCTCGCTACCACGAGCGAGAGACACAGTGAGACACCCTTGGAGTTCCTCAGGAGGTTCAGGGAAATCAAAGGCATGTGTTTTTCGCTGAATTTGCCAGATGATCAGTTGGCCGACATGGCCATTGCTGGGATGCTGCCGGCCGTACGTGAAAAGCTGTTCGGTATGGAGTTCGATAACCTGGGTCAACTGTCCAAAAAGCTGTCATTGATGAGCAACCAAGCCTACGGTTTTAAGAAAGACGCCAGGTTCGGTAAACAGCACGACGTGGCGGATATCTACAATCAGTTCCTGGAAAAGGCCGACCAAATGGAGGACTCTGATGATGACCAGGACGTGGCTGCGGCCGAAATCATGTGGGGAAAGGAACCATTGACCATGAATCAGCGGGTCAAACGGACTAAAGGCATCTACGATTTTGACGTCACTAAGGGTGATAAGTCGTTTGAGTTCCTGGTGAAGGAGGGCCGAATCAAGTTGCACGAAGGGCATTCCATGCTTCGGCCGATGGAGTAAAGGAGAAACGTTCTTGCGGCTTCCATGACGGGAATTCTCACTCCATCAATGACTGCGGGGTCTTTAGGATGAGGATCCGGAGAGAGCTATCCGGGAGGGACATCTCAAGTTTGATAACAAGATGAAGCGGAGCGGCCACCCTTTTCCCCGAACATGATAAGCTTTTCCGTCAACATGGTGACAGTCGAGGAGAAGAGCAAGGTCAAGGTCTTGACTTCGGCCCGGGGCAAGGCGGGATGGAGCGAGAGACCCGAACATCAAGTGACCTTGGAGCGAGGTGCATGGTGAAGCCCCCCGCGTTCTCAAGAGCCATATCGAGATCGGGGAATCGTCCGGGGCCAAACCCGGGGTGACTACGCGCATCCTCCTCAACAAGTGGCGGCGCCCAGTGGAGAAAGAGTGCTACCGGGAAACGAAAGCACGAGGGAGGAGAGGCGCGGGGTCGAAGAGGAAGCGCGCGGGGAGAGATGCGGAGCAATATACGCGCGAGCGAGGAGCGCGCACACTGGGGGTGCGCATTCTTCGGGCACCGCTGCTGGAACGAAGGGTTGAAGCTTCCCACGGCGAGAAAGCGCACGAGTGCGGCGATAGGTACTTTGAGTATAGGCGAGAAGCGCCAATCGCCGATCCGTCCATGAAAGAATTGGAAGGATACATCCTAGTGATGATCGACGTCAAAAAATTGAAATCATTGATCATCCCAGGAAGAGACAAGCCGATTTGAGATGGGCTGATGAGGAGGAAGACGAGGATGAGTACGTCTGGCAAAAGGGGCAATGGTGCCCGCCTGGCCTAAGAAAGAGTCAAAAAAGGAGGGTTCAACGCTTGAGGAACCGCGAACTGAGGCAGGCAGGGGTCCAGACAAGGCAGGTGTGGCGTCCAAAGGATAAACCTGAAGGGTCAAACCGCTCGGCGCCGGCATGCATGGTATATTTTCTCGCCGAATGAATTTATGGCTCCCGCTAATCGGGTCGTGCGGGAAGAAGCGTCCCTGGATGATGAGCAGCTTGAGGGACTGATGGCGCAGCTGGTGCTAGCCAAACAAGCCGTCTTCGACAAACCGGCCAACAATCGACACATGAGGCCGCTATACTTGAAAGGATATGTCAATGGCAAGCCATTGACCAAGATATTTGTCGACGGTGGAGCGGCGGTCAATGTAATGCCGTACACCACTTTCAGAAAACTTGGCATGGGCCCTGGCGACTTGACACCTACAAGCATAATACTGAACGATTTCGCCGGGAATCCTTCAGATACCAAGGGATGTGCCCACGTGGATCTAATGATCGGGTCCAAAACACTCGCTCACAACCTTCTTTGTCATCGAAGGTAAAGGAGCCTACGACCCTCTCGCTTGGACGGGGACCGGATTCATGCCAAGCTGCTGCGTCCCATCTACCATGCATCAACGGCTCATCCAATGGGTAGATGACGATATTGAGGTGGTCCAAGTAGACGACTCGTGAGCGTTGCAAATGTGGAACCGGCTTTACGGGAATACCAAGGTATTGATTGTTTCTCGGGGAAAAGGCGGGGAGAAGGTCTGTTGAGCCCGTCAGCAGCGATCAACAGCCGATTCAAGCAGTCGGCTCTTATAGCAATTTTTAATGGATAACCCCGTCGATGGCACTGACGGCAAGTTGGGACGAGGATTCATGTCGGCCGATAAATTGGAGGAAGTTGACATTGGAAGCGGTGACAAACCAAGGCCGACATTTATCAGCGCAAACTTGCAATCGGACTTCAGGGAGGAATTGATCAAGTTGCTCAAGGAATATAAAGATTGCTTCGCTTGGGATTATTCAGAGATGCCTGGACTGGACCGTTCCATTGTTGAGCATCGGTTGCCAATCAAATCTGGTTTTAAACCATACAAGCAACCTCCCCGGAAAATCTACAAAGATGAAGTATTGGCCGATGTGAAGAAAGAAGTTGAAAGATTACTTGATGCAAACTTCGTTCGGCCATGCAGATATGCGGAGAGGATCTCTAATATTGTCCCTGTCTACAAGAAAAATATAAAGATGAGGGTCTGTATAGATTTCAGGGATTTAAACAAAGCTACTCCTATGGATGGTTACCCCATGCCTGTTGCCGATTTATTGGTTGACGCCGCTGATGGACACAAAGTCATCAGTTTCATGGATGGTAATGCGGGGTATAACCAAATTTTTATGGCAATAGAGGATATATCAAAGACAGCCTTCAGATGTCCTGGTCATATAGGCTTGTTTGAATGGATAGTCATGACATTTGGGTTGAAGAATGCGGTGCAACTTATCGGCGAGCCATGAATTACATCTTTCATGAGTTGATCGGCAAAATTGTCGAAATTTACATTGATGACATCGTGATCAAGTCTTTGAATCATGACACACATTTGGAAGACGTGAAAAGAACCTTGGAATGCACCCGAAAGCATGGCTTGAAGATGAATCCAAACAAATGCGCTTTTGGGGTATCAGCCGGAGAGTTCTTGGGGTTCTTGGTCCACGAAGGGAGGATTGAAGTTGGCAAGAAAAGCATGAAGGCCATTGATGAAGTTGTCCCTCCAACTAATCTCAAGGAGTTGCAATCACTGCTCGGCAAGATTAATTTTGTAAGGAGATTCATCTCAAATCTGTCACAAAAGGTTTTGCCGTTTTCTCCATTGCTGAAACTTAAGAAAGATCAGAAGTTCACGTGGGGCGACGAACAACAAAAGGCTTTTGACGAGATCAAGCAATATATGAAGGAGCCACCAGTACTAGTCCCTCAAGCAATATATATCAACAAAAGGCATTGCTTCGGGGGCTTCGATATTTGAGAGAAGCCGGGGCCGTTTCGGTTGAGGTTTATGGAGATTCAGAATTGGTAATAAAGCAATTGAACGGCCAATACGAATGTAAAAGTGAAGCGCTGAGGAGTTACTACGAAGAATGCAGGGAAATCTTGAAGAGCTTTCCGTTGGTGACTCTACAACATATTCCTAGGGAACATAATGAAGAGGCGAACAGGTTGGCGCAGAGCGCTTCCGGTTATAAAGAGAATCAAGAGGCGTCTGCCACGGACATATATGCGCTGGGAATGGATCTTGCGGAAGATGATTGGAGAAAAGAGATCGTTGACTATTTGAAAGATCCATCCCGAAAAGTCTCTAGGAAGCTCAGGTACAAGGCCATAAAGTTTGTTCTTCTGGATGATAATTTGTTTTACAAATCGTTAGACGGGGTGTTGTTACGATGCCTGGGTCCAGAGGAAGCTAAAAGGATGATGAGTGAAGTACATGATGGGATATGTGGAGCACACCAATCGGCCTACCGCATGAAATGGGTTATCAGGCAAGCTGGGTGCTTTTGGCCGACGATATTGGAGGACTGCTTTGAGTATTACAAGGGATGCCAAGACTGCCAGAGGTTTGGAAATATTCAAAGAGTTCCTGCGTCAGCATTAAATCCCATTATCAAGCCATGGCCATTCAGGGGCTGGGGTACAGACTTGATTGGCCAGATTAATCCACCATCTAGCAAGGGGCATAAGGTTGTGCTTTTGGCTACGGATTATTTTACTAAATGGGTTGAGGCAATTCCACTGAAGAAGGTGACGTCGGAAAACATGGTTGAATTTGTCAAGGAACACATCATCTATCGGTTTGGAATCCCTCAAACAATCACAACTGATCAAGGAGCCCAATTCGTGTCCTTGGAGTTCAGGGAGTTTGCCAAAAGCATGGGGATCAAATTGTTTAATTCTTCTCCCTATTATGCCCAAGCTAATGGTCAGGCAGAGGCTTCTAATAAGATCATGATCAAGCTTATACAAAAGAAGATCGACCAAAAGCCTAGGAGGTGGCATTCGGTGCTTAGTGAAGCGTTATGGGCTTACCGGATGGCCCCTCATGGAGCTACAAAAACATCTCCTTATGAATTGGTTTATGGACACCATGCGGTTTTACCTTGGGAAGTACAATCAGATTCTAGGAGAGTGGTTTTGCAGAAAGATTTAAGCTCCAAAGATTACAGTGGCTTAATGATGGATGAGCTAGAAGATTTGCACATGATCCGTCTTAGGGCCCTGGAAAATATCGAAAAGAACAAGCTGCGGGTTGCCAAGTATTATAACAAGAAAGTAAAAGTTAGGCAGTTTGCAGAAGGGGATTTGGTTTGGAAAGCGTTACTGCCGATTGGAACCAAATATAGTGAATTCGGTAAATGGTCTCCTAACTGGGAAGGACCCTTTCGAGTGGTCAGATGCGTCCCTGGTAATGCCTACATGTTGAAAACTTTACTAGGAGAAGAATTTTCCGCTGCAATAAATGGAAGATATTTGAAGAAATATTATCCTAGTATTGAAATCGATCGGTGATCACCAGCATTGGGATTACATGCATCTGATACAGGAATAGCTGGCGCTCAAGAACGAGGCCGCCTCCAGAACAAAATCCCCAAACATAGGGAATGGCCAGTGCCTAGATGCATTGCCCTTAGCACGAAACTACATTACAACTGCTTCTTGCAGGTTTACATCCAACAACCCTGGTGATCAGGACTTCGAGGAGGCGGGAAGCAGAAGGCCTGGCGTAAGAAGCGAAAGTATGATTCAATCTTTTCTTTGCTTCTTCGGCTGCTCCCTCTTCGGTTGCTCCGGGACCACCGTGACGGCAACTTGGAATGCATGGGGCTGACCATGATTTGCTGCCTCCACCAAGTCGTCCCAAGCCGCTTTCGCATTATTGTACCTATCGAGACATCCGAGACGGAGGAGTGGTCGGAGGGGCAAAGATCCAGATGTGAACACGGAGTCAAGCAGGAGTTAGAGACATTTGCCTCCCACTAATGCCTCCAAAGCCATGCGACGCTCGCGCTCGGCCTGGCAACGAGCGGTGATGTCCCTGAGGTCATGCTCCAGGTGCCGAACGCGGCGGCGTAGTTGATGGCTGGTTCTCTGCTCGGGCGTGGCGTCCTCTGCTTCAAGGGAAGAATCAGAGGATATGTACTCAGGCATGTCTTCGGTCCCGATGATTTCCTCAGGAAGCAGATCAAGGCTGAAAAAGGAAAGGTAGAGAGGAGGTAAAATGCGAGACTACATGAGAAAACAAGGAGCAAATCAAAGGAAAACTCACTCTCGAATCGTGCGTTTCTTCGGGGTGCTGCCCTCCTGGGGCTGCTTGCCTTTGTCCATGGCCTTGGGGTTTTTTCCTCTGAGGACAGAGGAGAAGATGAGAAGTGATGGATGAGTGTGCGAGTGAATTTGCAGGGCATCTCAGCAGACTATTTTATTGAGCGAGAGATTGCGTTGGGAGTGATGACCGGCGGCGTGCATTATTGGAATACCAAACGGCGGGGGTTTTCTTCCGGATGCGAAGGGTTTTCGTTTGAACAAGTGCCTACGGATTGCCGAATCATGGATTTTCTGCGGATTTTGTGCCAAGGAGCATCTGTTCTCGCGTGTTCGGCTCAAACGAGTTCCCGAATACATTCAGGTGGAAACAAGATTCACAGATGCAAACACAGAAAAATCATCGCAGTACAAGCATGGAAATCAAAAGTTCTTTATTTATTGCTGATATCAAACATCCCTGATACAATCTAGTCAAAGAGCTTGTTTAACACAGGCTGGGGATGAGTGAGTTCGGCAATGGCATCGCCGTGGCCGTCGAGGCGCTCCAAGATGATCTCGATCTCCTCGATGTCTTCTGGTGCGCCGCCCGAAGCCGCGCGGCTCGGTGGAGTAGTCAACGTCGGTGTGCGTCGCCATGGCGGCCCGAGGGCCCAAAGTGGTGCCCAAGCGGATGATGTGGGTGGCCACTTCGTCCACGCGGTGCTCCACCGCGGCAAGGCGCTCCGCCGGCGTGTCTCCGCGGGCGTTCACTTTGTCGGCCAATTGCTCCACCAGCGTTTTCAGCTGGTTGAGCTCAGCGTCACGGGCTGCAAAATACAAGATAAAGGTGATCAGTATCAAAAGCCGGATTGGATTAAGGAGCGGTTTCAGAGCTGTACCGTCGATGGTCGCCAGCAGCTGCTTGCGCTAGTCTTCCCACTCCAATTCGGCTATGCTAGCCTTTTTGGAGACATCTTCCAGCTCGCGCTGGGCCACCTCCAGCTCCGCCTTGAAGCAGAGAGCATCGAGTTCCCCGTAGGGCACAGGGGAGTAGCGGTCCGACTCCGAGGAGTCGTCCGGCAGGGGCTGACTGGCTGGCGCAGAAGATGGGTTCCATTGAATAAGCCTGAAACAGAGATGATCGTCAAAAACGAAAGGGAATCGAAGATGAATCGTAAAAGAAAAGTTAACGATCATTGCCTCCGACGCGCACTGGCGCGACTCCCCTCCGCCTCGTTAGCGGCGCGGCGCCGGTTGTTGCTGCTCGCATGCTTCTGGGATTTGCGCTGAATGGAAAAAGAAGACTTGAGATTGGCGAAGATTTGAGAGCTAAAGGCTTGGTGAAGAGCTGGGGGCACCTACGGTTTTCATTTATAGGCCTGGCGAGATAGATCGTGGCCTCAGGTCGTGGCTCTAGATCGTGGCGCATATCCCAAGAAACTTGGAAGGTGGAGAGGTTTCCTTGACCGATCCGCCGTCGGGTCGTTTGGAGTTCAAGGCTGAGTCGTATTCGGTTGACTGGCTCGGCTAAAAGGAAGTTAAGGTGCCGTTCGGGTATTGGCACTTTTTGGCTATTGATTACCGAATGGGTCGTTCAGCGTTGCAATTAAGGACGTGCAGAGGAAAAGGAAAATAAAATTGCAAGAGCAAATGTTGCAAGGACAACCAGTTTGGTTACACATCGATCAATACATCTAAATGTTTAAATACTTTGCAATTACATTGGAGGCGTTCGATGTTGTTTGGTGGATGTTCTCCATTCGTTCTTGATAATCTTTACGGGCGTCGGACAAGATGGTGAGTTCGCATCACATTGGTTCACCTCGGCTATGGCCGATGTCGCTTCCTCTTGGATTTTCTCTATCGGTCCGGGAAGTTCGGCTATCTTCCGTCGTCGGCTTCTATTTACGCCGATAAGCTTTTCGGCTCCGCCTCCGGTGCGGCCTTTACGGCGATTTTCAACTCACGAACGGCTCGCAGATTGGCCAATGTCCCTTTGTGTCTCTCGGTCCGAGATTGTGCTCCCTTTACGGCTTGTTCGGCTTTAGCTTTCTTACGTTCAACGGCCGGGACGGGAAGATACATTCCTCGGATCTCGTCTTATGGCTACATAATGAACATCCGAGCCGAGAGATGGGTTCAAGTGAGGCCACGACATCCTCGGGAAGTTCTTGGGCGATGGGTCTAAGCATGTCCTCGAAATAATCAAGGTCTCTGATCTGATCTCGAGCCTCTCTTTGCAGCCAGGCAAAAATTTCCTTGAGCTTTTCTTGCACTTCCTCTGACAAGGCTTGAGGCATCCTTTCCCTCGTCTCGGCAATTGGATTGTTCCCCATTGGTGGGTTTGATGATGACGGAGCCTGATCCTGAGAGGGTAGTATTACCGAGTCAGGGGTATTGGGAAATAAAAGATAACAGGATTAAGTGCAAATGATTACCTCATGTCTGACTTCCTGAACTGGAACAGGGTTTTGTTCAGTTTCGGGGGGAGATTTCGGAGCCTTTGGTGAAAGGGGTGCTCGTGGCAAAGCTGAAGCTTCTGTGTGAGAGGGTGATACAGCCTCCGGCAACTCGAAGCTTACGGTCGGAGAGGAAGTGGATTCACCTCTGCTAAGGTTGATGTTTCTGCTCGGCCGGTGGGTGATTGAGTCCTTGGAGGACTTTGTTGACGGTTAATAGTTGTATCAAAGTTCGTTTGTGACTTGCAAGCGGACAAGTCTCCCGTCGTAGTCAAGGGACCCTTCTTCCCTCGAGTGGTGAACCCAAGGTATCGAATCCGTGGAACAATGTGCAACGCAAGGATTCAATCTAGTAAAGCAAAGTAAAGCTATCTATTGAAGAACAAAGATGCATCTAATCTAAGATATGATCAAGTAAACGAATCTAATCTAATCTACCAAAGAGATAGCAAGAGAAAGCAAGAGATAACCAATCTAGAGAATCTAGATCATGCTTATGTTGTAGCTCCAAACAAGATAGATGAAGATAGAAAAGCGAATCTCATTAAAAGCATCTTTAAATCGTGGCCTTCCCATCCGACTCCGAAAACATCCGCCTTTCGAGACCCCCGTTCTGTCACAATGTATCCCTATTCATGCGGGGAGCTTAGGGCGAGTTCGATAGAACAAGTTGAAATCACTTGGCCGGTCCGGTATGCACCTCTAGCCACCGCGGCTACAAGAGCACCCTATGTAATCTAGCTGCAAACTAGATCGTAGAAGAAGCAAAACCAAGAAGAAAACAAAATCATCGAGAAGGCACTTAATCGCTAGAAATCGGATTCACTTACAAACTTCACCATGAATGATTACATGAACAAGATCACCACGGGGCCCTCCCTTGATCTTGATCCTCGCTCCGAGCTCCGACGTGGTCTTCCATGCAAGGTTCCCACGTCGGCTAGGGAAACCCTAGGCAACTAGCACGACCCTCATCTCCAAGATGGTGTCCCTCAAGCTTCTCTGCTCCTCGGCGGCAGATTACGACTTCGGTTCTGCGTGGCTCTCAGTCAGGGGGCTATTTATAGCCTGAGAAGCAATTAGGTCAAAGGAGAGGCCGATTGGGCCCCGAATTGGGCTGGGCCGGCCGGCCTGGGCCGGCCGGCCGCCCGGGCCCAAGTCGGCCCATCCCGCGGCTCGCTTCGCCGGTGTTGCTTCCCACGTCTTCTAGATGTTCTCCCCTTTTGCATGTGGGCCCTTGACGTCGGTTTCTCTCCGAATTGGACTCAACTCCTTGTCTTGCAAGATTCGGCACTTTTACGGTTTAGTCCTCGGAGTTTATCATCTTCTCGGGCTTGGTCCTTGGGCTCTTGGAGTCATGTTCACTTCATTGCTTGACTTGTATCGGGCTTCAAGGTCTTGTCATGAGGTGCTTAATGAACTTATCCGGAAGTCTTGCTTTCAACGTTAAAACCACGCGTAAACACACAACTCCAAAACCGACATGCACAAGTGAACTTGTTATACCACGGGGGTTAGTACCAATGAATAAGATACAAAAGTTATGCCAACACCGAAGGTAAACTCATGGCTAGGTTGACGGATTTTTACCGTCAACATCTCCCCCATGCTTAAACCTTGCTCGTCCTCGAGTAAGCCTTCGATGGATATCATCATTGCCAAACAATGTTTAAACCTTGCACTTGATCATACATGAAAAAAAAACATAATGCTCTCAAAAGTTTAATTCGTTAAAGTTCCATAATGTACTAGCCTTCACCTCTACGGAGGGTAGATTCTTTTTAAGCTTATCCCACAAGTATTAACATGCTTCACAAAGTTTAAATAGATCTCGAATTTTTGAAATAAAGAACAAGATAAAGAAAAGAGCTAAACCAAGTTCACAAATTTAAATCACCTTGCATATTGCTCATGAACTCTCATCTCGCTTGTCTCTCAAGCCTATATATTCTACTCCTTTCCCTCTCATAATATATATGTGTGGTAGGCTTTATATGGAGCTTTGGAAAAGTTTAGTCCTAACAAGATTTTATAAATGAGGTGTTGTCAAAACAAGACGGGCTTCTCATGGTCTTACCGAGACTCGTCAAAAAGGTCATTGGAAAATAATGTTAAATCAAGGAGGGGAAAGAGAAAAATACACACACTTTTAGATAAGTGGACATGTGCAAATGGCAAAGAGTGATCCCAAGGCACAAAGGAAGTCCTCGTTATCGGATTGCACATGGTTGGAAAAATGAGAATGGATCTTTTTAACTTGAAGCCTTGAATGCACTTTTAGAGAGCCGGGGAGTTTACTTTACGCACATATATTTTTTTCTCTTTCTCATATTTCTCATTCTTTTCCTTCTTTCATTCATTCATTTTTTTTTCTTGTCATATATTCGGTCCATGACTTTCACAACGAAGTTTTGATTTTTTTATACCTTGAAAGTCATGAGCATCACTTTGGATTTTTTTTTCCTTTCATCATTTTTTTTAAATATTCCCCTTTTAACTCTAAAACTGCACCGTACCTACCTCCTCCCCCATGCTTAGACGTTGCTCGTCCTCGAGCAAAGAGGCGAAAAATAAGGTAGGTACGGAGATATTTTTCCTTGGAGAGATACTTGAAATCTTCAATGTTGGCACCGTCTTGCGATCTTCCTTGAATTGATGATCCATTCTCAACAATAGGTTGTGGTCAAGGAGGTAATCACAAAAGATGATATTTGGTTTAAGGGTGGATATCCGGCGAGGTTTGTGAGATCTCCGATGCGGGGATACACAATGCACGGATAAAAGGCTAGCAAAAAGATAGATACGCAAAAACGGAATGACCGGCTTCTTAGTCTCGGGCCAGAGAAATCATGGCCTGCAATAACTCACTCAAAAATAAATCTTGTATACTAAGGTTTATGCACTCAAATATATATAAGGCTTTGGATAGGTTGAGCAACACACAAGTGATATTTGTGACAAGGTTAGCAATATTTTTGAGCATAAAAGACATCTTTAATCTATTCATAACTTGAGAGCACATAAAACACTATGGGTCTTTATTTTAATCATAACCTCCGCTGAAGATTAAGCTAGCATTTAGATAATTTCAGATTTGTATTTTTAAGAGAGCACTAGTTCGAACATGCATAAGTCAATTACAAAGATAAACAAAGCGGCAATTATAATCATATATCATCATGGCACAAACTTTGTAACTTTACCAAAGGTAAAAACTTGGTGGTGACATTATTCATGATGAAAATAAAAACTAAGACGCACGCTGAAAAATTAAACTAACACACTTGCTGAAATTTAAATAAAAACTGAAAACACTATGCATACATAGGCGCAAACGAGCTGAAAATTAAAGAAAAGGGGGTAAAGGAAAGATAACTAAAGCTCCTCCTCTCTCTAATCTTCCGCCGGTGGTTGATATTGAAAGTCTTGGTTGTTGTACCCTTACTTGTAATAGGAATGCACCACTCCTCCTATGAATTGTCTGACGGTGCTAGGTGAAGGTGTCCAAGCATATAAGCGACGTTTGCATTTCCTTCACCCATTTGGTTTGCATTGGTTTGGATGGCTGCAATAATTTGCATGTTTCTTGCAGCGTATCCTCCAATGGTGGCCACATTTTGTTGTGGTTGAGGAAGGTGCGCAAATGGCTCCGCAAAGGCTACGTTGGGCACCGCAAAAATGGTGGGAGTATGGCTGCACCACTCCCCCATGCTTGCATTGGTACACCACCGTAGTAACTCGGCGGCGCCGGGTTCCTCCCAATGGTGGGACATAATTTTGTTGTGCACCTTATTCTTGGGCCATAGAAGATCCTTCTCCTATAATTTTTTTTCTTTTATTATTTTTTTCTTCGCCGGCACAAGAAGTCCTTCCTCTAACCGATCTTCTTCCCCTCAAGAAAAGTCTTAATCTTCAAATCCGGAAGGGGCAAATTCACCTAGGCCACTTGTAAGCCTCCTCTCTCATCTTCACTCTTATATTTTCCTTTCTTCATATATTCCTAGGGAGGTCCGGGTAGGAGATGATTTGTGTTCCTTGTAATACCCGGTTTTAAAGAGATAGCCAATATGGAGAGGTAACAACCCGATCTCCCGAAGGTGAGCGGGGGTTGATTGGCTGCACGGCAAAGCCGAGTAAAGCCAATTCAACTCCGTGTTGGTTATCTTTGTCTCTCTCATTCTCCCAAAAATCCACTTGCACAAAAGTGACACACTTGGATGATGGGGTTCGGATAGTATTTCTTCGTTGATGGTCTCTTCCCGTGATCATACTCCAAAAACCTTCCCACGTGCCTTCATGCACATACTTGTTCTGGAGCTCCCTTTTGAAAATAGGGGACACTCGCCCATGGGTCTACGATACTAGAACATGCAATCGTTTCGAACATGAAAACCAATCTAATCTATCGGGGATTGTGTTGAATGGATCCAAGGAAGCATTGAGGCCTATACTCCCTTTACGGCATGGTTGCTAGCCTTAAGCATTAAAGTATTTTCAACACAAGATGATAGATAGATAATCCAACAAAGTGTGATTACATCTCAAGATCGATTACAACCCATGGATGAAAGGAGATTACCCCATCAAAGTGCTAGAAATAGCATCGTTGATCAAGGTTACCCTTCCGACGGTGTCTTCCTTCTTCTCCACTTGTGGGCTCCCTCCAACGGAATGAGAGACTCAGCACTCCTTCATCAAGGGTATGCGCCATGGTCATGAAAATTTCCTAGGCGAATTCCTTGTGGGTGTTTGCCGACACTCCGCTAGAGAATTGCACCGGTGTCCCGTGTGAAACCCAATATGTGGAGAGCTTGGTCGTCGATGTCGACGTTCGCTACAAGCCTCTACTTAAGGCGAGCGAGCTTCTTCTCCTCCTCCGTCATGATGACATACCCCTCGGAATACCGCGGAGCATATGGAGGTGGAGCGGATGATCGTGTCAAGTGGTGAGGTTGGACGGGCGGCTCCTCCATATGTTATTGAAGTTTGGTAAACCTAATAAACGAGTTTTGTGTAGCCCTCATGCCACCAAGGAAAAGAGTGCGATTCCTCCTTGGCGGTGCCGTGTCCTCCTCCATACCCCGAGGAAACTCGGAAACGAGTGCCTCCTTGAAAAGGTTGTCGATGATGGCTTAGACGACGATGATCCCTTCTTCTTCGGTGAAAAGGCTTGTAGTTTTCTTCCATGATTGCAGCACTCTCCCTCACAAATAAATATCCGGGGTTTTCACCCGGTAACAAGGTACACAAATATTATTTTGGAGTCCGGACTTTGAGTGGATTAAGGATGTGATTTGTTGCACGAAACAAACGCGGTGGATGGCTAAGTCTAAGGTGATTCCGGCCTACAAACTAGAGCACACGAACAAAGAGTTGGATGAAAGACTTACCTCTCTCCTCCTCTTGGCTCGGTTCTTCTCTAGTGCATTCATGTTGCTTCGTGATCGCGTACACCTTCCAAACGTTCCCGTCCACTCCTTCGCTTGCACTATTGCTCCTTCCACTTGATGTTTTCGCTTTGACTCACTTCCATACTCCCTTGCCTCACGTGCATCCATGATATTCCTACAAAACAAAGCCTTGGCTGCCCCCCCATGCTTGTACTTTGCATGTGGTTTAAATATGTTGGAGGGGCATCCCGTGATGTATCATGGTGCATGCATGGTTAGGTTAACTAGATTGCCTCCCTTTAAGGCTAAGCACTCCTCTAATTTCGAAATTTAAAAATATTTTTCAGAGCCATGCAAGAGCTCGAACATAATTTTAGAGAAGTTTTTAAACCATTAAAAACAAATGCAAGTCGAAAATATTTTTTTATTACGTCGATTTCGGTCTCACCGGTATAGTTTGCCTTCATTAGTTGAGAGCAAGCTTTTCCCGGCTTGATCATGGGGGCATAGGTTTAGGTCCTAATTTTGATTAGATGAGAGAGATTTTGAATGAAATAAAAGTAAGTGAGGCTTAGAAAAATTCTAATCTTAGAGAAACCGAGGATATGGATTTTTAAACCAACCAAAAATCAAGTTTCTAGGTTCACGCGAGTCCTACCACGTGCTGAAATTTAAATAACATCTAGATATAAGTCGCGGCTCTACTCGTGTGTTTTTAGCATGAAAAACAAGTCAACCACAGCACCATAATGAGGGTGAAGGGTTGAGTTAGGTTCTGAAATTTTTTTCTTTTTGGTTGTGGTTTCTCGAAAAAGAAGCAAACAATCACATAGGATGGTTCATGTAAAGGGTTTATGATCAAGCAAAATATTCAACCAAGAATTATGTCTCTAATATTGTCCAACCATTCTAAGTCTAATGTTTTGCGTAGTAAAATACGAAACTGAATTATAAAGACTCGAAAAACCCGGAATCGGGTTGTCCTCCCGTAGCTTATTCTTGACTCGACGAAACGGGTTGCCTCCCGCCTAGCGCTTCGTTTATAGTCCATGGCTAGAATTCTTCACTTGATTACTCCGGATCAACGCTCTTTGCGGGCGTTGCAATCTTGGGTACCCACTTTGGCTTAGTCAAATTTTTTTTTTTTTGGTCTTCACAGTGGCTTTGTCCTTTGGTCTTGACGGATGCAACATCTTCCTTGTGGCTCGGCATCTCGAACTCCGGTCCTTCGGTCGTGATCTTCGTGGTCTCTAGTGTGATCCTTCATCTCTCCCGAATGAGCTTGAGTAGCCTTCGCCGTCTTGGGACCTTGGAGTTGTCTCGGATATTCTTCTTTGTTACCCATTGGGCGCCCGGCAAGTTGTCCCACTTGCATCTAGCATCTTCATCACGATGAACACTTCACACTCCTTGCATGTGGATCTTGCTTTGGCGGCCTTTAGGTGTCGAGCTTCTTTCTCCATCTCCATCTTCTCCATCCTCCTCTTAAGTGAACCGGTATGCCACTCAAGGAATCCGGCTCGTATGCATTCAGCTCTCGCAGTCGTCATGCGGATAGTTGAGACCTTGATCTTGAACGGCCTCCCGGCGTCTTGAAGGTTTATGATAGGTAGATCAACGATGTCTGGGGTGCGTAGCGCTCCGGTGGTTGAGGTTGATCTTCCTTTGGACTTGGAGGTGGTGATTCCCTTGGAGATTTTGACGGTCCTTCGATTTTGGATCTAGGGTTTCCAATCCTTTAGCTTGTGTTGCACGTCACCTTTGCCTGTAAAGTTTTCCTGGATCATCCACAAAAAAGTTTTGGGTTTCTTGGAGAGGTAGCCAACCATCTCCGGTTAGGGTTAGTGATAAAACAAAAATCTAACAAAAGAAAAATTAGGGTTAATCAAAACTAGATTAGATTGACTCTTTTTTTTTCTTTTCAGGGATGATCAAACATAAGAGATGCAAAAGAAAATCAAAAAGAAAAACTAAAATATAAGCGATACTAGATCGGATCTTGATTGCTTGTTCCCCGGCAACGGCGCCAGAAAAAGGGGCTTGTTGACGGTTAATAGTTGTATCAAAGTTCGTTTATGACTTGCAAGCGGACAAGTCTCCCGTCGTAGTCAAGGGACCCTTCTTCCCTCGAGTGGTGAACCCAAGGTATCGAATCCGTGGAACAATGTGCAACGCAAGGATTCAATCTAGTAAAGCAAAGTAAAGCTATCTATTGAAGAACAAAGATGCATCTAATCTAAGATATGATCAAGTAAACGAATCTAATCTAATCTACCAAAGAGATAGCAAGAGAAAGCAAGAGATAACCAATCTAGAGAATCTAGATCATGCTTATGTTGTAGCTCCAAACAAGATAGATGAAGATAGAAAAGCGAATCTCATTAAAAGCATCTTTAAATCGTGGCCTTCCCATCCGACTCCGAAAACATCCGCCTTTCGAGACCCCGTTCGTCACAACGTATCCCTATTCATGCGGGGAGCTTAGGGCGAGTTCGATAGAACAAGTTGAAATCACTTGGCCGGTCGGTATGCACCTCTAGCCACCGCGGCTACAAGAGCACCCTATGTAATCTAGCCGCAAACTAGATCGTAGAAGAAGCAAAACCAAGAAGAAAACAAAATCATCGAGAAGGCACTTAATCGCTAGAAATCGGATTCACTTACAAACTTCACCATGAATGATTACATGAACAAGATCACCACGGGGCCCTCCCTTGATCTTGATCCTCGCTCCGGAGCTCCGACGTGGTCTTCCATGCAAGGTTCCCACGTCGGCTAGGGAAACCCTAGGCAACTAGCACGACCCTCATCTCCAAGATGGTGTCCCTCAAGCTTCTCTCGCTCCTCGGCGGCGGATTACGACTTCGGTTGTGTGGCTCTCGGTCGGGGGGCTATTTATAGCCCGAGAAGCAATTAGGTCAAAGGAGAGGCCGATTGGGCCCCGAATGGGGGCTGGGCCGGCCGGCCCGGGCCCAATTCGGCCCATCCCGCGGCTCGCTTTGCCGGTGTTGCTTCCCACGTCTTCTAGATGTTCTCCCCTTTTGCATGTGGGCCCTTGACGTCGGTTTCTCTCCGAATTGGACTCAACTCCTTGTCTTGCAAGATTCAAGCACTTTTTCTCGGTTCAGTCCTCGGAGTTTATCATCTTCTCGGGCTTGGTCCTTGGGCTCTTGGAGTCATGTTCACTTCATTGCTTGACTTGTATCGGGCTTCAAGGTCTTGTCATGAGGTGCTTAATGAACTTATCCCGGAAGTCTTGCTTTCAACGTTAAAACCCTGCGTAAACACACAACTCCAAAACCGACATGCACAAGTGAACTTGTTATACCACGGGGGTTAGTACCAATGAATAAGATACAAAAGTTATGCCAACACCGAAGGTAAACTCATGGCTAGGTTGACGGATTTTCACCGTCAACGGACTTGAAGGCTCCGGTTGGATGAGGGAGTTCATCTCGGCGAGGTTGGTGTCTCTGTCCGAGCGAGGGGGTGATTGAGTCCCCGATGAAGATGAGATCTCTACCCGGACGGATGGCTCGGCCCCGGGTGGACTTGCATGTTGAGAGACAGGGACATCTACAAGTTGATCCACCATTGTTTCCTCTGAAAATACCAGATTAAGGATGAATGCCAGTGTTGGTTTTGAGGAAGGAGTAATAAAAGTCATACCAGTGGATGTAGCATTGGCAGGTTCTGAAGCTGAGGATTGCTGGATTTTAGTCTGAAATCGCACAAGACGAGATTTGTCAGAAAGGAGTAATCCAGTGATCAAGAAAGAAAGAATTTTACCTCAATAAGGACTTTCTTGATGTTTCTTCTCCTCTTAGCATTTGGAGGTGCAATCAGAGACAGGCCTTGCCTCTTGTCAGCAGTAATACTGGACAGAGTTGGATCTGTTGTAGCATACCTAGCCATTAATTGAGCCAGGGTTGGTGATCTAAATCCCAATGCTGAGATTGGGCCTACTGCATTGTAAGTGATCTCCCTGGCTAGAGGGGCAGGCACTGTGTTCTTTGGGTAAAAGAAAAAGAAAATCAAGAACATGGTTAAAGGAAGAAATGCCAGATTTGAGGAAAGGAATAATCATGATTACCTCTGAAGTTGGTTGAAAATCAGGCATCAGTTCTATACAAAATGAATGCACAAGCTCACTGAAAATATGGTCATGGAATTCTTGCCACCAGGAGTTGAAGGTGGGGTGAGCTACTGTTGTGGGTGTGAAGGGCCAGGTGTAAACAGTTGGACTGCATACATACTGAAAACCCCTTTGGTTTGAGTAAGTTCTTTGATTTCCTCTCCGGGCTTGAGGAATTCATGCGAGAAACGATCTCGGGGGCATCCGGCCACATCCAAGTTGCCGAGCCATCATGTTGGGCCGATAGTATTCATAAGTACCGTGGTTTAGCCTCCCTCCACCGAATTCGGTGGCGGAATGCATGGATGGATGAGGATGTTGAGGATTTCCGGAAATCTTCCATCTTGGCGTTCGACTTCAAAGGAGAACTCACAAGGGAGAGTTAAATTGTCATTATCCAAATAAGGAAGCCAGAGAGGGTTTGGGAAGCCTTTGAAGAAGAGCTCGAAGAGCTGGCTGACATTCTGCTTGATGGGAATGGTTGAAGCAGCTTCTCCATAGGTGTGGCATCCTCTGGTGACTTGAGTTTCCCCTTCATGATAGTTAGATGAAGGGGAGAACCGGGTGTTGAGATCAACACCAATAATCTGGTGCATGTGCAGTTGCAGCCACATTTGTACAAACCACCAAGGGCCATTGACACATGCTATCCTCTGGCTGGTGTACATTTGGGTGACAGTTTGATGAAGCATGTGGTATACACTACCCAGGAGGTATTTTCCAAGGGGAAGGCGATTACCATTGGCTAAGTGTGTAGCCATTGCAATGTGATTCAGAGTAGGCTCATTGGCTTTACCACGAGAAGATGAACACCGCTTGACCACATGTTCGGTACACCCGTATTCAACTTCACCAAGGGGGCCATCTTTCATATGATTCGGATATAATTTTTATATCCGCTCCACGGTTTCACTCCTGTTTGTCTTGTGGAACCTTTGAAATCCCAGGGGCGAACAGATCCTGAAATGTCAAGGCCGGTGATCATGTATACATCGGCCAGAGTTGGGGACATTGGGTCGTGACCAAAAAGGAAGGCGTTGACGCCATTTGACCAGAAGTAGCAAGCCGCTATCAAGAGGTCTTCATTTTTGGGGCTCTCGGCCAAAGACAACTCCAAGCATTGAGCAATACGGAGGGTGTCCCAGTTTTGGGTCTTGGCACTCTTGTCCGCAAGAATTCTTTTGTACCAATTCCTCCAGCCTGCAATTGGGGGCAAGGGCCAGTTCTTGAAAGCATCCTGCCACAGGGGAGACTTAGTTAAAGCCGCTTTGAAGGGGATCCTTTGGGATTCGGCTGCGATGAATTCGCGAGGATCAGAAACTCCCACAGGACCAAGGATGTAGGATCTTGAATTGGCCTCAGTGCGGATCAAAAGCTCGGTGGAAAGCTCCTGAGGGAAAGCGGAGAAGAAATCTCAGGTAAAACTTGAAAATCTGAATGCCGAATGAAGCTTATGGTGGAGGAATTTACCTGAGCAGCTTGATTTTGAGCCGCCATTGGGGATTTGAGCTCAGAAAAGGTGATCTAGGGTTTGGATCTAGGCGAAGACTCCGACGGATTGCGAAGAGAGAGAACGGGTGTTGAACAGATTCAATTTGAAGACGTTGGTGGCTGGAGTCAATTCCGGAATAAAATCACTTTTATCCCGTAATTGAAGGGGCATATGTTAACACCAAAATTTGGTAAGGAGTCCGACTTGTGGGTCCAACTCGGAGAGAAATCCGTCCGGCGGAAGGAACGTTTCTTCAGATGCATTCGGCAGAAGAATCCGCGGTTGGCTATTTGCTTCCGTTCGGCAAGGAAACTGTTGAGCTGATTTTGCGGGATTATATGGTGACGTGGCCCGAGCGGAAAGGACGAATGGATGGATAAGCGATCGCGCTTAGAGATAAATTAGGTATCGAATCCATTCGAGGTCATGCTTAGCAGGGTATAAATATGAACCCTGAATGTATGTAACAGATATTCGAAATCATTCTCAAAACAAACCGGCTTTGCGCCAAACCCTAGAGTCCTTTGTCGTGTCGTCGAGTTCTTCGAGAGGGTTCATCGATCCGTCGACCTCCGTGAGTACCGCAACCTTGTATCATGTTAGTATCATGCGGTGGATTTAGATTTGATGCAAGTAGTCTTGTTACCATGCTTAGTGTCATGCGGTAGATTCAAGCTTGGTTCAAGAGGGTTTCTTGTTAGGTCACGAGCCATGCGGTAGGCTAAGATCTAGCTTGAAGCTAGTTATCGGCTCTATTGAATTTTGGCAAGATTCAATAGATTCATTAAGTTACCCCGTGTTGCTTTGAGTTTTTGCTTCATGTTTAAATTCATGTAACACTTCTCTGCCCAATCTAGATGGGTTTGGATCGGCTTTATCCTTTTTGGTGATCCTTATGCGAATCGAGTTCGTAACCTTGGCTTAAATAACACGTGGATCACATGCTCCTTGATAGCCGAAACCGAGTCGATCTAGGTTGTTACGTGTGCGGGTTCAAGCTTGCCAAAACTTGTATAAATCTTGAAAGAGCTGGGTATCATGTGGTAGATGCAGGTTTTTGGGTTGTTTTGGAGCTAATCATCCGGTGGATTAGATTTCAATCCAATCTGATAGATTTATCTTGCTTGGTAATGCTCGTTCCTTCTTCATGGACCCCGAATCGGCTGTTCAGCCGCATTTGGTTATGCTTTTCATGAGTAAAACGTGTTCATAAGTTATGCTTTAAATATTGTGTGCTTTTAGCTTTCCATATTTAGGTTGTATCATGCGGTGGATAGATCTATTTGTGGAAAGTGGTGTGATCTCAGACAAGTTGTATCATGCGGTGGATAGATTTGCTTGGTATCGCACCTGACGGGCTTTTAAGTACCTAGACATGCGGTAGACTAGTGCTTTGGGCCTATGCATGCTTGTTTATTACATATTTATGTTCGTGCTTTTACTTCATTTATTGTTTAATGTTGCCTATCACGAGGATCGGTCATGGCTTAGCGCACGTACATCTTTATCCAAATGAAGGCTGATCTGTCGTCATGCTTGCGTCATCTATTCGGCTATATTACTTTCGCACTTTAAAGCTCCCGAATAGTTTCGGTTTGCTGGCAGATAGCTCTTTATAGCTATATGTCATCTCATTTGGCTTTTAGTCGTAAATATGGAACTGTCTGGTACCACCCGGCAAGTTCCAAGCTTTGGAATTTAACTGCTTTGTCTTTTGTTAAGTTTCAGGGAAAATTGACTGGCACGTCTCGCAATCTCTTCGCGTGTGAAGCTAGCTTGTTCGGCTTGCTGTGTGCTTGGCGTGAGGTGCAGATTTTGCGTCAACAACCGTCGGATGAACCGACAGTCCCTTATTTAGTAGCATTGGACGAGTTGCAGGAGAAGAGCTGGGAAGACAGTAGCACCGGATGATCCGACGGTTTGAGTGGGGACACCGTCGGTCTATCCGACGCTCAGTTTGAATTCATACAGAGACGCGCCAAGACAAAGCCTTCAGCACCGGATGATCCGAAGCCTTGGTCAAGGTGAAGCGTCGGTCTATTCGACGGTCGCGTGAAAGCTAACAGAGGCGACTTGGGCGTAGGGTCTTCAGCACCGGATGATCCGACACATCGTCGGTGCATAGCGTCAGAGCAGTTGTGTCAGAGAACCTCAACGGCTTTGTGATGTGGGAGGGGCACCGGATGAACCGACGCCCTGGAAAAGCTTAGCGTCGGATCATCCGACGGTACTACTTTCGGCTGACTTTTAGCCACTCACCCTCCACTCACCCATTTGAGGTAGCTGGATTGTGTGGAAGTGCAGAGGAGTTCAAGACACATTGAAGATCATATCCAATCCATCCAAGTGCTTAATTGCTCATCCTTAGACTTGCATATGCTTTGTGTATGTGCTTAGTGCTAGGCTTAGCTTAGAGCTAAGTGAGTGCAAGGTTGTGCCAACCTTGTGAGGTGATTCTTGAGTGAATCCAGTAGTACAAGGTTCGCCGGAAGCCTTGGGGCCTAAGTTGCTCACCGGCAATCGTCATCGACTCTCCGGCTTGGTGTGGAGCGGCGAGGACACTTTGTGCGGGGGACGTGGAGACTCCCTTCCTTGGTGGAGAAGCTCCTTAGTGGAGGCGGCATCAAGGGGACCAAGGGAGCTTGGAGAGTGCCTAAGTGGCTAGCCTTTGTGGCGAGTCAAGTGGTTCTCTTGGGAGAGACTTGGTGACCGGGAAGCAATACTCTTGTGTGAGTGCTTCAATGTGGACTAGGGGTGGATTAGTGCCTACCGATACCACGGGATAAATTGCGTGTCAAGAGTTTGCTTCCTCTCATCCCCTTTACGTTTCCGCATTTACTCTATTGCAATCTTTGCTTGCCTTTACTTTCCTAGAGTAGTATCATGCTAGGATTGGCTATAGGTTGCAAACCTTGTTTTTGGATGGGAGTTTCACACTAGAACAACCCTAGTTGCACATCTAGATAGTATGTTCTAGTTTACTTTTGTGTAAAATTAGTGAAGCCATAGATTAAGGTTTTAAGTTGCCTAATTTACCCCCTCCCCCTCTTAGGCTAACGAGTATCTGATTCCTTACAAGTGGTATTAGAGTTGGGACTCACTTCCTTCACAAGGAAACACCAATTCGATTGGTAAATTGTGAAAACCGGCTCATTGGAACGGTTAGGCTTCACCGCCTAGTGAGTTGCTCTTTAGAGGAATGAAAGGGGTGGATACCATAGGTTTGGCTCCACATTTCGATGGCACGGTCTATCCTTGGTGGAAGGTTCTCATGGAGACCTATCTCCAAGCAAAGGACCTTGATGTTTGGAGAGTCACCGATGAGGGCATGAAAAATGGTACTAGGAAGGAAAAGCAATTTGACGTGATTGCTAAGACTATCATTTTGTCCTCACTAGATGCAGGCGTTTTCAATAGAATTTTTACTTGTGAAAATGCTCATGAGCTATGGAAAACCATCAAGGAGCAAAATGAGGGTTCAAAAGAAGTTGCTAATGAACGCTACGGTTGTCTCCTTGAGGAATTCAATAGCTTTAAGCAACTTGCAAATGAAAATGCCGAATCTATGTACTCTCGCCTAAATGTGCTTGTCAATGAGATCAATGCTTTAGGTGTGAAGGACATCACGGACTTGAACATCAACCGCAAGATCCTTCAAAGTCTCCGGAAGCCCGATTATGACTTGGTGAAGGCAATCATCTACGAGAAGAAGCTCGAAGATTTGAAGTCATCTCATATCTTGAGCAAGATCATGGCACATGAGCTTCAACTCATGCCCAAGTCAAAGAAGGCGCCCCAAGAGAAGCCCCAAGAACCATCCTCTCCAACTACAAGCCATGCTCTCTCAATCCAACAAGAGAAGATGTTGAGTAGGATGGCTACTCATGGAAGCTCAAGCGAGGATGGTGGTGATGATGGTGACGATGGAGATTCCTCAAGTGATGAAGAGGTTGAATCCATGGTGGTCGAGTACGTGAAGAAGATCTTCAAGTATGTGAAGAAAGTCAACATGTACGGCTACAACGTCTACTTGAGAGAAGGGCGTCATCATCAACACATCAAATTCACCAAGATCGAGCACAAGCCCAAGAAGAAGGTGGTAAAGGAGAGGAGACCAAGGCAAAAAGCAACTATCGCCGTCCGTGAGTGAACAAGTGGTGGAGAATCAAGTTCTTCTAGCTCAAGTGATGAATCAAGAAAGAACTTCACCACCCGCTTCATGCAAGGTCCTTCATCATCACTACACATGTGCCTTATAGCCAAAGGTATGGAAAGCAATGTAAGTGAGGATGAATCCGACACCACCTCTCTTGATGATCTTGTTGAGCTAGTCCATGAGCAAAAAGGAATTCTTGAGAAACAAGCTAATGAAATTAAAGAACTCAATGCTCTCAATGATCTTAGTGCAACCCTTGCTACAAATTATGAACATTTGTTGTGTAAATTCAAATTGCTTAGCAAGGAGTGTGATGAGCTAAAATCTAAGCTTGAGAGCAATGAGACTAAAACAAATAATTCCTTTGAGCTTGATGAATCATCTATACCTTGTGCAATTCCTATCTCCAAGGTAGATGCTTCAACTTCTTGCATTGATTTAATTGATGAATCTTGCTCACCATCTTGCAATGAGAATGTTGTTGTAGAAAAATGTGATTGTCTCATAGGCAAGAAAAATAATGAGCTCAAGCAAGAAATGAAATGGCTCCGAGAGAGGTTGGCAAACTTGATGGGCAAAAGCAAGAATGATGAGGAACAAGTGGACATCTCTCAAGACATGAAGAGCAAAGTCCAACCTTCTCAAGATAACCGTGATCCCATGGTGAAGAAGCTTGAGAAGGGTGCAACCGTGACTTGCTACAAGTGTCATGGAGAAGGGCACAAGTTCTACAAATGCCCTCAATTTGTCAAGAAGATGGACAAGGGCACAAAGAAGAAGTTGAACCCCACCATCAAGAGCTCCCTCATCTACACCAAGCCCAACCGCAAGAACAAGACCAAGAGCAACACCTACGTCATCAAGAAGAAGGCTAATGGCAAGGTGGTTGCACACAAGGTTGGGAAGATGAAGGAGGAGCGGGGTTGGAACCAACCCATTTGGGTGCCCAAGGAAGTCATCATCAACATGAAGGGGCCTCAAATGGTTTGGGTTCCAAAGGCCACTTGAAGGCCATGAGAGCGGGGATTTGGGAGGCTTGGCACAATCAAGATGAGAAGATTCAAGCCTATAAGCCAAGCTTGCAAATTGGACATGGGTTGCCCAAGTTCCCCGGTTGAGGTAATGGAAATTAGTACCTATCTCTTGTATCATTGTAGCTCCATTGCCTTGTTTAGGTTGCATTTGTTGCAATAATTACATATGGTAGGTTGCTTGTGTCATGTGCTAACCTATGAGCAACCTACATGGTTTGATTAGTGTGTAGGAAAGCTACACTTGTGCTTTCATGGTGCATGTTTTCATATATATCTCTTTGCATCATGAGCAAGCTATAGGGTTAGCTTCCCTTTTGTTTTCATAAACAATGTGCATGCATTTGGTTGGTGATTCAAACACTAAATGCACACATTTAGGGGGAGCTCATCCTATGGTTTGGTTATGGGACTAACATTGTTTGAAGCTTATCTTGTGTAGTCCCTTGGCGACGCGTTTCGGTGCGGTATTTCATTCTAAGAGAATGCTATTTCACTCTCAATGTGATCTAACATCTCTAAAAGAGTGAATATAGCAATATGAGCTTCATGCTATTGAGTCATGTCCTTACGAGCTTATGTCTATATAAGTTCAAAGGCAATGTACTCATACATTCCTAATCCTTGTGGTACCCCAAGTGTCTCCTTTGCAAGCTTCTTTCAAGTGGTGTCACCTAGTGATATCATTTCCAAGTGGTTCATCTCAATGTGGTGCCAACAAGGTAGAGAGGATCAACCCTCGGAGGTATGCAATGATCAAAAGACTACAAGTCATATCTGCAAGTGGTAATGTAACAAGAACTCATTTGTCCTATCTCTTGTCCTTTAAGCTACCTCCTTGCATGATAAGCTCTAAGCTTCCTTGTCTTACAAGTTTGTAGTTGTGCACTTGATTTTCACACTATCTTTTCGTGCACACACTTAGGGGGAGCTTAGTTTGTATCTGCTAGTCTCATGAGCTTGTGATCCACCTTAGTCATTCTCACATGTGGTATCTTCATTGATATCATACATATGGATCATGGTTCATGCGTCTTTCTCCCTTGTATTTAACATTTCTCCTTGAGCTATGGTTGCTAGGACTTGCTAGTTTTCTTGGACCCATTTTGCTTTGGACTTTTTGGAGATTTTATTCCAAAGGGGGAGAATGTGAGACCAAAGCAAGCTAGTGGTTTGAGGTTACAAGTGGTTTCAAGGACATGAGACCAAAGGGGGAGAATGTGAACATAAGATCAAAAAGGGGGAAGTTTGATCTAGGAGGAGTTAGGATGATGGTAAGCATCCAAGCAAGTGTAAGTGGTTCTAATTCTGTCAATATTTGCAAATTTATGCTTGCTTTGGTTGTGTTGTCATAAATCACCAAAAAGGGGGAGATTGTAGCGAACATGGCCTCATATGCCATTAGTTCGAGTTTGATTTTGGTGATTCATGACAACATGATCATTGGGACTAACCATACTGTTTTAGCATGTCTTTGTAGACACCTCTAGATCCCAAGGATGCAAGAAAATCAGATGCCAAAATGCCAAAACAAAGGGTCAAAACCGAGCAAGAAAAGGAAAAGAAAAGACACCATCGGATGAACCGACGGTATCAATTTAACAAGCGTCGGTGCAATCGTCGGACGAGTTGGTACACATGGTCAAACCCTAGGTACCGTCGGATGAACCGACAGTCCATTATTTAGTAGCATCGGACGAGTTGCAGGGGAAGAGCTGGGAAGACAGTAGCACCGGATGATCCGACGGTCTGAGTGGGGACACCGTCGGTCTATCCGACGCTCAGTTTGAATTCATATAGAGACGCGCCAAGACAAAGCCTTCAGCACCGGATGATCCGAAGCCTTGGTCAAGGTGAAGCGTCGGTCTATTCGATGGTCGCGTGAAAGCTAACAGAGGCGACTTGGGCGTAGGGTCTTCAACACCGGATGATCTGACGCATCGTCGGTGCATAGCATCGGAGCAGTTGTGTCAGAGAACCTCAATGGCTATGTGACGTGGGAGGGGCACCGGATGAACCGACGCCCTGAAAAAGCTTAGCGTCGGATCATCCGACGGTACTACTTTCAGCAGCTTTTAGCCAACGGCTAGTTTGATGCCTTGGGCTATTTATACCCCCTCCACTCACCCATTTGAGGTAGCTGGATTGTGTGGAAGTGCAGAGGAGTTCAAGACACATTGAAGATCATATCCAATCCATCCAAGTGCTTAATTGCTCATCCTTAGACTTGCATATGCTTTGTGTATGTGCTTAGTGCTAGGCTTAGCTTAGAGCTAAGTGAGTGCAAGGTTGTGCCAACCTTGTGAGGTGATTCTTGAGTGAATCCAGTAGTACAAGGTTCGCCGGATGCCTGGGGCCTAAGTTTCTCACCGGCAATCGTCATCGACCCTCCGGCTTGGTGTGGAGCGGCGAAGACACTTTGTGCGGGGGACGTGGAAACTCCCTTCCTTGGTGGAGAAGCTCCTTAGTGGAGGCGGCATCAAGGGGACCAAGGGAGCTTAGAGAGTGCCTAAGTGGCTAGCCTTTGTGGCGAGTCAAGTGGTGCTCTTGGGAGAGACTTGGTGACCGGGAAGTAATACTCCTGTGTAAGTGCTTCAACGTGGACTAGGGGTGGCTTAGTGCCTACCGATACCACGGGATAAATCGCATGTCAAGAGTTTGCTTCCTCTCATCCCCTTTACGTTTCCGCATTTACTCTATTGCAATCTTTGCTTGCATTTACTTTCCTAGAGTAGTATCATGCTAGGATTGGCTATAGGTTGCAAACCTTGTTTTGGGATGGCAGTTTCACACTAGAACAACCCTAGTTGCACATCTAGATAGTATGATCTAGTTTACTTTTTGTGTACAATTAGTGAAGCCATAGATTAAGGTTTTAAGTTGCCTAATTCACCCCCTCCCCCTCTTAGACTAACGAGTATCCGATTCCTTACAAAGGTATGCCGAACGCCTCCTCTGAAATAATTATCTTGCAATGCTTGTGATCTTCTTTATCTTGGACCCCTACCATCATATGCAACTTTCATATCAGTATACAAGCAAATATTTTAATACAATGTGCAGTGTTTAATAATGAATTTATCTACACCCTAAAAATGAATTTATCTACATTGAATTTACCATATTTCAAGGAAAAAACCAGTAGTTGTCTACTCCACTCGAGGTGACTGCAGATATGTTCAATCCTTACCGATCCACAAACCAAGACATTTAGCTTTTTAGTATGCCTGACATAATGGGAGAAACGAAAGGCCTAGTCAATATATGAAATTAATTACCAAATAACTAAGAGAAGGAACCAGAAAAATACAATTGAATATTGAGTACTGGATCAACCATCAAAAGAATCACTAGCTAATTTGGTCACAGTTAAGTGCAGTATTAAGTATTTAAGTCGAGTTATAAGTACTATATGTCAGAAAAAGATTAACACACAAATCAAGTACTATTCCTCTTATTTTGTCTTCGCATCCCTTCCCTTTTTTCTACAATAGGACAGCAACAATCTTGGTGCCATTGTGCAGTTAAAACTGACTATCCATCAGATCACTAAAGTTTTAACATAACCAGATTCAATTCACGAATAAAATATACGAGACTAGTAATAATCAACACAAACCTGTAGTCATTGAGTTGGTTGCTGGATAGAATTATACCTCAGGATGGAGGGGACATGGAGAGGTCAACACGTGGGCGCTACCACATGAGCAGGACCCAAGGAATCAAATAACTATTTATCAGAGGAAAATATATGGGTTAAAATTAAATCATGAAGGTGCTAGATTACTGACCATACGGTGGTTTGAATAGCTGAAAACGAAAACGTGGACGCGAAGGGGATCGGATTCAGCCTGATGTGAGGACAGTTGCATAATTAGGAATCGAATTTGCAGATTGCACAAGGCCACTAGAAATATTAGAAACTGATCCGTTAAGCATGGTGGTGAAAGTGGTACGGACCGATCGTATCTGAATCCAGACAATTAATATCCATACCGCATTAGTATCCGGAAATTCAAAGTTGAATTTCTATGATCCAAATATGATGAATATTACTATTCGACACAAAATATATTGTCCGCATCCGAATCCGATCCGAGAATTCAGACCGAGAAAGAAAAATTATCTGTATATGTATCCGCAGTATCTGTTCGTATCTGATCCGTTTTCATCCCTATCTGTTTTCTATGCGTACACAAGAGATAAGAGTAGATCCCAATATGCTAGAAGGCCGTGAGTTGCAAATTTTATTAAGCTCGTGGCAACAACGACCGCAATAGGGAGGACACGACGTCGACATCACACGGTGGTCGTCGCTTGGTTTTGGTTCTCTCACGCTTGTGAAAAAACATTGTAACGACAACTATTGTTATGTGGTCATTAGATTTTGGTTGTCTTTGATGGTTTGTCTAGTAGTGAGGGAAACTATGGCAGAAACCAACAATAAGATGGGTAAATTAACAGAACAAGAAGTCGGTGATAACACATACTACTCCTCACACGTCCCTAAGTTAATGTAGTTTTTGCTTCTCGAGAAACAACTTTGACTAAATATGCAATTATTCAGCACTAACTGATGCTTAAGATTGTCGGCCGGGGAAGCTGCCCTTCACTTGGGATTGCCTTTGGGTACCATTGGACCTTCAGTTCAATACCTTTCACCAATTTTGACCGGGATGGAAAAGCATCTTATATATGGGTATCTCGAGACACTTGTCTTATGTTGGTAGACTCATACTTGTGAACTTAGTGTTCTCTGCCCTTCCAACCTTCTATATGTGCTCTCTCAAACTTCCAGTTGACCTTTTGGATTAGATTGATAAGTATAGGAAGCATGTTCTTTGGCATGGTGGTGATGTGTCTACAAAGGGAGGTTATTTAGTAGCCTGGAAGCATGCTTGTCGCAGCAAAGAGGATGGTGGCCTTTGCATTATCAACCTTAGGAGTCACAACACTGCTCTTTTGCTGAAGTTTCTGCATAAAGTTGGACTTA
Organism: Cenchrus americanus; assembly: GCA_947561735.1. NCBI lineage: Eukaryota > Viridiplantae > Streptophyta > Magnoliopsida > Poales > Poaceae > Cenchrus > Cenchrus americanus. Next base: position 109,078,841 of record OX387243.1, read on the forward strand.
CCTTGGGTACAAGTGACTTGGCAGGAACTTTATTCCAATGGAATGCCACCTCATGAGAGAAAGAATGTTGAATCTTTCTGGTGGAGAGATATGTCCCTTGCTCCAAAATTCTTCTTGATTACTAGGTGCAAAGTCAACGATGGGATCTCTGTGGCTTTTTGGAATGATCATTCGGATTTGGGTGTTATTAAAGTCAAATACCCACAGCTGCACTCTTTTGACAGGAAAAAGGTTTGCTTTGTGAGTCAGTTCCTTGCTTGGGATGATAGTTCCTTGCTTGAGATGATAGTAGGTCTCTTTTCCTACCTCTTTCTCATATTGCCTTAATCAATTAACAGAGCTCAAGGCTGATTTTGTTGCTCTTATTTTACAATCTGAGAGCAATGATGAGTGGACTTACACTTGGGGATCAAACTACTTTTCTAGTTAGAGAGCCAACATTAACCTGCAGGGATAACATCCAACTTGTACTCTTTTCAAATGGTTGTGAAAGTCAGAAGTGCAGAATAAGCACAAGTTCTTCTTTTGGTTGCTTCTAAGGGACAAGCTTATAATTAACACAAGAAACATGCTACATAGGAAGAACATGTGTTTGCAGTCCTATTCTTGTGTTCTTTGTGTGGAAAATCTTAAAGAGGACAATCGACATCTCTCCTTTTCTTGTCAATTTAGTGATGCTTGTTGGACTTACATGCGTATTTAGTGGGATTTATCTCTAGACTTCCAGCTTATGGTTCTTACTGCAAGACCGAGTTTCAATTTAGTGATCTTCAAAGATTTTTTCGTTATTGGTTGTTGGTCATCATGGTGCCACAGAAATGATATTGTCTTTGATGCTGCCTCTCTTTCTTTCGAACAGTGGAGAAGATTCTTTATCAAGGAGTTAAAGATGGTTATCCTTAGGTCTAAGCTGCGGTTGTGTGAGAAAATTAATGTTTGTCTAAGTAATCTCTTGTAATTCTCTCTTTTTTCTTGGGCCTTATAAATTGTACATAACTTTTTTTAAATTATATGTATGCAAAAATCACTACCGGAAATCCCATCACTACCTTCAGCCAGGCATTTTGCCGTGAGCCAAAAGTCGGGCACACAGCAAAAATCTTTTTCCGACGGCTAACAAGAAGACTCACGGCAAATAGCTCGGCTCCCGGCAAAAAATTTGCCGAGAGTCGCTCTCGGCAAAGAACCTTTTTTCCTTGAGCCTATTGTGGCCGACCGAAAAACTATATTCTGCCGCAAGAACCTTTTTGCCGTGAGCCCTTTTCCTAGCCGACGGGAAAATTATCTTTGCCATAAATCGGAATCAAATTTTGAAGTAGTAAATTAATTCAAATAAAAAAATCAAATACAAAGTTGCATTACTTCTCAGATGTACAACTTTTATTAGGATAATTTTTTCATTTGACAAAGTTGTAATAAGTTTGTTCACAAAACCTATATCTCTTATATAGTTTCAAGAAACAATACCTGAGATGTATATGATTTGTGAAGAATGTTAGTACCACAGTACCAGGTGATCAAATGACCAAAATAAAAGTTGTATGTCTTGAAAATTTATGAAACTTTTTAGTTGAACCATTTCTAATTTGAATTACTTTCGTCAACGAAAAGTACATTTGAATTTCTTGAATTTGAAATTTAAATTTTGTAAATGATCTTGAATGGAAAACTTGCAATATGAAAGTTGTGTATCTCAAAAAATTATAAAACTTTGTATTTTACAACCTTTTCATTTGAAGACATTTGCTATATTTAACAAATTAAATTTATTAGATGTATTTATTTTTAAAAAACCTTTTCTGTGGGTCGAAAAATGGGCTCACGGCAAAGAGGTAATTGGGCCGATCGGTCCAATTAACCCGCCGGCCTCCCCCCTGCTAACCCTAGCGCATTTAAGCACCTCCCCCTCTCCCCCTCCTAACTCTCGGTCCCTCCTCCCTCACTCCACCCCACGCCAGCGCCTCCTCTTCTTTCTCTCTCTCTCCCTTGGCTCCATGCCTCCGCCCGTCCTTTGCCAAAGCCTCGTCGTCCCCCCTCCTCCCCCCTTCACTCGCCCCTCACCTCGTGGGGAGGAAAGCGGCGGGGCGAGGAGCGGTGAGGGCGGTCGTCGCGCCCTTCTAGCTCCAGCTCGATCCAGATGGCGGTGGCGGTCTTCCCCTGTGGTGTGTCGTGCTCCTCTTCCTCCGGCGAGCAGCGATTGCGAGTAGCGACTTCGACCTAGCCGCGGCGGCCTCCACGTCTCCCAGCGCGGCGACCTCGACCTCTTCTCCTTTGGTGCGTCGGCTACCTCTTCCTCCGACGCGACAATCTCGACTTCAAATCCAGCGACCTCGACTTCAGATCCAGCGGCACAACGACCTCAACCTCACATCCGGCGGCGCAACAACCTCCTCTTGCTCCGGCGGCCTTCTCCACCAGGCCTGTCGTCGCCGGCTCCCCGGATCTGCCGCCGTCTGGTGCGGGCGGCGCGGCTCCTCGAAGTCGACATCCTCCTCCTGTAGTGGCGGCCTGGTGGTGGTGCTGGTGGTGGTCGGACGACGGTGACAGCGGGTGGCGGTGGGACGGCGGCAGCAGTGGGCCCAAGCTTTGGGGTCTTTTGTTTTTTATTCTTTTCAAAAATTCATTGGCGAGAGCCTTAAAGTCCTCACGACACACCATTGCCATGAGCCAGAGCTTCGACTCACGGCAAAGGGCTGTTTGCCGGCAAAACGGCGGCTACTCACGGCAATGAAGTTGTTTTCGGTAGTGAATGGAGGTAGGGGCCTCCCCTGCTGATTACCGTCAAAAAATATCATTATATAGATATTTAAATCTAGTTTTATAAATTTATTTGAAGATATAAATGTTAGACCGATTTGGGGTGCGAAAATTAAAAAGTGACAGTTATCTTATATATTTAGCGGTGGAGAGAAGCCCCGAATTGAGTGCTGATACAACGACGCGTGAGATTAGCAGCAAATTTCCAGTTGGTCTGGGAGTGTGATCATTTTGAAATGATGGCAGATCAATGATCCGGTGGTCCAGAAGGGTGCCCGCAGCAAGATCGCTGCAGATTAATGATGATCAGTTTACACAACACATGCCAATTACTCAAAGAGAGACATGCCCCAAAAATACAAACAAAACATATTTCTAGACTACTCTTTTCGGTTTGATAAAAGAAGTCGTTTAGCACAACGACATGGTTTCCAAAACACAACTTTGAATTCTCTTTTCTATAAATATATATTTATTGAAAAATTATATATGTTTAATTTTTTGAAAATAATTTTCAAAATAATCTATTGATATGTTTTTCACATTTCTGACTCAAAAACTTAAAAGTTATTAATCATTTATATTCTCAAAATTTGACTCAAATCTTGTCCAACCGGAGGGGAGGGAGTATCTCTCTTTTCTTCATCGAACTGCCCCGGCTAATCTTAAAAAGAGAGAGAGAAATCTCATCTCACCCTACCTCGTTTCGATCACCCTTGAGAATCAAGATCGATGTTGTTGGTGGAGATCGGGCCCGAAGGGTGGAATCCGACACAACAGCCCCCTGAGTTCTTTCCCTCCCTTCGCTTGCTATTACGAGGCTACTTCTATTACTACGGCGAGGAAAGGAAATGTGGAAACTCTTAACAGCACAGGAAATGAAACAAGGAAGTACTCAGCAGACCGAAGACCGAAAGACTAGCAGTAGCCTTCGGTGCTCTCTTCGGTGCTCTCTTCTCATTACGGTGTTTCATTAATAGCACGGGAAATGAAACAAGGAAGTGCGAGCGGGACCGAAGACCGAAAGACTAGCAGTAGCCTTCGGTGCTCTCTTCTCATTACAGTGTGTCCGTTCCATTACAAGGGGTTCACTATTTATAGGAGACCTCTGTGTATGGTCATTTGCCTCAATTACACCTTTTCCGTTCCTGACAAACGGCTTTAAACACTTTACAAGGGTATAACAGTAACTCCTCACGTCGTACAAGCCTCCAGCGTGTCTTCGTACGACCGAAACACCTTTACACGCGGCGTCCCTTGTCTCCGCCCTGTACGGTGCCCTCTTTACAAGTTCGCAACGTCCACGTGTCGCAGCGCACCGCACCTTCGGTGCTGAAGCAGCCTGGGGCCTCGGTCCGGCCGCGTCGTGCCTCTTGGGACATCACGCCCGTGCCGCTTCCAGCCCCGGCCTGAGGCGTTCCTGCCGCGCGGCACTCCTGGTTCCTTCGAAACCTTCGGCGCCGAAGCGCGACCGCCCGCGCCTTCGGCACCGATGATCGGCACTGCTCAGATGGGCTGCTCCTGCACGACAAAATTCACATGTTCCCAAAAACATTAGTCTTTCCGTCAGACCGGCATTCCAAAGACTCCTCAGTGTGACTGTAGCTGCGCGTGAGCCGAAACCGTCAGCCTGGCCAGGCGTGAACAAGGCTTCCGAAGGCCATTTCCCCAACAGTAGCCCCTCGTCAGTGAGGGCCGTCCTGCTCCTCAAGATGGGCCGAACTTACGACCACCTCTTCTCAGGGTGAAGAATGGGCTTCGGAACTCCCACGGACGGTCCACGCTGACGCGGATCCGAGTAAAAGACGCGCGCTGCCCTTTGAGAATTTTACCGTTGTGAGAAGTTGTCATCTGGGTAAAACGGTAAATTTTCTCGTCACCGGCGCGATTATCGGCGCTGATTTACTATAAAAGGGGGGCCGATCCTTGGGCTGCCCCACACCGCGGCCGCAACCTGCAGCTACGACGCACGAGAGCTCCGAAGGCACTGCCGTAAGATTTCCTCCAGCCCCCGTTGCTTCTGTTTATACTCCGCGCTTAGATAGCATACATCGCGCCGAAGCGGAGACGCGATGCTGTTGCGAGGGAGATCGCGAAGACCTATACGTTTGGTCGGAGCCAGATCGACAGCACCGACGTTGGCGGATTGGTGAAGAACCGCATGGTCGGGGCCGGCCGAGCCCCTGGCTGGGAGACTATACCACGACCGCGGGACAACGAGGTCGTCATCTTCCGCGACCTGCTGTACGCGGGGCTTCGGTTTCCCTTGCACCCCGCCGTCGTCGACATCCTTCGGTACTTCGACATCTACTTGCACCAGTTGACGCCGAACGCCATCCTCGTCTGTCGGTCTACATGTGGATATGTCGGACCACCAAGATCAAGCCTTCCGCCGAGGGGTTCGCTTCAGTGCATCAGGTGCATCACCAGTGGCGGACGGTCTTCGAAGAAGAGGGGGACCAGTCCGTGGAGAAAGATTGCCAGTTCGGTTGTCTGAACTTTTCATACAAGTCCGGCGTGGTGAGCCCCGTGACTGCGTATCGGAACAAGTGGCCCTCGGACTGGCAACGACATTGGTTCTACTACACGGTGAGCCCCCCTACTCCCGGAGGGTCTCACCCCTTGGCTACAAAGGAGCTGCCACCCCTTCATGAGTCTTACGCGAAGAACCCCTCGTGCCCCGAAGGCGATGAGTTCGTGATGATGCTACGACGGTTCGCGCGCAAGTACAGTACCCGCGACATCGTGGAGGAGTATCGCAATATCCCGGTGTGTCCACTGGTGGACGGTTGGGCCGTGGCTGATGACGCTTGGGCGGACGACATCGGGGGTATTCCCTACCCCGATTGGACGAAGGTTTTTGGCTTCACCTCCGACCGTGAGTTATCTTGCGTCCTTCAGTGGATTTCACCTTTTTGCTATGTTTCGGAAGCTTGAATTGCTGATCGTTTGAGATTATTTATCCATAGTGCTGAAGAAGAGGAAGGTGGAGGCTCACGGAGACTTCATCCTCGGTCCTGTCTCACTGAAGGAGTACAAAGACACCGTCGCGGAGCTGAACGGATCTCGGACGAACCGAGTATTCGAGTTTTTCAAGATCAACCCCCCTGAACGCGTTGGATTTGCTAAACATCGTGAGGCAGCCGAGAAGAAGGCTGCGGCACTTGCTGCCGCCGAAGCGGACGTTGAGGAGACGGCGACTTCGCCGCGCGCCGCTCCAAAGAAAACCGGCAGGAGGGGCGCCCCTGCTGCGGCCACTGCTACCGCCGAAGGGAAAGCCCGGAAGAAACGCGGCGGGCGGCCGGCGGACTCGCCCCCATCACCCAAGAGGACCCGGGTCGTCGACGTTGAGACCGGCCTCGTTGAGGACGTGATCACCGCCGTGCCGCTGCGCTCGGCCGCACTTTCGGCGGGAGCCGGGAGGGAGACCACCGGGCCGCTGCTCGTCCCCCTCAACCCGAAGGAAAAAGATAGCGACGATGACAGCGATGTCCGCATCGTGTCCTCCATTGGTGAAGGCCCCCGCAGGCCGAGCCCCGTCGCCCTCGGCGCCGAAGCTGCTCGCGACAAAGACGAGTCCAGCTCCACCTCCACCAGCTCGTCCGGCTCGTCTTCTGACGGTACTGAGCAATCCGCCTCCCCTTCGGCCCCGGCTACCGAAAAAGATGATATCGTCGCTGAAGCCGAGGAAGATGAAGAAGAGGAGCCCGAGAGCAGCAGCTACCGGGTGACACCGGAGGAGCCCCGAGCCGCCGCTGTCCGCCTCCAAGTTCCCGCCGAAGCCAAGCTGATTGGCGGAAAGAAGATTCGTTTTCTGGGCTTGACGAGTGGCGGGCACGAGCGCCAATTCCTGGAGGAGGCAGGGGCAAGTTTTGCTATCCCACATGAAGAGGAATTCTTCGGGAAGCTGAGCGCGGCCGAGCTCACCACGGCGTGCAGGGACCTATCTCTAAAGGCCTTCATCGCCTCACGATGCCTCGCCCGAAGGTTGGACCAAGAGAGCAGAAAGGCGAAGGAGGAGTCGGTTGCCGCGAATACCTCGCTTCAAAACCGTGTGGCGGAGCTGGAAGGGCGGCTTGCTGCCGAACAAGAGCGCACCCGGAGGCTGCAGCAAGAGAAAGAGGAGGCAGCGAAGTCCTCCGAAACCGCCCTTAAAACGTTGTGCCATGAAGTGGAGGTCTTGGGCAGTGCCAAAGAGGACTTGCATGCTCAGCTTGTTGACATGGAGGCCAAGCTGGCCGAAGTGCAGAAGGAGGCGAGCGAGTTGAGTGGCACGCTGGAGCGGTACTGAGCGGACCATATACGGAGCGCTGGGGCAATGCAACCTTGAAGCGCCGCCTATCCCGTTCCCCCAGTGCACCGTCGAAGCATTTTACAAATGGGTGGATGCCTGCTTTGACCTCGTGGCCATGAACACGAAGATCTTTGGAGAGCTTGGGTCTGCGGTGGGGGTTCGCACACTTGCGTACTCTATATGCTCGCTGGTTCCCGCGGATCGCCCCTCTTCGGAGAAGACCATCAGCAAGGGCGATCTTCGGCGCCTAACGAAGGACAACTATGAGTGGCCCGCCGATGCTGATCTTGATGTTGCGCAGCTCCCCGTGCTCCCGAAGAATCTTGCCAAAAATTTTATGAACACTTTCTTCGCGCAGCGTGGGTATCGCCTTACGTTGGACGAGTCTGCTCGTCTGAGTGCTCAGGTTTGCCGAAAAGTCACTCTAATTCCTGCTTTGAAGCATTGCTTGTAATGCCGCTTCGTACCTGTGCTGACATGTTGCCCTCGATGTGCTGCAGATTAGGCCTCGGTTGCAGGACCGTGTTTACGATCACCTCCGGGTACGATTTGGCGGCACTCCTCTCTTGCCCCGGTTCATGGCGGAGGGCAACTGGATCGCTATGCCTGGTGTTCCTCTTATCACCGCCGGAGGTCCCGAAGCTGCTGCAAGAGAAGAGGGCGAGGTCACCGGCGCTCTCGGCGATGAGGCTGGCGTTGCTGAAGACATGACGGCGCCGACTACCGAAGGAGAGCACGTGGACGGGGCATCAGGACCTTCCGCTGAAGTCGTCCGCGCCGAGGCTGCCGAGGAAACTATTCCTCCCGCGCCTGCTTCCGCCGGAGCCGCATCCGGAGCTGAGTCTACGCCCGTGCCCGACGAGGCCGTTGCGGTCGTCGCCAACACCGAAGAGGACGCTGAAGCAGACGTTTCGGAGGCGTCGCACGCCGCAGAGCTTGAGGCCGCACCGTTGGCCGCCGGCTCTCCCGGCGCGAGAGTCATGCGGAGCCCGCGGCCAACGCGGCCGCCGTGCTCGTTGAGAAACCCGACGCAGCCGCCGCGCCAAGTGAAGCCCACGTCGTCACCGAAGGAGCTGAGGTCTGAAGTGCACCAGGCTTGACCTTGTAATTAGACGAAATGCCTCCTTCTGGAGTCGTGATTTTTGTAAAAAAACACTAATGTAAGGTATCTCTGCGCAGGTTCCTTCGGTGGTTCCTGCGTAGGGAGCCGAAGGTGCGAGCAGTTCACCTTTGCCTTTAAACTCTCTTTTCGTTGCCCCGAATGTATGGACGAAGTTTAGCATATGCCACCCTGGCATGTCGTACTCGGAATTTTTGTCGTATCGCGTGGAACGCTACCGCCTTCACAACGAAGCCACTAAGCGTTTCTTTGCGGACTTTTCGAAGGATCCCGCGCGTCGGGAGGCCATCTTGAGAGAACGAGCCGCCCGTAGGGCGGCTAAGCGAAACTTAGTGGACCCCTTCGTACCCGAAGGGGTCGTTCCAAAAACAGAGCCGATCGAAGAGGGGGTCCTCGGACCGCCCGAGTATGTGTATTTAATTCCTGATGCCTCGTCGGAAAGCTTCGCAGCTGTAAAGGTTGAAACGGAATGACCGCCCGCGCACTGATTATGATCCCGTCTTCGGCGCAGAGCGGATGCCTACCGACAGCGAGCTCCGGCAGATAGCATTGGAGATTATAGATATGGCATATCTTCGCTTGATCGATGAGATCTGCGAAGACGTTCTTAACGAAGATTGATCGTTCGGTGGGGCTGGCTGATCATGACCCCGCGTTGCGCTATGAGCTGTCACGAAGACTTGAAGCGATTGACTTCGGAACTCCCCCCCTCCCCGGAAGTGTTCGCGGCACACTGGAGCGACGCGGCGCCAACAGATTTGTAAAGTGTGCGTTTGTGACGAAATGTATTGTGATTGCATTATTGTATCATTGTAAAACTGTATTGTTGTACCGAAGTACATTGTATATTCAAAATGTGATGAGAGAGGCAACAAGGGTGTCTGTGCCCATCATTTGTTTCCTTCATTTCTGCGTCGTCAACGTGATTTTTCCTAGGAGCAATGCTGCCTCCTGCCGGCGACACTATCCTTGCGTCTTGCTCGAACGAAGCTGTCCCAGGACGCGTTGAGACAAAGTGCCGCCGCGCTTTTCCTCCGGACACAGCTTATACCGAGCGCCTTGTCCTTGACGTGTTTTCACAAAGATCAACTCATTCGGATCAGAACTGATGCCACACTCGAGACGTACATTTTCTTAAGCCAAATCGCGGTGCTTAGGCCGCATCGAGCGGGCTTCACCTTCGGCTGGGTTAGGACCGACACGACGCTCCAGGCGTGCACTTACCCAGGCCAAATCAGGGCCTCGTGCCACGTCAAGCGGACTTCCTCTTCGGTCAAATCAGGACCGACGCAACGCTCCACGCGTGCGCTTACTCAGGCCAAATCAGGGCCTCGTGCCACGTCAAGCGGACTTCATCTTCGGTCAAATCAGGACCGACGCGACGCTCCAGGCGTGCGCTTACTCAGGCCAAATCGAGGCCTCGTGCCGCGTCAAGCGGTCTTTCTCTTCGGTCAAATCAGAACCGACGCGACGGTCCAGGCGTGCGCTTACTCAGGCCAAATCGGGGCCTCGTGCCGCGTCAAGCAGACTTCATCTTCGGTCAAATCAGGACCGACGCGACGCTCCAGGCGTGCACTTACTCAGGCCAAATCGGGGCCTCATGCTGCGTCAAGCGGACTTCATCTTCGGTCAAATCAGGACCGTCGCGACGCTCCAGGCGTGCGCTTACTCAGGCCAAATCGGGGCCTCGTGCCGCGTCAAGCGGACTTCATCTTCGGTCACGACGATAAGTGACAGGCTTGGCTCGGGCGCACCTAATGCAGTTCGTGCCCACGCCGTCACTTACCCCGCCGAAGGCCACCTCGAAGATTATGCCCCCTTCGGGGGGTGGCATAGCTTCGACGGCGTTGCACAAGCATGCTTAGATAGGAAAAAATTCTTGGCACGAAGGTTGGGGGAACACTGACTTATATTACATGTCAGAAACAGGGTACAAGGGGCCGCCTCGTTAAAAACCTCACACTTCGTGGATCCGGAGGGGAACCACGAAGCCTCCCCCGTGAGGAAAAGAGTACGTCCCCACTACTTAATGTTCATATGTTACAAACTCCTGAACATAACTAAAGAGAAAAAGGAACTACTGTAACTCAATCTACACTAGCTGCACACAGCGACTTTATACGAAGTATTTCTGAAGCTCCACATTCCAAGTGTAAGGCTCTTCTTCGCCGGTCAACCGGCGCAACTTGAATGGTGCTTCGTTTGTTGTCGCAGTTGCTATGAACAGGCCTTCCCACTTCCCGTGCATCTTGCCCTTCAGCTTTCCCTTTGGCACCTTACGCAGCACCGGATCCCCCTGACCGTATGAGCTACGGTCTGATTTTCTTGTTTTTCCACCTCCGGGTCTCGTCTTGGTAGGCCGACAAGTTTGTGGCCGCTTGCAAGCGCACTTCCTCAATGTTTTGAACCGAAGCTTTGAGGTCTTCGTCGCCGGAGGGGGTGTCCCTCCAAGTGCCCAGACACAGTTCTTCGGGCAACATGGCTTCTTCTCCGTACAACAGCTTGAAGGGTGAGAACTGGGTGGTCCTAGATGTAGTGGTATTATGGGACCAGATCACCCTCGATAGCTCTTCGGCCCACTTTCTCTTAGGCAGATCAGTGATGTTCCTTTTTATGCCGGCGAAGATGACTCTGTTTGCCCGCTCCACCGCCCCATTGGACTGCGGATGGTAGACCGAAGCGAAGCACAGGTTGGTCCCCAAGTACGTACAAAATTCCTTGAAGTCGGAGCTATCAAATTGCTTGCCGTTATCCACGGTGACTTCGTGCGGCACACCGAAGCGGCATACGATGTTCTGCCAGAAGAACTTCTGTATTGTGGCCGAAGTATTGCTCAACAATGGCTTCGCTTCAACCCATTTGGAGAAGTATTCGACCGCCACTACAGCATGAGTGTAATTCCCGGGTGCCGTGGGTAGCGGGCCGACGATGTCAATGCCCCAACGAGCGAAGGGCCACACCGGTGGTATCAGTTGTATCTCGTTTGATGCGAACTTGCTGTAGGGCGCATGACGCTGGCACTCTGGACAGTGGCGCACTATGTCGTGTGCGTCTGCGACCGCCGAAGGCCAATAGAAACCCTGGCGAAAAGCCTTCTGCACTAAGGCCCTCGTGCCAAGGTGATGTGATGACATGCCGTTGTGGATCTCATGGAGTAGTTGCTTGCCCTCGGTCACCGATATGCACTTTAGCAATGGGGCACACACACCCTTTCGGTACAGGTTGCCATCAATGAGGTGGTAGTTTCTTGCCCTGATGGCTACTCTCTTGTTGGTGACGCCATCTTCGGCTTCATAGTAAATCCTGACTGCCGCTACTATTGGGGCACGCCAGTCCTCACTCTGTATGGCATTCACAAACTTTGGGGCGCTGCTTCGTCGGCGGCGGATTTCACAGTTGTTGTTTCGTAGAACACATCCGGGGGCAAGGGTTCAAGCAGAGCGGTTACCTTCGCAATAGCATCGGCTTCTTTGTTGTAGTTTCTAGGAAAGCTTCGCACTGTGATGCTAATGAAAAATTTTTCCATGCTTCGGACAGCCTGCAGATACTTCATCGTATCAGGTTTTTTCGCCTTGTAAGTTTTCCCGATATGGCAGGCGACAAGTTCAGAGTCTGTTAGGATGACAAGTCTTCTTGCTCCCACTGCCCTGGCCTTCCGAAGTGCGAGCAGCAAGCCTTCGTACTCTGCCGCATTGTTTGTGCAGATGTCATAGTTCAGCCGGAGGGCATAACGAAGCTTGATGCCCGAAGGGGACTTTAAGACTGTTGCGGCCGCTGACCCAAGATGGCAATATGCACCATCGCACTGAACTTCCCACACTGGTTCCGTGACTATGGCTTCCCCCTTCGGCGCCGAAGGCGTCCAGTCGGCTACGAAATCCGCGAGGACTTGAGATTTTATCGCACTGCGGGCGACGAAGTTTATGACGTGCTCCGCCAACTCTGTAGCCCACTTGCCCATTCTCCCCGTAGATTCCTTGTTCTCAAACATGTCCCGAAGAGGGAAAGCTGTAGGGACTGATACATTGTGGCTCTGGAAATAATGCTGAAGCTTCCTTTTTGCCATTACCACAGCATATGCCATCTTCTCCATTTCAGAGTAGAAGAGTTTGGAGCCGCTCAGGGCTTCAGAGACATAGTAGATGGGGAACTGCTTTAGAGCATCTGCCTCCTTCCGTTCTTCCACAAGGTCTGCACTAACTGATGAGTCGGTTGCTGCGATGTATAGCAGTAGCTCAGCCTTCGGCGATGGCTTAGTCATGACTGCCGCGTCTTCAAGGTATCTTTTGAGGTCATCGAAAGCTTGCTGTTGCTCTGGGCCCCATTGAAAAGATGAGTTCGCGCGAAGCACTTTGAAGAAGGGTAGACTTCGCTCGGTGGCCTTAAAGATGAAGCGGTTTAGCGAGGCTATTCTGCCTGTGAGTCTTTGGACCTCCTTTCTGCTGCTCGGGGGCTACATCCTTCGTAGAGCTTCAATCTTTTGGGGGTTTGCCTGAATGCCCCGCTTGGAGACCATGCATCCCAACAATTGCCCTTTCCGGATGCTGAAGATACACTTCTCTGGGTTGAGCTTGAGGCCGTTTCGCCTCATGTTGTCGAAGGTCTCAGTCAGGTCTGCAATGTGATCTTTCTCTCTTTCGCTCATGATGACGATGTCATCAACGTAGGCCGAGGTGTTGCGCCCCAGTTGGCTGCCCAGAATCAGCTTCATCATGCGGTTGAAGGTAGACCCGGCATTGCGAAGGCCCTCTGGCATCCTGACAAAGCAAAAGATGCGGAAGGGGGTCGTGAACCCAGTTTTAGCTTCGTCTTCCCTTCGCATCCACACCTGGTGGTATCCAGAAAAACAATCCAGGAGGCTTAGCATATCACAACCGGCAGCCTGATCAATGATGACGTCGATCCTTAGCCGCGGGTAAGGGTCCTTCAGGCATGCCTTGTTGAGCTTTGTGAAGTCAAGACACATGCGCATGTTGCCGTTCTTCTTCGACACCATCACTACATTGGCCACCCAGACGGGGTACTACACTTCTCTGATGATTCTTGTGTCGAGCAGCTTTTGCACTTCGGCCTCCACAGACTTGACCCTGTCCCCTGACATTGGTCGCTGTCTCTGCAGCTTCGGTTTGACCTTCGAGTCGGTGTTAAGAGCATGTTCTATGACCGAGCGATGGACACCCGTCAAATCGGACTTGGACCATGCGAACACATCCTGGTTATTACGAAGGAACTGCAAGAGCCTGCCTTCGTCCTCCGTGCTGACTTCGGTGCCTATCATGACGGTCCTGCTTGGCACGTCCGCGCACAGGGGGACAGTCTTCGTGACATCGACCGCTTTCATGCGCTCGGCTTCAGCCCCTTTCATGGATTGCCTCATTTGAGCCTCGGCCCTCTGCTCTTCGGCTACCGCAGCTTCGTTGCCTTCGTCTTCGTTGATGACATGGACTTGTCTGTTATGTACCGACGTGTTGCGTTCGGCTCTTCGGGCCTCCTCCTGGCTGCCATACACCGAAATCACCCCCGCTGTCGTTGGTATTTTCATCAGCAGGTATCCTTGGTGGATGACCGCTGCAAACTTGTTGATGGTGTTGCGGCCGAAGATGGCGTTGTACGGGTACACAAAATCAACAACATCGAAGGTTATGACCTCTGTTCTCATGGTGGCGTCTTGACCGAAGGTCACATTGACGTCAATCTTGCCCAGGGCTTCGATCCTCTTGTTACCGAAGCCGTACGGCGGGTGCTCGCTTTCTTCAAATCTTCCTTCTTGAAACCCATGCCGGTGAAGCACCGCCAGGGTCAAAATGTCCGCCGAACCGCCGTTGTCCACCAGGATTCTCCCCACGTCATTGCCGAAGTAGTACTTCATGTTCTTGCCAATGTTGGCTCTTATGACGAGCGAGATCATTGTGAGGGTAGTGTTGCGGTCGAATGTCGAGTGCCGTGAAAGTTATTGGGATGTGGGACCATGGCAAATGAAAGTACTTGCCGGAGCAGATGTGCGACACGCTTCGGTAGTAGTCTTGCCGTTGCCTCTTCGACTCGTGCACCGGCTCATTGGAACCGCTGGAGATTGCGTGGATGATGTTGAACATGCCCATCATTCCCGAGCTGTTAGAGTCAGGGGCCTCTTGCTTTGGTGGAGGTGGTGGTGGTGGCTGGGTGTAATGTGTTTGATGGTGGGCGGCTGGATTCGGCCACGAAGGCACGAACACCGAAGACTGCTACGCGTGCATGGGAGGGGGTGGTGGCAGCTGCGGCGCCGAAGGTGTATATGACTGCGGTGGGTGGAATGCATGTGCGGGTGCCGAAGGCTGGAAGGACTGGTGATGGTAAGGTGGTGGCAGGGCCCTAAACTGGCCCGCATTCTGGTACTTCATGACGTGATTCACGGCCATGCCTGCTGCCTTCGCCTTCTCCTCAGCTTCCCACTCCAGCTTCATCTTGACCGCCAAGGGGCACTGGTGTGTGTGATGCTGGGCATCGATCCCGTGGAGCCAACAGAAAAACCGCTCACCGCCGCCTCACTGAGGTGGGTTTTGCTGCTGCGGCTTCGGCCCTCTGCCATTCTTGTATCCGCCGTTGTGCCCGCCGCCGCTTCAGTTCTGGTTCTTGTCAGGGGGTGCAGATATGTTGTTGATCTGACGGTTTGCTTGCTTCGGTGGTTGATTTTGCCACCCCTTCGGTTGGTCCCACTGCCCCTGTTGCTTCTGCTTCTTCGCTGCATTGGCTCTGTCAAGCCTTCGGCGGTGGCCTTTGTCGGATTGCAATATTCTTGCATGACTTCAAAGAGTTCTTGCAGAGACTTCGGCTTGACTCTATCGAGCACATCCTGGCAGTTTCCAACCCTCAGGCCCCCAACAATGGCGTCGATGATGCTGCTTTCGGACACCCCTGGTGCGCGCGCTGTCAGCTTAACAACCCTGTGCATGTACTCTTGCAGTGACTCTCTGTCCCCCTGGACACACATGTTGACTAGGTCATTGGAGTCCAGCTCTTCGACCTGCATGCCCTTGAAACTGGATAGCAACTTGTTACGCAGCTGGAACCAGGATGTTATGTGCCCCTTCGGTATGTTTGCATACCAATAATGAACCTCTCCCTTGAGTGCTAGCACAAGAGCCTTTGCCTTCGTAGTGGCATCGCCTCCGTTGGACTCCACCGCCGCCTCGAACTTCATCAGGAACTCCTTGGGATCGTAGTCACCGTCGTACTGGGGCAAGGTGTTGGCGTTGAAACGACGGGGCCACGGCGCACTCTCGAGCTCGACTGAGAGCGGGGACACCGGGACGACGTTGTGAAGCGGTGCGTCATCGGGTGCGAAGTGCTCCTGCGCCTGCCCCCTCTCCTGGCGGTGGCCGATGCTTTGCCCTTCGGAAGCGTCCTTCGCCGCCTCCACCGATCCGGTTGAGTCCGCATGGCCTCGCGGGTGTGCCGGGCGTGCCGCCGGGCCGCCGGCGCAGCATGCGCGGCAGGCGTCGGTGTTGGTGCAGGTGGCGCAGGAATGACCTGCTGCGGCGACGTGCCAGCGATCTGGCTTTGCAGCAGAGCGAGGTAGCGCTCGGCCTGCCTGATGTTGAAGTCGATGGAGTCAGGAGCGGTGTGGGGTGGAACCGCGTCCTGCTGCTGGGATGGCTGCGCTTGCGACGAGGACGGGCGCGTCTCCTGCTCTTGCTGGGCCGCCACGGACTTGCCTGCGATGAGAGCCCGGATCCTTCGGAGAGCCTCGATGTCTTGCGCCGAAGCCCCCAGCCCCTCGAGGCTGACCTCGAACATCCCCGAGGCGGTGTGCTCGACCTCCGGAGCGCTCGGCCCGACACCGGTCCCCGCCGAAGGCTGGACGACCGAAGCCGACGGGTTGGCGGGTTCCGATGTGAGCGGAGGGATCGACACCTGAGCCGTGGTGGCTTCGGCGCCTGCCGAACGGGTCCTTGCCATGTGGTCTTGGGTTCTTCCACCAGGTGGGCGCCAAACTGTTGGTGGAGATCGGGCCCGAAGGGTGGACTCCGATACAACAGCCCCCTGAGTCTTTCCCTCCCTTCGCTTGCTATTACGAGGCTACTTCTATTACTACGGCGAGGAAAGGAAATGTGGAAACTCTTAATAGCAAAGGAAATGAAACAAGGAAGTACTCAGCAGACCGAAGACCGAAAGACTAGCAGTAGCCTTCGGTGCTCTCTTCTCATTACAGTGTGTCTGTTCCATTACAAGGGGTTCACTATTTATAGGAGACCCCTGGGTATGGTCATTTGCCTCAATTACACCTTTTCCGTTCCTGACAAACGGCTTTAAACACTTTACAAGGGTATAACAGTAACTCCTCGCGTCGTACAAGCCTCCAGCGTGTCTTCGTACGGCCGAAACACCTTTACACGCGGTGTCCCTTGTCTCCGCCCTGTACGGTGCCCTCTTTACACGTTCGCAATGTCCACGTGTCGCAGCGCACCACACCTTCGGTGCCGGCGGCCCCGGGTCCTCGCTCCGGCCGCGTCGTGCCTCTTGGGACATCACGCCCGTGCCGCTTCCGGCCCGGCCCGAGGCGTTCTCGCCGCGCGGCACTCCTGGCTCCTTCGAAACCTTCGGCGCCGAAGCGCGACCGCCCGCGCCTTCGGCGCCGAAGGTCGGCACTGCTCAGATGGGCTGCTCCTGCACGACAAAATTCACATGTTCCAAAAACATTAGCGTTTCCGTCAAACCGGCATTCCAAGGACTCCTCGGTGTGGCCGTAGCTGCGCGTGAGCCCTGGCCGGACGTGGACAAGGCTTCCGAAGGCCATTTCCCCAACAGATGCCTTTGGCACAGCCGGCGGTTCAATCTCATCGGACCGACGTACGGTGTATATAAGCGCCACGCGGAGACGCACAGCGGCACAGCATGCATCTAAATATCGAGCCCCGCCGAATCGGGGAGCAGTGCCAGGTCCAGGAGCAACACACCAGAGAAGGGCACGCAGCACGCCGATGAACAGGTCAGCCGCCTCGGCGGCACCACTCCATCGATGGGTACCGACCCACCCACCGGCCGGCTCCATCCTACCCACGCTGCCGACACGCCGGTGTACTCATCCATCCATGCAACTATAGGCGATCGACCTGCTAGTGGCGCAAGTACACTCGCCGTGTTCCGAACCGAGCAGCCATGCGTGCAAAAATCGCGCGGGAACAGCACTTGGCACTGGAGTCGCAAGTACTATGATGGCCACCGGGATTGGGAAAGGTGGCCGCTGGCGCCACCGTGGCGTTCGGTCGTGTGGAGGCTGAGGCCGCTACGTGCCCGCCTCCTCCTCACAAAGCCCTAGGCCCCGCCCGCGACCTCCCCCTCTCCCCGTGCCGTCCCTCTCGCTGCCCCCGCCTCCTCCTATCCACGCTCATCCCCTCTCGATCTCCTCATACACACGAACACGAGCTGAGGCGCTGAGCCTGATCTGAGCGCGCGCGCGCCGGTGGTGCCGAGCGATGATATGATGCGTTGCATGGCTCCGCCACACACTACCGCGCGTACCCACCCACCGCTGCATAAGTATCTCCGCCGGCTCCCTCCTCGTGCCTGCTTTGCACCATACACCTATACGCCGCCGCTGATACTACGCTCTATAGCTCTCTTCAGTGCAGACGACCTCGGTCGATTAACCGGCCATCGCTACCAGCCTACCACTACTGCACCTCCGAGAGCTCAGCGCTGTCGTCCCGCTGTCTGTCACGACCGTCGTGTCGTGCTGCAAGGCCTGCAGCTAGTGCGCGGCCGTGAGGATATATCAGCCACGCGAGCGATCGCGGCGGATCGGAGAGATGAACCAGTGCGTGCCGAGCTGGGATCTGGACGACCCGGCGGTGGTAGCCGGCGGGGGCGGCAGAATTAACCATCCGGTGCCCGCGGCCGGCGCCGCGCACCGAGTGGCGGTATCGGCTGCTGGGACGACCCGCGGCGGCACGTTCGCACCCTTCGCCGTGCCCATGTCGGACCAGTACTACGAGGTGGCGGAGCTGACGTGGGAGAAGGGCAACATCTCCTCGCACGGGCTGCTCAACCGCCCGGCGCCCAGCAAGGACGCGCCCGCCGCGCCGCCGCAGCTGCAGGGCATCGGGGGAGGCGGTGGGGTGGCTGGGGACCGCGAGACGCTCGAGGCGGTGGTCGGCGAGGCGGCCGCATGGTCGCACTTCCTCTCGCAGCCACCGGTGCACCACCAAGCACCCAGTTGGCTCGGGGCGGCGGCTGGCGCCGTGGCGCGGACCGGCGCGGACGCGCTGGTGCCGTGCGACGCGAGGGTGGTGGACGAGGCGCAGGAGGGAGGCGACGCCGCCGATGCGTCGAGGAGGAAGCGGGCGCGGGTGGTTGGAGAGGGCGGCGAGCTGGTGTGCGCCAGCCAGGGGAGCGCCGCGCCCGGGCGCCGCGGCGAGAGCGCGCTGCTCACGCTGGACGGCGGCTGCGACACCGGGGCCGACGACCTGTACGGGTTCACGACGACCACCAACAACTCCACGTCCTTGGACAGGGGCGACAAGGGCTCCCCGGACACGGAGAACACCAGCATCGGCGGGGGCGCCAGCGACTCTCGCTGCTTCAGCCGTCCGTCGTCACAACAGGCAAGCAGCCGCCGTACCTGATGATCAGCATGTGCAATTCACATTTATTATATATACATATATGTCTCCATTTGGCTCAGCTACTTGCATGCATGCAGGGTTTATGTTCTATAATCGGTTTATTTGCAGATTATTCCATAAGCTTACTTTTGTATGAATCCATCATGCATGTGCATGTCTCTGCTGGCGAAATGAAAAAAAATCAAAGAGAGATGGCTTGTGCGACGAGGAAGAGAACGTGGTGATCAACGGCGACGGGGCGGTGAGGTCGTCGATTTCCACCAAGAGAAGCCGAGCTGCTGCTATCCACAACGAGTCTGAGCGTGTAAGAAACTGAAATTATTCCCCTTTCGTTTCTGCAGTCAGCCATTCACATGCATGAACTGGGGTAGGTATGTTGCAAGTGAAATGCATGGTCCAGCGCGCTATTGTACGTACACACTTCACTGTAGTGTTTTCTTGTCGAGAGCGCTCAGCTTTCCGATTTCAAAATCATGGGCCATACTACGTCAACCAGATCTATCATACTTCAAGTAGTGTAACGTGTTATATCGTAAGCCACTTGATATTGGCTGATATTTTACTTCGAGAATGCAAATAAAGCTAAATTTTATCCACCAAGAGACCCAAAATTGTACATTTTCCGGTGATCCAAAATGACGTTGACCCATTCACCTTCCTATGCCGTGTCAAGTGGTTGTCATCACTGACTTATTGAGCATGGATATGCATGATCTTTGAAACAACTCTTTACTTAATTCATCCCATCGTTTCTATTATTGCATGTTAGTTGTTTATACTAAACAAGGTAACCTAACAAGACGGTTCAACGCCCTGTTCGTTTGGCTTGTCAGCCACCAGCCAGCAGTATTTTTCTCTCAGAACAAACGTAATCAGCTACCACCAACCAACAAGCAGTACTTTTCTCTCAAAACAAATCAGCACCAGCCACTAGCCACCAGCCAAACGAACAGGCTGCAAGCCAGTTTTACAGAGCTTTTGCTAGCTTCGGACAAAAAAACCGTAGCAACGCTATTCACTGGAGCCGATTTTCTCTCTCCTCTCTCCTTCTCCCTCTCGCAGCCAAAGGAGGAGCCACAAATTTTGGCTCCTCCGATTCCGGGTTCTCTGCCACTATAGTACCGTCTCGGTAGGAGCCGAAGCTCATGAAGCATAACCAAACTGACTCGAAATAGCAAAAAATCTAGAAATATCAATCTGAATCGAGACTTACAACTACGAGTATTGCACGTGCCCGAAATCATCCTTTTCTTACCGTAGGAAACGAGGAGGGATCGGAATAACATAAAGATTTAGGAACATTCGAATATGTTTGGGGACAGAGTTAGCCAACTAGTATATTCGTGTTGTCTGTCTGTGTTTGAGTCCTGTTACCACTTGTGGCTTTATGTTACTATACTGTAGCCATGACTTTTCTATGTGCGATAAGCTCCACATAGCTATCGCGCACTGTTCGTAGTACCCTTTTGACCTAGTCGCCACAAAAGAATCGTCAAGGTTTCGGAGCTTCCCCGTGCAGTGAGGCCGTGGCTAGCGGCGGCCACGGAATCCAATCCAAGTACTAGAGTAAAATGCAATACGCCTCCGCAGTTTGACGTCTATGTCAGTCGCCGCAGGCGCACAGTCAGCCTTGTGCTACTTGCTGCTGTATTGCCCATGGGCCAACACAAATGAATCATGTCTTTAGTTGGGCCAGCAATCATCAATTATGTATGCACGAAGTGCATTCTTATCATACGACACTATCCTGTGCTGTGTTTCAGAAACGAAGGGACAGGATCAACCAGAAGATGAAAACGTTGCAAAAGCTCGTCCCGAACTCGAGCAAGGTGAGACCACGCACGTATCTTAACCCGATCAAATCAAACCGTGCTTTTTTTTTGTGTGTCCACGGAACTAATCATCTGTAAGCTGATGAATTCTGAAAATGGAGCAGACGGACAAGGCGTCGATGCTGGACGAGGTGATCGACTACCTGAAGCAGCTGCAGGCGCAGGTGCAGGTGATGAGCCGGATGAGCAGCATGATGATGCCCATGGCGATGCCGCAGCTGCAGATGTCAGTGATGGCGCAGATGGCCCATATGGCCCAGATGGCACAGATGGCCCAGGGTATGATGAACATGGGCTCCCTCGCGCAGCAGGGCTACGCGGGCCTCACGACGCCGCCCATGATCCCACCCTTCGTCCCCATGTCCTGGGACCCAACCGCCACCTCCGCCTCCACCGCCGCAGCAGGCGCCGGCGCCGGCACCAGCGTCGGCGTCGTGGGCACGGACCGCGCGCCGCAGCCCGGCGGCGCCGTGCCGGATGCCTTCTCCGCTTTCCTTGCGTGCCAAGCACAGCAGAACGGCCAGGTACGTTGCGTTTCCTATGTAGTACGCGCAGTACAGGCTACTACGTGTAAACCTACATCTAAAAAATGTGCTTGGCACGGCGAATCTGTGCGTGCAGCAGCAACCGGGCAGCATGGAGGCGTACAACAAGATGGTGGCGCTGTACCAGAAGATGAGCCAGCAGCAGCAGCACGGCCTGCCCAGCAATTCACCCAAACAGTGAGGAGAAGTATGTGTAGCTGCTCTTTATTGTACATCCTTTCGTTTGCTTGGAAGTATGCAGCGCAGCTTGGGCCCGTCCCAATAATTTCATGGGCCTTGTTCAAATAAGTAAGAAGGGTCTAGCAATACTTTTTAGGACCCGTTTGTAAAGGCTCCAGCTCCGGCGTCAATTTCTGCGGATGAGAAAATGGTGTCGAATTAACCAACAAGTATAAAGATGATCTTTTTTCTTAAATAGATGAGGTGTTAATTTTTTCTTCTCTACACTCAAACAATAGTACAAGACTTATGCCAAAAAGGCCTGAAATATGACGATTAAAGTTCATAGTACTACGAAAGAGTTAACATACGACATATTTTGAAAGCAAAAGAGAATAGCTAAATACTGAAATAGGAGGCGACAACAAGCTTAATACTTAGATGGGGACAACATGCATGTATATAAGCTTTTGAATATTTATCATAATGAGAAAAATACATATACTAGTTACTCTACAAATACATACACCATAGCCCTCTCGTGGCATGGGGCCGCGGCTATCGCCCTGGCTGCCCACCCCCTCGGAAGGCCCTGAGCTTGGGACGTACAGCGGTATGACGGCGGCCGCGGGAATAATCCGGCGAACCCTTCAGGGCTTGTTTGGGAAATGGAGGAATCAAGTGGATGGAAGAGGATTGAAGGGGATTTTGGGAAATTTTGACTTATAATGGAAATTCCTCCACCCCAATACCCTTCATTCCCATTCATTCCACTAATTCCCAAACAAGCCCTCACGGCGACCGCGCGGCCGGTCGTCCACTGCCCGCGGCGAAATGAACGGACGCCGCGTACCGCGAGAAGCGATCGCGGTACGAAGCCGCCGCCCCAATTCATCCCATGGACGAGATTTTTCCTCTCATCCGCTGATGAGCGCAGAAATCGTGCGGGTAGAGGTGAAATCCGCCGACGCGGTTACCTGTAACATCATGTATTTATCTTTGGTTTTGACCCGTCAATCTAGGCTTTGTATAAATCCTTGTGTAAAAGCTTAGGTGTGGTTTGCTAGGGGTGCAAATTGATTATGATGTGGTGCACCTCCGAACCTCTTTAGTTCAATTATTTGTACTAGTTCAGCTCAATTTTGAAGAAGTAGTACAAATAATTGAACTAAGGAGGTTCGGAGGTGCACCTAACGGTTACCCCTTTGCAGCCTTATGGTTCGCATCGGACGCACTTATGATCTTGATCGGGGCCTGATTGATGCTGCTACTAGGATTACTGAAGGTGATGTTGTTTGCTTCGCAGTTCGCTCGACAACAGAGTGCGGATAGAAGAACGAGATAGGACGACAGCTCAGTGCGTCAACCGTTAGTCGTTTTCCGATATTTTCCTCGGCTCTCTCGATTTGTACTTTTGTTTTAAAACAAACCAGCAACCAACAACAAGCTACTAGAAGAGGATTGAAGGGGATTTTGAGAAATTTTGACTTATAATGGAAATTCCTCCACCCCAATACCCTTCATTCCCATTCATTCCACTAATTCCCAAACAAGCCCTCACGACGACCGCGCGGCCGGCCGTCCACTGCCTGCGGCGAAATGAACGGACGCCGCGTACCGCGAGAAGCGACCGCGGTACGAAGCCGCCGCCCCAATTCATCCCATGGACGAGATTTTTCCTCTCATCCGCTGATGAGCGCGGAAATCGTGCGGGTAGAGGTGAAATCCGCCGACACGGTTACCTGTAACATCATGTATTTATCTTTGGTTTTGACCCGTCAATCTAGGCTTTGTATAAATCCTTGTGTAAAAGCTGAGGTGTGGTTTGCTAGGGGTGCAAATTGATTATGATGTGGTGCACCTCCGAACCTCCTTAGTTCAATTATTTGTACGAAGTAGTACAAATAATTGAACTAAGGAGGTTCGGAGGTGCACCTAACGTTACCCCTTTGTAGACTTATGGTTCGCATCGGACGCACTTATGATCTTGATCGGGGCCTGATTGATGCTGCTACTAGGATTACTGAAGGTGATGTTGTTTGCTTCGCAGTTCGCTCGACAACAGAGTGCGGATAGAAAAACGAGATAGGATGACAGCTCAGTGCGTCAACCGTTAGTCGTTTTCCGATATTTTCCTCGGCTCTCTCGATTTGTACTTTTCTTTAAAAACAAACCAGCAACCAACAACAAGCTACTAGTGTTTTTCTCTCAGAACAAATCATCATCAGCCACCGGCCAAACGAACAGCCTCTTAATCTCAAATCCTCAGCCACAATAATTTCCTGTGCACTCTTGATATTTTTTACTCAGTGCTCCAAACACATTTTTAGGAATAGTGCTCCAAACACATTAAGCGTGTTTGTTAAACGCGCTCAGCGTGTAGTTAGGATGCATGTGGTCTTGTTTGGTGGCCTGCACGGCCTCCCCAGGCCGACGCGGTGCAGTTTTGGCTCATGAGCCTGCACATAGAGAAACGCACAAAGAAGTCGTTTCTCGCGGTGCAAGCTCCAACAGGGCGTTATTGTGACCACCCGTCTACCTCACGGCATGAGGAGAAGGAGGAGGAGACGAGGCAGGTGAGGTAAAAAAACCACACACAATTGACGACGAGCGAGGTCGAGCAGCCTGCGGGACGCGGAAGAGCACGACTCAACGAGGGGCGTCGCCGGTGCACTGCGTTCACGACGGCGCGGAGGGGCAGTGGCCACGACAGCGGAGTGGTAGGGGCGCGGGAGTAGAACGCATCGGCAACCGGTAGTGGCCACGACAGCGGAGTGGAGGCGGCGACACATAGATCAAGTGGTGGGACGCGGACCGCAGGGGTGGATGGTGATGGCGACAACACACAACTAGTGGTGGCGTGGGATGGAGATCACAGTCGGAGGAGGGGTCGAGGGCAGCATGGATCCCGGCGGCGGTGGAGGTTCCAGAGGCTGCGGGCAGTGTCGGCAGATTGAAGAGGACTGCGATGGCTGGGTTTGGGGCCATGGAGGCGCGCATGGAGGCCGCCGTAGGCGCCCCGCTGCCGCATCGGCACACGAAAGAGATGGTCGGCACACGCGGTTCGTGAAGGCCGCAGCGGAGGTGGGGCGACGTGTGAAGGGCCTCGTCGACGAGCTCGGTCGTGGAGATGCGGTGGTGCGCGGAGGTCCTCTCTGGTGGGCGGAGACGCGGTTGTTAGGATGTCATAATCCTAGACAGAATAAGATGTGTGTTGAAACGATACTACCTCCTCCTCCAAGTCTTTTTCCTTTATGTATAGGGAGGAGGTGTGTGTTCATTTTATTTCCACTAGTAGAGTTATAAATTACAAACAAATGCCTAACTTTTACAAAGAAGCCCTTAAATCCCATTTTGGCCCTCTTTTATACATAAGGGGGTCCCTAGCCTTATGCCTCCTAAGGCGCACCCCAAACAGTAACCCCTCAACTATATATTTGGTCTTGGTCGGCACAACAAGACCTAATAGTTGCTCATGTTTAATAGAGGTCTAATTACAAGTCTAACTCCAGTTGCAAGGAATGCCCTTTGCAACCTACCCATGTGCGCCTCACTAAAAACTCCATCCCAAAAACCCAAAGGGAAAAAAGGGTATGGAGAAAAGAGCATACATAATCTTAGGTTTACATATACCAACTCTAGTTGCTATGCCTTCAAGTGTTGGTAACTACCGCCAAGTTCCTTGAACGACATGTTTCGATCCTCGTGCTACTTCACTCCTTACTTCAAGAGTCAATGTAGCTGAAGTGCTCGTCATCGATGCTTGTTGCAACATTTTCAAAATTTCTCTCACGAGCACCGGACAATGATGATGTATTGGTCCTCCAGTGCAGCCTCAGTTCCTCTTGGTCGGTCGTTCACGTGTGGTAGTCGAACTAGTCGACGTGGTCGAGGTGGAAGCTATGACAAATTACCCAAAATAATTCTGTATTATCGCCTAAACCAAGCAATTGGGCCCTTAAGAGATAACACTGAGTTTTTTGTCGTTATTTGTCGGGTCAATCCCGGTAAATCTCTTACATAACATCATGATCGAAGAAGAGTATACATCAAAACTCACACGAAGGCAAGTCTAGAGTACTTAACAACATTATTCCAAACCGGCCCACATGGGGTTCATTTATTACAAAACATTGTTCAACATGGTAGGTAAAGTTCAGATTTTAAAACAGTGGAAATTCTTTAAAACAGTGGAAATTCTAAGTGTCTTTATGACATCACGGGATGCCATCCATGACATCATCACCATCCACCCACTGAAGCTCCCATCCATGTGGGATCTCTCTAGGACACACATCATTAAAAGCTTCACTTGAAAATAACATAGTAGCAAGGTTGAGTATAATAATACTCAACAAGGCTTACCTGTTGGGTGATAACTACATCACTAACCTCTAAAAATGAAAGGCTTTTGGCTGGTGGGTTTGTTTTGCCAAAAAGCGACTAAGAGTGGATCCTTACATTCAACCTTTTTAGCTCAAGTTCTAGTTTATTACCAATCAAGGTAAGCTCCTGTACTAAGCAACCAGTTGTGCAAGAAATTAAGCAACCACTAGTGTTATCCATCTGTTTCATCACTAAGGGATCATAGTAGCTAGTTGGTTAAGCAGTCTTGGATAACGGTGAGAGGCCGACGATCGATCGATTAATTACCTTGCAAGGTGGATTTTTTAAACACATGGAATGACACCCCATACGAGGGCACCAACCAGGCGTTCTAGTCAATCTTCGGTTTAGGATGAATAGTTATAGTCTTGGGTACAAGGCTCAGTGGACGCCCATGTAACAGCATGCACCACCTCTTGCGCATGCACCCTTCCTCCCAGTGGCGAGCCGGGAAAGCCAATACTCAAGATAAATAAACAAGAACATCCCTAGCTGCCTCAATCAGGTACTAGGCTTACAGGTCCCATTCCCAACATGTGCTTAGTGAAAGG
The DNA here is from genome assembly GCA_947561735.1 of Cenchrus americanus. Classification (NCBI taxonomy): domain Eukaryota; kingdom Viridiplantae; phylum Streptophyta; class Magnoliopsida; order Poales; family Poaceae; genus Cenchrus; species Cenchrus americanus. The sequence continues at coordinate 109,105,089 of OX387243.1, forward strand.
ATCTTGATGTCACCTAGAGGGGGTGAATAGGCATGACGACCAACTTTAATCTTTTCGTCCCTGAAAACTTGAGCTGCCAGTGTCCATTGGTCAGACTGGTATGATGACCGGTCAGACCGGTCACGTATTGCGCTTCACAAGAGGCACCAGTCAGATCGTTGCCTAGCACCGGTCAGACCGGTGTAGCATAGAGCACATGCAAAAACAACTTCAAGCTCCTCTTGACTTCTAGCACGAACCAAACTTGGCGAGTTGCCTCGTAGATGATCACAAGCAGGGTAATGAGCCCTGCACACAAGTAGCACACAAAGTACATTGAAGCAGAAGCAAATCAAATATGCTAGAAAACAACTTAGATAGACAAACCACCAAGAGATGCAAGGATTTGTTTCCCAAAGTTCACCGCCCACTAAGGAAAAACTACATCTCCGTTGAGGAGCTTGTAAGGGAGAATTCCAACAACAAGCCGGGTCTCTTTCAGCCACTTTCCTCCTTTCCACTAAGGCGATCTTTTTCAAAAAGAGGCAAGATCACATCCCTCACAAACTTCCCGCTGCTCACCACAACCTTGGGAGCTAACTGGCGACGCCTAGCCGTATAGGAGGAAAATCTCCAAGAGTAACAAATGCTTCAACACTTGTAGACGCTAAATCAAAGTGCTCAAGCTATGGGAATGCTCTTGTTAGCTCACAAAGGCGCTCTTGATCTTACTATCTCACCCCAACACAAAGGATATGGCTTGAATCCACAAATCTCACAAAGAGAGGTTGGGGAGAGCCACTAAGGCATATGGCTTGCAAGAAATGGCTTAGGAGCACAACACAACCACTAGAAAATAGCAACCCTCCACTGAACAAGGCTATGGGTATTTCTACCCCTCAAAGGAGACAACTAGCCGTTATCTGACGGGCGGCACCGGTCAGACCAGTGCCCCACACCGGTCAGACCGATGTTTGGAAAACTAGCCATTGGGCTAGCCAGCACCAGTCAAATCGGTGCCCCTGATCAGTCAGACCGGTCAGACCCGCGACACCCCCAAAACCCTTTCTAGGATTCTAACACTTCACCAAAGAGATGAAGTGGCTCAGGTTGGGTTAGGAGAGTTTGTTAGTGTGATGCCCCAGGTTTTTCATTAACGTTATTAGCGCTAATGACTGAATCAGCCGAGTCAAATCGGCTGACATTGGTCAAACCTAGGTCAACCTGAGCCATCACCTCGAAAACTGAGCCGACAACTCCTAATGACCCTCTTGATCAAGTCAAAACCACTTGTGGTCAAACTTGGGTCAAAGACACGGTCAAACCCCGCTTAAACCCCGACGTCAGTGAATGTCTTCTGGAACTTTTGTTGTGTTCTCCAAATTTCACCTAAACACTTCAAAATCTCCCAATATGAAAGTTGTCCAGTTTTTCGAGGAACACAACTTTCATGTAGATTGGCATTTCAAATTTTGAGAGGACATAGGTGAAAAACTTGGTCAATTGCTAGCAGCTCCTGTTCACTGAAACTGAGTGGCATTCAAAGTTTGGCAGAGTTTTATGCAAAATCTATTGAGAAAAACACCATATGGCCTTTGTAAAAGTTGTAGAGGGTAGTGAGATCTACAAATTTCCTATTCACCACTTTGTGCACTTCTATTCAAAATTTTGGAGAAAATCGCGGTCAAACCATAGCAGTCGGAATGAAATTCTTCCGGAACGCGACGTCGCGCCGGCCAGAGCGCCGGCGCGCCCGCGCCGCGCCGTACACGCCGTACCGCCGGTCCGCGCCCCACGCACGCCTTTCCGAGGCCACCGCGCGCCCCGAGACCGAGCACCCCGAGGGCCGCACACGGCCCGAGCACCTTGGGAGTCCGCGCCGCCGCGTGTCGCGCCCGCACGCGCGCGCTCCCGGCCCTGCCCGCGTGCCGCCCGACCGCTGCCCGTGGCTGGCCTTCCCCCTCGGTCCCTCCTTGCTTCAAGGCCCGGTGGTCTTCACCTATAAAGCGGCCACCGGTTCATCCCTCGTGAGGGAACGCACCGCAGCGCCTCCACCTTGCTCCGCCGCCGGCCACCATGGCCGCCTCCGCGGGAGCTCCTGGGTTCGGGCCACCGCCGGTAGTGTGACTGCACCATTACCACTGTAGGCGACCACCACAGCTTCCCATGCCTCCTCTTGGTCCCGACCGTGCCCGTCCGCGCTGGAGCCGCCACTCCTGCGGACACCACCACCGGACTTCACCGTCCTAGCCCGCCGGTCGCCCCTCCACCCCAAACCAGGCCACAAACTGAGCGTCAGTACCCCTAGGCCCATCCCCTGCTCTTCCCCGGCCGGACTCCGGCAAGCCCTCGCTGGAATTTTGGCCGGACTGCTGCCGACCGCCCCGCGAGACCCAATTGCGAGTCCCCGGTTATTTCCAGGGGCCGATCTGCAAACCAGGGACCTACTTGTCAGGAATCTAAAACTTTCAGGGGTTTCGTTGAAACTTGCATCTTAAATAGTGTTTGGTTAATTGCTGAAACTTGTAAGATCCATAGAAAATCATGGAAAATTAGAAAAATGCAAACCAAATTTTGTTGGACTCCTGGTGAAAAGTACTACAACTTTTGTCAAACTTGTCTAGGCCGTTTTCTGATAATTTTTGCAAGAAAAATAGAAATGTGAAAAACCTAGATCTGTGATATCTCAAAATCTGTAAGTCCTCTGTAGCTAATTTTTGAATATTTTGTGTGCTATGTCATGACTAGCTCCTGTACCAAAAATTGCACAAAATTATATTGTAAATATTTTTATATAAATTGTTTTCTATTTATGCAGAATCTGCCTAGATTATTTCTGTAGCTAAAAATAATTAGATTTTTGTGGCCAACTTCTGCATGTTGTCTTGCTATGCCAAAATACACTTCTGGTGAATTAATCACAATTTTATAAATTCAGAAATATTTATTCTTGAAATATGCTTGTTTCTCTTTATAATTGCATAAGTCAAGATCCATAATATTTCTAGGTGTATATGTTGCATCCATAATAGTGACTAGATCCATGAAAGTTAGGATCAATTTGATGAGTATTTATTTTTGTGTGCATTTACTTTGCCTTGCTACCTAGCTTTTGTTAATTTCAATATAATTAAATTCGTAGCTCTCCTAAGTGTTTATGTGTGTGCAGTGGCTTTGTTTTGATTCATAATGCTTAATAACACACCTCACTGAAATTTATTAATTGATTTTATGAATAAGAGCTACAGAAACAATTTAAGGTTAATAGTCAACTAAATGGGAAAATCACCAACCCACCTTTAATAACCTTGTATGTGTAAATCTTATTAAAAAGCTAAATGTACCAACCCATCTCTGTTTGTGGATTTAAATTAAATTATTCCCACATATATGTACACAATCACTATCAAAAGAATAATTAATAAAGAACCGCATATTATTCCTTTTTGGAAGAGTATGCTGAATGTATTTCTTATCTAGGTGAATGTGGTCAACCATGCACTCCATGGTTGTCATTTGTTGATTGTAATTAATTAAATTAAAAATCGTCAAATAAATCTTGCATTTGCATCTTCGTTTAGATCTTCCCGACGGTAGATATACGCTCATGCCGGAAGGAGGAGACGAAGGTGTTGACGAAGAGCTGCAGTACGTGGACGTAGCTCAAGACCTGGATCAAGGTCCAGAAGGGCCCAAGGCCAACCTTGCCAGCGAAGGCAAGCCCAGAGCATTAGCCCCGTCTTTTAAATTTATGCAATTATGTTTTGCTATGTTTGTGCATTTACGTTTCAGGAGTTGAATTGAAACCCTAGTTGCATGATCCCTAGGTACATATGCTCTATCACTAGTATGCTAGGTCAATAGATGCTATGCTATAGGACCGGTATAAGTCGAGTGATGTTCGTCACTCGCGAGAATAGGTTCTTATGTTGATATCATAAGATCTTTATAAATGGATTGCTCAGGTTGTAAGAGCATGGGATTTGGGCTCCGGTCCAGTGGCTTTTGTGGACTAAGCTTTTGAACGCACTAAGCACTTGTCGGGAATGGGACTGGTAAGCATAGTACCTTAATGAGACGGTGTGGGAACTTTTCCTTACTACTCCTTTGTGTTCACCTAACCGGCTAGCTACCGAGAAGGGGGGGTGCATGTGTGAGACTGGGTACCTCGCGAGGTATGCCAGCTAACCTTGTACCCAAGACTGTAAGATCTGCTCCCAATCCGAGGACTTTTGGGAATCGCCTGGATGGTTGTCCTCGTGGGGGCACCCTACCGTGTGCTTAGGTTTACCTTGCAAGGTTTAAATCAATCGATTGTCGTCCTCTCACCGTTATCCGAGACTGCTTAATCAACTGGCCATGATATCCCGTAATTGATGGAACTTGGTGAATTTGTTGTATGACTTAATCACTTGTAAAATTCTTGATTGAATTAGTTGGCACACTTAGAAATGGTAATCAACTAGAACTTGTGCTAAAATATTGAAAGTAAGGACTACTCTTTGATGCTTTCAGCAAAGGAAATCCACCAGCCATAAAGCCTTTCATGCCTAGAGTTTTGGTGATGTAGATGTCACCCTACGGTGATGTAGATGTCACCCGACGGTTAAGTCTTGCTGAGTATTAGTATACTCAGCCTTGCTTTAAAACTGTTGTGCAGCTGTTGTTGACCGGGTGGATGACGGCAAGTGATGACATCACGGATGGCCTCCTGTGATGTTTACCGTTGTGCTAGTTTATTTTATTCCGCTGTTTTCGAACTCTGAACCTTTACTTTTGTCATGAACATTGGTTTGTAATAATCTAACCCTCAGGGGTAATTTGGGACTTAAATGGGTGTTTGTACTTAATGCATATGTCGATCCTCGGTTTGAAATTCCAAGTGATTTACTGGGCGTTAACCCGACAACTAACGACAGGATGATACTTTACTATTGCTTAATGACCAAAGTTGATGGGTTATTAGGTGATAGTACGGTATTTTCCTGGGCGGGTTGTCACAATTAGCACACTCTAAGGCTCTCAAGGCTAATTCTCACTTAGGGCAATTAATGAGCACTTTGACTTTGGTCAACTCACTAATGTTGCATCCCTCTTGATAGTACGACATACATATACTCAAGATTAAATATAAACATCGTGACAACCTCTTGAGCTTGAATGTCTTCAATCTTTCCATACTTGACCAATATTCACTTAAGGGCTTTCAATTTAGCCTATGTCTTGAGCACGTCCATACATGAGCTAGTGACTTAGGATCTTTCCATCCATCAAAAGAATGCATACTTGGATCCACAAGTCACACCATATTGCCAATCAAAACATGTAGATGAATTGCATTGCTTCCCTCGGTTAAGGCTTGGATATGATACCTCGAGACCCCACGAATACTAGAACTTCACCTTAGCAAAGCACTTATGGCAACTTAGCTACAGCCCTAAATATTACTTAGTCCCTCACCCTAGTCATCTCGGTTGATCTCTTCATCACTTACCCAATCAACATTGAGTTCTACTTTGCTTCATCCATAATTAATTTCCATTTGAAATTCCGCTTCAAATGTTTGTTCTTGATTGACAATGAATATGCAAGCTTCCAATTAAGAACCATAAAGTTTACACTCATCCCTGTGTCCTCTTTCAATTGCCACATGAAGCCTTGCACTTGGTCTAGAGAATTACCATCTTCTCTTTTTATGATCCTTGTATTTCAATCAAGCTACCATATTCAACGGGGACCATGAATTCACCTTCTCAAAATATCCCCAATATTTATCCTCCTTCATTGCTTGATATTAGTCCTACATTAGGATCATCTATATATTTGTCTTCTCCAATGCGAGCCATATAATATCCATTCACAAATACATATTTCAACAATAACTCATGAATATATAAATAAAATCTGCTCACAACAAATATATTAGACATTTAATCGCTTTGTCATTCAATTCACCAAAATCCACTTAGGGACCTAGATGCACTTACACTTAGTACGTTAAAAAGCTTAACGAACGAAAGCCACCAGACCTTAGCCCAGATCCCATGCTCTTACCATGTGAGCAACCTGTTTATCCTAGTCTTATGATTCCAGCATAAGAACATATATCTCACGAGTGACGAACATCACTCGACTTGTATTGGGTCCTTATAGCATGGAAACTATCAACCTAGCATACTAGTATAAGCATAGGTACCTAGGAATCATGCATCTATGGTTTCAAAACAACTCCTGAAGCGTAAAAGCACAAACATAAACATAGATAGTTGCATGATTTGGAAATAAAAGTTAGGTTATGCTCCGAAACTTGCCTTCACTAGCAAAGTCATTCAAGAGATCCTCCAAACTTTGGTTCGGGTCATAGTGGATCTCCACAGCGTCCACTTCTTTTCAGACAATCCTTCACCTTGCTCCAGAACGAGCTCGTAGTTGTTGTCAACGAGTTCTACACTGGACATGCATATGCACAACTTTACTTATTTATTTCAACAAAGATAATACTTCTAAAATTCAGAAATAAAACATGAGGTTTATAGGTGGCCGCATTCACCTGGCAATATATATTCAACATACTCTTCCTATAAAAGAAAGGGTTGTGTTGGTGTGGCTTAAAACCCATTTTAAAGGTGATTGTGTACACATCTAAACAAATTAAATTTATTTAACTTCACAACAGGAACATGTGGTACACAAAAGTGATTTGGTGCAGCTTAAGCCTAAGCCTTAAGGTACAATTTGAATTTAAAAGGATTTTCCTATTGCTGTTTTTATTAAGTTTGCTCAACTTAAAAAATGCATTTTGCCAAACCTGTACACAAGAAAACAGAGAGAAAAATCACACAAGTATATGAACTCAGGTCAAAGCAACTAACCAAAAATCACATCAATGGGAGCTACACACCAAGCATGAAAAATCTAACAACTTCTAGCTGCCATAAACAACTTGCACTAGAATCCACACATACTCTAACAGTGTACATTTATGCACATTATCTCTAGAGCAAAACCAAGCTACACAAGAGCTATATACTAAACCTGAAAAGTACACCAAGCTTAAGCTACCAAAATGAAGATAAAATCAATCCGGGAAATCTACACATGCACTGGTCCTATAAATTGGCGCACATACAAATATGATTAAAACGCAACTTCACACCAAAATTTACCCCCAGAAGTTATCTAGATTAATCTATTCAAAACTAAAAAAATTCATCCTGATGTATCAAACATAAATTATTCAAAGCAAACCACAACCATTTCTAGGCTAAATTTTCTAGCACAAGCTCAGCATAGCCTAAACAGATAGCACACATAATTCAGGTTCAAATTCAGAATAGGATGTAAACTATGCATTTAAATAGCTACACGTGCGCAAATAAAAACAAGCATGAAATCAATCCATAAAATCCTATCCTATTTTTCTGAGGTGCACACAAGCATAACAAAGCCACATACCAAGGATGAGAGACAAAATATATATTGAAAGGGCTATAAAAAGCATCAAGACAGATCTAGCATAAATAAGAAATAAATCATAAACAAAGATCTACATCATAACTATGTGCCATTTTTCATGCAGAACCTATTCAACACGACAAAAAACATACCCAAAGCTCAGGTCCAGCTTTAGATTTTAAACTACAACAAACCTAGCTCAAACTGAGATTCCAATTTAATTTAAAAACTAAGCACAACAACACTATACAACCTTTCTAGAAAAGGTAGTACTCATCATAAGGATTCTAAAACATTTTTATTTGCATTTTTATGGTTTCATCTATGATTTTCTAGGCATTTTACAAGTTTCAGCATGGAGACCCTAAATCTGGAAGTTTCCCTTTCGCAAATAGGTCCTTGATTCTTTCATTTAGGACCCTGGAAAGACCTCAGGTCCTGCAATATGGTCCCTGGTGCACCGACCGATAGTGGGAGCTAAAATCCGGTGAGCTGGCAGCGGGATTGGCTAAGAAAAGGGCGGGAGAGTGATTTAGCCTCACATAGGGTTCGGTTTTGATGCTTGGAAGGGTCAGTGGAGCGGTCGAAGAGCTCAGGCGGTGGAGCCAGGGGACAACGGTCGTGGAAGCATCGTTTCCGGTGACGTGCTCAGTAGGTAAGGCTGGCTTGTAACCTAAGGATCACGAGTAGGGGCTAGAGGTGGCGGTGGAGAGCTCCGGTGGGCAAGAATCGACCTGGGACGGGGAGCTCACCGTGGACAGCAACAATGGCAGCCGATAGTGGTTCTGCCGTGCACCAGAAGCTCAGTGGCAGTCCCTGTGCGTGCGCCTGAAGCTCCTATGCCCCTTTATAGGTGGCCAAGGGCAGGCAGGTGGGGGAGACAGGGTGGGGCAAAGCAATCTCCACCCATTGGTCGTCCAACGCGGTGCTGGGCACAGCGAGCCGCAGCGCAACGCGTGTCACGCGGGGACTGGGCGCGGGCGACGGCACGAGATGCAGGGGAGTGGTGCGCATGGCAAGGGTAGCTTGGGCCCTCACCCTCGACGTCCGTGTCAGGTGGCACAAGGCGAACGATGCACAGTTGCCAGGCGCCCTCGGTGCGCGCGAGCGGCGATGTCGCGCTCTGGAGCATTGCGTGCTTGCAGAGGTGGTGGTCAATACGTCTTTGACCGGTGAATCGGTGATAACTCAAAATTTGAATTGAAGTCTAAAATCTCCAAAAACAAAAGTTTTATATTGAAATATGGGATACAACTTTTACGAAGGGCAACATAGTGTTTGAGTAATGGTTTGACCGACAACGCCTGTCGTAGTTGGCAAGATGCAGAGCCCGGAAAACTATTCAAATCTGCTATGACCATGATTTTGAGCTTCTTCCACTCAAAATTTTAAATGCCACTAATTGAAGAAATGTGTTCCAAAAGATAATGAACAACTTTCAAATTGGTCGATTTTTGAGTTGCTATACAAAAATTTGAGGTATAGCCATGTCAATGCAAATATGTTCAAGGCTTTTAGGGTTTTGACCACTTAGGAAGGGGTTTGACTAGTCAACCATGCTTAGGCTTTACTAATATACATGATTAATGTTCAAAAACATTAGGGATGTTATAGAATCGCACCTGAAGTAGATGATGTCATCGAAGTAGTTGAGGTGGTCGAGGTGGAATCACACTTGAAATAGATGATGTCGTCGAAGTAGTCGAGGTACATGACGATACCAAAGCTGATGGTTATGCCGAGGGTGAGCCCCCTTGAGCCGACGTAGTAGAAGATGTGAAGTTGAGGATGATGTCGGGTTGAGCCCGTCGAGACGGTGAAGCGGAAGACTCAAAGTTGTTGAAGATAATGAGATCCAGCCCCTCTAGCGCCGAGCCTTGTCGAATCTGCACCTTAGGTCAGGTTGCCCCGACAGCTTTCACCTAAAAGGCATTGTATTTATATAGCACAAAGAATGATGCAATCATTATTTCACATAAGCATCCTTGGATCCAAATCATATAGGTAACGTTAAATATATGGTACTTGATGATCATTGTTATATTTCACAACCCTTGGTTGCTTCCAATATGTAATTTTAAATCTTGCAAGGTTAGAGGGGAAAACAAGTGTATATCAAAATCAAAATTGAAGTGTTGCTGCCCCTATGGGCCTTGATGGAATTTTGGAGTATCACCCATACAACTTATTGTTGTCTCATCTGTGTGTCACAAATATAAATTTTGGAATATCACCCATACTACTTATTGTCGTCTCCACTGGGTCTCATGATGGAAATTTTGGAATATCACCCATACAACTTATTGTTCTCTCCACTGGGTCTCATGAATGGAAATTTTACAACTTATTGTTGTCTTAACTTGGAAAGTAAAACAGAGAATATCTCTTACAATGCAATGCTTTTGATGCATGCCTTGATGCAAATGAAATGAATGAAATACATGCAAATGCATTGGTGTATTTCATTGTTAGTCACATCATCAACCTTCTAGAGGTTAGTACTAGAGCACATGACAGAGCATTATAGTTTCGCTCATTCAAGAACTTGTATAAGTATATGAATCAAGATATGAAGGATCGAATGATCACTTGAAATGTATATTGATATGCTGAAAGTGGTTAAATTTTCTTGCAAGGATTAGCTTTAGATTAAGGTATTTTGATAGTGGTAAATGTGATAACAATGTTACCCTGCAAAAGAAAGATATTCGTTGTTAGGGGGAGGGGATGGAAGTAGTTACCTTGTATTTTGATGGAAGCCAAAGGTGAAGATAGAGCAAGGTAGTGCTAGTGTTTTTTGAGAACCATTATAGTGAGAGACCAATGATTGTTGAATGCCAAAAGTGGTGATTTCAATAGATGATGATATCCAAATGTCCAGAATGTCCATATGATATATTATGTGATGAAGATCATGACACCATGAAAACCAATATATCATGCACTAACTTTTGACTTAATTAGGAGATGAAAACCAATCTACCTACAAATGAAAAAGTAAAGGCCTAGTATGTAGGGGTTAGTCTTGAATAGGTGAAGAGATACTTACAGTGGTGAGACCCTGCAACAGAAAAATATATAAGGTGTAATTGTATTTTTGGGAGGATATCTTGATCAAATGTCACATGCCTCATTCAACTGTGGTATAGTAACAACACAAATAAGCAGTTAAGTCAACAAAAGCTTGCTCATGCTCAAGATTTGTGGACTTACCGAGCGACATGCTCTAGTTGATACCGCAACTCTTGGTTGCTTCAACTACCAATTTAAACTTAGTCTCATGAGGGATAAAGCATTACATTGAAAATGAGTCATAGCTTGAATATGGTAATGACATGCTGGTAAAATTCAAGTAGCTAGATATATGAATAGTGTAAAAGTAATCACACGATTAACAGAGTTAGCCTATATAGTTAAAGCAATACTGACATTAGTGAAGTGTTGCAAGTTAGAGGAATTCCTAAAGGCCAAAGAAAAAAGAGTTTTCATGAGTAGCCCCTCTAGGGCTCTTGGAGTATTATATGGGAACCACCAAAGTTGCAATAAATACCTTTGCTCATGCTAGTTATGGTTATGTCGAGGACAACCCTAAGGGTCCCCTAAATAACCAGGGGAAACCCGCTTAAAACTTGCAAAAAACGCAAAACGCAAATCGACTTGCACACCTAAAACACATACACAGCACAACCACGACCCTGGTGGTCCCCGCGGCCTACCAGTGCGGCACGGCGGACACCCCTCGAGTGAGGTTCGCCTCGCTCGAGGGATAGACGCTCCCTCGGGCGGGGTCCGCCTCGCTCGAGGGATCAACCCCGCCCCTCGAGCGAAGTTCGCCTCGCTCGAGGGCTGAGCGCCCCCTCGGACGGGGTCCGCCTCGCTCGAGGGCACCCACACACACATTCTCCACGCTCCCGCGCGCACCTATTCCCGCACGCGCGTACGAGCATTTAATGCTCTGACGCCGCAGGGCCACGCCCCTACTCTGACACGCTTGGGAATCACGCCCCGGCGCTGTTCCAGCAACTCCCGGGGGGAGGCCATCCCCGCCGATGTTCAGCACTGTGCGGCAAGGCCGGTGTCAGCTCCGTGACACTGTGTCGCCTACCCCCGTACGGTTAACACGCCGGGCCATTGAAGGGGGGCCGGCGGCACCCTCGAATATCTTCTACGTGCTTATACAGGACCACGCCGTGACGTCAGGCCGGCGGGATCGGTCATCCCCATTGCTGTCAGCCCTGTGCGGCCATCCCCGCCACTGCCGCACCACACCGGACCCTGTGGCAACATCCCAGCGCTATTGGGACGTACGGGGACAAGACATCGCCACAACGGCCACTGTGCCACGTACGGGCCCTCGTCAACGGCACCCTCGGACCGGCCCACCACGACGTCAGTCAACCAACTGCTACGACGCCACCCTCGAAGCCGCTCCTGTGCGAGAACAGAACGCACCACGACGCCTCAACAGGAGTAGGATTCGCTAGGACGGCTGTCAGCCCCGCAGCACCATTCGCCATACCTCTACACGTAAAGAAATAGTGCGGCATGCATGTAAACTGCCCCCTCCTTGGCCTATAAAAGGAGGGGCAGCCCCCTAGCCGCAGGGGACAGACACGGGACGACGGATAACGATCACTCACACGCTACCCGTCTTCTCCACGATATTGGCACTCGCCTCAATCAACACCTCTGGGACTTGGAGGCTACACCTCCTCTCCCGCTTCGCTTGTAGCCACCCCTCTACGAGCACCACGGTGCAAGTAATACAGTGCCCCGAGCACGCCACCGTCGGACGTACGGCCCTGGGCCGGAACCGGATAAACCAAGTGTCCCTAGTTGCTTAGCACCGGCCATCGAGAGGCAGATCTCAGCACTCATTACTAGTTAGTGTCGGGACTACTTTCCGCACCGACAGTTGGTGTGCCAGGTAGGGGTCGCGCTGAAGATCGGCTCGTCACCAGCCGTCTCGATGGTGATTCGCACCGAGTACCGCAGCCAGAGGTATTCCATGGGTAGCTCGGACCCCCTCCCGGCCAGATTCGAAATCCGGTTCGGAAGCCTGAACTTCCAGGCTACAGGGAACGACTACCTCATGCGCCTCACCAACCGCGAGGAACTCCGTGCGCGGCGCCAAGCTGGGTCAGTCCCGGTCGCCGCCGCACACGTCGCCGCGATGCCAACGCCCGCCGGCCGGACGCCGCGGGCCCCTTGGCGCCACGACGCCGCCGACGCTCCGGCCGGCGCTCGCAATAGGCGCGGACGGAGTGCCGACATGCTGCGCGCGTCGCCTCGCAATGCGACTCGCCATCCGACGAGACGACAACCGCTCCAGTGGGGGAGCGCACGGTTTCAGGACCGCGCTTCCCCATCGGTTTGCGCGGCGCCACGACGGCGTTCGTCGCCTCCGCCAACACCAACACAGCAACGCGCAGGGTTCGCCCTGGCCGCCATGTCCCGACCGCCAGGGATCCCAGCGCCTCCGCCGGCGACGAGTCGCCCAAGGCTCCGTCGGTGAGCTACCACCCGCCACTTCGCACGGGTATGCGGAGTGGGATTTCTCCGGTGTACCCGATCCAGTGATGTTCCGGCGGTTCCTTGACGCCACAGACTACTGGTTCGGCTACTTCGATGACTCCAGCGCCGGGAGCTACGACCCCGCGCGGGAGTGTTGCGTCGTGATCACCAACGATCACGCGAACGTCGCTAATGCGGCAGAAGTTGGCGACAGAGAGGTTCCCCCTGGTCTGGGAACTGGACCACGCCTGGCTGCGGGGCCAAGCACCCCTCCCCCCTCACCACCGAGGGGGGCTGACATCAATGCGCAGTTGGCTCAAGCGCGCGAGCTTGAAGCCAAGCTCATGGAGGAGTACTGCGCGGTGCGGCTGCTTCGAGCCTCCATCGCCGGGGAAGCCTCCGCGCGCGGCGAATGCGCGCGCGAGTTGGGCCAACAGGCCCGCGATCGCATCAACGCCGACTTCGACGTCGACGATTCGAGCACGCCCCCGCGAGCGAGCCGAAGCTCATTGCCGCCGCGACGTTGTTGCGGGCCGGGCCCGTCCCCTCGGCGCCCGAGGCGCGAAACCTGCACCGCGAGGCGTAGGCGCTCATCGAGCAAGCGGCCGTCCAACAGCCGAAAGTTCGGCGTCCCACATCCGACAGCAGGGAAACGCGCGGGACGACGGGGGCGCGCAAGGCCTCGAGCCCTCGGTGCACACGGGCGACGCGGCGGAGCGTCCCGCCAACCCGGGGCGCACACCGGCCAAGGAGCGGGTCCTCGACACGCGCGGGCAAGCCCAAGATGGCGACGCCTGCAACGTCATCAACGCCCGGTGGACTGGCAATGCGGAGACGCGGGCAACGGCAGGATACCACCCTCGACGGGGTGGGAGCTACGACAGCCGGGAGGACCGCTCACCGACGCCGGAGCCACCGGGGACCCGCGTGTTTAGCCGGGAAATCCGCACGGCGAGCTTCCCCCAGCGCTTCCGCCAGCCCACGTCGATCACCAAATACAACGGGGAGACGAACCCCCGCGTGTGGCTCAACGACTACCGCCTGGCGTGTCAGCTGGGCGGGGCCACCACTGACGAGGTTATCATCCGTAACCTCCCCCTGCACCTCACCGACTCGGCGCGGACATGGCTCGAGCACCTGCCGGCCAGCCCGATCCACAACTGGGACGATCTGGTCCGCACCTTCGTGGGGAACTTCCAGGGCACATACGTGCGCCCTGGAAACTCTTGGGATCTGCGCGCATGCACCCAGAAGCCCGGCGAGTCGCTCCAGGACTTCATACGGCGCTTTTCCAACCGCTGCACGGAGCTCCCGAGTGTGGCCCAGTCCGAGATCGTGCACGCCTTCCTCGAGGGCACCACGTGTCGGGGCCTCGTGCGCGAGCTCGGGCGCAGCCCGCCGGCCGATTCGAACGAGCTGTTCGACATCGCCACCAGCTTCGCCTCAGACGAAGAGGCAGTGGGGGCGATCTTCGAAGGCAAGAAGGGCAAGCGCGTGGACGACGCGCCCGCGGAGGGCAGCAAGTCCAAGGAGCCCCACCAGAAGAACAAGCGGGGCAAGAAGGGAAAGAAGCCGCGCCGCAAGGTGCGCGAGCAGGGGCGCGACGACGGCAACGACGAAGCTCTTTCTGTTGACCCAGCTCGACGGGGCCCTCGACCGGCCCCTCGAGGCCCTGTGGTTTTCGACGACATGCTGAAGAAGCCATGTCCCTACCACAAGACGCCGGTCAACCACACCCTCGAGCAGTGTGACATGCTCAAGCGGTTCTACGGCCGTGCTGCCGTGAAGGACGGCGAGGCCAAGAAGGATGGGGGTGACGGCGATGTCGGTGGCTTCCCCACGGTGAAGAACGTCTTCCTCATCTTCGGGGGGCCGACAGTCGACATGTCCAGCCGCCAACGCAAGCGGGAGAAGCACGAGGTCCTCGCCGTGGAGAAGGCGCCTCCCTCCTACCTCGACTGGTCGGAGGACACCATCACGTTCAGCCGCGAGGATCACCCGAACCGCATCCTCAACCCGGGTCAGTACCCGCTGGTGGTCGACCGAGTCATCGAGAACGTGCGGTTCTCGAAGGTGCTGATGGACGGAGGCAGCAGCCTCAACATCCTCTACGCGCACACCCTGCGCCTGTTGGGGATCGGGTTGGACCAGCTGCGTCCCAGCACGACACCGTTCCATGGCGTGTCGCCAGGCAAGCGCGTCCATCCCTTTGGACAGATCGACCTGCCAGTCTGGTTTGGCACACCAGACAATTTCCGTAAGGAAACGCTCACCTTTGAGGTGGTAGGATTCCGGGGCGCGTATCACGCCATCCTTGGGCGGCCTTGCTACGCCAAGTTCATGGCGATCCCAAATTACACCTACCTCAAGATGAAGATGCCGGGGCCGAAGGGTGTCATCACAGTCGGCTCATCAATCGAGCACGCATTCGACTGCGACGTCGAGTGTGTGGAGCACGCGGAGGCTCTAGCGCTGGATGAAGCACTCGTGGCGAACCTAGAGAAGCTGGTCAACGAGGACCTCGACTCCGCCACCAAGCACGCCGGCAGCTTCGAGGCTGCCGAGCAGACCAAAGAGGTGCCCCTCGACCGTGCTGCCCCCGAGGGCAAGGCGTTGAGGGTCAGTTCCACCCTCGACCCGAAATAGGAAGTGGTGCTCGTCGACTTTCTCCGCGCCAACGCCGACATCTTCGCGTGGAGCCCCTCGGATATGCCAGGCATTCCGAGGGAGGTCGCCGAGCACTCCCTTGACATCTTACCTCACTCCCGCGTCGTACAGCAACGGCTGCGTCGCTTCGACGAGGAGCGGTGCCGGGTGATCGGAGTAGAGCTGCGGAAGCTCCTCGAGGACGGATTCATCAAGGAAGTGCTCCACCCCACGTGGCTAGCTAACCCCGTGTTAGTAAAGAAAAAGAATGGGAAGTGGCGGATGTGTGTAGACTATACCAGTTTAAATAAAGCATGTCCTAAAGTTCCTTTTCCTTTGCCACGGATCGATCAAATCGTTGACTCGACCGCCGGGTGCGAACTTTTGTGTTTCCTTGACGCCTATTCCGGGTACCACCAAATAAAAATGAAGGAGTCCGACCAGCTCGCGACATCATTCATCACGCCGTTCGGGATGTATTGCTACGTAACAATGTCGTTCGGTCTCCGAAACGCGGGTGCTACATACCAGCGATGTATGCAGCACGTTTTCGGAGATCACATCAGGCGAACCGTCGAGGCATACGTTGTCGGTGCTTTAGACCGGCAACCTACTAAGGGGAGTACCCGAAGTAGATGAATGTGGCCTCACCGAGATCGGTAACTCGAAGGAAGAGACACGTGGCACACAATTTAGACAGGTTCGGGCCGCGAGGTGTATAATACCCTACGCCATGTATGCTGCGTAGCTCTGGATTGATTGGGTGCAATTACAAGATGATGCAATCAGATGCGTATGAGAGAGGAGGGGTCCCTGCCTCGCCTTATATAGTCCGGGAGGCAGGGTTACAAGTCGGTTCAGGGAGAGAGTACTAGTCAAGTACGTCTAGGAGTCCTCTATACAGTGCGGGACATGTACAACTTCCTATCCGAGTACTTATCCTCCGTAGTCCTTGTGCTTCACGCCAGCAGGTACCATGGAGCGCAAGTCGGGTAGTCCCAGGGGCCCACCGAGTAGTCGGTCCTGGTACCCACCGAGGTAGTGGGCCTAGGGAGGTCCATACGACAAGCCCCCGAGTACTTTGTAGTCGAGAAGGATAGATTCAAGTAGTCTTGACGACTTTAACGAGTAGTCCTCAAGCGTCCCCGAGTACTACAAGTCAAAAGTCCTCAAGAGTAGTCGAAGCATCCCGAGGCTGGAATGTACTCCAGCTGATGTTTGAGCAATCCTGAAGTCTTCTCGAGTAGTCCCAAGCGTCCTCGAGTGCTGCTCTTGAAGGTCTTCAACAATGCCCGTGTTGTCTTGAAGCCGAAACTGATATGGAAGTGTGATTGCAAAATCGCACTCCATATGGAGTAGCCCCCGAGCCTTAGGTTGAGCTGTAGACTCTGGCTGAGGGTCCATCTGAAGTTTTGGCAAGAATATCCCGAAAAATCCAGAGAAAAAAACCGAAGGACACGTGGCACAGAGCCCCCGATCCTTGAGTCGAGTACTTCCTCTCGAATTGAAGGGTCATCTTGTAAAATGTGTCCTGAGTTGCCCTTGAGTCTTGTCGCTACCCAGGAAGTCGAGTAGAAGTAGCCGAGCCCCCGAGATGAGGCGCGTCGACTAGTAGAAGTTGAAGAGTCAGGCGCCGCCGCTGAGTCAGCCGAGCGCATACTTATCCATCCGGCCGTTGGAGGGGACGCCGCTGACTTATAAATAGAAGCCAAAACCCTTAGGGTTTCTTCACCATACACCAGCGCAGCCATTCTTAGCAGATCTAGCCAGGAATCACCACCAGTACGCGCTGCCGCCGTTGAGAGGAGTGTAGATCCGAGCGCGCCACTGTAGGAAGCCACCGCTGTATCCCCTGAGCGAATGCGCGTGAAGACGCCGTGCACCTGGAGAATGAAGCCCTCACCATCGAGGAAAGAAGAGAGCTCGTGAGGAGACCACCGGATCTGCAGTGGGGACATCGCCGCCGGTGTCTCCGCCGCGACCAAATCCAAACCGCGAGTGGAAGAAGTCCAAGGCCAAGACCGAGGATCTGCTGGCCCTTCTCAACAGCGGGTTCATCCGGGAGAAGGAGGTGGACATGTGGAGAGCCGCCGCAGGGGATCCGTACCCCATGGAGAAGAACCCGGATGAGATTCTGATGTTCACCCAGTTCGCGGAGCGCGGACTGTCCCTCCCCGCCAGCGACTTCTTCAAAGGGCTGCTGGGGTACTACGGCATCGAGTACCTCAACCTCAACCCCAACGGTATCTTCCACACCTCAGTCTTCGTACATTTCTGCGAAGCCTTCTTGGGGATCAAGCCCCATTGGATCTTGTTCCGGAAGTTCTTCCGGGTGAAGCCTCAACCCAGCGCCATCAATCCCCGAGTAGTCGGAGGAGCAGGGATCCAGATGAGGGAGGATGCTGCCGAGCAATACCTCTCCTACAAGATGATAGATTCCAACCAGGATTGGAAGGCGAAGTGGTTCTATGTGACCAACCACCACCCCGAGCTACCGAAGCCAAGCGGGAAGCAGCCCAAGCACCGGTCGTGGTGGAACTCGGAGCCGACGATGCAAGAAAGTCTCCAGTTGCCCGAGCTGCTGGCGAAGGTCAAGGCGCTGAGAGAAGCCGGGTTGAGGGCCGAACATGTGGCCTTCAGCTTCATGAAGCGAAGGGTGCAGCCACTGATGGCCCGCGACACCCTAGGGTACGAGTACACCGGCGACGACGACACATCGCGGATGCCTGGAGATGAAGTGGATGACGACGACATCGTCGACAGGCTGAGCAGCATCTTCAAGGATATGCCGGTGTACACGCCGTGCCTGGTACCCGAGTACTCCGCCGCACGCCCACCAAACAAGGTCGTTAGCCTTCTGTCTTGTCGAGTACTCAATACGGAAGAGTTACTGACATGTTGAACTTCTTGTAGGATGACTTGGCGAAGTTCGTCTCCGAGCCGGCCTCGCCTCCTCAGCTTGTCGAGGTCCCAGAGGAAGGGAGGGCCAAGACCAAGGAGCGGCGCGAAGTTGGCGAAGGAGACGACACAGTAGTTGTTGAAGACTCATCCGAGGAGGACGACGATGAGGAGACACTCCAGGAGCGCTTTCAGCTGCGGTCAAGATTCAGCCGCCCTGGACTGCCGCACATCCCTCTCGTTCAGGATCCGCCGACTAGCCTGGAGGCTAGCCTGCCCGCGCCGCCAAAGAAGCCGCGCAACGTGGCCCGCAAGCACGTGGCCAATAAGTTGAAGGTCACTGAGACCACATCCCAGGAGGTAAGTCGTCTTCACTAGGGTAGTCGAGTACTCATGTCTCAATCTTATGTGTTGATGACGAAGTTCCATTGATTACAGGAGATGCCGCCTTCCGACCCCGTTGAGCAGGGCGTCGAAGGCGATTGGGACACAGTGGGGGAACCAGCTGGGGGTAGTCGTAGCCCAGCCCCCACCGTGGAGGAGCTTTTGGCACAGATGACACGTCAGCCACCTGCTGCTGAGCGAGGCGCAGAACCGGCCGCTGCTGCCACTAAAGAGGCAGCGGCTATTGAAGTGCAAGAAGAGGCGCCTGCCGAGGCAGGACTGGTCGACATTGCCAGTATCCTCGGCGCCCCAACCGTGACGGTGGCCCGGTCGAGCTTGTAAGTATTGATCCTTCCCGAGTAGTACGTTGGATGTGGTAGTCGTACTAGGTTGACAACCAGTTTGTGTACTCTGCATGAAATCGACGGACTTGTCCTGGGAGGGGGATGAACCCACCACAGCGGTGGCGGAAGAGGAAGCCGCGCCGCCCGCTGAGGGGTCCGCTCCCGCCCCTCAGGCAGAGCCCGAGGCGCCAGCCGCTGAGGTTATGTTGCCTGAGGCCAGCGTCGTTGAAGGTGAGTACTCTCTCAGGTGCACGTAGCCCCGAGAGTAGTCATAGGAGCTAGTTATGACTGATACACTTGTACTCTGATGACAGGTGCTGAAGCCGAGGTGAGTGATATCCCGGCTGCAGTGCCCGTTGAAGACGTGATACCGGCTACTCAGGGAGCTACCGGTGGAGCCCCCGAGCTGATGGAGGTGGCCATCGGAGAGGCTGCCGTGACGACTGGAGGAGAAGGCGACGACGCGCTGCCAGAACCCACTCTGGAGGTAGTCGCCTGCTCGCCAGAGATCCAGGACGCGGAGCCAATCCGCTCGGGGCCGATGACCGAAGCCGCGACGAGTAGTCGTGGCGGGGCCGAGCTGCTGATCGACGATCTGGTCGACCCAGCGACGGTGGCTCGTCACCTGGAGGCAGTGCGCCAGGCGAGCAATGGATGAAGGTGAGTAGTCGACACCTTTGAGTAGTCAATCCTTTAGTGTTGAGTACCCAGTTGATATCTGTTGTCTGTTGCAGGATGTCGCGGAGAGGTCCCGGCAGAAGTCCGACATGCTTCAAGGGTTCGGCGACACAGTACTCCGGGCGGAAGCCTTGGAAGAGCAACTCGTGAAGTCCCGAAAGCATGCTGCCGCGATGCAATCGAAGCTGGACGCCGCCTTCGCCAAGTATCATAACGATATCCAAGATATGCAGGTGAAGAGCGACGATCTCGTGCGGAAGAACAAGTCTCTCCGCAACAAGAATAAAGGTACGCGACCACCTTGTTGGGAACTTGTTGATGGTAGCTTGAGGTAGTCTGACCCACTTTGCCTTTGTTGGTTGCAGAGCTTGAGACCAAGGTCGATCAGCTGAAGGCTTCAGAGACCGATCTGAAGAACCTCTTCTACCGAGAGCAAGAGGCCCGCCAGGTACTGGAGTACGATTATAAGGAGCTTGCTTACGAGTGCGACAAGCACATGGAGCTCCGTATTGCATCAGATCGTGACCTCGTCAACTGCTACAAATCCTTGCAGAAGCTGAACGAGGACTGCGAGAGGCTGCGGGCTCAACTCAAGGAACTCGAGGAAGCCGCGCTCCCCATCGCAAGGCTGCTGGTGCCCCTTTGGTGGATCGACTGAGGGAAGCCCCCAGCCGCTTGGCGACCTACGTCAAACACTTGGCGAAGTCGATCCCGAACCAGGTGCTGGCCTTCATGAAGTCGTACTTCCCAAAGGCCCCTGTGGACGTAGTCGCCGGCGGACTAGCCGCCAACTGCACGGACGAGAAGCACGCGAAACTGCTGGAGCAAATGGCCCCATTGCTGAACAAGTCACTGAGAAGCTCAATCTCTAGTAGTCCTGTAATGTTAGCTCGTAGCAGTAGTTGTACATAAACAATTGTAATGAAATTGTTTAAGTAAGAATGAAGAAAACTTCCATGAATGAGTGCTCGTTATCGCGATATCTGAGTGCGGAGTCCCATCATGAAGTCGTCGCGAGTAGTCGTACTCGCCAGTGGTCCTGATGAGGGAAGGAGTCAGTAACGTAGTTGATAGATAATCAAACTTTATTACTGAAGAAGTACACCTGGATGGCCAGGGCCGTTGTTACAGAGTAGTCGCTAGAACCCGGAGGTCGCTTACAGCTAAGTAGTGCTAGGACGTAGAGCCGCTTACAGCAGTAGATCCGTTAGTAGCCGTGTAGGCTGGATCTAGAAGTACATGGTCTCTCGCAGACCGCCGGAGTCCTTTGTCGCTCGTCGCAACCCAGGATCCGTTAGTAGCCGCATGGGCTGCATCCTGGAGAGGAGTAGTCCGGAGACTGGTGCCTGGACCCGGAGGCCGCTTACAGCGAAGGGGTCTTGATGTAGTTGTATAGACTTGAGCCCCCAGGGTAGTCGTGTAGACTAGGCGTAGAACCAACAGAGTTGGTCGACATTCCACGAGTTGTTTACGTCTTCGCCTTCAAGTGTCTGGAGGTGGTAGGAGCCCGATCCGGTCACCTTTGCAACTGTGAAGGGACCTTCCCAGGGCGAGCTGAGCTTGTGTAGTCCTTCCGTGTTCTGGATGCAACGGAGGACGAGATCACCAACATTGAAAGAGCGTTCCTTGACGTTGCAATTGTGGTAGCGTCGGATACCCTCCAGGTACCTTGCTGATTGGACGTGGGCAGCGCAGCGAGCTTCTTCGAGTCCGTCAATGTCGACTTGTATGTCGTCTTCGGAGATGCCTTCGTCGTAGTGCTCCACTACCGGTGAATCCCATATGACATCGGCAGGGAGGATTGCTTCGGAGCCGTAGACCAGGAAGTATGGAGATTGCCCCGTTGGCTTGGAGGGCTGAGTACGTAGCCCCCAGAATGCATTGGGTAGTTCCTTGATCCACTTGCCTCCTTTAGAGTTAGCAGCGTCGTGTAGCCGCTTCTTGAGCGCGTCGAGCACCATCCCGTTGGCGCGCTCGACTTGTCCGTTCGCCCTAGGATGGGAAACTGAGACATATCGGACGTCGATCCCGCTGTTCTCGCAGTACTCCCAGAACTGGTGATTGTTAAAGTTGGAGCCCAGGTCTGTGATGATGCAATGGGGTAGTCCGTAGCGATGCACGAGTTCATCCAGGAAGTCGAGTACTTTGTCAGCCTTGGGGCATGTGACCGGCTTGACCTCGATCCACTTGGTGAACTTGTCGATGGCCACCAATACTCTATTGAATCCGCCTGGCGCAGTTGGTAGTGGCCCAATCATGTCGAGCCCCCAGCAGGCGAAAGGCCAGGTTGGCGGTATAGTGACTAGCTTGTAGGCTGGGACGTGTTGCTGCTTGGCGAAGTATTGGCACCCATGGCACCTTCTGACGAGTTCTTCGGCGTCGCCCAGAGCTGTGGGCCAGTAGAAAGCTCGTCGGAAGGCCTTGCTGACCAGCGTACGAGAGGACGTGTGGTTACCGCAGACGCCTTTGTGGATCTCCTCCAAGATGTCTTTGCCTTCTTGTCTGGGAATGCACTTCATGAGTACTCCGGAAGATGCGCCCCGCCTGTAGAGCTTGTCTCTAATAAGGATGTATGACTTGGCGCGGCGGATGAGCTGCCCGGCCAAGTTCTTGTTCGAGGGAACCTTCTGCTCGGTGAGGTAGTCGATGAAGGGCTGCCTCCAGTCCACGTCGATCATCATGACCTCCTGGCCAGCTGGGGGATGGGCTGGGACAAAGGGTCGATGGCGCGTGAAGCTCGTGGACGATGACACCCGCCGGGTACTTGTGCGTGAGTAGAACCAAGCTTCTACGGGACGTCCGCTGCAACATTGTTGTCACGGACGACGTGGTGGAACTCGAGACCATAGAACTTGTTCTCGAGCTTGCGGACTTCTAGGCAGTAGGCGTCCATGTTCTCCTTGTTGCGGTCCCAGGACTTGTTGACTTGGTTGATGACCACTGCGGAGTCGCCGTAGACTAGTAGCCGCTTGATGCCTAGTGAAGCCGTGAGGCGGAGCCCATGTAGCGCAGCTTCGTACTCGGCTTCGTTGTTTGAGACCTTCCAGAAGATCTGCAGGACGTACTTGAGTTGTTCGCCCATTGGAGAGATCAAGAGTACCCCCGCACCCGCGCCCTCGTGGTTGAGTGAGCCGTCGAAGTATATCACCCGCGTTCGGGCGCTCGGTTGGAGTAGGTAGTTGATTCTCCCCGCCACTCCGCCATGAAGTCGACTAGTGCTCGCGACTTGATGGTTGTGCGTGGCTTGAAGTCGATGTTGAGGGCGCCGAGTTCGACTGCCCACTTGGAGATTCTTCCAGTATCATCTTGGTTCCGCAGGATGTCGCCGAGCGGGTAGTCGGTGACGACGGAGATCGAGTACTCCTGGAAGTAGTGTCGTAGCTTCCGCGAGGTGATGAGCACTACGTACAGAAGCTTTTGTACAGGCTGGTAGCGTGCCTTGGACTCTGATAGGACCTCGCTGACGAAGTAGACTAGGCGCTGGACTGGGTAGGCGTGGTCGTCTTCTTGCCGCTCGACGATGATGGCAGTACTGACCACGTGAGTAGTCGTAGCGAGGTAGAGCAGTAGCTGCTCGCCTTTGCGAGGAGCCGTGAGGACTGGTGGCTTTGATAGGAAGTCCTTGAGTTGGGCAAGGGCTTGGTCCGCCTTTGTGGTCCACACGAACTTCTCTTGGTGCTTGAGTAATTTGAAGAAGGGGAGCCCCCGTTCTCCGAGCTTCGAGATAAATCAGCAAGTGCCGCCATGCACCCGGTCGGCTTCCGGACGTCTTTGATGAACGTGGGAGCTTTCATGCTAGTGATGGCGGAGATCTTCTCGGGATTGGCTTCGATGCCGCGATGGCTGATGATGGAGCCGAGTAGTTTGCCTGATGGTACGCCGAAGACGCACTTGTTCGGGTTGAGCTTCCAGCTGTACTCACGCAGGGATGCGAAAGTCTCTTCAAGATCGTCGATGAGCATGCTGGAGTTTCTGGTCTTGACGACCATGTCATCCACGTAGGCTTCGACGTTCTTGTTGAGTTGCCTCTTGAAGCAGGCCTGGATGGCTCGTTGGTATGTAGCGCCGGCGTTCTTCAACCCGAAGGACATGGTCGTGTAGTAGTACGCGCTAAATGGGGTGATGAACGCGGTCTTCTCCTGGTCTTCTTCCTTGATCGCGATCTGGTGGTACCCGGAGTAGCGGCCGAGGAAGCGAGAGCAGTCGCGGCCGTCGTGGAGTCGATGACTTGGTCAATCCGTGGCAACCTGAAGGGGTCCTTGGGGCAGTGCTTGTTCAGGTCGGTGTAGTCGACGCATATCCTCCACTCGTTCGAGTTCTTCTTGCGGACGAGGATGAGGTTGGCGAGCCACTCAGGATGGAAGACTTCTTTGATGAAGCCAGCCGCGAGTAGTTTGGCGAGTTCCTTCTTGATGGCGTCCCGTCTGTCGTCGGTGAAACGGCGGAGGTGTTGTCGCTTCGGGGTAGCTTTAGGATCGACGTTGAGGGAATGCTCGATCAACTCCCTGGGCACCCCTGGCATGTCCGCTGGCTTCCATGCGAAGATGTCGCGGTTAGCCCGGAGGAAGTTGATGAGCGCGTCTTCCTATTTGGGGTCGAGGCCCGCCCCGATGGTGGTGGTCTTGCCGCTCGTCGCTCGTCCCGAGGTCAATTGTTTTGACCAGAACCTTCTCAGCTGGCTGAGGCTTGTTAGCTTTGTCCGACTTCTCAGGGATGTCGATTTCTCTTGGGGCAAGCTTGTTGACGGTGAATTTCCGTCAACCTAGAGTCCTTGTTATACATTGGTTTCGATTATGATTCGCAACTAACCCACCACTAGGCATACTAATGATGTAACAAGTTCACACTTGCATGTCGATTTTGGAGTTTGTTGTTTATGCAGGAAATTAATGTTAAAGAGATGACTTTCGGGATAAGTTCATCAAGCACTTCAAGAGAAGATCATGAAGTCTGTCACAAGTCAAGACACGAAGTGAACAAGACTCCAAACAACCCAAGGTCCGAAGCATCAACACGCAAAACTCCCGGACTTGGATGTTTACCAACGAGATCAACTCACCCCGAGAGATATTCTCGCAGCTCCGGGAGAGCATGATCTTTCGGTACAGATTCGGAGACTTAAACGGCTTTAATGGCAAAAGTTTGACTACCAAAGTTGTGGGCCTCGACGATACCTTCGATTTGGACATGTGGAAGGCCCAATTCGGATAAGGGAGCCAGGAGATATAGCCCCCGAAATCCCTGCTGCGCAGTCAGTCCGAAATCAGAAAAGATTATCTTTCAAGGCCTATTTGGAGATCTTACCTTCGTTTTTAAGGAAAGAAATGAGTACCAAAGTTGAATATAATTTTGTGGCACACAACCTGGACACCGAATTTGCATTATTTGGAGTCCGTACGTGGGAGATATGGCGCTGGTAAGGAAGGACTGCGAATCAGGAAAATCTGTCTGATTTTATGGAAACCAAGTTTGCTTCTCTCCCAAGGAGGATCTCGTGCAAGGAAAGGTGGAGAACGCCCAAAGGCACCCCAAGGACATAAATACAACCCCCTAGGTGCCCCAAGATGGTTACCCATCGAACAAATCATCCTACCGACGTCAATCACCAGAAAACTGCCGCCGCAAGATGAGGGAGAGAGTTAGATGAGCTCGTCGCAAGGATCAACGCCGGCGGAGAGAAGGAAGCGAGAGGAGGACTCCAAGCCGCTGGCCTAGGGGTGTTCCCAAGCTCCATCACTGCCATCTTCATCGACGACGTTCTCCGGAGTCTCCATCACCCCTATGTGCTACAATCCGTGTAAGATGATGGGGTAATGTCTCCGTTCATCCCTAGGATTAGATGGATACATGCTATGTGATCGCTACTTGATTCGTGGTTTCAATCTATTGTTTTCATGTTGATGATGCTTTGATGATTAAGGTAGGCCACCATGTTTTTCGGGCGTATGATATCCGCTACTCCCATAGATTCCATCAACATACCGTGTCCATCATAGGTCTAGTCACGAATACCTTCGCGTAGTGACAGTACGAGAGGAGGGAAAGGGCGAAACCGTGGTAACAACCCCGTAGATTGGTTTACCGCTTTCGTGTAGTAGATGCATACCATGTTATCCTAGATCCTAGGGAGGGAACGCTTATCTTTCTTACTCACTCTCTTGTGTTCACCCCTTTACCATCTAGTTTAACCCTAGATTTGTTTGATCAACTTAACTTAGATTAACTTAGGTTAGATTGTCTTTACTTTTAGATTAATACTCTCTTTAAAGGTTTCCCTAGTCAACTAGATTAGTGCTTGGTTAAGCGCTAGTAATCCCCTTGCTCCGCGGATTGACAAGAACCTTGGGAATCCCGTGGTGAAAAAGGTGTAGGTCCGTACGCTTGCGGATTGTAGGTGGATACGAGTTTTATCCGTCAACAAGCCCCTTTTTCTGGCGCTGTTGCCGGGGAACAAGCCAGTTTGCTACGTTTAATCTAGTATTAATTTTGTTGATTACTAACACCTAACCCTTATTTTCTAAAAAAAGAAAAAAAATCTTTTTTGTTTTTCTTTCTACTTTTCTTGTGCCTAGATGGATTTGTTCACCTCACCATTGGAAGACGAAGAGATGTCGCTAAGGGAGCTAGCAATGCCGTCAATGGAAGACATTGAGATGCAAAAATCAGATTTGGCACTGGCTACAACCCACTATGAAGTAAAGCCCGGAATCATCAAGTTAGTGGCGACAAAACCATTTAGAGGATTGGAGGATGACTACCCATATAGACACATTAAGGAATTCACGATGTTATGCAACACGGTGCAACAAAAAGGAGTTCCGCCGCTTGGTTCAAGTGGAATATTTTTCCATTCTCTCTCGAAGATGAAGCGCGAAGATGGTACACACTTGCGTCCGTTGAAGCAAAAGGAAATTGGGATGAGCTAGTGAAGAAGGTTCTTTTGAAGTTCTTTCCCATAACCAAGGTCCAAGACTTAAGGAGGCAAGTGCTCAATTTCAAGCAAGGAGAGAATGAAGGAATTGATGAAGCATGGGACCGTTTTAATGAACTACTTGAGCGAGGCCCGAACTTGGGATTTTCCGGTGACTTGATATTGCATACCTTTTATTTTTCACTAATCCCTAACTCGTCTCGTTTTGTAAGCATGTGTGCGGGCGGTGATATAATGGATAAAACAATTAGTGAAGCCTCACAAATCTTACAAAGGATAAGGAATGGACAAAGAACACTACGAGATTGGCAAAGATGTTGTCGAGAGGAGCAAAATGACAAAAGCAAGCCCAAGGTGCTTGCTGAAATTTCTAAAAAAGATGAACCGAAGGTCAAGGAAGATGAACCGATCATTCAAGAAATTGAAGATCCACTTCCCAAGGTAAGAGAAGTCATTTCGGATGTTAAAAATGTTGAAACTAACATGAATGTAGGCCGAAGTATGTGGAATGCTAGACCATTGGCGGAGTTCATTCAATCCGGTTGGGTTCAAGTTGATTTCGCCCCACTAATTAACTACCGAAGGAAGGAGGAACGCCAACACGTTGCCAAACTAATTGAAGATATTTTTGATCAAGATATGAGTGGAGAGTCGATCCAAAAGATATTTGAAGAAGAAAGAGAAGAAGGAGATGAAGGATGGATCGTCCGGTTTGACAACTCAAAGATTTGCAATAAAGGAAGAGAAGAGTACAACCGTGATGAGCCTAGTGACTCAAAGGATAAATGGGAGGAGATAGGACTCAAGCTAGAAGATGAATGGGAAGGGGTTGACATAGATCAAGTACTCCAAGAAGGCCCCTCCCACAAGGTGATAGCTTGTGTGCTATTGAAGCCTACACACTAGCAAATCAAGACATGGAAGTACTCAAGGATGAAGGAAAGAGTGAATCAATAATGAGCGATCTTGACGACATGTGGTACATGGAAGATAAAGAAAGCAACATACAAGTCTTTGAAGATGAAGATCTGGTTGATAAAGAAGACTTCAAAGAAGAGATGAATGCGTACATAGTTGAAGGATTACATGTTCCACATGATGAGTTGAAGAAATTGCAAGATGGTGATGAAGAGGCAACTACACTTGTTGAGATCGATTCGCCTTCAACACCGCTTGATGAACCAAATATCACTTTTGTTGAAAAATCTCTAAGGCCAAGGTACGCGCTGAAATCTCAAGATATTATTGGTATTGATGTTGATAAATTCAAATACTCATGCTCAACCAATAGTATGAATGATAGTTTAATGTCTATGCCTTATTCCAATAGTGATCATGTTGATAGGCTAGATTTTCTTGAGAGTGAAAAAGAGGAAACATTTATTTTTGATCCAATTAATCTCACACCTAAACAACCTTTGCCTAATGATGAGCTAAGTGCTATGCATGAAACATATGCTTCTTTTATTTACACCTTGACTTGTTGCTACAATTCACATGTGGTGTTAATTATGGACGCGTATGTTTACAATAAGTTTTGTAAATCTCGATCATGCTTTGCGCTTGGTCAAGCTAATGACCTTAAAGAATCATATGTCGGGAAAGGCCCGATTTTCACTAACCATGTAGACAAGGCTTGAATAATGAAAAAAAGAAGTCATGCCTAAAAGAGTTGCAAGATAAATCATCAACCTCTCCGAATCCCGCGATGGATGCTGCTGTCTTCATCAATTTGAGAGCTTGTTCAGAGGTGTACAAATGAAGAAAATGAGATATTCAGAAGCTCCATCAAATTACCATTCCAACGTATCAAGAACCAACAAGTTTGAAGACCCGTGCAAGGAGTTATGGAGGAAACATTGAGCGTTGCGCATTCTGAAATTTCAGGACAGATTTCATCGCCGAAGTAAAACGGACGTAACTCTCTTGTCCAGAGTCCGATTTGAGTAAATAAAGACTCGTTGGAAAGGAAATTTTGTGCATTGTGCAATGGAGTAGAGCTTGAGTATACTCTCTGTTCTGGACATTAAAAAAAATTCATGGAGTGAAGGCAGCACCGAAGGATGATAAAGAAGGAGATAACGATGAAACAAAAGGATGCTTTGGGCAAGTCTTCTATAAGTGATCAAGCACAACATGGGAAGTAAATTAAAGCTGCATTGGTACCTTTTCTTCTTGCATGAAGGGCCATGGCGATGCGACGAAAAGAAGGTATGTGAGAAAGTCGAGCTCTATGGCTTTAAATGAAGCACTTTTCGGGAGGCAACCCGTTTCTTTATATTTTTACTACTTTCTTAGAGAAAATAAAGAATGGCACTATCTTATGATGATCAACTTGTGGTTATTAATCTAAGTTTAGTTTTCCTTTTTAGAACCACCATCATGTTCATGATAATATTTATTTGTATGCATTGCATTTTGTTATCAATGTGATGTTTCTTTGTGTATACATGTTTTGCACATAGTTGGCTTGGTTGTTTTATATACTTAATGATGTATACTTCAGTTTCCATGTTAATTCTTCATAGGTACCTATGGGTGTTTTCCTTTTGTGATCTTGTGTAAACGTGGTGTTTAAACAAGATTGCTGACCATCATCGTTAAGTTCGATAAACCTAGCTAGCTTTTCATATGTTTTCATGTTGCTTTGGTTAGTTTATAAGCTTTGCAATGCGTTTAATTTTTCTTGTGCTATAAGAGTTATTGATTTAGGGATAGACATGTTGTTTTAACCCTAGATATATAAACCTTTATGGCTATGGAGAAATTCGGCAACCTAGTTGTAAACATGGTGTTTAGAACTAGGTGAAAACATTGTCTTTGTTTATATGCTTTCCTATCATGTGCATACACACCTTGCACCACGTACACTCATTAGGTTTTTATTCCTCATTAAACTAATTATGCCACAAGTTAAGAATCTTAAAAGACATTGTTGGATTGTTGGCAATTCTATCTACTCTTAACCGTCACCTTGGGGGGTAGAATGTGCGTTTAAAACGTCTTACGGTGCAAGATAAAGACTCTCACTACAAGGAAACTGAAGGATGGCTAAGAAGTGTTTTGTCTTCTTCTTCCATGACTAGCAAAATTCTAAGCATGGGGGAGACCCTGAATCTTCAACACGGAAGTGCAACATGACACTCTAGAAGATAGAATGATAAAGATCGTTAACATCTCCGGATCAATGCGCAAGAAGCCACCAATCTCATCAAAATTCTGCATGGTCTCGAAGGGAAGACTGGATATTTTTGGATATTTAGAAGCCAGATGAAGTTATGATTCTAACAAATCAAGAATCAAGACAATCGGAGGTTCCTACAAGCGGTTATGCCCGAATCACCGAGTGCAACTCGTCCTGAAATCAGTTTTGGACAGCACGCGACGCTGAAGTAAAACGGACATAGCTCCCTTGTTTGAACTCCGTTTTCGATGAATGACCACCCGTTGGAAAGGTAATTTCTTCAATAGAGCTATATTTTGATATATGTTCTGTTCTGGACAAAGGGGGAAATCCATGAAAAAGAGACAGCAAGGAGATGATGAGAACGAGAAAGAGGAGATGGTGATGACAACATTGAAGAGAAGGGTGACCAATGACTCCATTAAGCATACAAGATCAAATTCAAAAGTTTAGGAGCATTAATAAATCAAGACAAAAGCAAAATCCACATCGATACGTGGAGATGTCGGAAGAAGGCAACGAAGAATTACAAAGGATGGTAACATCTCCATGGACCTTCTCTTTTCCAAACACAAATGCTTGTAAGTATGCCTTCAACCTCAACTAGGTGCAACCTTTTGTTTTTCTCTTCAAACAATAACATGGCTACTAGGAGGACAACCTAGGTTTCTTTTTACTTTCAATAGATAAGCATGACCATGTGTTCACCTCGATGTTCTATATTGCCTATGCTTACGGAAAGATGATGATAGTTGCCGCTTTGTTTTACCTACATGAAGTTATACATGTCTTGGCTAATTGCTCTCTATAATATGATCTAAAATTAATTTAAATACCGGCTCTTTTATTTGTGGAGGTGAAATGACTATGCTCTAGACCCACATACATATCTTTGCTCTTTGATTTAAGTTTATGGATAGCCGGATAACTTGTTGTTTTTATGAAAACTTAACTTTTATGCTATCTACATATTTGTGATGCTCTTGCAAAGTTCTTCCTACCAAAGCCATATACATATAAGTTTTATGATAACAAAACCCATAGATTGCAAACATATGTTTTGATGAGTTGGATTAGGATTGATTTCTATGGTTAGAGATTAAGAAGTGGTCATTCCTTTGTGTAACTTTTTCATGCTAGCCTTTTTGTCCATGCATTGTGGGTTTTCACATCGAAAATTTCACAAACTTCGCCGGGCATCCACCCTAAACCAAAAACATCTTTTTGTGATCACCTCCTTGTCCACAACCCAATTTGAGTATGGAGTAAAATTCTCGATGGAGATTCAAATATTCCGCAAGATTATGGAATTTATACTTACTTTAGCGAGTCATTTCCCCTCTCTTTTATGCTCGAGGACGAGCATCGTTCAAGCATGGGGGAGGAGTCATTCTCGACACAAATGCAATGTAAGTATTATGTTGCAAAAAGTTTTGAGGAGCAAAAAAAAGAAGAAAAAAAGATGAAAAAAATGAAAGAAGAAAAAAATTATTATGATGAGAAGAAAAGAAAAGTAAGGAAAAAAGGAAGAATAAAGAAAAAAGAGAAAGAAAGAAAGAGAGAAAAATGAGAAGGAAATAGAATAAAAGTAAAAAAATAATAAAGATGCTCCTCGGATCTTTTTGCTTCATAAGTTCTCAAGTGCCTTGATGACAAATCCACACTCAAATCTTCCAACCATGTGCAATCCGATAACGAGGATTTCACTCGTGCCTCGGGATCATCCATTTGCCACTTGCACATGTCCACTTATCTAAATGTGTGTGTTTCGTCCCTCTCTCTTTCCAACATTTATTTTCCATGGCCTTTTTGACGAGTCTCGGTAATTCCAATAGACCTCTCACTTAATTTGACAATATTTCGGATGTATGTTTTGCTAGGATTGTTTTTAACCTTCCAAGCTCCACATAAGCCTTCCACTATCACATATGAGTAGAGTAGGTTGAAAATAATCTACTATAGGCTTGAGTGACTTGATGAGATGAGTGTTCCATGAGCTCTTGCAAGAGATTTTCACTTATGTTGGATATGCATCTTTTTGAAAATCTTCCATGTGACAAGGTAATGGTTTGAAGTTCACTTAAGTTTGAAAGCATCATGTTTATTAAATGTGGCTTGTTCTTTATTGTTAGTCTATCTTCCATAATGACAAAGAAGCCGGTCATAACTTGAACTTTAAAATAAATTCTGAAGAGAGAGCAATTCGCCTCGTCATGAATGACTAAGTGCAGGGACAACATTGGAAGGCAACATTGATTTCCCTTTTAAGCAAGGATTACTTACTCGAGGACGAGCAAGGTTTAAGCATGGGGGAGATGTTGACGGTGAATTTCCGTCAACCTAGAGTACTTGTTATACATTGGTTTCGATTATGATTTGCAACTAACCCACCACTAGGCATACTAATGATGTAACAAGTTCACACTTGCATGTTGATTTTGGAGTTTGTTGTTTACGCAGGAAATTAATGTTAAAGAGATGACTTTCGGGATAAGTTCATCAAGCACTTCAAGAGAAGATCATGAAGTCTGTCACAAGTCAAGACACAAAGTGAACAAGACTCCAAACAACCCAAGGTCCGAAGCATCAACACGCAAAACTCCTGGGACTTGGATGTTTACCAACGAGATCAACTCAGCCCGAGAGATATTCTTGCAGCTCAGGACAGCATGATCTTTCGGTACAGATTCGGAGACTTAAACGGCTTTAATGGCAAAAGTTTGACTACCAAAGTTGTGAACCTCGACGATACCTTCGATTTGGACATGTGGAAGGCCCAATTAGGATAAGGGAGCCAGGAGATATAGCCCCCGAAATCCCTGCTGCGCAGTCAGTCCGAAATCAGAACAGATTATCTTCCAAGGCCGATTTGGAGATCTTACCTTCATTTTTAAGGAAAGAAATGAATACCAAAATTGAAGATAATTTCGTGGCACACAACCTGGACACCGAATTTGCATTATTTGGAGTCTGGACGTGGGAGATATAGCGCTGGCAAGGAAGGACTGCGAATCAGGAAAATCTGGCTGATTTTATGGAAACCAAGTTTGCTTCTCTGCCAAGGAGGATCTCGTGCAAGGAAAGGTGGAGCATGCCCAAAGGCACCCCAAGGACATAAATACAACCCCCTAGGCGCCCCAAGATGGTTATCCATCGAACAAATCATCCTACCGATGCCAATCACCAGAAAACCGCCGCCGCAAGATGAGGGAGAGAGTTAGATGAGCTCGTCGCAAGGATCAACGCCGGCGGAGAGAAGGAAGCAAGAGGAGGACTCTAAGCCGCTGGCCTAGGGGTGTTCCCAAGCTCCATTGCCGCCATCTTCATCGACGACGTTCTCCGGAGTCTCCATCACCCCTGTGTGCTACAATCTGTGTAAGATGATGGGGTAATGTCTTCGTTCATCCCTAGGATTATGGATACATGCTATGTGATCGCTACTTGATTCGTGGTTTCAATCTATTGTTTTCATGTTGATGATGCTTTGATGATTAAGGTAGGCCACCGTGTTTTTCGGGTGTATAATATCCGCTACTCCCATAGATTCCTTCAACATACCGTGTCCATCATAGGTCTAGTCACGAATACCTTCGCGTAGTGACGATACGAGAGGAGGGAAAGGGCGAAACCGTGGTAACAACCCCGTAGATTGGTTTACCGCTTTCGTGTAGTAGATGCATACCATGTTATCCTAGATCCTAGGGAGGGAACGCTTATCTTTCTTACTCACTCTCTTGTGTTCACCCCTTTACCATCTAGTTTAACCCTAGATTTGTTTGATCAACTTAACTTAGATTAACTTAGGTTAGATTGTCTTTACTTTTAGATTAATACTCTCTTTAAAGGTTTCCTTAGTCAACTAGATTAGTGCTTGGTTAAGCGCTAGTAATCCCCTTGCTCCGCGGATTAACAAGAACCTTGGGAATCCCGTGGTGAAAAAGGTGTAGGTTCGTACGCTTGCAGATCGTAGGTGGATACTAGTTTTATCCGTCAACAAAGGTTCTTCGACGCAGCATAGATCTCCATCATTGCATTGGGTACTTGATTTGTGGAGGCGATCTCCACAGCTTCCGTGTCGCAGTCGTGCGAGATCTTCAAGTCCCCTTGCAGTGAGAGTACACCTGCTGGACTTGGCATCTTGAGTACCAAGTAGGTGTAGTGGGGTACCGCCATGAACTTGGCGATAGCCGGTCTGCCGAGGATGGCATGGTAAGATGTCTCGAAGTCCGTGACTTTGAACTTGATGTACTTGGTACGGTAGTTGTCCCGAGATTCCCCAAAGGTAACTGGCAGGGCCACTGAGCCCAGTGGGATAGCCGCGTTGCCGGGGACGATGCCGTAGAAGGGCGAGGTGCTCTTGGTGAGCATGTGGGTGATGTCGAGCTTCATCTTCTTCAAGGTCTTGGCGAAAAGGACGTTGAGCCCGCTTCCACCGTCGATGAGGACCTTGTTAAGCTTGGAGCCCGCGACCACCGGCTTTAGGATTAGTGGGAACCGTCCTGGTTCGGAGAAGCTTGTCCATTGATCCGCGCGGGAGAAGATAATGGGTACCTCCGACCACCTGAGAGGGGTCGGGACCGCTGGTTCAATGCTCATGACTTCTCGACGGGTAGCCTTTTGTTCCCGTCTGCTGGGTAGTCCATCGAAGAGGACGTTGACCATCTTGTCGGGTTCCTGGAAGTCGCCATTGCCTTCGTCGTTCTTCTTCTTGCCTTTTTTGTCATGAGGGTGCGGTGGCTCTGGGTGCCCTTGAGTGCTCGCCTCAGTTGGTAGCACTGCTCGGTGGTGTGGTTGCTGTCCAGATGCCACGGGCACTTCTCTTTTAGCAAGTCTTTGAAGCCGCCAGAGGTCTTCTTCGAGTTCTCCTTCACAGGGCGCTGGATAGCCGCGACAGTGTTGTCTGGCTTGCGCTTGCGGTTGGGACCCGAGTAGTTGTTGTTGTTGCGACCGCCTTGGTTCCCGTTGTTGCTGCTGCCACCGCCCGTGTTCTGTTTGCTCTTGCCACGGATGGCATCGTACTTGGCGTTGGCTTTGTCTTCTTCATCCGCCCAGGAGGTGATCATATCCTTGAGATGGGGGATGGACCTGGGGCGGCGTCGACCGAAGTCTTCGAAGGTGCGACGGTGGTAGAGACCATCTTGGAAGAGGTCGATGACCTCCTTGTCGGTGACGTCGACTACGGTGGCGCGCTTGTCGAAGAAGCACCACATGTACTTGGGAGGGTCTCGCCTTGTTCCTGCTTCACCATAGCCGGGTCCATGCGAGTACCCGATCGGCCCATAGCGCCCGCAAAGTTGTCGGTGAATCGCTCCTTCGGCCGGTCCCACTTGTCGATCGAGTGCTTGTCCGGCCGACTCGAGCCATGTGAGCGGGGCTTGGTCCAGGCAGAAGGGGAAGTAGAGGCACTTGGTGTCATTGTTGCCGCCAGCGTTCTCGATGGAAAGGGCGTAGCATCTGAGCCACTGGATGGGGTCTTGCTTCGCGTCGTACTTGGTGATTCCAAGAGGTTTGAACTTGTCCGGGAGGAGTAAGTTGCGAAGCCGAGGAGAGAAGGTGGGGAAGCCGTCGTTGTCGCCTACGGTGGCGGACTTCTTCCGCCGCAGTTCTTCGATCTTCTGGCGGGCGTCGTAGCCGCCCTGTGAGGCTCAAGAGGCGTGGCTGTTCACGTGGCCTCGGCCGCCGCGATCGCCTCCGCCACCGGCCCTCCTGTTGGCCCCATGGTTGGAGCTTTCGCCGTCGCTGCCTCCGCCGCCAGGGTCGCGGTGGGGGATGATCTCACGATCGCCGGCAGCAGTTGCGGCGCTGTTGCCAGCTTGAGAGGGTCCGCCGGTGTTTGCACGAGTATGGTTGGGCTGGGCCGGCAGCTCGACTTGAGTGCGGTTACGGCCGAGGTCCGCACTGCGACTTGTAGCTTCGTTATCGCGGTTCCTAGCGGGGGCAGCTGGGTGACCCTGTTGTCGACTCGCATGAAATAAGCGTCTTCTGCAAGCTTGGCGATGACTTCTCCAGCGCGTATCCCCTGAGCTTGGCGTGCGATCGCTGTGATCGACATGAGGCATTGATCCGGGGTGGTGTGTACCCTGCTCTCGACTTGTTCGAGGGCTTCTGCGAGGTTGCGGATGGGGAGGTTGTCTCAGAGACGCCGGCGCCGTTCGTTCCGCTCTCTGTTACGCTCACGTCGAGCGTCCCTGTTGGCGTCGGTCTCATCCGCGGGTGCTTCAGCAGACAGCTCGTCTGCGGAGATGTCTTCAAGGTATTGGTCCTCTGCCGTCCCTGAAGGTCCTGGCGTGTCGCCGGCAGCCGTGAAGACTTGGCGATCGGGGTTGCCAAGACTGGAGTCAGAGCTCGCCACCTCAGTTGGAGTATACTCCTCAGCTCGGGCGAGTGGTGTTCCCTCCTGGATTGGAAGCGAGTCGAGGTAGGCGACGTAGCGTGAGTTTCCATCTATCAGGTCGGCGGGCTTGCGGTCTGGTCAGTAGACGAATCTCCCGGCGGGTGTGGACGTTATAACCAGCCCAGAAGTCGGTCCTGATAAGGGTTGTTCGGTAGAGTTGTCCTTGGACTCGGGATCCTCGGGGTCCGACCCGAAGTCCAACTCGTACACGGAGTCCGAGTAGAAGCCGAAGAGGGGGGTGGAGTCCGAGGCGTGGCCGAGGCGGTGTTGGAGTCTGAGTTGTACTCGGGTACGGGCTCCTTGTCGGCCCGGTGTGCAGGGGGAGCCTCTGTGCGGGCCCTGCTGACGTTGCGGGGGCCACGCGTGAGGCGCTCGCGGGGTGGGGGATCCACATGCGAGGCTGAGTAGCCGGCTCACATACAGTGGCCCACGGGGATGTCAAGTTCGAGTTGGAGGCGGATCCAAGCTCGAAGTCGGCGTGTTGGTCGAAAAGCGAAATTTCGCCGAACTTGCCGGCAAGTTCGCCCGTGACTACTTCGGGAAGCGTCATGAGGCCAATCTCCGGGTTGGGCAGCATGGTGAGGCGGCGTTGGAAAGATCCAGCACCGTCAGCAGTGCAGACCCAAGCGCCGAAGACGAAGGTGTCGCCGCGGTTGAAGGCGACAGTTGGATTGATGTAGACGGAAGCCGTCGAGTTCGCCATGTGATCTCGGGAGAGAGCCCCGACCTGGCGCGCCAGCTGTCGGTGTTTTAGACCGGCAACCTACTAAGGGGAGTACCCGAAGTAGATGAATGTGGCCTCGCCGAGATCGGTAACTCGATGTAAGAGACACGTGGCACACAATTTAGACAGGTTCGGACCGCGAGGTGCGTAATACCCTACGTCCTGTATGCTGTGTAGCTCTGGATTGATTGGGTGCGATTACAAGATGATGCAATCAGATGCGTATGAGAGAGGAGGGGTCCCTGCCTCGCCTTATATAGTCCGGGAGGCAGGGTTACAAGTCGGTTCAGGGAGAGAGTACTAGACAAGTACATCTAGGAGTTCTCTATATAGTGCGGGACATGTACAGCTTCTTATCCGAGTACTTCTCCTCCGTAGTCCTTGTGCTTCATGCCAGCAGGTACCATGGAGCGCAAGTCGGGTAGTCCCAGGGGCCCACCGAGTAGTCGGTCCTGGTACCCACCGAGGTACTGGGCCCAGGGAGGTCCATACGACATACGTAGACAATATAGTCGTAAAAACCAGGAAGGCGAATGACCTGGTTAACAACCTTCTCATCGCGTTCGGCTGCCTGCGGGCCAACGGGGAAAAATTGAACCCCAAAAAATGTGTCTTTGGCGTGCCACAAGGCATGCTGCTAGGATACATCGTCTCCCAGCGAGGCATCGAGGCCAACCCCGAAAAGGTTGCAGCTCTCGAACGAATGGGTCCGATTCGGGACCTCAAGGGGGGTCCAAAGGGTGTTGGGGTGCCTTGCCGCCTTGAGCCACTTCATCTTGCGGCTCGGTGAGAAAGGCCTGCCCCTCTACCGGCTTTTGAAGAAACACGAGCGGTTCTCCTGGACCGTCGAGGCCCAGGAGGCGCTTGACAAGCTGAAGGCGACCCTCGCCCACGCCCCAATCCTTACACCGCCTCAGGACAGCAAACCTTTGTACCTCTACGTAGCCGCAACCACCCAGGTGGTCAGCGCCGTCATCGTAGTAGAGCGCACGGAGGAGGGGCATGCCCTACCGGTCTAGCGGCCGGTATACTACATCAGCGAAGTCTTGTCCGAAACCAAGGCGCGCTACCCACAAGTCCAGAAGCTGCTTTATGCAGTGGTCCTCGCGCGACGCAAACTCCGTCACTACTTCGAGGCTCACCCGGTCACGGTGGTTTCCTCCTTTCCGTTAGGAGAAATCATCCGGAACCCGGATAAAGCGGGCAGGATTGCCAAGTGGTCAGTGGAGCTGATGGGCGAAACGCTCGCCTACGCGCCGCGCAACGCCATTAAGTCCCAAATCCCGGCAGATTTTGTTGCCGAGTGGACAGACACGCAGTTGCCGCCGCCGCAGATCCAGGATGATTGCTGGACTCTGTACTTCAACGGGTCGGTGATGAAGACAGGCGCGAACGCGGGCCTGCTTTTCGTCTCACCCCTCGGAGAGCACATGAGATACGACGTGCGTCTCCACTTCCCCGCGTCAAACAACATGGCCGAATACGAGGCCCTCCTTTGCGGCCTCAAAATCGCCATTGAGACAGGCATCAATCGCCTCGACGTGAGGGGAGACTCACAACTCGTGATCGACCAGGTCATGAAGAATGCGAGCTGTCACGACGACAAGATGGAGGCGTACTGCAAAGCTGTGTGAGCCCTCGAGGACAAGTTCTATGGCATAGAACTTAACCACGTGCCTCCCCGGAACAACGAGGAGGCGGATGAGCTCGCCAAAATCGCGTCGGGGCGGATCACTGTTCCCCTGAATGTTTTTGCGCGAGACATCGCCCAGCCATCCGTCAACCTCGAGCCATGCCCCTCGAGCCGCGAAGAACCCTCGGGGGCTCCCTCGAGTCCAACAGGCGCGAAGCCCATGGACGAGGACCCCTCGAACGAGGCGTATGTGCTCTCCCTGCTCGAGGGGTACGGCGCCGACGAGGCCGAGACCATGGACATAGAGCCGGCCCCCAACGAGGGGGACTGGCGCGACAAGTATATCGCCTGGATGGATCGAGGGGAACTCCCCTCAGACCGGTCCGAGGCTAGGTGCATCGCCAGGATGGACAGGTCATTCGCTCTCGTTGACGGTGAGCTGTACAAGCGCGCCGCGTCTGGCATCCTGCAGCGATGCGTACCCATCCCTCGGGCAGTGTTGCCGTAAACGGTCGTGTAGCCCGTGTACACATCGTGTAAACGCTACTCGGCAGACTTCCGTGTAGTTTAGGGTCTAAACGGTTCATTACATAGTTAGCCCGTGTACACGGTCAAACTCGGTCAAACACGGATTAAACAGCTCACAAAAAACGGCAAAACACAGTTTTACTCAGCGTGTAGACCGTGTAATGGGTCGTTTGGTGATGGGCAAGAGGATGATCGAAGATTATTGATTGTTTGTTGGTTGCACATCAATACTTTTATCCATCTTATGAACTTTTTCACTTTTTGTTACCATCATGTGACTTGTGAACTATGTCTCGTATTGTATTTCAAAGATCGGCCATGTATTCTGTGTCTATGTGACTTGTAGTCAACAAAGTATGAGACACTAGTGAATTAGTGAGTGGTCTAAACACATGTATTCAATATTCAGTGATGTGCTGATGTTATTTGAAACGGGGAACTATATCAACTATAAGCTTAGAATGCTATTTTTCTCTTATCCGTACAAAACCGTGTAACCTGTGTACACGACGTGTACACAGCGTTTACACGGCCTACACACTAAACAAGGGTCGAACGAACGACTACCGTTTAGCGTTTAGGGCAACATTGCCCTCAGGGGCGCGAGCTCCTCCGGGATATACATGCG
Source organism: Cenchrus americanus (assembly GCA_947561735.1). Classification (NCBI taxonomy): domain Eukaryota; kingdom Viridiplantae; phylum Streptophyta; class Magnoliopsida; order Poales; family Poaceae; genus Cenchrus; species Cenchrus americanus. Next base: position 109,145,009 of record OX387243.1, read on the forward strand.
GGCGTGTGCGGCCATCACGCTTCACCCCGCACCCTCGTGGGCAATGCGTTTCGCTAGGGCTTCTACTGGCCCACCGCGATCGCCGACGCCAGCGAGATCGTGCGCACATGAGAAGGGTGCCAATTCTACGCCCGCAAGTCCAATCTCCCTGCTCACGTCCTGCAGACCATCCCCGTCACGTGGCCTTTCGCCGTGTGGGGACTGGACATCGTCGGACCCCTGCGAAAGGCGCCCGGGGGCTTCACCCACCTTTTGGTCGCTATCGACAAGTTCTCCAAGTGGGTGGAGGTGTGTCCCATCACAAATCTCAGGGCGAAGCATGTCGGTGTTTTAGACCGGCAACCTACTAAGGGGAGTACCCGAAGTAGATGAATGTGGCCTCGCCGACATCAGTAACTCGAAGGAAGAGACACGTGGCACACAATTTAGACAGGTTCGGGCCGCGAGGTGCGTAATACCCTACGTCCTGTATGTTGTGTAGCTCTGGATTGATTGGGTATGATTACAAGATGATGCAAGCTTACGCCGTGAGATGAGATGGTCAAGAGAGGGGTCCCTACCTTGCCTTATATAGTCCGGGAGGCAGGGTTACAAGTCGGTTTAGGGAGAGAGTAATAGTCGAGTACGTCTAGGAGTCTTCCATACGGTGTGGGACATGTACGGCCTTCCTAACCGAGTACTTCTCCTCTGTAGTCCTTGTGCTTCATGCCATCAGGTACCGTGCAGCGCAAGTCGGGTAGTCCCAGGGGCCCACCGAGTAGTCGGTCCTGGTACCCACCGAGGCAGTGGGCCCAGAGAGGTCCATACGACAAGCCCCCGAGTACTTTGTAGTCGAGAAGGATAGCTTCAAGTAGTCTTGACGGCCTTAACGAGTAGTCCTCAAGCGTCCCCGAGTACTACAAGTCAAAAAGTCCTCAAGAATAGTCGAAGCATCCCGAGGCTGGAATGTACTCCAGCTGATGTTTTAGCAATCCTGAAGTCTTCTCGAGTAGTCCCAAGCGTCCTCGAGTGCTGCCCTTGAAGGTCTTCAACAATGCCCGTGTTGTCTTGAAGCCGAAATTGATATGGAAGTGCGATTGCAAAATCGCACTCCATATGGAGTAGCCCCCGAGCCTTAGGTTGAGTTGTAGACTCTGGCTGAGGGTCCATCTGAAGTTTTGGCAAGAATATCCTGAAACATCTGGAGAAAAAACCAAAAGGACACGTGGCACGGAGCCCCCGAGCCTTGAGTCAAGTACTTCCTCTCGAATTGAAGGGTTGTTGATGGTGTATTTTGGTGCACCTAGCTTGTTCATTATACTTTGGTTTGGATTTGATTATGGAACTAACCCGCCACTAGGCACACTAATCATATAACAAGTTCATCTTTGTGCATGCATTTGGAAGTGTTGTGTTTATGTAGGAAAACATGGACATAAAGGACGGATTCGCAACAAGTTCAAAGGAGCATTCATGGAGTCTTGTTCGTGTTCATGAGCTTGCTGAAATCACTTCCAATGGTGGCGAGGACCGAAGTGCTACGAGGAACACCCCGGGGATTGAAGCGTAAAAGATCAAACTTCATGCAAAGAGAGCCTCCATCTTGGACGCGAGGATAACAACATCAAAATCGTGCAAGTGGAGGGGGCAAAGTACATAAATGCGCGAGGACCCACGGAGCAAAAGGGGCGACCGAACCGGGCCGAATTGGGCCTGGGCCGGCCGGCCCAGGCCGGCCGGCCCCGCCCCACTTCCGGCGCCGGTTCGGTCCCGTTTTCCTTGCCCTCGAAGGATCTTCAACCCTAAAACCCCCAACGCGCCGCCAACACCGAGGAGAGGATTCATTTGCACCGGAAGGCCATCCACAAGCTAGAGAGAGAGGAGGAGGATCTCCGGCGGGAGATCAACCACCTCGAAGGAAGCACCCTCTCGTGGAGAAGAAGGAAGACACCGGCGGAAGGGAAACCATGATCAACGGTGCCATGATCAGCACCTTGATGGGGTAATCTTCTCATTCGTCCATGGGTTGTAATCGATCTTGAGATGTAATCGCACTTTGTCGGATTATCTGTCTATCATCTTGTGTTGAACATACTTTAATGCTTAAGGCTTGCAACCGTGTCGTAGAGGGAGTACGAGCTCCAATGCTTCCTTGGATCCATTCAATACGCCGTGGCCATCAAAGGTCTAGTCATGAATACCTTCGCGTAGTGACAGTACGAGAGGAGGGAAAGGGCGAAACCGTGGTCACAACCCCGATAGATTAGATTGGTTTTCATGTCTTTAAGCGATTGCATGCTCTAGTATCGTAGACCCGTGGGCGAGTGTCTTCTATCTTGATCGTTTATCATTCTCTCTAGTGTAGTTTAGTTGTTTTCTAGTATAATAGTAGTTAGGGTTTTAGTAGCTAAGTGTGTCATAGTAGATCGAACGCTTGTAATCCCCTTGCTCCGCGGATTGACAAGAACCTTGGGAATCCCGTGGTGAAAAAGGTGTGGGGTCCGTACGCTTGCGGATCGTAGAGGGATACGTCTTTTATCCGTCAACAAGCCCCTTTTTTACGGCGCCGTTCTTCGGGGAGCAAGTTAGTTTACATCGTTTGATTTGCATCTAACTTAGTTTTATATTTTAGTTTATCTTTTATTTGCTATATCTAACATATATTATCCGAGAAAAACACTTGTTTCTTTTTTTTGTTTTTGTTTTTATCTTATTGTCTAGATGGAGTTCGTTAATCAACCCGTGGAAGAACCGGAGAAATCATTAAGGGATTACGCTAGCCCTCGATGTGAAGACATAAAGGTACAAGAGTCGGATTCGAAGCTCGAAGCGACCAAGTATGAAATTAAATCCAAGATCATCAAGATGGTGGCGAGAAAACCCATTTGAAGGGATGGTTACGGAGAACCCATATAGACACATAAGGGATTTCACGACAATATGCAACACGGTGCGTCAAGAAGGAGTCCCCGATGAATGGTTCAAATGGAATCTCTTTCCCTACTCACTTGCCGGCAAAGCAAAGACATGGTATTCGGTTGCGTCCTTTGAAGTTGAAGGCAATTGGAACAAGTTGACAAAGAAGTTTTGCGAAAAGTTCTTTCCAATTAGCAAGGTTCAACATCTAAGGAGGCAAGTGATCACTTTCATGCAAGGAGAAGAGGAAGGGATAGACCAAGCCCGGGATAGGTTTAATGAATTAATCGAACAAGGACCAAAACTCGGCTTCACCGGTGACGTACTCTTGCATACGTTTTCTTTTCCCTAACCCCTAGTTGCATGCGACACGTCGAAATGTGCGCAGGTGGGGATCTCATGGAGAAAACACTCACGGAAGCCGCCCAACTTCTACAAAAAGTTAGTAAAGCGGCTGCCATGCGAAGAGATTGGGAAACAAGACTTGCGGAAGAGACGGAATTCAATTCAAGGAAGAAAAAGCTTGCTGATTTTTCTAAAGAGGCAACCCCGGAAGTCACAAAAGAGGAGCCAATCATGGAAAAGCTTGAACAAGAACACATCAAGTCAAGAACTACACCAAACGTCGACTTCGCCGCACCAAATGAGACGAACAAGAGAAGCATGTCAAGCGCGAAGCCACTAAGGGAGTTCGAGCCAATGGATTGGGTTCCTATTGATTACGGAGAAGTATTCGACAAGAGAAGACCGTTCCCTAATCAAAAGGGAATGGCAAGAGCATTGGAAGTGGATTTCCCACCGGAGAAGAAAGCTGAAAATTCATACGACCTCGAAACCACCGGTGAAATTTTTGAAAAGCTCTTTGGAGATGACGTGGTGGATCCGGAACATATTGCCGAGGTGAAGAGAATCATGGGGATCAAGCCGAAGCATCACCATACGCTTGCCTCGCTGAAATTTACTCGATAGGATCCGAAGAAGAAGAGAAGATGACGCCGCACTTGAGTTGCGAGATCAACGGAGTTCAATGCAAAGCTTTATGCGACATCGGAGCCCAAGTAAGTGTTCTATCTTCTAAAATTTATGATAAAGTTCAATACCACAACCTAGACTTAGCTCCAACATCAACGAAATTAATTATGGGAGATGGTAGAACTATCAAACCTCTAGGTATTGCTTGCAACATGAAAGTAAAAATCTCTAGAAACTATATACCAACCGATTTCTTTGTTATTGATGCTTACCATAGTAATTCTGATCATATAATCTTAGGTAGGCCTTTTCTTAAGTTGGTTGATGCCGTGTTAGATGCCGGAGAAGGCAAAGTAACAATGAACCTTAATGGAACAAAGTACACATATAACTTTCTTCGTGCTTCTAAACACCTTACACCCTTTCCTCCCGAAGATGAAGAAGTAGAAGAGATAGATAGTCTTTGTTTTGTTGAAACCCTTAGAGACCCGCTACAAAGAGCGATGGAGAATCAAATTAGTAATCAACAAGATGAAGAGCTAGAGGAAGCAACGAAAGGCTTAGAGCCGCATGATGGTAGTGTGGAGGAAGAGAAATTCGAAGACATAGGAGAAATCAAACCCGAGGAGCCACAAGTGCCCGAGGTAGACCTTAAACCTTTGCCCAAGGGATTAAAATACGAATTTTTGGGCCCGGACAAAACTTATCCGGTCATTGTGAGCGACGAGTTGAGTCCCGAAGAAAATGAAGCGTTGCTGATTTTATTAAAAAAACATAGGAAGGTGATTGGATATTCAATTAATGATCTCAAAGGTATTAGCCCGGCCTTTTGCACTCATCGTATACCAATGGAAGACCAATGTAAGCCCGTAGTGGACCATCAAAGGAGGCTAACCCATGCCATGCGAGAGGTAGTAAAGAAAGAGGTTATCAAGTTACTTGATGCCGGAATCATCTACCCGGTTCCGCATAGCGAGTGGGTGAGCCCGTACATTGTGTACCGAAGAAAGGAGGTTTGACCGTGGTGAAGAATGAGAAGAACGAGTTGATACCGCAAAGAACCGTGACCGGGTGGCGGATGTGTATCGATTATCGTAAGCTTAACAAAGCGACGAAGAAAGATCACTTCCCCCTACCGTTCATAGACGAGATGCTCGAGAGGTTAGCAAACCACGCTTATTTTTGCTTTCTCGATGGATACTCGGGGTTCATGCAAATTCCTATTCACCGGAAGATCAACATAAGACAACGTTTACGTGTCCTTACGGAACGTTTGCATATAGGAGGATGCCCTTCGGCCTATGCAACGCTCCGCCTCTTTTCAACGTTGCATGATGGCCGTGTTTTCGGAATTCATCGAAGAAATTGTTGAAGTGTTTATGGATGATTTTTCCGTTTACGGGAAGACGTTCATGGATTGCTTAGCAAACTTAGAAAAGGTCCTTACAAAGTGTGCGGAGGTAGATTTGGTTTTAAATTGGGAAAAGTGCCACTTCATGGTTAAGCAAGGCATAGTGCTCGGACATGTTATATCCGAGAGAGGAATTGAAGTGGACAAGGCTAAGGTAGACACGGTTGAGCAACTCCCACCTCGTACGGATGTCAAATCCTTAAGGAGCTTTCTAGGCCATGCCGGATTCTATAGAAGATTTATAAAGGACTTCTCGAAGATCACTAAGCCTTTAATGCACCTTCTTCAAAAGGATGTGGCTTTCGACTTTGATGAGAAGTGTCTAGCAAGATTCCGGACCTTGAAAAATGCATTGGTGAGTGCTCCCATCATCCAACCTCCGGATTGGAGCCAACCTTTCGAGATCATGTGTGACGCAAGTGACTACGCCGTAGGCGCGGTCTTGGGACAAAGAAAGGAAGGCCGAGTGCACGCCGTTTACTACGCCGACAAAACACTTAGTGGGGCACAATTAAATTACGCCACTACGGAAAAAGAGTTGCTAGCGGTGGTATTCGCTTTCGAAAAATTCAGATCTTACATCGTGAACTCGAAAGTCATTGTTTACACCGATCACGCAGCCATCAAGTATCTCTTGGCTAAGAAGGAAGCTAAACCACGTTTGATTCGTTGGATCCTTCTTCTCCAAGAGTTTGATGTTGAAATTCGTGATAAAAAGGGGGTGGAAAATGTTGTGGCCGATCATTTGTCTAGGATGAATCGTGGACAAGATGATAAAGAGCCCATAGAAGATAAGATGAGAGATGACCACCTCTATAGTGTGCTTGATAAAGACACTTGGATGATCGACATCATTCGAGCAATTCGAAAGATGCCCCTCGATCATCTAGATAAAAACACTCAAAGGAAGATAATCTCTCGAAAGTAAGAAATATTTTTGGGATGCACCATACCTCTTCAAACTTGGCAATGATGGAGTGATGAGAAGATGTGTGCCAAGAGAAGAGAGGGTTGAGATTCTAAGGAAGTGCCACTCGGCGGAGTACGGTGGGCACTATAGCCATTTTCGAACCGAAGCAAAAGTATGGTCGAGCGGATTCTATTGGCCGGAGATGCATGAAGATACTAAAAGATATGTTGCATCATGCCCCGAATGCCAAAGAACCGGAAACATCTCTCAAAGAAATTCTATGCCTTTGAAATACAACTTGCAAATCGACATATTCGATGTATGGGGCATAAACTTCATGGGGCCTTTTAAAAACTCATTTGGATTCGAGTATATACTTGTTATGGTTGATTATGTATCCAAGTGGGTAGAGGCTATACCATGTCGTAAAGCTTCCACGGAGGAGTCCATCACTATGATCAAGAACGTGATTTTTCCCCGTTTCGGTACACCGAGAATCTTGATAAGTGATGGAGGAACTCATTTCACCGGGAAGAACTTCAAAAGGTGCTTGTCCAAGTTGGGAATTGAGCATAGAGTCTCCACGGCCTATCACCCACAAACCAACGGACAAGCGGAGACGTCAAATAGGCAATTAAAAAGCATACTCAACAAAACCATAGAGAAGGGAGGCAAGGATTGGTCAAAGAAATTAGACGGAGCTTTATGGGCTTATCGAACGGCGTTTAAAACACCGATAGGTATGACCCCTTATCAATTCGTCTATGGAAAAGCTTGCCACCTTCCGGTTGAGTTGGAACATAAAGCCTATTAGGCGATAAAAGAGATGAACCTTGATCTCGATGCCGCGGTGGTGAAATGAAGGATTCAAATAAGCGAGCTAGAGGAGTTGAGGTTGAAAGCTTATGAAAACGCAAGCATATACAAAGAGAGAATCAAAAGGTGGTATGATAAAAGATTGAAGAAAAAAGAATTTAAAGAAGGAGATAAGGTCCTCCTCTACAATTCGAGGTTTAAAACCTTCGGAAAGGGGAAATTGCAAAGCAAGTGGGACGGACCTTATGTTGTGCATTCGGTGTTCTCCAACGGAGCGGTAACCATTATGGATATAAACGGCGATCAATTTGTGGTGAATGGACAGCGGCTTAAGGTTTACTACGAACCCGATGTCGTGCCCCTTCACCATGTTGACGTTTTCACCATGGAGGAAGAGCCCGAACGTCCCGCCTAGGACGAAAAACAAGGCACCAACTTCGTAAATAATTTTTCTTTTAGTTTTTACGGAGTTCTTCGCGAAGATTTACCGGGCCAACTTTTTCCCATGGGCTAAGGAAGAAAAAAAATAGGGCGGTGTGCAAAAACCGGAACCGGCCCGCCCCCGAGGCAGAGTGGGCCGGCCGGCCCAAGCGGACCGGCCCGAGAGGGGCCCGACGCCCGATGACGCCGAATTTCGCCCGAATTGTTCCTTTTGACTTCCTTGTTTGGTCGGAAAATTTTAAGGGAAGTGTAAAAAAGGAAAATAAGGTTTCCGAGCTTTCCTCTCGGGACTATTTATTTGGCCGAATTGGGAGCTCGAGAATCAAACCTTTCAAGCAATGTGTTGCACCCTTGTAGCAGCCATTGAGCCTCCAAAAAGCTTAGAGTTGAAGCTAGAAGCCAAGAAGCCATCGATGGAGGAGGCGATGCGATGCGAGCTCAAGCTACCCGTCAAGAGGACCGCACGTATCCGTTGCGGAGGACGTGTCCCGACCGGAGCTCTTGCATCTCGCAACCCCGTCAAAGGAGAGAAGGTCCCTACACCCGTTCGAAGGTCGGCACGTCTCCAAGGCATCAAGCGTAAAGATTACAAGGAGGTGTCGACAGAGCCTAAGGATTATGGGGATAGCGACTACTCCGACGATCGTAGCCCGAGCTCGTGGGCGGCCGCCGGTAGAGATGATGATGATTGGGATGAACACTCCTATGAAAGGACTCCCGAAGGCCCCAACGGCGACGGCAACGACGGTGGTGAAGGCAACGACAATGGAGGTGGCGACGACGGTGGTGACAACGGTGGAGATTATGGCGACGACGACCCCTTCGGATTGCATCCGGTGTCTTTGTCGAGTTTGCCGTCAATCCATCGCGGATCTCTACACGTCGGCCGACGAATGTCTCCAAGCCATGGAAGCGATGAAGCGGCGTATGGAGGACTTGGAGCGCGTAGTTGAAGATGACTACAAGTTCCTTAACCGCAACGTGCGCAAGCTTTTCGGCATGGTTGGAAACATGAGAGGCAAGTGGTGCAAAACTTGCTTGAAGTACCACTAGATCTAGTTTTCCCCTTAGGACTTTTGTAAGATACGACGAGGACGTCGTATGTTTTAAGTGTGGGGGAGAGCTAGCTCGCTAGCCTTAGCTTTTGAACTTCAAATTTAGGTTCGGTTTAATCTTCGTGTGAGAGTCTTAGTGTTTTTAATGAGTCTTTAGTTTTCGAGTCTGTTTTTAAATTTTTGCAAGTGTCTTAAATTAGTGTTGAGTCAAGAAAACCAAATAAAAAGTGTCTTTATAATATATCTTTGTGTTTTATGTATTGTTTATCTTTATTTACTTGTTTGCTTAATCTTCGATTCTTGATATATGAACACAAGTATATGGTTTGAAAATCGTTTACCGTGGTGCTTAGTGGAATCGCTACTACTTAAAGTACCCATACCGCACTTCGATCTTGAGCTTCACATGCTAGTTGTGCTATGTTCGATGCTAAAAATTGGAGGATTTCAGTTCTGAAAATCATTTTAAAACCCTTGTAATAAAGGTTAGCAAAACCTCTTTTTCCAAGTTGAGAGTAAGAAAAAATTCCTATCCAAAGCCAAGTTTATTTTTTCGCTCCACCATAAGTGTGATTAGCATAATGAGTTAGGCTAGGACCTTTCTCTCTTGGTGAGTTTTAATTTCAAGCAATGATCATGTTCTTGTGCTTATCTTTTGTTGCTAGCCTCGTCATATATTCGGTCACGTGACTTTCACAACGGAAGTCACGTATATCGTCGGATTCCATACCCAACCCTATACATCTCTTTTGTACATCGTATTCCTTGAACACAACCTATTTTCAAAGTTTCGTCTCGTCTCTAGCATGATTTATTTAAAAATTCAGATTGTATGCATGCAAGGAAAGAGAGAATTGAAGGCTTTGAAAAGTTGTCAAGAGAGAGAAAAATAAAGAGAAAAAGTATGTGTATGGAAAAGAAAGAAAGAAGGAAAAAAATCATACGTAAATGAAAGAAGAAAAAGAAAAAGAGAAAAAGATGAGGTAGCAATGAAGATATGAGAGGGATGGATCAAGTGAAGGAAAAGAAAAAATAAAGTGTAAAGAAGGATGTCACGTTGATTGTGAGACGAAACTTTTACTCTATTTCCAACCATGTGCAATCCGACAACGAGGACATCATTGGTGCCTTGAAGTCACAATTTTCTTTTGCCCTTGCACATGTCCACCATTCTAAATCTTCTCATCCTTGATATCCCTACATATGGTTAATTCTCATGATCATTGGCTTTGAAAGGTAGACAACCATTAGAGGAAGTTCTTAGTTTGACAATACTTGTGTTGATTGCGCTAGCCCTACCTATAGCTCCACTTTACATGATGTATGAGAGATTAATGGGAGGTGAGAGTTTTATAAAATTTGGTTAGAATAGCCACTTCATATGAGTGACTTGAGAGAGCTTGGAGAAAGGTTTTTGTCTAATACTTGTTGCAGGAATTTTTGCTTTGAAAACCATAAAAACCCTCCGATGGAAGCAAAGGAGTAAGCATGGCTGAAATTGAAGACTTCAAGTGAAGAGTTTGAGTTGTGGGGTAAAACTTGACGTGGTAAAAGTTCTAAACGCCCACATTTATGTTTGATTATCATTACTTTGTGTTTATGTATTAAAGATGAAAAGATTGACTAACTTGTGAAGGAGGATTAATGATACACGATTACACACCTTGGACGAAATTCTTTTACGAGTACTTGCTCGAGGACGAGCAAGAGCTAAGTGTGGGGGAGATGTTGACAGTGTATTTTGGTGCACCTAGCATGTTCATTATACTTTGGTTTGGATTTGATTATGGAACTAACCCGCCACTAGACACACTAATCATATAACAAGTTCATCTTTGTGCATGCATTTGGAAGTGTTGTGTTTATGTAGGAAAACATGGACATAAAGGACGGATTCGCAACAAGTTCAAAGGAGCATTCATGGAGTCTTGTTCGTGTTCATGAGCTTGCTGAAATCACTTCCAATGGTGGCGAGGACCGAAGTGCTACGAGGAACACCCCGGGGATTGAAGCGTAAAAGATCAAACTTCATGCAAAGAGAGCCTCCATCTTGGACGCGAGGATAACAACATCAAAATCGTGCAAGTGGAGGGGGCAAAGTACATAAATGCGCGAGGACCCACGGAGCAAAAGGGGCGACCGAACCGGCCGGGTGGGCTGGGCCGGCCGGCCCAGGCCGGCCGGCCCGGCCCACTTCCGCGCCGGTTCGGTCCCGTTTTCCTTGCCCTCGAAGGATCTTCAACCCTAAAACCCCCGACGCGCCGCCAACACCGAGGAGAGGATTCATTCGCACCAGAAGGCCATCCACAAGCTAGAGAGAGAGGAGGAGGATCTCCGGCGGGAGATCAACCACCTCGAAGAAAGCACCCTCTCGTGGAGAAGAAGGAAGACACCGGCGGAAGGGAAACCATGATCAACGGTGCCATGATCAGCACCTTGATGGGGTAATCTTCTCATTCGTCCATGGGTTGTAATCGATCTTGAGATGTAATCGCACTTTGTCGGATTATCTATCTATCATCTTGTGTTGAACATACTTTAATGCTTAAGGCTTGCAACCGTGCCATAGAGGGAGTAAGAGCTCCAATGCTTCCTTGGATCCATTCAATACACCGTGGCCATCAAAGGTCTAGTCATGAATACCTTCGCGTAGTGACAGTACGAGAGGAGGGAAAGGGCGAAACCGTGGTCACAACCCCGATAGATTAGATTGGTTTTCATGTCTTTAAGCGATTGCATGCTCTAGTATCGTAGACCCGTGGGCGAGTGTCTTCTATCTTGATCGTTTATCATTCTCTCTAGTGTAGTTTAGTTGTTTTCTAGTATAATAGTAGTTAGGGTTTTAGTAGCTAAGTGTGTCATAGTAGATCGAACGCTTGTAATCCCCTTGCTCGCATTGACAAGAACCTTGGGAATCCCGTGGTGAAAAAGGTGTGGGGTCCGTACGCTTGCGGATCGTAGAGGGATACGTCTTTTATCCGTCAACAAGGGTCATCTTGTATAATGTGTCCTCAGATGCTCTTGAGTCTTGCCGCTTCCCAGGAAGTAGAGTTGGAGTAGCCGAGCCCCCGAGGTGAGGCGCATCGACTAGTAGAAGTTGAAAGGTCACGCACGGCCGTTGAGTCAGCCGTGCGCAGACTTGTCCATCCGACCATTGAGGGGCCGCGTTGACTTATAAATAGAAGCCAAAACCCTTAGTATTTTTCACCCTACGCAGCTGCAGTCATTCCCAGCAGATCTAGCCAAGAATAGCCACTGGTGCACACCGCCGCCATTGAGTAGAGCGCAGATCCGAGTGCGTCGCCGTAGGAAGCCACCACAGTAGCCCCCAAGCGAATGCGCGTGAACACACTGTGCACCTGGAGGATGAAGCCATCTCCGTCGAAGACCATGAAAGCCGCCGGCGGGAAGAAGAGGGCCCGTGAAGAGGCCGCCAAATCTGCCGCAGGGACATCACCACCGGTGTCCCCGCCGCGGCCAGATCCAAACCGTGAATGGAAGAAGTCCAAGGCGAAGACTGAAGACTTGCTGGCCCTTCTCAACAGTGGGTTCCTGCGGGAGAAGGAGGTGGACATGTGGAGGGCCACCGCCGGGGATCTGTGCCCCATGGAGAAAAATCCATACAAGATCCCGATGTTCGCGCGGTTCGCGGAGCGTGGACTATCTCTCCCGGCGAGCGACTTCTTCAAGGGGCTACTGGGGTACTACGATATTGACTACCTCAACCTCGACCCCAACGATATCTTCCACACCGCCGTCTTCGTACATTTCTGCGAAGCCTTTCTGGGGATCAAGCCCCATTGGATCTTGTTCCGGAAGTTCTCCCGGGTGAAGCCGCAACCCAGCGCCAGCAACCCGCGAGTAGTCGGAGGAGCAGGGATCCAGATGAGGGAGGATGCCACCGAGCAGTACCTCTCCTACAAGTTGATAGATTCCAACCAGGATTGGAAAGCCAAATGGTTCTACGTCACGAACCACCACCCAGGGCTGCCAAAGCCGAGCGGGAAGCAGCCAAAGCACCGTCCATGGTGGAACTCGGAGCCGACGATGCAAGAAGGGCTCCATCTACCCGAGTTGTTGGCGCGGATCAAGGCGCTGAGGGAAGCCGGGCTGAGCGCCGAGCACGTGGCCTTCAGCTTCATGAAGCGCAGGGTGCAGCCGCTGATGGCTCGTGACACCATGGGGTACGAGTACACCGGCGACGACAACACGTCGCGGATGCCTGGAGAAGAAGTCGACGACGACGACATTGTTGATAGGCTAGCCCGGGTCTTCAAAGATATGCCGACGTACACGTCGTGCCCCGTACCAGAGTTCTCCGCCGCGCGCCCACCAAAAGAGGTTAGAAGCCGCATCCGAAGTCAAGTACCCATTGCATGAGAGTAGTCGCACTGATGAGTTGTTCTTCTTGCAGGATGACTTGAAGAAGTTCGTCTCCGAGCCGCCGTCGCCTCCCCAGCTAGTCGAGGTCCCAGAGGAAGGGAAGGCCAAGACCAAGGAGCGGCGCGAAGTCGGCGAGGGAGACGACAAAGTTGTCGTGGAAGACACGTCCAAAGAGGACGACGACGAGGAGACGTTGCAGGACCGCTTCCAGCTGCGGTCAAGGTTCAGCCGTCCTGGCTTACCTCACATCCCTCTCGTTCAGGATCAGCCGACTAGCCTAGAGGCTAGTCTGCCCGCGCCGCCAAGGAGGCCGCGCAATGCGGCCCGCAAGCGCGTGGCCAAGAAGTTGAAGGTCACGGAGACCACGTCCCAAGAGGTAAGCCGTCTTGAGTAGTGCAGTCAAGTTCCGGTATCTCGAGTTCATGTGCTGACGATGAAGTTTCCTTGCTTGCAGGAGATGCCGCCTACCGAGCCCGTTGAGCAGGGCGACGAAGGCGACTGGGACACGGTGGGGGAGGTTGCTAGTAGTCGTAGCCCAGCCCCCACTGTCAAAGAGCTTTTGGCGCAGATGGAGTGCCAGCCCCCTGTTGCTCGGGGGGAGCACGGAACCCGCCGCCGGCTCGCTACCGAAGAGGCGGCGGCCACGCAGGCGCAGAGGAGGCGCCGCCGAGGCGGGGATCGGTCGACATCGCCAGTATCCTCGGCGCCCCAACCATGATGGTAGTCCGGTCGAGCTTGTAAGTGTTGATTCTTCCCGAGTAGTACTTGATGTGGTAGTCGTATTTGATTGACAACTGGCTTGTGTACTCTGCAGGAAATCGACGGACTTGTCCTGGGAGGAGGATGAACCCGCTGCAGCGGTGGCGGAAGGAGAAGCCGCTCCACCTGCCGAGGAGTCCGCTCCCGCCCCTCAAGCGGAGCCCGAAGCGCCAACCACTGAGGCTACGCTGCCCGAGGCTAGCATCATTGAAGGTATATACTCTGCTGAGGTTGGGATGCCTAGTAGAGTAGTCGTAGTCGCCAGGTATGACTAATGCACTTGTTCTCTTGTCAACAGGTGCTGAGGCTGAGGGAAGCGAGATCCCGTCAGCAGTGCCCGTAGAGGACGTGGCACCGGGAACTCAGGAGGCCGTCGTAGAAGCCCCCGAGCCGATGGAGGTGGCCACCGGAGAAGCCGCCGCGACGACTGGAGGAGGAGGGGACGACGCACTGCCAGAACTCGCTCTGGAGGTGGTCATCCGCTCACCGGAGATCCAAGACGCGGAGTCAATCCGCTCGGCGCCGATGACCGAAGCCGCTGCGAGTAGTCGTGGCGGGATCGAGTTGTCGGCGGACGATCTGGTCGACCCGACAATGGTGGCTCGGCACCTGGAAGCGGTGCGCCAAGCCGAGCAATGGATGAAGGTGAGTAGTCATGACCCTTGAGTAGTCAATCCTTTAGCGTTGAGTACCCATCTGATGTGTGTTGTCTGCACAGGACGTTGCTGAGAGGTCCCGCCTGAAGTCGGAGATGCTTCAAGGGTATGGCGACGCGGTGCTTCGGGCCAAGACATTGGAGGATCAACTCGTGAAGTCCCGGAAGCACGCCGCCGCCATGCAGTCAAAGCTGGACACCGCCTTCGCCAAGTACCATAATGACGTCCAAGAGATGCAGGCGAAGAGCGACGACTTGGTGCGGAAGAACAAGTCTCTCCGCAACAAGAACAAAGGTACACCATTGTCTTGTTGAGTACTTATTGGAGGTCGAGAGGTAGTCTAACCCGCTATGCCTTGTTGATTGCAGAGCTTGAGACTCGAGTTGATCGACCGAAGGCTTTGGAGACTCATCCGAAGAACATTTTCTACGGGAGCGGGGAGGCCCGCCTGTGTACCGGAGTATGATTATAAGGAGCTTGCTTACGAGTGCGACAAGCACATGGAGCTCCGTATTGCATCGGATCGTGACCTCGTCAATTGCTACAAATCATTGCGAAGGGTCGAACGAGGATTGCGAGAAGGCTGCGGGCCCGACTCAAGGAACTTGAAGATGCCGCGCTCCCCATCGCGAGGCTGCTGGTGCCTCATCCTGGCGGTCCCAAAATAGCGCCGCTGGTGGACCGGTTGAAGGAAGCCCCCGGCCGGCTGGCGACCTACGTGAAGCTTGGCGCAGTCGATCCCGAACCAAGTGCTGGCCTTCATGAAGTCGTACTTCCCGAAGGCTCCCGTAGATGTAGTCGCCGGCGGGCTAGCCGCCAACTGCACCGACGAGCAGTACGCGGAGCTGCTGGAGCAGATGGCGCCTATTGCAGATCAAGTCGCCGAGAAACTTAATCTCCAGTAGCCCTGTAATAGTTAGCTCGTAGCAGTAGTTGTACAAAAACAATTGTAATGAAATTGTTTAAGTATGAATGAAGAAAAATTTCCATCAATGAGTACTCGTTGCCGCGATCTTTGAGTGCGGAGTCCCATCGTGGAGTTGTCGCGAGTAGTCGTACTCGGTAGTAGTCCCATTGAGGGGAGGAAGACAGTATAGTAGTTGAAGAATAATCAAACTTTATTACTGAAGAAGTACACCTGGATGGCCAGGGCCGTAGTTACAGAGTAGTCGCCAGGACCCGGAGGCCGCCTACGGCTAAGTAGTGCTAGGGCGTGTAGCCGCTTACGGCGCAAGAGATCCGTAAGTAGCCGTATAGGCCGGATCTAGGAGTACATGGCTCTCGGGAGACCGCTCGCTAGAGTCCTTTGTCGCTCGTCGCAGCCCAGGATCTGTAGGTAGCTGCATGGGCTGGATTCTGGAGAGTAGTCCGGAGACTGGTGCCTGGACCCGGAGGCCGCTTACAGCGAAGAGGTAGTCCGGAGACTAGTGCCTGGACCCGGGGGCCGCTTACGGCGGAGAGGTAGTCCGGAGACTAGTGCCTGGACCCGGAGGCCGCTTACGGCGGAGGGGTCTTGATGTAGTCATGTAGACTTGAGCCCTGTTGACGGTGAAAATCCGTCAACCTAGCCATGAGTTTACCTTCGGTGTTGGCACGACTTTTGTATCTTATCCATTGGTACTAACCCCCGTGGTATAACAAGTTCACTTGTGCATGTCGGTTTTGGAGTTAAGTGTTTTTGCAGGGTTTTAACGTTGAAAGCAAGACTTCCGGGATAAGTTCATTAAGCACCTCATGACAAGACCTTGAAGCCCGATACAAGTCAAGCAATGAAGTGAACATGACTCCAAGAGCCCAAGGACCAAGCCCGAGAAGATGATAAACTCCGAGGACCGAACCAGAAAAGTGCTGAATCTTGCAAGACAAGGAGTTGAGTCCAATTCGGAGAGAAACCGACGTCAAGGGCCCACATGCAAAAGGGGAGAGGATCTAGAAGACGTGGGAAGCAACATCGGGCGAAGGAGGACACGAACTTGGCCGAAACGGGCCCAGGCCGGCCGGCCCAGCCCGTTTTGGGGCCCAATCGGCCTCCCCTTTGACCTAATTGCTTCTCAGGTTATTTATAGCCCCCTGACCGAGAGCCACGGATCAATCAATTCGTAATCCGCCGCCGAGGAGCAAAGAAGCTTGAGGGACACCATCTCGGAGATGAGGGTCGTGCTAGTTGTTTAGGGTCTCCCTAGCCGATGTGGGAACCTTGCATGGAAGACCATGTCGGAGCTCCGGAGTGAGGATCAAGATTGAGGGAGGGCCCCGGTGGTGATCTTGTTCATGTAATCATTCATGGTGAAGTTCGTAAGTGAATTTGATTTCTAGCGATCAAGTGCCTTCTCGATGATTTTGTTTTCTTCTTGGTTTTGCTTCTTCTACGATCTAGTTTGCAGCTAGATTACTTAGGGTGCTCTTGTAGCCGCGGTGGCTAGAGGTGCATACCGGACCGGCCAAGTGATTTCAACTTGTTCTATCAAACTCGCCCTAGACTACCCGCATGAGTAGGGATACGTTGTGACAGAATGGGGGTTCCGAAAGGCGGGCGTTTTCGGAGTCGGATGGAAGGCCACGTTTTAAATATGCTTTTAATGAGATTCGCTTTTCTATCTTCATCTATCTTGTTTGGAGCTACAACATAAGCATGATCTAGATTTTCTAGATCGGTTATCTCTTGCTTTCTCTTGCTACCTCTTTAGTAGATTAGATTAGATTCGTTTTCTTTATGAGTTAGTAGATTAGATGCAACTTATCTTCATAAGATAGCTTACCTTGCTTTACTAGATTGAATCCTTGCGTTGCACATTGTTCCACGGATTCGATACCTTGGGTTCACCACTCGAGGGAAGAAGGGTCCCTTGACTACGACGGGAGACTTGTCCGCTTGCAAGTCTAAACGAACTTTGATACAACTATTAACCGTCAACAAGCCCCTTTTTCTGGCGCCGCTGCTGGGGAACAAGCAATCAAGATCCGATCTAGTATCGCTTATTTTCAGTTTTTCGTTTTTGATTTTCTTTTGCATCTCTTAAGTTTGATCATCCTCAAAAGAAAAAAAATCAATCTAATCTAGTTTTGATTAACCCTAAGTTTTCTCTTTTCAGATTTTTGTTTTATTGCTAACCCTAACCGGAGATGGTTGACTACCTCTCCAAAAAACCCAAACTTTTTTGTGGATGATCCAGGAAAAGTTTACAGGAAAAGGTGACGTGCAACACAAGCTAAAGGGTTGGAAACCCTAGATTCAAAAGTCAAACTCGAAGGACCATCAAAATCTCCAAGGGAATCACCACCTCCAAGTCAAGACGTCGGAAGGCCTTCAAATCAAGAGGAGGATGGAGAAGATGGAGATAGAGAAAGTTGTTGCATCCGTCAAGACCAAAGGACAAAGCCAGCCTGTGAAGACCAAAAAAATGACTAAGCCGAAGTGGGTACCCAAGATTGCAACGCCCGCAAAGAGCGTTGATCCGAAGTAATCAAGTGAAGAAGTCTAGCCATGGACTATAAACGAAGCGCTAGGCGGGAGGCAACCCGTTTCGTCGAGTCAAGAATAAGCTACCGGGAGGACAACCCGATTCCAGGTTTTTCAAGTCTTTTTAAATATAATTCAGTTTTGAATTTTACTACGCAAAACATTAGACTTAGAATGGTTGAACAATATTAGAGACATAATTCTTGGTTGAATATTTTGCTTGATCATAAACCCTTTACATGAACCATCCTATGTTGTTTGCTCCTTTTTCGAGAAACCAAAACCAAAAAAAATTCAGAACCTAACTCAACCTTTCATCCTCTTTATGATGTTGTGGTTGACTTCTTTTTCATGCTAAAAACACATGAGTAGAGCCATGACTTATACCTAGGTGTTAATTAAATTTCAGCACGTGGTAGGACTCGCGTGAACCTAGAAACTAAAACTTTTTGGTTGGTTTAAAAATCCTTATCCTTGGTTTCTCTAAGATTAGAATTTTTCTAAGCCTCATTTAATTTTATTTTATTCAAAATCTCTCTTATCTAATCAAAATTACAACCTAAACCTATGCCCCCATGATCAAGTCGGGAAAAGTTTGCTCTCAACCAATGAAGGTAAACTATACCGGTGAGACCGATATCAACGTAGTCGGAAAATATTTTTGACTTACATTTGTTTTTAATGGTTTAAAAACTTCTCTAAATTTGTGCTTGAGTTCTTGCATGGCTCTGAAAAATATTTTTAAATTTCGAAATTAGAGGGGTGCTTAACCTTAAACGCACTTAAAGGGGGGCAATCTAGTTTGAATTAATCATGCATGCACCAAGTCCACCAAGTCCACATGCAAAGGACAAGCATGGTGGGCAGCAAGCATAAACTTTGCAAGAATTTCATGGTGGCACATGAAGCAAGTGGAGCAAGGGAGCATGGACATGACTCAAGGCATGAAGCATCAAGTGGAAGGACCAATGAGTGGACGAGAGCGTTTGGGCGGTGCAACTCGTGGAGCACGCGGGCAGGAAAGTTGTAGAGGCGAAATGATCGTGCTGGAAGAAAGCTGAGGCGGGGAGGAGCACCAGGCCACCCTGACCGGTCAGCCCAGGCCGGCCGGCCTCCCCTACTTAAGGAGCCCCCCGACTCCCATTTTCTGCAGGCAAGCTTCCCTTTCCTTCCTCAGTTTGTGTGTTCAAATTTGTGTGCCCAGAACCTCCGTAGACATAGCCAACCTTCCCAAGCTTGATAGCTCAAAAAAAATCCACACCCTTAATCCACTCAAAGTCCAGACTCCAAAATAATATTTGTGTACCTTGTTATCGGGTGAAAACCCTGGATATATATTAGTGAGGGAGAGTGCTGCATCATGGAAGAAAACTACAAGCCTTTTCACCGAAGAAGGAGGGATCGTCGTCGTCTAAGCCATCATCGACTTCGAGGAGGCACTCAGTTTCCGAGTCTCCTCGGAGTATGGAGGAGGACACGGCACCGCCGAGGAGGAACCACACTCTTCTCCTCGGTGGCATGAGGGCTACACGAAACTCGTTTATGAGGTTCACCAAACTTCAAGGACATATGGAGGAGCCGCCCGTCCAACCTCGCCACTCGACACGATCATCCGCTCCACCTCCGTACGCTCCACGGTATTCCGAGGGGTATGTCATCATGACGGAGGAGGAGGAGAAGAAGCTCGCTCGCCTTGAGTAGAGGCTTGTAGCGAACGTCGACATCGACGACCAAGCTCTCCACATATTGTGTTTCATACGGGACACCGGTGCAATTCTCTAATGGAGTGTCGGCAAACACCCACAAGGAATTCGCCTAGGAAATTTTCATGACCATGGCGCATACCCTTGATGAAGGAGTGCTGAGTCTCTCATTCCATTTGGAGGGAGACCACAAGTGGAGAAGAAGGAAGACACCGTTGGAAGGGTAACCTTGATCAACGATGCTATTTCTAGCACCTTGGATGGGTAATCTCCTTTCATCCATGGGTTGCAATCGATCTTGAGATGTAATCGAACTTTGTTGGATTATCTATCTATCATCTTACACCGTGACCATCATAGGTCTAGTCATGAATACCTTCGCGTAGTGAGAGTACGAGAGGAGGGAAAGGGTGAAACCGTGGTCACAACCCCCGATAGATTAGATTGGTTTTCATGTTCAAAACGATTGCATGTTCTAGTATCGTAGACCCATGGGCGAGTGTCTCCTATTTTCAAAAGGGAGCTCCGGAACAAGTGGATGTGCATGGAGGCACATGGGAAGGTTTTTGGAGTATGATCACGGGAGGAGACCATCAACGAAGAAATAATATCCGGAACCCCATCATCCAAGTGTGTCACTTTTGTGCAAGTGGATTTTTGGGGAGAATGAGAGAGACAAAGATAACCAACACGGAGTTGAATTGGCTTTACTCGGCTTTGCCAGGCAGCCAATCAACCCCACTCACCTATGATCAACCGGTGGTGTTGTGAGCAACATCGGATTCGGGAGATCGGGTTGTTACCTCTCCATGTTGACTATCTCTTTAAAACCGGGTATTACAAGGAACCCGAATCATCTCCTACCCGGGACTTCCCTAGGAATATATGTAGAAAGGAAAATATATAAGTGAAGATGAGAGAGGAGGCTTCAAAGTGGCCTAGGTGAATTTGCCCCTTTAGGAAGTAAGGTTAAGACTTTTTCTTGAGGGGAAGAAGATTGGTTAGAGGAAGGACTTCTTGTGCCGGCGAAGAAAAAAAATAAAGGAGAAATATTATAGGAGAAGGATCTTCTATGGCCCAAGAAGAAGGTGCACAACAAAATTATGTGCCACCATTTGAAGAAATTCCGGCGCCGCCAAATTATTACGGTGGCGTACCAATGCAAGCATGGGGGAGTGGTGCAGCCATACCCCCACCATTTTTGCGGTGCCCAACGTAGCCTTTACGGAGCCATATGCACACCTTCCTCAACCACAACAAAATGTGGCCACCATTGGAGGATACGCTGCAAGGAACGTGCAAATTATTGCAGCCATCCTAACCAATGCAAACCAAATGGGTGAAGGAAATGCAAACGTCGCTTATGTGCTTGGACACCTTCACCTAGCACCGTCGGACAATTCATAGGAGGAGTGGTGCATTCCTATTACAAGTAAGGGTACAACAACCAAGACTATCAATATCAACCACCGGCGGAAGATTAGAGAGAGGAGGAGCTTTAGTTATCTTTCCTTTACCCCCTTTTCTTTAATTTTCAGCTTGGATGTGCCTATGTATGCGTAGTATTTTCAGCTTTACTTTAATTTTTAGTTTTTAGTTTAATTTTCAGCGTGTGTGTTAGTTTTTATTTTCATCATGAATAATGTCACCACCAAGTTTTTACCATTAGTAAAGTTACAAAGTTTGTGCCATGATGATATATGATTATAATTGCCGCTTTGTTTATCTTTGTAATTGATTTATGCATGTTTAACCTAGTGCTCTCTTAAAAATACAAATCTGAAATTATCTAAATGCTAGCTTAAACTTTAGTGGATGTTATGATAAAAATAAAGACCCATAGTGTTTTATGTGCTCTCAAGTTTTAGATGGATTAAAGAAGATTTATTTTTGTTCTTAAATGTGATGCTAACCTTGTCATAAATACCACTTGCATGTTGCTCTACCTATCCAGAGCCATATTTATATTTTTGAGTGCAAAAACTTAGTATACAAGGTTTATTTTTGGGTGAGTTATTTCAGGCCTTGATTTCTCTGGCCCGAGACTAAGAAGCTGGTCATTCCGTTTTTGCGTAACTATCTTATTGCTAGCCTATTATCCGTGCATTGTGTATCCCCACATCGGAGATCTCATAAACTTCGCCGGATATCCACCCTTAAAACCAAATATCATCTTTTGTGTTTACCTCCTTGACCACAACCTATCATTGAGAATGGATCATCAATTCAAGGAAGATCGCAAGACGGTGTCAACATTGAAGAATTCGAGTATCTCTCCAAGGAAAAATATTTCCGGTACCTACCTTATTTATCGCCTCTTTGCTCATGGACGTATTTATCGCCTCTTTGCTCATGGACGAGCAACGTCTAAGCATGGGGGAGGAGGTAGGTACGATGCAATTTTTAGAGTTCAAAGGGGGGCAATTAAAAAAATTCAAAGGGGTGCAAATAAAAAATCAAAACTCCGTTGTGAAAGTCACGCTACCGAATGTATGAAAAAAATGAATGAGAAAAAGAATGAAAGAAAGAAAGAAAGAAAGAAAGAAAGAAGAGAAAAGAGAGAAAAAAATATGAGTATGTGTAAAGTGAACTCCCCAGTTCTCTAAAGTGCATTAGGAAATTCAAGGCTTCAAGTTTAAAAGATCCATACTCAATTTTCCAACCATGTGCAATCCGATAACGAGGACTTCCTTTGTGCCTCAGGATCACTCTTCGCCATTTGCAAGTGAATTCGATTTCTAGCGATCAAGTGCCTTCTTGATGATTTTGTTTTCTTCTTGGTTTTGCTTCTTCTACGATCTAGTTTGCAGTTAGATTACTTAGGGTGCTCTTGTAGCCACGGTGGCTAGAGGTGCATACCGGACCGGCCAAGTGATTTCAACTTGTTCTATCGAACTCGCCCTAGACCGCCCACATGAGTAGGGATACGTTGTGACGAACGGGGGTTCCGAAAGGAGGGCATTTTTGGAGTCGGATGGAAGGCCACGTTTTAAATATGCTTTTAATGATATTCGCTTTTCTATCTTCATCTATCTTGTTTGGAGCTACAACATAAGCATGATCTAGATTCTCTAGATCGGTTATCTCTTGCTTTCTCTTGCTACCTCTTTAGTAGATTAGATTAGATTCGTTTTCTTTATGAGTTAGTAGATTAGATGCAACTTATCTTCATAAGATAGCTTACCTTGCTTTACTAGATTGAATCCTTGCGTTGCACATTGTTCCACGGATTCGATACCTTGGGTTCACCACTCGAGGGAAGAAGGGTCCCATGACTACGACGGGAGACTGGTCCGCTTGCAAGTCTAAACGAACTTTGATACAACTATTAACCGTCAACAAGCCCCAGGGTAGTCGTGTAGACTAGGCGTAGAACCGACAGAGTTGGTCGACGTTCCACGAGTTGTTGACGTCTTCACCTTCAAGTGTCTGGAGGCGCTAGGAGCTCGGTCTGATCACCTTTGCAACTGTGAAGGGACCTTCCCAGGGCGAGCTGAGCTTGTGTAGTTCTTCCGTGTTCTGGATGCGACTGAGGACGAGATCACCAACGTTGAAGGAGCGTTCCTTGACATTGCGATCATGGTAGCGTCGGATACCCTCCAGGTACCTTGCTGATTGGACGAGGGCAGCACAGCGAGCTTCTTCGAGTCCGTCGATGTCGTCCGCTCGTCTTCGGAGACACCTTCGTCGTAGTGCTCCACTGCTGGTGAATCCCATATGACATCAGCAGGGAGGATTGCATCGGAGCCGTAGACCAGGAAGTATGGAGATTGCCCCGTTGGCTTGGAGGGCTGAGTACGTAGCCCCCAGAGTGCATTGGGTAGTTCCTTGATCCACTTGCCTCCTTTAGAGTTAGCAGCGTCGTGTAGCCGCTTCTTGAGCGCGTCGAGCACCATCCCGTTGGCGCGCTCGACTTGTCCGTTGGCCCTACGATGGGCAACTGAGACGTATCGGACGTCGATCTCGCTGTTCTCGCAGTACTCCCAGAACTGGTGATTGTTGAAGTTGGAGCCCAGGTCTGTGATGATGCGATGGGGTAGTCCGTAGCGATGCACGAGTTCATCCAGTAAGTCGAGTACTCGTCGGCCCTTGGGGCATGTGACCGGCTTGACCTCGATCCACTTGGTGAACTTGTCGATGGCCACCAATACTCTATTGAATCCGCCTAGCGCAGTTGGTAGTGGCCCAATCATGTCGAGCCCCCAGCAGGCAAAAGGCCAGGTTGGCGGTATAGTGACTAGCTTGTAGGCTGGGAAGTGTTGCTGCTTGGCGAAGTATTGGCACCCTTGGCACCTTCTGACAAGTTCTTCAGCGTCGCCCAGAGCTGTGGGCCAGTAGAAAGCTCGTCGGAAGGCCTTACTGACTAGCGTGCGGGAGGACGCGTGGTTGTCGCAGACGCCCTTGTGGATCTCCTCCAAGATGTCCTTGCCTTCTTGTTTGGGGACGCACTTCATGAGTACTCAGGAAGATGCGCCCTGCCTGTAGAGCTTGTCTCCGACGACGACGTAGGACTTGGCGCGGCAGATGAGTTGCTCCGCCAAGTTCTTGTCCGAAGGAACCTTCTGCTCGCTGAGGTAGTCGATGAAGGGTTGCCTCCAGTCCACGTCGATCATCATGACCTCCCCGGCCACCGGGGGATGCGCTGGGGCAGTGGTCGGTGGCGCTGGCTCCGGGATGGATGGCGCGTGAAGCTCGTGGACGAAGACACCCGCCGGGTACTTGAGCGCGAGTAGAACCAAGCTTCGACAGACGTCCGCCGCAACGTTGTTGTCGCGGACGATGTGGTGGAACTCGAGACCATAGAACTTGTTCTCGAGCTTGCGGACTTCTAGGCGAAGGCGTCCATGTTCTCCTTGTTGCGGTCCCGGGACTTGTTGACTTGGTTGATGACCACCGCGGAGTCGCCGTAGACTAGTAGCCGCTTGATGCCCAGTGAAGCCGCGAGGCGAAGCCCGTGTTGGAGAGCTTCGTACTCGGCTTAGTTGTTTGAGACCTTCCGGAAGATGCCAGGACGTACTTGAGTTGTTCGCCCGTTGGAGACATCAAGAGTACTCCTGCACCTGCGTTCTCAAGGTTGAGTGAGCCGTCGAAGTACATCACCCAGTGCTCTAGTCGCTCAGTTGGAGTAGGTAGCTGATTCTCCCGCCACTCTGCCATGAAGTCGACTAGTGCCTGCGACTTGATGGCTGTGCATGGCTTGAAGTCGATGTTGAGGGCGCCGAGTTCAACTGCCCACTTGGAGATTCTTCCAGTAGCATCTTGGTTCCGCAGGATGTCGCCGAGCGGGTAGTCGGTGACGACGGAGATCGAGTACTCCTGGAAGTAGTGTCGTAGCTACCGCGAGGTAATGAGCACTGCGTACAGAAGCTTCTATACGGGCTGGTAGCGTGTCTTGGATTCTGACAGGACCTCGCTGACAAAGTAGACTGGTCACTGGACTGGGTAGGCGTGGCCGTCTTCCTGCCGTTCGACGATGATGGCGATGCGACCACGTGAGTAGTCGCAGCGAGGTAGAGCGATGGCCGCTCGCCTTTGCGAGGAGCCGTGAGGATCGGTGGCTTCGATAGGAAGTCCTTGAGCTGGGCAAGGGCTTGGTCCGCCTCTGGAGTCCACACGAACTTCTCTTGGTGCTTGAGTAGTTTGAAGAAGGGGGGCCCCTGTTCTCCGAGCTTCGAGATAAATCTGTTCAGGGCCGCCATGCACCCGGTCAGCTTTTGGACGTCTTTGATGGACGTGGGAGCTTTCATGCTGGTGATGGCGGAGATCTTCTCGGGATTGGCTTCGATGCCGCGGTGGCTGATGATGAAGCCGAGTAGCTTGCCCGAAGGCACGCTGAAGACACACTTTTTCGGGTTGAGCTTCCAGTGGTACTCGCGCAGGGATGCGAAAGTCTCTTCAAGATCGTCGATGAGGGTACTGGAGTTTCCGGTCTTGACGACCACGTCATCCACGTAGACTTCGACGTTCTTGTTGAGTTGCCTCTTGAAGCTGTGCCCGAATAGCTCGTTGATATGTGGCTCCGGCGTTCTTCAACCCGAAGGACATGGTCGTGTAGCAAGACGCGCCAAATGGGGTGATGAACGCGGTCTTCTCTTGGTCTTCTTCCTTGATCGCGATCCGGTGGTACCGGGGGTAGCGGGTTGAGGAAGCAGAGCAGGTCGCGGCCCGCTGTGGAGTCGATGACTTGGTCAATCCGCGGCAACCCGAAGGGGTCCTTGGGGCAGTGCTTGTTGAGGTCGGTGTAGTCGACGCACATCCTCCACTCGTTCGAGTTCTTCTTGCGGACGAGGACGGGGTTGGTGAGTCACTCAGGATGGAAGACTTCCTTGATGAAGCCAGCCATGAGTAGTTTGGCGAGTTCCTTCTTGATGGCGTCCCGCCTGTCGTCAGCGAAGCGGCGGAGGTGTTGTCGCTTCGGGGTAGATTTAGGATCGACGTTGAGGGAATGCTCGATCAACTCCCTGGGCACCCCTGGCATGTCTGCTGGCTTCCATGCGAAGATGTCGCGGTTAGCCCGGAGGAAGTTGATGAGCGCGTCTTCCTATTTGGGGTCGAGACCCGCCCCGATGGTGGTGGTCTGTCTGCTCGTCGCTCGTCCCGAGGTCAATTGTTTTGACCAGTAACCTCCTCACCGGGCCGAGGCTTGTTAGCTTTGTCCGACTTCTCTCGGGATGTCAAGTTCACTTGGGGTAAGCTTCTTCGACGCAAGCGTAGACCTCCATCATTGCGTTGGGTACTTGATTTGTGGAGGCGATCTCCAAAGCTTCCATGTCGCGGTCGTGCAAGATCTCCAAGTCCCCTTGCAGTGAGAGTACACCTGCTGGGCTTGGCATCTTGAGTACCAAGTAGGTGTAGTGGGGTATCACCATGAACTTGGCGATAGTCGGTCTGCCGAGGATGGCATGGTAGGACGTCTCGAAGTCCGCGACTTTGAACTTGACGTACTCAGTATGGTAGTTGTCCCGGGATTCCCCAAAGGTAACTGGCAGGACCACTGAGCCCAGTGGGATAGCCGCGTTCCCGGGGACGATGCCGTAGAAGGGCGAGGAGCTCTTGGTGAGCATGTGCGTGATGTCGAGCCCCATCTTCTTCAAGGTCTTGGTGAAAAGGACGTTGAGCCCGCTTCCACCATCGATGAGGACCTTATTGAGCCTGGATCCCGCGACCACCGGCTTCAGACGAGAGGGAACCGCCCTGGTTCGGAGAAGCTGGTCCATTGATCCGCGTGGGAGAAGGTGATGGGTACCTCCGACCACCTGAGAGGGGTCGGGACCGCTGGTTCAATGCTCATGACTTCTCGATGAGTAGCCTTTTGTTCCCGTCTACTGGGTAGTCCGCCGAAGAGGACGTTGATAGTCTTGTCGAGTTCCTGGAAGTTGTCATTGCCTCCGTCGTTCTTCTTCTTGCCTTTCTTGTCATGAGGGTGCGGTGGCTCTAGAGTACTCTTGAGTGCTCGCCTGAGTTGGTAGCACTGCTCGGTGGTGTGGTTGCCGTCCAGATGCCACTGGCACTTCTCCTTCAGCAAGTCTTTGAAGCCGCCAGAGGGCTTCTTCGAGTTCTCCTTCGCAGGGCGCTGGATAGCCACGACAGTGTTGTCTGGCTTGCGCTTGCGGTTGGAACCCGAGTAGTTGTTGTTGTTGCGACCGCCTTGGTTCCCGTTGTTGCTAGTGCCGCCTCCCGTGTTCTGCTTGCTCTTGCCACGGATGGCATCGTACTTGGCGTTGGCTTTGTCTTCTTCATCCGCCCAGGACGTGATCATGTCCTTGAGGTGGGGGATGGACTTGGGGTGGCGTCGACCGAAGTCTTCGAAGGTGCGACGGTGGTAGAGACCGTCTTGGAAGAGGTCGACGACCTCCTTGTCGGTGACGTCGACTACGGTGGCGCGCTTGTCGAAGAAGCGGCGCATGTACTTGCGGAGGGTCTCGCCTTGTTCCTGCTTCACCATAGCCAGGTCCATGTGAGTACCCGATCAGCCCATGGCGCCCGCGAAGTTGCTGGTGAACTGCTCCTTCAGCTGGTCCCACTTGTAGATCGAGTGCTTGTCCAGCGACTCGAGCCATGTGAGCGGGGCTTGGTCCAGGCAGAAGGGGAAATAGAGGCACTTGGTGTCGTTGTTGCCGCCAGCGTTCTCGATGGAGAGGGCGTAGCACCTGAGCCACTGGATGGGATCCTGCTTCGCGTCGTACTTGGTGATCCCCGGAGGTTTGAACTTGTCCGGGAGGAGCAAGTAGCGAAGCCGAGGCGAGAAAGCGGGGAAGCCGTCGTTGTCGCCTGCGGTGGCGGACTTCTTCCGCCGCAGTTCTTCAATTTTCTGGCGGGCGTCGTAGCCGCCCTGTGAGGCTCCGGAGGCATGGCTGTTCGCGTGGTCTCGACCGCCGCGACCGCCCCCGCCGCCGGCCCTCCTGTTGGCCCCATGGTTGGAGCTTCCGCCGTCGCCGCCGTCGCCGCCACTAGAGTCATGGCCACCGCCGCCGGGGTTGCGGTGAGGGATGTGTTGACGCAAAACGTGCACCTAGCGCCAAACACACGGCAAAGCGAACAAGCCGGCTTCACACGCGCAAAGAGTCACGAGACGTGCCGCTCAATTTTTCCCGAAAATTAACAAAAGACAAAGCAGTTAGATACCAAAGCTTGGAACTTGCGCCGGTGGTACCGTACAGTTCCATATTTGCGGCTATAAAGCCGGACGGGATGACACATAACCGTAGAAAGCTATCTCGTCAATAAACCGAAAGCCATTCGGGAACTTATAAAAGGGAAAGTAACACTACCGAATGGATGACGTAAGCATGACAATAATCGGTCTTTGTTTGAGCAAAGATGCACGTGCACGAGGTCATGACCGATCCCCATGATAACTAACATTAGATAAATGGATGAAGTAAAGCGCGAACGTAAACATGTAATAAATAAGCATGCATAGATCCAAAGCACTAGTCTACCGCATGTCTAGGTACTTCAAAATCCGTCGGGTACGACACCAAACAAATCTATCCACCGCATGATACAACTTGCATGAAAATTGTACCACTTCCCACAAATAGATCTATCCACCGCATGATACAATCTAAATATGGAAAGCTAAAAGCACACGTTATTTAAAACATGAATTGCGCACGTGTTCTACTCGTGAAGAAACATAACCGAATACGGCCGAACAGTACCGACTCGGGGTCCATGAAGAAGGAACGAGCATTACCAAGCGAATAAATCTATCGGATTGATTTGGAATCTAATCCACCGGATGACTAGCTCCAAAGCAAACCAAAAACCCGCATCTACCGCATGATACTCAGCTCTTTCAAGATTTATACCAACATTGGCAAGCTTGAACTCGCAACACGTAACAACCTAGATCGATTCGGTTTCGGCTATCGAAAAGCACAAGATCCACGTGCTAAAACACGAAATCTACTCGTACAAGGATCACAAGAGGGATAAAGCCGATCCAAACCCATCTAGATTGGGCAAAAGAGTGTTACATGAACTTAAACACAAAGTAAAAACTCCAAGCAACACGGGGTAACTTAATGAATCTATTGGATCTTGCCAAAATCCAATAGAGCCGATAACTAGCTTCAAGCTAGATCTTAGCCTACCGCGTGGCTCATGACCTAACAAGAAACCCTCTTGAACCAAGCTTGAATCTACCGCATGACACGAAGCATGGTAACAAGACTACTTGCATCAAATCTAAATCCACCGCATGATACTAGACATGATACAAGGTTGCCGGTACTCACGGAGGTCGACGGATCGATGAACCCTCTCGAAGAACTCGACGACACGACAAAAGGACTCTAGGGTTTGGCGTAAGGCCGGTTTGTATTTAAGAATGATTGTGTGTATTACATACATTCAGGGCTCATATTTATACCCTGCCAAGTACAATCTCGAATGGATTCGCTGCCTAACTTATCTCTAAGCTTGATCGCCTATTCATCCATTCGTCCTTCCCCGATTGAGCCACGTCACCGTCCAATCCCGCAAAATCAGCCTCAACTCGTTCCTTTGCCGAACGGGAGCAGATAGCCGACCCCGCATCTCTTTGCCGAATACATCTGAGAAAAAACCTTCCTTCCGCTAGACGGACTCTTCACCGAGCTGGACCCACAGGTCAGACTCCTTACCAAATTTTGGTGTTAACACATGCCCCTTCAATTGCGGGATAAAAGTGATTTTATTCCGCAATTGACTCCAGCCACGAACATTTTCAAATCGAATCCGTCAACACCTGTTCTTTTTTCTTCGCAATCCGCCGGAATCCTCGTCTAGATCCGAACCCAAGATCCCCTTGTTCTACGCTCAAATCCCCAATGGCGGCTCAAAACCAAGCTGCTCAGGTAAATTCCCCTCTCGTAAGCTTCATTCGGCATTTAGGTTTTCAATTTTACTCGCGATTTCTTTTTCGCTTTCCTCCAGGAGCCCTCCACTGAGCTTTTGATCCGCATCGAGGCCAATTCAAGATCCTATTACCTTGGCCCCGTGGGGAACTTCGATCCTCGAGATTTCATCGCGGCCGAATCTCAAAGGATCCCTTTCAAAGCGGCTCCGTCCCCACCTCCCCGGTGGCAAGATGCTTTCAAGAAGCGGCCCCCGCCTCCAATCGCAGTCGGAAAAATTGGTACCGGAGGATTCTTGCAGTATAAGAGTGCCGGAACCCAAAACCGGGATACCCTCCGCATTGCTCGGTGCTCGGAGTTATCTTTGGCCGAGACCCCCAAAAGTGAAGACCTTCGATAGCGACGCCATTTTTGGTCAAACCGTGTCAACGCCTTCCTCTTCGGCCACGGCCCGATGTCTCCAACTCGGCCGATGTGTATATGATCACCGGCCTTGACATTACAGGATCCGTTCAACCCTGGGATTTCAGAAGTTCTTCACGGCAAACAGGGGTGAAACCAGGGAGCGGATACAAGGACTACATCTTGAAACACATGAAGGACAATCCCCTTGGTGAAATTGAATACAGGGCATTTCTGAACATGTGGCTATGCAGATTCGTCTTCTGTGGTAAAGCCAATGAACCCACCCTGAATCACATCACCATGGCTTCTCATCTGGTCAGTGGCAACCGCCTCCCCCTTGGGAAATTCCTCCTAGGCGAGTGTGTACCATATGCTTCACCAAACTGTCACCCAGATGTACACTAGCCAGAGGATAGCATGTGTCAACGGTCCTTGGTGGTTCGTTCAAATGTGGCTGCAGCTCCACATGCATCAAATTGTTGGTGTTGATTTGAACACCAGGCTCTTCCCTTCATCCAATCACCCTGAAGGGGAACCCCAAGCCACCGGAGGATGCCAGAATTATGGAGAAGTCGCTTCAATCGTTCTTATTCAACAGACATCGGCCCAGCTTTTTGAGCTATTCTTCAAAGGTTTCAAAACCCTCTCTGGCTCCCTTATCTGGATAATGATACTTTGACTCTCCCCTGTGAATTCTCCTTTGAAACTGAACACCAAGATGGGAGATTTCTAGAGATCCTCAATATCATAATCTGCCCATGCATGCTGCCGGCTGAATTCAATGGAGGAAGGCTGACCTATAGTACTTATGAATATTATCAGCCCAATGTGGTAGCTCGGCAACTTGGGTGCGGCCAGATGCCCCCAAGACTGTTTCTGCATGAATTCCTCAAGCCCAGGGAGGAAATCAAAGAACTCATGCACAGTAGCAGAGTCTTCCGTTATGTGTGCAGTCCCACTATCTATACCTGGCCTTTTGTACCCACAACCATAGCTCACTCCACCTTCAACTCCTGGTGGCAAGAATTCCATGATCATATCTTCAGTGAGCCTGTACACTTGTTCTGTGCAGAGTTGATGCCTGATTTTCAGCCAACTTCAGAGGTAATATACTTAACCTTTGGATCAGACATTTCCTCTTCCAATCATGATTCTGATCTTATTTCTTTTACTCACAGAACATAGTGCCTGCCCCTTGAGCCAGGAACATCACCTACAATGCCGTAGGCCCGATCTCAGCACTGGGATTCAGGTCCCCAACTCTGGCTCGCCTAATGGCCGGGTTTGCCACATGTACCCGAGCCTTTCCGACTTTGCCGCCGACAGGAGGCAAGGTTTGACCCCGATTGCTCCTCCGGATGCCAAGAGGAGGAGAACTATTAAGAAAGTTCTTGTTGAGGTAAAAACCCTTTCTTTTCCCGATCACAAAATTACTCGGTTCGATAAATCTTATCTTGTGTATTTTCAGCCCGCAGCCCAAGAATCTTCGGTGCGTAACCTCGCCAATGCCCCATCCACTAGTATAACCTTCACCGTCCCCTTTTGAGGATGAACACCGGCATTTATCTTTTAATTTGACATTTGCGAAGACACAATGGAAGAACAACTCGTGGACATCCCGGTTGTCTCAACAAATAAGTCCATCCAGGGTTGAATTACCTATCCCGGTGGAGGTCTCATCTTCATCGGTGGACTCAATCACCTTCTGGTAAGCAATGAATTCTCCAGAGATGAGTCTCCCAATCCCAACGAACCGTCAAGTCCTCCGGGGGCACAATCACCCGCCGGTCATGCGGAGACACCAACCCCAGCAGAGGTGAACCCATCTCCTCTTCCGAGAAGCCCCCGAGTCGCCAAAGAACAAAGACCTTCTCACATAGAAGCTTCGGCCTTGCTCGGAACACCTCCTTCGCCCGTGATTGCCCCCGACCGAGTCCCCGCCCCACCAAGAAACCAGACATGAGGTATTCATTTGCACTTAACTCTGCTACTTTTACTTTTAGCACTTCTAACTCAGCAGCACTGCCTTCTTAGGATCAGACCCCCTCATCGTCAAGTCTGTCAATGGGGAACAATCCAGGTGCCGAGGCGATGGAAGAAGTACATCAAACCTTGTCAGAGGAAGTGCTAGAAAAGCTCAGGGAGATCTTTGCCTGGTTGGAAAAGGATGCACAAGATCAGTTCAGAGATCTCGATCACTTTGAAGAAATGCTCGAGACTATTAGCCAAGAGCTTCCTGAGGACATCAATGCTTCTCTTGCATCTATCTGTGGCCTGGAGATTCATTATGCGCCCATAAGGCAGGCTTTGAGGAAGGTGCGCTCCCGCCCGGCCATTGAAAAGAAGAGAGCCGCGTCGAACAAGCCATGAACGGGGCACGATCTCAGACCGATAGCCACAAAGATACATTGGTCAATCCGCAAGCCTCTCATGATTTAAAAATTGCCGGGAAAGCCGCTCTAGAGGCAGAATTGAGAAGCCCGTCGAGCCGAGATAGAGGCCGATAACGGGAAAATAGCCGAGCTCCCCGAATTTATAGAGAAGACCTAAGAGGAGGCAAAATCGGCTATGGCCAAGATGAAACGATGTGATGCGAGCTTACCACCTTGTCTAGTGCCCGTAAAGATTATCGGGAGCGGTGGGATAATTTTCACCGGACAATATCCAATGTCCGTAGTGTAATTGCAAAATACTTGAACATTTAAACGCTTCAATTGATGTATAACCGAATTGGTCGCTCTTGTAATATCTCGTTCTTGCAATTTTATTTCCTTTTCCTTCGCGCTCCTTCAAACGTAATGTCGAACGACCCATTCGGCAAAGAAACGCCAACACCCGAATGGCACTTTGACTCTTCTCGGCCCGAGCCATTCAACCGAACACGACTCACCCTAGAACTCCAAGCGACCCATTGGCGGTCCGGTCAAGGAAACCTTTCCACCTTCCGATTTTCTTGGGATATGCGCCATGATCCGAGCCACGACTTGAGGCCACGATCCGTCTTGCCGTGCCTATAAATGAAACCGTAGGTGCCCCTAGCTCTCCACCAAGCCTTTAGCTCTCGAATCTTTGCCAATCTCACCTCTTCTTTCCCAAACAAAGGCACATCCCGCAACAAAGCATGGTGCGCCGCCTCAACCGTCGCCGCGCCTCTGATGAGGCGGAAGGGAGTAGCGCCAATACGCGCAGGAGGCAATGATTGTCGATTTCTCTTCTTTGATTCATCTTTGATCTTCTTCTTGTTTTGACGATCATCTCCCTTTCAGGTTGATTCAGTGGAATCCGTCTCCTGTGCCGGCCAATCAGCCCCTTCCGGATGACTCCTCGGAGTCCGACGGCCACTCCCCCCATGCCCTACGGGGAACTTGACGCCCTCCGCTTCAAGGCGGAGCCGGAGACGGCCCGGCCGCGAGTTGGAGGACGTCTCCAAAAAGGCGGGCATAGCCGAGCCGGGAGTGGGAGGACCGGGCGCAAACACTGCCGGAAACCATCGACGGTACAACTCGAAATCAAATCTTTGATCCAACCCGGCTTTTGATGCTAATCTCCTTTCTCCTTGCTCCTTGCGGCCCGCGACACCGAGCTCAACCACCGAAGGCGCCGGTGGAGCAGCGGCCGACAAGGTGAACGCCCGCGGTGACACGCCGGCGGAGCGCCTCGCGCGGTGGAGCACCGCGTTGACGAGGTGGCCACCCATGGCGTTCGCTTGGGCACTACCCCGGGCGCCGGCCGCCATGGCAACGCACACGGACGTCGACTACTCCACCAGGCCGCGCGGCTTCCGGGGCGGCGCGCCAGAGGACATTGAGGAGATCGAGCTCATCTTGGAACGCCTTGATGGCCACGGCGACGCCATTGCCGAAATCACTCATCCCCAATCTGTGCTGAACAAACTTTTCGACTAGATTGTATTAGGGGTGTTTGAATATCGGCAATAAATGAAGAACTTTTGAATTCTGTGCCCACTCTGTGATGATTTTCTTTACATTTGCACCAGTGAATCTTGTTTTTCCTTAAACGTATCCGGGAACTGTCTTGAGCCGAATACGCAAGAACAGATGCCCCTTGGCGCGAAGATCCCCGAATCGGCAATCCGTAAGCACTCGTTCAAGCAAAAACCCTTCGCATCCGGGAGAAAACCCTACCGTTTGGTATTCCAACAAAGGTGTACCGGCCGTCATCACTCCCAATGCACCCCTTCGGTCAATAAAATAGCCTGCTGAGATGCCCTACAAATCCACTCGCACACTCATCCATCATTTCTCATCTCCTCCCCCGTCTCCAGAAGAAAAAAAACCCCAAGGCCATGGACAAGGGCAAGCAACCCCAGGAGAGCAGCCCTCCAAAGAAACGCACGATTCGAAGGTGAGTTTTCCCTTGATCTACTCCCCGTTCTCCATATGATCTTGCGCTTCATATTTTCTTCTTTTCCTCTTTCAGCCTTGACTTGCTCCCCGAAGAAATCATCGGGACCGAAGATGTGCCTGAGTACATCTCCTCCGATTCCTCCCTCGAAGCAGAGGATGCCACGCCTGAACAGAGGACCAGCCATCAACTGCGCCGCCGCGTTCGGCACCTGGAGCATGGCCTCAGGGACATTACCGCTCGTTGCCAAGCCGAACGCGAGCGTCGCATGGCTCTGGAGGCACTAGTAGGGGGTAAATGTTTTACTTCTTCTTGACTTTGTGCCCGCATTTGGATTTCTTGCCCCTAACATCCATTCCTCTCGTTTTAGATGTCTCTCGACAGTACAACAACCCGAAAGCGGCCCGGGACGAGCTTGGTGGAAGCCGCAAACCATGGTCACCCCCGTGCATTCCAAGTTGCCGTCACGGTGGTCCCGGAACAATCGAAGAGGGAGCGATCGAATAAGAAGCAATAAAAAGATTGAATCATACTTTCGCTTCTTCCTCCACGCCTTCGCTTCCCACCTTCTTGAGGTTCGATCACTAGGGTTGTTGGATGTAAACCCGCAAGAAGCGATTGTGATGTAGTTTTTGTGCTAAGGGCAATGCATCTAGGCACCGGCCATTTCTTCGTTTGTGAATTTTTGTTCCGAAGGCGGCCTCGTTCTTGAGCGCCGCCGTTTCGTGTCGATGTGCGTAGTCCCGCCGCTCGGTGATCATCGATCGATCTCAATGCTAGGATAATATTTCTTCGAGATATCTTCCATTTATCTCGGCGGAAAATTCTTCTCCTAGCAAAGTTTTCAATATGTATGCATTACCAGGGACGCATCCGACCACACGAAAAGGCCCCTCCCGCTAGGGGACCATTTGCCGAATTCGCTCGTATTTAGTTCCAATCAGCAATAGCGCTTTCCAAACCAAATCTCCTTCGCGAATTGCTCGACTTTTACTTTCTTGTTATAGTACCTGGCAACCCGCAGCTTGTTTTTCTCGATGTTCTCCAAGGCTCTAAGACGGATCATATGTAAATCCTCTAGCTCATCCATCAATAGGCCACTGTAATCTTTGGAGCTTAAATCTTTCTGTAACACCACTCTCCTTGAATCTGATTGCATCTCCCAAGGTAGAACCGTGTGGTGCCCATAAACCAATTCATAAGGAGAGGTTTTTGTAGTTCCATGGGGGGCCATTCGGTAAGCCCACGGTGCCTCACTGAGTACCGAATGCCACCTTCTTGGCTTCTGGTCGATCTTCTTTTGTATCAGCTTGATCATGATCTTGTTAGAAGCTTCTACTTGACCATTAGCTTGGGCATAATAGGGAGAAGAGTTAAACAATTTAACTCCCATGCTTTCGGCAAACTCTCTGAACTCCAGTGACACGAATTGTGCCCCTTGATCAGTGGTGATTGTCTGAGGGATTCCAAACCGATAGATGATGTGCTCCTTGACAAATTCAACCATGTTTTCTGATGTCACCTTCTTCAGTGGGATCGCCTCAACCCATTTAGTAAAATAATCCGTAGCCAAAAGCACGAACTTATGCCCCTTACTAGATGGTGGATTAATTTGGCCAATCAAGTCTATACCCCCGCCCCGAATGGCCATGGCTTGATGATGGGGTTCAATGCCGACGCGAGGACCCTTTGAATATTTCCAAACCTCCGGCAATCCCGACATCCCTTGTAATACTCAAAGCAATCCTCTAATATCGTCGGCCAAAAGCACCCGGCCTTGTCTAATAACCCATTTCATACGGTAGGCCGATTGGTGTGCTCCACATATCCCATCGTGCACTTCGCTCATCATGTTCTTGGCTTCTTTCGGGACCCAGGCATCATAACAATACCCCATCTAATGATTTATAGAACAAATTGTCATCCAGAAGAACGAATTTTATGGCCTTGTACCTGAGCTTCCTAGAGACCTTTCGGGATGGATCCCTCAAGTAATCAATGATCTCTTTCCTCCAATCACCTTCTCGCGAGATCCGTCCCCGCAGCACATACCTCGCAAAGCAAACGCTTCTTGACTCTCTTTGTAACCGAGGCACTTTGAGCCGACCGTTTGCTTCTTCATTATGTTCCCTAGGAATATGTCGTAGAGTTACCAACGGGAAGCTCTTCAAGATTTCCCCGCATTCTTCGTAGTAACTTCTCGGCGCTTCACTTTTGCACTCGTATTGGCCGTTCAACCGCTTGATCACCGGCTCCGAATCTCCATAAACTTCAACTGAAACGGCCCCGACTTCTCTCAAATATTGAAGCCCTCGAAGCAGTGCCTCGTACTCGGCTTGATTGTTTGTAACAGTGGGCTGTATAGGGATGGCAAATTCAAACATCTCACCCCTAGGTGAAATTAGTAGGATCCCTACTCCCCCACCTTTACCACATGATGATCCATCAAAAAATAAAGCCCAAGGGGTAATTTCAAGCAAATCAATTGACGGATCGCGATGTTCAGTTATAAAATCGCCAATGATCTGACCTTTGATAGCTTTTGCCGATTCGAACTTCAACTCAAATTCTGACAACGCCAAAATCCATTTGCCAATCCTGCCGTTCAAAATTGGCATAGACAACATATGTTTTATTACGTCAAACTTGGAATACACGAAGGCATTCGGCATTCAACAAGTAGTGCCGAACCTTTGTACACGAGTAGTATACGCACGTACACAACTTCTCCGCGAGCCGAATACCCGGTCTCGGGATCAAGTAATTTTCGGCTAAGATATGCTACTACCCGCTCCTTTCCTTCGAATTCTTGAATAAGGGCCGATCCAATGGTTTGGGTATCGGCCGCCACGTACAACTTGAAAGGCTTATCCAGCTGAGGAGGGACCAACACTCGGTGGCTCCTTCATGTACCGCTTGATCTCATCGAAAGCCTTCGTTGTTCGTCGCCCCATGTGAACTTCGATCCTTCTTTAGCTTCGGTAATGGAGAGAATGGCAAAACCCTCTCGTGACAAATTTGAAATGAATCTTCTCACGAAATTAATTTTGCCGAGCAAAGTGATTGCAACTCCTTGAGATTAGTTGGAGGAACAATTTCATCGATGGCCTTCATGCTCTTCTTGCCAACTTCAATTCCTCCCTCGTGGACTAAAAACCCCAAGAATTCTCCAGTGATACCCCAAAAGCGCACTTGTTTGGATTCATCTTTAAACCATGCTTCCGGTGCACTCCAAGGTCCTCTTCACATCTTCCAAATGTGTGTCATGACTTAGGGACTTGATTACCACATCATCAATGTAGATTTCCACAACTTTGCCGATCAACTCGTGAAAAATGTAATTCATGGCTCGTTGATAAGTTGCACCGGCATTTTTTAACCCAAATGTCATGACTATCCATTCAAACAGGCCTATATGACCAGGACATCTGAAGGCCGTCTTTGATATGTCTTCTATTGCCATGAAGATTTGGTTGTATCCCGCATTGCCATCCATGAAACTGATCACTTTGTGTCCAATCGCGGCGTCAATCAACAAATCGGCAATAGACATGGGGTAACCATCCATCGGAGTAGCTCGTTCGGATCCCCGAAATCTATGCGCACCCTCATCTTTCCATTCTTCTTGTAAACGGGGACAATGTTAGAAATCCACTCCGCATATCTGCATGGCCGAACGAAGTTTGCATCAAGTAATCTTTCAACTTCCTTCTTCACATCGGCCAATACTTCATCCTTGTAGATTTTCCGGGGTGGTTGCTTGTATGGTTTGAAACCAGATTTGATTGGCAACCGATGCTCTACGATAGAACGATCCAATCCGGGCATCTCCGAATAATCCCGGTGCGAAGCAATCTTTGTATTCCTTGAGCAAACTTGACTAATTCCTCCCCGAAGTCCGGGCCGCAAGTTTGCGCCGATGAACGTCGGCGTTGGCTTATCACCGCTTCCGATGTCAACTTCTTCTAATTTGTCGGCCGACATAAATCCTCGCCCCAACTTGCCATCGGTGCCATCTACGGGGTTCTCCATTAAAAATTACTATAAGAGCCGATCGCTTGAATCGGCCGTTGATCACCGCCGACAGTTCAACAGACCTTCTCCCCGCTCTTTCCCCGAGAAACAATCAATGCCTTGGTATTCCCGTAAAAGTCGGTTCCATGTTCGCAACGCTCACGGAGTCATCCGCTTGGAGGACCTCAATATCATCATCCACCCATTGGATAAGCTGCCGATGCATGGTGGATGGGACGCAAGAATTGGCATGAATCCGGTCCCGTCCGAGCAAAGAGGGCCGTAGGCTCCTTTACCTTCGATCACAAAGAAGGTCGTGAGCAGCGTCTTGGACCCGATCATCAGATCCACGTGAGCGCATCCCTTGGTATCTGAAGGATTCCCAGCGAAATCATTCAGTATTATGCTTGTGGGCGTCAGATCGCTCGGGCCCATGCCAAGTTTCCTGAAGGTGGTGTACGACATCACGTTGACTGCCGCTCCACCGTCGACGAACATCTTGGTCAATGGTTTGCCATTGACGTATCCCCTTAAGTACAGCGGCCTCATGTGTCGATTTTTGGCCGGTTTGTCGAAGATGGCCTGCTTGGCTAGCACCGAACTGCGCCATCATCCCCTTGATCCGCTCATCATCTAGGGACGCTTCCTCCTGCACAACCTGATTAGCGGGAGCCATGAATTCGTTCGGCAGAAAATATACCATGCATGTTGGAGCCGAACGCTTTGACCCTTCAGGTTGATCTTTCGGACGCCACACCTGCCTTGTTTGGACCCCAGCCTGCCTCAGTTCGCGGTTCCTCAAGCGTTGAACCCGTCTCTTCTGGCTTCTCCTCAGGCCGGGCGGGCACCATTGCCCCTTTTGCCAGATGTAGTCGTCTTCATCCTCCTCTTGATCAGCCCACCTTAGATCAACTTGCCGCTTCCTGGGGTGATCAATGACTTCAATTTTTTGGCGCCGATCCTCGTTAGGGTGGATCCTCCCAATTCTCTCGTGGACGGATCGGCGATTGGCAGTCTCCTGCCTGTACTCAAAATATCTGTCGCTGCATTCAGGACAGTTCCTCAGCGTGGGCAGCTTCAAACCCTCGTTCCAATAGTGCCTGAAGAACGCACATCCCCAGTGCGCGCGCTCCTGCTCGCGCGTGTATCGCTCCGGGTCCCTTCGTGTGCCTCTTCTTCGGCTCGCGCTTCTCCTCCTCGTATCCGCGCTTCCGGTAACGCTCTTTTTCCATCTCGGCGCCGCCACTTGTTGAGGAGGACGCGCGTGGTCACCCCGGGCTTGGCTCGGGATGACTCCTCGATTTCGATGTGGCTCTTGAGAATACGGGGGGGGCCTCACCATGCACCTCGTTCCCGCAGTTACTTGGCGCTCCGGTCCACTGTTCCATCCTGTCTAGCCCTGGCTGAGGTCAAGACTTTGACCTTTCCCTTCTCCTCAGCCGTCACCATGTTAACAGAGAAGCCCACCATGTTCTGAGGGAAGGGGTGACCATCCAGCTTCATCTTGTTGTCAAATTTGAGGTGCCCCTCCTGGATGGCTTTCTGGATCCTCATCCTGAAGACCCTGCAATCGTTGATGGAGTGCGAATCCCTGTCGTGGAAGCCACAGTAACGTTTCCCTTTGACCCCATCAGGCCGAAGCATGGAATGCCCTTCAGGCAGTCTGATTCGGCCTTCCTTCACTAGGAGTTCAAATAGTTTGTCAGCCTTTGTGATATCGAAGTCGTAGGTACCCTTGGTCTGTTTGACCCAGCGCTGATTCATCGTCAAAGGCTCTTTCCCCCACATGATTTCGGCCGCGGCCACATCCGATTCATCATCGAATCCTCGATCGGATCGGCCTTGTCTAAGAACCGATTGTAGATGTCCGCCACATCATGCCGCCGCCAAACCCGGCATCCTTCTTGAAGCCATACGCCCGGTTGCTCATCAACGATAGCTTTTGAGACGCCTAGCCCGGGTTTTCAAACTCCATCCCAAACGAGTTTCTCACGCACGGTCGGCGGCATCCCGGCAACGGCCATGTCCGCCACCGGTCATCCGGTAAGTTGAGCGAGAAGCACATGCCTTTCACCTCCCCGAACCTCCCGAGAAATTCCAATGGCGTCACGCTATGTCTCTCGCTTCGGGGTGGCAAGATCGATCGGCTTCTTCTCCGAGCCGCCGCCGAAATAATGGGCGTGGAATTTCCGCTCCGAGTCCTTCCATCCGCTAACCGACTCGGGGGGCAAGGACGAGAACCACCGGAATGCCGGGCCCGTCGGTGACGCAGGGAAGTATCCGACCCCGAATGCTTCCTCGGCCCGAGCATTCTCCGAGCTGCATCAAGTAACGAGCAATGTGCTCCACCGTGCTTGTATCGTCTTGCCCGGAAAATTTCGTGAACTCCGTAGGAGGTTTTACCCTTGGCGGAAGGAGAACGTTGAAGTACCACTCTGGGAACGGCGGCTTGTAGGCTGGTCCCTGCATTTTTGGCTTGAGGCCGAACTGATTCTGCATCAGCTCGGCCATCTTCCGCCCAGGGCGTCGTCTTCCGCGTCCCCTGCAGTCGGGCGTAACCCGGATGTGGGAAAGCGTCTATGGCACCGTAGTTCCCCACTTCGTGGTAGCCTCCGCCGTAGAGATTTCTGCGTAGCCGTTGCTTGCCGGAGCAATCCTGTGACCGGAAGCGAGCGGAGCCCCGGTGCGAGCCGAATGCCAAGTCTCTCGTACGTGGGTTGGTACGGGTTCGGGCTGTTGCACGGTGCTGACCCGTGCCGCCCGTGGTGGTGGCCGAACCGGTCGTCCTCCCGCCGCCGGCGGGGGTTGAGATGGCTGTCCTCCCGCGCCTTGTGGAGGAGGATGGAAAGCTTGGCTCCCCGCACTGCGAGGAGGAGGCCGGACCGGGCCGGCTCCGTAATGGTGGTTGAGAGCTTGACTCGCCCAATTCCACAAGTGCCCCCTTGGATGGGTGCTTTATCGAATGCCCGCTCCATGCCCGGACCAAAGAAAGCCACCATCATTTGCCGGAAAGCCCC
Organism: Cenchrus americanus; assembly: GCA_947561735.1. Lineage (NCBI taxonomy): Eukaryota > Viridiplantae > Streptophyta > Magnoliopsida > Poales > Poaceae > Cenchrus > Cenchrus americanus. Next base: position 109,186,614 of record OX387243.1, read on the forward strand.
AAGGAAAGCCTTGTGGTGCTTGCTCAAGACGTGATCCGCGAGAATCCGGAACGCTTGCGGAGCACTCCTCTCTCTCTCGCATGGTTGTGGTGTCGCTCTCCCCTGGCAACAATACCCTGGGCATGTCATTCTTCAGGTAGGGTACGCCACTCCTGTTCTTCTTAAAGGACGGCAAACACTTCTGCTGGAACTGATCCACGGCGTCCTGGAGCTGCTGCCGCTGCTCGGGAGAGAGGTCTTCAATGTTGACATCCATTATGTCCGCGATTTCAGGCATCTTGATTGTTTCGGCCGTTTCTCCCACCGGGCGTGCCAAAAAGTGTGTTGACGCAAAACGTGCACCTAGCGCCAAACACACGGCAAGCCGAACAAGCTGGCTTCACACGCGCAAAGAGTCACGAGACGTGCCGATCAATTTTTCCCGAAAATTAACAAAAGACAAAGCGAGTTAGATACCAAAGCTTGGAACTTGCCGGGTGGTACCGCACGGTTCCATATTTGCGGCTATAAAGCCGGACGGGATGACACATAGCTATAGAAAGCTATCTGCCAATAAACTGAAAGCCATTCGGGAACTTATAAAAGGGAAAGTAACACTGCCGAATGGATGACGTAAGCATGACAGTAATCGGCCTTTGTTTGAGCAAAGATGCACGTGCACGAGGTCATGACCGATCCCCATGATAACTAACATTAGATAAATGGATGAAGTAAAGCGCGAACGTAAACATGTAATAAATAAGCATGCATAGATCCAAAGCACTAGTCTACCACATGTCTAGGTACTTAAAAATCCGTCGGGTATGACACCAAACAAATCTATCCACCGCATGATACAACTTGCATGAAAATCGTACCACTTCCCACAAATAGATCTATCCACCACATGATACAATCTAAATATGGAAAGCTAAAAGCACACGTTATTTAAAACATGAATTGCGCACGTGTTCTACTCGTGAAGAAACATAACCGAATACGGCTGAACAGTACCGACTCGTGGTCCATGAAGAAGGAACGAGCATTACCAAGCGAATAAATCTATCGGATTGATTTGGAATCTAATCCACCGGATGACTAGCTCCAAAGCAAACCAAAAACTCGCATCTACCGCATGATACCCGGTTCTTTCAAGATTTATACCAACATTGGCAAGCTTGAACCCGCAACACGTAACAACCTAGATCGATTCGGTTTCGGCTATCGAAAAGCACAAGATCCACGTGCTAAAACACGAAATCTACTTGTACAAGGACCACGAGAGGAATAAAGCCGATCCAAAACCATCTAGATTGGGCAAAAGGTGTTACATGAACTTAAACACAAAGTAGAAACTCCAAGCAACACGGGGTAACTTAATGAATCTATTGGATCTTGCCAAAATCCAATAGAGCCGATAACTAGCTTCAAGCTAGATCTTAGCCTACCGCGTGGCTCATGACCTAACAAGAAACCCTCTTGAACCAAGCTTGAATCTACCGCATGACACGAAGCATGGTAACAAGACTACTTGCATCAAATCTAAATCCACCGCATGATACTAGACATGATACAAGGTTGCGGTACTCACGGAGGTCGACGGATCGATGAACCCTCTCGAAGAACTCGACGACACGACAAAAGGACTCTAGGGTTTGGCGTAAGGCCGGTTTGTATTTAACAATGATTGTGTGTATTACATACATTCGGGGCTCATATTTATACCCCGCCAAGTACAATCTCGAATGGATTCGCCGCCTAACTTATCTCTAAGCTTGATCGCCTATTCATCCATTCATCCTTCCCTGCTTGAGCCACGTCCGTTGACGCAAAACGTGCACCTAGCGCCAAACACACAGCAAGCCGAACAAGCCGGCTTCACACGCGCGAAGAATCACAAGACGTGCCGGTCAATTTTCCCGAAAATTAACAAAAGACAAAGCAGTTAGATACCAAAGTTTGGAACTTGCCGGGTGGTACCAGGCAGTTCCATATTTACGGCTATAAAGCCAGATGGGATGACACATAGCTATAGAAAGCTACCTGTCAATAAACTGAAAGCCATTCGGGAACTTATAAAAGGAAAAGCAACACTGCCGAATGGATGACGCAAGCATGACAGTGATCGGTCTTTGTTTGAGCAAAGCTGCACGCGCACGAGGTCATGACCAATCCCCATGATAACTATCGTTAAATAAATAGATAAAGTAAAGCGCGAACATAAACATGTAATAAATAAGCATGCATAGATCCAAAGCACTAGTCTACGCATGTCTAGGTACTTAAAAATCCGTCGGGGCACGACACTAAGCAAATCTATCCACCGCATGATACAACTTGCATGAAAATCGTACCACTTTCCACGAATAGATCTATCCACCGCACGATACAATCTAAATATGGAAAGCTAAAAGCACACATTATTTAAAGCATGCATTACGCACATGTTCTACTCGTGAAGAAACATAACCGAATACGGCCGAACATGTACCGATTCGGGATCCATGAAGAAGGAACGAACATTACCAAGCGAATAAATCTATCGGATTGATTTGAAATCTAATCCTCGGATGACTAGCTCCAAAGCAACCCTAAAAACCCGCATCTACCGCATGATACTCGGCTCTTTCAAGATTTATACCAACATTGGCAAGCTTGAACCCGCAACACGTAACAACCTAGATCGATTCGGTCTCGGCTATTGTAAAGCACAAGGTCCACGTGCTAAAACACGAAATCTACTCATATAGGGATCACGAGAGGGATAAAGCCGATCCAAACCCATCTAGATTGGGCAAAAGGTGTTACATGAATTTAAACACGAAGTAAAACTCAAAGCAACACGGGGTAACTTAATGAATCTATCGGATCTTGCCAAAATCCAATAGAGCCGATAACTAGCTTGAAGCTAGATCTTAGCCTACCGCATGGCTCATGACCTAACAAGAAACCCTCTTGAACCAAGCTTGAATCTACCGCATGACACGAAGCATGGTAACAAGACTACTTGCATCAGATCTAAATCCACCGCATGATACTAGACATGATACAAGGTTGCCGGTACTCACGGAGGTCGACGGATCGATGAACCCTCTCGAAGAACTCGACGACACGACAAAAGGACTCTAGAGTTTGGCGTAAGGCCGGTTTGTATTGAACAATGATTGTGTGTATTACATACATTCAGGGCTCATATTTATACCCTGCCAAGTACAATCTCGAATGGATTCGCTGCCTAACTTATCTCTAAGCTTGATCGCCTATCCATCCATTCGTCCTTCCTGCTTGAGCCACGTCACCGTCCAATCCCGCAAAATCAGCTCAACTGTTCCTTTGCCGAACGGGAGCAGATAGCCAACTGCAGACTTCTTTGCCGAATACATCTGAAAAAATCCTTTCTTCCGCTAGACGGACTCTTCACCGAGCTGGACCCACAAGTCAGACTCCTTACCAAATTTTGGTGTTAACACATGCCCCTTCATTTGCGGGATAAAAGTGATTTTGTTCCGCAATTGACTCCAGCCACGAATATTTTCAAATCGAATCTGTCAACACCTGTTCTTCTTTCTTCGCAATCCGCCGGAGTCTCCGTCCAGATCCAAACCCTAGATCCCCTTGCTCTAAGCTCAAACCTCCAATGGCGGCTCAAAATCAAGATGCTCGGGTAAATTCCCCTCCCGTAAGCTTCATTCGGCATTTAGGTTTTCAATTTTACCCGAGATTTCGTTTCCACTTCAGGAGCCTTCTACCGAACTTTTGATTCGCACCGAGGCCAATTCAAGATCCTATTACCTTGGTCCCATTGGAAACTCTTATCCTCGAGATTTCATTGCGGTCGAATCTCAAAGGATTCCTTTCAAAGCAGCTCTGTCCCCCACCTCCTCGGTGGCAAGATGCTTTCAAGAAGCGGCCCTTGCCTCCAATCGCGAGGTCGGAAAACTTGGTACGGAGGATCCGTGCGGATAAAAGTGCCGGAACCCAAAACGCGGGACACCCTCCACATTGCTCGGTGCACCGGAGTTATCTTTGGCCAAGACCCCCCAAAAATGAAGACCTTCGATAGCACCGCCATTTTTGGTCAAACGGTGTCAACGCCTTCCTCTTTGGCCACGGCCCGATGTCTCCAACATTGGCCGATGTGTATATGATCACCGGCCTTGACATTACGGGATCCATTCAACCCCGGGATTTCAGAAATTCTTCACGGCAAACGGGGGTGAAACCGGGGAACGGATACAAAGACTACATCTTGAAGCACATGAAGGACAATCCCCTTGGTGAAATTGAATATAGGGCATTTCGAACATGTGGCTATGCCGATTCGTCTTCTGTGGTAAAGCCAATGAACCCACCCTGAATCACATCACCATGGCTTCTCATCGCTCGGTGGCAACCGCCTCCCCTTGGGAAGTTCTTCCTAGGCGGTGTGTACCATATGCTTCACCAAACCGTCACCCGGATGTACACTAGCCGAGAGGATAACATGTGTCAACGGTCCTTGGTGGTTCATTCAAATGTGGCTGCAGCTCCACATGCATCGATTGTTGGTGTTGATTTGAACACCGAGCTCTTCCCTTCATCCAACCACCCCGAAGGGGAACCCCAAGCCACCGAGAGGATGCCGAATTATGGAGAAGTCGCTTCAACTATTCTTATTCGACGAGGACATCGGCCCGGCTTTTTGAGCTATTCTTCAGAGGTTTCCAAAACCCTCTCTGGCTTCCTTATCTGGATAATGATACCTTGACTCTCCCCTGTGAATTCTCCTTTGAAACTGAACATCAAGATGGGAGATTTCTAGAGATCCTCAATATCATAATCCGCCCATGCATGCTGCCAGCTGAATTCAATGGAGGAAGGCTGATCCATAGTACTTATGAATATTATCAGCCCAATGTGGTAGCTCGGCAACTTGGGTGCGGCCAGATGCCCCCAAGGCTGTTTCTACATGAATTCCTCAAGCCCAGGGAGGAAATCAAAGAACTCATGCACGGAGCGCGAGTCTTCCGCTATGTGTGCAGTCCCGCTATCTATACCTGGCCTTTTGTACCTACAACAATAGCCCACCCCACCTTCAACTCATGGTGGCAAGAATTCCATGATCATATCTTCGGTGAGCCCGTGCATTTGTTCCGTGCGAGTTGATGCCTCGATTTTCACCAACTTCAAAGGTAATATAACTAACCATTGGATCGGACATTTCCTCTTCCAATCATGATTCGATCTTATTTCTTTTACTCACGAGAACACGATTGCTCGCCCCTCGAGCCGAGAATATCACCTACAATGCCGTAGGCCCGATTTCAGCATCGGGGTTCGGATCCCCAACTCTGGCTCAGCTAATGGCCAGGTTTGCCACAACAGACCCAAGCCTTTCCGGCCCTTGCCGCCGACGGGAGGCAAGGTTTGACCCTGATTGCTCCTCCAACTGCCAAGAGGAGGAGAACTATTAAGAAAGTCCTTATTGAGGTAAAACCCTTTCTTTTCCTGATCACCAAATCACTCTGGTTCTAATAAATCATATCTTGTGTATTTTCAGCCCGAGCCCAAGAATCTTCGGTGTCGAAACTCGCCAATGCCCTATCCACTTCGGTATGACCTTCACTGTCCCGTTTCGAGGATGAACACCGGCACTTATCTTTCAATTTGACATTTGCGAAGACACAAGGGAAGAACAACTTGTGGACGTCCCGGTGTTTCAACAAGCCGGTCCACCCGGGGTTGAATTACCAATCCCAGTGGAGGTCTCATCTTCATCGGGAACTCAATCCCCTTCGTAGAAGCAATGAATTCTCCAGAGATGAGTCTCCCAATCCGACCAGAACCATCAAGTCCTCCAAGGGCCCAATCACCTACTGATCATGAAGAGACACCAACCCCAGCAGAGGTGAACTCATCTCCCCTTCAGCCAGAAGCTCCTGAGTTGCCAGCAACCGCAGCAACACCTTCTCATTCAGAAGCTTCAGCTCTACCTGGGACATCTCCTTAACTTGTGATTGCCCCTGAACCAAGTCCTGCCCCTGCTCAGGAAATCAGACATGAGGTACTCATTTGCACTTCAACTCTGCTACCTTTACTCTTAGCATTCCTAACTCAGCAATACTGCCTTCTTATGATCAGGCTCCCTCATCATCAAGTCTGTCAATGGGGAACAATCCAGTTGCCGAGGCGATGGAAGAAATGCATCAAACCCTGTCAGAGGAAGTACTAGAAAAGCTCAGGGAGATCTTTGCCTGGCTAGAACAGGATGCGCAAGATCAGTTCAGAGATCTCGATCACTTTGAAGAAATGCTCGAGTCTGTTAGCCAAGAGCTTCCTGAGGACATCAATGCTTCTCTTGCATCTATCTGTGGCCTGGAGATCCATTATGCGCCCATAAGGCAGGCTTTGAGGAAGGTGCGCTCCCGCCCGGCTATTGAAAAGAAGAGAGCTAGTGCTGAACAAGCCATGAACGAGGCACAATCTCAGACCGATAGCCACAAAGATACATTGGCCAATCTGCAAGCCTCTCGTGATTTAAAACTTGCCAGGAAAGCTGCCCTGGAGGCAGAATTGAGAAGCCCGTCGGGTGAGATAGAGGCCGATGACGGGGAGAATAGCCGAGCTCCCCGAATTGATAGAGAAGACCCAAGAGGAGGCAAAATCGGCTATGACCAATATGAAGCAATGCGATGCGAGCTTACCACCTTGTCTAGTGCCCGGAGAGAGATTATCGGGAGCGAGTGGGATAACTTTTGCCGGACAATATCCAATGTCCGTGGTGTAGTTGCAAAGTACTTGAATATTTAAACGCTTCAATTGATGTATAACCGAATTGGTCGCTCTTGTAATATCTCGTTCTTGCAATTTTATTTCCTTTTCCTTCGCGCTCCTTAAAACGTAATGTCGAACGACCCATTCGGCAAAGAAACGCCAACACCCGAATGGCACTTTGACTCTTCTCGCCCGAGCCATTCAACCGAACACGACTCGGCCTAGAACTCCAAGCGACCCATTGGCGGTACGGTCAAGGAAACCTTTCCACCTTCCGATTTCCTTGGGATATGCACCACGATCCGAGCCACAACTTGAAGCCACGATCCGTCTTGCCGGGCCTATAAATAAAACCGTAGGTGCCCCTAGTTCTCCACAAAGCCTTTAGCTCTTGAACCTTTGCCAATCTCAACTCTTCTTCTTCCCCAACGGTGCACATCCCGAACAAGATGGTACGGCCGCATCAACCGTCGCCGCGCCTCGATGAGGCGAAGGGAGTAGAGCCAATACGCGCGAGGAGGCAATGATCATCGATTTCTCTCCTCTATTTCATCTTTGATCTTCTTCTTGTTTTGACGATCATCTCCCTTTCAGGTTGATTCAGTGGAATCCGTCTCCTGCGCCGGCCAATCAGCCCCTTCCGGATGACTCCTCGGAGTCCGACGGCCACTCCCCGGTGCCCTACGGCAAGCTCGACGCCCTCCGCTTCAAGGAGGAGCTGGAGACCGCCCGACGCGAGTTGGAGGACGTCTCCAAAAAGGCGGGCATAGCCGAGCTGGAATGGGAGGACCAGCGCAAGCACCGCCGGAAACCGTCGATGGTACAACTTTGCAATCAAATCTTTGATCCAACCCGACTTTTGATGCTAATCTCCTTTCTCCTTGCTCCTTGCGGCCGCGACGCCGAGCTCAACCGGTGAAGGCGCCGGGTGGAGCGGCGGCCGGCAAGGTGAACGCCCGCGGTGACACGCCGGCGGAGCGCCTTGCTGCGGTGGAGCACCGCGTTGACGAGGTGGCCACCCATGGCGTTCGTTTGGGCACCACCTTGGGCCTAGCGGCCATGGCGACGCACACGGACGTCGACTACTCCACCGAGCCGCGCGGCTTCCGGGCGGCGCGCCGAGAGGACATCGAGGAGATCGAGATCATCCTGGAGCGCCTTGATGGCCACGGCGACGCCATTGCCGAAATCACTCATCCCCAATCCGTGTTAAACGGACTTTTCGACTAGATTGTATTAGGGATGTTTGAACATCGGCAATAAATAAAGAACTTTTGAATTTTGTGCTTGCACCATGATGATTCCTTTGTATTTGCTCCCGTGAATCTCATTTTTCCTTAAATGCATCCGGGAACTACTTTGAGCCGAACGCGCGAGAACAGACGCCCCTTGGCGCAAAATCCACGAGAAGATCCCCGATTCGGCAATCCATAAGCCTCGTTCAAGCAAAAACCCTTCGTACTTGGGAGAAAACCCCGCCGTTTGGTATTCCAATAGTGCGTCTCGGCCGATCATCACTCCCAATGCACCCCTTCGGTCAATAAAATAGCCTGCTGAGATGCCCTGCAAATCCACTCGCACACTCATCCATCATTTCTCATCTCCTCCCCCGTCTCCAGAGGAAAAAACCCCAAGGCCATGGACAAGGGCAAGCAACCCCAGGAGAGCAGCCCCCCGAAGAAACGTACGATTCGAAGGTGAGTTCTCCCTTGATCTACTCCTCGTTCTCCATATGATCTTGCGCTTCATATTTTCTTCTTTTCCTCTTTCAGCCTTGATTTGCTCCCTGAAGAAATCATCGGGACCGAAGATGTTCCTGAGTACATCTCCTCCGATTCCTCCCTCGAAGCAGAGGAAGCCACGCCTGAACAGAGGACCAGCCATCAACTGCGCCGCCGCGTTCGGCACCTGGAGCACGGCCTCAGGGACATCACTGCCCGTTGCCAAGCCGAGCGCGTGCGTCGCATGGCTCTGGAGGCACTAGTAGGGGGTAAATGCTTCTGACCTTTTCTTGACTTTGTGCCCGCATTTGGATTTCTTGCCCCTAACATCGATTCCTCTGTTTTAGATGTCTCTGACAGGTACAACAACCTGAAAACGACCTGGGACAGCTTGGTGGAAGCCACAAACCATGGTCACCCCCGTGCATTCCAAGTTGTCGTCACGGTGGTCCTGGAACGGGTCGAAGAGGGTGCGGTCGAAGAAGAAGCAAAGAAAAGATTGAATCATACTTTCGCTTCTTCCTCCACGCCTCTCGCTTCCCACCTCCTTGAGGTCCCGATCACCGGGGTTGTTGGATGTAAACCTACAAGAAGCGAGTTGTAATGTAGTTTTTGTGCTAAGGGCAATGCATCTAGGCACCGGCCATATCTTCTCGTTTGTGAATTTTGTTACGAAGGCGGCCTCGTTCTTGAGCGCCGGCTATTTTCGTGTCGGATGTGTGTAACCCTACGCTAGTGATCATCGATCGATCTCAATGCTAGGATAATATTTCTTCAAATATCTTCCATTTATTGCGGCGGAAAACTCTTCCCCTAGCGAAGTTTTCAATATGTATGCATTACCGAGGGACGCATCCGACCACACGAAAAGGCCCCTCCCGGTTAGGGGACCATTTGCCGAATTCACCGTATTTAGTTCCAATCGGCAATAGCGCTTTCCAAACCAAATCTCCTTCTGCGAATTGCACGACTTTTACTTTCTTGTTATATTACTTGGCAACCCGTTGACTTGTTTTTCTCGATGTATTCCAAGGCTCTAAGACGGATCATATGTAAATCCTCTAGCTCATCCATCATTAGGCCATTGTAATCTTTGGAGCTCTAATCTTTACGTAACACCACTCTCCTTGAATCTAATTGCATCTCCCAAGGTAAAACCACGTGGTGCCGGTAAACCAATTCATAAGGAGAGGTTTTTGTAGCCCCATGGGGGGCCATTCGGTATGCCCACGGTGCCTCACCGAGTACCGAATGCCACCTTCTTGGCTTACGGTCGATCTTCTTTTGTATCAATTTGATCATGATCTTGTTAGAAGCCTCCCGCTTGACCATTAGCTTGGGCATAATAGGGAGAAGAGTTAAACAATTTGATTCCCATGCTTTCGGCAAACTCTACGAACTCCAATGACACGAATTGTGCCCCTTGATCGGTGGTAATTGTACGAGGGATTCCAAACCGATAGATGATGTGCTCCTTGACAAATTCAAACATGTTTTTTGACGTCACCTTCTTTAGTGGGATCGCCTCAACCCATTTAGTAAAATAATCCGTAGCCAAAAGCACGAACTTATGCCCTTTACTAGATGGTGGGTTAATTTGGCCAATCGAGTCTATACCCCGACCACCGAATGGCCATGGCTTGATGATGGGATTCAATGCCGACGCGGGGACCCTTCGAATATTTCCAAACCTCCGGCAATCCCGACATCCCTTATAATACTCAAAGCAATCCTCTAATATCGTCGGCCAAAAGCACCCGGCTTGTCTAATAACCCATTTCATACGGTAGGCCGATTGGTGTGCTCCACATATCCCATCGTGCACTTCGCTCATCATGTTCTTGGCTTCTTCGGACCCGGACATCATAACAATACCCCATCTAATGATTTATAGAACATATTGTCATCCGGAAGAACGAATTTTATGGCCTTGTACACGAGCTTCCTAGAGACTTTTTGGGATGGATTCCTCAAGTAATCAACGATCTCTTTCCTCCAATCACCTTCTGCGAGATCCGTCCCCAGCGCACATACCTCTGCAGCAAACGCTTCTTGGTTCTCCTTGTAACCCGAGGCGCTCTGAGCCAACCTGTTTGCTTCTTCGTTATGCTCTCTAGGAATGTGCTGTAGAGTTACCAACGGAAAGCCTTTCAAGATCTCCCTGCATTCTTCGTAGTAACTTCTCAGTGCTTCACTTTTGCACTCGTATTGGCCGTTCAATTGCTTGATCACCAGCTCTGAATCTCCATAAACCTCAACTGAAACGGCCCCGGCTTCCCTCAAATATTGAAGCCCTCGATGTAATGCTTCGTATTCATCTTGATTATTTGTGACAGTGGGCTGTATAGGGATGGAAAATTCAAACATCTCACCTCTAGGTGAAATTAGTAGGATCCCTACTCCCCCACCTTTACCACATGATGATCCATCAAAAAACAAAGCCCAAGGGGTAACTTCAAGTAAATCAATTGACGGATCGCGATGCTCAGTTATAAGATCGGAAATGATCTGAACTTTGATAGCTTTTGCCGATTCGAACTTCAACTCAAATTCTGATAACGCCAAAATCCATTTGCCAATCCTGCCGTTCAAAATTGGCATAGACAACATATGTTTTATTACATCGAACTTCGAATACACAGTGCATTCGGCATTCAACAAGTAGTGCCGAAACTTTGTACACGAGTAGTATACGCACAGACACAGCTTCTCTATAGCCGAATACCTGGTCTCAGGATCGAGTAATTTTCGGCTAAGATAGGCTACTACCCGTTCCTTCCCTTTGAATTCTTGAATAAGGGCCGATCCAATGGTTTGGGTATCGGCCGCCACGTACAACTTGAAAGGCTTATCCACGGTCGAGGAGGGACCAATGCGGTGGCTCCTTCATGTCTTGCTTGATCTCATCGAAAGCCTTCCGTTGTTCGTCGCCCCATGTGAACTTCGATCCTTCTTTAGCTTCGGCAATGGAGAGAATGGCAAAACCTTCTGTGACAAATTTGAAATGAATCTTCTCACGAAATTAATTTTGCTGAGAAGTGATTGCAACTCCTTGAGATTAGTTGGAGGAACAACTTCATCGATGGCCTTCATGCTTTTCTTGCCAACTTCAATTCCTCCCTCGTGGACTAAAAACCCCAAGAATTCTCCAGCTGATACCCCAAAAGCGCACTTGTTTGGATTCATCTTTAAACCATGCTTCCGGTGCACTCCAAGGTCCTCTTCACATCTTCCAAATGTGTGTCATGACTTAGGGACTTGATCACCACATCATTAATGTAGATTTCCACAACTTTGCCAATCAACTCGTGAAAAATGTAATTCATGGCTCGTTGATAAGTTGCACCGGCATTTTTTAACCCAAATGTCATGACTATCCATTCAAACATGCCTATATGACCGGGACATCCGAAGGCCGTCTTTGATATGTCTTCTATTGCCATGAAGATTTGGTTGTATCCCGCATTGCCATCCATGAAGCGATCACCTTGTGTCCGGCTCGCGGCGTCAATCAACAAATCGGCAATAGGCATGGGGTAACCATCTATCGGAGTGGCTCGTTAAGGTCCCCGAAATCTATGCGGACCCTCATCTTTCCATTCTTCTTGTAAACGGGGACAATGTTAGAAATCCACTCTGCATATCTGCATGGCCGAATGAAGTTTGCATCAAGTAATCTTTCAACTTCTTTCTTCACATCGGCCAATACCTCATCCTTGTAGATTTTCCGGGGTGGTTGCTTGTATGGCTTGAAACCAGATTTGATTGGCAACCGATGCTCTACGATAGAACGATCCAATCCAGGCACCTCCGAATAGTCCCAAGCGAAGCAATCCTTGTATTCCTTAAGCAGCTTGATTAATTCCTCCCCGAAGTACGGCCGCAAGTCCGCGGCGATAAACGTCGGCCTTGGCTTATCACCGTTTCCAATGTCAACTTCTTCTAACTTGTCGGCCGACATAAATCCTCACCCCAACTTTCCATCGGTGCCATCTACGGGGTTCTCCATTAAAAATTACTATAAGAGCCGATCGCTTGAATCGGTACGTTGATCACCGCCGACGAGTTCAACGAGACCTTCTCCCCGTCTTTCCTTGAGAAGCAATCAATGCCTTGGTATTCCCGAAAAGCTGGTTCCATGTTCGCAACGCTCACCGAGTCATCTCGCTTGGACAATCTCAATATCATCATCCACCCACTGGATAAGCTGCTGATGCATGGTGGATGGGACGCAGCAATTGGCATGAATCCAGTCCCGTCCGAGCAGTAGGCTGTAGGCTCCTTTATCTTCGATCACAAAGAAGGTCGTGAGCAGCGTCTTGGACCCAATCATCAGATCCACGTGAGCACATCCCTTGGTATCTGAAGGATTCCCAGCGAAGTCATTCGGTATTATGCTTGTGGGCATCGGGATCGCTCGGGCCCATGCCAAGTTTCCCGAAGGTGGTGTACAGCATTATGTTCACCGCCGCTCCACCGTCGACGAACATCTTGGTCAATGGCTTGCCATTGACGTATCCCCTTAAGTACAGCGGCCTCATGTGTCGATTTTTGGCCGGTTTGTCGAAGATGGCCTGCTTGGCTAGCACCAACTGCGCCATCATCCCCTCGATCTGCTCATCATCCAGGGACGCCTCCTCCTGCACAACCTGGTTAGCAGGAGCCATGAACTCGTTCGGCAGAAAATATACCATGCATGTTGGAGCCGAACGCTTTGACCCTTCGGGCTGATCCTTTGGACGCCACACCTGCCTTGTCTGGATCCCAGCCTGCCTCAGCTCGCGGTTCCTCAAGCGCTGAACCCATCTCTTCGGCTTCTCCTCGGGCGGGCGGGCACCATTGTGTTGACGGTGTATTTTGGTGCACCTAGCATGTTCATTACACTTTGGTTTGGATTTGATTATTGAACTAACCCGCCACTAGGCACACTAATCATATAACAAGTTCATCTTTGTGCATGCATTTGGAAGTGTTGTGTTTATGTAGGAAATCATGGACATAAAGGACGGATTCGCAACAAGTTCAAAGGAGCATTCATGGAGTCTTGTTCGTGTTCATGAGCTCGCTGAAATTACTTCCAATGGTGGTGAGGACCGAAGTACTACGAGGAACACCCCCAAGGATTGAAGCGTAAAAGATCAAACTTCATGCAAAGAGAGCCTCCATCTTGATCGCGAGGATAACAGCGTCAAAATCATCCAAGTGGAGGGGGCAAAGTAGACAAGTGCACGAGGACCCACGGAGCAAAAAGGGCGACCGAACCGGGCCGAAGCGGGCACGGGCCGGCCGGCCCGGTCGGATCGGCCCGGCCCACTTCGGGCACCGGTTCGGTCCCGTTTTCCTTGCCCTCGAAGGATCTTCGACCCTAAAACCCCCGACGCGCCGCCAACGGATGGGAGGAGTTTATTCGCACACGAGAAGGCCATCTACAAGCTAGAGAGAGAGGAGGAGGATCTCGGCTGGAGATCAACCACCTCGAAGGAAGCACCCTCTCGTGGAGAAGAAGGAAGACACGGCGGAAGGGAAACCATGATCAACGGTGCCATGACCAGCACCTTGATGGGGTAATCTTCTCATTCGTCCATGGGTTGTAATCGATCGTGAGATGTAATCGCACTTTGTCGGATTATCTATCTATCATCTTGTGTTGAACATACTTTAATGCTTAAAGGTTAGCTACCATGCCGTATAGGGAGTATAGGCCTCAATGCTTCCTTGGATCCATTCAATACGCCGTGTCCATCAAAGGTCTAGTCATGATTACCTTCGCGTAGTGACAGTACGAGAGGAGGGAAAGGGCGAAACCGTGGTCACATCCCCGATAGATTAGATTGGTTTTTCATGTCTTTAAGCGATTGCATGCTCTAGTATCGTAGACCCGTGGGCGAGTGTCTTCTCTCTTGATCGTTTATCATTCTCTCTAGTGTAGTTTAGTTGTTTTTCTAGTATAATAGTTGTTAGGGTTTTAGTAGCTAGTGTGTCGTTGTTGATCGAACGCTTGTAATCCCCTTGCTCCGTGGATTGACAAGAACCTTGGGAATCCCGTGGTGAAAAAGGTGTGGGGTCCGTACGCTTGCGGATCGTAGAGGGATACGTCTTTTATCCGTCAACAAGCCCCTTTTTCTGGCGCCGTTGCCGGGGAGCAAGTTAGTTTACATCGTTTGATTTGCATCTAACTTAGTTTTATATTTTAGTTTATCTTTTATTCGCTATATTTAACATTTATTATCGGAAAAACACTTGTTTCTTTTTTGTTTTTGTTTTTATCTTATTGTCTAGATGGAGTTCGTTAATCAACCCGTGGAAGAACCGGAGAAATCACTAAGGGATTACGCCGGCCCTCGATGTGAAGACATAAAGGTACAAGAGTCGGATTCGAAGCTCGAAGCGACCAAGTATGAAATTAAATCCAAGATCATGAAGATGGTGGCGGAAAACCCATTTGAAGGGATGGTTGAGGAGAACCCATATAGACACATAAGGGATTTCACGACAATATGCAACACGGTGCGTCAAGAAGGAGTTCCCGATGAATGGTTCAAATGGAATCTCTTTCCCTACTCACTTGCCGGCAAAGCAAAGACATGGTACTCGGTTGCGTCCTTTGAAGTTGAAGGCAATTGGAACAAGTTGACAAAGAAGTTTTGCGAGAAATTCTTTCCAATGAGCAAGGTTCAACATCTAAGGAGGCAAGTGATCAATTTTATGCAAGGAGAAGAGGAAGGGATAGACCAAGCCTGGGATAGGTTTAATGAATTAATCGAACAAGGACCAAAACTCGGCTTCACCGGTGACGTACTCTTGCATACATTTTTCTTTTCCCTAACCCCTAGTTGCATGCGACACGTCGAAATGTGTGCGGGGAGGGGATCTCATGGAGAAAACACTCACGGAAGCCGCGCAACTTCTACAAAAAGTTAGTAAAGCGGCTGCAATGCGAAGAGATTGGGAAACAAGACTTGCGGAGGAGCCGGAATTCAATTCGAGGAAGAAAAAGCTTGCTGATTTTTCTAAAGAGGCAACCCCGGAAGTCACAAAAGAGGAGCCAATCATGGAAAAGCTTGAACAAGAACACATCAAGTCAAGAACTACACCAAACGTCGACTTCGCCGCACCAAATGAGATGAACAAGAGAAGCATGTCAAGCGCGAAGCCACTAAGGGAGTTCGAACCAATGGATTGGGTTCCTATTGATTACGGAGAAGTATTCGACAAGAGGAGACCGTTCCCTAATCAAAAGGGAATGGCAAGAGCATTGGAAGTGGATTTCCCACCGGGAGAGGAAAGCTGAAAATTCATATGACCTTGAAACCACCGGTGAGATTTTTGAAAAGCTCTTTGGAGATGATGTGGTGGATCCGGAACATATTGCCGAGGTGAAGAGGATCATGGGGATCAAGCCCGAAGCATCACCATACGCTCGCCTTGCTGAAATTTATTCGATCGGATCCGAAGAAGAAGAGAAGATGACGCCGCACTTGAGTTGCGAGATTAACGGAGTTCAATGCAAAGCTTTATGCGACATCGGAGCCCAAGTAAGTGTTCTATCTTCTAAAATTTACGATAAAGTTCAATACCACAACCTAGACTTAGCTCCAACATCAACGAAATTAATTATGGGAGATGGTAGAACTATCAAACCTCTAGGTATTGCTTGCAACATGAAAGTAAAAATTTCTAGAAACTACATACCAACTGATTTCTTTGTTATTGATGCTTACCATGGTAATTCTGATCATATAATCTTAGGTAGGCCTTTTCTTAAGTTGGTTGATGCCGTGTTAGATGCGGAGAAGGCAAAGTAACAATGAACCTTAATGGAACAAAGTACACATATAACTTTCTTCGTGCCTCTAAACACCTTACTCCTTTTCCTCCCGAAGATGAAGAAATAGAAGAGATAGATAGTCTTTGTTTTGTTGAAACCCTTAGAGACCCGCTGCAAAGAGCGATGGAAAATCAAATAAGTAATCAACAAGATGAAGAACTAGAGGAAGCAACAAAAGGCTTAGAGCCGCATGATGGTAGCGTGGGGGAAGAGAAGTTCGAAGACATAGGAGAAATCAAACCCGAGGAGCCACAAGTGCCGAAGTAGACCTTAAACCTTTGCCCAAGGGATTAAAATATGAATTTTTGGGGCCGGACAAAACTTATCCGGTCATTGTGAGCGACGAGTTGAGCCCCGAAGAAAATGAAGCGTTGCTGATTTTATTGAAAAAACATAGGAAGGTGATTGGATATTCAATTAATGATCTCAAAGGTATTAGCCCAGCCTTTTGCACTCATCGTATACCAATGGAAGACCAATGTAAGCCTGTAGTGGACCACCAAAGGAGGCTAACCCATGCCATGCGAGAGGTAGTAAAGAAAAAAGGTTATCAAGTTACTTGATGTCGGAATCATCTACCCGGTTCCACATAGCGAATGGGTGAGCCCGGTACATTGTGTACCGAAGAAAGGAGGTTTAACCGTGGTGAAGAATGAGAAGAACGAGTTGATACCGCAAAGAACCGTGACCGGGTGGCGGATGTGTATTGACTATCGTAAGCTTAACAAAGCGACGAAGAAAGATCACTTCCCCCTACCGTTCATAGACGAGATGCTCGAGAGGTTAGCAAACCACGCTTATTTTTGCTTTCTCGATGGATACTCGGGGTTCATGCAAATTCCTATTCACCGGAAGATCAACATAAGACAACGTTTACGTGTCCTTACGGAACGTTTGCATATAGGAGGATGCCCTTCGGCCTATGCAACGCTCGGCCTCTTTTCAACGTTGCATGATGGCCGTGTTTTCGGAATTCATCGAAGAGATTGTTGAAGTGTTTATGGATGATTTTTCCGTTTACGGGAAGACGTTCATGGATTGCTTAGCAAACTTAGAAAAGGTCCTTACAAGGTGTGCGGAGGTAGATTTGGTTTTAAATTGGGAAAAGTGCCACTTCATGGTTAAGCAAGGCATAGTGCTCGGACATGTTATATCCGAGAGAGGAATTGAAGTGGACAAGGCTAAGGTAGAGACGGTTGAGCAACTCCCACCTCCTACGGATATTAAGTCCTTAAGGAGCTTTCTAGGCCATGCCGGATTCTATAGAAGATTTATAAAGGACTTCTCGAAGATTACTAAGCCTTTAACACACCTTCTTCAAAAAGATGTGGCTTTCGACTTTGATGAGAAGTGTCTAGCGGCATTCGGACCTTGAAAAATGCGTTGGTGAGTGCTCCCATCATCCAACCTCCGGATTGGAGCCAACCTTTCGAGATCATGTGTGACGCAAGTGACTACGCCGTAGGCGCGGTCTTGGGACAAAGAAAGGAAGGCCGAGTTCACGCCGTTTACTACGCTAGCAAAACTCTTAGTGGGGCACAATTAAATTACGCCACTACGGAAAAAGAGTTGCTAGCGGTGGTATTCGCTTTCGAAAAATTCAGATCCTACATCGTGAACTCGAAAGTCATTGTTTACACCGATCACGCAGCCATAAAGTATCTCTTGGCTAAGAAGGAAGCTAAACCACGTTTGATTCGTTGGATCCTTCTTCTCCAAGAGTTCGATGTTGAAATTCGTGATAAAAAGGGGGTGGAAAATGTTGTGGCCGATCATTTGTCTAGGATGAATCGTGGGCAAGATGATAAAGAGCCCATAGAAGATAAGATGAGAGATGACCACCTCTATAGAGTGCTTGATAAAGACACTTGGATGATCGACATCATTCGAGCAATTCGAAAGATGCCCCTCGATCATCTAGATAAAAACACTCAAAGGAAGATAATTTCTGAAAGTAAGAAATATTTTTGGGATGCACCATACCTCTTCAAGCTTGGCAATGATGGAGTGATGAGAAGATGTGTGCCAAGAGAAGAGAGGCTTGAGATTCTAAGGAAGTGCCACTCGGCGGAGTACGGTGGGCACTATAGCCATTTTCGAACCGAAGCCAAAGTATGGTCGAGCGGATTCTATTGGCCGGAGATGCATGAAGATACTAAAAGATATGTTGCGTCATGCCCCGAATGCCAAAGAACCGGAAACATCTCTCAAAGAAATTCTATGCCTTTGAAATACAACTTGCAAGTCGACATATTCGATGTATGGGGCATAGACTTCATGGGGCCTTTTAAAAACTCATTTGGATTCGAGTACATACTTGTTATGGTTGATTATGTATCCAAGTGGGTAGAGGCTATACCATGTCGTAAAGCTTCTACGGAGGAGTCCATCACTATGATCAAGAACGTGATTTTTCCCCGTTTCGGTACACCGAGAATCTTGATAAGTGATGGAGGAACTCATTTCACCGGGAAGAACTTTAAAAAGTGCTTGTCCAAGTTGGGAATCGAGCATAGGGTCTCCACGGCCTATCACCCACAAACCAACGGACAAGCGGAAACGTCAAATAGGCAATTAAAAAGCATACTCAACAAGACCATAGAAAAGGGAGGCAAGGATTGGTCAAAGAAATTAGACGGAGCTTTATGGGCCTATCGAACGGCGTTTAAAACACCGATAGGTATGACCACTTATCAATTTGTCTATGGAAAAGCTTGCCACCTTCCGGTTGAGTTAGAACATAAAGCCTATTGGGCGATTAAAGAGATGAACCTTGATCTCGATGCCGCGGTGGTGAAACGAAGGATTCAAATAAGCGAGCTAGAGGAGTTGAGGTTGAAAGCTTATGAAAACGCAAGCATATACAAAGAGAGAATCAAAAGGTGGTATGATAAAAGATTGAAGAAAAAAGAATTTAAAGAAGGAGATAAGGTCCTCCTCTACAATTCGAGGTTTAAAACCTTTGGAAAGGGGAAATTGCAAAGCAAGTGGGACGGACCTTATGTTGTGCATTCGGTGTTCTCCAACGGAGCGGTAACCATAATGGATATAAACGGCGATCAATTTGTGGTGAATGGACAGCGGCTTAAGGTTTACTACGAACCCGACGTCGTGCCCATTCATCATGTTGACGTCTTTACCATGGAGGAAGAGCCCGAACGTCCCGCCTAGGACGAAAAACAAGGCACCAACTTCGTAAATAATTTTTCTTTTAGCTTTACGGGAGTTTTTCGCGAAGATTAGCCGGGCCAACTTTTTCCCACGGGCCGAGGACGAAAAAAATAGGGCGGTGTGCAAAAAACCGGACCGGCCGGCCCCCGGCGGGGGTGGGCCGGCCGGCCCGTCGGATCGGCCCATGGGGGGGCCCGACGCCCGATGTCCCCCGAATTTCGCCCGAATTGCTCCTTTTTGACTTCCTTGTTTGGTCGGAAAATTTTAAGGGAAGTGTAAAAAAGGAAAATAAGGTTCCCGGTGGCTTTTCTCTCGGGACTATATATTTGGCCGAATTGGGAGCTCAAGAATCAAATCTTTCAAGCAATGTGTTGCACCCTTGTAGCAGCCATTGAGCCTCCAAAAAGCTTAGAGTTGAAGGTAGAAGCCAAGAAGCCATCGATGGAGGAGGCGATGCGATGCGAGGTCAAGCTACCCGTCAAGAGGACCGCACGTATCCGTTGCGGAGGACGTGTCCCGACCGGAGCTCTTGCATCTCGCCACCCCGTCAAAGGAGAGAAGGTCCCTACACCCGTTCGAAGGTCAGCACGTCTCCAAGGCATCAAGCGTAAGGATTACAAGGAGATGTCGCCGGAGCCTAAGGAATATGGGGATAGCGACTACTCCGACGATCGTAGCCCGAGCTCGTGGGCGGCCGCCGTAGAGATGATGATGATTGGGATGAGCATCCTTATGAAAGGACTCCGAAGGCCCCAACGGCGACGGCAACGGCGGTGGCGAAGGCGACAACAATGGAGGTGGCGACGACGGTGGTGACAACGGTGGAGATTATGGCAACGACGACCCCTTCGGATTGCATCCGGTGTCTTTGTCGAGTTTGCGCGTCAATCCATCGCAGCTCTCTACGCGTCGGCCGACGAATGTCTTCAAACCATGGAAGCGATGAAGCGGCGTATGGAGGACTTGGAGCGCGTAGTTGAAGATGACTACAAGTTCCTTAACCGTAACGTGCGCAAACTTTTCGGCATGGTTGGAAACATGAGAGGCAAGTGGTGCAAAGCTTGCTCGAAGTACCATTAGATCTAGTTTTCCCCTGTGGTTTTTGTAAGATACGACGAGGACGTCGTATGTTTTAAGTGTGGGGGAGAGCTAGCTCGCTAGCCTTAGCTTTTGAACTTCAAGTTTAGGTTCGGTTTAATCTTCGTATGAGAGTCTTAGTGTTTTTAATGAGTCTTTAGTTTTCGAGTCTGTTTTTAAATTTTTTGCAAGTGTCTTAAATTAGTGTTGAGTCAAGAAAACCAAATAAAAAGAGTCTTATATATATCTTCGTGTTTTATGTATTGGTTATCTTTATTTACTTGTTTGTCTAATCTTCGATTCTTGATATATGAACACAAGTATGTGGTTTGAAAATCGTTTACCGTGGTGCTTAGTGGAATCGCTACTACTTAAAGTACCCATACCGCACTTCGATCTTGAGCTTCACATGCTAGTTGTGCTATGTTCGATGCTAAAAACTGGAGGATTTCAGTTCTGAAAATTATATTAAAACCCTTGTAATAAAGGTTAGCAAAACCTCTTTTTCCAAGTTGAGAGTATGAAAAAATTCCTATCCAAAGCCAAGTTTATTTTTTTCGCTCCACTATAAGTGTGATTAGCACGATGAGTTAGGCTAGGACCCTTCTCTCTTGGTGAGTTTTAATTTCAAGCAATGATCATGTCCTTGTGCTTATCTTTTGTTGCTAGCCTCGTCATTTATTCGGTTCATGACTTTCATAACGAAAGTTATGTATATCACCGGATTCCTTACCCAACCCTATATATCTCTTTTGAACATCGTATTCCTTGAACACAACCTATTTTCAAAGTTTCGTCTCGTCTCTAGCATGATTTATTTAAAAAATTCAGATTGTGCATGCGAGGAAAGTGAGAATTGAAAGCTTTGAAAAGTTGTCAAGAGAGAGGAAAATAAAGAGAAAAAGTATGTGTATGGAAAAGAAAGAAAAAAAAAGAAAAAAAAATCATATGTGAATGAAAGAGGAAAAGAAAAAAAAAAGAGAGAAAGATGAGTTAGCAATGAAGATATGAGAGGGATGGATCAAGTGAAAGAAAAGAAAAATAATAAAGTGTAAGGAAGGATGTCACGTTGATTGTGAGACGAAACTTTTACTCTATTTCCAACCATGTGCAATCCGACAACGAGGACATCATTGGTGCCTTGAAGTCACAATTTTCTTTTGCCCTTGCACATGTCCACCATTCTAAATCTTCCCATCCTTGATATCCCTACATGTGGTTAATTCTCATGATCATTGGCTTCGAAAGGTAGACAACCATTAGAGGAAGTTCTTAGTTTGACAATACTTGTGTTGATTGCGCTAGCCCTACCTATAGCTCCACTTTTACATGATATATGAGAGATTAATGGGAGGTGAGAGTTTTATAAAATTTGGTTAGGATAGACACTTCATATGAGTGACTTGAGAGAGCTTGGAGAAAGGTTTTTGTCTAATACTTGTTGCGGGAATTTTTGTTTTGAAAACCATAAAAACCCTCCGATGGAAGCAAAGAAGTAAGTATGGCTGAAATTGAAAGCTTCGAGTGAAGAGTTTGAGTTGTGGGGTAAATCTTGACGTGGTAAAAATTCTAAACGCCCATGTTTATGTTTGATTATCATTACTTTGTGTTTATGTATTAAAGATGAAGGGATTGACTAACTTGTGAAGAAGGATAAGTGGTACACGATTACACACCTTGGACGAAGTTCTTTTACGAGTACTTGCTCGAGGACGAGCAAGAGCTAAGTGTGGGGGAGATGTTGACGGTGTATTTTGGTGCACCTAGCATGTTCATTACACTTTGGTTTGGATTTGATTATTGAACTAACCCGCCACTAGGCACACTAATCATATAACAAGTTCATCTTTGTGCATGCATTTGGAAGTGTTGTGTTTATGTAGGAAATCATGGACATAAAGGACGGATTCGCAACAAGTTCGAAGGAGCATTCATGGAGTCTTGTTCGTGTCTATGAGCTCGCTGAAATTACTTCCAATGGTGGTGAGGACCGAAGTGCTACGAGGAACACCCCCGGGGATTGAAGCGTAAAAGATCAAACTTCATGCAAAGAGAGCCTCCATCTTGATCGCGAGGATAACAGCGTCAAAATCATCCAAGTGGAAGGGGCAAAGTAGATAAGTGCACGAGGACCCACGGAGCAAAAAGGGCGACCGAACCGGGCCGAAGCGGGCTGGGCCGGCCGGCCCCGATCGGATCGGCCCGGCCCACTTCGGGCACCGGTTCGGTCCCGTTTTCCTTGCCCTCGAAGGATCTTCGACCCTAAAACCCCCGACGCGCCGCCAACGGACGGGGGAGGAGTTTATTCGCACCGAAGGCCATCTACAAGCTAGAGAGAGAGGAGGAGGATCTCCGAGTGGAGATCAACCACCTCGAAGGAAGCACCCTCTCGTGGAGAAGAAGGAAGACACGGCGGAAGGGAAACCATGATCAACGGTGCCATGATCAGCACCTTGATGGGGTAATCTTCTCATTCGTCCATGGGTTGTAATCGATCGTGAGATGTAATCGCACTTTGTCGGATTATCTATCTATCATCTTGTGTTGAACATACTTTAATGCTTAAAGGTTAGCTACCATGCCGTATAGGGAGTATAGGCCTCAATGCTTCCTTGGATCCATTCAATACGCCGTGTCCATCAAAGGTCTAGTCATGATTACCTTCGCGTAGTGACAGTACGAGAGGAGGGAAAGGGCGAAACCGTGGTCACAACCCCGATAGATTAGATTGGTTTTTCATGTCTTTAAGCGATTGCATGCTCTAGTATCGTAGACCCGTGGGCGAGTGTCTTCTCTCTTGATCGTTTATCATTCTCTCTAGTGTAGTTTAGTTGTTTTTCTAGTATAATAGTTGTTAGGGTTTTAGTAGCTAGTGTGTCGTTGTTGATCGAACGCTTGTAATCCCCTTGCTCCGTGGATTGACAAGAACCTTGGGAATCCCGTGGTGAAAAAGGTGTGGGGTCCGTACGCTTGCGGATCGTAGAGGGATACGTCTTTTATCCGTCAACACATTGCCCCTTTTGCCGGATGTAGTCGTCTTCATCCTCCTCTTGATCGGCCCACCGAGATCGGCTTGACGCTTCCTGGGATGATTGATGATTTCAATTTTTTGGCGCCGATCCCCGTTAGGGTGGATCCTTCCAATTCTCTCGTGGACGGATCGGCGATTGGCAGTCTCCTGCCTGTACTCAACATACCTGTCACTGCACTCAGGGTAGTTCCTCAGCGTGGGCAACTTCAAACCCTCGTTCCAACAATGCCTGAAGAATGCACACCCCCAGTGCGCGCGCTCCTGCTCGCGCGTGTATTGCTCCAGGTCCCTTCTGTGTGCCTCTTCTTCAGCTCTGCGCTTCTCCTCCTCATATCCGCGCTTCGGTAACGCTCTTTTTCCATCCGGCGCGCCGCCACTTGTTGAGGAGGATGCGCGTGGTCACCCCGGGCTTGGCTGCGGATGACTCCCCGATTTCGATGTGGCTCTTGAGTATGCGGGGGGCTTCACCATGCACTGTTCCCGAGTCACTTGGCGCTCGGGTCCCTTTGCTCCATCTTGTCTAGCCCTGGGCGAGGTCGGGACTTTGACCTTTCCCTTCTCTTCGGCGGTCACCATGTTAACGAGAGAAGCCCACCATGTTACGAGGGAAGGGGTGACCATCCCGGCTTCATTTTATTGTCAAATTTGAGGTGCCCCTCCTGGATGGCTTTACGGATCCTCATCACGAAGACCACCGCAATCGTTGATAGAGTGCGAATCCGTCGTGGAAGCCACGGTAACGTTTCCCTTTGACTCCATCGGGCCGAAGCATGGAATGCCCTTCGGGCAACTTGATTCGGCCTTCCTTAACCAGGAGCTCAAATAACTTGTCAGCTTTCGTGATGTCAAAGTCATAGGTGCCCTTGGTCCGTTTGACCTAGCGCGATTCATCGTTAAAGGCTCTTTCCCCCACATGATTTCGGTGCGGCCACATCCGGTTCATCATCGGAATCCTCGATCGGATCGGTCTTGTCTAAGAACCGGTTGTAGATGTCCGCCACATCATCTTGTTTGCCAAACACTGGCATCCTTCTTGAAGCCATACGCACAGGTTGCTCATCAACGATAGCTTCCGAGATAGGCGGCCCGAGGTTTTCAAACTCCATCCCAAACAATTTCTCACGCACGGTCGGAAGCATCCCGGCGGACGGCCATGTCGGCCAGTGGTCATCCGGCAAGTTGAGCGAGAAGCACATGCCTTTAACCTCCCCGAATCTCCGAGAAATTCCAATGGCGTCTCGCTATGTCTGCGCTTCGGGGTGGCAAGATCAATTAGCTTCTTCTGCGAGGCTGCCGCTGAAATAATGGGCGTGAAATTTCCGCTCCAAGTCCTTTTATCCGCTAACCGACTCAGGGGGCAAGGACGAAAACCACTGGAATGCTGGGCCTGTCAGTGATGCGGGAAAGTATCTGACCCTGAATGTTTCCTCGAGTGAGCATTCTCCGAGCCGCATCGGGTAACGAGCAATGTGCTCCACCGTGCTTGTATTGTCCTGCCGGAAAATTTCGTGAACTCCGTAGGAGGCTTCACCCTTGGCGGAAGGAGGACGTTGAAGTACCACTGCGGGAACGGCGGCTTGTAGGCTGGTCCCCATTTTTTGCTTGAGGCCGGGCGATTTTGCATCAACTCGGCCATCTTCCGTGCCGGGCGTCGTCCTCTTGTGCGCCGCGGCACCGGCGCGTAACACTCGGGTGTGGGAAAGCGTCAATGGCACCGTAGTTCCCCACTTCGTGATAGCCTCCGCCGTAGAGGTTCCTTTGCAGCCAGTTGCTCGCCGGAGCAATCCTGTGGCCGGAAACAAGCGGGGCCCCAGGCGAGCCGAACGCCAAGTCCCCGTACGTAGGCTGGTACGGGTTCGGCTGTTGCACAGGCTGACTCGTGCTGCCCTGCCGTGGTGGGCCGGATTGGTTGCGCTCCTGAAGCCTGCGGTGGGGGGGGGGGGCCGGCTGTCCCCCAACGCCTTGTGGAGGAGGATGGAAAGCTTGACTCCCGGCGCTGCGAGGAGGAGGGCTGGACCGACCGGCTCCGTAATGGTGCACGAGAGCTTGACTCGCCCAATTCCACGGTGCCCCCTTGGATGGGTGCTTTCTTGAATGCCTGCTCCATGCACGGGCCAAAGATAGCCACCATCATCCGCTGGAACGCACCAAGGAAAGCTTTGTGGTGCTTGCTCAACATGTAGTCTGCAGATTCCCGGGATGCACGCATGCACTCCTCTCTCTCTGGCGTGTTGTGGCGTCGCTCTCTCCTGGTAGCGGCACCACGGGCATCTCGTTCTTCGGGTACGGTACGCCACTTCTATTTTTTTTGAAGGACGGCGGACATTTCGCCGGAACCGGTCCATGGCGTCCGGAGGCTGCGCCGTGTTCGGGAGAGAGGTCCTCAATGTTGACGTTCATGATGTCCGCGATTTCGGGCATCTCGATCTATTCGGCTGTGTCCCACTCGGGCGTGCCAAAAAGTGTGTTGACGCAAAACGTGCACCTAGCGCCAAACACACGGCAAGCCGAACAAGGCGGCTTCACACGCGCGAAGAATCACGAGACGTGCCGGTCAATTTTTCCCGAAAATTAACAAAAGACAAAGCGATTAGATACCAAAGTTTGGAACTTGCCGGGTGGTACCGGAGCACGGTTCCATATTTACGGCTATAAAGCCGGATGGGATGACACATAGCTATAGAAAGCTACTGTCAATAAGCGAAAGCCATTCGGGAACTTATAAAAGGAAAAGTAACACTGCCGAATGGATGACGCAAGCATGACAGTAATCGGTCTTTGTTTGAGCAAAGATGCACGCGCACGAGGTCATGACCGATCCCCATGATAACCAACGTTAAATAAATAGATAAAGTAAAGCGCGAACGTAAACATGTAATAAATAAGCATGCATAGATCCAAAGCACTAGTCTACCGCATGTCTAAGTACTTAAAGATCCGTCGGGTACGACACCAAGCAAATCTATCCACCGCATGATACAACTTGCATGAAAATCATACCACTTTCCACGAATAGATCTATCCACCGCATGATACAATCTAAATATGGAAAGCTAAAAGCACACGTTAGTTAAAGCATGCATTACGCACGTGTTCTACTCGTGAAGAAACATAACCGAATACGGCTGAGAGTACCGATCCGGGATCCATGAAGAAGGAACGAGCATTACCAAGCGAATAAATCTATCAGATTGATTTGAAATCTAATCCACCGGATGACTAGCTCCAAAGCAACCCTAAAAACCCGCATCTACCGCATGATACTCGGCTCTTTCAAGATTTATACCAACATTGGCAAGCTTGAACCCGCAACACGTAACAACCTAGATCGATTCGGTCTCGACTATTGTAAAGCACAAGGTCCACGTGCTAAAACACGAAATCTACTCATATAGGGATCACGAGAGGGATAAAGCCGATCCATACCCATCTAGATTGGGCAAAAGGTGTTACATGAATTTAAACATGAAGTAAAACTCAAAGCAACACGGGGTAACTTAATGAATCTATCGGATCTTGCCAAAATCCAATAGAGCCGATAACTAGCTTCAAGCTAGATCTTAGCCTACCGCATGGCTCATGACCTAACAAGAAACCCTCTTGAACCAAGCTTGAATCTACCGCATGACACGAAGCATGGTAACAAGACTACTTGCATCAGATC
The DNA here is from genome assembly GCA_947561735.1 of Cenchrus americanus. Taxonomy (NCBI): domain Eukaryota; kingdom Viridiplantae; phylum Streptophyta; class Magnoliopsida; order Poales; family Poaceae; genus Cenchrus; species Cenchrus americanus. The sequence goes on from OX387243.1 coordinate 109,213,838, forward strand.
TAAATCCATCGCATGATACTAGACATGATACAAGGTTGCCGGTACTCACGGAAGTCGACGGATCGATGAACCCTCTCGAAGAACTCGACGACACGACAAAAGGACTCTAGGGCTTGGCGTAAGGCCGGTTTGTATTGAAGAATGGTTGTTGTTTGTTACATACATTTAGGGCTCATATTTATACCCTGTCAAGTACAACTTCGAATGGATTCGTTGCCTAACTTATCTCTAAGCTTGATCGCCTATCCATCCATTCGTCCTTCCTTCTTGAGCCACGTCACCGTCCAATCCCGCAAAATCGGCTCAAGCGTTCCCTTGCCGAACGGGAGCAAATAGCCGACCGCGAGACTTCTTTGCCGAATACATCCGAAAAAATCCTTTCTCTGCTAGACGGACTCTTCACCGAGCTGGACCCACAAGTCGGACTCCCTACCAAATTTTGGTGTTAACAACGTCACCGTCCAATCCCGCAAAATCGGCTCAAGCTGTTCCTTTGCCGAACGGGAGCGGATAGCCGACCGCGAGATCTCTTTGCCGAATACATCCGAGAAAAAACCTTCCTTCCGCTAGACGGACTCTTCACCGAGCTGGACCCACGGGTCGGACTCCTTACCAAATTTTGGTGTTAACGGGATGATCTTATGATTCGTTGTTGCCACCTTGTGAGGGTCCGCCGGCGTTTGCGCGAGTATGGTTGGGCTGAGCCAGTAGCTCGGCCCGAGTACGGTTGCGGCCGAGGTCTGCGCTACGACTTGTAGCTTCGTTGTCGCGGTTCCTGCCGGGAGGAGGCTGGTTGACCCTGTTGTCGACTCGCATGAAGTAAGCGTCTTCTGCGAGCTTGGCGATGACTTCTCCAGCGCGTATCCCCTGAGCCTAGCGTGCGATCGCTGTGATCGACATGAGGCATTGCTCGGGGGTGGTGTGTACCCTGCTCTCGACTTGTTCGAGGGCCTCTGTAAGGTTGCAGATGGGTAAGCTGTCTCAGAGACGCCGGCGCCGTTCGTTCCGCCTTCTGTTGCGCTCACGTCGAGCGTCCCTGCTGGCGTCGGTCTCTTCCGCGGGTGCTTCGACGGACGGCTCGTACGCGGAGATGTCTTCAAGGTACCGGTCTTGTGCCGTCCACGAAGGCCCTGGCGTGTCGCCGGCAGCCATGAAGACTTGGCGATTGGGTTGCCAAGGCCCGGAGTCGGAGCTCCCCACCTCAATTGGAGTATACGAGTCAGCTCGAGCGAGTGGTGTTCCCTCCTGGAACGGGAGCGAGTCGAGGTAGGCGACGTAGCATGAGTCCCCGCTTATCAGGTCGGTGGGCTTGCGGTCTGGACAATAGACGAATCTCCCGGCGGGTGTGGATGTTATAACTAGCCCAGAAGCCGGCCCTGATAAGGGTTGCTGAGTAGTGTTGTCTCCGGACTCAGAATCCTCAGGGTCTGACCCGAAGTTGAACTCGTACGCGGAGTCCAAATAGAAGCCAGAGAGGGGGGTGGAGTCTGAAGCATGGCCGGGTACGGTGTCGGAGTCCGAGTTGTACTCGGGTACGGGCTCCTTGCCGGCCCGGCGTGCAAAGGGAGCCTCCGTGCGGGCCCTGCAGAGGTTGCGGGGACCACGCGTGGAGCGCTCACGGGGTGGGGAGACCACATGCGATGGCTGAGCAGCCGGCTCGCACGCTGTAGCCCACAGGGACGTCGAGTTCAAGTTGGAAGCGGATCCGAGCTCGAAGTCGGCGTGTTGGTCGAAAAGGGAAATTTCGCCGAACTTGCCGGCGAGTTCGCCCGTGACTACTTCGGGAAGCGTCACGAAGCCGGTCTCCGGGTTGGGCAGCATGGTGAGGCGGCGTTGGAAGGATCCAGCGCCGTCAGCAGTGCAGACCTAGGTGCCGAAGACGAAGGTGTCGCCGCGGTTGAAGGCGACGGTTGGGTTGATGTAGACAAGAGCCGTCGAGTTCGCCATGTGATCTCGGGCGAGATCCCCTACCTGGCGTGCCAGATGTCGGTGTTTTAGACCGGCAACCTACTAAGGGGAGTACCCGAAGTAGATGAATGTGGCCTCGCCGAGATTGGTAACTCGAAGGAAGAGACACGTGGCACACAATTTAGAAAGGTTCGGGCCGCGAGGTGCGTAATACCCTACGTCCTGCATGATGCGTAGCTCTGGATTGATTGGGTATGATTACAAGATGATGCAATCTTACGCCGTGAGATGAGATGATCAAGAGAGGGGTCCCTGCCTTGCCTTATATAGTCCGGGAGGCAGGGTTACAAGTCGGTTTAGGGAGAGAGTACTAGTCGAGTACGTCTAGGAGTCTTCCATACAGTGCGGGACATGTACAGCTTCCTAACCGAGTACTTCTCCTCTGTAGTCCTTGTGCTTCACGCCATCAGGTACCGTGCAGCGCAAGTCGGGTAGTCCCAGGGGCCCACCGAGTAGTCGGTCCTGGTACCCACCGAGGCAGTGGGCCCAGGGAGGTCCATACGACATAGCAGGCGGTCATGTTCTTCACCGACATCGTCTACCGCTTCGGAGTGCCCAACTCCATCATCACCGACAACGGGTCCCAATTCACAGGCAGGAAATTCCTAGAATTCTGCGACAAGTTCCACATATGCGTGGACTGGGCATCCGTGGCGCATCCGCAGACCAATGGCCAAGTGGAACGCGCCAACGACATGATCCTACAAGGCCTCAAGCCCAGGATTTTCGACCGACTGATCAAGACTGGTCAAAAATGGCTTCAAGAGCTGCCGGAGGTTGTGTGGAGCCTCAGGACCACCCCAAGCAGAGCCACTGGGTTCACCCCATTCTTCCTAGTCTACGGCGTGGAGGCTATCCTCCCCACAGATCTGGAATACGGGTCGCTAGAGTTCGAGGCTACGACGAGGGCACCAACCAGCGAGCCCGCGAGGACTCGCTGGACCAATTGGACGAGGCCCGAATCGTGGCCCTGATGCACTCTGCAAGATATCAGCAGGCTCTAAGGCGCTACCAAGCTCGGAAGGTGCGGCGACGAGACTTCAGCAAGGGGGCCTGGTACTAAGGCTACGCCAAGACAATCGAGGCCGCCACAAGCTGTCACCCCCATGGGAGGGACCCTACATCGTGGTGAAGGTGCTCAAGCCCGGTACGTACAAGCTATCCAACGAGGACGGCGAGGAACTCACCAACGCTTGGAACATCCAGCAGCTACGTCGCTTCTACCCTTAGCGAGGATTCCCAAGTTTTTTGTTGTAAATTACATGCCCAACACCCCAGTTGGCAATCTAGATGTAAAAATCAACAAGTCAATAAAACAAATGGGCAACTCGGCTTTCCCCAAAAAACCAAGTCACCCTCGGGGGCTACTGCGGGGGGCATCCCCCCCCCAAAATGGTCCCATTTTCTCGAAAAAAGTTCGCAAGCGCGCTAAGTACGATTCGACCTGAGCCTCAGGCGGATTCAGGCAGGGCACGGGCGGCCAAGCGGGAAGGATGCGCGAACCAGAGATAGCCTACGCCTCCGCGAGGATATGGCCCTTCTCTCTCGCCTCCGGCCCAGCGGGCTACTCGTGAAAATGAACTTCCCCAACCTGAATTCACCCGGGCAAAGGAAAAAATAGAACAGCGTGGCAAGTGAAATAAGAAGCACCACTTACATTCAAGTGTTTCAATATCTCAAAAAAATACTTGTTCATTTACACAGCCACACGGCCCGGATTCTAACACTAAAACAAAAAAGGGCTCGGCGCCCAGTGATCTTTCAGGCTTGGGGCTCGCCGGCATCACGGGCATAGGGGAACAAGAAGTCCACGAAGTCTTCAGCGAGCGTCTCGGCGGTAGCGGTGGCAAGCGCGTCCGTGCGCTCCATCGCCACTTCGTCTTCAACGCCGACTGGGACGACGTAGCCCGACGTTACGACCTCGAAGTCCACCTGGTAGTGGGACCCCACCACGCCGAGGGCCTTCTGGATGCCTAGGTGAAGGGCGCGGCGCATACGCCTCAAGACGTGCCTGCCGAGGGCACGCAGGCAACTTGCCAGCGAGCTCCCGGCCTGCGCTTCGCCCTCCTCGACCGCCTGGCAGGTCTCGAGAGTAGCGGCCCGCAACTCACCCAACTCCTGCTCCGCGGAGTTGTAGGCCGCGCGCACGGTCTCGGCCTGGGTGGCCGCATGCCCCAGGGCGGTCTACAGGCCTGGAAACCACAAACGAGGAAGATCAATATGGGAGCGAATCCCCGAAGGAAAGATCAACAAAGCAGAGAACGAATCAGCAAACAAAAACCGGACGAAAACAAGCTTACCTTCAACCTGCTTCTTCTCCACCTCGAGGGACTGGCGCATCTCCTCAGCCTCGCGCTGTAGCTTGAGGTACGAGGCCTCCTTCTCCTCGAGGGACTGGCGCTGGTCCTCGTGCGAGATGCTGATCTGCACCAGCTCCCCGTTAAGGCGCGACACCTCCTCCTCCTGCTTCTTGAGCGTGGCCCGCGCCTCCTCGAGCGCCGGCACGCTCCCGCCGGGAGTTGGCTCGGCGCTTCCTCGCACCCCGGGCGCCCCGCTCGAGAGCGGCCCGAGCCTCGACGAGTGCGGCCCGCTCCCGACGAAGCCGGATGTCCGCCTCTTGGCGGGTGGCTCGCTCTTGCCGGAGCCGCTCCTTTGCCGCGGTGAGCGCGGCGGCCTTGTCCGCCGGGGGTGGTCTTCGGCCCCTCGGCTTCCTCGAGCGTCGCGCGGCCCCGTTGGAGCCGGGCGCGGGCGGCGACGACCACCGCCTCCCATGTCGACGCGAGAGAGCGCGCCACCTCCGAGTCCGCGAGCCCGGCGCGGCGCGTCGTCTCGCTCCACCGGCCGCCGTACGCACCCTCTCGACCGCGGAGGGCGCCTTCCACGGCCTGGGTGCCCTGCTCCGGGGCCAGGTCCAGCAGGGCCTCGGCCCTGTACGCCAGCCACCGGTCGGGTGACCTCAGGGCCTCGAAGAGGGCGTCCAGGGCCTCGTACTGCCCCCGGTACCAGTGGAGGTCGGTGCCAAGGGGGTCGAGGGCGACGTATTGCTCCCGGGCTCAGCGCTCCAGCTCTTGCCACCAACAAGCGGAGCGAGAGGGACGGGCATCAGAAAAGACATGAACAAAGAGAAAGTAGGGGAAGGAATTGCGAAACTCATCTGACCTGGAAGACGCGCCACGCCGGACCGCTGTGGATCCACAACGCCTCGTTCAGCGCCCGGTTGAGCGAGGCGCCGTGGTCGTGGAGCTCCTCCCAGAGCCCCTGCTCCGCCTGAGCATCGGTGAAGTAGGCCGGCGGGGCACCCGGCCTCCTCTCGCCCTCGCTCCGGTGTGTGTGCCGCGGGTCCGACGCGCGATGACGAGGGCCCGGCGCGTCGCGCGGGCGCCCCGGCGCCGCGCCGGCGTCGCCCCCGGCCACGAGTGCCCCCGCCGAGGCCTCGGGGGGCCGACACGGGCACGCTCGCCCACCGGTCCCGGCCGGCGGCGGGACATCATCGTCGTCGGGGATCTCCACCACCGCCGCCCCCCGGCCGCCGGCCGCGACGGCACCGGCGAAGTTGGCGGCGCGGCGATCGCCGCGGCCATGGTCGCCACCGTCATTGGCGCCACGGCCGCGGCTCCACCTTGGCCGCCACCGCCGTGGCCCCCCGCCGGTCGCCGGCGGACCGCGTTTCCGCAACCGCCGCCGCCGCCCGCCGCGCCTTAGCGGCCGCCGGCGGCCGGCCGGCACCGTAGTTGTCGCCACCGCCGCGGCTCCATGGCCTCGGCCGCGCCGTGCGAGCCGCCGCCGCCGCCGACGTCGTGCTCGTGGCCGCCCGCGATGCCCTCGACGAGCGCCGCCTGGTGGGGACGGCCGTATCCGTCCTCAGCACCTTGGCAGGCGCGAGAGGAGGCACGATGGGCGCCACCCTGCGAGCACGGAGACAAGAAACTTAGGCCCTGGCCAATCTAAAAAGCGTGATTAAGGGGAAGTAATCGCCTACCTTAGAGAGGAAAATTCTCAATTCCTTTTCCTCGGGGGCTCGGCGGATGTTGATGCCGCCACCGGTGTGGCCGTCGCCGCACCCCCGGCTATCTCTGCGGCGCGCGTCGCCTCCCTCGTAGGTTGCCTGGCGGCGGGCGCTCCTGCGCCCGCCCCAGGCGCCGTCTCTTCTGCCGCTTCCGCGGCTCTGGGTGAAGGGGTGAAGGCTCCCACCTCTCGGGGGAGCCCGGCCCCCATCACTTCCCTCCTCCTCGCCTGACGACGAGTACTCCTCGGTCCCAAGTGAGGAGAGCCCCTGTTGCTCGCGCAGCTGGAACTCCTCACTCCTCCGTTCCCGGCACTCCCGCCACCGGATGCTCCGCTCCCTCCTGCGTGCCACCCGCTCCTGCTCTCGCCGCTGCACCGCGCGCGCTTGCGCTCGGGCTCGGGGTGTGGGCGGGTCGGACTGCGTGGCGTTCACGGCCCTTACCTGCAAGGAACAAGCGAAACATCAAAATACGCCGACGTCCCGCGAACCGGCAGAACAAGGGGGCAGAAGTCCACCTACCAACGGGCCGACGGGGAGCATGGTGAACACCCACTGGGCCGCGTCGTCGTTCCAGCTGGACCGGAGGGCGATGGCGCGCCGCGCCCGTGTGGCAGCGTACTCCCGCGGGAAGAGGTCCAACATCAACCACGACTGCGCCAGCACGACGGGGTCCGCGTCCTCGTGCATCTCGAAGATGCGGAGCGGCCTCTCCATCAGGAGGACGATCCGCCGGTGATGGAGATTCGCGAGGACGCACCCTGCGGTCAAGCCGTCGACCGCCAGGGCCTTCAACGCGGCCAGGAGCGAATCCAGCCGCACCTGGTGCGAAGGCGGGGACACCCCGTGGTGCCAAGAGTCGGCCCTCTCCTTCAGCACCTTGCCGGAGTAGGGGGGAAGGCCGGCGCCGTCGTTGCGGAGGTAGAACCACCCCCGCTCCCACTCCGCATTATTGGAAGTCATCGTGCAGGGGATGTAGAGCTCCCTGCGCGTGTTCCGCAACGCGATCATCATGCCGCCGGCGCGCACCGCGCGGCGGATCTTCGGCTCCAGCGTTGTCAGCGTGTGCAGCTCCAGTTGACTGGGATCCCTAGGAAGCCCTCGCACACGCCGACGAACGTCGCCGCCTGCAAAATCGCGTTCGGCGTGAAGTTGTGCAACTCCACGCCATAGTGGTAGCACAACGCGCGCATGAAGCGACTCGCCGGCGCCGCGAAGCCGCGCTCATGGAAGTGGGTGAACCTGCCGACATAGCTGTACGGCGGGTTGGGCTCCCGCTCGTTCGGCTGCAGCACGATCCACACCGCGGGACGCCCATCTTCGTTCACCGCGAGCTGGCCGGCGGTCACCAGCTCCCTCAAGGAAAGCATCGTCGCCGTCGAGCGCGGCCATGGCAGTGGGTCGATGATGGTGATGGGCTGAGGAGGAGCCATGCGGATTGGCGAAGGAACGTGGAGCGTGGAGCGAGAGCAGTGCGACGGCGAGAGAGCAAGTGCGGCTCTGGGGCGGAAGCGCAAGGGGCGAGGACGGCAAACGCTAAGTGTGAAGGTAAAGATTCGCCTCGCCTCCCTCCTTCAGATTTATAAATCCAGGGAGCTGTGCTCCCTGGAACGCGCACCCCACATCCATTAACTGCAGGTGAAAACCTCAGTCACTGACGGGCGGGACCCACCACGACTGAGGCGGCCGCGCACACTTAAGGCGCGGCAACCAAAGAGCCGCGGCAGGCCGTCACGTCCGCCTGCCCACGTCATTAAGGCGCGGCAACCGAAGAGCCGCGGCAGGCAGTCACGTCCGCCTGCCCACGTCGCCCACTACGCGCGCGGCCACGGCGCTCGAAAGGCACGCCCGCGCGCGGATCGCGCCGCGACTGCGCGCATTAAATGGCCCGATCCCTTACCCAGTAAGGATGACCCTCAAGCGGCCTGAGCCCCAGGCTCGAAAAAACCTGAATCTCGAAGAGTGCGATTACCGGCCAGTGGTCTCGAAGCCCGCTCAGCGTGAACGAGCACCACAGGTGCCCTCGATCTACGAAAAAAACTGATCAGCGGTTCGAGGGCCAGCCCGGCTGAGAACCCTCGAAACCTGCAGATGCGAGAAGATGGGGGCACTTAGCTGCCGCCCCGCACGGCCCTACTGATCAGGGGTTCGAAATCTGACCCTCGAAGGGTTCGAACAGGTGCCCCAAATCACCAGAGTATGGGACGACGAGGGCGCGCGCATTCGAGCCTTTCCTCGAGCCCACCGGCTCGAGGGCGCCCCACATGTCATGTTCGAGAGCCAGCGAGGGCAGCTAGTCGGGGGGATCCCACCAAGGGAGAGCTTCCGCGCCCTCGGTCCCTAGTGAACGGGACCGAGCCCCACCTAGCAAACCCACGCAAGCGCTTTAATGGACGAGTCTCCGGACCACGAGCCTACCCTTATCGAACGGGGCATGGGCGTCCACTTCAACCACCCACTAACAGCTCAACGAGGAATCCACAATCCGCGACCCGATCGATGGGGGTTGCGGAAACCTCACCCTCCGTCCCGCGGAGAGACGGTGAGGGCGCGTTTAGAACAAGACGGAGAGCTCGCCCCGATCGCCTCGAATGGGCCCAGGCTCGGGGGCTCGACGCACGGCTACACCTCCCAGGGTGCACCGAACACGAGAGTTACCAGTCGCGCGCGTGTGACCGAAGCCGGCTGTAACATCGCTGATGCCGGTTGAAACAAATACCACGCCCACTGGTAAAATTCCGCGAGAAAACTCCTACAGGAGCACTCACGCTCCTGTAGAGCTTCGGGGAGTAGACCCGCGGGTCCGCTGACGCGGCCCCACGGAAAGGCATTAGCAACCAGGAGGGAAGAACGTCCTATCGCGAGCTCCAAAGATTCCGCGGGTACCGAAAGGTACACCCACAGATGCTCGGGGGCTACTGTCGGGGATAGCCCTAAGGGTCCCCTAAATAACCGGGGAGAAACCCGCTTAAAACTTGCAAAAAACGCAAAACGCAAATCGACTTGCACACTTAAAACACATACACAGCACAGCCACGACCCTGGTGGTCCCCGCGGCCCACCAGTGTGGCACGGCGGATACCCCTCGAGTGAGGTTCGCCTCGCTCGACGGATAGACGCTCCCTCGGGCGGGGTCCGCCTCGCTCGAGGCCTTCACGCCCCCTCGGGCGGGGTCCGCCTCGCTCGAGGGATCAACCCCGCCCCTCGAGCGAGGTCCGCCTCGCTCGAGGGCTGAACGCCCCCTCGAGCGGGGTCCACCTCGCTCGAGGGCACCCACGCGTACATTCTCCACGCTCCCGCGCGCACATGTTCCTGCACGCGCGTACGAGCATTTAATGCTCTGATGCCGCAGGGTCGCACCCCTACTCTGACACGCCTGGGAATCACGCCCCGGCGCTGTTCTGCCAACTCCCGGGGGGAGGCCATCCCCGACGATGTTCAGCACTGTGCGGCAAGGCCGGTGTCAGCTCCGTGACACTGTGTCGCCTACCCTCGTACGGCTAACACGCCGCGCCCTCGAAAGGGGGGCCGGCGGCACCCTCGAATATCTTCTACGTGCTTATACAGGACCACGTCGTGACGTCAGGCCGGCGGGATCGGTCATCCCCGTTGCTGTCAACCCTGTGCGGCCATCCCCGCCACTGCCGCACCACGCCGGACCCTGTGGCAACATCCCAGCGCTGTTGGGACGTACGGGGACGAGACATCGCCACAACGGCCACTGTGCCACGTACGGTCCCTCGTCAACGGCACCCTCGGACCGGCCCACCACGGCGTCAGTCAACCAACTGCTACGACGCCGCCCTCGAAGCCGCTCCTGTGCGAGCACAGAACGCACCACGACGCCTCAACAGGAGCAGGATTCGCTAGGACGGCTGTCAGCTCCGCAGCACCGTTCGCCATACCTCTACACGTAAAGAAATAGTGCGGCATGCATGTAAACTGCCCCCTCCTTGGCCTATAAAAGGAGGGGTAGCCCCCAGCTGCAGGGGACAGACACAGGACGACGGATAGCGATCACTCACACACTCCCCGTCTTCTCCACGATATTGGCACTCGCCTTAATCAACACCTCTGGGACTTGGAGGCCACACCTCCTCTCCCTCTTCGCTTGTAGCCACCCCTCTACGAGCACCACGGTGCAAGTAATACAGTGCCCCGAGCACGCCACTGCTGGATGTACGGCCCCGGCCGGAACCAGGATAAACCAAGTGTCCCTAGTTGCTTAGCACCGGCCATCGAGAGGCATATCTCAGCGCTCATTACTAGTTAGTGTCGGGACTACTTTTCGCACCGACAGGTTCATATTTAATATACTAGACCTTTTGTTCTTATGATGATTCCCAACCCTTATTGTAACAAAACATTGGTTATGATGGAGATAGCATAAACCATTCGAGTGTGTGGGAGATGCTTACAAAGTGGTTGTGAACTTGTGATCCCATAAGCATGATAATTGTAATGGGGGTTACCTTATACTTTTTTGAGCAATCAGAAGAACTCTGCAAATTTGGCTTGACTTTTGCTGCATGCCTGACTGAATGTGATAATCAGAGAGTTAAATAAGCAGAAGCTAGCAGTCACTAGAGTAGAGAATGAAAAACCATGATAGCCGCAGGACCCATTCCAGAAGTGCAGTTGCTCATGAATACACTAAATATGACTCAAATCAGGTTTGATTCATGCGATAGTTAAACCATTGGCTCCTCACAATAGAAATCCAATCCAACAGCAAGAATTCTACTAATTTTGAAACCATTTGCTCTGTTTTCCTCTACTGTAGTTTCTTTCCAACATATTGCTTGTGAAAAGTAAGCTAATAATCCAAACTTGTCAACTTTTCCAATTGCTAATAGAAAAGAAGGTTTATCTCCTACATTTGTATTCTCAGCTTTATTATGCTATCCGAAATGCCAATGATGAATCGTATTCTTCAATGAAATATCCAGAGGTCACTAGTGATTTGAATATGATATATAAGACCCAATTCTGAAACTGATTGTTTTAGCAGTTCTATATGTAGGTTGAATCAGATAGCTTCAGCCTAAATTCTTGAAATTGCAATCCAGATAGCTGATTCAATGCCGATTATATTTGATCTAGTCTAACACTTGCTCTGCCAAAGAAATGACCAAATAGCAAGGAAACAGAAAGAAGCTCCAGTTCCAACAATAATTGTTGAGATAAACGACATAAATTCAGATTTGTCTATTAGCAAGTACTCATCATTATTTTTTGGTTTTGATCCCAGAAATGGGAATGCACTAGATGGAAGATTAAAATGAGGGGTTGCAGATCAACGTTCATAAGGAAGAATTGACTAATTTCTCAAGTTTGCATAAAACAAAGATGACATCATAAATTGTGTAGTGAAGTTGACTCCAGGAGATCAATAGCATAATTACCAACAATACTAAATAACAGAATGCAGCTTGGCTATTCACAAAAGCTAGGGTCTGATTAATCGTGATACGATGATTATCTAGATTACAACTGGAAATTGAGATAAATAAATCAGTAAGGGGACTAAAAGTTATACTAAATCGGGAACCATATTATGTTAGCACAGGTCCTAATGAAGGACAGTATGATCCCACGGTGTGTGCCACTGTTGGGATGTCAGAATCCCAGACAAAATAAGATGTGTGTCGAAATGATCCGACCTCCTCCTCCCAGCCTTTTTCCGATAGGAGGTGGGTGTTTATCTTATTTCCACTGGTGGAGTTTTAAATTACAAACATGTTCCTAACTTTCACAAAGAAGTCCTCAAATTTCATTTCGAACCTCTTTTATACATAAGGGGGTCCCTAGGCCTCCTAAGGCGCACCCCAACAACGGTGGCGCACAACGGACCTCACCGGCGGCAACGTTGGTGGAGAGGGAGGTGGTAAGCATACCATAGACCCATGAGCAAGGTATTGCTACTTCACTTCGTGCAGCCCACCAAACATTATCTCAGTCCAACCAGCACCATAGGGTGCCAAATGACTAACAAGTTCTCTGCACCTATTGGGTACTAGGATCAAGCCCGTGCGTTGCTACGGGCGATAAAATTCAGAATCTCGATAACAATCTAAACAACACTCCCAACAAAATCTAAGTGCATTGAAGCTTCAACAGTCGAACAACATGCAATGAAGCAGACAAATCTAAATGCCGTCACAATGCGAGATGAAAATTAAAAAAAGACTACAATTGTAACATGCTATTACAAAACTCCATCTGTTTAAAATTAGTATACATATTAGTATTTTTATAAATCACAAAAAAAGATAGGGCACTTTTTACCCTTGTAAACCTTAGAATCATTTTTACATTCTTACATATTGTACTTTTCACCAAATTAGAGAGCTGACCTAGCAAAAGGTCACTCTTAAATCCTTAAAATATGAAAGCAACGTTGTAAATTACCTCTAACTCAAGGCATGACCTTTTTAACTAACCCTGACTATGTGTCCTAAATCCGAATTAACCTAAATCCCCTTGTGCTCTTGACAATAGTAACACCGAATATTAAGTGGCTTCAGCTTTGTCAAAATAATAATACAAAAACCCTGCATGACATTGAGGCTTGATTTTGGCCCTCATCAACAAAATTGTACAATCATATGATGCACTCCCTCGATTCAAAAATATATATTATCATGGATCTTTAGCATATTTTCTTGGCACCCTTGATCTATTTGAAAAAAGTGATGCAAAACGAAAAAGGGTCGAAAAATTATTTTCAAAAATGCTGGCATCTTCTCATGTATAGATTATTTTCATGCACATTAGTGGTTATTTTCATTCATGGGGCATATATTTTGAACGAAGGAAGTGCAAACCTTCCATGGAGCTTGTTTAACAGTAGCCTGCAGGTAACAAGCTCAGCAAACCAGGGCTGGATCAAAGAAGCATATTTAAGTAGTTAATAAAACTTGTTAAGCTAACAGACTGTCGTCTTAATATTAGCACTAATAATTGAATTATAGTAATTACAAATCTGCATTTTATTACATGGTTCATATGTGTGCAAGATGACATGAAGAGTTAGGCTAAGTCATCAGACACTTGGAATCCAGCCAGTCCATGAATGCATAAAGCTAGACTTGCACTAAAAATAAATATGCAAATATTGCACAAGTATATTCGACATATGTGCACTTTATTTTCGAACAAGAGAAGATGTAATTGAAACTATAGATGGGAGCATATAACAGTGAAGGATTTTTTTATGGGGAATGCATTGAAAACAAAAACAAAGTGTAGCAACCTGTGAATTAAGTGCTGCAATATGGCAATATGGAGTATGCATTATATAGCATTGCAGAAACTCAGCAAAACTGACAAGAAAACCAACATTCTACAAATAAATGAATTTTTAATAGATAAAGTATTGATGAGTAATGGTCCAGTTTCTCGGTAGCGAAAGTTCTACTAATAAGACATAAAATTATTCAATTCAAAGAGAATTATCAAGATTTAGGAACAAATTATTCTAGAGGGAGTTGTTACCTTTGATCTAAAAAGTTAATGTCATCCAATGCCCCATAAGGATGGATTTAGAAGGAACTTTGCTATCCCACTAATATGTAGCAGAATCCCTTTGTCAATGATTAGCTCCATCATGCCATAATTCTCAGTCTGGAAACATTGAAATGAAATTTGTTAATGATCAACAACTTACACTACAAGTACCAGATAACCAGTTTCCATAACTACTTTTCCAAGCCCCTGCATGCCACACCTCCACATTGGGTCAATGGCTGTTAAGATGGCCATAAAAGACATGGCAACACCACCTAACCATTATGAGGGACTGTCCAGTCCAACTCCGGTCAATCAAAGAGAACAAACCTGAATGCAGGAAAGGCAATTGCTAACTGACAGAACTTAGAAACAAAAAGTAGGTAGTGTAATTTGGAATGATACTAAGGAACCCTCATAATTTGAAGGTGTTGGACAAAAACAATTGTAGATAACATGTTTTCTGCCATGCACAGGACACAGAATATCTCAACTAAAACAATTAAGAAAAAAGAACTTGACTAAAACAAATAAGAAAAAAGCAAGAACACCTTATCTCCTGAGGTTGTTGACCAGGGGCAGGATGGCGACGGCTTTGGTGCTTTGATCCTTGCCGCCCATCGCTTTTTGGTCACTTTTTTTTGTGAGTCCATAGGGGCAGGATGGCGACGGCTTTGGTGTTTTGACCCTTGCCGCCCATCTGTTTTGTCGGTCACTTTTTTGCGAGTCCATCCGTTTGGAGTATTGTCAGTCACCTGTCATGCACTGAAACTGTGAAACAACAAGCCTTAACAATTCACACAATACTCCAAGCATATGGACTATTATTGTTTCAACAATCATGAAAGCAAATACTTTCAGAGAAAAAAAATGTTGGAAGCACATACCCGAGAAGCCACAACTGGGTTGCAATCAGGCGTGAACAGAACACGAATGGCATCATACGAGTTTTACACATTAGTTTGTGCTGCCACAACACTAATTTCAGATTCCAGTAAATAATTTCTGAGCCACTTTTCAAGATATCCATGATAATCATTTTGGGCCCCTCGCTTTGTCTGAACTTCTTGGTGCTTCCAGTATCCACAAATACAAAATTCTTGACATTGGACAATAAATTCAGATTTAAGAATATGTGTCAGAATATGATTTAGAGCAGACCATTTGTTTCCCCTCATCAGTTTGCAGTACATAATCAAGCAAAATAAGGTAACTAAATACACATAGCACTACCAATGAAATGCCCCAGGGCATTGTAGGTCATTTCGTAGTTGCAGCATTATATTTGAAATAATTTACAGAATGGAAATTGGTTATACTAAACCCAAAATCATCATTTGAATGAATAAAGCGATTTCTTGGTGATTTTATGAACACACCAATTTCAATTTCAGCATGCACAGAAAACTCAAACAATTCCTGCAACCACACACCTCTTGGCTTGGACGTGATGAGCAGGTGATCATGAATCCACAATAATTTGACCAGAGAAAAAGGGATGAGAATGAGAAGATGCATCTTAATGAATTTGCCCTAACGCATGTATAGGAGGTCAAAGCTTTACCTGGTATGTTGTAAATTAAACATGTTTAGACTATATATCTTGCCTACACGGACCAACCCTGAAATGACAATTGAATGTATTTATTAAAAGATAAAACATAAGATTGACATCATCAATGTATATATAGATTACTCGAGTCTTAATCTCGCGGAAAGACTACATGACGGGCACCATAATCTGCTCAAGGCTAATTAGATACCTGCTGCTCATCCTAAACCTATTACTGGAGTCTTTAATTGCATCACAAATTAAACAATACGGATTACAATGGGCATGCTGAGAAAGTAATCAATTGTAAACAACTTAAATTTACACCAAGAACCCAACCATAATGTGCAAGGCAACATTACCTCTGTAGCCACCGGAGCTCGAGAGCCAAAATGAACTAAGCCAAGTTCCAGCATGGAGGGCTTGTTGTAGACGCAATGAGCACCACTATATCAGCTGCCTGGCACTCGACAATCAACTTGGGCTTATTCTCCACGCTGCAATCACAACATATGGGAATTGTAAAACTCCCAACTCTTATCTTCTACCTCCTGCAATATAATGGTAACCAACGCTAATAGCATTGGACATATATGGTCTCCAGTTTTAAGATTGTATGATAATTCGCTGCATTACTAATTTTTGCAGCACAAATTTACACTAAACGAAGTATACTGTTCGCTCCAATGGCCAAATTGCCCCATGTATCAGTTTATCCATGAGAGGCATCACGCCATCATTAAACACACAATCTTCAAAGGTTTATTTAAGATAGAAACAAAATTTAAGAACCATTATTGCCTAAGGCTATCACAAACCCTAATATGATCTGTAGATGGGCACAACTCACCACGAACGTGGGAGGGACGACAGTTTCCCTAGAGGTTGTTGGATGAGGACCTTGGGGCTGAGCGGTGCGGCGTCGTGGCTGTCAATGGGACCTTGATCATGAAATAATTGAAGAACTCCAGCCTCATCCTAATTCGAACAACTGCATAAACAAAAACAGAGGATGAGAAGAGCACAAAGCATTGGAGGAGGAAGGATCACTGAACTGAAAGGCATGGTGTGGGATCGAGGGGCGAACGGCAGTCGACGGCGGCAGTCCCGGAATGCGACGGCGATCCCGGATGGCGGCGACCCCGAACCGACAGTGGCAATCTCGGACGGTGGCATTGTCGTACGGCGGTGCCTACCCAGGATGACGGCGACGACCTCGACGACGTCAATCCCAGATGGTGATGGGGGGTCGATTCGCGGGGTGGCGGCGGCAGTCCCGGTCGGCAGCGAAAACCCTAGCTTCCCCCTGCTTTGCGGCGCGCCACCGGAGATGTCGGGCCGACGGAGCCCCTGCTCGCGATGACACCGCCGCGCGACGGCGGCCGTGCTCGCGGCCGCGCGCCGCCCGCGATGGCACCGCCCGCGACGACGACCCTTCCCGCGGTCGCGCCGCCGCGTGGCGCCACCAGAGAGGTCGGGGCGAAGGGAACCGAGGAGCGGGCGGAGGAAAGCCTCGGGGCGGAGGGAGCCGAGGAGCAGGTGGCAGCGAGCCTGGCGGAGGCGAGGAGCAGCGGCGGCGAGCCTGGCAGAGGCGCGACTTTTTTTTTACCGAAGAGATGAATACGAGGGGGCGCGGGTGCCACGCGAGGGTAGTGAACATACGTTCACCGGAGGTGGGAAGTTCGAACGGAAAAATTCTCCACTTCATATTTCTCCGGCGTGTCTCCTAGCCGCGTTTAACAAACGCGCCAACTGCTGCCGGTGGGTGTGGAAGGAGTCGCTGGGGTCGTCAATCCAAAGGACGCGCGCACTCGAGAGCTCACTCTAGTCAGAGAAGCGGCGGGCGTCGTGGCTACTGACGGATTCGCCGGACACATGGCCGGCAGCCATAGGCTGCATCACGACATGGAGAGAGACGGGAGCAAAGGCGCCGTACAGGCTAGTCGACGCCGGGTACAGGGGGCTGCTGCAGCCTTTTGACCCCATCGGGGCGGGCACCGGCACCGCTGCGCATCGGTGGCCATGTAGGTGCCGCGCATCGGTGGCCATGTAGCGGCGCACATGCCGCGGACCGCGGGGAAAGATCCCCGCCCCGGCGGATAAAGAAAAGGCCCGGCGCGGCAGGGCGGGAAAAGAAGACGGATGTCACTGTGTCGGCCAACCACCCGAGTGCGGAGTGCCCCTACTCCGGCTTTGCCCTGCCGGCTGCCGCCGTGGATCAGTGGCCAAGCCAGGTGATCGATCTTTACAGCTGGTAATTGAGTATATATGTGCTCAAGCCCCGAGTCCGGATCGAGCAGTTTTGTTTGTCCGCAGCACACTGTGTTTCAGAACAGCACATTGCGTCGCCGAAGCCTGTCCAGAGCAGACGCCGACGCGGCACATCGTGCAGGATAAGATGCTGGCGCAGGAGATCTGGATCAAGAGCTTGGCCAGCGCCGATCCGTGCGTGCGACCCACGCGCAGCAATAACTTGGAGAGCCGCCGCAACGCGGGACAGCTAATGTGGTTTGAAAAAGGCCGGACCGGCAGCGATGGGATGGGATGGGGTGCTGCTTTGGCCGGAAGCGCCTGTCAATCCATGCGGGCTCCCGCCCGGCCGGCTCCGGCTGGCGGCGCTGTTCCTTCCTCATCTCCGGCTGTTCCGTTCTCTTCTGTTTGACCGCGAGCAGCGAGCCGGGGGCCGTGCGTGCCTTGATTACAGATTACGCATCGAATTGGAAACCCTGCTCGGAGGCTATCGGTTGGCCGCCGCCTACGGTGAGTAGCTGCTGATAGAAAATGTTTACTCCTAGGAGGCTAGGATAGCCGCTAGGATAGCTTTATGGAAGGCTGCGATGCATGCAACTGATGCAGGTGAAATTTAAAAAGAAACAGAGGAAAAGGTAAAGGAGGATTGGCCGGTGGGTTAGCCGCGTGCTTTTACCACTTTACCGGCACCCAATCATGCGAGTAACCGACGGAATCTCGAACCCACTACGCCAAAAGCAGGGCGTGTCTTGTGGAGTTGTGGATTGGGATTTTAAAATTTACAGCGCGCGGGAAGGGAGTCCAGGTTTTTAAACCATGTTTTCGCTTTCGTAGCCCGCCAAGTAGAACTTTCAGGTTAACAGGGACATGGCTTTAGTTTCCTTGTGAAAGTGCAGAGGTTAGAGTTACTGTCAGCTTCAATTCTTCATTCACGCGAGAAAAGTTGTCGGCTTCAATTCTTCATTCACGCGAGAAAAATTGCTACTCTTACTATGAAATCTGCAGTGCCCCCAATCAGATCATCCGCGCGAGAAAAATCGGTAGAAATCTGCAGTGCCCCCACGCATCACAAGAGCAGGAAACCTCGCTAAAGAAGCAGAAAGAATAACCAAAACAGGCGAAAGCCCTGGCTGGGAAAATGGCGTTTATACATTACAGTACAATATACTCTTTCGATTAATCACCGGTCGAAATGAAGAAGATGCTGATGGTGCTGCTTATAAATTATAAAGCTGAGAGTGGGCGGGAGAGCGTACCTTATACGCCTGCCTCCTCCATTTTCCCACACGGCTTAAATTCCTTTCCCCTCCCTTCCCCTCATGCCCTGTTTGCAATTAGGGTGGCACACATCACGTGCCAGCCTCACTCAAACACAAACACTCGCACATGAGCGCTACACCTAAAAGCGCGCCCCCAATGATGCTGATGATACACAAGCCCAACGAACACGATGACCCAGAGAACACCGACGACTAGCCGTACTGGTAGCAGTAGTAGTAGCATTGCGGTAGTAGATGAGATCAGACGAAGAAGGCCGGCCGGGTGCTGCCAGCCAGCTCCAATTGCTGGGCTGGCACCCGGCCCGGTCGATGGAGCGAGCAGCAGCTTCAGCTGTACTGGACGAAGGAGCGGTAGAATGTGTTGGGCCTCCAGTTTGCCGGGATGACGTTGCGGGCGACGAGCGTCTTGCCGGACTCGTTGCGGATGCGGATGGAGAAGGGCGCCTGCATGCGGTGGTTGGTGTCCATGCGCCAGACGTTGCCCCAGGACTCGCGCATCGGCGTCCACCGCCCCGTCGCCGGCCCGCGCGCCGTCTTGGACTCCATCAGGTCCACCTGCACCACGTCGCCGTCGCCGTCCTCGTACTCCACCAGCACCGCGAAGTAGACGGGGTTGGAGTACTCCTCCACGTGGAACCCGATCTTGAGGCCCGGGAACTGGCACGGCACCCTGCAAATGCATCCACCCCCACCTCAGTTTTGTTATTATTGCAACGAGACACAGGATAATACTACTACTGCCTCTGCTAACAAGCCTGCAACAGTGGGGGCCCAAGCCTTGTTTATTGGCTGCTGCACGCAGGCAGGTGGTGGTACAAACGAGAAATGGGTTTGGGCGGTGGCGTGTTGCAACAGTGCGCGCAGATACGTTGGGCTGGGCTGCAAAAGGGGTGCGCCCACTAGTAGCCGAAAATGAACATGTTGCTGTGCGGCAGCGCAATCAAAAGTGACCTTTGTCAGCTGTGCCACTTTTGCCGCACATGCGGTGTCCGGGGCGCGGGGCAGTAACGCGCGGCGCGGTTGGGTCGCTGTTGGCTCGCCCCCGCTTCCCTACCAAACTTTCACTTGCCGCGCGCCAGCGAATTCAACAGCGAGTTTGGAGGGAAAACTAGTAGTACTACTACTACAACCGCTGCAGTGTGAGTGTGAGGTGCCTTCTACTACTTCCGGTGGCGGCAGAACAGAGCAGAGCGGAGCCGAACAGACCTGGTGAACTCGATGTCGATGATGCCGGAGTGGCGGAGCTTGTCGTTGAGGCCGGGCTTGGCGAGCCTGCCGAACGCCGTGCCGCTGAGATCGAAGTGGTACTTGGACACCGGGTAGTAGTTCATGTCGGTGATGATCACCGTCTCCTCCCGGCCGGAGCAGGACTTGTCCTTGGTGCAACGAATCTGCCAGATCCACGAAGAAGGCAAGCGTCAATGGCCGGCCACTAGTAAATGACGTCGTCACGGAGGACGCGCACATGCAGGCGGGCCCCACCCACAGCGCTCTTGCGTTTCCGGAGGACCGGACTGGACTGTACGGTAGCGTCCTCCTACTACCACTACTATAGATTTTTTCCTTAACAATAACAAATGATTGTTTCGACAAAAGAAAAAATTATTCTCAAAAAAAAGAAAAAAACAATTTTTCTACAGAAGGAGGAGGGGAACGAAAGAGTCCCAAAGTTGTTTTTGGATTTTTTTTTTACCTTGTAGCAGGAGCCGCAGCCTTTGCCGTCCTTGAACAGTGGCTGGTTGCCGCAGGAGCCCATGGACATGAACGGGTACTGGTTGGTGTGCTTGAACCCGCACGCACCACCTAGGCGAGATTCGAGAGGGAGATGTGAGCGGCATTGCCCAGATCGACGAGCGGAGGCACCAAGAAATGCGTGGAGAGGGGGGAAGGAAGAGATCTCGGAATGCCGGTGGCTCACCGTTGTCGTCGGGGCCGGCGCCGTTGGGCTGGCCGTACCAGGTGGCCCGGGCCTTCTGCCAGGGGCCCCAGTACACGGCGGCGTCGCTGGTGTTGTAGTTCTCGGTGCCGGCGGCGTCGAGGTCGCCGCCGGCGTCGAGCTGGGCCTCGCGGCAGTGCCCGCCGGCGAGGAGGGCCAGGAACACCAGCGCCGCCGCGGCGGCGATGGGGAGGGAGGCGGGGGCGCCCATGGCTTCCTCTTCTGGCTAGTTAGGCAGTGGGCGGCAGTGAGTGAAGAGTGCGCGCAAGTGGTGGGTGGTGGTGGCCGTGGTGCCGTGTGGGCCTATTTATAAGCCAGATGGGCACCGGCACGCGAACGGGGGAGGGGGGAGGCCGGCCCGGAGGGGGGGAGCTGGGCCGGGACCGGGAGCCCTGCGTGTGTCGTGTGTACGCGCAGTGCGAACTGAGGGAGAACGTGCCATGTTTGGGGCGCACATGGCCCTGGGCTGTGGGCTCAGTCGACCGAGCCGGGCCCGAGCGCCCCGGCCTAGCTCTGCTCTGCTCCTCAGCTCACCACTCTACTACCGCTCGTCTTGCCACGGCAGCGCGTATTAAAAGCTGGCAGATGAAAGTTGGGGCCGGCCGGTGGATAGACGGACCGACGGACGGACGAGAGTACGAGACGGCGATGGACGGAGCGGCTCGCTCCGACGGCTAGCTAGCTGCCATTGCCGCGGTTGAGCTGAGCTCACGTCGTCGCGGGTCAGGTCAGGTCATGCCATTGCAGTTGCAGGCAGAACGGACCGCCGGGCGGGGTGGAACAGAACAAGGCAAAGGCTCGCGCTCCCACCTCGGCCCCGGAGCTTCTCCCGAGAAAGATGACTTGTTTTGGGGTGTCGGCATGTGCCAGCGGCACAGGAAAAGGCTAGGGGCGGGGGCGGCCTCCACGGCTCCACCTGTGCGTGCGCAATGTGCATTGTCTGGCGCGCGTTACTGCGCCTAGTTGGAGCAGATTCCTGGGGTTAGGTTGCTTTGCTTCACCTTCGTTCTTTGGCTGCTTCTCCCTGGAGATGGACGGATGCCGCCGCTTCTTCGCGTCTTCTGCTTGTGGTTCCGGTCTTCTTCCCGTTGAGCGTGGTCGCCTCGCCTGGATGTGATGAGAGGAAAAGACCCAGTTTGCGAAAGCCGCTTGACTGATTGGACTTGGCATTTCCGATCCGTTGGCACAACTCCAACGAGCTGCAGACCTGCAGTCGCGGCACAACTCCAACGAGTAATCTTCAGGAACGGCTTGGAGGAAATGCCTGCATTCTAATTTCTATCTGCATGCATCAGTTGGGCAACGACAGTCAGTTCGTTACGTCGCGGGGGGCTGGGGCGCATGCATTGCATCCGGTTCCCTCCCTCCCACCCACTCGTCACTCGTGTTCAGACACCAAAAGTTTCAGAACCTGACAGCTTAGAGCTAGCTTCACTCGTCTCTCAGTGCTCGCCGCCTAAACACCCTCTTTTCCCAACGTGATGTGCTGGGCTGCGCTGGGCTCGCGTTGCGCTCCAGTTCATGATCTTTCGCGCAATAATTCGCGAACCCCTAGCTAATCCTGCCCAAATTCGATGTGACAGATGCGCCGATCAGCGAAAGCGGAAAACACCCCCAGGCCAAGGCCAGCAGGGATCTCTCTCTCTCTCTCTTCAGTGCCCTGCGCGCGAGAGCACACCCCCATGCCGCCTTTTGACTCCATTTGTCCGATCTAGCGTGTCATCCCACATGCATGCCCGTAACCGACCGCAACGCATCTTTTGACCACTGCCAGGAACTTAATTTTGGCTGGCAACCAGTGAGGATTAGGCTGAGGATTTATTTGCCCCCCGGCTGGACGAACTAGCTGAGCGAGAGCATGCATCATGCATGATGCTGCCGTGGTGAGCCAGCAGATTGGCTACGCATCTTACCCCTGACGTGGCAAGTACCTGGGCCGGTCTACGGGATTAATGAGGTGCCAACCCTCTGAAACCGGCCGCGGCCGGGGCGCCCCATCTGACCCGGCAGGCCGACATGGGTCTTCCTCGATGATGCTTCAAGGACACGCACGCAGGGGAGGGGACGAATGGACGATATCGATCAACAGAAAGAAGCCAGCTTCTAGTAGCATTTCACCGGCTACAGACGCGATGATCATCCGCCGGCCGGCGCAAGCACACACATCGATGGCGGAATCGCTTTTGCGATCTTTGCATGTATATAGCTCGTGAGCATTGTGTCGATCGGTTGGGTGACTTTCTGGCTTCTTTTTCGGGAACGATCGGTCGATATGATCCGGGTGGGTAAGCGCTGTGCAGGTGAGCAATGATCCGGCTATCTGATCCGATCACAGGCACCTAAGACTAACTCCGGCATCCTTGCCGATCTGCATATGCAAAAACAGCATCTGTAGAAAGGAGAGAGACGGACCTCCGCTGCAAAACGAGTTGCGTTCCAGCCATTATGCGCATCCCCTGTTGCATACTGCAGGGCGGTGGGCGGTTGGCTCCCGCGTGCACTCTGGATGAGACCGTCTCCAACAACGATGCGAACGCGGATCTGCAAAAACACCGGTTTGCAGCACGGGGAGAGGAGATTCACATGCTGCAAAAGAAGAAGCTTTGCAGCAGCAAAGCGCATCCCTTGGCGCATCCGCCGCGGCCGTTGGTTCCGCGCGCGGCCGCCGCACCACCGAACTCGAGCGGCGGGGTGGAGGAGGCCGGAGGCGCGGCGGCGAACCCGCGGCGCTCGAGGGCCGCGGCTGCTCCCGCTCGAGCTACCGGGGCGGCGCGTAAGGACTCCGCCGCCCGCGCCGGCCGGGGGCCGCACGCGGGGACTCCACCGGCTAGGATGGCGTGCGGGGACTCCACCGGCCAAGAGCGGCATTGCGGCCTCCCCGCGGCCGGGCGCGACGGATGCGCCCTCCTCCGCGGATTGAGCGCACCGGACGAGCCTGCCGCACCGCGCCCGGTGGAGGGAGCGATTCACGGCCGTGCGAGTGGGCGTCACGGTCGTGGAGGTGGCGGCGATGCGATTCATCCCGTCCATCGGCTTCCCGATGTGCCACGGGAGGTGGGATCGAGCTCCTTTACCTCCATCGGATCCTCCGCCCCCATCTCTCTCTCTCTCCCTCGGATCGAGAGGTGTAGGAGAGGGAGGATATCGTGACGCGGCGAAGGTGAAGGAGCGGGAGGACGTCGCGGCGAGCTCCCTCCTTCCCGACCGCCCCCTCCATCTCCGACGGCCTCGATTCGGTCGCAATCGCTCGAGATTCGCACGGGTGCTCGAATTCATAGGTCAACGGCGAGATCCGCAGGGTGTAGAGGAGGCAGCACAGCATGCGAGAGGCGGCGGCGACGGGGAGCAACTCGGTGACAGAGATGAAGGAGAGGATGCGTGGTGCAGGAGGAGGTCGGCGCGCGAAGCAGTAGCGAGGAGGCAGAGGCGACCCGACGGGTGGGGAAGGAGGAGGCCGAGGTGGGACCCGCTGGCGGTTGGGATTGGGAAAGCCCCCAGAGCCCCCGAGAATGCAACACCGCCGCCCTTCGACCGCAAAACGCGAGAACCCGTTGCGGCTCTTGCCGGAGCCGCTAGAGTGCGCGCCCGATCCGCATTTTGCGGATGCTTTTACGACAAAGAACCGATGGAGACGGTCCGATGGCGGAAGAGGCTATTGATGCTTCAGATATGCGTCGCCGATGACCACGGGAGTATGAGGAGGAGGAGGCGGGCGGTAGGGCTGGTGACTGCAAAAGGAAGATTGTCGCCGGTAGCCGGTCAGCTGGAGGGGGAGCAGAGGAGCCCGCCGCAGGGGCGAAGCCAGCACAGAATTAACCCTGGTGCACAACTGAAGAAGTACATATGATTTTCTTAAAATATAAGTTAAATATGAGGATGTTTAGTGGTAAAATGTCTTTTTACCCTGGTGCCTTGGCACCAGGCAACATGAACCTGGCGCCGCCCCTACCGCCGCTGGAATCCCCGAGACGTGCGCGCTGGATGCCGCCTGCAGTGGCCTGGAATGGACGCCGCGTGACCACCGCGGCACGGGCCTCCCAAGGGTCGTCGTCGCCGAGAGAAGAAGGGGAAGGGGTCGCGCCGGCCTTGAGCGTCGCCGAGGCAAGAAGGAAAAGAGGCCGCGCCGGCCTCTGTCTCCGCTGTGCGGTCTTGCCGTCGGAAGAGCAGGAGAGGAGAAGGGGTCGCGTCGGCCTCCTCCCATCGCAGTGCCCTCCCCCAGTTGGCCTGCTCACTCGTGCCCTGCTTCCTCCACTCACGCACCTTGCTCCCTCCGTGTCGCCGCGAGCTCCGTCCTCCCTTTGGCGGTGGAGGCCCGAACACGAGGCTCCCGGCGCGCGGATCTGTGAGGACGACTTGCACAGAGGCGCCTCGTCCTTGCCATGAAGAGAGTATGGTGTCCACGACACATTCCCCCGGCGCGCGGAGGACGAAGCGCACAGCTAGGGGAGGCCAGTCGGCGTGTGGACGCTGCGATGTGGGACCGGCGCCTCCCCAACTCCTTCCCGTGACGGTTGGCCGACGGAGGATGAAGAAGAGAGAGAGAAATCTGAGATTGCGGGACTAGAGGGGTGGAACCGCGTTATGGAGATGCAGATGCAGCTACTGCTGGAGTGGCTACAGTCAGTGGCGGAGCTATGTCTAGGGCCACCTAAGCTGAGGCCCTAGTCGTGGCCCACCGAAGCCCACACTGCCTTGTTAGTTTTTGGAAAAAAAACACAAGTCTTGAAGACGCCCAGCTCGAAGCAGACCAGGGGAAATGAATGGGTCCTCGAACCAGATGCCCTCGGTCCTTCGCGAGGCTGCAACGACTCGCAAGGGAATCCCAGGCAATCCCGCCGGTGTTGACGGTTGATTGTTGTATCAAAGTTTGTTTGGATTTGCAAGCGGACAAATCCCCCGTCATAGTTAAGGGACCCTGTCGGGGTAAGCTGCTTGCATGGCCGCCAGCTGTTGTACTTGCATGGCGTGGAGAATCGTACCCCCACATGTGTCGGTGGTGGTGCTCGCACCTTGGGCTTGTGTCGTGCATCCTGGCCCATGCACCAGTCGGAACCGGACTTCTCGTGTGAGGCGGAGACTTGTCGTGCGAGGGGGAGACTTGACGTGTGTCACACCCGGATTTAAGGGCAAATCCGAATGCAAGAATACATGTGCGCCAGGATCAAGTTACACACATGCATCGACTCAGTGAATACCAAAAACACAGTGTAAAGCGTAAAGAGAGTATTAAACATTATTACATGACCGAATGTCTCAATCTAACAATCGTTCAAGTAGCTAACAGCGGAAAGGAAACACACGCAGAAGTCCTCCACAGGCAGCTGACTGGAGAACAGGCGCCTAGAACTCATCAAACTCCCCAGGGAAATCCTCAAAACGTCCATCTGAGCAGTAGCTGGGTAGTGTAGATGCAATATAGAGAAAACAAGCATGAGCACATGTCGTACTCAACAAGGGAAAGTTCTATAACAACATGCAAGGCTTTATAGTGGAAGCTGATGGTTGTAAAGCAAGTCAGTATTTTAGTTGGTCAAATTTTATTAACCAGCTGTTACTAAAAAATGAAAGTATATACCAAACCCAATTAGCAAGTGCAACGAAACCATTGAATGCAATGCACAAGTTTAAAAGTTCCATCTTTCATAAATTACTCATGTGAGGGTCCAGGCCGCCCTTGACTATGGGCACGGCTAACTAGTCAGTTTTACACTCCGCAGAGGTTGTACATCTTGGCCCACAAGTCACATAAAAACCCAAAAGAATTTTAGACCCAACCATGTTGTGCAAAAGTAGGCACAATACCACACTACCGAGGTGTGGCTGCATAGGTACGCTACGAGGCCTTTACGAAGATCCCCTAGTGCAGGTTGCCCGCTAGGTTACCTGATCAACGCTAGGTTACAAAAGTCTTCAACAGCAGCGAAGTCCTCGAACTGCTCATCCTCTACAATCCACACATTCACATACAAGCACACAACAGAATAAATTCAGAAACAATCACCAAACAGTACTGACAGAACAAAACAGAGATATTAAACTGATCTACTCGTCGAGACGATCGCATGGACATAAAGAACACTAAAAACGGAGCTAAAACGACTAAGATATGGCTTAAACAAGATTAGGAACTAAACTGTAAAGAAAACTAAACTTCCTGGGCTAAAACGGAGAAAATAGGACCTAACCACAAGAAAACCCTAAAGTGGGAGGACTGGCTTGTAAATCTAAAGAAACACGGGGTTTTCTTTGCAAAACCGCCAAGTCAAAGCGGGTTTGACCCGGCGGTGGTGAGTTTGACCCGACAGGACGGATAAGATCCGTCGGATCAAGATCCGGCGGCTCTAGTGGTAAGCGGGCGCGGCGGCGTGGTTTGACACGCGCGGACTCGGGTCAAGGTCGACCCGATCCGTCGGATCACGATCTTGCGGCCCAGGACGCACACGTGCGCCTGGGAGGCGGTGACCGGCCGGCGGAGGTGCGGCCGAGGTGGCGCAAGGCGGCGGGGTCGCGGCGCAACAGAAAATTGGGGCTGGGTGCCCCCAATCACCGCGGGGAAAGCACGGGACGGAGCTGAGCTCACGGCGAACACGCCGCGACGCCACGGCATGCACACTGGCCACGGCGACGCCGTGCGGCCGGCGAGGCGGACGGCGGTGCCGCGCTAGGCCGACGAGCGCGCGAGAAGCACACCCGAGGGCAATGACGCGAACGAGCGGCACAGGACGCTTCCTCACCTCCACGCGAAGCTCCGGGCGGTGTCCTTGTCGACGGACAGGCGGCAGTGCGGCTAGCGTTAGGCGGCGGGGCGGCGCAAGGCGCGGGCTTGGGTTTTGGGCGAAGGGGGCAGTGCGAGCGAGGTGGCGGCCTTTAAAGGCCCGAGGGAGAGCCTAGGTGAGCGGGCCCGCGGGACCGAGGCGGCGCGGCACGGACGTCGGGTCGGACCCGAGTCCGGCTCGACAAGCGGCACGAGGAGGGTGATGACGGGCGGGACCCCGCCCGTCGGCCGGCGCGGCGGACCGGCGGCGCGCGCGGCGGGCCGCACTGGGCCGGAAGCCGAACTAGGCTACGACGCGGCGGAAGGAAAAGTGGCCGGCGAAGAAGAAATTGAGGGGCACGACCGAACTTTGGGAAAAAGGGCTGCGCAGATGAACAAGAACAGGGAGAAAGGGAGGTTTTCCAATTTTTAAACAAAAGATTCTAACACGATTCAAACACAGGTTTGAATCCAACCAACCAAAAATTAATGCTCCAGCATGAATGCAATAGTAAACTCCTATATTTCATTATTTTAATTAACAAAAATGATTAAATGTCTAGAAAAACACAAACACCTTATATTCCTTAAACGAGAACGATGGTTGCTAAGCAAATTTTATTTGAACTTCAAAAGTGTAAATTAGGGTGTTACAAATCCTACCCCCTTAAGATAAATCTCATCCTCGAGATTCGGATGGATCAAAATAGATGGGGATATTCTTCCTTCAACTCCTCCTCTCTTTCCCAAGTTGCCTCATCCTCTGCATGATTACTCCATTGAACCTTGCACATCTTAATAACCCAATTGCTTGTAACCCGTGTCAAAGTATCCAAGATCCTGATAGGTCGTTCAGTAATGGTGAGATCTTCCTTAACATCCAACCCATCCATAGGTAATGGCTCTTTATCATGAGGTTTGAGACCCCCTTTTAACTGAGAGATATGAAACACATCATGCACATCTGAGAGCTGTTCTGGCAAGTCAAGTCTGTATGCTACCTCTCCTACCCGTTGCAAGATCTGAAAGGGTCCAATAAAGTGACGGGACAACTTTCCCTTCACTTTAAACCTGCGCAAACATCTGATGGGTGACACTTTCAAGTACACATAATCACCTTCCTGGAAAATACATCTCTCCTCTTCCCGTCTGCATAACTCTTTTGCCTGGACTGAACAATCCTCAAGTTCTCCCTTATGATCTGAACTTGCCTTTCTACCTCCTTGATGATATCAGTCCCAAACAACTGACTCTCGCCTGTCTGACTCCAGTACAATGGTGTTCTGCACTTCCTCCCATACAGTGCTCGAAGGGTGCCATCTTCAGACTATCTTGGTAACTGTTGTTGTAAGAGAACTCAACATACGACAAACTCTTATCCCAACTACCACCATGCTTAAGGGCACAAGCTCTCAACATATCCTCCAGAATCTGATTTGTCCTCTCAGTCTGTCCATCGGTCTGCGGGTGATAGGCGGAGCTAAAGTTCAACTTTGTATCCATGGACTCATGAAGCTTCCCCAGAAACGGAATGTGAACTGAGTACCTCTGTCAGACACTATCTTCTTAGGCACACCATGCAAGCATACGATCCTGGACATGTACAACTCAGCTAGCTTTGCCCCCGTATAAGTGGTACGCATCGGTATGAAGTGAGCAACCTTTGTCAAACGGTCCACTATAACCCATATCGAATCGTAACCATCACGAGTACAGGGAAATCCAACAATGAAATCCATGCCTATCTCTTCCCACTTCCACTCTGGCACCTTCAATGGCTGAAGCAGTCCCGCTGGCCTCTGATGTTCAGCTTTGACCTTGTGGCATGTGTCACACAACGCTACATGAGCGGCCACATCCCTCTTCATCCCATACCACCAATACTTCTGCTTAAGATACTGATACATCTTAGTACTGCCTGGGTGAATGGAATAAGCTGAATCATGGGCCTCCGAACGTCTTCTGAACATCTTAGTACTGATACACTCACGATAGTCTTCCGAGCGTCTCCCACATCTGGCACACAGATCTTATTCTTAAACCATATCATCCCCCGATCATCCTCAATGAAATCTGGGGCCTTGCCCCTCTCCATGGTCTCTCTGATCTCCCTAATCTCCACATCCTCCAACTGCCCTTCATGTATCTGCTGCTCCAGAGTAGACTCTACCGCTAATGTAACTCCCTCAGAGTGAGCAACCATCCCCAGATTGAGTTTCTCAAACTCCTTCATCAACTCTTCAGGCAGCTGGAACGCCAAGGACGTGTTGGCCTGTCCCTTCCGACTCAAAGCATCTGCAACCAGATTGGCCTTCCCAGGATGATACTGTATGTCCAGATCATAGTCCTTGATCAGCTCCAACCATCGACTTTGCCTCAGATTAACGTCCTTCTGGGTGAAGATGTACTTTAGACTCTTGTGATCAGTGTAAATCTGGCACTTGGTCCCCATGATGTAATACCTCCAGATTTTCAAAGCATGAACCACAGTTGCCAGCTCAAGATCATGTGTAGGATAGTTCTACTCATGTTTCCCCAACTGCCTCGATGCATAAGCTATAACATGTCCCTCCTATATAAGAACACAACCCAAGCCTTGTCGAGACGCATCACAATAGATATCAAAGCCCTTCTGCAAGTCTGGCATCAAAAGCACTGGAGCGGTAGTCAATCTCCTCTTCTACTCCTCAAAACTGGCCTGACATGCATCTGTTCACTTGAATTCCCTATCTTTTTCCAACAAGGTGATGAGAGGCTTCACAATCTTGGAGAACCCCTCGATGAATCGTCGATAGTACCCTGCAAGTCCAAGGAAACTCCTGATCTCCTTAATTGTCCTCGGCGGTTCCCACTTCAACACATCTTCAACCTTTGCTAGATCGACTGAAATACCTCCATCTGTGATAGTATGCCCAAGAAAAGAGACTTCCTCTAGCCAGAAATTGCACTTACTGAACTTGGCGTACAACTGATGCTCTCTCAGCTTCTGCAAGACAAGTCTTAGATGCTCCTCATGTTCCTCCTCAGTCTTGTAGTAAATCAGAATATCATCAATAAATACCACAACGAACTTATCCAAGTACTCCATAAATACCTTGTTCATCAGATACATAAAGTAGGCAGGTGCATTGGTCAACCCAAAAGACATAACAGTATACTCATAAATCCCATACCTAGTGGTGAATGTAGTTTTAGGAATATCCGACCATCTGATCTTCATCTGATGACAACCAGAATGCAAATAAATATTGGAGAACACTTTGGCACCTCTCATCTGATCAAACAGATCCTCAATGCGGGGTAATGGATACTTGTTCTTGATAGTAACCTCATTAAGCAACCGATAATCCACACACATTCTTTGAGTACCAT
Organism: Cenchrus americanus; assembly: GCA_947561735.1. Classification (NCBI taxonomy): domain Eukaryota; kingdom Viridiplantae; phylum Streptophyta; class Magnoliopsida; order Poales; family Poaceae; genus Cenchrus; species Cenchrus americanus. Next base: position 109,244,462 of record OX387243.1, read on the forward strand.
CCTTCTTCTCTACAAAGATAACTGGTGCCCCCCAAGGTGATGAACTAGGACAAATAAACCCCTTTTCCAACAATTCTTTAATCTGTTTCTTAAGTTCTAACAGTTGAGTACTAGACATTCTATATGGACGTTTAGAAATAGGAGCAGTACCAGGCAATAGATCAATAACAAACTCAACATCACGGTCAGGTGGCATACCTGGTAATTCCTCTGGAAACACATCTGGATACTCACAGACCACCCTGATATCCTCCAAAGACTTGCCATCCAACTGCTGCACAGAACCTCCTACATCTGACGGTGGATCAACCACAAGCTCAACCTTTTCTCCTTTGGGACCAGTAAGAAGAACTGTCCTCTTAGCACACTTAATTGTTGCCTCATGCATACCCAACCAATCCATACCCAGAATAACATCAAGATCCTTTGATTCCAGAACTATCAGCCTTGCCCAAAAGTCTGCTCTCATGATCTTTAGACTAACATTAGGACACATGTATAAAGCTTTCATTTCCCCCTGGTGATTTAACTAGCATGGTTTGTTTCATGGGACACATGGGTATACTATGTTTGGCCACAAATTGAGCAGATATAAAAGAATGAGATGCTCCAGAATCAAATAAGATGGATGCGGGGATGGAGTTGACAAGGAACATACCAAGCACTACTTGTGGATTCTCTTGAGTGGTCTCAACACTCACATGATTCACCCTGCCACATGCCTGACTCTGTTGTCCCTTGTTGCTCTGCGGGGTCTGGTTCCCATTCCTCATCTGCTGCATTTGCTGGTTCTGCACAGGGGTGCCCGGAGGGTGCCTCTTAGGACAGGAATGAGCATAATGCCCAACCTCTCCACACTTTAAGCAACTGTTACCCGCGGGGGTGTGAGGTGCACTGGGCCTCATGGGCGTGCCAACTGGAGTCATCGGATGGTTCCGCGGGTACGCAGGGCGTGGAGTTTGCAGCCCTGGGCGCTGGAACTGCTGAGCGGAGTGCTGAAACTGTTGGGGCTGTTGTGGCTGGTACTGGTACTGCTGCTGCTGGCCATAACCCCCTGTCAGACCTCCTGGACGGAACGGAGCTCCCAGCGGTGAGGTAAAGCGGGGACGAACGTTGATCCCGGACTGTCCTGGAGTGGTGGCCTTCCTCTTCAGCTCCCCCAGCTCTCTGTGCATGGACTCCAAGCAGATGGCCTTGTCTAGCAGGTGCTGGAAGGACGGAAAGGTGTGAGACATCAGCTGGTACCGAAGCGGTCCAGTCAATCCCTCCATGAAGCGCTCCTGCTTCTTTGGATCATCTGCCACCTCCTCTGGTGCATAGCGAGACAACTCAATGAACCTGTCCCGAAACTCTGCCATTGACATTCCCCCTGCTTGAGAGAGAGGAACTCCTTCTTCTTCAGTTTCATCAACCCAGCTGGAATGTGGTGGCTCCTGAAGCTGTTGGTGAACTCCTGCCAGTTGATGGCGTATGGCGTAGCATGAGCAACAACATAAGCATCCCACCATGCTCCTGCTGACCCCTGGAGTCGTCCTGCAGCAAATAGGACCTTCTCCTTGTCATCACACTGAGTTGTGGTGAGCATCTTGCCCACAGTCTTCAGCCAATCGTCAGCATCCAGCGGATCTGCAGCATGGGTGAACACTGGCGGTCGATGGCTCATGAACTCCCTGTGCTTGTTCATGGGTGCCTACTGATGTGGTGGCGGAGGGGGTTGTTGAGCGGGGCCCGGGTTGGCCACGGTGTTGGTCGGGTTCTCCGGGAGCCGCATCCGATTCTCGGAAAAAACTGCTGCATGGCCGGATCCATTTGTGCTGGCTGTGGTGCATTGCCTGAGCTGCTGCCCCGTCCTTGGCGTACCACTGGAGGCTGATCAACTCCTAATCCGGACCTGGTGTTTACCATCTGAGCGTTAGAAATATTGATTTAGATTATGATAATGAGAGAAAAGCTTAAAGGTAAACAATGCAGACTTCTAGATTAAGACAAATTCTGATAGCTGTAAAGAAACAGAGATATCTCGCTGTAAAGGTAACCAAAAATCACAAATTTTTCCGGAGATGTGGTGTATCAAATTACTGAACTAAGCCAATTAGATTTGCCTCAATCAGAGGTCTACAACTCGAGATATAAAATAATGAAGTCAGTTGTGTCAGCAGGATTTGACAGATTCTGATGGCTTAATGTTTCGTCCATAGCTCCCAGAATATACATTGAATAATGCTTAAATGTTTATAGAAAATCATATATAAAATTTGTGAACTAACCCAACCGGTTTTACTAGATTTGGAGTTCTGTAGCTCGAGATAAAAAATAAAACATTACTGCTGTGCTAGGAAGTGACGTGAACAAATTTTGCACTAAGATAATCCTCTTGATGGATAAAATATGATGGATGAAGAATTACGAAATTGCAAGATAAAAGATGATTAAAACAGAACTAAAACCCACTAACCAAGCTTTATTACTAAACCAATGTCATTGTGGCATTAATCCACAACACACTGCAATCACACAAAGATCCAACTCACGAATGATCACAAATCAAGCATCCAAACACACCACTAGCTAACACACTGATCCAACGTGTCGTTCTAATGATTACAGACTCTATAACTAAAGATAAAAGACACCTAGCACCTAAGGCCAAATGATCCGAGTGCGGGATCTAAGTGAACCATAGCTTGTCCTCCTGGGTCTTGGTGACATTGTAGGCCACCTTTCTTCATCTTCTTCCACCTCTTCCTCATCCAGCCCCGCGATCACTGCCTTAAGCCTTTTGATTTCCCTCCGATCCTCATCTTGCTGATCACGAAGGTCTTGCAGCTCCATGATGGTGTCATCAAGGTTGGTGTTGAGAGCTGCGACAAGTCCCACTTGAACTGCATAGCGCGGTCCCAAGTTTGCGTTAGCCACTGGAATCATGCTGCCCACAGCTCCAGCAGGTCAGCGAGGAAAGTCACCCCACATAGTGTCATTGAGATGGTGAGCCTCCTCATAACACCATGCAGAAAGATCCCTCCTAGCAGTATCATCTCTCCCCGCAATGAAGGTAGCCCTGGTGACTAAAGCATGGTGAACAGTAACCTCGTACTGTCCGCCCTCCTGTGGATTATCCTCAATAATACGCACTGGCACCTCCCACTGCATTCGATAGCGAGGGTGTGTCCTCCTCATCCCAACGTAGTCGATAGTCACGTGTAGATGGAGATGTTGGAAAAGCCTCCTCAGCTTGGACGGAAAGTGTGCATGCCCTCCATCATGGTGACAAACGGCCACCTCCCACTTCTCGGGTACCGGTTGATCATCAGCATCTCTATCCTCCGGATCTGAGCCTTCAGGATTTGAGTGATCATCTGGGTCACCTCCTTGTTCTTGGTCTTCGGCTGGCTTCTCTTCTGGCTCATCATCTGACAGCTCAATGACTGAAGCGGGTGGTGAAGCTTGCACTGAAGCAGAGTTCGCTCCAGTTCCCTCCTCAGTGACTCCATTGTGCTCATCACTCTCTGTGGAGTAGCAGTAGAAGTCCTGGTCCTCCAGGTACCTTGGAAAGCGGTAAGCACCAGCACGAGTGGTCTTCAGTCGGCGAACCATCTAAGATAGATGAGACAGGTGCTGATTACCAGATATGACAAGATCAGGTTTAGATAACAAAAGCAAATCAAGGATGAGATTAAACCAAGAATAGATATAATAAACAGAATAAAGCAAAACTAAGCAATGTGTGGCTTCTAATATTATATAATCCTTAGTTTTCGACCAGTTCTAACTAGGCTAACATCCTACAGTCAACACGGATCTGGTACCACTTTGTCACACCCGGATTTAAGGGCAAATCCTAATGCAAGAATACATGTGCGCTAGGATCAAGTTACACACGTGCATCGACTCAGTGAATACCAAAAACACAGTGTAAAGCGTAAAGAGAGTATTAAACATTATTACATGACCGAATGTCTCAATCTAACAATCGTTCAAGTAGCTAACAGCGGAAAGGAAACACACGCAGAAGTCCTCCACAGGCAGCTGACTGGAGAACGGGCGCCTAGAACTCGTCAAACTCCCCAGGGAATTCCTCGAAATGTCCATCTAAGCAGTAGCTGGGTAGTGTAGATGCAATATAGAAGCAACAAGCATCAGCACATGTCGTACTCAACAAGGGAAAAGTTCTATAACAACATGCAAGGCTTTATAGTGGAAGCTGATGGTTATAAAGCAAGTCAGTATTTTAGTTGGTCAAATTTTATTAAGCATCTGTCACTAACAAATGAAAGTATATACCTAACGCAATTAACAAGTGCAACAGAACCATTGAATGCAATGCACAAGTTTAAAAGTTCCATCTTTCATAAATTACTCATGTGAGGGTCCAGGCCGCCCTTGACCGTGGGCATGACTAACTAGTCAGTTTTACACTCTGCAGAGGTTGTACATCTTTACCCACAAGTCGCGTAAAAACCCAAAAGAGTTTTAGACCCAACCATGTTGTGCAAAAGTAGGCACAATACCACACTACCGAGGTGTGGCTGCATAGGGACACTACGAGGCCTTTACGGAGATCCCCTGGTGCAGGCTGCCCGCTAGGTTACCTGATCAGTGCAGTGTATAAAGTTCCCTAGCAAGTACCGTGTCTTAGCCAAGCCCAACTCCTCGCCAGAGCAGGTCTATACGCCATCTACCGTCAGCCCCCAACCCCTTTCAGGTAAAAGCATACCTAACACCAAGTTCTCTAGTTATTCAGCCAAGACAGAGCCTTATGTCTTGTGGTTGTACTGTTTTTCTAGGTGGTTCTCCATGTTCCGATTACAAGCATAAGGTGTTCTTGCATTATATGAATAATAGCATAAATAAATCCAGATTGATAAATGTTCAATAAACCACCCGAACCCAAAGTAAAGCTCTAGCAAGTTCTACCCAACATAAAGTAAACCCAGGTCAATCAAGGCACAGGATAAACAACACTAGGAAATCCTTAAATAATCGGTCCCATCATATTAATGAAAGCAATAATTAAATACGGTGTAATTAAAATGCATGTTGTAATAGGTTCAACGGGAATGCAGCAAGGACTTGCCTTCTACCAGCTCCGGAAACAGCTCAGGGTCTTGAAAGTCTTCAACGACAGCGAAGTCCTCTAATTGCTCGTACTCTACGCTCCACACATTCACATACAAGCACACAATAGAATAAATTCATAAACAATCACCAAACAGTACTGATAGAACAAAACAGAGGCATTAAACTGATCTACTCGTTGAGACGATCGCATGGACATAAAGAACGCTAAAAACGGAGCTAAAACGACTAAGATATGGCTTAAACAAGATTAGGGACTAAACTGTAAACAAAACTAAACTTCCTGGGCTAAAACGAAGAAAACAGGACCTAACCGCAAGAAAAACCTAAGGTGGGAGGACCGACTTGTAAATCTTAAGAAACGTGGGGTTTTCTTTGCAAAACCGCCAAGTCAAGGTGGGTTTGACCCGGCGGTGGCGGGTTTGACCCGGCCGGACGGATCTGATCCATCGGATCAAGATCCGGTGGCTCTGGTGGTAAGCGGGCACGGCAGCGCAGTTTGACCCGCGCGGACTCGGGTCAAGGTCGACCCGATCCGTCAGATCGCGATTGTGCGGCCCAGGACGCACACGTGCACCCGGGAGGCGGCGACCAGCCCGGCGGAGGCGCGGGCGCGGCGGCGACGCAAGGCGGCGGGGTCGCCGTGCAAGGGAAAATTGGGGGCTGGGTGCCCCAATCACCACGGGGAAAGCACGGGACGGAGGGCCGAGCTCATCGCGAACACGCCTGCGACGCCACGGCATGCACACGGGCGATGACCACGTTGTGCGGCGCGGCGAGGGCGGGCGACGGCGACGTCGTGCGACACGGCGAGGCGGGCGGCGGCGCTACGCTATGCCGGCGAGCGCGCGAGAAGCACACCCGAGGGCAATGACACGAACGAGCGGCACGGGACGCTTCCTCACCTCCACGTGAAGCTTTGGGCGGTCTCCTTGTCGACGGACGGGCGGCGGCGCGGCTAGGGTTAGGCGGCGGGGCGGCGCAAGGCGCGGGCTAGGGTTTTGGGCGAAGGGGCGGTGCGAGCGAGGCGGCGGCCTTTAAAGGCCCGAGGGAGAGCCTAGGTGAGCGGGCCCGCGGGACCGAGGCGGCGCGGCACGGACGTCGGGTCGGACCCGAGTCCGGCTCGGCAAGCGCCGCGAGGAGGGTGATGTCGGCGGGACCCGCCCATCGGCCGCGCGGGGCGGCGGTGCGGCGGCGGGCCACACTAGGCCGGAAGCTGAACTGGGCTGCGGCGCGGCGGGGGGAAAAGCGGCCGGCGAAGAAGAAATCGAGGGGCACGGCCGGACTTTGGGAAAAAGGGCTGCGCAGGGAACAGGAACAGGGAGAAAGGGAGGTTTTCCAATTTTTTAAACCAAAGATTCTAACACGATGCAAACACAAGTTTGTATCCAACCAACCAAAAATTAATGCTCCAGCATGAATGCAACAGTAAACTCCTATATTTCATTATTTTAATTAACAAAAATGATTAAATGCCTAGAAAAACACAAACACCTTATATTCCTTAAACAATAGTTGCTAAGCAAATTTTATTTGAACTTCAAAAGTGTAAATTAGGGTGTTACATCGTGCGAGGCAGAGACTTCTCATGTGATGTGGAGACTTGTCATGGGGATCCTTCTAGTGGGGGACAAGTCGGAGATGCAGCCAACTGGCTGAAGACTGGACGTCTTGCTAGTGTGGGTCTTGACCGGGGTCCTTAGTCCTCCTTGTCTTGAATCTTAGCCTTGACATTGTCAATCTTGGCCTTCATGTTGTCAACGGTGTTGGGTTTCCTTGTGTTTAAGGAAGATCTTTTCGCCGTTAAAGGGGGCCCTAATCCGGGCCCTCATCAGCAGCCCCGATCCTAAGAGGGAGTCAAGGAGTCGCGCTCAGGCTCAGCTGGACGATTCTGGGTGTTGATGGTGTTCTTCGAGTTCTCGGTGGGTGCGCGTGAGCGCATCCGCCTGATGTAGTCCCCGAGCTTGTGAGTGAGTTGGAGACTCGCTCGCGAGCTTTTATGTGTGATTGTAGCTGTTGTAGCTTGGGGATGCTTCGTCGGGGCAATCATGGCTGTCGTGGTAAATACGGGCGTAGTAGTGGACGCGGTCATTTCGGCTGACATGACGGACGTGACCGTTCCATCATCACCGCGCACAGACGTTGCAGGTCCATATTCTGTTGGGATCAGGCGTCGTGCGAGTGGGCACCTGTTTCGCCAGGAGGCGCGCTTGCGTGGGCGAATGTTCCGCAGACACGGCGAGCCCGACGTCGAAGGCAATGGGCCGCACCTGCCCCTTTAAAACCGTGCATCGGGCGCAGGTTCAGGACTTTACTTTCCCACCGTCTTCTTCCTCTCGCGCTCGCATCCCACTCTCCGCGCTCTTTCGCAACCGCTTCTTGCGCTTCCTGCCCGTCCGAGACTCCGCCACCGTGATGTCAAACTGGACGCGCTCCAACGTGTCCCGCGAGCAGCTCCTCCCTCTCGTTGAGGCGGACCAGCTTCCTCCGCTCACCGCCATTGTGGAGTGGAAGGTTCCCGGTGATGAGTTCGTGTCACGCCCCCCGAAGGGATTCGTGGCGTCGTTCGGGGCCTTCCACGAGCGCGGTTTCTCTACCCCCGTCGGGCGATTCATCCGCGGGGTGTTGTTCGAGTACGGGCTTCAACTCCAGCACCTCAACCCTAACAACATCCAGCAGATGGCGGCGTTTGAGGCGATGTGCGAGGGGTACCTCAGAATTAGTGCCCATTGGCACCTTTTCCGGTACTTCTTCAAGTTCGCGTGCTTGAAGGAGGGTTCTCGAGCGGCGACGATTGGCTGCGCCAACCTCCAGATGAAGCAAGGTCGGGGCGACGACTACATCCCGGTGTCCTTGACCAACTCGAACAGCGGCTGGCACAAGGGGTGGTTCTATCTGCGGAACGACCCCGTGTTCGCGCTCCCAGCGTACACCGGGAACTCCATCGCGGAGTCGCGGAGGAACTGGTCGGACAGCCCTGCGAAGAAAGAGCAGGAGAGGATCCTCAAGGATCATTGGGTGGTGCTGCGGCGTCTCCGTGGAGCCGGAGTCACCCTAGTGGAAGTACTCGGGCAGTACCATGCCTGAGGAGTCGTGCTGCTCCGGAGGCGGCTGCTTCGTCTCTGCAAGATGACGGCCGATCAAGCCCCCTGGGCGGGGACCGTGACCGCACCGTTTCTCCCGTCGCCGCTCGAGGTCTAGCGCCGCGTGGCGCAGGCGATTGAGAGGTCGACCTACTCGTGGACTCCGTCGCGGCTGCTCCCGATGCTCCCCAACGAGGGGACGGAAAAATTTGTGAGTTATTATATTCTCGATGCTTCTTATGTGTTTTTGTTGTGATGTTGATCTTCTCGGAGGCCCGCTACTCCGGCTAACTCTTTCTGCCTTCTTGTCGTTGCAGTTGAAGTGTGCCTACCTCGTTCCGGCCAAGGCGCCTCTCCCGGAGGAGGCGATATTCAACCGGAACAACACGGTGGCAGAGAGGCGGCACACCGCGCGCAAGGCGCAGCACAAAGAACGCTAGATCACCAAGCGCGATTGAAACGACAACCACATCAAGAGGCAGAAGGCGGGGGAGTGTGGTGTCTCCTCTGATGAAGACCCGTCGCCGGAGCCGTCGTGGTGCGGCACGTTGCCAGCGCGCCGGTGGACTGGAGGGACATGTCGGGGTCGTCCTCGACGTCGCCTCCCCACACCCCTGAAGTGTCATCTTCGCGGCGGCCGTAGACAGTCGCATGCGACAAGAATGTGGGCTCGAGCCCGCGACAAGCAGCTCGCCCTGCCCAATAGGACCAGCGGACAGTCCACCCTCGTGTGGCGCCCAGCAAGACAGGCGCCTTCGAGTCACAGAGAGCCGCGCCCTGCCAAGGTGACCCCCCCGAGGTGGTCGGAGGAGCGTTTGGCGCCTATCCGCCAACTTTTCGATGGCTCCGACCACCTCGACTCGGATTCCCTGCAGAGGCACCGGTCGCGGGCGAAGTCGACGGACTCGGCGTCGACACTGAGGCGACTGCAGTCGTTACTTATCTGGGGCGGCGGAGCCCCGGACGTTCACATTTCCCTCGTCGCCGGCGGGGGACAAGGACCAACCCAAGTCGTCGCAGAGGTCGGAAGGTCAGCCCCCGAGCGGACAGGGGAGTGTATTGCCCCTGTTGAGGCGGCGGATCGAAGCGGAGCAGCTCCCGAGTTGGCGGGCTCCAAGCGTGCAGCCCTCGAGCAGGGCTCATCAGGCCGCCCAGTGAAGAAGTCCCCGATGCACTCCAAAATGTAAGTCCTCGTCTTCAGAGCCTCCATCGTGGATTCTCCAACTTGTTTTTCTTATTAACCTTGCTTTTGTCTTCTCGTAGGTATGCCGACACCAGCGTGCTCAACCTCGCGCCCCTGAAGCGCCTGGCTAAGAGCGCGCGGGTCGTGCCTTCCGAGCCCCGTCCCCAACCTCCGTGCGCTGAGCCACTCCCAGCGCAGGTCGAAGAGGGGCTGACCGTGGCTACCGGGTGGAGGAGTCGGGTGTGCCGCCCCCGCTAGTGACCGCCGCCGCCGTTGAGGAGGGACGGACGACTGTGGAGACAGCCGCCCCAAACGTCACTGGAGCCACTAGCCGGGGCTGGCTCGGGCGGCACGGACGTGGTGATGGTGCCTTCGGACGAAGACTCAGTGTCGCCCCCATCGGCGAGGGATTGCGATGTTGTGATGTCAACAGCACCAGAGCCTTCTCCGGCCGCGGGCGCTGCGTCCGTCGAGGATGTCATGGACTTGGTGGCATGCCGGTACGTGGACTTCCCCAGCATTGGGACCATCAACCTCGACGCCCCTGAACTCCCGAGCAATTACCGGGAGATGCTGGAGGTGGCGACAGAGCGGATGTTCACCGAGCCGTCGATCCTTGAAACCATCGCATCGATCACGTCGGTGTTGCGCCAATATGAAGGTGCCAGTGGTTCAGCGCCCCATGCCGCACCGAAGGCAGCAGAGGGGGTTCTCGAAGAGCCCACTGCCGGCGCGGAGTCGGCCGCGGTCATGTCCGCGCTGTCGCCGACCAGAGAGGACTAGGGCGCGTCCCTGCCCCAGCCCACAAAAGCGGTTGCATCCGCGCCCGTCGCTGCGGTGGCCGACGTGGCGGAGGGTGTTGTCGGAGAGGTAGGTCCTTCGTCACCACGTCCGGTCGCCGCAGCCGCGGAAGAGGTTCTCGTGCCAAGTGAGCCCACCGCTGCCCCTCAAGAGCGCGTTGCCCCCGAGGGCACGACAAGGGTCGCCTCCTGTTGACAGTGAACTTCCTTCATCTTAGCCATGAGTTTACCTTTAATGTTGGCATTGATTTATTATTTTAACCACTAGAGTTAACCCCCCGTATATAACAAGTTCGCTCTTGCATGTCGATTTTGGAGTTTATTGTTTTCACAGGAAATCTACGCTAAAGAGGAGACTTTCAGGATAAGTTCATCAAGCACTTTGGAAGAATATCATGAAGCTCGACAAGAGTCAAGACACACGATGGACATGACTCCAAATGACCCGAGGACCGAAGCGTCAACATGCAAATATTCAAGGACTCAACCAGGAAATGACGAAGCTTGGATAGCAAGATTCAAGCCTTAACAGCGAAGGAAATGACGTCAAAGGCCCACATGCAAGTGCACACAAATAAGGAATCGCGCGAGAAGCAAACCTGGAGGAAACCGGGGCCGAACTGGGCCTGGGCCGACCAGCCCAGCCCATTTCGGGCCCGGTTCGACGCCCCCTTTGACCTAGCCGCCTCTCGGGCTATTTATAGCCCCCTGGCCGAGAGCCACTAGAAGATACATTCGTCATCCGCCGCCGAGGAGCAGAGAAGAGAGGGACACCGTTCTGGAGAGGAGAGGGTTGAGATGGTTGACTAGGGTTCCCCTAGCCGACGTGGGAACCTTGCATGGAAGACCACATCAGAGTTCCTGGAGCATGGATCAAGATCAAGGTCGGATCCCGGTGGTGATCTTGTCCATGTATTATACTCTCGTGTTGAATTTGCAAGATTGAATCCAATTTCTAGTGATCAAGTGCTTTCTCTACGACTTTGTCTTCGCTTGGGTTTTGCTTCTTCCCCAATCTAGTATATAGCTAGATTGCTTAGGGTGCTCTTGTAGTCATGGTGGCTAGAGGTGCATACCCGATCTACCGAGCGTTTTGAACTTGTTCTTCTTGAACTCGCCCTAGGCTAACCCGCATGAATAGGGGTGCATTGTGACAGGACGGTGGCTCCAAAAGGCAGGCGTCTTCGGAGTTGGAATGGAAGCCACGATTTAAAGAGGCTAGTTATGAGATTCGTTTGCTTTATTCTTTTTTGCTTTGGAAATTCAACAAAAGACCCAATCCAATCTCTATATTGGTTTTATCTCTCTTTCTCTTGCTACCTCTGATGTTTAGTAGATTAGATGTGTTTTATGGTTCTTCCATAGATTAGATGCAAAACCCCTTTTCAAGATCAAAGTGTTTTCCGCTTATTAATTGGATCTTGCGTTACACATTGTTCCACAGATTCGATACCTTGGGTTCACACTTAAGGGAAGAAGGGTCCCTTGACTACGACGGAGGACTTGTCTGCTTGTAAGTCCAAAGGAACTTTGATACGATAATCAACCGTCAACAAGCCCCTTTTTCTAGTGCCGTTGCCAGGGAACAAGTAATCAAGATTCAATCTAGATTGTGTTTGTGAATATTTTCAGTTTTTCTTTTGATTTTTCTTTTGCATATCTTAATTTTGATCATCCTCAAAACAAAAAATCAATCTAGGGTTTTGCTAAACCCTAGTTTTCTTTTTAGATTTTGTATATTTTGTTTATTGCTAACCCTAACCGAAGATGGACGGCTACATCTCCAACAAAAAAACATATATTTTGTGGATGGTCTGGAAAAATTTTGCAGGCAATGGTGACATGCAACACAAGATCTAAAAGCGGAGGCCGAAGAGCGTTGGAATCTCCAAGAGAAACTCCACCTCCAAGATCGAGAGGAGATCAACCTCATCGCCACTCATCCTAGGGAGATCATTCCTCAAGACAGTCCGAACAATCGACGTCAGCCAGGGGGAGATCAAGTTCGACATCGATGGCGTGAGGAGTTCATTCAAGTAGGTGTGCAACACGATTCATTTTAAATACATTCTACCTCATCATCACATCGGAAGGGAGGAGTCAAGGGAGAATGAAGCAAAGAAGACACAAAAGTTGTTGCATCCGTCAAGACCAAGAATCAACGTCCGCCTGCGAAGACCAAAAGATGACTAAGCCGAAGAATAAATTTACACCGAAGCCAAGGTTGGTGTAGAAGTGGGGCCCCCAAGATTGCAACACCCGCAAAGAGCGTTGATCTGGAGAAAAGACAAGAAGTCTAGCTATAGACTATAAACTAAGTGCTTGGCGGGAGGCAACCCGTTCGTCAAGTCAAGAATAAGCTACCGGGAGGACAACCCGTTGAAGAGTCAAGCTACCGGGAGGGCAACCCAAAGAAAATTTTCAAGTTTTTCAAGCAAGTTGGTCTTAGAATTTGCTACGCATTACATATTATAAATTTCTATGTGGTTGAATAATTTTTACAGACATTATAATTGCTCGGTCATTTTATTTTAATTTTATATTGATCATAAACCGATGACTTGAGCCATCCCGAAGTTTTGTTTGCATCTTTTAGAGAAACTAGTACCAAAATTCAGCACCTACCCCAACCTTTCATCCTCTCCATGGTGTTAAGGTTAGCTTGTTTTACATGATAAAAACATATGAGTAGAGCCTTGCTATGTTTCTTTATGTTTTAATCTTTGACGCATCGTAGGACTCGTGTGAACCTAAGCAACTTTATTTTTGGTTTCATTCAACTTGACATCCACCGGTTTCTCTAGATTTAGAATTTTTCTAAGCCCCATTAACTTTATTTTTATTCAAAATATCTATCTCATGTTTGGAAAAAAAATATGGAACCTAAACCTATGGCCCCACGGTCAAGCCGGAGGAACTTGCTATCAATTAATGAAAGCAATCAATCCCGGTGCAACCAAAATAAGTTTTATAATTGTTTTTTATGCCTAAAAACTCCTATAATGGTATATTTGGACGCATCGCTAGCACTGAGTTAATTTTTAAATTTTCAAAATTAGAGGAGTGATTAGCATGTAAACATGATTAAGGGAGGTTTTTTAGCATGATTAACATATAGTGCCCCATGATGCATCACGTACCCATCATTTGGCATCTTGGGAACATGCAAAGGACAAGCATGGGGGAAGCAAGGGCTTTGTTTTGTAGGAAATTGGTGGAAGCACAAGAGGCAAGGGATAAACAAGATGGAACAAGAAGTAAAACAATGGAGGTGGAACCCTTAATCACGCAAACAAAGGAGTGGTTGTAAACATTTGGGTGGAGGAATCTCGTGGATCACGCGGACACAAGGCAAGAAGGGAGCAAGAAGTATCATGGAGGAAGATCAAAGAAAATGGAGTAGGAGGCCCCTTAGGCAGGCCTAGCCTCCACTTATGGCCCCCGGTGCTCCCCTTCGCCTGGTAAGTATTTTATGCATTTGTTAATTTGTGTTCTTGAGTTCATAGCCCATAAGTTTCAGAAACAACCTAGAAAAAATTGTTCCATGGTGTTGTAGGATCTTCTCATGTAATAGCCGAATCTTTTATTTCATTCATGTTGATAATGCTTTGATGCCTAAGGCTAGCTACCATGCTTAATGGGAGTATGAGGTCCGCTGCTACCGTAGATCCCATCAACATATCTTTTGTAGGTGTAGCTAAAGTGGCCTTATGTACACCCCTCAATAAATTAGTTTAGCTTCACTTTGATACACGGTTGCATGTTCAAGAATCCACAAACCCTATGGGCTAATATCCATCCTATCTTGTGCACCTCAGATAATCATAATAATAATAAACTCCACCCTCCATATACTTCCCTTGTGTGTTTTTCCAACCGGCAAGCAACCCCCGGTGCACTTGTTGTGAGTTAGTGCAACAACAATATGGAAGATGGCCACCAATTTCTTCACCAAGAAGACACGATCATCGAATGCGCCATCATCAAGCTCTTCGAGGAGGCACTCGGTCTCCGAGTCTCCCCGAATTATGGAGGAAGATGTGGAACCACTTAGGAGTGACACGCTACCCCTTGGTGGCATGAGGAGTACACGAAGTTCATCCATGCGGTACACTGAGCCGCGAGGACACATGGAAGAGCCACCCATTCCACCATGATGCTCAACTCGTTCATTCGCTCCACCACCATACACTCCGAGGTGTCCCTATGGATTCATCATAAAGACGGAGGAAGAGGAGGAGAGGCGTGTTCGTCTTGAGAAGAGGCTTGTGCCAAATTTTGACTTCGATGACAACACCCTCCAAGTGTTGGATTATACTCGGATATCAAATCTTGAGCAACCTTGGATGGGTGCGATTCTTACTCACAAGGAGCTTTATTTGGAAGTCCTTGTACATTAACACTGGTAATTGATGAAGGAGTGTCATGCCTCTCATTTCGCCTTGAAGATGAAAAGAAACTAGTTCCTTATGGATACATTGGAGAACTACTCGGTTACAAGAAGGAAGCCCGGAGCAAGTTGATGTTCGGGAGGACTTTTGGGAATGATTTCGAGAGAAAATTACAAGGAACCCAAAATTTCTACTTGTCAGGATTTCTTTGGGGGTCGAGTACTTGAAGCAAGGAAAATAAATTAGTAGAGATGAGAGGAGAGGGTGCAAGTTGACGTTCCTCTTTCCAACATGTGACTGAATTTATTTGTTGAAAGGAGACAAAAATTGGTTAGAGGAAGGATTTATTGTACCGACAAAAAAGATTAAAAAGGAAAATTGTGTAAGAGGGATCATCCTCCGTAGCCCAAGACAAAGGAGGGGTTGCGCATGAAGTTAATAAACAACCAAGGAAGGATTCCAATGCCATCACCATACGAAAGAATTTTGTCAAATGCAAGCATGGGGGAGTGGGGCAGCCACGCCACCACATCCTCCGCCATACATGTTCCTCACGAAGTTTTCATGGGGCTCCATCCAACAAATGCAACAAGAAGGGACCGCAAACATCGCCTATAAAATTGATCGCCTTCACCATTGGAGCAATTTAGAGGAGGACCGGCGCAGTCACAATACAAGCAAGGATACAACACGTCGGACCATCAATATCAACCACCAGAAAATAAAGGAAGAAGGAGGAAGAGATGAAAAAAATAATGCTTCCAAATTCAGTTTGATTTTCTCCTTTTCCTTTTCTTTATTTTCAACTTTTGTGCAAGTTTATATATGCGTAGCATTTTCCGTTTTTATTTATTTTCAGCATGTGTGATAATAGTAGAGTTAGGTTAAGATCACCATGAATAAAGTTTCCCACCTTGATCAACCTTTGGTAAAAATATTAAGTTGATGCCATGATAATATATGATGAAAAGTTGCCACTTTGCTCAACCTTTGTACTTGTTTTATGCATGATTAAGCTAATGCTCTCTTTAATATGAATTTGAAATTAATTAAATGCTAGCTTAATCTTTTGTGGAGGTTATGATAAAAATAAGACCCATAGTGTTATTTTCATGCTCTCAATTTTGGATGAGTTAAAGATGATTTGTTCTTAAAAATATACATGCTAACCTTGTCCCTAATACTACTTGTCTTTTGCTCTACCTATCCAAAGTCGTGTATATATATATAGTGCATAAACCTTAGTATACAAGAATTATTCTTGGGTGAGTTATTTCAGGTCTTGATTTCTCTGGCCCGAGACTAAGAAGCTGGTCATTCCGTTTTTGCGTATCCATATCTTTGCTAGCCTTTTTATCCGTGCATTGTGTATCCCCACATCGGAGATTTCACAAACCTCGCCGGATATCCACCCATAAAATCAAAAAATATCATCTTTTGTGTTTACCTCCTGGACCACAACCTATTGTATGTGTACAGATCGTCAATTCAAGGAAGATCGCAAGATGGTACCAAGATTCAAGATTTCAAGTATCTCTCCAAAGGAAAAATATTTCTAGTACCTACCTTATCTCTATTACCTCTTTGCCCGAGGACGAGCAAACGTCTAAGCATTGGGGAGGAGGTAGGTACAATGTAATTTAGAGTTCAAGGGGAGCAAATAAAAAATGATGAAATAAAAAAAAGAAAAAATGAGTATAAAGAAAAGAAAAAAGAGATAAAGAAAAAATATATGAGAAAATAAAAAATATATGAGTTTATAAAAATAAAATAAAGTGAACTCTCTGGTTCTCTAAATTGCATTAGGAATCTCAAAAGTTTCAAGATTTAAGATCCAAACTCATCTTTCTAACCATGTGCAATCCGATAACGAGGACTTCCTTTGTGCCTCGGGATCACTCTTTGCCATTTGCACATGTCCACCTATCTCAAAGTGTGTGTATTTTTCTCCCCCCTCCTTGATATAATATTATTTTCGAATGACCTTTTTGATGAGTCTTGGTAAGACCATGAGAAGCTTGTCTTGTTTTGACAACATCTCATTTATAATATCTTTGTAGGACTAAACTTTTCCCATTAGCTCCACATAAAGACTTCCACTATATATATTGAGAGGGGAAAGAAGTAGAATGAATAGGCTTTGAGAGACAAGATAAGATGAGAGTACATGAGCAAGATGCAAGGAAGTTTATTTTTGAACTTGGTTTAGCTCTTTTCCTTCATCTCGCTCTTAATTTCAAAATTTCTAAGATTCATTTGAAATTTGGGAGCATGAGGTAATTACTTGTGGGAAGTGCTTAAATTAATATCTATCCTCCATAAGAATGAAGGCTAGTACATTATGGAACTTTAATGATTAAATCCTTGAGAGCATTATGTTTTCTCGTGTGTGATCAAGTGCAGGGTATAAAGCAATGAAAGGCAATGCTGATATTCATTAAAGTCTTACTGGAGCTCGTTCGTGACCTAAGAAAAATGGTGGCCATCTGTCGCCAAGTCCGTCGTGTCCGTGCCTAGGTCCCGTTCCAGCTCTGACACCCTCGCCTCGAGCGTCGCCTTCTCGCGAGCAGCTACCAGGGCGGCGTCCCGGGCGGTGGTTTCGAGGGCAGTAGTGGCGGTCTTGGACCTTTCGGCGGCCTCTTCAGCAGACGCCGCGGCCGCACGGAGCTTTTTGACTTTAGCCTCGGTGAGAGCCAGCCTCGACGTCAGCGAATCCCCCTCGATGGCGGCCGCTGCAGCGGCGGTCTGGACGGCGGTGGCACGATCCTCCGCAGATTGTCGGGTGTCTTCAAAGGATGTCTGCGCTGACGCCTCGCTCGCCACCGCTGCGGCCGCCTCCACCCGAGCCACGACGAGCTGCATTTCCAAATGGGCCCGCTCCGCGCGGAGCTCACATGTCGTGTGAGCCCGCCTCCGACCTGATGCCGCAAGGGTCTTCTCCGAGCAAGACAAGAATAAGTCACACTTCTCGAAAGAACCAGAGAGCTAAAGAAACAAGTTTCAAGTGAAAAAACTTACCAAGGTTGCGGGGAGGATCAACTCGTTGAACGCACGGCGCGCCCAATCCAACCCGCGCTCCAGGGTGTTGCGCGCCGCAACCTCCTCGTCATCCTTAGTGTCGTCGCCGTACTCGAAAGCGGCCGCCCACGGGGGGCGGGCTCGAGGGTCTGGGCTTCACTGCCTGCCACACCCTGCAGCAAAGCCGCACCCGTGCACTCCTCGGCGTCCTGGATCTCCGGGGAGGAGGCCCTTGTCGTGCCCTCAGGGGCAACGCGCTCTTGAGGGGCAGCGGCGGGCTCGCTGGGCACTAGAACCTCATCTGCGGCGGGGCGATCGGACGTGGCGACGAAGGGCCCGCCTCTCCGAATCCACCCTCCGCCACGTCGGCCACCGCAGCGACGAGCGCAGATGCAACCGCTTCTGTGGGCTGGGGCAGGGACGCGCCCTGGTCCAATCTGGTCGGCGATGGCGCGGGCACGACCGTGGCCGACTCCGTGCCGGTAGTGGGCTCCACGAGAACCCCCTCTGCTGTCTCCGGCATGGCAGGGAGCGCCGAACCACTGGCACCTTCATATTGGCGCAGCGTTGACGCGACTGATGTGATGGTTTCCAGGATCGATGGCTCGGCGAACATCCGCTCCATCGCCACCTCCAGCATCTCCCGGTCGTTGCTGGGCATTCAGGGGCGTCGAGGTCGATGGTCCTGATGCCGGAGAAGTCCACGTACCGGCATGCCATCAAGTCCATGACATCCTCGACGAACGCAGCGCCCGCGGCCGGAAAAGGCTTTGGCGCTCCCACGGCCGGAGAAGGCTCTGGTGCTGTTGACATCACAATGTCGCGATCCCTCGCCGATGGGGGCGGCGGCGAGTCTTCGTCCGAGGGCACCATCACCATGTCCGCGCCGCCCGAGCCAGCCCCGGCTGGTGGCTCCAATGACGATTGGGGCGGCCCTCTCCACGGTCGTCTGTCCCTCCTCAACGGCGGCGGCGGTCACTGGCGGGGGCGGCGCACCTGACTCCTCCACCGCGGTGGCCACTGCCAGCCCCTCTTTGATCTGCGCCGACAGTGGCTCAGCGCACGGAGGTTGGGGATGGGGCTCGGAAGGCACGACTCGCGCTCTGAAGCCAGGCGCTTCAGGGGCGCGAGGCTGAGCACGCTGATGCCGGCATACCTACGAGAAGACAACAGCAAGGTTAATAAGCAAAACAAGTCGGAGAATCCATGATGGATGCTCTGAAGACAAGGACTTACATTTTGGAGCGCACCCGGGACTTCTTCGCCGGGCGGCCTGATGAGCCCTGCTCGGGGGCTGCACGCTTGGAGCCCGCCGACTCGGGAGCTGCTCTGCTTCGATTCGCTGCCTCAATGACGACAATACGCTCACTCGTTTGCTCGGGGGCTAATCCTCCTGCCTCTGCAACGGCCGGGGTTGGTCCTTGTCCCCCGCCGGCTATAAGGGAAACGTGAACGTTTGGGGCTCCGCCGCCCCGAATAAGTAACGACTGCAGGCGCTACGAGGCGGTTCTAGAATCCACCACCTGCAGCGTGCTCGGTGTCGACGCCGAGTCCGTCGACTTCGCCCGCGACCAGTGCCTCTGCAGGGAATCCGAGTCGGGGTGGTCGGAGCCGTCGAAAAGCTGGCGGACGAGCGCCGGACGCTCCTCCGACCGCCTCGGGGGGTCAGCTTGGCTGGGTGTGGCTCTCTGCGACTCGGAGGCACCCATTTTGCTGGGCGCCACGCGAGGGCAGACCGTCCGCTGGTCCTCTTGGGCAGGGCGAGCAGCTTGTCGCGAGCTCGAGCCCACATTCTTGTCGCGCGCGGCCTTCTGCGGCCGCCACGAAGATGACACTTCAGTGGGACAGGGAGGCGATGACGAGGACGACCCCGACATGTCCCTCCAGTCCACCGCCACACTGGCAACATCGCCGCTCCACGACGGCTCCAGCGACGGGTCTTCATCGGAGGAGATGCCACGCTCCGATAGATCGAACACCACCTCAAGGGACTTGGGCTCAACACCCTCTCCCGACCAGCTTGTAACCCCTACTACAAACACTCCTAGATCGGGAACACGGCAGCTCGACACTGGACATAGGGTATTACTCCTCGGAGGCCCGAACTAGTCTAAATCTTGTTGTCTCCTGTGCTAACCATCCGATCCCGACGCACGATCGATACAAATTTACTGCCAGTGGTAGAGAACCCCGACGTTGGGGTGAGCTGCTTGCATGGCCGCCAGTTGTTGTATTTGCATGGCGTGGAGAATCGTTCCCCCACACGCGTCGGTGGTGGTGCTCGCGCCTTGGGCTTGTGTCGTGTGTCCTGGCCCACGCACCAGTCGGAGCCGGACTTCTCGTGCGAGGTGGATACTTGTCGTGCGAGGCGGATACTTATCGTGCGAGGCGGAGACTTGTCGTGGGGATCCTTCTAGTGGGGGACAAGTCGGAGATGCAGCCAACTGGCCGAAGACTAAATGTCTTGCTAGTGTGGGTCTTGACCGGGGTCCTTAGTCCTCCTTGTCTTGAATCTTAGCCTTGACATTGTCAATCTTGGCCTTCACGTTGTCAATGGTGTTGGGTTTCCTTGTGTTTAAGGAAGATCTTTTCGCCATCAAAGGGGGCCCTAATCCGGGCCCTCATCAGCAGCCCTCGAGCCTGAGAGGGAGTCAAGGAGTCGCGCTCAGGCTCAGCTGGACAATTCTGGGTGTTGATGGTGTTCTTCGAGTTCTCGATGGGTGCGCGCGAGAAAATTGTGCAACAATGTGCAACATGCAACGTAAGGATTCAATGTGAGAACCCAAGGTATCGAATTCGTGGAACAATGTGCAACGTAAGGATTCAATCTAGTAATGCAAAGAAACTCCTTTTTTTGAAGAACCAAGTTGCATCTAATCTAAGAAAACACATCTAATCTAATCTACTAAACACAAGAGGTAGCAAAAGAAAGTGTCGGTGCGGAATATGGTCCCGACACTAACCAATAGATAACGCCTAGGTCTATCCCTCAATGGTCGATGCTAAGCAACAAATGACACAAGGATTTATCCGGTTCCGCCGAGGGGGCCGTACGTCCGGCGGTGGTGTGCTCGTGGCACTATATTGCTCGGCACGGGGGTGCTTGCAAGGTGGGGCAAATACAAGCAAGGCGGGAGAGGAAGCGTGGCTCCCGGGGTCCTCGGCGAGTAGGCGAAGATGTTGTGGGAGAATAAGAGAGTGAGTGCACGGTGCGCCGCTTTCCTCCGGATTCGTCCCCCGCGGGCCGGGGGCTCGCCTTCCCTTTTATAGGCCAAGGGAGCGGCGAGTTACATGCACGCCGCGCTACCTAGCCGCATGTGGGAGCGCATCGTGCTACGGTGTAGAGCGGGCGACCGTCCGGTCGATCTTCGCGCGATCCGGCCATGATGGCCTACTTTGTGCCCGAACGGTGGCGGTTCGAGGGTAGGAGGCGGCGAGATGGCGATGGCGTCCCCCGATAGGCTTCGAGGGAGGTGCCGATGATGGGCGGGTACGGGGCACGGGAGCGGGCGAACGGCGTTCCTTCCCAATGAGCTCTGTAGTGGTGGAGTGGTTCTTTGCGGTGCTCGGGCGTGCGCTCGCGGAGTCGGGCGTGTGCCCGCGCGCGTGGGTACGGCGGCCGCGCCGTTACGGTGGCCGGGATGGCCACCCACCGGCCTAGCGCCCCTCACCTAACTGCGGGGGTCACGGGAAAGTGGAGTCGAGGGTGCGCCGGCCCCCTTTCGAGGGTCGAGCGCGTTAGCCGTACGGTGGCGTGCGCGCGGTGTCATGGGACCGACGCCGGCCGTGCCGCACGGTCCGCCCCACGGTGGCGGGGATGGGCTCCTCCCCGGGGAGTTGGTGCGGCGGCACCGGGCGTGAGCCCCGGCGCATGATGGCGCGCGTCCGCGGCGTCGGGCGTTAAATGCCCAAGTACGGGGCCGGCGCACGCGTGCGGGGCGCCCGTGAGCGTGGCGGGCCCCGGCCCGAGGGTGGAGCGAACCCTCGAGCGAGGGCGAGGCACCGCTCGAGGGGGAGCGAGCCCTCGAGCGGGGCGGGGACCGCTCGAGGGAAGGGGTCGCCCCTCGAACGGGGCGGAACCGTTCGAGGAGGGGGTTGCCCCTCGAGCGGGGCGGAGCCCGTTCGAGGGAGGAGTGTACTCTCGGGCGAGGCGGAGCACCGCTCGAGGGGTCTCGTAGGCGAGCCGTCTTGGCGGTCCTCCGAAGTCTTGCTGCATGGGCCACGTCTGCATGGTTAGTTCTCTGCATGGTTAGGCTTAGCTCATTTTGATGCAGGAATTTAAGTGAGGGTTCCCCCATTGTTTGAGGGGACCCACTAGGGCGGTCCCCGACAGTAGCCCCCGAGCATGCGCGGGTTTGCCATTGAGGCTCCCGCGGTGCCGGAACCTGCGATAGGACGTTCTTCCCTCCTTGTTTGCGAACGCTTTCGGTGGGGCCGCGCTAGCGACCCGCGGGTCTAGCTTCCGAAGGCCCGGCAGAGTGTGGGCTCTCCCCGAGGGGTTAACCGCGAGCAATTCGGTCAGAAAGGCGTGGCACATATGCCAACCGGCATCGGCGGTATTTCAGCCGGCATCGGGGGTGCATGCTCCCCCGTCACCGTTGTCTCCGCGGGTGCAATTCCAAGGAGGTGTAGCCGTGCGTCAAGCCCCCGAGCCTTGGCCCGTTCGAGGCGATCGGGTCGAGCGCGACGACTTGTTTTTTATCGCGCCCTCGCCGTCCCTCCGCGGGTCGGGAGGTGAGGTTTCCACGACTCCCATCGAGCGGGTCGCGAATCGCGGATTCCTCTTCGAGGCCGCTAGCGGGTGGTTCAAGTGGACGTCCATGCCCCGTTCGATAAGGGTAGGCCGCGCGGTCCGGAGACACGTCCATGGAAGCGCTTGCGTGGGTTTGCTAGGTGGGGCTCGGTCCCGTTCGCTAGGGACCGAGGGCGCGGAAGCTCTCCCTCGGTGGGATCCCCCGGCTAGCCGCCCTCGGCGGCTCTCGAACACGACATGTGGGGCACCCTCGAGCCGACGGGCTCGAGGAACGGCTCGAATGCGCGTGCCCTCGTCGTCCCTAACTGCGTGATGCGGGGCGCGCTGTTCGAACCCATCGAGGGTCGGGCTTCGAACCTCCGATCGGTATGGCCGTGCGGGGGGGGGCCTTGGCCAGCCCCGTCTTTTCGCGTTTGCGGCCGTCGAGGGTCCGGGCGTGCCGAGCCCTCGAGGTGCCGGTTGGTGGCATGGCGCGGTACGAGTGCTTTCGGTGTCGCTCTATTTCAAGCGTGACACGGGCGATCCTCTTACGCGCGTGCCTTCTTTAGGGGTTGACATCGTCTCGAGTTGGGGGTCATGCCGCTCGAGGGTCCTACGTGGCATGGGTGCCCGCGGTGGTCTGCTCTACATCGAGCAGGTCCCGGGCGACCTTCTCACGCTGATATCCCATCGAGGGTCGCCTTGTTTCGAGTTGGGGGTCATGCCGCTCGAGGGTCCTACGTGGCATGGGTGCCCGCGGTGGTCTGCTCTACATCGAGCAGGTCCCGGGCGACCTTCTCACGCTGATATCCCATCGAGGGTCGCCTTGTTTCGAGTTGGGGGTCATGCCGCTCGAGGGTCCTACGTGGCATGGGTGCCCGCGGTGGTCTGCTCTACATCGAGCAGGTCCCGGGCGACCTTCTCACGCTGATATCCCATCGAGGGTCACCCTTGTCTCGAGCCGAGGATTCGCCTCGCTCGAGGGCTCTCCCTTGCTTGGAAAGGGGCCGGGCATTTAATTGCCTTGCGGGCGTGGCCGCGGGTTTTGCGGCGCGGGCACGCCTTTTTAGGGCGCCGCGGCCGCGCGCGCGCGTAGTGGGCGACGTGGCCGGCGGACGTGACGGTTTCGCCTCGGTCGTCGCCGGTCTTGCCGTAATGATGACCCGCCTGCAGTGTTAGAGCCGCTGCAGTCGTGGTGGGGCCCGCCCGTCGACGCGATGGAAAGATTCCTGCAGTTAATGTTGGCGGGGCGTGCGCTCCGGAGAACTCGCCCGTCGCCTATAAAACTGCGGTGAGGAAGGGGCGGCGGTTTTCTACCTTGGCTCCTCACCGTTTTCAGTCCTCCGTCCCTTCGCCTTCGCCTCGCTCTTGCCGTCGCGCGGGCTCGCTGTTTAGAGCTTCTTCCTTGTCTCCTTGTCCTCCGCCCTCGCACTCGTTCGCCCCCCCTCATGGCGCCGCCTCAGCTTCCGATTAGGGTCCTGGAGCCGTACGCATGGGAGAGGTCGACCGTGACCCCGGCTCGCCCTGGGCGAGCTGGTCGCCGCCGGCCAGCTGTCGGCCAACGAAGAAGGGCGCCCGGCGGAGTGGATCGTGCCGCCATCGTCGCACCTTGAGCCCAATCCGCCGGAGGGTTACGTGGTGAGCTTCCTCCGCTACCACGAGCGCGGCTTCAACGCGCCGGCGAGCACATTCATGCGGGCATTGTGCTACCACTATGGGGTGGAGCTGCACAACTTTGCCCCCAATGCGATCTCGCAGGCGGCCACGTTCGTGGGCGTCGCGAGGGTACACACGGGGATCCCGGTCAACCGGGAGCTGCGGGTACACCTCTTCCGCGGGAGCTCATCACGCAGCCCACGTCGGAGCCGAGGACCCGCCGCGCGGTGCGCGCCGGCGGGATGTCGCTCGCCCTGCGGGGGCAGCTCAAGGAGTTCTACATCCCCTGCACCATGACGACGAACAACGCCGGCTGGGAGCGGGGATGGTTTTATCTGCGCAACGCCGAGCCCGGCCTTCCTCCCTACACCGGCCGGGTGTTCAAGAAGAGGCCGGACTGCTGGGGCTACGGGTTGCCCACGGCCAACCATCGGGCGCGCCAGGGGTCCGTCCTCGCCGCCTTGCAGCGGGCGGGCGAGGGAAGGGCTCAACGCGATGGGCGTCCTCGCCTTCCTTCATCACCGGCGAATCGTGCCGTTGATGGAGAGGCCGCTCCGCATCTTCGAGATGACGAGGCGGCCAACCCCGTCGACGTGGCGAGGTCGTGGATGCTCCCGACGCCGCCGGAGCGGCCGTACGCGCTCACCGGGCGCGGAGCGCCGTCGACACCGGGACGCCGCTACTCGCGGGTCGGACCCCGTGGGACATCGAGATGCTCCCCATCGGCCGTTGGTGAGTGTGGTTCTTTTGATTCTGTTTTAGTCCTTGTTCTTGACTCCGTTTCCTGATGTGCCATCGTTGTTCTCGCGCGCAGCTGGTGCAGTTCAACGCCGCCAAGTCCGTTCCACCCACCCCCGACCCCGCGCGCTCGGCGGGCGGCGCGGCGGGGAGCAGCAGGGAGCGGGCGGCGCGCAGGAGGGAGCACGCAAGGCGGCGCCAAGCGCGCCGCGGCGCACGGTCCGCGGATGCCGGCGGCGGGAGGAGGGGGGGCTCTCCCCTCCCCGACATCGAGGGAGCCCTCGTCCCTCGGACCGAGACGAGGAGGAAGAGTCCGAGGGGGAGGGCCCCTCGGATAGGTGGCAGCCGCGCCCCCGTCGCGGATCTCGCGCCGGCGTCGGGGGCGGCTTTGCTGGGGGCGGGCGCGTCGGCGTCCGCCGCGGCCCCCATCGTCGGGGGCGACACGCGCCGCGGAGGTGCGGCGCGCGCCACGGAGGGGCGCGCGGCGCACGTGCTGCGCGCGCGTCCAGCGGGCCCGCGCGTGGCGGGGGAGCGTGTCCGCGCGCGCGCGTCCTCGTCGAGGGGCGCGTCGGTGGGGCGCGCGCGCGCGCGGGGCAAGCGTGCCCCCGCGCGTGGTGGCGGCGTCGGGGCGCGCCCACGCGTGAGGCGGGCGTGCCCGCGCGTGCGGCGGCGCCGTCGGGAGGTGCCGCGGCGAGCACGGCCCCCGCGCCGGCCTCGTCGGAGGCCTCGAGGAAAAGGAAGCGGGCCTTTTCCTCCGCGAGGTAAGGAACTGTTTCTTCCTTTGCTTGGCCTTGGTTCTTGGTTATTAGACGCTCTAATCCTCCGTTCGTGTTTGCGCGGGCGGTGCCAACCGTCCCTCCTCTTGCACGCGGCCAAGGTGCCGAGGACGGACGCGTCGATCCCCACCGGCGGCGTTCGTCGAGGGGGTCGCGCCCGGGGACGGGCGCGGCGGCGGGCACGAGCGCGCGGGGCCCGCGCGGGGCTTCGAGGCGCCCGGCCGGTGGATCGGCCCGCCGCGGCGCGGCCGAGAGGGGTCGCGGGGGCGGCCGGCGCCGGTCGCCACGGGCGCGGCCGCGGCGGCGGCTACGGTGGAGGTGCCGCCGCGGTGGCGGCCAGCGCGGAGGAGGCGGAGCGGGCGCAACCTGCGGGAGCGCCCGCGGATGTGGCGGCACGGACGGAGGTGGCGGCAACGGCGCCACAACGGGCGCCGCGGCCGCGGAGGCGCGAGGTGAGGGCGCCGGCGGGGCGGAGCGAGGGCGGCTCGGCCGCCGGTGGTCCCCGAGGAGCGGAGGTGGTGGAGCTCTCGGATGACTCCCCGCCGCCGGGTGGAATCGGTGGGCCAGGCGGCCGTGAACTCCCCGGAGCCCCGGAGGGGGGCCCTCGTGAGGCGGCACGAGGGTCACGTGATAGTGGGGGGCGAGGGCACGGCCGCCGAGGCCTCGTCCTCCCACGCGGCCGCCCGCGCCCGGGTGGGGGGGGGCGGGGTGGAGGACCCCCCCGGCGTTGGCGACGCCCGGAGGGAGCGGGGAGCTGCGGGGCGAGCCGGAGCCACGGCGCCACGCTCAACCGCGCGTTGAACGAGGCGGCTGGCGGGTCCCCGGCGGCCGGCTCGGATCGTCTTCCGGGTGTGCCACGGTTACTCTTCTTCTTTCCCTTTTCGCTTTCGCGTCTTTGTTTTGTCGGTGCGGAATATGGTCCCGACACTAACCGGAGGATAACGCCTAGGTCTATCCCTCGATGGTCGATGCTAAGCAACAAATGACACAAGGGGGGAGGGGGCCCCTCGTGGGGGCGGCACGAGGGTCACGTGATAGTGGGGGCCGAGGGCACGACGCCGGGCCTCGCCCCTCCCACGCCGGCCGCCCCCGCGGGTGGGGGGCGGTGGGGGGGACCCCCGGCGTTTCGCGACGCCCGCAGGAGAGGAGAGGAGCTCGGGGCGAGCTTCGGAGCCACGGCGCCACGCTCCGCGCGCGTTGAACGGGCGGCGCGGGTCCCACGGCGGCCCCGCCGGATCGTCTTCCGGGTGTGCACGGTTACTCTTCTTCTTTCCCTTTTTCGCTTTCGCGTCGTATTTGTCGGTGCGGAATATGGTCCCGACACTAACCAGTAGATAACGCCTAGGTCTATCCCTCGATGGTTGATGCTAAGCAACAAACTGACACAAGGGTCTATCACGGGTTCCGGCCGAGGGGGCCGTACGTCCACAGTGGTGTGCTCGTGGCACTATATTGCTCGGCAGGGGGTGCTTGTAGTGGGGCAAGTACAAGCAAGGCGGGAGAGGAAGCGTGGCTCCCAAGTCCCTGGTGAGTGGTTGAAGATGTTGTGGGAGAACAAGAGAGTGAGTGCACGGTGCGGCGTGTTCCTTCGGATTCGTCTCCCTCCACCGCCCCCCCGCGGGACAGGGGCTCGCCTCCCTTTTATAGGCCAAGGGGGCGGCGAGTTACATGCACGCCGCGGTTGCCTAGCTACGTGAGGAGCACGTCGCGCTATGGTGTAGAGTGGGCGGCCGTCGGTCGATCTTCGCTGCGATCCGGCCATGATGGCCTACCTTGTACCCGAGCAGTGGCGGTTCGAGGGTAGGAGGCGGCAGATGGCGATGGCGCCCCCGATAGGCTTCGAGGGGGAGATGCGATGATGGGCAGTACGGGGCACGGGGGAGGGGGCGAACGGCGTTCCTTCCCAATGAGCTGCGGTGGTGGAGTGGTTGCTTTGCGGTGCCGGGCGTGCGTGCGGAGTCGGGCGTGCGCACCGCGCGTGGGTACGGCGGCCGCGCACATACAGTGGCCGGGATGGCCACCCACCGCCTAGCGCCCTCACCTAACTGCGGGGTCACGGGAAAGTGGGATCGAGGGTGCGCCGGCCCCTTTCGAGGGTTGGGCGCGTTAGTCGTACGGTGGCGTGCGCACGGTGTTATGGGAATCGACACGGCCTGCCCCGCGGTCCTCCCCACGGTGGCGGGGATGGGCTCCTCCCTGGGGAGTTGGTGCGGCGGCACGGGGCGTGAGCCCGGGCGCATGATGGCGCCGTCCGCGGCGTCGGGGCGTTAAATGCCCAAGTACGGGGGGCGGCGCACGCGTGCGGGGCGCCGTGAGCGTGGCGGGCCCCGGCCGGGGGTGGAGCGAACCCTCGAGCGAGGCGAGGCTCGCTCGAGGGGAGCGAGCCCTCGGCGGGCGGGACCGCTCGAGGGAAAGGTCGCCCCTCGAACGGGGCGGAGCCCGTTCGAGGAGGGAGGTTGCCCCTCGGGCGGGGCGGAGCCCGTTCGAGGAGGAGGTGTACCCTCGGGCGGCGGAGCCGCTCGAGGGGTCTCGTGGTCGGGCTATCTTGGCGGGGCCTCCGAAGTCTTGCGCACGGGCCCGTCCGCATGGTTAGTTCCACTGATGGTTAGGCCTAGTTCATTTGATGCGGGAATTTAAGTGAGGGTTCCCCCATCGTTTGAGGGGACCCCTAGGGCGGTCCCCGAACGGTAGCCCCCCCCGAGCATGCGGGTTTGCCATTGAGGCTCCCGCGGATGCGGGAACCTCTTGATAGGACGTTCTTCCCTCCTTGTTTGCGAACGCTTTCCGTGGGGCCGCGCTAGCGGGCCCGCGGGTCTAGCCCACGAAGCCTGCGGGAGTGTGGGCTCTCTGCGAGGGGGTTAACCGCGAGCAATTCGGTCGGAAAGGCGTGGCACATATGCCAACGGCATCGGTGGTATTTCGGGCGGCATCGGGGGTGCACGCTCCCCCCGTCAGCTTGTGTCTCGGGCGGGTGCAATTCCAGGGAGGTGTAGCCGTGCGTCAAGCCCCAGAGCCTTGGCACGTTCGAGGCGATCGGGTCGAGCACGACGACTTGTTTTTTTATCACGCCCTCGCCGTCCCCTCCGCGGGTCGGGAGGTGAGGTTTCCACGACTCCCATCGAGCGGGTCGCGAATCGCGGATTCCTCTTCGAGGCGCTAGCGGGTGGTTCAAGTGGACGTCCATGCCCCGTTCGATAAGGGTAGGCTGCGCGGTCGGAGACACGTCCATGGAAGCGCTTGCGTGGGTTTGCTAGGTGGGGCTCGGTCCGGTCGCTAGGGGACCGAGGGCGCGGAAGCTCTCCCTCGGTGGGATCCCCCGGCTAGCCGCCCTCGGCGGCTCTCGAACACGACATGTGGGGCACCCTCGAGCCGACGGGCTCGAGGAACGGCTCGAATGCGCGTGCCCTCGTCGTCCCTAACTCGTGATGCGGGCGCTGTTCGAGGCCGTCGAGGGTCGGGCTTCGAACCTCGATCGGTAAGGCCGTGCGGGGCCGTGCCTAGGCCGGCCCGTCTTTTCGCGTTTGCG
The DNA here is from genome assembly GCA_947561735.1 of Cenchrus americanus. Lineage (NCBI taxonomy): Eukaryota > Viridiplantae > Streptophyta > Magnoliopsida > Poales > Poaceae > Cenchrus > Cenchrus americanus. Next base: position 109,273,441 of record OX387243.1, read on the forward strand.
GCCGTCGAGGGGTCTGGGCGTGCCGACCCTCGAGGTGCTGGTTGGTGGCATGGCGCGGTATGAGTGCTTTCGGTGTCGCTCTATTTCAAGCGTGACCTGGGCGATCCTCTTACGCGCGTGCCTTCTTTAGAGGGTTGACGTCGTCTCGAGTTGGGGGTCATGCCGCTCGAGGGTCCTACGCGGCATGGGTGCCCGCGGTGGCTCGACCTGCTCTACATCGAGTAGGTCCCGGGCGACCTCTCTCACGCCGATATCCCATCGAGGGTCGCCTTGTTTCGGAGTTGGGGTCATGCCGCTCGAGGGTCCTACGTGGCATGGGTGCCCGCGGTGGCCTTTGCTCTACATCGAGTAGGTCCCGGGCGACCTTCTCACGCCGATATCCCATCGAGGGTCACCCTTGTCTCGAGCCGAGGATTCGCCTCGCTCGAGGGCTCTCCTTGCTTGGCAAGGGGCCGGCATTTAATTGCCTTGCGGGGGCGTGGCCGCGGGTTTTGCGGCGGCCGGCGCGCTTTTTTAGGCGCGCGGGCGCGCGCGCGCGTAGTGGGGGGGCGGCGGCGCGGGCGGGATGTGACGGTTTCACCTCGGTTGCCGCCGGTCTCGCCGTAATGATGACCCGCCCTCGCGGTGTTGAGCCGCCGCGGTCGTGGGTGGGGCCCGCTTGCCGACGCGACGGAAAGATTCTGCCCGGTTAAATGCGGCGGGGCGTCCGCTCGCGAGAACTCGCCCGTTGCCTATAAACCGGCGGGGAAGGAGTAGGCGGCGGTTTTTTACCTTGGCTCCTCACCGTTTTAGTCCTCCGCCTCTTCGCCTTCGTCTCACCCTTGCGCCGGTCGCGCGGCTCGCTTGCTTAGAGCTTTCTCCTAGTTTCCTCGTCCTCCACCTTCGTACTCGTTCGTCCTCCCTCATGGCGCCGCCTCGGCCCTCCGATCGTGGTCCTGGAGCCGTGCGCCCGGGAGAAGTCGACCGTGACCCGGCTCGCCACGGGCGAGGCGAGTCGCCGCCGCCGCTCTCGGCCAACGAAGAAGGGGCGCCCGGCGGAGTGGATCGTGCCGCCATCGTCGCACCTTGAGCCCAATCCGCCGGAGGGTTACGTGGTGAGCTTCCTCCGCTACCACGAGCGCGGCTTCAACGCGCGGCGAGCACGTTCATGCGGGCGTTGTGCTACCACTACGGGGGTGGAGGCCGCACAACTTCGCTCCCAACGCTATCTCGCGGGCGGCCACATTCGTGGGCGTCCGCGAAAGGGTACTCCGGGGGGATCCCGGGTCAATTGGGAGCTCCGGGTACACCTCTTCCGCGGGGAGCCGATCACGCAGCCCACGTCGGAGCCGAGAGGACCCGCCGCGCGGTGCGCGCGGCGGGATGTCGCTTGCCTGCGAGGGCGGCTCGAGAACTTCTACATCCCCTGCACCATGACGACGAACAACGCCGGTGGGAGCGGGGATGGTTTTATCTCGCGCAACGCCGAGCCCCGCCTCCCTCCCTACACCGGGCGGGTGTTCAAGGAGAGGCCGGACCGGCGGGGCTACGGGTTGCCTACGGCCAACCACCGGGCGCGCCAGAGTCCGTCCTCGCCGCCCTCGCCGGTTGGCGAGGAAGGGCTCAACGCGATGGGCGTCCTCGCCTTCCTTCATCACCGGCGGATCGTGCCGTTGATGCGGAGGCCGCTCCGCATCTTCGAGATGACGGAGGCGGCCAACCCCGTCGACTGGCGAGGTCGCGGATGCTCCCGACGCCGCCGGAGCGGCCGTACGCGCTCACCGGGCGCGGAGCGCCGTCGACACCGGACGCGGCGCCGCGGGTCGGACCCGTGGGATATCGAGATGCTTCCCACCGCCCGTTGGTGAGTGTGGTTTTCCACTCGTTTTGGTCCTCGTTCTCGTTTATGTTTCTTGACGACGCGCCATTGTCACGCCCGCGCGCGGTTGGTGCGGTTCAACATCGCCAAGTCCGTTCCACCCACCCCGGACTCCCGTGCGCTCGGGCCGGGCGGCGCGGCCGGGAGCGGCGGGAGCGGGCGGCGCGCGCGGAGGGAGCACGCAAGGCGGCGCCAAGCGCGTCGCGACGCACGGTCCGCCGAGTACCGGCGGCGGGAGGAGCCAGGGCTCTCCTCCCCGACATCGAGGAGCCCTCGTCCTCGGATCGGGACGAGGGAGGAAGAGTACGAGGGGGGGCCCCTCGGACGGGTGGCGCCCGCGCCCCCGTCGCGGATCGCGCGCGGCGTCGGGGGCGGCTTCGTACGGGGCGGGCGCGTCGGCGCCGCCGCCGCGGGCGTCGTCGGGGGCGGCACGCGCGCGGGCCGGCGCGCGCGCGGAGGCGCGCGCGCGGACGCTCGGGCGCGCGCGCGTCGAGCGTGCCCGCACGCGGCGGGAGCGCGTCCGCGCGGCGGCGTCGTCGTCGAGGGGCGCGTCGGGAGGCGTGCCCGCGCGCGGACAAGCGTGCCCCGCGCACCGTGGCGCCGTGCGGGGGGTGCGGCGTCGGGGCGCGCCCGCGCACGGGCGGGCGTGCCCGCGCGTGCGGCGGCGCCATCGGAGGCGGTTGCGTCGGGCGTGGCCGCTACGCCGGCCCCCGTCCGAGGCCTCGAGGAAAAGGAAGCGGGCCTTTTCCTCCGCGAGGTACATAGCCTTGCCTTCCTTCGTGTGGCTTTGGTGTCTTGGTGGTTAGATGTTCTAACTCTCCGTTCGTGATTGCGCAGGCGGTGCCGACCGTTCCTCCTCTTGCACCGGCCAAGGTGCCGAGGACGGACGCGGCGATCCCCACCGGCGGCGCTCGTCGAGGGGGTCGCGCCGAGGAACGAGCGCGGCGGCGGGCACGAGCTCGCAAGGCCCGGCCGAGGCCTCGGGGGCCCGGCCGGCGGATCAACCCGCCGCGGCGCGGCCCGAGGGGTTGGTCGGGGGCGACCGGCGCCGGTCGCCACGGAGGCGCGGCCGCGGCGGTGACCGCGGTGGAGGTGCCGCCCGCGGTGGCGGCCACGCTGCGGAGGAGGCGGAGCGGGCGCGGCCTGCGGGAGCGCCGCGGATGTGGCGGCGCGGACGGTGGTGGCGGCCACGGCGGCACGACGGGCGCCCGTGGTCGCGGAGGCGCGAGGTGGAGGCGCCGGCGGAGGCGGCGCAGGCGGCTCCGCCCGCCGGCGGTCCCCGGGCGGAGGTGGTGGAGCTCTCGGATGACTCCCCGCCGCCCGGGTGGAACCGGTGGGCCCGGCGGCCGCGAACTCCCCGAGCCCCGGGGAGGGGGGGGCCCTCGTGAGGGCGGTACGAGGGTCGCATGACGGCGGGGGGCCGAGGGCACGGTGCCGAGGCCTCGTCCTCCCGCGCGGGCCGCCCGCCCCGGTGGGGGGGCCGTGGAGGATCCCCGGCGTTTGCGACGCCGGGGGGGAGCGAGGGCTCCCGGGGCGAGCTCACGGGCCATGGCGCCACGCTCAACCGCGCGTTGAACGAAGCGGCGCAGGTCCCACGGCGGCCGGCCGGACCGTCTTCCAGGTGAGCCACGGTTGCTCGTTTCCCTTCCTTTTTTCGTTTTCGCGTCTTTGCACTCAAACTTTGGCACTTACGGGATTCGATGTGTGTTATGCCGGGGGAGCTCGAGCGCCGCGCTCGCGAAAAGTACAGCGCGTTCGACCAGGTGAACGCCGAGGCCCGCCAGCTCCGGGAGCGATGCAGCGCTTACGACGCGCTTGCAGATGCCCTCAGGACGCCGGACAGCTGGCTGGTGTACCGGGCGATGGCGTGGTGCGACGTGCTTCCTGAGAGTTCGGGGCGGGGACGCGGCGCGCGACCCGAGCCTCGGGCGGATCCGCGCGGCCCCTCGTCGATCGTGACGAGGCGGCGTGGAGCCGCGCGCGAGGACACGGAGAAGACGCGGACGTTGGCCGCCACCCGGGAGGCGGAGGTGGCCACCGCTCGCGCGAGGCCCGGGAGCTCCGCACGTCGCTCGAGGGAGCGCGAGCGCGGCGGCGCGGCCGAGGGCGCGGGCGCGCGGGCGGAGACGGCGCGCCAAGGAGGCCGATGACACCGAAGGCCGCCTTCGACGTGAAGGCTGCGGCTCTCGTCGCCGGCGAGGGCGGCTCCGGCGGGGAGCGCATCGCCCGCGCGGGGGCGAGGGCGGCTCCGGCGGGCGGGGCCGCCCTTCGCGGCCGCCGGGACGGCGCCCGGAGCGGGAGCGCGTCGCGCGCGAGACGGCGGAGAGGTCGGCCGGGAGGAGCGGAACGCCGCATTCTCCGAGGTTGAGGATGAGGCGGCGGCGCTCGCATCGGCAATGCCGCCCAAGAGATGGCCCTCGTCAAGCAAGGCGAGACCGTCCGGCATCTCGGCCGGCGCTCGAGTCGCCGCGCGCCGCGACCTCGATGCGGAGAAGAGGCAAGTCGAGGGTAAGTTGCTTGTCGACCCCGCTTGTTAGTTTTTGCTTTAGAGGGTTCGTTTCCCCCTTTCGATTTCTTGTCGTCTTGTCGCTTCCGGGCTCGCGCACGGCTTTGGGGCACGGCGTTGTTGGGCGGGCGAGGGGCCTGCGGGCCTCCTACAACTCCTACGAGCGGGAGGCTGCGGGAGCCGCGGGACGCGGCCCTCGAGACCCCGTCACGTCGTCGAGGAGGGCGGCGCAAGCCGGCAGCCCTCTCGCCGCCCGCTGCGCGCCCTCGGTGGCCACGTCACGGAGCGGGTGCGCCGGGCGTTGCACACCGGGCGTGCGGGAAGGCCCTCGGAGTGGTGCGATCCCACTACGAGGTCAACCTCGAGGCGGTGGCGGAAGGCTACATCGTGCCCGTGGGCGTCGAGGACGAGGTGGCCATGGAGCGCGCGGACGCGCTTGTTGCCGACGCCGCCGGGACGCTTGCCGAGGCCTTCGAAGAATTCCTCTTCCGGACGCCGTCGACGCCGCCGCTCCCTCTACCCCGAAAGCATGCGGGCGCTAGGCCCGTTTTTTTGTTTGTGTGTATCGGAACTGCGGCCTCGTGGCCTCTTGTAAATAAACAAGTAGTTTCGTGAACATAGTCGGTTGTAAATGGAATCGCTTGCTTATTGCGCTTTTTGCTTCTTCTTCTTCTGAGTAGATTCTAGTTAGGGAAGTCCGCCTTTCGCAGGGGCCCGCTGGGTTGGAGGCGAGAGAGACGGGCCATAGCCACGCGGCGTAGGCCGGCGTCTCGGCTCGCGCGCTCCTTCCGCTGTGCCGCCTGCGCCCTTTTCGAACCGTGGCTCGTGGTTGAAGTAGGAAACAAACTTAGCGCGTGTTATTACGTTTTTTGCGCAAAAAAATGGGACCATTTGGGGGGGGGGGTGCCCCCCGCAGTAGCCCCCGAGGGTAACTTGGGTTTCGGGGGGAAAGCCGAGTTGCCCTTTTATTGGATTCGGAGTATTTACATAGGTGACGCCAAGCGGGGCGTTGGCCGTGCGTTTTTACAACGGAAAATACTTGGAAATCCTAGCTAAGGGTAGAAGCGACGTAGCTGTTGGATGTTCCAAGCGTTGGTGAGTTCTTCGCCGTCCTCGTTGGCAAGCTTGTACGTGCCGGTTTGAGCACCTTCACCACGACGTAGGGTCCCTCCCATGGGGGCGATAGCTTGTGGCGCCCTCGGTTGTCTTGGCGTAGCCTTAGGACCAAATCCCCCTCGCTGAAATCCCTGCGACGTATCTTGCGTGCTTGGTAGCGCCGTAGGGAGGCGGTGATACCTTGCGGAGTGCATCAACGCCACGAGGCGTACTTCGTCTAGCTGATCCAGTGAGTCCTCGCGGGCTCGCTGGTTAGCGTCCTCGTTGTAGCCTCGAACTTTGGGCGAACCGTATTCCAGATCCGTGGGGAGGATGGCCTCCGCGCCATGGACTAGGAAAAACGGGGTGAACCCGGTGGCTCTGCTTGGGGTAGTCCTTAGGCTCCATATGACTGCTGGTAGTTCTTGGAGCCATTTTCGGCCAGATTTGTTGAGCTGGTCGAAAATTCTGGGTTTGAGGCCCTGTAGGATCATGCCGTTGGCACGTTCCACTTGGCCGTTAGTCTGTGGGTGCGCCACGCGTGCCCAATCACTCGGATGTGGAACTTGTCGCAGAACTCCAAGAACTTCCGGCTCGTGAAGCGGGACCCGTTGTCTGTGATGATGGAGTTTGGCACTCGAAGCGGTAGACGATGTCGGTGAAGAACGTAACCGCTGCTCGGCCCTCAAATTTGTGATGGGGGCGCACCTCCACCCACTTGGAAAACTTGTCGATCGCGACAAGCGGGTGGGTGAAGCCCCCGGCGCCTTCGCGGGGGCCCGACGATGTCCAACCCCCACATGGCGAACGGCCATGTGACGGGGGTGTTTGTAAGGCGTGAGCGGGCGGGTTGGTCTTGCGGGCGTAGAAGCGGCACCCTTCGCGGGTGCGCACGATTTCGTTGGCGTCCGCGACCGCGGTAGGGCCAATAGAAGCCCTGGCGGAACGCGTTGCCAACGAGAGTGCGTGGCGCGGCGTGGTGGCCACGGATCCCCGCGTGTATGTCCCGCCGGGAGCTCGCGCCCCTCGGGGATTGGTATGCACCGGCCCCGGAGGATGCCCCGACGCGGCGCGCTTGTACGGCTCGCCGTCGACGAAGGTGAATGACTTGGCCATCTGGCGATGCGCACGGGCGTGGCCGGTACGGGGGGCTCCCCTCGAGCAATCCGGACGATGTACTTCTCCCCGCCGGTCCGCCGGACGGGGAGCGGCTCGATGTCCATTGCGACGACCTCGTGGGAGCCGTACCCCTCGAGAAGGGAGAGTACGTACGCCTCGTTCGAGGGGTCCTCTTCCATGGGGTCCGCACCCGCTGGATTCGAGGGAGCCCCCGAGGGTCCGCCGTCGCTCGAGGGGTAGGGCTCGAAGGTTACCGAGGGCTGCGCGATGTCGCGCGCGAAGACGTTCGGGGGAACGGTGATCCGCCTGGACGCTATCTTTGCCAGCTCGTCTGCTTCCTCGTTGTACCGGCGGGGTACATGATTAAGCTCGATGCCGTAGAATTTGTCCTCGAGGGCTCGCACGGCTTGCGGTAGGCCTCCATCTTGTCGTCGTGGCAGCTCGCGTTCTTCATGACTTGGTCGATCACGAGCTGCGAATCCCCTCGCACGTCGAGGCGCTTGATGCCCAACTCGATGGCGATCTTGAGGCCGCAGAGGAGGGCCTCGTATTCCGCCATATTGTTGGATGCGGGGAAATGGAGACGCACCGCGTAGCGCATGTGCTCCCCGAGGGGTGACACGAAGAGCAGGCCCGCGCCCGCTCCTGTCTTCATCACCGAGCCGTCGAAGAACAGAGTCCAGCACTCTGCTTGGATCTGAGGGGGCGGCAGCTGCGTGTCCGTCCACTCCGCGACGAAATCGGCAAGGATTTGCGATTTGATGGCCTTGCGCGGAGCGTAGGCGAGCGTTTCGCCCATCAACTCCACGGACCACTTGGCACCCGTGCACTGCCGCATCGGGGTTGCGAATGATTTCTCCTAGCGGGAAGGAAGAGACCACCGTGATCGGGTGGGCCTCGAAGTAGTGGCGGAGCTTGCGCCGTGCGAGGACTACCGCGTACAACGCCTTCTCGGACCCGGGGGTAGCGCGTCTTCGTGTCCGACAGGACCCTCGCCGATGTAGTAGACCGGCCTCTCGCACGGGCAAGGCATGCCCTTCTTCCGTGCGCTCCACGACGATCACGGCGCCGACCACCCTGGGTGGTCGCGGCCACGTAGAGTTGGAGGGGCTCGCCGTCTTGCGGCGGCGTAAGGATTGGGGCATGCGTCGAGACGCCTTCGGCTTGTCGAGCGCTTCCCCGGGCCTCGGCGGTCCAAGAGAAGCGCTCGTGCTTCTTGAGCAGCCGGTAGAGGGGCGAGGCCCTTCTCCACCGAGCCTCGAGACGAAGCGGCTTAGGGCGGCGAGGCACCCCAACACTTCTGCACTCCTTTGAGGTCCCGAAGTGGACCCATTCGCTCGAGGGCCGCGACCTTTTCGGGGTTGGCCTCGATCCCCCGCCGGGAGACGATGTATCCTAGGAGCATGCCCCGCGGCACTCCAAAGACACATTTTTCGGGGTTGAGCTTGACCCCCCGTTGGCCCGAGGCGGCCGAATGCGATGCCAAGATTGCTGACCGGGTCGTCCGCCTTCTGGTTTTGACGACGATGTCGTCTACGTAAGCCTCGACCGTCCGCCCGATATGGTCCCCAAAAAACGTGTTGCATGCGGCGCCGATATGTTGCGCCGCGTTTACGAGGCCAAAAGGCATCGTGACGTAACGAACGTCCCGAACGGTGTGATGAACGAAGTCGCGAGCTGGTCGGACTCCTTCATTTTTACTTGATGATATCCCGAATAGGCATCAAGGAAACAGAGTAGTTCACACCGGCGAGTGGAATCAATGATCGATCTATGCGCGGCAAAGGAAAAGGAACTTTTGGACATGCTTTATTGAGGCCCGGTGTAGTCAATACACATCCTCCACTTCCCATTTTTTCTTTTTTACAAGCACGGGATTAGCTAACCATGTCGGGTGGAACACTTCCTTGATGAATCCGGCCTCGAGGAGCTTCCGGCTCCACTCCGATCGCCCGTCGCCGTTCCTCGTCGAAGCGGCGCGGCCCGCCGCCGAACGGCGCGAGCATTAGGCGAGGATATCAAGGGAGTGCTCGGCGACCTCCCTCGGAATGCCCGGCATGTCCGAGGGGCTCCACGCGAAAACGTCGGCGTTGGCGCGGAGGAAGCCGACGAGCACGCTTCCTATTTAGGATCGAGGGTCGTGCTGACCCTCAATGCTTTGCCCTCGGGGGCCGATGGGTCGAGAGGGACCCCTTTGGTTTGCTCGGCGGCCTCGAACGTGCCGACGTGCTTGGTGGCGGAGCTGAGGTCGTCGTTGACCATCTTCTCCAGCGTGTTTACCAGCGCTTCATCCGGGCGCTAGCGCCTCTCGCATGTTCCACGCACTCGACATCGCAGTCGAATGCATGCTCGATCGATGACCCGACGGTGATGACGCCGTTTGGACCCGGCATCTTCATCTTCAGGTACGTGTAGTTGGGGACCGCCATGAACTTGGCATAGCATGGTCGCCCAAGGATGGCATGGTAGGCCCCTTTGAATCCCACCACCTCGAAGGTGAGGGTTTCCTTGCGGAAATTCTTGGGGGCCCCGAACCGCACGGGCGGTCGATCCGCCCGAGGGGTTGAACCTGCTTTCGGGCGCGATGCCGTGAAACGGCTTCGTGCCGGGCCGCGGCTGGTCCGGCCCAATCCCCCATTAGGCGCAATGTGTGCGCGAAGAGGATATTGAGGCTACCGCACTCCGTCCATAAGGACCTTCGAAAACCGGGCGTTCCCAATGATGGGATCGACCACCAGGGGGGAATCTTGGCCGGGTTCGGGATGCGGTTTGGGTGATCATCCGGCTAAAGGTGATGGCATCCTTCGACCGGTTGAGAAAGGCCGGAGGCGCCCTCTCGCGGCGAGGACTTCGTGCCGCTCCTTCTTGCGGCCGGGTTGACATGTCGACGGTAGGTCCCCCAAAAATGAGGAACACATTTTCGACGGCGGGGGGAAGCCACCGCGTCGCCGTCGCCCCCATCCTTCTTGGCCTCTGCCTCCTTCGCGGCGGCACGGCCATAGAACTTCTTGAGCATGTCGCCTTGCTCAAGAGTGTGATTTAGGGGGGTCTTGTGGTAGGGGCACGGCTTCTTCATCATGTCGTCGAACACCCCGGGCCTCGAGGAGCCGGTCGAGGGCCCCGTCGGGGCGGGTCAACGGCGAGGGCCTCGGCGTTGCCGCCGTTGCGCCCCCGCTCGCGCGCCTCGCGGCGCGGCTTCTTCCCCTTCTTGCCCCGCTTGTCGGCTGCGGCGCGGCTCCTTGGACCCGCGCCCTCCGCGGGCGTGTCCTCGGAGCGCTTGCCCTTCTTGCCATCGAAGATTGCCCCCACGGCCTCCTCTCCGGAGGGCGAAGGCGGGTGGCAATGTCGACCGGCTCGTTCGAGTCCGTGGGCGGGGGCTGCGTCCCAGCTCGCGCACAAGGTCCCGGCACGTGGTGCCCTCGAGGAACGCGTGCACGATCTCGGATTGTGCCACGGCCGGGGAGCTCCGTGCGGCGCTTGGAGAAGCGCCGTATGAAGTCCCGCGGCGATTCGCCCGGCCTCGCGTGCGGGGAGCGCGGATCCCGGGGAGTTTCGGGGGCGCACGTATGTGCCCTGGAAGTTGCCCACGAAGGTGTGGACTAGATCGTCCCAGTTGTGGATCTGGCTGGCGGGCAAGTGCTCGAGCCATGTCGGGGCCGCGTCGCCCGGATGCGGGGGGCAAGTTGCGGATGATCACTTCGTCGTTGGTGGCCCCGCCCGGGCGACGGGCCGGGCGGTAATCGTTGAGCCAAACACGAGGGTCCGTCTCCCCGTTGTATTTGATGATCGTCGAGGGCCGACGGAAGCGGCGGGGGAACGCCGCCGTGCGGATCTCCCGGCCCGAACACGCGGGTGCCGGGGGGGCTCCGGCGTTGGGGAGCGATCCTCACCGCGCGTCGTAGCGTCCACCCCTTCGAGGGTGGTAGCCCCCGGCCGCTCGCGCGTCCGCCTTGCCGGTGCGCCCGGCGTTGATGACGTTGCGGGCGTCACCATCCGGCGCCTGCGCGTGTCGAGGAGGCGTTCCTTGGCCGGCGTGCGTCCCGGTCGGCGGGTCGACCCGCATGCACCGAGGGTTCGCCCCCGGTGCGGATCATCACCCCGCGCGTCCCCCCGTTGGCGGATGCGTGAGGCCGAGCTTTCGGCTTGGCCGGACGGCCGCTTGCTCAAGGAGGGTACGCACCTCGCGGTGCATGTCTCGAGCCTCGGGGGTCGAGGGTGCCGGCATGGCGCGCGGCGGTGTTGCGGCGGCGATGAGCTTTTGGCTCGCCCGCGGCGGAGTATCCGCGTTGTCGACGTTGGGGATGGGGTTGAGGCGGTCTCGGACTGTCGGCCCGGCTCCCGCGCGCGTTCGCCGCGCGCGAGAGGCCTCTCCCGCCATCGAGGCGCGGAGCGCCCGCACGGTCCGTACTCCTGCGCCGGCTTGGCCTCGAGCTCGCGAGCTTGGGCCGGCGGCGCGTCGACGTCGGCCCCGGCGGGGCGCTTGGCCCCCGCGGCCGGGCGCGTGGCGACCCGGGGGCGGCGTGACCTCCCCATCTCCGGCGCCCGCCGCACCGGCGGCGTTGGCGGGGTCGTTGGTGATGACGGCGCGGCATTCCCGCGTGGGGTCGTAGCTCCCGGTCTTGGAGTCGTCGGAGCGGCCCGAACCGGTAGTCCGTGGCGTCGAGGAAGCGCCCGAACGCGGCCCGGGTCCGGCACACCGAGAGAAGTCCCACTCCGCGTACCCATGGCGGGCGGCGGGTGGCATCGTGTCGACGGAGCCCCGGGGACGACTCGTCCGTGGCCGAAGTGCGGGATCCCCGGCGACGAAGACGTGCCGACCGGGCGGAACCCCGCGCATTGTAGTGTTGACGTTGGCGTTGTAGGCCGTAGTGGCGCCACGCGCCCCGATGGGGATGCGCGGTCGAGACCGCACGCGGTCCCGCCGGGGCGGTGGCGGCCGTCGTAGCGGTGGGCGCCTTTGCGTTGGGCGGCGGCGCGCTCGGCCGCCGCCGCTCGGACCGTGCCCGACGCGAGCGTAGCCCGGAGCGGCGACGGCGTCGCGGCGTCGACGGACCCGCGGCATCCGTGCTGCGCAGGTGCCCGCGCCGATGTCGTGCGTGCGGCGGTGACCGAGAGCGGACACGGCCTCCCGCTGCGCGCGTAGCTCCTCACGGTTGGTGAGGCGCATGAGATAGCCATTCCCCGTGGCACCGGAAGTTCAAGTCCCCGAAGCGGATCTCGAACCCGGCCGGAAGGGGGTACGAGCTACCCATGTTGTAGCGGGTGCTACGGTACTCGGTGCGAATCACCATGGAGGGAGTTAGCGAAATGACCTTAGGCGCTCGTTTGCCCCACGGTGGGCGCCAAGCGTCGGTGCGGAATATGGTCCCGACACTAACCGGTAGATAACGCCTAGGTCTATCCCTCGATGGTCGATGCTAAGCAACAAATGACACAAGGGTCTATCCGGTTCCCGCCGAGGGGGCCGTACGTCCAGGCGGTGGTGTGCTCGTGGCACTATATTGCTCGGCCGGGGGTGCTTGTAGTGGGGCAAATACAAGCAAGGCGGGAGAGGAAGCGTGGCTCCCAAGTCCCTGGTGAGTGGTTGAAGATGTTGTGGGAGAATAAGAGAGTGAGTGCACGGTGCGCTGTGTTCCTCTGGATTCGTCTCCCTCCACCCGTCCCCCCGCGGCCGGGGGCTCGCCTCCCCTTTTATAGGCCAAGGGGGCGGCGAGTTACATGCACGCCGCGGCGCCTAGCTACGTGAGGGAGCACGTCGCGCTATGGTGTAGAGTGGGCGGCCGTCCGGTCGATCTTCGCTGCGATCCGGCCATGATGGCCTACCTTGTACCCGAACAAGTGGCGGTTCGAGGGGTAGGAGGCGGCGGATGGCGATGGCGCCCCCGATAGGCTTCGAGGGAGATGCGATGATGGGCGAGTACGGGGCACGGGGAGCGGGCGAACGGCGTTCCTTCCCAATGAGCTCGCGGTGGTGGAGTGGTTGCTGCAGGTGCCGGGCGTGCGTGCGGAGTCGGGCGTGCGCCACGGGCGCGTGGGTACGGCGGCCGCGCCGTTGCGATGGCGGGATGGCCACCCACCGCCTAGCGCCCCTCACCCTAACCTGGCTGCGGGGTCACGGGAAAGTGGGATCGAGGGTGCGCCCGGCCCCCTTTCGAGGGTTGGGCGCGTTAGTCGTACGGTGGCGTGCGCACGGTGTTATGGGACGACACCGGCCGTCCGCACGGTCCTCCCCACGGTGGCGGGGATGGGCTCCTCCCCGGGGAGTTGGTGCGGCGGCACGGGGCGTGAGCCCCGGCGCATGATGGCGCGCGTCCCGCGGCGTCGGGGCGTTAAATGCCCAAGTACGGGGCCGGCGCACGCGTGCGGGGCGCCGTGAGCGTGGCGGGCCCGGCCGGGGGGTGGAGCGAACCCTCGAGCGAGGCGAGGCTCGCTCGAGGGGGAGCGGGCCCTCGGCGCGGGCGGGACCGCTCGAGGGAAGGGGTCGCCCCTCGAACGGGGCGGAGCCCGTTCGAGGAGGAGGTTGCCCCTCGGGCGGGGGCGGAGCCGTTCGAGGAGGAGGTGTACCCTCGGGCGGCGGGCTTCGCTCGAGGGGTCTCGTGGTCGGGCTATCTTGGCGGGGCCTCACGAAGTCTTCTTCGCCGCACGGGCCACGTCCCGCATGGTTAGTTCCCCGCATGGTTAGGCCTAGTTCATTTGATGCGGGAATTTAGGTGAGGGTTCCCCCATCGTTTGAGGGGACCCCTAGGGCGGTCCCCGCAGGGGGCAGTATTCAAGACTTGGCGCTTACGAGGCTCGATGTGTGGATGCCGGGAGCTCGAGCGCCGCGCCCACGAGAAGTACGGCCGCGTTCGACCCGGTGAACGCCGAGGCCCGCCAGCTCCGGGAGCGATGCAGCGCTTTCGACGCGCTTGCGGAAGCTCTTAGGACGCCGGGACGGTGGCGGGTCTACCGGGGCGATGGCGTGGTGCGACGTGCTCCCCGAGAGCTCAGGGCAGGGTGCGGCGCATCACTCGAGTCTCGAGCGGATTCGCGCGGCCCTCGTCGATCGTGACGAGGCGCCGTGGAACGCGCGCGAGGACACGGACAAGACGCGGACGGCGGCCGCCACCGGGAGGCGGAGGTGGCCACCGCTCGCGCCGAGGCCCGGGAGCTCCGCACGTCGCTCGAGGGAGCGCGGGCGCGCGACGCGCGCCGGCCGAGGAGCGGGCGCGCGGGCCGGAGCAACGCGCCAAGGAGGCCGATGACACCGAAGGCCGCCCTCGACGTCAAGGCGCGCGGCTCTCGTCGCCGGCGAGGGGCAGCTCCGGCGGAGGAGCGCGTCGCCCGCCGGGGGCCGAGGGGCGGCTCCGGCGGGGAGCGAGCCGCCCTCGCGACGCCCCGAGCCGCGGCGGAGCGGGAGCGCGTCGCGCGCGGGGACGGCGGAGAGGTCGGCGAAGGAGCGGAACGCCGCATTCTGCGAGGTTGAGGATGAGGCGTTGGCGCTCGGCATCGGCAATGCCGCCCAAGAGATGGCCCTCGTCGAGCAAGGCGAGACCGTCCGGCATCTCGGGCGGCGCTCGAGTCCGCGCGCCGCGACCTCGATGCGGAGAAGAGGCAAGTCGAGGGTAAGCTATTGTCCGACCCTCGCTTGTTAGTTTTTGCTTTAGAGGGGTTCGTTTCCCCCTTTCGATTTCTTGTCGTCTTGTCGCTTCCGGGCTGCGCACGGCTTTGGGGCACGGTTGTTGGGCGGGCCGAGGCTCGCAGGCCTCCTACAACTCCTGCGAGCGAGGGCTGCGGGGAGGGCGCGGGACGCGGCCCTCGAGACCCGTCACGTCGTCGAGGAAGGCGATGCCCCGGGCCGGCGGCTCGGCGGCCGGCCGCCTACGCGCCCTCGGTGGCCACGTCACGGGGCGGGTGCGTCGGGCGTTGCACCCGGGCGTGCGAAGGCCCTCGGAGTGGTGCGATCCCACTACGAGGTCAACCTCGAGGCGGTAGCGGAAGGCTACATCGTGCCCGAGGGCGTCGAGGACGAGGTGGCCATGGAGCGTGCGGACGCGCTTGGCGCCGACGCCGCCGAGTCGCTCGCCGAGGCCTTCGAAGAATTCCTCTTCCGGACGCCGCCGATGCCGCCGCTCCTACCCGCCCCGAAAGCACTCGGGCGCTTGGCCCGTTTTTTTGTTTATGTGTATCGAACTACGGCCTCGTGGCCTCTTGTAAATAAACAAGTAGTTTCGTGAACATGGTCGGTTGTAAATGAAATCGCTTGCTTATTGCGCTTTTTGCTTCTTCTTCTTCCTGAGTAGATTCTAGTTAGGGGAGTCCGCCTTTCGCAGGGGCCCGCTGGGTTGGAGGCGAGAGAGACGGGCCATAGCCACGCGGCGTAGGCTGTCTCTGGCTCGCGCGCTCCTTCCGCTGTGCCGCCTACGCCCTATTCGAATCGTGGCTCGTGGTTGAAGTAGGAAACAAACTTAGCGCGTGTTATTTACGTTTTTTGCGCGAAAAAATGGGACCATTTGGGGGGGGGGGGTGCCCCCCGCGAGCCCCCGAGGGTAACTTGGGTTTCGGGGGAAAGCCGAGTTGCCCTTTATTAGATTCGGAGTATTTACATAGGTGACACCAACTGGGGCGTTGGCCGTGCGTTTTTACAACGGAAAATACTTGGGAATCCTAGCTAAGGGTAGAAGCGACGTAGCTGTTGGATGTTCCAAGCGTTGGTGAGTTCTTCGCCGTCCTCGTTGGCAAGCTTGTACGTGCCCGGTTTGAGCACCTTCACCACGACGTAGGGTCCCTCCCATGGGGGCGATAGCTTGTGGCGCCCTCGGTTGTCTTGGCGTAGCCTTAGGACCAAATCCCCCTCGCTGAAATCCCTGCGACGTATCTTGCGCGCTTGGTAGCGTCGTAGGGACTGTTGATACCTTGCGGAGTGCATCAACGCCACAAGGCGTACTTCGTCTAGCTGGTCCAGTGAGTCCTCGCGGGCTCGCTGGTTAGCATCCTCGTTGTAGCCCCGAACCTTGGGTGACCCGTATTCCAGATCCGTGGGGAGGATGGCCTCCGCGCCATGGACTAGGAAAAACCGGGGTGAACCGTGGCTCGCTTGGGGTAGTCCTTAGGCTCCACACGACTGGCCTGGCGAGTTCTTGGAGCCATTTTCGGCCGAATTTGTTGAGTTGGTCGAAAATTCAGGGTTTGAGGCCCTGTAGGATCATGCCGTTGGCACGTTCCACTTGGCGGTTAGTCCGTGGGTGCGCCACGGTGCCCAATCCACTCGGATGTGGAACTTGTCGCGAGAACTCCAAGAACTTCCGGCCGTGAACCGGGACCCGTTGTACGTGATGATGGAGTTTGGCACTCCAAAGCGGTAGACGATGTCGGTGAAGAACGTGATTGCTCGCTCGGCCCTCAAATTCGTAATGGGGCGCACCTCCACCCACTTGGAGAACTTGTCGATCGCGACGAGCGGGTGGGTGAAGCCCCGGCGCCTTCCGCGAGGGGCCCGACGATGTCTAATCCCCACACGGCGAACGGCCATGTTACGGGGATCGTTTGCGGAGCTTGAGAGCCGGCAAGTTGGTCTTGCGGGTGTAGAAGCGGCACCCTTCGCAAGTGCGCACGATTTCGTTGGCGTCGCGACCGCGGTAGGCCAATAGAAGCCTTGGCGGAACGCGTTGCCGACGAGGGTGCGCGGCGCGGCGTGGTGGCCGCGGATCCCCGCGTGGATGTCCCGTAGGAGCTCGCGCCCCTCGGGAATGGGTATACACCGCCGAAGGATGCCCGACGCGGCGCGCTTGTACGGCTCGCCGTCAACGAGGGTGAATGACTTGGCCATCCCCGGCGATGCGCCGGGCGTGGCCCGGTACGCGGGGAGCTCCCCTCGAGCAATCCGGGCGATGTACTTCTCCCGCCCGGTCCGCCCGGACCGGGAGCCGGCTCGATGTCCATTGCGACCGCCCTCGTGGGAGCCGTACCCCTCGAGAAGGGAGAGTACGTACGCCTCGTTCGAGGGGTCCTCCTCCATGGGGTCCGCACCCGCCGGACTCGAGGGAGCCCCCAGGGTCCGCCGTCGCTCGAGGGGTAGGGCTCGATGGTTACCGAGGGGCGCGCGATGTCGCGCGCGAAAACGTTCGGGGAACGGTGATCCGCCCGGACGCTATCTTTGCCGGCTCGTTCGCTTCCTCGTTGTACCGACGGGGTACATGGTTAAGCTCGATGCCGTAGAATTTGTCCTCGAGGGCTCGCACGGCTTACGGTAGGCCTCCATCTTGTCGTCGTGGCGGCTCGCGTTCTTCATGACTTGGTCGATCACGAGCGCGAATCCCCTCGCACATCGAGGCGCTTGATGCCCAACTCAATGGCGATTTTGAGGCCGCGAGAGGAGGGCCTCGTATTCCGCCATATTGTTAGACGCGGGGAAGTGGAGACGCCTTGCGTAGCGCATGTGCTCCCCGAGGGGTGACACGAAGAGCGAGGCCCGCGCCCGCTCCTGTCTTCATCACCGAGCCCTCGAAGAACGAGTCCAAAGCACTCGCTTGAATCCGAGGGGGCGGCGGCTGCGTGTCCGTCCACTCGGCCGACGAAATCGGCTAGGATTTGCGATTTGATGGCCTTGCGCGGGGCGTAGGCGAGCGTCTCGCCCATCAACTCCACGGACCACTTGGCAATTTACGCCCGCCGCGTCGGGGTTGCGAATGATCTCTCCTAACGGGAAGGAAGAGACCACCGTGCCCCGGGTGGGCCTCGAAGTAGTGGCGGAGCTTGCGCCGCGCGAGGACTACCGCATACGGCGGCTTTCTTGGACCTGGGGGTAGCGCGTCTTCGTGTCCGATAGGACTTCGCTGATGTAGTAGACCGGCCTCTGCACGGGCAAGGCATGCCCTTCCTCCGTGCGCTCCACAACGATCACGGCGCTGACCACCTGGGTGGTTGCGGCCACGTAGAGTTGGAGAGGTTCGCCGTCTCGCGGCGGCGTAAGGATTGGGGCGTGCGTCAGAGATGCCTTCAGCTTGTCGAGCGCTTCCTGGGCCTCGGCGGTCCAAGAGAAGCGCTCGTGCTTCTTGAGCAGCCGGTAGAGGGGCAGGCCCTTCTCACCGAGCCTCGAGACGAAGCGGCTCGGGCGGCAAGGCACCCCAACACCTTCTGCACCCCTTTGAGGTCCCGAATTGGACCCATTCGCTCGAGGGCCGCGACCTTTTCGGGGTTGGCCTCGATTCCCCGTCGGGAGACGATGTATCCTAGGAGCATGCCCCGCGGCACTCCAAAGACACATTTTTCGGGGTTGAGCTTGACCCCCGTTGGCCCGCGAGCTCGAATGCGATGCCAAGATCGCGACCAGGTCATCCACCTTCTCGGTTTTGACGACGATGTCGTCTACGTAAGCCTCGACCGTCCGCCCGATATGGTCCCCAAAAACGTGCCGCATGCGGCGCCGATATGTTGCGCCCGCGTTTCGAGGCCAAAAGGCATCGTGACGTAACGAACGTCCCGAACGGTGTGATGAACGAAGTCGCGAGCTGGTCGGACTCCTTCATTTTTATTTGATGATATCCCGAATAGGCATCAAGGAAACAGAGTAGTTCACACCCGGCGGTGGAATCAACGATCTGATCTATGCGTGGCAAAGGAAAAGGAACTTTTGGACATGCTTTGTTGAGACTCGGTGTAGTCAATACACATCCTCCACTTCCCATTTTTCTTTTTTACAAGCACGGGGTTAGCTAACCATGTCGGGTGGAACACTTCCTTGATGAATCCGGCCTCGAGGAGCTTCCCGCGGCTCCACTCCGATCGCCCGTCGCCGTTCCTCGTCGAAGCGGCGCGGCCGGCTGCCGCCGAACGCCGCGAGCGTTAGGCGGAGATATCAAGGGAGTGCTCGGCGACCTCCCTCGGGATGCCCGGCATGTCCGAGGGGCTCCACGCGAAAACGTCGGCGTTGGCGCGGAGGAAGTCGACGAGCACCGCTTCCTATTTAGGATCGAGGGTCGGCTGACCCTCAACACCTTGCCTTCGGGGGCTGTCGGGTCGAGGGGGACCCCTTTGGTTTGCTCGGCGGCCTCGAAGGTGCCGATGTGTTTGGCGGCGGAGCTGAGGTCGTCGTTGACCATCTTCTCCAGTGTGTTCACCAGCGCTTCATCCAGCGCTAGCGCCTCTGCATGTTCCACACATTCGACATCGCAGTCGAATGCATGCTCGATCGATGACCCGACGGTGATGACGCCGTTTGGACCTGGCATCTTCATCTTCGGGTATGTGTAGTTAGGGACCGCCATGAACTTGGCATAGCATGGTCGCCCAAGGATGGCATGGTAGGCCCCTTTGAATCCCACCACCTCGAAGGTGAGGGTTTCCTTGCGGAAATTCTTGGGGGTCCGAACCGGACGGGCGGATCGATGCGCCGAGGGGTTGACACCGCTTTCGGGGCGCGATGCGGTGAAACGGCTTCGTGCTTTGGGCACGCAGCCGGGTCCAGCCCAATCCCCATTAGGCGCAATGTATGCGCGAAGAGGATATTGAGGCTATCGCCTCCGTCCATAAGGACCTTCGAAAACCGGCGTTCCCAATGATGGGATCGACCACCGGGGGTCTTGGCCGGGTTCGGGATACGGTTTGGGTGATCATCCCGGCTAAAGGTGATGGCATCCTTCGACCCGATTGAGAAAGGCCGGAGGTGCCCCCTCTGCGGCGAGGACTTCGTGCCGCTCCTTCTTGCGCCGCCGGGTCGACATGTCGACGATAGGTCCCCCAAAAATGAGGAACACATTTTCGACGGCGGGGAAGCCACCGCGTCGCCGTCGCCCCCATCCTTCTTGGCCTCTGCCTCCTTCGCGGCGGCACGGCCATAGAATTTCTTGAGCATGTCGCCTTTGCTCAAGAGTGTGATTCACGGGGGTCTTGTGGTAGGGGCATGGCTTCTTCATCATGTCGTCGAACACCCCCGGGCCTCGAGGGGCCGGTCGAGGGCCCCGTTGGGCCGGGTCAACGAGCGAGGGCTTCGGCGTTGCCGCCGTTGCGCCCTCGGCTCGCGCGCCTCGCGGCGCGGCTTCTTCCCCCTTCTTGCCCCGCTTGTCATTGCGGCGCGGCTCCTTGGACCCGCGCGCCCTCCGCGGGCGCGTCCTCGGAGCGCTTGCCCTTCTTGCCATCGAAGATTGCCCCCCACGGCCTCCTCTCCGGAGGCGAAGGGCGGTGGCAATGTCGAACGGCTCGTTCGAGTCCGTGGGCGGGCTGCGTCCCGGCTCGCGCACAAGGTCCCGCACGTGGTGCCCTCGAGGAACGCGTGCACGATCTCTGGCCCGTGCCACGGTGGGGGGGCTCCGTGCGGCGCTTGGAGAAGCGCCGTATGAAGTCCCGCGGCCGGTCGCCGGCTTCTCGCGTGCGGGGAGCGCAGATCCCGAGGAGTTCCGGGGCGCACGTATGTGCCACGGAAGTTGCCCACGAAAGTGTGGACTAGATCGTCCCAGTTGTGGATCTGGGTGGCGGGCAGAGTGCTCGAGACCATGTCCCGGCCGCGTCGCCCAGATGCAGGGGCAAGTTGCGGATGATCACTTCGTCGTTGGTGGCCCCGCCCGGGCGACGGAGCCGGGCGGTAATCGTTGAGCCGGACACGAGGGTCCGTCTCCCCGTTGTATTTGACGATCGTCGAGGGCGACGGAAGGCGGCGGGGAACGAGCGCCGTGCGGATCTCCCGCCGAACACACGGGTGCCGGGGGGCTGCGGTGTCGGGGAGCGATCCTCACCGCCGGCCGTAGCGTCCACCCCTTCGAGGGTGGTAGCCCCCGGCCGCGCGCGCGTCCGCCCTTGGCCGGTGCGCCCGGCGTTGATGACGTTGCGGGCGTCGCCGTCCGCCGCCCTGCGTGTGTCGAGGAGCCGTTCCTTGGCCGGCGTGCGTCCCCGGTCGGCAGGGTCTACCCACATGCACCGAGGGTTCGCCCCCTGGTGCCGGATCATCACCCCGCGCGTCCCCCTGTTGGCGGATGCGTGAGGCCGAGCTCTCGGCCTGCTGGACGGCCGCTTGCTCAAGGAGGGTCTGCACCTCGCGGTGCATGTCTCGAGCCTCGGGGGTCGAGGGTGCGGCATGGCGCGCAGCAGTGTCGCGGCGGCGATGAGCTTTTGGCTCGCCCGCGGCGGAATATCCGCGTTGTCGATGTTGGGGACGGGGTTGAGGCGGTCACGAACTTGTCGGCCCGGCTCCGCGCGCGCGTTCGCCGCGCGCGGAGGCCTCCCCGCCATCGAGGCGCGGAGCGGCCGCACCGTCCGTACTCCTGCGCGGCTTGGCCTCGAGCTCGCGAGCTTGGGCCGGCGCGCGTCGACGTCGGCCCCGGCGGAGCGCTCGGCCCCGCGGCCGGGCGCGTGGCGATCCCCGGGGCGGGCGTGACTTCCCCGTCTCCCGGCGCCGCCGCGCCGGCGGCGTTGGCGGGTCGTTGGTGATGACGGCGCGGCACTCCCGCGTGGGGTCGTAGCTCCGTGTCGGAGTCGTCGGAGCGACCAAACCCGTAGTCCGTGGCGTCGAGGAAGCGCCCGAACGCGGCCGGGTCCGCGCACCCGGAGAAGTCCCCACTCGCGTACCCATGGCGGTTGGCGGGTGGCATCGTGTCGACGGAGCCCGGGGACGACTCGTCCGTCTGGCCGAAGTGCGGGATCCCCGGCGACGAAGACGTGCGCGACCGGGCGGAACCCGCGCATTGTCGTGTTGACGTTGGCGTTGTAGGACGTGGTGGCGCCACGCGGCCGATGGGGATGCGCGGTCCGAGACCGCACGCGGTCCCGGCGGGGCGGTGGCGGCCCGTCGTGACGGTGGGTGCACCGCGTTGGGCGGCGGCGCGCTCGGCCTGCCGCCGCTCGGACCGCGCCCCGACGCGAGCGTAGCCCGCAGCGACGACGGCGTCGCGGCGTCGACGGACCCGCGCATCCGTGCTGCGGTGCTCGCGCGCGGTGTCGTGCGTGCGGCGGAGACCGGAGCGGACCTAGCCTCCCCGCGCGCGCGTAGCTCCTCACGGTTGGTGAGGCGCATGAGATAGCCGTTCCCCGTGGCCCGGAAGTTCAAGTCCCCGAAGCGGATCTCGAACCGGCGGAAGGGGGTCCGAGCTACCCATGTTGTAGCGGGTGCTACGGTACTCGGTGCGAATCACCATGGAGGGAGTTAGTGAAATGACCTTAGGCGCTCGTTTGCCCCACGGTGGGCGCCAGCGTCTCGGTGCGGAATATGGTCCCGACACTAACGATGTAGATAACGCCTAGGTCTATCCCTCAATGGTCGATGCTAAGCAACAAATGACACAAGGATTTATCCGGTTCCCGCCGAGGGGGCCGTACGTCCAGCGGTGGTGTGCTCGTGGCACTATATTGCTCGGCATCGGGGGTGCTTGCGGTGGGGCAAATACAAGCAAGGCGGGAGAGGAAGCGTGGCTCCCGGGTCCCCGGCGAGTAGCCGAAGATGTTGTGGGAGAATAAGAGAGTGAGTGCACAAGGTGTCTTTGCTTTCCTCTGGATTCGTCCCCCCCGCGGCTGGGGGCTCGCCTTCCCTTTTATAGGCCAAGGGAGCGGCGAGTTACATGCACGCCGCGCTACTTAGCTGCGTGTGGGAGCACATCGTGCTACGGTGTAGAGCGGGCGACCGTCCGGTCGATCTTCGCTGCGATCCGGCCATGATGGCCTACCTTGTACCCGAACAGTGGCGGTTCGAGGGTAGGAGGCGGCAGATGGCGATGGTGTCCCCTGATAGGCTTCGAGGGAGGTGCGATGATGGGCGGTACGGGGCACGGGGAGCGGGCGGAAGCGGCGTTCCTTCCCAATGAGAGCTGCGGTGGTGGAGTGGTTCGCTGCAGGTGCTCGGGCGTGCGCTGCGGAGTCGGGCGTGTGCCGCGCGCGTGGGTACGGCGGCCGCGCGCGTTACGGTGGCCGGGATGGCCACCCACCGCCTAGCGCCCCTCACCCAACGCGGGGTCACGGGAAAGTGGAGTCGAGGGTGCGCCGGCCCCCCTTTCGAGGGTCGAGCGCGTTAGCCGTACGGTGGCGTGCGCGCGGTGTCATGGGACCGACGCCGGCCGTGCGCACGGTCCCCGCCCCACGGTGGCGGGGATGGGCTCCTCCCCGGGGAGTTGGTGCGGCGGCACCGGGCGTGAGCCCGGGCGCATGATGGCGCCGTCCGCGGCGTCGGGGCGTTAAATGCCCAAGTACGGGGCCGGCGCACGCGTGCGGGGGCGCCGTGAGCGTGGCGGGCCCCGGCCCGAGGGTGGAGCGAACCCTCGAGCGAGGGCGAGGCCTGCTCGAGGGGAGCGAGCCCTCGAGCGGGCGGGACCGCTCGAGGGAAGGGTCGCCCCTCGAACGGGGCGGAACCCGTTCGAGGAGGGGGTTGCCCCTCGGCGGGGGCGGAGCCCGTTCGAGGAGGAGTGTACTCTCGGGCGGAGGCGGAGCCTGCTCGAGGGGTCTCATAGGCGAGCGTCTTGGCGGGCCTCCGAAGTCCTGCTGCATGGGCCACGTCCTGCATGGTTAGTTCTCTGCATGGTTAGGCTTAGCTCATTTTGATGCAGGAATTTAAGTGAGGGTTCCCCCATTGTTTGAGGGGACCCCTAGGGCGGTCCCCGACGGAAAGCAAAGAGATAAGCAATCAAGAGAGTCTAGATCATGCTTACGTTGTAGCTCCAAAAAAGATAGATGAATATAGAAAAGACAATCTCATAAAAAGCATCTTTAAACAGTGGCCTCCATTCCAATTCCGAAGACGCTCACCTTTTGGAGCCACCGTCCTGTCACGACGCACCCCTATTCGTGCGGGTTAGCCTAGGGTGAGTTCAAGGAGAAAAAATTGAAAACACTTGGTCGGTCCGGTATGCACATCTAGCCACCGCGGCTACAAGAGCACCCTTAGCCATCTATCTTATGTATAGATTGAGGAAGAAGCAAAACCAAGGGAGAACAAAATCATCAAGAAGGCACTTGATCGCTAGAAATCGGATTCACTATAAGACTCCGCCATGAATGATTACATGAACAAGATCACCACCGGAATCCTACCTCGATCTTGATCCTTTCTCCGGAGCTCTGACGTGCTCTTCCATGTTAAGTTCCCACGTCAGCTAGGGAAACCCTAGACAACTAGCATGACCATCCTCTCTGAGATGGTGTCCCTCTAGCTTCTTTGCTCCTCAGCGGTGGATGACGAATGAATTGATGCGTGGCTCTTGACATGGGTGCTATAAATAACCCGAGGATTAGCTAGGTTAGAGGGGGCACCGAATGGGCCCTGAATGGGCTGGGCCGGCCGGCCTGGGGCAACCGGCCTGGGCCCATTGTAGCCCGGTTCGACCCCGGCTTCCTCCCGTTGCTTCTCGCGTCTTCTAGAACTTTCCCCCTTCTGCATGTGGACCCTTGGCGTCAGTTTCTCCGCGGTTTGGATAGGGCTCCTTATCTTGCAAGCTTCAGCATTTTCTGTCCAGGTCCACAGAGTTTTCTGCCTTCATGGTTCGGTCCTTGGGCCTCTTGGAGTCATGTTCACTTCGGGTCTTCACTTGTGCTAGGCTTCATGATCTTCTCACAAAGTGTTTGCTAATCTTTCTCGGGAAGTCTCCCTTTTAGCGTTAAAACCCCGCGTAAACAATAAACTCCAAAAACCACATGCGAATGCGAACTTGATATATCATGAGGGTTAGGATCGTTAGTTTGGATATTAAATAATGCCAACACCAAAGGTAAACTCATGGCTAGGTTGACAAAAATTCGCCGTCAACAGTCGGCCGCCGCTTCCAGCCTCCACCCAGATCCCCGTCATGTCGTCTCCCGTGGCCACCATGGTCCTCCTCACCTCAACTCTTTTGACAGCGGCGTTGGCCGGAGCTCTACCTCGAGGTGGAGCCAGCACGCACGCCCGCCCTGCCTCGCGGCAGATTGGTGGAGGCCAGTGCGGGACGTGCGACCCCCTGCCCCACGGTGGAGGTTGGCGTGGGCCGCGCCTGGCCGCGGCGCGCGGGCGGGTGCGGCCGTTGCCCGCCCCGCGGCGGACCGGTGCCCTGCGGCGGTGGCTCGCCTTGCACCCTAGTTCGTCACGCAGATCTTCATCTGCTGCAGGTTGGGCGGTGGCGGGCGGCGACACTGGTGCGTAGGAGGCTAGCGGTCGAGCCCGCGACAACCTTCCGACGGCATGCTTCTACTAGTCCGAGGCTGGGTAGGAGGGTACGCCCCTGCCGGCTTCCTCATTAATCGGTAATTTTGATTGAAAGTTGAGTCATGTGTGCTCTGAAATTTAGGACTTAGGCTTGCAATTTCTTGGAACTACAACATCTTTTTCACTAGCTATTTTTATATGCTATTGTTAACTATTGTATCCAAATATCCAATGATTTTCATTTAATTTCTGTTGACGGATAAAACTAGTATCCACCTACGATCCGCAAGCGTACGGACCTACACCTTTTTCACCACGGGATTCCCAAGGTTCTTGTCAATCCGCGGAGCAAGGGGATTACTAGCGCTTAACCAAGTACTAATCTAGTTGAATGGAAAACCTTTGAAAGAGTAATAATCTAAAAGTAAAGACAATCTAACCTAAGTTAATCTAAGTTAAGTTGATCAAACAAATCTAGGGCTAAACTATATGGTAAAGGGTTAACACAAGAGAGTGATTAAGAAAGATAAGCGTTCCCTCCCTAGGATCTAGGATAACATGGTATGCATCTACTACACGAGAGTGGTAAACCAATCTACCGGGGGTTGTGACCACGGTTTCGCCCTTTCCCTCCTCTCATACTGTCACTACGCGAAGGTATTCATGACTAGACCTATGATGGACACGGTATGTTGATGGAATCTATGGGAGTAGCGGATATCATACGCCCGAAAAACATGGTAGCTAACCTTAATCATCAAAGCATACGTCGTATGGACCTCCCCGGGCCCACTACCTCGGTGGGTACCGGGACCGACTACTCGGTGGGCCCCGGGACTACCGGCTTGCGCTACACGACACACCGAAGGCGTGGAGCACAAGGACTACACGGGAGTAGTACTCGGTTAGGGAGCCGTACATGTTCCGCATTGTATAGAGGACTCCTAGACGTACTCGACTAGTACTCTCTCCCTACTCCGACTTGTAACCCCGCCTCCCGGACTATATAAGCCGAGGCGAGGGACCGATCTCGGGATCATCTCATTCAATCCTCTACAACTCACGGCGCACTATTGCACCATCTTGTAATTGTGCCCTATCAATCCGAGCTACGCGGCATACGGGACGTAGGGTATTACGCACCTCGCGGCCCGAACTGTCTAAATTGTGTGCCACGTGTCTCTTCCTTCGAGTTACCGATCTCGGCGAGTCACATTCATCTACTTCGGGTACTCCCCGTAGTAGGTTGCTCGGTCTAAAACACCGAACGGTGGCGCGCCCGGGTAGGGGGTCTCGCTCGAGATCACATGGCGAACTCGGACGGCTTCCGTCCTCTTCAAGCCAACCGTCGCCTTCAACCGTGGCGACACCTTCGTCTTTGGCGCCTGGGTCTGCACTGTCGATGGCGCGAGCTCCTTCCAACGCCGCCCCGACCATGCGGCCCAACCCGAAGACGGGCCTCGTGACACTTCCCGGCCGTCCACGGCGAACTCGCCGGCAAGTTCGACGAGGCCCCCGCTCTTCAACCACCACGGCCGACTTCGAGCTTGAGTCCGTCTCCAACTCGAACTCGACGTCTCCATGGGCCATCGCATGCGAGCCGGGCCGCTCGGCCATCGCGGGCGGTCCCCTCACCACTCGAGCTCTCCGCGCGCGGCCCCCGCATCCTCGGGCCCCGGGCCCGCACGGGGGCTCCCACTTCGCGTCGGGTCGGCAAGGAGCCCGTGCCGAGTACAACTCGGACTCCGACGCCGCCCCCGATCACGCTCGGGACTCCGGCCCTCTCTCCGAGTTCTACTCGAACCCGGACTACGAGTTCGACTTCGGGTCGGACACGAGGAGCCCGAGTCCGAAGACGACTCCACCGAGCTTCCCTTGTCGGGGCCGGCCTGCGGGGCGGTTATAAAATCCACGCCGGCGGGAGATACGTCTGCGGCCGGACCGCAAGCCTGCCGACTCGGCAAAGGGAGACTCACGCTATGTCGCCTACATCGACTCGCTACCGTTCCGAGGAGGGGAACACCGTTAGCCCGGGCTGACTCAAACACACCAACTGAGGTGGCACCCTCTGAGTCCAGCCTTGGCACCCCCGATCGCCGGGGTCTTCATGGGCCGCCGGTGACACCCGGGGCCTTCGAGCACGGCTCGGGACCCGATGCACGGAGGACATCTCCGCCGACGAGCTCTCTGCTAATGCTCCACCCAACGAGACTCCGGCAGACAGAGACGCTCGACGTGAACGCAACCGGAAGCGCAACGAACGTCGTCGACGCATCCGCGACAACCTCCCCATCCGCAACCTTGCGGAAGCTCTCGAGGCGGTCGAGAGCGAGTACACACCACACCCGAGCAATGCCTCATGTCGATCACGGCGATCGCACGACGGGGCTCGGGGCATACGCGGCGGGAGAGGTCATCGCCAAGCTCGGCCGAAGAAGCCTACTTCATGCGGGTCGACAACGAGTCAACCGACCTCTTCCGGCTAAGCCCCGCGACAACGAAGCTACTAGTCGCGGCGCCAACAACGGTCCCAACCGTACTCGAGCCGACCTCCCCGGCCGAGCCAAACCGTCGCCGCTCCAACGCCGGCGGACCTTCACTACAAGACCGCGGCAAGCGGGATGTTGTCCCCCACCGCGCTCCGGCGGTGGCGGCGGCAACGACCCCAATGGCGGTGGCGGCGGCGGCGGCGGCTCCAACCATGGGGCCAACGAGAGAGGCGGGAGGCGGCGGCGGCCGCGGCGGCCGAGGCCACGCAAACGACCACGCCTCCGGTGCCTCACAAGGCGGGTACGACGCTCGCCGAGAAGATCGAGGAGGCTGCGGCGGAAGAAGTCGACCACCGCCACCGAAGGCGACGGCTTCCCCGCCTTCTCACCTCGACTTCGCAACTTGCTCCTCCCCCATAAGTTCAAGCCTTTGGGGATCACCAAGTACGACGCGAAGCGGATCCCATCCGGTGGCTCCGATGCTACGCTCTCCCCATCGAGAACGGCGGCGGCAACGGCGACACCAAGTGCCTCTACTTCCCCTTACGCCCGGACCAAGCACCACTCACATGGACACGAACAAGACTCTGTAAATGCTCCTTTGAACTTGTTGCGAATCCGTCCTTTATGTCCATGTTTTCCTACATAAACACAACACTTCCAAATGCATGCACAAAGATGAACTTGTTATATGATTAGTGTGCCTAGTGGCGGGTTAGTTCCGTAATCAAATCCAAACCAAAGTGTAATGAGCATGCTAGGTGCACCAAAGTACACCGTCAACACCCATCCGGTGGCTCGGGTGCTACGCCCTCTCCATCGAGAACGGCGGCGGCAACAACGACACCAAGTGCCTCTACTTCCCCTTCTGCTGGACCGGGCTCCACTCACATGGCTCGAGTCGCCGGACAAGCACTCGATCGACAAGTGGGACCGAGTCGAAGGAGCGGTTCACAAGCAACTTCGCGGGCGCCATGGGTCGGTCGGGTACTCGCATGGACACGGCGATGATCAAGCGAGGAACAAGGCGAGACCCTCCGCAAGTACATGCGCCGCTTTTCGACAAGCGCGCCACCGTCGTCGACGTCACCGACAAGGAGGTCATCGACCTCTTCCAGGACGGTCTCTACCATCGCCGCACCTTCGAAGACTTCGGTCGTCGCCGTCCCAGTCCATCCCCCACCTCAAGGACATGATCACATCCGGGCGGATGAAGAGGACAAGGCCAACGCCAAATACGACGCCATCCGTGGCAAGACCAAGCGAGAACCGGGGCGGCGGCGGCGCAGCAATGCAAACCAAGCCGGCCGCAACAACAACAACAACAACAACAAAAACTCGGGTCCGAACCGCAAGCGCAAGCCGGACAACACTTGTCGCGGCTATCCGGCGCCCCGCGAAAGGGAACTCGAAGAAGAACTCCGGCGGCTTTAAAGACCGCTCGAAGGAGAAGTGCACGTGGCATCCAAACGGCAACCATACTACCGAACGGTGCTACCGGCTCGGGCATGCACTCAAGGACACGCTAGAGCCACCGCACCCTCACGATCGAAGGCCAAGAAGAAGGACGGCGATAACAACGACTTCCGGGGAGCCGGACAAGACCGTCAACGTCCTCTTCGGTGGGGCTGCCCGGCGAGCGGGAGCGAAGGCTACCCGCCGTGAAGTAATGTCCATTGAACCGGCGGTCCCGACCCCTCTCGGGTGGTCGGAGGTACCCATCACCTTCTCCCGCGCGGATCAATGGACCGGCTTCTGCGAACCGGGACGGTTCCCTCTCGTCCGAAGCCAACGGTGGCGGGCTCCAAGCTCAACAAGGTACTCATCGACGGTGGAAGCGGGCTCAATGTCCTCTTCACCAAGACCTTGAAGAAGATGAAGCTCGACATCACCCCCATGCTCACCAAGAGCAGCATGCCCTTCTACGGCATCGTCCCTGGCAACGCGGCTATTCCACTGGGCTCAGTGGTCCTGCCAGTTACCTTCGGGGCATCTCGGGACAACTACCGTACCGAGTACATCAAGTTCGAGGTCGCGGACTTCGAGACCTCCTACCACGCCATCCTCGGCAGACCGGCCATCGCCAAGTTCATGGCGGTGCCCCACTACACCTACTTGGTACTCAAAATACCAAGTCCAACCGGTGTACTCTCCCTCCAGGGGGACTTGAAGATCTCCCACGACTGCGACACAGAAGCCGTGGAGATCGCTTCTACAAACCAAGTACCCAACACAATGATGGACGTCTACGCCGCCTCGAAGAAGCTTGCTACAAGTGAACTCGACATCCCGAGAGAAGTCCGACGGCACCAACAAGCCTCGGCCACCGAGGAGGTACTCGTCAAGCTTCGGTCGACCTTGGCACGGGCAACCCCAAACAAGACCACCACCATCGGGGCCGACCTCGACCCCAAATAGGAAGACGCGCTCATCGGCTTTCTTCGGGCTAGCCGCGACATCTTCGCGTGGAAGCCAGCGGACATGCCAGGAGTGCCCAGGGAGCTGATCGAGCACGCCCTTAACGTCGATCCTAAGGCCACCCCCAAGCGACAACACCTCCGACGCTTTGCCGACGACAGGCGGGACGCCATCAAGAAGGAACTCGCCAAGCTACTCGCAGCTGGCTTCATCAGAGAAGTCTTCCATCCTGAGTGGCTCGCCAACCCCGTCCTCGTCCGCAAGAAGAACTCGAACGAGTGGAGGATGTGCGTCGACTACACCGACCTCAACAAGCACGCCCCCAAGGACCCCTTCGGGTTGCCGCGGATTGATCAAGTCATCGACTCCACGGCGGGGCCGCGACGCGCTCGCTTCCTCGAGCGCTACTCCGGTACCACCGGATCGCGATCAAGGAAGAAGACCGGGAGAAGACCGCGTTCATCACCCCCGTTTGGCGTGTGCTTGCTACACGACAATGTCATTCGGGTTGAAGAACGCCGGCGCTACCTACCAACGGGCCATCCGGGCACAGCTTCAAGCGGCAACTCAACAAGAACGTCGAGGCCTACGTGGATGACGTGGTTGTCAAAACCAGGGACTCCAGTACCCTCATCAACGACCTTGAAGAGACCTTCGCATCATTGCGCGAGTACCGCTGGAAGCTCAACCCGAACAAGTGCGTCTTCGGCGTCCCCTCGGGCAAACTACTCGGCTTCATCATCAGCCGGCGCGGCATCGAAGCCAACCCCGAGAAGATCTCCGCCATCACCAGCATGAAAGCTCCCATGAGCATCAAAGACGTCCCGGAAGCCGACGGGGTGCATGGCGGCGCCGACCGCATTCATCTCGAGGCTAGGAGAACGGGGCCTCCCCTTCTTCAAACTACTCAAGCATCAAGAGAAGTTTGTGTGGACTCCGAGAGGCGGATCAAGCCCTTGCCCGGCTCAAGGACTTCCTACCAAAGCCACCGATCTTCACGGCTCCTCACAAGGGAGAGCATTCTTTGCTCTGTTGACGGTGTATTTTGGTGCACCTAGCATGTTCATTACACTTTGGTTTGGATTTGATTATGGAACTAACCCGCCACTAGGCACACTAATCATATAACAAGTTCATCTTTGTGCATGCATTTGGAAGTGTTGTGTTTATGTAGGAAAACATGGACATAAAGGACGGATTCGCAACAAGTTCAAAGGAGCATTCATGGAGTCTTGTTCGTGTTCATGAGCTTGCTGAAATCACTTCCAATGGTGGTGAGGACCGAAGTGCTACGAGGAACACCCCGGGGATTAAAGCGTAAAAGATCAAACTTCATGCAAAGAGAGCCTCCATCTTGGACGTGAGGATAACAACATCAAAATCGTGCAAATGGAGGGGGCAAAGTACATAAATGCGCGAGGACCCACG
Organism: Cenchrus americanus; assembly: GCA_947561735.1. NCBI lineage: Eukaryota > Viridiplantae > Streptophyta > Magnoliopsida > Poales > Poaceae > Cenchrus > Cenchrus americanus. The sequence goes on from OX387243.1 coordinate 109,304,427, forward strand.
GAGCAAAAGGGGCGACCGAACCGGGCCGGGTGGGCTGGGCCGGCCGCCCAGCCCCCGGTCCGCGCCGGTTCGGTCCCGTTTTCCTTGCCCTCGAAGGATCTTCAACCCTAAAACCCCCGACGCGCCGCCAACACGAGAAGAGGATTCATTCGCACCGAGAAGGCCATCCACAAGCTAGAGAGAGAGGAGGAGGATCTCCGGCGGGAGATCAACCACCTCGAAGGAAGCACCCTCTCGTGGAGAAGAAGGAAGACATCGGCGGAAGGGAAACCATGATCAACGGTGCCATGATCGGCACCTTGATGGGGTAATCTTCTCATTCGTCCATGGGTTGTAATCGATCTTGAGATGTAATCGCACTTTGTCGGATTATCTATCTATCATCTTGTGTTGAATATTCTTTAATGCTTAAGGCTTGCAACCGTGCCGTAGAGGGAGTAGAGCTCCAATGCTTCCTTGGATCCATTCAATACGTCGTGGCCATCAAAGGTCTAGTCATGAATACCTTCGCGTAGTGACAGTACGAGAGGAGGGAAAGGGCGAAACCGTGGTCACATCCCCGATAGATAGATTGGTTTTCATGTCTTTAAGCGATTGCATGCTCTAGTATCGTAGACCCGTGGGCGAGTGTCTTCTATCTTGATCGTTTATCATTCTCTCTAGTGTAGTTTAGTTGTTTTCTAGTATAATATAGTTAGGGTTTTAGTAGCTAGTGTGTCGTTGTTGATCGAACGCTTGTAATCCCCTTGCTCGCGGATTGACAAGAACCTTGGGAATCCCGTGGTGAAAAAGGTGTGGGGTCCGTACGCTTGCGGATCGTAGAGGGATACGTCTTTTATCCGTCAACAAGCCCCTTTTTACGGCGCCGTTGCCGGGGAGCAAGTTAGTTTACATCGTTTGATTTGCATCTAACTTAGTTTTATATTTTAGTTTATCTTTTATTTTCTTTATCTAACATATATATTATCTAGAAAAACACTTGTTTCTTTTTTTTTTGTTTTTGTTTTTATCTTATTGTCTAGATGGAGTTCGTTAATCAACCCGTGGAAGAACCGGAGAAATCATTAAGGGATTACGCTAGCCCTCGATGTGAAGACATAAAGGTACAAGAGTCGGATTTGAAGCTCGAAGCGACCAAGTATGAAATTAAATCCAAGATCATGAAGATGGTGGCGGAAAACCCATTTGAAGGGATGGTTACGGAGAACCCATATAGACACATAAGGGATTTCACGACAATATGCAACACGGTGCGTCAAGAAGGAGTCCCGATGAATGGTTCAAATGGAATCTCTTTCCCTACTCACTTGCCGGCAAAGCAAAGACATGGTATTCGGTTGCGTCCTTTGAAGTTGAAGGCAATTGGAACAAGTTGACAAAGAAGTTTTGCGAAAAGTTCTTTCCAATTAGCAAGGTTCAACATCTAAGGAGGCAAGTGATCACTTTCATGCAAGGAGAAGAGGAAGGGATAGACCAAGCACGGGATAGGTTTAATGAATTAATCGAACAAGGACCAAAACTCGGCTTCACCGGTGACGTACTCTTGCATACATTTTTCTTTTCCCTAACCCCTAGTTGCATGCGACACGTCGAAATGTGTGCGGGTGGGGATCTCATGGAGAAAACACTCACGGAAGCCGCCCAACTTCTACAAAAAGTTAGTAAAGCGGCTGCCATGCGAAGAGATTGGGAAACAAGACTTGCGGAAGAGCCGGAATTCAATTCAAGGAAGAAAAAGCTTGCTGATTTTTCTAAAGAGGCAACCCGGAAGTCACAAAAGAGGAGCCAATCATGGAAAAGCTTGAACAAGAACACATCAAGTCAAGAACTACACCAAACGTCGACTTCGCCGCGCCAAATGAGACGAACAAGAGAAGCATGTCAAGCGCGAAGCCACTAAGGGAGTTCGAGCCAATGGATTGGGTTCCTATTGATTACGGAGAAGTATTCGACAAGAGAAGACCGTTCCCTAATCAAAAGGGAATGGCAAGAGCATTGGAAGTGGATTTCCCAACGGAGAAGAAAGCTAAAAATTCATACGACCTCGAAACCACCGGTGAGATTTTTGAAAAGCTCTTTGGAGATGACGTGGTGGATCCGGAACATATTGCCGAGGTGAAGAGAATCATGGGGATCAAGCCCGAAGCATCACCATACGCTCGCCTCGCTGAAATTTACTCGATAGGATCCGAAGAAGAAGAGAAGATGACGCCGCACTTGAGTTGCGAGATCAACGGAGTTCAATGCAAAGCTTTATGCGACATCGGAGCCCAAGTAAGTGTTCTATCTTCTGAAATTTACGATAAAGTTCAACACCACAACCTAGACTTAGCTCCAACATCAACGAAATTAATTATGGGAGATGGTAGAACTATCAAACCTCTAGGTATTGCTTGCAACATGAGAGTAAAAATCTCTAGAAACTATATACCAACCGATTTCTTTGTTATTGATGCTTACCATAGTAATTCCGATCATATAATCTTAGGTAGGCCTTTTCTTAAGTTGGTTGATGTCGTGTTAGATGCGGAGAAGGCAAAGTAACAATGAACCTTAATGGAACAAAGTACACATATAACTTTCTTCGTGCTTCTAAACACCTTACACCCTTTCCTCCCGAAGATGAAGAAGTAGAAGAGATAGATAGTCTTTGTTTTGTTGAAACCCTTAGAGACCCGCTGCAAAGAGAGATGGAAAATCAAATTAGTAATCAACAAGATGAAGAACTAGAGGAAGCAACGAAAGGCTTAGAGCCGCATGATGGTAGTGTGGAGGAAGAGAAGTTCGAAGACATAGGAGAAATCAAACCCGAGGAGCCACAAGTGCCCGAGGTAGACCTTAAACCTTTGCCCAAGGGATTAAAATATGAATTTTTGGGCCCAGACAAAACTTATCCAGTCATTGTGAGCGACGAGTTGAGTCCCGAAGAAAATGATGCGTTGCTGATTTTATTAAAGAAACATAGGAAGGTGATTGGATATTGAATTAATGATCTTAAAGGTATTAGCCCAGCCTTTTGCACTCATCGTATACCAATGGAAGACCAATGTAAGCCCTGTAGTGGACCATCAAAGGAGGCTAACCCATGCCATGCGAGAGGTAGTAAAGAAAAGAGGTTATCAAGTTACTTGACGCCGGAATCATCTACCGGTTCCGCATAGCGAGTGGGTGAGCACGGTACATTGTGTACCGAAGAAAGGAGGTTTGACCGTGGTGAAGAATGAGAAGAACGAGTTGATACCGCAAAGAACCGTGACCGGGTGGCGGATGTGTATCGATTATCGTAAGCTTAACAAAGCGACGAAGAAAGATCACTTCCCCCTACCGTTCATAGACGAGATGCTCGAGAGGTTAGCAAACCATGCTTATTTTTGCTTTCTCGATGGATACTCGGGGTTCATGCAAATTCCTATTCACCGGAAGATCAACATAAGACAACGTTTACGAGCCCTTACGGAACGTTTGCATATAGGAGGATGCCCTTCGGCCTATGCAACGCTCGGCCTCTTTTCAATGTTGCATGATGGCCGTGTTTTCAGAATTCATTGAAGAAATTGTTGAAGTGTTTATGGATGATTTTTCCGTTTACGGGAAGACGTTCATGGATTGCTTAGCAAACTTAGAAAAGGTCCTTACAAGGTGTGCGGAGGTAGATTTGGTTTTAAATTGGGAAAAGTGCCACTTCATGGTTAAGCAAGGCATAGTGCTCGGACATGTTATATCCGAGAAAGGAATTGAAGTGGACAAGGCTAAGGTAGAGACGGTTGAGCAACTCCCACCTCCTACGGATGTCAAGTCCTTAAGGAGCTTTCTAGGCCATGCCGGATTCTATAGAAGATTTATAAAGGACTTCTCGAAGATCACTAAGCCTTTAACGCACCTTCTTCAAAAGGATGTGGCTTTCGACTTTGATGAGAAGTGTCTAGCGGCATTCGGACCTTGAAAAATGCGTTGGTGAGTGCTCCCATCATCCAACCTCCGGATTGGAGCCAACCTTTCGAGATCATGTGTGACGCAAGTGACTACGCCGTAGGCGCGGTCTTGGGTCAAAGAAAGGAAGGCCGAGTTCACGCGCGTTTACTACGCTAGCAAAACTCTTAGTGGGGCACAATTAAATTATGCCACTACGGAAAAAGAGTTGCTAGCGGTGGTATTTGCTTTCGAAAAATTCAGATCTTACATCGTAAACTCGAAGGTCATTGTTTACACCGATCACGCGGCTATCAAGTATCTCTTGGCTAAGAAGGAAGCTAAACCACATTTGATTCGTTGGATCCTTCTTCTCCAAGAGTTTGATGTTGAAATTCGTGATAAAAAGGGGGTGGAAAATATTGTGGCCGATCATTTGTCTAGGATGAATCGTGGACAAGATGATAAAGAGCCCATAGAAGATAAGATGAGAGATGACCACCTCTATAGAGTGCTTGATAAAGATACTTGGATGATCGACATCATTCGAGCAATTCAAAAGATGCCCCTCGATCATCTAGATAAAAACACTCAAAGGAAGATAATCTCCGAAAGTAAGAAATATTTTTGGGATGCACCATACCTCTTCAAGCTTGGCAATGATGGAGTGATGAGAAGATGTGTGCCAAGAGAAGAGAGGGTTGAGATTCTAAGGAAGTGCCACTCGGCGGAGTACGGTGGACACTATAGCCATTTTCGAACCGAAGCAAAAGTATGGTCGAGCGGATTCTATTGGCCGGAGATGCATGAAGATACTAAAAGATATGTTGCGTTATGCCCCGAATGCCAAAGAACCGGAAACATCTCTCAAAGAAATTCTATGCCTTTGAAATACAACTTGCAAATCGACATATTCGATGTATGGGGCATAGACTTCATGGGGCCTTTTAAAAACTCATTTGGATTCGAGTATATCCTTCTAATGGTTGATTATGTATCCAAGTGGGTAGAGGCTATACCATGTCGTAAAGCTTCCACGGAGGAATCCATCACTATGATCAAGAACGTGATTTTCCCCCGTTTCGGTACACCGAGAATCTTGATAAGTGATGGAGGAACTCATTTCACCGGGAAGAACTTCAAAAAGGTGCTTGTCCAAGTTGGGAATTGAGCATAGGGTCTCCACGGCCTATCACCCACAAACCAACGGACAAGCGGAGACGTCAAATAGGCAATTAAAAAGCATACTCAACAAGACCATAGAGAAGGGAGGCAAGGATTGGTCAAAGAAATTAGACGGAGCTTTATGGGCTTATCGAACGGCGTTTAAAACACCGATAGGTATGACCCCTTATCAATTCGTCTATGGAAAAGCTTGCCACCTTCCGGTTGAGTTGGAACATAAAGCCTATTGGGCGATTAAAGAGATGAACCTTGATCTCGATGCCGCGGTGGTGAAACGAAGGATTCAAATAAGCGAGCTAGAGGAGTTGAGGTTGAAAGCATATGAAAACGCAAGCATATACAAGGAGAGAATCAAAAGGTGGTATGATAAAAGATTGAAGAAAAAAGAATTTAAAGAAGGAGATAAGGTCCTCCTCTACAATTCGAGGTTTAAAACCTTCGGAAAGGGGAAATTGCAAAGCAAGTGGGACGGACCTTATGTTGTGCATTCGGTGTTCTCCAACGGAGCGGTAACCATTATGGATATAAACGGCGATCAATTTGTGGTGAATGGACAGCGGCTTAAGGTTTACTACGAACCCGATGTCGTCCCCCTTCACCATGTTGACGTCTTCACCATGGAGGAAGAGCCCGAACGTCCCGCCTAGGGCGAAAAACAAGGCATCAACTCGTAAATAATTTTTCTTTTAGTTTTCCGGGAGTTTTTCGCGAAGATTTACCGGGCCAACTTTTTCCCATGGGCTAAGGAAGAAAAAAATAGGGCGGTGTGCAAAAACCGGACCGGCCCGCCCCCGAGGCGGGGTGGGCCGGCCGACCCGGGCGGACCGGCCCGAGAGGGGCCCGACGCCCGATGACGCCGAATTTCGCCCGAATTGCTCCTTTTTGACTTCCTTGTTTGGTCGGAAAATTTTAAGGGAAGTGTAAAAAAGGAAAATAAGGTTCCCGGGGCTTTTCTCTCGGGTCTATTTTTTGGCCGAATTGGGAGCTCGAGAATCAAACCTTTCAAGCAATGTGTTGCACCCTTGTAGCGACCATTGTGCCTCCAAGAAGCTTAGAGTTGAAGCTAGAAGCCAAGAAGCCATCGATGGAGGAGGCGATGCGATGCGAGCTCAAGCTACCCGTCAAGAGGACCACACGCATCCGTTGCGGAGGACGTGTCCCGACCGGAGCTCTTGCATCTCGCAACCCCGTCGAAGGAGAGAAGGTCCCTACACCCGTCCGAAGGTCGGCACGCCTCCAAGGCATCAAGCGCAAAGATTACAAGGAGGTGTCGCCAGAGCCTAAGGATTATGGGGATAGCGACTACTCCGACGATCGTAGCCCGAGCTCGTGGGCGGATGCCGGTAGAGATGATGATGATTGGGATGAGCAGCCCAAGGAAAGGACTCCCGAAGGCCCCAATGGCGACGGCAACGATGGTGGCGAAGGCAACGACAATGGAGGTGGCAACGACGGTGGTGACAACGGTGGAGATTATGGCGACGACGACCCCTTCGGATTGCATCCGGTGTGCTGTCGAGTTTGCCGTCAATCCATCGCGGATCTCTACACGTCGGCCGACGAATGTCTCCAAGCCATGGAAGCGATGAAGCGGCGTATGGAGGACTTGGAGCGCGTAGTTGAAGATGACTACAAGTTCCTTAACCGTAACGTGCGCAAACTTTTCGGCATGGTTGGAAACATGAGAGGCAAGTGGTGCAAAACTTGCTTGAAGTACCACTAGATCTAGTTTTCCCCTTAGGATTTTTGTAGATGTCGACGACGGGGGCGTTGTTTGTTTTAAGTGTGGGGGAGAGCTAGCTCGCAGCCTGGAGCTTCTTTGAACTTCAAGTTTAGGTTCGGTTTAATCTTCGTGTGAGAGTCTTAGTGTTTTAATGAGTCTTTTTAGTTTTGAGTTTTTTGAAATTTTTGCAAGTGTCTTAAATTAGTGTTGAGTCAAGAAAATCAAATAAAAAGAGTCTTTATATATATCTTTGTGTTTTATGTATTGTTTATCTTTATTTACTTGTTTGTTTAATCCTCGATTCTTGATATATGAACACAAGTATGTGGTTTGAAAATCGTTTACCGTGGTGCTTAGTGGAATCGCTACTACTTAAAGTACCCATACCGCACTTCGATCTTGAGCTTCACATGTTAGTTGTGCTATGTTCGATGCTAAAAATTGGAGGATTTCAGTTCTGAAAATTATTTTAAAACTCTTGTAATAAAGGTTAGCAAAACCTCTTTTTCCAAGTTGAGAGTAAGAAAAAAATTCCTATCCAAAGCCAAGTTTATTTTTTTTCGCTCCACCATAAGTGTGATTAGCACGATGAGTTAGGCTAGGACCCTTCTCTCTTGGTGAGTTTTAATTTCAAGCAATGATCATGTCCTTGTGCTTATCTTTTGTTGCTAGCCTCGTCATATATTCGGTCCATGACTTTCACAACGAAAGTCATGAGTATCGCTGGATTCCATACCCAACCCTATACATCTCTTTTGTACATCGTATTCCTTGAACACAACCTATTTTCAAAGTTTCGTCTCGTCTCTAGCATGATTTATTTAAAAATTCAGATTGTATGCATGCAAGGAAAGAGAGAATTGAAAGCTTTGAAAAGTTGTCAAGAGAGAGAAAAATAAAGAGAAAAAGTATGTGTATGGAAAAGAAAGAAAGAAAGAAAAAAAAAATCATATGTGAATGAAAGAAGAAAAAGAAAAAGAGAAAAATATGAGGTAGCAATGAAGATATGAGAGGGATGGATCAAGTGAAAGAAAAGAAAAAAATAAAGTGTAAGGAAGGATGTCACGTTGATTGTGAGACGAAACTTTTACTCTATTTCCAACCATGTGCAATCCGACAACGAGGACATCATCGGTGCCTTGTAGTCACAATTTTCTTTTGCCCTTGCACATGTCCACCATTCTAAATCTTCTCATCCTTGATATCCCAACATATGGTTAATTCTCATGATCATTGGCTTTGAGAGGTAGACAACCATTAGAGGAAGTTCTTAGTTTGACAATACTTGTGTTGATTGCGCTAGCCCTACCTATAGCTCCACTTTACATGATATATGAGAGATTAATGGGAGGTGAGAGTTTTATAAAACTTGGTTAGGATAGCCACTTCATATGAGTGACTTGAGAGAGCTTGGAGAAAGGTTTTTTGTCTAATACTTGTTGCAGGAATTTTTGTTTTGAAAACCATAAAAACCCTCCGATGGAAGCAAAGGAGTAAGCATGGCTGAAATTGAAGACTTCAAGTGAAGGGTTTGAGTTGTGTGGTAAATCTTGACGTGGCAGAAATTCTAAACGCCCATGTTTATGTTTGATTATCATTACTTTGTGTTTATGTATTAAAGATGAAGGGATTGACTAACTTGTGAAGGAGGATTAATGATACACGATTACACACCTTGGACGAAATTCTTTTACGAGTACTTGCTCGAGGACGAGCAAGAGCTAAGTGTGGGGGAGATGTTGACGGTGTATTTTGGTGCACCTAGCATGTTCATTACACTTTGGTTTGGATTTGATTATGGAACTAACCCGCCACTAGGCACACTAATCATATAACAAGTTCATCTTTGTGCATGCATTTGGAAGTGTTGTGTTTATGTAGGAAAACATGGACATAAAGGACGGATTCGCAACAAGTTCAAAGGAGCATTCATGGAGTCTTGTTCGTGTTCATGAGCTTGCTGAAATCACTTCCAATGGTGGCAAGGACCGAAGTGCTACGAGGAACACCCCCGGGGATTGAAGCGTAAAAGATCAAACTTCATGCAAAGAGAGCCTCTATCTTGGACGCGAGGATAACAACATCAAAATCATGCAAGTGGAGGGGGCGAAGTACATAAATGCACGAGGACCCACGGAGCAAAAGGGGCGACCGAACCGGGCCGGGTGGGGCACGGGCCGGCCGGCCCGGCCGGCCGGCCCGGCCCGGTTCCGGCGCCGGTTCGGTCCCGTTTTCCTTGCCCTCGAAGGATCTTCAACCCTAAAACCCCCGAGGCGCCGCCAACACCGAGGGGAGGAGTCATTCGCACCAGAAGGCCATCCACAAGCTAGAGAGAGAGGAGGAGGATCTCCGGCGGGAGATCAACCACCTCGAAGGAAGCACCCTCTCGTGGAGAAGAAGGAAGACACCGGCGGAAGGGAAACCATGATCAACGGTGCCATGATCAGCACCTTGATGGGGTAATCTTCTCATTCGTCCATGGGTTGTAATCGATATTGAGATGTAATCGCACTTTGTCGGATTATCTATCTATCATCTTGTGTTGAATATACTTTAATGCTTAAGGCTTGCAACCATGCCGTAAAGGGAGTAAGGCCTCAATGCTTCCTTGGATCCATTCAATACGCCGTGGCCATCAAAGGTCTAGTCATGAATACCTTCACGTAGTGACGATACGAGAGGAGGGAAAGGGGCGAAACCGTGGTCACAACCCCGATAGATTAGATTGGTTTTTCAAGTCTTTAAGCGATTGCATGCTCTAGTATCGTAGACCCGTGGGCGAGTGTCTTCTATCTTGATCGTTTATCATTCTCTCTAGTGTAGTTTAGTTGTTTTCTAGTATAATAGTAGTTAGGGTTTTAGTAGCTAGTGTGTCGTTGTTGATCGAACACTTGTAATCCCCTTGCTCCGCGGATTGACAAGAACCTTGGGAATCCCGTGGTGAAAAAGGTGTGGGGTCCGTACGCTTGCGGATCGTAGAGGGATACATCTTTTATCCGTCAACAGCATTCGGACTACCCCCGTAGTAGGTTGCGCCATCGGTCTAAAACACGGGAAGATGGCGCGCTAGGTAGGGGCTCTCGCTCGAGATCACATCGGCGAACTCGAGTCCGCCGCCGGCTTCCGTCTACTTCAAGCCAACCGTCGCCTTCAACCGCGGCGACACCTTCGTGTTCGGCGCTTCGCTTGGCGACACCTGCGGCCGATGGCGCGGGTGTTGACGGTTAATAATTGTATCAAAGTTCGTTTGTGACTCGCAAGCGTACAAGTCTCCCGTCATAGTCAAGGGACCCTTCTTCCCTCGAGTGGTGAACCCAAGGTATCGAATCCGTGGAACAAATGTGTGACGCAAAACTTAATCTATTAAAGCCAAGTAACTTCAATCTTCGATAAAACCCTAATGCATCCGAATAAAAGACATGAAACGAATCTAATCTACTAAAGACCGGAGAAAACAAAGTAAGATTGGGTAGATAAACCGATCTAGAGGGATCGGGGTAAAGCCTTTTGTTGAAGTTCCAAGCAAGAGAAGAAGTAGCAAATCGAATCTTAATAGAAGCCTCTTTAAATCGTGGTTTCCGCCGTCCAAATCCGAAAACATCCGCCTTTCGAGACCCCCCCCGTTCCGTCACAACGTATCCCTATTCATGCGGGGAGTTTAGGGCGAGTCAAAAGACAAGTCGAGATTCTTTCGTTGAAGATCGTCCGGCGTGTACCTCTAGCCACCGCGGCTACAAGAACACCCTATGTAATCTATCTCGAGAATAGAATTGGGAATAAGCAAAGCCGATCGAAAAACGAAATCTTCGAGGAAACACTTGATCGCTAGGAAAAGATTCAACTTGATAATTCAACTATAACAATGATACATACACAAGATCACCACCGGGATCCTTCCTTGATCTTGCTTCTAGCTCCGGGAACTCCGACGTGGTCTTGGGCGGCAAGGTTCCCACGTCGGCTCAGGGGAAACCCTAGTCAACTAGCTCGATCCTCTCCTCTCCGAGATGGTGTCCCTCTCTTCTCTCGCTCCTCGGCGGCCGATCACGAATTCTTCTCGCGAGGCTCTCGGTCGGGGGGCTATAAATAGCCCGATTGGCGGCTAGGGCAAAGGAGGGGGCATTTGGGCCCCTAAGGATGGGCTCACGGGCCAAGAACCGGCACACGGGCCGCGCCGGGGCCCATTGGTCAGGCCCCCGCACCGAGGGCTCCTTCGCTCCACGTCGGTTCCCTTGCTTCTCCGGATGTTTCCCCCTTCGCATGTAGGTCCATGTCGTCGGTTTCTCTCCGAAGGTTGGACTCAACTCCTTGTCTTGCAAGATTCGAAGCTGCACTCTTTCGGTCGGGGTCCTCGGAGGGTATCCGTCGTCTTCTCGGATCGAGTCCCCGGCTCTTTTGGAGTTTTGTTTGCTTCATTGCATGACTTGTACGGGGCTTCAAGGTCTTGTCATGAGGTGCTTGATGAACTTATCCCGAAAGTCTTGCATTCAACACTAAAACCCCCGCATAAACATTAAACTCCAAAACCGACATGCACACGTGAACTTGTTATACCACGGGGGTTAGTACCAATGGATAAGGTATAAAACTCATGCCAACACCGAAGGTAAACTCATGGCTAGGTTGATGGATTTTCACCGTCAACGTCTCCCCCATGCTTAAACCTTGCTCATCCTCGAGTAAGCCTTCGATGGATATCATCATTGCCAAACAATGTTTAAACTTTGCACTTGATCACACATGAGGAAACATAATGCTCTCAAAATTTTAATTCATTAAAGTTCCATAATGTACTAGCCTTCATCTCTACGGAGGGTAGATTCTTATTAAGCTTATCCCACAAGTATTAATATGCTCACAAAGTTTTAAATAGATCTCTGAGAATTTTTGAAATAAAGAACGAGATAAAGAAAAGCTAAACCAAGTTCACAAATTTAAATCATCTCGTATATTGCTCATGAACTCTCATCTCACTTGTCTCTCAAGCCTATATATTCTACTCCTTTCCCTCTCATATATATGTGGTAGGCTTTATATGGAGCTTTTGGGAAAGGTTAGTCCTAACAAGATTTTATAAATGAGGTGTTGTCAAAACAAGACAAGCTTCTCATGGTCTTACCGGAGACTCGTCAAAAAGGTCATTGGAAAATAATGTTAAATCAAGGAGGGGAAAGAGAAAAATACACACACTTTTAGATGAGTGGACATGTGCAAATGGCAAAGAGTGATCCCGAGGCACAAAGGAAGTCCTCGTTATCGGATTGCACATGGTTGGAAAATGAGAATGGATCTTTTTTAACTTGAAGCCTTGAATGCACTCTTAGAGAACCGGGGAGTTCACTTTACGCACTTTTTTTTTCTTTCTCATATTTCTCATTCTTTTCTTTCTTTCTTTCTTTCTTTCTTTATATATATATATATATTTTTTACCTTGAAAGTCATGAGTATCGCTGGATTTTTTTCTTTCATCATCATTTTTTTTAAATATTCCCCTTTTAACTCTAAAACTACACCGTACCTACCTCCTCCCCCATGCTTAGACGTTGCTCGTCCTCGAGCAAAGAGGGAAAAAAATAAGGTAGGTACGGGGAGTCATTTTTTTCTTTGGAGAGATACTTGAAATCTTCAATGTTGGCCACCGTCTGGTCTTTGCGATCTTCCTTGAATTGATGATCCATTCTCAACAATAGGTTGTGGTCAAGGAGGTAATCACAAAAGATGATATTTGGTTTAAGGGTGGATATCCCCGGCGAAGTTTGTGAGATCACCGATGCGGGGATACACAATGCACGGATAAAAGGCTAGCAAAAAGATAGATACACAAAAATGGAATGACCCGGCTCTTCTTAGTCTCGGCCGCGGAGAAATCATGGCCTGCAATAACTCACTCAAAAATAAATCTTCTACACTAAGGTTTATGCACTCAAATATATATAAGGCTTTGGATAGGTTGAGCAACACACAAGCGATATTTGTGACAAGGTTAGCCATATTTTTGAGCATAAAAGACATCTTTAATCTATTCGTAACTTGAGAGCACATAAAACACTATGGGTCTTTATTTTAATCATAACCTCCGCTGAAAATTAAGCTAGCATTTAAATAAATTCAGATTTGTATTTTTAAGAGAGCACTAGCTTAAACATGCATAAATCAATTACAAAGATGAACAAAGCTGCAATTATAATCATATATCATCATGGCACGAATTTTGTAGCTTTTCCAATGATATAATCAAGGTGGTGTCTTTATTAATGATGACATCAAGTTAAAATACAAACTGAAAACAAACAAACATGCTTGCTGAAATTTAAATAAAAACAGGAAATACTACGCAAACACACATAAGCAAAAGCTGAAAATCACCGAGAGAAAAAGAAAAGAAAAGAAAACTAAAGTTCCTAAATCTTCTAGTCCTCCGTCGTGTGGTTGATGTTGATGATCTTGATAATAATACCCTTGCTCATAATATGATTGGACACTTCCTCCGACGAATTGATTTGGCTCCACAAGATGAAGGCGTCCAAGTTCAAAGGCAATATTTGCGTTGCCTTCACCAAGTTGAGGCTGGCGCGTTAGCTTGGATGGGCTGCGATGTTTTGAGCATTTCTTGCAGCATACCCTCCAATTATGGCCATGCTTTATTGTGGTTGGGGATGATGAGCGTAGGACTCGCGCGAAGTTAGAGTTGGGCACAACATAATTTGGTGGGGGGGCCACGTGCACCACCCCCCCATGCTTGCTCTTGTGGCCCTCCATAATAACTTGGCGGAGGAGGGATCCCGTCGAATGTGGTTGCACATTGGGTTGTGCTCCACTCGCTTGTGCGGAGGATGTTCCCTCCTCTACGATTCTTCCTCTTTTGTTCTTCCTTGCGGGGACAAGTAGTCCCTCTTCCCTGGGCTTGGTCTATCCCTTCCTCTTCTCCTTGCATGAAAGTGATCACTTGCCTCCTTAGATGTTGAACCTTGCTAATTGGAAAGAACTTCTCGCAAAACTTCTTTGTCAACTTGTTCCAATTGCCTTCAACTTCAAAGGCACGCAACCGAATACCATGTCTTTGCTTTCTGCTCGGAAAGGTGAGTAGGGAAAGAGATTCCATTTGAACCATTCATCGGGAACTCCTTCTTGACGCACCGTGTTGCATATTGTCGTGAAATCCCTTATATGTCTATATGGGTTCTCCGTAACCATCCCTTCAAATGGGTTTTCCGCCACCATCTTGATGATCTTGGATTTAATTTCATACTTGGTCGCTTCGAGCTTCGAATCCGACTCTTGTACTTTTATGTCTTCACATCGAGGGCTAGCGTAATCCCTTAATGATTTCTCCGGTTCTTCCACGGGTTGATTAACGAACTCCATCTAGACAATAAGATAAAAAACAAAAACAAAAAAAAAGAAACAAGTGTTTTTCTAGATGATAAATGTTAGATATAGCAAATAAAAGATAAACTAAAATATAAAACTAAGTTAGATGCAAATCAAACGATGTAAACTAACTTGCTCCCCGGCAACGTGTGCTGCGGTTTTTAAAAAGGGGCTTGTTGGGATTTTCTTGCCAAGATAAAAGATGTATCCCTCTACGATCCGCAAGCGTACGGACCCCAGCAGGCCGTTTTCAAGCGCACGCATCGGATTCCCAAGGTTCTTGACGGGCATTTTTTGAAGACCTTCGAAAGCGCTTTTGAGGAAGCTTGGGATTACTAGCGAAGACTTCAAGATTGCTCAATAGTACTAATCCGGCCTCGGGAGTTCGAACTTGGAAAACTCTTTGACTTGTAGCACTCGGGGAGTGAGTATTAATCTAAAAGTAAAGACACATCCTTCTCAACTACTAAGTTAATCGTGAGTTAAGTTGGACCTCAAACAAATCTAGGGTTAAACTAGATGGTAAAGGGTGAACACAAGAGAGTGGAGTAAGAAAGACTAAGGGTAGTACGCGGTTAGGGGGGTCCTCTCCGCATTGTATAGAGGACTCTAGGATAGACATGGTACTCCATCTACTACACGAAAGCTGGTAAACCAATCTCCGGGACTATATAAGGTGGGTGTGACCACGGTTTCGGGACCATCTCATCCACTCCTCTACAACTCACGGCGCACTATTGCACCATCTTGTAATTGTGCCCTATCAATCGTGACTAGACCTATGATGGACGTACGGTATTACGCACCTTGATGCCCGAACTCTAAAGGGTGTGCCAGATGTCTCTTCCATCAGTTACGTCTCGGCGAGTCACATTCACACTACCGGGTAGCTAACCTTAATCATCAAAGCATCATCAACATGAAAACAATAGATTGAAACTACAAATCGAGTAGCGATCACATAGCATGTATCCATCTAATCCTAGGGATGAACGGAGACATTACCCCATCATCTTACACGGATTGAAGCACATAGGGGTGATGGAGACTCCGGAGAACGTCGTCGATGAAGATGGCGGCGATGGAGCTTGGGAACACCCCTAGGCCAGCGGCTTGGAGTCCTCCTCTTGCTTCCTTCTCTCCGCCGGCGTTGATCCTTGCGACGAGCTCATCTAACTCTCTCCCTCATCTTGCGGCGGCGGTTTTCTAGTGATTGGCGTCGGTAGGATGATTTGTTCGATGGGTCGGTCGACGGCGGCGGAGGGAATAAATAGACGAACACCTAGGGCAAAGGGGGGACCGAACCGACCCCGGAGTGGGCTGGGCCGGTCGGACCAGGCCGGCCGGCCCAGGCCCACTTCGGCCCGGTTCGGCCCCAGTTTTCTCCCCGGTTGCTTCTCGCGTGATCCCTTATTCGTGTGCAATTGCATGTGGGCCTTTGACGTCGTTTCCTTCACGGTTTAGGCTTGAATCCTTGCTATGCAAGCTTCGCCGTTTTACGGTTGAGTCCCCGAAGATTTGCACGTTGACGCTTCGGTCCTCGGGTCATTTGGAGTTGTGTTCATCGAGTGTCTTGACTCTTATCGGGCTTCATGATCTTCTTCCAAAGTGCTTGGTGAACTTATCCCGAAAGTCTCCTCATTAGCGTAGATTTCCTGCGTAAACAACAAACTACAAAATCGACACGCAAGTGTGAACTTGTTATATCATTAGTATGCCTAGTGGCCGGTTAGTTGCAAATCATAATCGAAACCAATGTATAGCAAGTACTCTAGGTTGACGGAAATTCACCGTCAACATCTCCCCCATGCTTAAACCTTGCTCGTCCTCGAGTAAGTGGTCCTCGCTTAAAAGGGAAATCAGCGTTGCCTTCCAATGTTGTCCCTGCACTTAGTCATTCATGACGAGGCAAATTGCTCTCTCTTAAGAATTTATTTTTAAAGTTCAAGTTGTGACCGACTTCTTTTTCATTATGGAAGATAGACTAACAATAAAGAACAAGCCACATTTAACACGATGCTCTCAAACTTAAGTGAACTTCAAACCATTACCTTGTCACATGGAAGATTTTCAAAAAGATGCATATCCAACATAAGTGAAAATCTCTTGCAAAAGCTCATGGAACACTCATCTCATCAAGTCACTCAAGCCTATACTAGATTATTTTCAACCTACTCTACTCATATGTGATAGTGGAAGGCTTATGTGGAGCTTGGAAGGTTAAAAACAATCCTAGCAAAACATACATCCGAAATATTGTCAAACTAAGAGAGAGGTCTATTGGAATTACCGAGACTCGTCAAAAAGGCCATGGAAAATAAATGTTGGAAAAAGAGAAGGATGAAACACACACATTTAGATAAGTGGACATGTGCAAGTGGCAAATGGATGATCCCGAGGCACGAGTGAAGTCCTCGTTATCGGATTGCACATGGTTGGAAGATTTGAGTATGGATGTGTCATCAAGTCACTTGAGAACTTATGAAGCAAAAAGAACCGAGGAGAATCTTTATTTTTTTCTTTATTTTATTCTAGTTCCTTCTCATTTTTCTCTCTTTCTTTTTTTTCACTTTATTCTTCCTATTTTTCTTACTTTTCTTTTCTTCTTATCATATTTTTTTCATTTTTCATTTTTATTCTTTTTTTTCTTTTGCTCCTCAAAACTTTTTGCAACATAATACTTACATAGCATTTGTGTCAGAGAATGACTCCTCCCCCATGCTTGAACGATGCTCGTCCTCGAGCATAAAAGAGAGGGGAAATGACTGCTAAAGTAAGTATAAATTCCATAATATTGCGGAATATTTGAATCTCCATCGAGAATTTTACTCCATACTCAAATTGGGTTGTGGACAAGGAGGTGATCACAAAAAGATGTTTTTGGTTTAGGGTGGATGCCCAGCGAAGTTTGTGAATTTTTCGATGTGAAAACCCACAATGCATGGACAAAAAGGCTAGCATGAAAAAGTTACACAAAGGAATGACCAGCTTCTTAGTCTCGAACCATAGAAATCAATCCTAATCCAACTCATCAAAACACATGTTTGCAATCTACGGGTTTTGTTATCATAAAATATATATGTATATGGCTTTAGTAGGTAGAACTTTGCAAGAGCATCACAAATATGTAGGTAGCATAAAAGTTAAGTTTTCATAAAAACAACAAGTTATCCGGCTATCCATAAACTTAAATCAAAGAGCAAAGATATGTATGTGGGTCTAGAGCATAGTCATTTCACCTCCACAAATAAAAGAGCCGGTATTTAAATTAATTTTAGATCATATTATAGAGAGCAATTAGCCAAGACATGTATAACTTCATGTAGGTAAAACAAAGCGGCAACTTTCATCATCTTTTCGAAAGCATAGGCAATATAGAACATCGAGGTGAACACATGGTCATGCTTATCTATTGAAAGTAAAAAGAAACCTAGGTTGTCCTCCTAGTAGCCATGTTATTGTTTGAAGAGAAAGACAAAAGGTTGCACCTAGTTGATGTTGAAGGCATACTTACAAGCATTTGTGTTTGGAAAAGAGAAGGTCCATGGAGATGTTACCATCCTTTGTAATTCTTCGTTACCTTCTTCCGACATCTCCATGTATCGATGTGGCTTTTGCTTTTGTCTTGATTTATTAATGCTCCTAAACTTCTGAATTTGATCTTGTATGCTTAATGGAGTCATTGGTCACCCTTCTCTTCAATGTTGTCATCACCATCTCCTCTTTCTTGTTCTCATCATCTCCTTGCTGTCTCTTTTTCATGGATTTTTCCCTCTGTCCAGAACAGAACATATATCGAAATATAGCTCTATTGAAAATTTTATGAAATTACCTTTCCAAAGTGTGGTCATTCATCGAAAACGGAGTTCAAACAAGGGAGCTATATCCGTTTTACTTCAGCGCTGCGTGCTGTTCAAAACTGATTTCAGAACGTGTTGCACTCGGTGATTCGGGCATAACCGCTTGTAGTAACCTCCGATTGTCTTGATTCTTGATTTGTTGGAATCGTAACTTCATGGGGCTTCTAAATATCCAAAAATATTCAGTGTTTTTCCTTCGAGACCATGCAGAATTTTGATGAGATTGGTGGCTTCTTGCGCATTGATACGGAGATGTTAACGATCTTTATCATTCTATCTTCTAGAGTGCCATGTTGCACTTCCGTGTTGAAGATTCAGGGTCTCCCCCATGCTTAGCATTTTGCTAGTCATGGAAGAAGAAGACAAATCATTTTTATCTTAGCCATCCTTCAATTTCCTTGTAGTGAGAGTCTTTATCTTGCTTGTAAGACGTTTTAAACGCACATTCTACCCCCAAGGTGACGGTTGGGAGTAGATAGAATTGCCAACAATCCAACAATGTCTCCTAAGATTCTTAACTTGTGGCATAATTAGCCTAATGAGTAATAAAAACCTAATGAGTGTACGTGGTGCAAGGTGTGTATGCACATGATAGGAAAGCATATAAACAAAGACAATGTTTTCATCTAGTTCTAAACACTATGTTTACAACTAGGTTGCTGAATTTTTCCATAGCCATAAAGGTTTATTTATCAAGGGTTAAAACACCAAATCTATCCCTAAATCAATAACTCTTATAGCACAAGAAAAATTAAGCGCATTGCAAAGCTTATAAACTAACCAACGCAACATGAAAACATATGAAAAGCTAGCTAGGTTTATCGAACTTAACGATGATGGTCCGCAATCTTGTTTAAACACCACGTTTACACAAGATCACAAAAGGAAAATGCCCATAATGCCTTATGGAGCATTAACATGGAATATGAAAGCATACATCATTGAGCCTATAAAACAACCAAGCCAACTATATGCAAAACATGTACATGCAAAGAAACATCACATTGATAACAAAATGCAATGCATGCAAATAAATAAATATGATCATGAAATGATGGTGGTTCTAAAAAGAAAACTAAACTTAGATTAATAACCACAAGTTGATCATCATAAGATAGTGTCATTTTTTATTCTCTCTAAGAAAGGAATAAAAACATGAAGAAACGGGTTGCCTCCCGAAAAGCGCTTCATTTAAAGTCATAGAGCTCGACTTTCTCACATACCTTCTTTTCGTTGCATAGCCATGGCCCTTCATGCAAGAATAAAAGGTACCAATGCAGCTTTAATTTACTTCCCATGTTGTGCTTGATCACTTATAGAAGACTTGCCCAAAGCATCCTTTTGTTTCATCGTTATCTCCTTCTTTATCATCCTTCGGTGCTGCCTTCACTCCATGAATTTTTTAATGTACAGAACAGAGAGTATACTCAAGCTCTACTCCATTGCACAGTGCACAAAATTTCCTTTCCAACAAGTCTTTATTTGCTCAAATCGGACTCCGGACAAGAGAGTTACGTCCGTTTTACTTCGGCGATGAAATCTGTCCTGAAATTTCAGAACGCGCAACGCTCAATGTTTCCTCCATAACTCCTTGCACGGGTCTTCAAACTTGTTGGTTCTTGATGTGTTGGAATAGTAATTTGATGGAACTTCTGAATATCTCATTTTCTTCATTTGTACACCTCTGAACAAGCTCTCAAATTGATGAAGACAGCAGCATCCATCGCGGGATTCGGAGAGGTTGATGATTTATCTTGCAACTCTTTTAGGCATGACTTCTTTTTTTTCATTATTCAAGCCTTGTCTACATGGTTAGTGAAAATTGGGCCTTTCCCGACATATGATTCTTTAAGGTCATTAGCTTGACCAAGCGCAAAGCATGATCGAGATTTACAAAACTTATTGTAAACATACGCATCCATAATTAACACCACATGTGAATTGTAGCAACAAGTCAAGGTGTAAATAAAAGAAGCATATGTTTCATGCATAGCACTTAGCTCATCATTAGGCAAAGGTTGTTTAGGTGTGAGATTAATTGGATCAAAAATAAATGTTTCCTCTTTTTCATTCTCAAGAAAATCTAGCCTATCAACATGATCACTATTGGAACAAGGCATAGACATTAAACTATCATTCATACTATTGGTTGAGCATGAGTATTTGAATTTATCAACATCAATACCAATAATATCATGAGATTTCAGCACGTACCTTGGCCTTAGAGATTTTTCAACAAGAGTGATATTTGGTTCATCAAGCGGTGTTGAAGGCGAATCGATCTCAACAAGTGTAGTTGCCTCTTCATCACCATCTTGCAATTTCTTCAACTCATCAAGTGGAACATGTAATCCTTCAACTATGTATGCATTCATCTCTTCTTTGAAGTCTTCTTTATCAACCAGATCTTCATCTTCAAAGACTTGTATGTTGCTTTCTTTATCTTCCATGTACCACATGTCATCAAGATCGCTCATTGTTGATTCACTCTTTCCTTCATCCTTGAGTACTTCCATGTCTTGATTTGCTAGTGTGTAGGCTTCAATAGCGCACAAGCTATCATCTAGCTTGAGTCCTATCTCCTCCCATTTATCCTTTGAGTCACTAGGCTCATCACGGTTGTACTCTTCTCTTCCTTCATCATAAATCTTTGAGTTGTCAAACCGATCGATCCATCCTTCATCTCCTTCTTCTCTTTCTTCTTCAAACATCTTTTGGATCGAATCTCCACTCATCTCTTGATCAAATATATCTTCAATTAGTTTGGCAACATGTCGGTGTTCCTCCTTCCTTCGGTAGTTAATTAGTGGGGCGAAATCAACTTGAACCCAACCGGATTGAATGAACTCCGCCAATGGTCTAGCATTCCACATACTTCGGCCTACATTCATGTTAGTTTCAACATTTTTAACATCCGAAATGACTTCTCTTACCTTGGGAAGTGGATCTTCAATTTCTTGTATGGTCGGTTCATCTTCCTTGACCTCCGGTTCATCTTTTTCAGAAATTTCAGCAAGCACCTTGGGCTTGCTTTTGTCGTTTTGCTCCTCTCGACAACATCTTTGCCAATCTCGTAGTGTTCTTTGTCCATTGCTTATCCTTTGTAAGATTTGTGCGGCTTCACTAATTGTTTTATCCAATATATCACCGCCTGCACACATGCTTACAAAACGAGACGAGTTAGGGGTTAGTGAAAATAAAAGGTATGCAACATTAAGTCACCGGAAAATCCCAAGTTCGGGCCTCGCTCAAGTAGTTCATTAAAACGGTCCCATGCTTCATCAATTCCTTCATCCTCTCCTTGCTTGAAAGTGAGCACTTGCCTCCTTAAGTCTTGGACCTTGCTTATGGGAAAGAACTTCAAAAGAAACTTCTTCACTGGCTCATCCCAATTTTCTTTTGCTTCAACGGACGCAAGTGTGTACCATCTTCGCGCTTCATCTTCGAGAGAGAATGGAAAAAGATTCCACTTGAACCAAGCGGTCGGAACTCCTTTTTGTTGCACCGTGTTGCATAACATCGTGAATTCCTTAATGTGTCTATATGGGTTGTCATCCTCCAATCCTCTAAATGGTTTTGTCGCCACTAACTTGATGATTCCGGGCTTCACTGCATAGTGGGTTGTAGCAAACGTCAAATCTGATTTTTGCATCTCAATGTCTTCCATTGACGGCATTGCTAGCTCCCTTAGTGACATCTCTTCGTCTTCCAATGGTGAGGTGAACAAATCCATCTAGGCACAAGAGAAGTAGAAAGAAAAACAAAAAAGATTTTTTTCTTTTTTTTAGAAAATAAGGGTTAGGTGTTAGCAATCAACAAATTTAATACTAGATTAAACGTAGCAAGCGGCTTGCTCCCGCAACGGCGCCGGAAAAAGGGGGCTTGTTGACGGATAAAACTAGTATCCACCTACGATCCGCAAGCGTACGGACCTACACCTTTTTCACCACGGGATTCCCAAGGTTCTTGTCAATCCGCGGAGCAAGGGGGTTACTAGCGCTTAACCAAGTACTAATCTAGTTGAATGGAAAACCTTTGAAAGAGTAATAATCTAAAATTAAAGACAATCTAACCTAAGTTAATCTAAGTTAAGTTGATCAAACAAATCTAGGGCTAAACTATATGGTAAAGGGTTAACACAAGAGAGTGATTAAGAAAGATAAGCGTTCCCTCCCTAGGATCTAGGATAACATGGTATGCATCTACTACACGAGAGTGGTAAACCAATCTACGGGGGTTGTGACCACGGTTTCGCCCTTTCCCTCCTCTCATACCGTCACTACGCGAAGGTATTCATGACTAGACCTATGATGGACACGGTATGTTGATGGAATCTATGGGAGTAGCGGATATCATACGCCCGAAAAACATGGTAGCTAACCTTAATCATCAAAGCATCATCAACATGAAAACAATAGATTGAAACCACAAATCGAGTAGCGATCACATAGCATGTATCCATCTAATCCTAGGGATGAACGGAGACATTACCCCATCATCTTACACGGATTGAAGCACATAGGGGTGATGGAGACTCGGAGAACATCGTCGATGAAGATGGCGGCGATGGAGCTTGGGAACACCCCTAGGCCGGTGGCTTGGAGTCCTCCTCTTGCTTCCTTCTCTCCGCCGGCGTTGATCCTTGCGACGAGCTCATCTAACTCTCTCCCTCATCTTGCGGCGGCGGTTTTTCGGTGATTGGCGTCGGTAGGATGATTTGTTCGATGTGGCGGCCGACGGCGGCGGAGGCAATAAATAGACAAACACCTAGGGCAAAGGGGGGGGGGGACCGAACCGACCCCGGAGTGGGGCGGGCCGGTCGGCCCGGGCCGGCCGGCCCGGGCCCACTTTGGCCCGGTTCGGCCCCGGTTTCCTCCCCGGTTGCTTCTCGCGTGATCCCTTATTCGTGTGCACTTGCATGTGGGCCTTTGACGTCGTTTCCTTCACAGTTAAGGCTTGAATCCTTGCTATGCAAGCTTCGCTATTTTCTGGTTGAGTCCCTGAAGATTTGCACATTGACGCTTCAGTCCTCGGGTCATTTGGAGTCATGTTCATCGCATGTCTTGACTCTTATCGGGCTTCATGATCTTCTTCCAAAGTGCTTGGTGAACTTATCCCGAAAGTCTCCTCATTAGCGTAGATTTCCTACGTAAACAACAAACTCCAAAATCGACATGCAAGTGTGAACTTGTTATATCATTAGTATGCCTAGTGGCCGGTTAGTTGCAAATCATAATCGAAACCAATGTATAACAAGTACTCTAGGTTGATGGAAATTCACCGTCAACAATTTCAAAAGTATTCTCAAATTGGACTAACTTTTGTATTGTTACTATTGCTCTAGAGGTGACCTATATAAGGGTTGTTGGATAGTAATTTTGCTCATCAAATTTTGGCCCTAGTCGTTGACAAAACTTGGCTCCGCCACTTGCTACAGTGCCGATTTTCCCCTCATTTTGAGGATGCAAGAGCGGGATGAAGAACCCGCTAGAGTTAGTCAAAACACTCACTGCAACTCGATCCCTGGAGCAAGCAATCTTACTATTACTAATTGGAGGCTCCTCTGAAGCCTCCACATGAAACCACCTAGGAATCCTAGGTGGACAGTCTAAAAAAAGAGAAGCCTCCACATGAAGCTACCTAGAAGTCCTATGTGGACAGTCTAAAAAAATATCATTGTTTTTAATAGCCGTCGGATGTATTTTGTTTCTAAAATCCTTTGAAGCCTCCACATGAAGCCACATAGGAATCCTAGGTGGACAATTTAAAAAAAGAGAAGCCACCTAGAAGTCCTATGTGGACACTCTAAAGAAATATCATTGTTTTTAATAGCCGTCGGATGTATTTGTTTCTAAAATTACCCACCTATGCTATTATGAAGAATTAACAAAAACAACCCTCCTATATCTTTGTCTAAATTATCCACACGTGCCACTATAGAAAAAAATAAATCTAAACCAACCATCTCTCGGTCACATCTAACACAATAAATCTCTTTGCTTCAATTAAAAAATTGTCCAACTATCATATCGTGCCTGCCACTATGAAGAATTGACAAAAACAACCCTCCTATATCTTTGTCTAAATTATCCACGCGTTGCACTATAGAAAACTTGAATTTAAACCATCTTCGAGTCACATCTAACACAATAAATCCCTTTGCTTCAAATAAAAAATTCACCAACTATCTTATCGTGCCTGTCATATATAATGTAATGACATAATTAGTCTCTTCCATTTTATCTCTTTCAAATGTTTAAATCATAAAAAGAATCTTTAGATAATAGAACTAACAAACTAGAATGTATGTGTATATACATGTCAATCATAATTTTCTTTTCTTGAATCATAAAAACAATCTATGCTAAAAAGTTGTTAGCTAATACAACAAATTATATACTTCACCCATGCATATATAAAATTAAAAAAAAAGAGATGACATCTTTCAAGAAACATCTCTTTTGTGTACTGCTTCCATCGACTAGGGGTTGCTGCTACTTTCACCAACGAAACTAGGTCCCCTGCGGCTATTCAATAGAAATGTACGATCAACCTAAGCATTCTTCTATGGCTCCACAAAACCTTTTACACCCATTGATTACACAAGAACACTAGAGATCCATCCACGACGAGACATTGTTTTTCGAGTTTGTTTGACTTCTCTTCTACAATTAGATATTTTTAAATTACTCATTTATTGTTTGGTCTGTTGTGTGCTACAGTTAGATTAACTTTCATGGCATAAGTTACACATACTAAATTATTTGTTTATTATTTGTCTTGTTGCATGTTGTAATTAGATTAATTTTTCATGGCATGTGTTATGACTACTAAATTATTTGTTTATTGTTAGGTCTGCTGCATGTTAGGTATATATGACTTTTTTCTCACCATTATTATCAAATAGTTATTATCTTCAATTCTTTCTATCGAATTATATACTTGATTGTTATTTGTGTACCATAACTTATGTATAGAAAATTTTCAAATTTGTATATTATGTCTTTTGTATGGAAAAATAAGACAATTAGATCCATCATCATCTTTTGCTAATGCAGTTGAACAAGTTGCAATGACGAACTTTGCTAAAAAAAGAAGTTGCAATGATGAATAAAACCTTAAGTGAAATTAGACCGGGAAAGGAATTGTCGAACAAAAATTAAAGGGTAACCAAAACTTGGATAAGTTCTGTTTGATTGACTTTTTTATTGCTTTCGGTTTACAAATTATTAACGATGATGAAACAAAGGAACCATAATGCATGGTATTATCGATAAGATCTATATGGAAATGTTTAAACCACTGATTTAAAAAGGAAATGTATACATAATTGCAAATGTCAGAGTTACACCAACAACATAGAAGTATCGACTAATGGAAATTGACAGGATTGCACGTCAACTTCTTACCCACAACTACTCTAAAAAGGTTCAAAGACAATGAAAACATTCCAAAGTATAGTTTCAAGTTCATGAGCACAAATATGCGTTCAACAAGAATAAATGTGGACACATACTTATCAGGTAAAATATTATTGACTTTACAATTTCTACACTTCACTTATTTTATGACCATTTAACAATAATTCATATTTATGTTTTTCATAGATTTTATAGGAGTCACAACACATGTTGGACCCGTAGAAGAAAGAGGGACAAATTTCGGATTTATCAAAATCCGTGATATTTGGCTCTTGATTGAGCAATTCTCCTTTTTAAATAGAAAGCATCTACAAAACTTTCAATAGTTACATGCATGCTACAAAACCTACATTGAATTAAAAATATATTCCACAGTGCCCATCAAAATAATTTACCAGTGATACCTGTCAACTGTAACATGGTTCAAGAAAATGAAGCAAATCATGAAACACATAAAAAACAAGTAATGCACTGGTGGAACTGCTACATATAATGATATGAACAACTCTTAGCTATTAATTATTCATTTATAAATCATAAACTAACCGACGTCATTTTAAATGTAAATATTTATGCAGTTCAATTCCAGAAGACCGGCCTCTGACACACCCATATACTCAAATTAAATTATCTTTTGATTAGTGCTACATTGGGAGCAAACTAAATACTGAGATCTACGTCTTATTATTGTGGTGGATCTTTCAATAAAATGAAGTTAATTGCACTTATTATTTTTTCAAGCATATTATGCAATACAATCTTAAAATTATAAGGATCTCTCTCAAATTATCCGAACCAAATGCTAATTAATATATTATATTTACAGTCTATGTTATAAAATTGTGTGAACCTAATTATAATGCTTCTAATAAAAGTAAACAGCAATTACTAATAATTAAAGTAAAGTGTTAGACTCCGCACGGGTTGACGGACTAGTAATCTCAATCACCGGGTATGGTATAGGTTGCCTAGTTGGCGCCGCTTCGGTGCTTGCTCGGATAGTCGGATGATCCACCGTACCGTCCACGCGCGATCCCGGCAGCTGTACGTAGTCTACCGGCTGGGCAGTAGTGTACCGATCGATCGAGCTACTTCTGCTGGGCGTTCGGTTAGATCTGGATACCTACCTGCGTGGTGCGTGCCTGCAAATCAACGGACCGAGCAGGAGCAGCGAGGAATAATTGAACTCCGGTTCGGTCTTCCGGCGCATGCGATGCAAACGCGAGGACTCCGCCGGCTGGTCGGCGGCGACAATCATGCGGGACGCAACGCGGCCGTGCCGCGGCGAATCATGCCACGGCATGGCTAGCGCACGCATCCGGGAACAGTATCGATTCCAACACTAGAATACAGCTCAGGGGCTCTCTGCGCGCGCGGGGCAATGATGCACGGTGGCACACGGGTACAGAGAGCCCTGCTAGCTAACTAGTTATGCTTGGTGTTGGTGGCTGGCTGTCAGCGCTTGCTGCCGAATTATGCAACTGATCCATGCGTGCCGGTGCCTCAACACCCAGCTAGCTGCCTCCCCGCCCTCGTATCATTGCCGCAACGGGGCATGGTCAGCAGCAACCTCCTAGGCACGCAATGACTACGGGATGCTGGCAGCTGTTGCTATTAGTATAGAAGTACATTTTACAATTTCGTAGTATACCGGAAACAGGAGGAGTCCATCCGGGTTTCAGTTCCAAGGGCGACTTTTGCTGGCATGTTCTCTGCCAGCGGAAGCTTTCTACGCGGACATGATGATTGCGACGGCCGGAAGGGACGAAAGGAGAAGTGCACATGGCGATGGACGGATGGATGGGTGAGATAGGTGATGCCGATACGCACCGCCGGATGCGTCCAGTTCTCATCCGCGAAAGCGGTGTTTTAACATGGCCGGGGGCAGATGCTCTGGTGCATGTGACGTGAGTGACGACGGGGCGAAACGACGATTCACATGACGCACCTCGACGCCGACGGATGCATCATCTACTACTCTACTGGCAGTAGCCGGGGGCGATTTTGTCAACCTTACGTATAGGATTGCTGGTGCTGATCGGTCGGTTTTCTACGGTTTAACTGTGCAGAGGAAATGCTCTGAGCCTGAGTCGTCTCTTTCAGCAGAGCAGCTGGCGGCAACCACAATCAGCAAGTAGAGTTCGATAATAAGATTGTGACAAGTCTGTACTTGCTGATTATCACAAACTTTGCACGGATCGCAGAAATGCTCGTCTACAATGTACAGACCACCAGTACAGTTTTCGTTTGATTCTTTTTCAGGTAAGCAGTGGTGTACTCTGTACTCGGTGATCTACTTCTGAATCGTGATCTCATCACGCGATGGGATGAAGTTATGTGCCTCTGTCGTCGTCTTGTCGCTACCAGGTTCCCGGGAGGAGATGGTAGTTGCCGCCGATGCGACGAGGCTCGCATTGAATCTTGTATGTTTTTGGCGAAGGCGCGGTCAGTAAGACCATCTGCACAGGTGCCGTCGCAGCGGTCTCCTCCAGGGAGACGGGAAATTCCCGTCGCCCCCGATTCTCCTTCATATGCCCAGGAGACGCGGACCCACGGGAAGGACGATTCGCGGGACCCACGGGAGATCTTGTTGCTCCGCGCCAGTAGCAGGAAGGAGAGGAAGAGAAGAAGAGCCGGCGGAGAAGTGTCGACGGGAGGGGCGGCGGGCATGAATCAAGCTGCGAGGTCTGCCGGCGCCTCGTCCTCCGCTCCTCCTCGAGCTCGCCGTCGCCCCGCACTTCGAGCTCGCTGTCGATTGACCCGCGGCGCGCGGACCAGGGGAGGGAAGCCGGAGAAGAGGGAGGCGCCCTCGGGGCCTCGCGAGCGAGCGGCCGGGCGCGGCGGCGGCGGCGACCCTGCACTCGTGCAGATCCACGAGCAGGCGGGCCCGTCGGAGAGGGCGAGAGGGCGACCACCTCGTCAACCACGCGCGGATGGAGCTACTCCTCCTGCCCTACTCCCGCCTCGAATCCTCCGCCGGCGCGGGAGGAGGAGAAGCCAACGCGGGATGGGGTGGCGGCCATGGCTCGAGCTCGCTGGCGGAGCGAGAAGGGAGGGGCGCCGAGGCGCGCCGGTCGGGCGCCGACGGAGGGGAAGGGACGGGCGGGCGCTTGGCGAGGAGCTCGGCAAGCCCGCCGGCCCGGTAGACGTGTCATGGTGGGGTATGGGTGGGGAGAAGATAAAAATAGGAGTGAGCCCGAGTTGGTGGGGGTGAAGGAGAGAAATAAAGGTAGATGGATGTGGGAGAAGTGAGGATAAAGGAGAAAATCCTGATGATAAGGATGACATATTCCGTTTTGAAGGAGGAAATGAAAGAAGATGTGTGCAAGGTGTAAACCGTAGCAGTGGCGATGCGAAACAAGTCACGCAGGATGCTTTGCTTGTCCTCCATGGCTGGGCTCCACGCGCCCACTCCAGTGACTCCACCCTCCTCGTTGGTGTCCCTTGCTCCGTTTCTCGAGGGCGGCGTGACAAGTTTTTTACTCCGGAGTCCGGACCTCAAGGCCAACGCCACTGCCACTGCGGCACTGCCGGCGCGCGGCCTCACGTCGTCGCAGGGCTCGAAGAAGACGTGAGCACAGGACGGGCTCTCGTCGGGCTCGTGAACGAGAGTGACTGCAAGAGTGCAGGGACAAGTGGCAGTGTTAGTATTTTTTTAGGATGGATTTGTTAACCGGCACTGCTAGCGCCCGTACGTCCGATCTAGGCGCTAGCGTCAGACGGGTACGTGGCCGTTGGATTTTAAAGATCCTCAATCGTCAGCCGTTAGATCTAAAGACTACTGGGTAAATGTTGCGAGCGTGTTCGAACGTGTTTCAAAAATGTTGCGAACGCGGTTGCTCGCAACATCCAACATCGTGAGTCTTTCTTCTCTCCCCCCATGTTGCGATCATGTTGCGACTATATTGCGGTCATGTTGCGACTCATGTTGCGTGCAACATCCAACATCAAGAGCCTCTTCTCCCTTCTCCTCAACCCAACACCCAACACCACATGTCCGCAACATCGGAACGCAACGTTTAGAACATTGAAAAAAATGTTTGCAACACCTAACATTACATGTCTGCAACATCGAGACTCAACATTTGCAACATCGAAAAAATAATGGTTGCAACATCAAAAAATTTAGACCTAATATTGAAACATTCGCATGAGACACTTGCAACATATCAAGAACACGGATGCAACATGTGCACAATGATTTGCAACATAAACGAGAAACGATTATATCATGAAG
Organism: Cenchrus americanus; assembly: GCA_947561735.1. Taxonomy (NCBI): domain Eukaryota; kingdom Viridiplantae; phylum Streptophyta; class Magnoliopsida; order Poales; family Poaceae; genus Cenchrus; species Cenchrus americanus. Next base: position 109,334,133 of record OX387243.1, read on the forward strand.
ACGACCGATTACAACATGTCAAGAACATTGTTAAAACACCGGTACACAACATTTGCAACATTAAAAATAAAAAACGAGGAGGATGCGGGTTCTTCGTGGCCGGCGTGGGGAAGTGGTGGCACGAGGGGGTGGTCCGCGAGGCCGGCCACGCCGCCGGCGACGGCAGAGGAGCTCCGTCCCTGGCCGCGGCGGGGTTGCAGGGAGCTCCGCCACCTGCGCCTAGCCCAGCCGCACTGCCAGAAGGCTCGTTGGCGTTGAACTAGAGGCATAGAGGAGCGGCTCGCTGGCGCTGGATCTCCGGCCGCACCCGGCCGTGCCGTCGCAACATGTATCCCAATGTTACATGTAACATTGGAAAAAGTGAGATTCGTTGCAAACATTCTGAACATACCAATGTAACATCAGAAAACTCAATCTGTAACATGTCAAAACATGTTTGCAAACATCAAGAAAAGTAGTTGCAACATCACATATACGACGACTACAAAAATGCAACATCAAGAACAAAAGATGAAACATCGAACAACACCAGTTGAAACATGTTTACACAAACCTCTACACGGGAGCGCATCACGCGCAGAGGCACCTTGCCCCCCTGCCGCGGTGAGCGCTGGTGAGGTCCGCCTCCTGCGCGTCTGGACGCACCCCCGTCCATGGCGCGACGGCCTCGCGAGCTCGCAGCCCGCGGCCCGTGGTCGCGCGCCGACGACTAGTCGTGAGGAGCAAGCGGCGGGCCGCGCCCGGTCGCGCTCGGCCCGCGCCGCCGCACGAGCCTTCCGCCGCGGCGACCCGACGCCCGGCCGCGGGGAGGCCGCGAGGTTGCGCGCGCGCGAGCCTTCCGCCGCCGCCGCATCACTCCTGTCGCGACTCGATCCGGGCGCTCCGCCGCCAGATCCACGGCGTGCGAAGGGGGAGGAGGTGGCCCGACCACCGGATCTGCCGCTGGAGAGGTTCGTCGGGAACAACTATGGAGGGATGAGCACAGGAGGGGCGTGGCGGAGAAGACAGAGCAAGCAGGACGCGTGTGATGGGAAAAATGATTGAGTGGAGAGCAGGTCACGGGAGGAGAAAAGGGGGCGGTGGGCAGCGGTGTCAGGAGGTGGGACCCTGCGTCCGATTTTTGCCCGAGGCATCGGACGTCCATGTGTGAGCATTACCGTTTGTTAACACCAAAATTTGATACAGGAAGGAGTCTGACTTGTGGGCCTAGCCTGGTGAAAAAATCCGTCCGGAAGAAGGAATGTTTCCCCAGAAAGATTCGGCAAAGGGGCCTGCGGTCGGCAATTTGCTTCCGTTCGGCAGGAGGACTACTTGCGCTGATTTTGCGGGATTGCGCGATGACGTGGCCCGAACGGAAGGGATGAATGGATGGATAAGCGATCGCACTTAGAGATAAATTAGGTATCAAATATTGTGCTCGTAGTCCATTCGAAGTCATGTCATGACAGGGTATAAATATAAACCCTGGATGTATGTAATTGTATTCGAAACATTCTCAATACAAACAGGCTTTACGCCAAATCCTTGAGTCTTTTGTTGTGTCGTCGAGTTCTTCGAGAGGGTTCATCGATCCGTCGACCTCCGTAAGTACCGGCAACCTTGTATCATGTCTAGTATCATGCGGTGGATTTAGATCGTGATGCAAGTAGTCTTGTTACCATGCTTAGTATCATGCGGTAGATTTAAGCTTGGTTCAAGAGGGTTTCTTGTTAGATCATGAGCCATGCGGTGGGCTAAGATCCAGCTTGGAGCTAGTTATCGGCTCTATTGGATTTTGGCAAAATTCAATAGATTCATTAAGTTACCCCGGAAAGAAGGAGCAGAATAATGCGATGTGGGATGGGGGATCACGAATGCGGTCGAGGTGCTTTGCCAATTGCCATGGCCGCTACGGAGCTCTCTGCACTTGCACTGCGCCGGCCGTCGGGGGCACGGTCCCAGAGCCAATGAACAGTGCATACGGCCACTAAGGGCAGCTCCAGCGTGTATGTCCTTAGCTTAGACCAAGCAGTGCTACATCATGAAGGTCCTACAATTCTAAATCCTCTCTAACGTGCGGCACCTTGTTTTGGTCTAAAACGGACCCCACAACTAGTTAAAATATACTCCTAGAAGTACCGAATAAGAGAGAAGATTGATGGTGTTTTTGCTACAAGTCAAAACGAGAGAGAACAAATTGCTTCTTTATTACTCGCACCGGGTGCCGAAGTGAGTTGTTCGTGCCTGAAATTGCTAAGCTAGCACCTCCTCTCCAATAAATTGCACCTCATTTATTGCTTTCTCTTTCATCATCGCACCTCCTTAGCACACACACTGAAGCTGCCCTAACACTACTAGCATAGTAATACAGTACGTAACCTGCAAAAAGAAGTTGCCACCCCTTGCTTTGACTTCACCCAAACATCCCCAATTATGCGGGCTGATGAGCAGACGGCAGACGGCAGGCAGAGACGAAATATTCTACCTGGCCGGATGAAATCGTCGCAAAGGCCAAGCAAAGTTCCGAAGAGGCAGGGCAAAGCCGGTCGGACGCGATGCTTGGCGTAGATTGGGGCATCTCGAGTGGCATTTCCCCCTCCGTTGGGCCCGGCAGACATGCGTGCATCAACCCGGCCGTGATTCAAGGTGAGTCTGCCTGCAGCAACGACGAGCAGCAGCAGATCAAGCAAGGTAATGGCCACTTTGCTTTACCGGGCCATGCATGGGTGGGGGAAAGAAATCCCCGGAACCTAAAGGCGGCGGCCCACATGGCGGCCTCACAAGGCTGTTCGTCCGAAAAGATGATGACGGAGCACCGCGGGGACAGCAAGGGTCGGGGAGCAAATCAACGGCGGATACACGAGGCGCGTGCTCGGAGTCGGAGAACTGGAGGCCGTCGCCGGCGGGCCGGCGCCGGGCCACCACTATCGGTAGTACCCTTTCTAGGGCCGAGCGCCTGCGCCCTGCGCCTCGGGCCTTTTTCCTGTTCCCACTCTAACGAGAAAAACTGTCTCAACGCACGCCACCCGCTGCCGGCCACCGCTCGCCGCCAGGTCCACCGGTAAAGGTTAGCCTGCCCACCTGGAGTCCTCTGGTAGAATAGTAGTACAGTAAAAAAGTGGCCGGAGTGTGTGGAGTTGTGGACCGGCCGTAGTGCATGCGACCTCTGCCTGCCTCGCCCCCATGCATGCTGCAGGCCTGCAGCATATATTTATGGCGGTGGCGAGGTGGTCTCGCTGCTCCGGCGAATAAATTCCGTCATCGGTGGCCGGTGCACGGCGTACGTACGCCCCGCCCCCCCCCCCCCCGGGCGGTGGTCTGGATAAATCGGTTCCCTCGCATCGGGTGCCTACGCGTCGGCTCGGGTCTGGAGAGCAACGGCTTAATCAATAATGTGAGCGCACCACACTGATGCCGTGTCGGGAAGGAGGGATCGCCTGGTTTTTAGACGCCCCGACTAACATTCATTGACCTGTGTCTCTGACAAGGGTCAAGCAACATGATGCCCTGCAGAGATCAGGGAGAACCTATAGAGAGAAGTAAGTGAAGACCAAAATAGAGGGTTTGTGTGAACGGGGGTCCTCTGCGCACAGGCCGGGCACGTGAGCGCACGTTCGCGGGAATCTTAAAAAACCTGAGCACACGCATCTTGTGATGAGCACGTATTTCGCAGCCGACGTGTCACTGACACCGCGGTCCACGGCTCGGGCCACACCTCCTTATCCGAACCGGAGCCGGTGAGCAACGCAACAGGAAAATCGCGAGCCGTTGGGGCCGACGGACACGTAGCCGGAGCGGATAGTAAGGCGCTCGGCCTCACACGTCGGAGGCTTTTGCTCGCCGCCGGCGGGATGGAGGGAGGAAGTGGATTGGGATGGCCCGATCCATGGCGCGCGGCCGAGTGGCAGGCAGCAGGTCCCGCGCAGCGCTGCGCACGCACGGTCACATGGGGGCACCGCGCGCGTCGGGGCCACGCCCACGCATGTGGGGTGTAGCCGGGTAGTAGTAGTTCCGCTCGGACTCGGACGGAGGAGGCTGGGAGCCGCGCGATGCGAGAAGGCGATGGCGAGAGCGAGCGAGCGCAGCGCAGCGCAGCGCAACGTGGTGGTTGCTGCGACTGTGTCAGCCGAGCATGTGAAATCATCGTGCCCGCGGGGGACACCCCCCCTGCTTTGGAATTTTTTTTTATTTTTTAACCTTTTTAATCTAAAATTTTAAAACTAACCCCACCGCAACTAAAATTCCAAAGAAGTAGCCCTTTTGGTCGCGCCAAAGCATCGTGGCGCGACTAATATTTGAGTCACGCCACATGATGTGGCGCGACTAATGTCCACGGTGGCGTTGGAAAAAGTCGCATCCGACGTGGCGGAGGGAGTCACGCCACACCGCGTGGCGCGACTCGTTCGTGAGTCACGCCACGGAGAACCCCACCGCAACTAAAATTCCAAGAAGTAGCCCTTTTGGTCGCGCCAAGCCTCGTGGCGCGACTAATATTTGAGTCACGCCACATGATGTGGCGCGACTAATGTCCACGGTGGCGTTGGAAAAAGTCGCATCTGACGTGGCGGAGGGAGTCACGCCACACTTCGTGGCGCGATTCGTTCGTGAGTCACGCCATGCTCCGTGGCGTGACTGGATCGGTCCCCTGCTTGGACCGGGAGTTCCCAGTCTCATTTAGTCGTGTTTACTTATTCCTTTTAATTAGAAAATGAGTTCCTAAATTTGTGAAACTCGAGGTGTATGATCTATAGAGTGCATGCGTTCCATTTTAACTATGTGCACTACAAATCATGGTGTATAAAATGAGAAATCTAATTTTGAAATAGCCTAAGTGTTATCAAATCAACACATGAAAAATGTCAAAGTCCGAAAATAGAGTCAACTAGTCAACTTTAGGCATACTTTTTGAGAAATTTTACACTAATATTGTCGGGGGCGCCCTAGGGGTCCCCCCTAAACAACGGGGGAAATCCTCACTTAAATCCCGCAACTACACCAAAACATGCTAAGCCTAACCATGCGGGTGACTAACCATGCAGACACGGCCCACGCGCGCGGACTCCGACGGCCCCCTTAGAAGTCCCCTCGAGCGAGCTCCGCCTCGCTCGAGGGCGCACTCCCCTCGGGCGGGCTCCGCCCGTTCGAGGAACAAATCCTCCCTCGAGTGGTCCCGCCCCGCTCGAGGGCTCACTCCCCCTCGAGCGGGTCGCGTCTCGCTCGAGGGTTCGTCTCGCCCTCGGCCGGGGCCCGCCACCATCACGGGCGCCCCGCACGCGTGCGCCGCCCCCCGTACACGGGCATTTAACGCCCCGACGCCGCGGGACGGCGCCATCATGCGCCGGGGCTCGCACCCCGTGCCGCCGCACCAACTCCCCGGGGAGGCGCCCATCCCCACCACCGTGGGGAAGGGACCGTGCGGTACGGCGGTGTCGGTCCCGTGACACCGCGCGCCCACTACAGGACGGCTAACACGCCCGACCCTCGAAGGGGGGCCGGCGCACCCTCGATTTCACTTTCTTGTGACCTTACGAGATTAGGTGGAGGCGCTAGGCCGGTGGACCGCCATCCCGGCCACCGTGACGGCGTGGCCGCCGTACCCGCGCGCGCGCGCGCACGCCGGCGCCGTAGCAACCACTCCACTACCGTGAAGCGCATTGGGAAGGAACGCCGTTCGCCCGCTCCCCGTACCCCGTACCGGCCATCATCGGCGCCTCCCTCGAAGCCTATCGGGGGACGCCACCACCGCCGCCGCCTTCCTACCCTCGAACCGCCACCGTTCGGGTACGAAGTAGGCCATCATGGCCGAGATCGCCGCAAAGATCGTCCGACGGCCGCCCACTCTACAGCCGTAGCACGACGTGCACCCCCACGTAGCCGGACAGCCGCGGCGTGCATGTATCTTGCCGCCCCCTTGGCCTATAAAAGGGGAGGCGAGCCCCCGGCCGCGGGGGAGAGACGAACAGAGAACACTTCACACACCACACATTCACTTCTCATTCTCCCACAACATCTTCGACCACCCTTCCGGGGACTTGGAAGCCACGCTTTCTCTCCCGCCTTGCTTGTATTTGCCCCACTACAAGCACCCCCGTGCTAAGTAATATAGTGCCCCGAGCACGCCTCTCGTCGGGACGTACGGCCCCGCGGCCGGAACCAGGATAAAACCTCTGTGTCACTTGTTGCTTAGCATCGACCATTGAGGGATAGACCACGGCGCTATCTACTGGTTAGTGTCGGGACCATATTCCGCACCGACAGTTGGCGCCCACCGTGGGGCAAACGAGCGCCTAAGGTCATTCCACCAACTCCCTCCATGGTGATTCGCACCGAGTATCGTGCTACACGCTACTGCATGGGTAGCTCGGACCCCCTCCCGGCCGGGTTCGAAATCCGCTTTGGGGACCTGAACTTTCAGGCCACGGGGAACGGCTATCTCATGCGCCTCACGAACCGTGAGGAGCTCCGCGCGCAGCGTCAGGCTAGGTCAGCATTGGCCCCCGCCGCGCGCACCACCACGGCGCAGGCGCCCGCAGGCACGGATGCCGCGGGCCCGTCGCCGCCACGACGCCACCGTCGCTCTTGGCGCCGCTCGCGTCGGGCGCGATCCGAGCGGCGGCAGCCGAGCGAGCCGCCGCCCGGCGCGGCACGCCCGCCACCACGATCGCCACCGCCCCGGCGGGCGGCGCGCGGTCTCGGACCGCGCGTCCCCATTGGGCCGCGTGGCGCCACAACGGCCCACAACGCCAACGTGAACACGACGATGCGCGAGGGTTCCGCCCGCCGCCACGTCTTCGTCGCCGGGGACCCCGGCACCTCGGCAGCGGATGAGTCATCCCCGGGCTCCGTCGACACGATGCCACCCGCCAACCGCCACGGTTACGCGGAGTGGGACTTCTCGGCGTGCCCGACCCGGTTGCGTTCGGCGCTTCCTCGGCGCCGCGGACTACCGGTTCGGCCGCTCCGACGACTCCAAAGCACGGGAGCTACAACCCCACGCGGGAGTGTTGCGCGCGTCATCACCAACGATCCGGCCAACGCCGCCGCGCGGTGGGTCGCCGGGAGACGGGGGAGGTCACACCGCCCCCGGGGATCGCCGCGCGCCCGGCCGCAGGGCCAAGCGCTCCTGTTGGGGCCGACGTCGACGCACAGCTGGCCCAAGCCCGCGAGCTCGAGGCCAAGCTGGCGGAAGAGTACCGAACGGTGCGGTTGCTCCGCGCCTCAATGGCGGGGGAAGCCTCTGCGCGTGGCGAACGCGCGCGGGAGCTGGGCCGACAGGTCCGCGACCACATCAACGCCGTCCCCAACGTCGGAAACGCGGACGTACCCCCCGCGGGCGAGCCGAGAAGCTCGTCGCCGCCGCGACGCCGCTACGGGCTATGCCAGCACCCTCGACCCCCGAGGCTCGAGACATGCACCGCGAGGTGCAAACTCTCATCGAGCAAGCGGCCGTCCAGCAGGCCGAGAGCTCGGCCTCACGCATCCGCCAGCAGGGGGATGCCCGCGCCGACGAAGCTGCACCGGGAGGCGAACCCTCGGTGCACGCGGGGGCACAAATGGGGCAACCCACCGAGCAAGGGCGCACGCCGCCAAGGAGCGACTCCTCGACGCGCGCGAGGCACTAGATGGTGACGCTCGCAACGTCATCAACGCCCGGCGCACCGGCAAGGCGGACGCACGAGCGGCAAGAGGCTACCACCCTCGACGAGGTGGGCGCTACGACGGCGGCGAGGACCGCTCCCCGACGCCGGAGCCCCCCCGGCACCCGCGTGTTCGGCCGGGAGATCTGAGCGGCAGCGTTCCCCCAACGCTTCCGCCAACCCTCGACGATCGTCAAGTACAACGGGGAGATGGATCCCCGTGTCTGGCTCAACGACTACCGCTTGGCTTGCCAGCTGGGCGGGGCCACTAACGACGAGGTCATCATTTGCAACTTGCCTCTGCATCTGGGCGACGCGGCCCGGACATGGCTCGAGCACTTGCCCGCCAGCCAGATCCATGACTGGGACGACCTAGTCCACACGTTCGTGGGCAACTTCCAGGGCACATACGTGCGGCCTGGGAATTCTTGGGACCTGCGCTCCTACACGCGAGGCCCGGCGAATCGCAGCGGGACTTCATACGGCGCTTCTCCAAGTGCTGCACGGAGCTCCCCAGTGTGGCGCAGTCCGAAATCGTGCACGCCTTCCTCGAGGGCACCACGTGCCGGGATCTCGTGCGGGAGCTGGGACGCAGCCCGCCTGCGGACTCCAACGAGCTGTTCGACATCGCCACCAGCTTCGCCTCCGGGGAGGAGGCCGTGGGGGCGATCTTCGACGGCAAAAAAGGCAAGCGCCCTGAGGACGTGCCCGCGGAGGGCAGCAAGTCAAAGGGGCCGCACCGCAACGACAAGCGGGGCAATAAGGGGAAAAAAGCCGCGCCGCGAGGGCGCGCGAGCAAGGGCGCGACGGCGGTAACGCCGAGGCCCTCGCCGTCGACCCGGCCGACGGGGCCCTCGACCGGCCCCTCGAGGCCCGGGAGTGTTCGACGACATGCTGAAGAAGCCATGTCCCTACCACAAGACCCCAGTGCAACACACCCTTGAGCAGTGCGACATGCTCAAGAAGTTCTATGGCCGCGCCGCCGCGAAGGAGGCAGAGGCCAAGAAAGACGGGGGCGAGGGCGACGCCGGCGGCTTCCCCGCCGTCGAAAATGTGTTCCTCATCTTTGGGGGACCTACCGTCGACATGTCGACCCGCAGCGCAAGAAGGAGCGACACGAAGTCCTCGCCGCGGAGAGGGCGCCTCCGGCCTTTCTCAATTGGTCGGAGGACGTCATCACCTTTAGCCGGGAAGACCACCCGAATCGCATCCGTCGGTGTTTTAGACCGGCAACCTACTACGGGGAGTACCCGAAGTAGATGAATGTGACTCGCCGAGATCGGTAACTCGAAGGAAGAGACACTTGGCACACAATTTAGACAAGGTTCGGGCCGCGAGGTGCGTAATACCCTACGTCCCGTATGCCGCGTAGCTCGGGATTGATAGGGCACGATTACGGGATGGTGCAATGGTGCGCCGTGGGTTGTATGATCCGAGATTGGATGATGGAGATCGGTCCCCGCCTCGCCTTATATAGTCCGGGAGGCGGGGTTACAAGTCGGAGTAGGAAGAGAGTACTAGTCGAGTACGTCTAGGAGTCCTCCGCACGGCGCGAGACATGTACAGGCCTTCCTAACCGAGTACTACTCCCGTGTAGTCCTTGTGCTCCACGCCTTCGGGTGCCGTGTAGCGCAAGCCGGTAGTCCCGGGGGCCCACCGAGTAGTCGGTCCCGGTACCCACCGAGGCGGAGGGCCCGGGGAGGTCCATACGACAAGCCCCCGAGTACTTTGTAGTCGAGAAGGATAGCTTCAAGCGAGTCTTGACGGCCTTAACGAGTAGTCCTCAAGCGTCCCCGAGTGCTACAAGTCAAAAGTCCTCAAGAGTAGTCGAAGCATCCCGAGGCCGGAATGTACTCCACCGATGTTTAAGTAATCTTGAAGTCTTCTCGAGTAGTCCCAAGCGTCCTTGAAATCTCGCCTTCGAAGGTCTCCAAGAAAATGCCCGTGTTGTCTTGAAGCCGGAGCCGTCACAGAGATGCGATTTGCAGAACCGCAATCCACGTGGAGTAGCCCCCGAGCCTCGAGCCGCGGGCTCTGGCTGAGGGTCCATCTGAAGTCTTGGCAAGAAAATCCCGAAAAAATCCGAAGAGAAAAACCGAAGGACACGTGGCACGGAGCCCCCGAGCCTTGAGTCGAGTACTTCCTCTCGAATTGAAGGGTCTTCTTGGAAAATGTGTCCTGAGATGCTCTTGAAACTAGCCGCGTCCCAGGTAGTCGAGTAGAAGTAGCCGAGCCCCCGAGGTGAGGCGCGTCGACTAGTGGAATACGAAGAGTCACGCGCGCCCGCCGAGTCGCCCGCGCGTGGGCTTATCCGGCCGCCCGTTACGGAGGCGATTTGGCTTATAAATACAAGCCGAAACCCTTAGGGTTTTTCACCCAAGTGAGCCGCGGTCATATGCCACTTGAATCTTGAAGTAGTTCCACTCCGCCGAGCACCGCCGCCGCAAGAGATCCGAGCGCATCGCCACCCGAAAGCCGTAGGGTAGCCCCCGAGCGGATGCGAGTGAAGACTCCTTGCACTTGGAGGATGAAGCCGTCCCCGTCGAAGACGTCGAAGGCCGGCGGAAAGAAGAGGAGCCATGCGAGAGGCCGCCGCGGCCGGCACCGGAGCGGCGCCGCCCACATCTCCACCGCGCGCCGATCCGAGCCGCGAGTGGAAAAAATCGAAGGTGAAGACCGAAGACTTGCCGACCCCGCCGAACGGCGGGTTCATCGGGGAGAAGGAGATCGATATGTGGAGATCCGCCGCGCAGAGATCCCTATCCGATGGAGAAAGCACAAGACGAGATCCCGATGTTCTCGCGCTTCGTGGAGCGCGGGCTTGCGCGCGCCGAGCGATTTCTTCAAAGGGCTTCTCGGGTACTATGGCATCGAGTACCTCAACTTGAACCCCAACGGAATCTTCCACACTTCGTCTTCGTCCATTTCTCGCGAAGCATTCTTGGGAATCAAGCCACATTGGGTCCTCTTCGGAAATTCTTCCGCGTGAAGCCGCATCCGCGGCGCCTCCAACCCCGAGTAGTCGGAGGAGCCGGGATCCAGTCGAGGGAAGATGCCGCGGAGCGCACTCGGCGTACAAGCTCGTGGACTCCAACACGGATTGGAAGACGAGGTGGTTCTATACCACGAACCACCATCCCGAGCTACCGAAGCCGAGCGGACGGCAGCCCAAGCACCAAGAGTGGTGGAACACGGAACCCACCATGCAAGAGGGGATCCAGCTCCCGGAGTTGCCGGCACGCATCAAGACCCCGCGGGATGCGGGAGCGAGGGCCGAACACATGGCCTTCGGTTTCATGAAGCGCCGGATCCGGCCGGCCGCCGCCGGCGCGGGATACGATGGGCTTCGAGTACACCGGCGACGACGACACGTCACGGATGCCGGGGGGAGAACTTGAAGACAACGACATCATCGAAAGGTTGTCGAGGATCTTCAAGGACATGCCGGAGTACACGGCGTGCCCTGTCGAGGAATACTCCGCCGCGCGCCCGCCCAACGAGGTGAGTAGCCGTACCCCCCTCGTCGAGTAGTAGGCACTTGTAGCAGAATTGCTGACGCCTTGTGTCTTTTGCGCGGGATGATGTGAAACGGTTCATCTCCGAGCCGCAACCACCACCGAGCGGAATCGAGGTTCCAACGGTGGAGAAGACGAAGGAGCGCCGAGTAGTCGGAGACGGCGACGATACCGTCATCGTGGAGGATACCTCCGATGACGATGATGAAGATGAAGACACGCTGCAAGACCGCTTCCAGCTGCGGTCGAGGTTTAGCCGCCCAGGCTTGCCTCATGTGCCACTCGTGCAAGATCCACCAACTAGCTTGGAGGCTAGCCTTGCCGCGCCGCCAAGGAAGCCGCGCAACCCCGCCAAGAAGCGGGTGGCAAAGAAGATGAAGGTCTCGGAGACCACGCCTCCGGAGGTAAGTTATCTTGAGCAGGGTTGTCGAGTTCCCGCTGTTCGAGTACATTGTTGACGAGTACTCTTCCTTTGTCTTCAGGAGAGGCCGCCGGCGGAGCCCGTGGAGGAGGGCGACGAGGGCACGTGGCCTACGGTGGGGGAACCAGCTGGGAACCGAAGTCCAGCCCCCACTGTTGGAGAAATCTTGGCGCAGCTAGAGCGCCAGCCCCCTGCTCCGGAGGGGAGCAGAGTACCCGAGGCCGCCGCCGTTGAAGGGGTGGAAGCCGTAGGGGCGCAGGAGACGTCTGCGCCGGCCGCCGCCACCGTAGAGGAGGCGGTAGTCGAAGAGGCGCAAGAAGAAACGCCCGCCGAGGGTGGACTGGTTGACATCGCCAGCATCCTCGGTGCGCCGGCCGTGACTATCGTCCGGTCGAACTTGTAAGTATCACGCCTTCATGAGTAGTACTCATTGTAGTAGTCGATTTTGTCTGATGAACCTCTCGTGCGGAAAATCCACGGACTTGAGCCGGGACGGAGAGGAGCCCACGGCGGCGGGAGGCGAAGAGGCCGCGCCGCTCGTCGAGGAGCCCGCTCCGAAGCCCAAGCCACGACCGAGCCCCCGGCCACCGAAGCGCCGCCGCGGAGGCGGTCATAGTCGAAGGTGAGTACTCTTCCCGAAGCTGTAGAGCCCAAAAAGAGTAGTCGCAAATGCTGATGCACGTGTTCCTTGGTGACAGGCGCTGAAGGGGGTGACATCCCCGCAGGAGTGCCCGTGCAGGAGTTGACACCAGAAGCCCCAGGGGCGACGGTGGGAGCCCCCGAGCCCGTGGGGGAGGTTGTCGAGAAGTCCGCCGAGGGGGAGGCGGCAGCCACGTCGCCAGGGGTTGCCCTGGAGGTGGCGATTCGATCCCCGGAGATCCAAGACGCGGAGCCTATCCGCTCGGCGCCCATGACGGAGGCTACAACGGGTAGCCGTGGCGGGATCGAGCTGCTTGCCGACGATCTCATCGAGCCGGCAATGTTGGCGCAGCACTTGGAGGCGATGCGGAAGGCCGAACAGTGGATGAAGGTACGTAGTCGTTGCCTCCTGGGTAGTCAATCCTTTTGTTGAGTACTCTGCTTGACTTGAACTTGTCTTGTACAGGACGTCGCGGAGCGATCCCGCGAGAAGTCGAATCTACTGCAAGGCTACGGCGACACAGTGCTGCGAGCTGAAGCCTTGGAGGAGCAGCTCGTGAAGTCGAGGAAGCATGCGGCCGCCATGCAGTCGAAGCTTGACGCCGCCTTCGCCAAGTACCATAATGATGTGATGGACCTGCAGGCGAAGGGCGACGAGCTGGTGCGGAAGAACAAAGGCCTCCGCAACAAGAACAAAGGTATGTCTCTTGACTTGTTGGGTACTTGTTGGAAGTCATCAAGGCCTGACCCGTTACTGTGTTCGAGGATGCAGAACTCGAAGGCCAAGTAGAGCAGCTGAAAGCCTCGGAGATCAGCATGAAGAATCTCTTCTACCGGGAGCAAGAAGCCCGCCAGGTACTTGAACTCGACTACAAGGAGCTGGCTTTCGAGTGCGAGAAGCACATGGAGTTGCGGATTGCATCTGACCGGGATCTCGTCAACTGCTACAAATCTTTGCAGAAGTTGAACGAAGATCGCGAGGCGCTCCGGCCCGACTCGAAGGACCTTGAAGAAGCCGCCCTCCCGATTGCGAGGCTCCCGGTGCCGCACCCGGCGGCCCCAAGATTGCTCCGTTGGCGGACCGACTTCGTGAGGCGCCAAGCCGCCGGCCGCCTACGTCAAGCACATGGCCGGGTCGATCCCGAAGCGAGGCCGGCCTTCATGAAGTCGTACTTCCCGAAGGCCCGGTGGAGGTAGTCGCCGGCGGAGTAGCCGCCAACCGCCGGACGAGCGCACGCGAGTTGCTCGGAGCGAGATGGCTCCCATCGCGGAGCGGGTAGCCGATAAGTTGAATCTCCGGTAGCCCCGCATAGATAGCCGGTAGCCGTAGTTGTATAGGAAGCGAGTTGTAATGAACTTTTTCATATATCAATGAAATGTGATGTTCCATCAATGAGTACTCGTAACCGCGATCTCGCAGTGCGGAGCGCCCATCGTGGAGTAGGTGCGAGTAGTAGTACTCGGCTTAGTGGTCCCGTCGCGGGGAGTAGACAAGAAAGAAGTTGATGAAGGATCAAACTTTATTACCGAAAGAAGTACACACGGGGTGGCCGGGGCCGTAGTTACAAGTAGTCGCCCGGACCCAAAGGCCGCTTACAGCCGAGTAGTACCGGAGCGGGTAGCCGCTTACGTAAGTGATCCGTAGGTAGCCGTGTAGGGCCGGATCGCGATCCGTAGGTAGCCGCACAAGGCCGGATCTTGGAGTGTGGTCTCTTGGGAGACCGCTCGCTAGAGTCCTTGACGCTCGTCGCGCCCCGTGGTCCGTAAGTAGCCGCACGGGGCCGGACTCGGAGGAGAGTAGTCCGGAGACTTGGAGCCAGGACCCGGAGGGTCGCTTGCGGCAAGGGGGTGTTGAAGTAGTCGTGTAGACTTGGACCCCGGAGTAGTCGAGTAGACTAGGCGTAGAATCGACAGAGCTGGTCGACGTTCCACGAGTTGTTGACTTCTTCGCCTTCAAGTGTTTGGAGGCGGTAGGAGCCTGGCCCGGTCACCTTGGCCACGGTGAAGGGCCCTTCCCAGGGGGAGCTGAGCTTGTGAAGTCCTTCCGTGTTCTGGATACGGCGGAGGACAAGATCTCCAACGTTGAAGGAGCGTTCCTTGACGTTGCGATCATGGTAGCGTCGGATACCCTCCAGGTACCTTGCTGATTGGACTAGGGCGGCACAGCGAGCTTCTTCGAGGCTGTCGATGTCAACTCGTCTCCGTTGTCTTCCGAGACGCCTTCGTCGTAGTGCTCCACCGCTCGGCGAGTTCCATATGACATCCGCGAGGAGGATGGCTTCGGAGCCGTAGACCGAGAAGTAGGGGGATTGCCCCGTTGGCTTGGATGGTTGAGTCCGCGGCCCCCGCAGTGCGTTGGGTAGTTCCTTGATCCACTTGCCCCCTTTTGAGTTAGCAGCGTCGTGTAGCCGCTTCTTGAGGGCGTCGAGCACCATCCCGTTGGCGCGCTCGACTTGTCCGTTGGCCCGTGGGTGGGCGACGGAGACGTATCTGACGTCGATTCCGCTGTTCTCGCAGTACTCCCAGAACTGGTGGTTGTTGAAGTTGGACCCCAGGTCTGTGATGATGCGGTGGGGTAGCCCGTAGCGGTGTACGAGTTCATCCAGGAAGTCGAGTACTCTGTCAGCCTTGGGGCATGTAACCGGCTTGACCTCGATCCACTTGGTGAACTTGTCGATAGCCACCAGTACCTCGTTGAATCCTCCCGGCGCGGTTGGCGGTGGCCCAATCATGTCGAGCCCCCCGGCGGGCAAAGGGCCAGGTTGGCGGTATGGTGACTAGCTTGTAGGCGGGGACGTGTTGCTGCTTGGCGAAGAACTGACATCCTTGGCACCTTCTGACGAGTTCTTCGGCATCGTTCAGAGCTGTGGGCCAGTAGAAGGCTCGCCGGAAGGCCTTGCTGACCAGCGTGCGTGAGGACGCATGGTTGCCGCAGATGCCCTTGTGGATCTCCTCCAAGATGTCCTTGCCTTGCTCGCGGGGGACGCACTTCATGAGTACTCCAGAAGATGCGCCTCGCTTGTAAAGCTTGTCGCCGACGAGGACGTAGGACTTGGCGCGGCGGACGAGTTGTTCGGCTGCGTTTTTGTCGGAGGGGACCTTCTGCTCGCTGAGGTAGTCGATGAAGGGTTGCCTCCAGTCCACGTCGATCATCATGACCTCCTGCCCAGCTGGTGGATGGGCTGGGGCAGTGGTTGGTGGCGCCGGCTCCGGGATGGATGGCGCGTGAAGCTCATGGACGAAGACGCCCGCGGGTACTTGGGCGCGGGTGGATCCGAGCTTCGAGAGGACGTCCGCTGCAACGTTGTTGTCGCGAACGATGTGGTGGAACTCGAGACCATAGAATTTGTTCTCGAGCTTGCGGACTTCTAGGCAGTAGGCGTCCATGTTCTCCTTGTTGCGGTCCCAAGACTTGTTGACTTGATTGATGACCACTGCGGAGTCGCCGTAGACTAGTAGCCGCTTGATTCCGAGTGAAGCCGCGAGGCGGAGCCCGTGTAGGAGGGCTTCGTACTCGGCTTCGTTGTTTGAGACCTTCCAGAAGATCTGCAGGACGTACTTGAGTTGTTCGCCCGTTGGAGAGATCGGGGAGTACCCCCGCGCTCGCGCCCTCGAGGTTGAGTGAGCCGTCGAAGTACATCACCCAATGCTCGGTCGCACGGTGGGAGTAGGTAGGCGGTTCTCTCGCCACTCGCCATGAAGTCGACTAGGGCTTGCGACTTGATGGCTGTGCGTGGCTTGAAGTCGATGGTGAGGGCGCCGAGCTCGACTGCCCCATTTGGAGATCCTTCGGTGGCGTCTTGGTTCCTCGGGATGTCGCCGAGCGGGTAGTCGGTGACGACGGAGACCGAGTACTCCCCGGAAGTAGTGTCGCAGCTTCCACGAGGTGATGAGTAGAGCGTACGGGGAGCTTCGCACGGCCGATAGCGAGCCTTAGACTCGATAGAACCTCGCCGACGAAGTAGAGCGGGGCGCCGGGACCGGTAGGCGTGGCCGTCTTCCCGCCGCTCGACAACGATGGCAGATGCGACCACGTGAGTAGTCGCAGCTAGGTAGAGCAGTAGCTGCTCGCCCTTGTGAGGAGCCGTGAGGATTGGCGGCTTCGACAGGAAGTCCTTGAGTTGGGCAAGGGCGTGATCCGCCTCTGTGGTCCACACGAACCTCTCGTGATGCTTGAGTAGTTTGAAGAAGGGGAGGCCCCGTTCTCCTAGCCTCGAGATGAATCTATTCAATGCCGCCATGCACCCCGTCAGCTTACGGACGTCCTTGATGCTCGTGGGAGCTTTCATGCTTGGTGATGGCGGAGATCTTCTCGGGGGTTGGCTTCAATGCCGCGTTGGGCGATGATGAAGCCGAGTAGTTTGCCCGAAGGGACGCCGAAGACGCACTTGTTCGGGTTAAGCTTCCAGCGGTACTCGCGTAGCGATGCGAAGGTCTCTTCAAGGTCATCGATGAGGGTACTGGAGTCCCTGGTTTTGACAACCACGTCATCCACGTAGGCCTCGACGTTCTTGTTGAGTTTCCGCTTGAAGCAGGCCCGGATGGCCCGTTGATAGGTAGCGCCGGCGTTCTTCAACCCAAACGACAAGGTCGTGTAGCAGTACGCGCCAAACGGGGTGATGAACGCGATCTTCTCTTGGTCTTCCTCCTTGATTGCGATCCGGTGGTACCGGAGTAGCGATCGAGGAAGCAGAAAGGTGTCGCGGCCCGCCGTGGAGTCGATGACTTGATCAATCCGCGGCAACCCGAAGGGGTCCTTGGGGCGATGCTTGTTGAGGTCGGTGTAGTCGACGCACATCCTCCACTCGTTCGAGTTCTTCTTGCGGACGAGGACGGGGGTTGGCGAGCCACTCGGGGTGGAAGACTTCTCGAATGAAGCCGGCCGCCAGAGCTTGGCGAGCTCCTTCTTGATGGCGTCTCGTCCGTCGTCGGCAAAGCGTCGGAGGTGTTGTCGCTTGGGGGTGGCCTTTGGATCGACGTTGAGGCGGTGCTCAATCGGCTCCACGGGCACTCCGGCATGTCCGCCGGCTTCCACGCGAAGATGTCACGGTTAGCCCGAAGGAAGCCGATGAGCGCGTCTTCCTATTTAGGGTCGAGGCCGGCTCCGATGGTGGTGGTCTTGCCGGGGTCGCCCGTTCCAAGGTCGATCGCCCGACGAGTACCTCCTCGGGTGGGCGAGGCTTGTTGGCGCCCGTCGGACTTCTGCGGGATGTCGAGTTCGCTTGTGGCAAGCTTCTTCGACGCGGCGTAGACCTCCATCATCGGGTTGGGTACTTGGTTTGTTGAAGCGATCACCACGGCTTCGTATCGCGATCGTGAGAGATCTTCAAGTCCCCTTGGAGGGAGAGTACGCCGAGCTGGACTTGGCATTTTGAGTACCAAGTATGTGTAGTGGGGCACCGCCATGAACTTGGCGATTGCCGGTCTGCCGAGGATGGCATGGTAGGATGTCTCGATATCCGCGACCTCGAACTTGATGTACTCGGTGCGGTAGTTGTCGCGAGACGCCCCGAAGGTAACTGGCAGTACCACTGAGCCTAGTGGGATAGCCGCGTTGCCTGGGACGATGCCGTAGAAAGGCATGCTGCTCTTGTCGAGCATGGGGGTGACGTCAAGGTTCATCTTCTTCAGAGTCTTGGTGAAGAGGACGTTGAGCCCGCTTCCACCGTCGATGAGCACCTTGTTGAGCTTAGAGCCCGCCACTGTTGGTTTCAGGACGAGAGGGAAACGTCCTGGTTCGGAGAAGCTGGTCCATTGGTCCGCGCGGGGAGAAGGTGATGGGTGTCTCCGACCACCCGAGGGGGGTCATGACCGCCGGCTCAATGGACATCACTTCACGGCGAGTAGCCTTCGCTCCCGCCCGTCGGGTAGTCCGCCGAAGAGGACGTTGACGGTCTTCTCGGGTTCTTGGAAGTCGTTGTCGTCGCCGTCCTTCTTCTTGTTCTTTTGATCGTGAGGGTGCGATGGCTCCGGCGTATCCTTGAGTGCGTGCCTGAGCTGATAGCACTGCTCGGTAGTGTGATTGCCGTTTGGATGCCACGGGCACTTCTCCTTCAGCAGGTCTTTGAACCCGCCGGAGCTCTTCCTCGAGTTCCCTTTCTGAGGGCGTTGGATAGCCGCGACAGTGTTGTCTGGCTTGCGCTTGCGGTGGGAACCCGAGTGGTTGTTGTTATTGTTGTTGTTGTTGTTGTTGTTGTTGCGGCCGCCTTGGTTCGGATTGCGCTGCCGCCGCCGCCTTGGTTCTCGCTTGGACTTGGCGCGGATGGCGTCGTACTTGGCGTTGGCCTTGTCCTCTTCATCCGCCCAGGACGTGATCATGTCCTTGAGGTGGGGAATGGACTGGGGCGGCGCCGACCGAAGTCCTCGAAGGTGCGGCGGTGGTAGAGCCCGTCCCGGAAGAGGTCGATGACCTCCTTGTCGGTGACGTCCACGACGGTAGCGCGCTTGTCGAAAAAGCGGCGCATGTACTTGCGGAGGGTCTCGCCTTGTTCCTGCTTGATCATGGCAAGGTCCATGCGAGTACCCGAACGGCCCATGGCGCCCGCGAAGTTGCTTGTGAACTGCTCCTTCAGCTGGTCCCACTTGTCGATTGAGTGCTTGTCAAGCGACTCGAGCCATGTGAGTGGGGCTTGGTCCAGGCAGAAGGGGAAGTAGAGGCACTTGGTGTCGCCGTTGCCGCCGCCGTTCTCGATGGAGAGAGCGTAGCATCGGAGCCACCGGATGGGATCTGCTTCGCGTCGTACTTGGTAATCCCCAAAGGCTTGAACTTGTCGGGGAGGAGCAGGTTGCGAAGCCGGGGTGAGAAGGCGGGGAAGCCGTCGCCTTCAGCGGCGGTCGTCGACTTCTTCGCCGCGGCTCTTCGATTCTGCGGCGAGCATCGTACCCGCCGTGAGAGGCGCGGAGGCGTGGCCGTGCGCGTGGCCGCGGCCGCCGCGACCGCCGCCGCCTCCGGCCTCTTTTGTCGGCCCCTTGGTTGGAGCCGCCGCCGTCGGCCGCCGCCGCCGTCGGGGTCATTGCCGCCACCACCGGCCGGAGCGCGGTGGGGGACGACTTCTCGGTTGCCTTGCTCTTGCCGTGAGGGTCCGCCAGCGTTGGAGCGGCGGCGGTTAGGATCAGCTGGGATGTCGGCCCGAGTACGGTTGGGGCCCGGATCAGCACTGCGACTAGTAGCTTCGTTGTCGCGAGGCTTAGCTGGGAGGGGTGCGGTGACTCTGTTGTCGACCCGCATGAAGTAGGCGTCTTCAGCGAGCTTGGCGATGACCTCTCCAGCGCGGATACCCTGAGCCTGACGCGCGATCGCTGTGATCGACATGAGGCACTGCTCAGGGGTGGTGTGTACTCTGTTCTCGACCGCCTCGAGAGCCTCCGCGAGGTTGCGGATGGGAAGGTTGTCTCTGAGCCGTCGGCGCCGTTCGCTGCGCTTCCTGTTGCGCTCGCGTCGGGCATCCCTGTTGGCGACGGTCTCGTCCGTGGGTGCATTGGCAGACAGCTCGTCTGCGGAGATGTCCTCCGTGTACTGTCTTCGACCGCCGTGCCGAGGGTCTTGGAGTGTTGTCGCCGGCAGCCATGAAGACTTGGCGATCAGGGGTACCCAAGCTGGACTCAGAGGGTGCCACCTCAGTTGGTGTACCTGAGTCAGCCTGGGCCAGTGGTGTTCCCTCCTGGAACGGTAGTGAGTCGATGTAGGCGACGTAGCGCGAGTCCTCCTTTGTCAATTCAGCAGGTTTGCGGTCTGGCCAGTAGACGTATCTTCCGGCCGGCGTCGATCTTATAACCAGCCCTGAGGCTGGCCCTGACAAGGGAAGCTCAGAGGAGTCGTCTTCGGACTCGGGCTCCTCAGGATCCGACCCGAAGTCGAACTCGTAATCCGGGTTCGAGAAGAACTCGGAGAGAGGGCTGGAGTCCGAGACGCGGTTGGGGACGGCGTCGGAGTCCGAGTTGTACTCGGGTACGGGCTCCTTGCCGGCCCGGCGTGGTGTAGGAGCCTCCGTGCGGGCCCGGCTGGGGACGCGGGGACCACGCGCGGGGCGCCGGTGTGGTGACGAGGCCGCTGCGATGGCCGAGGAGCCGGCTCGCATGCGATGGCCCATGGCGACGTCGGGTTCGAGTTGGTGACGGACTCGAGCTCGAAGTCGGCGTGGAGGTTGGAAAGCGAAATTTCGCCGAACTTGCGGCGAGCTCGCCCTGTGACAACTTCGGGGAAGCGTCACGAGGCTCGTCTTCGAGTCGGGTTGCATGATCGGGCGGCGGCGGGAAGGAGCCTCGCGCCATCGGCGGTGCGGACCCGGGCGCCGAAGACGAAGGTGTCGCCGCGGTTGAAGGCGACGGTTGGCTTGATGTGAACGGAAGCCGTCGAGTTCGCCATGTGATCTCGAGCGAGACCCCCTACCTGGCGCGCCAGCTGTCGGTGTTTTAGACCGGCAACCTACTACGGGGAGTACCCGAAGTAGATGAATGTGACTCGCCGAGATCGGTAACTCGAAGGAAGAGACACGTGGCACACAATTTAGACGAGGGTTCGGGCCGCGAGGTGCGTAATACCCTACGTCCCGTATGCTTTGCGTAGCTCGGATTGATAGGGCACGATTACGGGATGGTGCAATGGTGCGCCGTGGGTTGTATGATGCGAGATTGGATGATGGAGATCGGTCCCCGCCTCGCTTTATATAGTCGGGAGGCGGGGTTACAAGTCGGAGTAGGAAGAGAGTACTAGTCGAGTACGTCTAGGAGTCCTCCGCACGGCGCGAGACATGTGCGTACGGCTTCCTAACCGAGTACTACTCCTGTGTAGTCCTTGTGCTCCACGCCTTCGGGTGCCGTGTAGCGCAAGCCGGTAGTCCCGAGGGGCCCACCGAGTAGTCGGTCCCCGGTACCCACCGAGGCGGTGGGCCCGGGGAGGTCCATACGACAAGCATCCCCAACCCGGGGCCGGTACCCACCGGTGGTCGATCCCATCATTGGGAACGCCCGGTTCTCAAAAGTCCTTATGGACGGAGGCGTAGCCTCAACATCCTCTTCGCGCATACATTGCGCCCGATGGGGATCGGGTTGGACCAGTCGCGGCCCGGCACGAAGCCGTTCCACGGCATTGCGCCGGCAAGCGGGGTTCGGCCCCTCGGGCGCATCGACACCGCCGGTCCGGTTCGGCACCCCAAAGAATTTCCGCACGGAAACCCTCACCTTCGAGGTGGTGGGGTTCAAGGGGGCCTACCACGCAATACTTGGGCGACCCCCGCTATGCCAAATTCATGGCGGTCCCCAACTACACTTACCCGAAGATGAAGATGCCGGGTCCAAACGGCGTCATCACCGTCGGGTCGTCCATTGAGCACGCATTCGACCGCGACGTCGAGTGCGTAGAGCACGCGGAGAGGCACTATCGCTCGGGACGAAGCGCCGGTGAACACGGCGGGAGAAGATGGTCAACGAGGACCTCGGCTCCGCCGCCAAGCACGCGAGGCACCTTCGAGGCCGCGGAGCGGCACCAAGGGGGTCCCCCTCGACCCTTCGGCCCCCGAGGGCAAGGCGTTGAGGGTCAGCTCCACCCTCGACCCCAAATAGGAAGCAGTGCTCGTCGACTTCCTCCGCGCCAACGCCGACATCTTCGCGTGGAGCCCCTCGGACATGCCGGGCATCCCGAGGGAAGTCGCCGAGCACTCCCTTGACATCCTGCCAAACGCCCGCGCCGTACAGCAACGGCTGCGCCGCTTCGACGAGGAGCGGCGACGGGCAATCGGAGCGGAGCTGCGGAAGCTCCTCGAGGCCGGATTCATCAAGGAAGTATTCCACCCTACGTGGCTAGCTAATCCTGTGCTTGTAAAGAAAAAGAATGGGAAGTGGCGGATGTGTATAGACTACACTAGTCTCAATAAAGCATGTCCTAAAGTTCCTTTTCCTTTGCCACGCATTGATCAAATTGTTGACTCAACTGCTGGGTGCGAACTGCTCTGTTTCCTTGATGCTTATTCCGGATATCACCAGATTAAGATGAAAGAGTCCGACCAGCTCGCGACCTCGTTCATCACACCGTTCGGGACGTTCTGCTACGTCACGATGCCATTTGGCCTCAGAAACGCGGGTGCAACATACCAACGTTGCATGCAGCACGTTTTTGGGGATCACATCGGGCGGACGGTCGAAGCGTACGTAGATGACATCGTCGTGAAGACCAGGAAGGCGGACGACCTGGTTGGCGACCTTGGCGTCGCGTTCAACTGCCTACGGGCCAACGGGGTCAAGTTAAACCCCGAAAAATGTGTCTTTGGAGTGCCGCGAGGCATGCTCCTGGGATACATCGTCTCCCAACGGGGAATCGAGGCCAACCCTGAAAAGGTCGCAGCCCTCGAACGGATGGGTCCGATCCGGGACCTCAAGGGGGTGCAGAAAGTGTTGGGGTGCCTTGCCGCCTTGAGCCGCTTCATCTCGCGGCTCGGCGAGAAGGGCCTGCCCCTCTACCGCCTACTCAAGAAGCACGAGCGCTTCTCCTGGACCACCGAGGCCCAGGACGCGCTCGACAAGCTAAAGGCGTCACTGACGCACGCCCCGATCCTCACGCCACCGCAGGATGGCGAGCCCCCTGCGGCTCTACGTGGCCGCGACCACCCGGGGTGGTGAGCGCCGTGATCGTTGTGGAGCGCACGGAGGAAGGACACGCCTGCCGGTGCGGCGGCCGCGCCTACTACATCGGCGAGGTCCTCTCGGACACAAAGACGCGCTACCCACGGGTCCGAGAAGGCGCCGTACGCAAGGTGGTTCTTGCGCGGCGCAAACTCCGCCACTACTTCGAGGCCCACCCCGTCACGGTGGTTTCTTCCTTTCCGCTAGGAGAAATCATCCGCAACCCCGACGCCGCGGGAAGGATCGCCAAATGGTCCGTAGAGGCGATGGGCGAAACGCTCGCCTACACCCCGCGCAAGGCCATCAAATCGCAAATCCCGGCGGATTTCGTCGGCCGAGTGGACGGACACGCACCGCCGCCCCCACAAATCCGGGCGAGTGCCGGACTGCGTTCTTCGACGGCTCGGTGATGAAAACGGGAGCGGGGCGCGGGCCTGCTCTTCGTGTCACCCCTCGGGGAGCACATGCGCTACGCAGTGCGCCTCCACTTCCCCGCGTCCAACAATATGGCTGAGTACGAGGCCCTGCTCTGCGGCCTCAAAATCGCCATTGAGTTGGGCGTCAAGCGCCTCGACGTACGCGGGGACTCGCAGCTCGTGATCGATCAAGTCATGAAGAACGCGAGCTGCCACGACGACAAGATGGAGGCCTACTGCAAAGCCGTGCGGGCCCTCGAAGACAAGTTCTACGGCATCGAGCTCAACCATGTGCCCCGCAGGTACAATGAAGAGGCGGACGAACTCGCCAAGATTGCGTCCGGGCGGATCACCGTCCCCCCGAACGTTTTCGCGCGCGATATCGCTCAACCCTCGGTCGCCTTCGAGCCCTACCCCTCGAACCACAACGAATCCTCGGGGGCTCCCTCGAACCCAGCGGGCGCGGAGCCCATGGACGAGGACCCCTCGAACGAGGCGTACGTGCTCTCCCTCCTCGAGGGGTACGGCTCCCACGAGGCCGACGCGATGGACATCGAGCCGGCTCCCGTCCAGGCGGACTGGCGGGAGAAATATATTGCCTGGATCGCTCGAGGGGAACTCCCCGCGGACCGGGCCGCGGCCAGGCGCATCGCCAGGATGGCCAAGTCATTCACCCTCGTCGACGGCGAGCTGTACAAGCGCGCCGCCTCCGGCATCCTACAGCGGTGCGTGCCCATTCCCGAGGGGCGCGAGCTCCTACGGGACATCCATGCGGGGATCTGTGGCCACCACGCCGCACCCCGCACCCTCGTCGGCAACGCGTTCCACCAAGGCTTTTGCGGCCTACCGCGGTCGCGGACGCCGGCCGAGATCGTGCACACCGCGAAGGGGTGCCGGTTCTACGCCCGCAAGACCAACCCGCCCGCTCACGCCCTACGGACCATCCCCCGTCACATGGCCGTTCGCCGTGTGGGGGCCGGATATCGTCGGGCCCCCGCGGAAGGCGCCGGGGGGCTTCACCCACTCGCTAGTCGCGATCGACAAATTCTCCAAGTGGGTGGAGGTGCGCCCCATCACGAATTTAAGGGCCGAGCGGGCGGTCACGTTCTTCACCGACATCGTCTACCGCTTTGGAGTGCCAAACTCCATCATCACGGACAACGGGTCCCGGTTCACGGGCGGAAGTTCTTGGAGTTCTCGTGATAAGTTCCACATCCGCGTGGATTGGGCGGCCGTGGCACACCCACGGACCAACGGCCAAGTGGAGCGTGCCAACGGCATGATCCTACGGGGCCTCAAGCCCCGAATTTTCGACCGACTCAACAAATGCGGGCGAAAATGGCTCCAAGAACTACCGGCGGTTGTGTGGAGCCTAAGGACAACCCCAAGCGAGCCACGGGTTCACCCCGTTCTTCCTAGTACATGGCGCGGAGGCCGTCCTCCCCACGGACTTGGAATACGGGTCACCCGGGGGTTCGAGGCTACGACGAGGGTGCTAACCAGCGAGCCCGCGAGGACTCGCCCGGACCAGCTGGACGAGGCACGCCTCGTAGCCTTGATGCACTCCGCAAGGTATCAACAGTCCCTACGACGTTATCAGGCACGCAAGATACGTCGGCGGGATTTCAGCGAGGGGGATGCGGTCCTAAGGCTGCGCCAAGATAACCGAGGGCGCCACAAGCTATCGCCCCCATGGGAGGGACCCTACGTCGTGGTGAAGGTACTCAAGCCGGGCACATACAAGCTGGCCAACGAGGACGGTGAAGAGCTCACCAACGCTTGGAACATCCAACAGCTACGTCGCTTCTACCCTTAGCTAGGATTTTTCCAAGTACTTTCTGTTGTAAAATCACATGGCCAACGCCCCAGTTGGTGTCAACTATGTAAACGCTCCAAGTCTAATAAAAGGGCAACTCGGCTTTCCCCTGAAACCCAAGTTACCCTCGGGGGCTCTTGCGGGGGCATCCCCCCCCAAAATGGTCCCATTTTTTCGCGCAAAAAACGCAACAACCCATACGCGCTAAGTTTGTTTCCTACTTCAACCTCGAGCCACGATTCGAACAGGGCGCAGGCGGCACAGCGGAAGGAGCGTGCGAGCCAGAGATAGCCTACGCCGCGTGGCTATGGCCCTTCTCTCTCGCCTCCAACCCAGCGCCCCCCCCGCGAAAATCGAACTCCCCTAACTAGAATCTACTCAGGAAGAAGGAGAAACAAAAAGCGTGATAAACAAACAACTTCATTTACAAGAATCGCTCATGTTCACGAAACAACTTGTTTGTTTACAAAAGGCCACGAGGCCAGAATTCTGATACACATAAACAAAAAATGGGCCTAGCGCCCAACTGCTTTCAGGCGGGAGGAGCAGCAGCATCGGCGGCGTCCGGAAGAGGAACTCCTCGGAGGCCTCGGCGAGCGCCCGGCGGCATCGGCAGCGAGCGCATCCATACGCTCCATGGCCACCTCGTCCTCGACACCCTCGGGAACGATGTACCCCTCCGCCAGCGCCTCGAAGTTAACCTCGTAGTGGGATCGCACCACTCCGAGGGCCTTCTGGACACCCAGATGCAGCGCCCGGCGCATCCGCTCGGTGACATGGCCACCAAGGGCACGCAGACGGCTGGCCAGGGAGCTGCCGGCCTGGGCCTCGCCCTCCTCGACGACGTGGCAGGTCTCGAGGGCCGCATCGCGCAATTCCCGCAACTCCTGCTCGGAGGAGTTGTAGGAAGCCTGCAGCGCCTCGGCCCGCTCAGCCGCGTGCCCCAAGGCGGTGCGCAAGCCTGGAATCGACAAGACAAGAAGAAATCAGAAAAAGGGAACGCGAGTTTCCAAACGAAAAACCAACAAGCAAGAGTCAAACAGTGGCTCACCTTCGACTTGCTTCCTCCCCAACTCGAAGTCGCGGCGCACGGATTCGATCGCCAACTCGAGGCGCTGGACGGTTTCGCCTTGCTCGCGGAGGGCCAGCTCCTGGTTGGCGTGGCTGATGCTGAGCGCGAGCGCATCGTCCTCGACCTTGGAGAACGCGGCGTTCCGCTCCTCCAGTGACTTCTCCGCCGCCTCGCGAGCGACGCGCTCCCGCTCCCGGCGCCGTCCGGCGTCGCCGAGGGGCGGCCCTCGCTCCCGCCGGAGTCGCCCCTCGGCCCCGGCGAGCGATGCGCTCTTGCCGGAGCCGCTCCTCGGCGGCGGCGAGGGCCGCGGCCTTGGCGTCGAGGGCGGCTCTCGGGTTGTCGGCTTCCTTGGCGCGCGCTCCAACCCGCGCGCCCGCTCCTCGGCTGGCGGTGTTGCGCCTGTGCCCCCTCGAGCGACGTGCGGAGCTCCCGAGTTTCGGCGCGAGCGGTGGCCACCTCCGCCTCCCAGTTGGCGGCCAGCGTCCGCGTCTTCTCTAGGTCCGCGCGCGCATTCCACAGCGCCTCGTCACGATCGACGAGGGCTGCACGGACCCGCTCGAGGCTCGAACGCCGCGGGGCATCCTGCCCTGAGCTCTCCGGGAGCTCGTCGCACCATGCCATCGCCCGGTACGCCAGCCAGTCGTCCGGTGTCCTGAGAGCATCCGCAAGCGCGTCGAAGGCGCTGCACCGCTCCCGGAGCTGATGAACCTCGGCGTTCACCCGATCGAAGGCGTCGTACTTGTCATGGGCACGACGCTCGAGCTCCTGGCAATCACAGAATCGAAGCCCGTAAGCGCCAAGACTTGAATGCAGCGTACGAAAACAAAAGGGGGAAAAGGACGAGCGACCATGGCTCACCCGGAAGACGAGCCGGGCCGGGCCGCCATGGACCCGCGGCGCCTCGTTCGGCGCGCGGTTGAGCGTGGCGCCGTGGCTCCGGAGCTCGCCCCGCAGCTCTTGCTCCCCCCCCGGCGTCGGCGAACGCGGGGGGGATCCTCAACGACCCCCTCCACCGGGCGGGGCGGCCGGCGCGGGAGGACGAGGCCTCGGCACCGTGTCCTCGGTCCCCCACCACCATGTGACCCTCGTGCCGCCTCACGAGGGCCCCCTCCGGGTCTCGGGGGAGTTCGTGGGCCGGGGCCCGGCCCACCGATCCCCACCCGGGCGGCGGGGAGTCGTCCGAGACCTCCACCACCTCCGCCCGGGGATGGACGGCGGACGCCGCCGCCGCGCCGCCTCCACCGGCACCTCTACTTGCGCCACCGCGGCCGCGGCGCGCCCGGCGCGGCGCCGCGGCCGCCGCCTCCGGCCCGCGCCGCCGCGTTCGTGGGCGCCCCCGTAGGATGCGCCCGCTCCACCTCCACCACGGCCGCCGCCGCGGCCCGTGTCTCCGCGCCGACCGGCCGCCGGCCCCCCGGCGGCCTCCGGCCGCGCCGCGGCGGGCTGATCCGCCGGCCGGGGCCTCGAGGCCCCAGCCGGGCTTTGCGAGCTCGTGCCCGCCGCCGTGCTTGTCCCCGGGCGCGACCCCCTCGACGAGCGCCGCCGGGTGGGGATCGACGCGTCCGTCCTCAGCACCTTGGCTGGTGCAAGAGGGGGAATGGTTGGCACCACCCTACACAGGCACGAACGGAGGGTTAGATCACCTGATCACCAACGAACCAAACCAAGCGAAAAAAGACGAGCTCCTTACCTCGAGGAGGAAAAGGCCCGTTTCCTTTTCCTCAAGGCCCCTCGCGGACGAGGCCGGTGCGGGGCCGCCGCGCCGCGGCAACGCCTCCCCGACGGTGCCGCCGCGCGCGCGGGCACGCCCGCCCCATGCGCGGGCGCGCCCGATGCCGCACCTCCCGAAGGCGCCGCCGCGCGCGGGGCACGCTCGCCCCGCGCACGGACACGCCCCGCCGTCGCGCCCTCCGACGATGGTGCCGCGCGTGCGGGCACGCTCGCCCCGCGCGCGAGCACGCCTGACGCGCGCGCGGCGGCGCGCTCGCCGCGCGCGCCTCCGTGGCGCGCGCCGGCACCCCGCGGCGCGCGCGCGCTCCCGATGTCGATGGCCGGCGGCGGACGCCGTGCGCTCGCCCCGGGGCAATGCCGCCCTCGCCGCCGGCGCCGGCTCCGGCGACGGGGGCGCAGCCGCCACCCGTCCGAGGGGCCCTCCCCCTCGGCCTCTTCCTCTTCGTCCTCCTCCGAGGACGAGCACCATTCGATCCCCCGGGGAGGAGAGCCCCGGCTCTTCACGCCGCCGGTACTCCGCGGACCGCCGGTCGCGACACGCTTGACGTCGCCTCGCGCGCTCCTTCTTGCGCGCGCGCCTCCTCTCGGCCGCCGCCGGCCGCGCCGCCCGCCCCGGCGCGCGGGGTCGGGGGGTGGGCGGAACGGACTTGGCGATGTTGAACTCCACCAGCTGCACGCAGGAGCGGTAATGGCACATCAGAAAACGAAGGCAAGACCAAGAACTAAAACGAAATCAAAAGCCAGACTCACCAGCGGGCCGAGGGGGAGCATCTCGAGGTCCCACGGGGTCCGGCCCTCAGGCGTCGGCGGCGTCCGGGTGTCGACGGCGCTCCGCGCCCGGGTGAGCGCATACGGCCGCTCAAGGGGCGTCGGGAGCATCCGCGACCTCGCCAGGTCGACGGGGTTGGCCGCCTCCGTCATCTCGAAGATGCAGAGCGGCCTCTCCATCAGAGGCACGACCCGCCGATGGTGGAGGAAGGCGAGGACGCCCATCGCGTTCAGCCCGTGCTTCCTCAGTCGCTGCAGCGCGCCCAGCACCGACTCCTGCCGCGCCCGATGCTGGGGCGTGGACACCCCGTAGCCCCAGGAGGCAGGCCTCTCCTTGAACACCGGCCGGTGTAGGGGGGAAGGCCGGGCTCGGCGTTGCGCAGATAAAACCATCCCCGCTCCCGGGCCGGCGTTGTTCGTCGTCATGGTGCAGGGGATGTAGACGTCCTTGAATTGCCCCCGCAGGGCAAGCGACATCCCGCCGGCGCGCATCGCGCGGCGGGTCCTTGGCTCCGTCGTGGGGCTGCGTGATGAGCTCCGCGCGGAAAAGGTGTACCCGAGCTCCCCCAATTAGCGAGATCCCCGGGTACCCTTCGCGCGACGCCCACGAATGTGGCCGCCGCGAGATCGCGTTGGGGGGCGAAGTTGTGCGGCTCCACCCCGTAGTAGTAGCACATCGCCCGCATGAAGGTGCTCGCCGGTGCGGTGAAGCCCCGCTCGTGGTAACGGATGAAACTCACCACGTAGCCCTCCGGCGGGTTGGGCTCGCGGTCGGCGGCCGGCGGCACGATCCACTCCGCCGGACGTCCGTCTTCGTTGGCCGCCGGCGGGCGGCGGCGACCGGCTCGCCAAGAGCCAACGGCGTCACCGTCGACCTCTCCCGGGCATACGGCTCCGGGATCCTAAGGGGAGGCCGAGGCGGCGCCATGGAGAAGACGAAGGAAAACGAGGAGCGGAGGACAAGGAATGGAAGAAAAAGCTCTAACGGCGAGCCCGCGTGGTGGCAAGAGCAAGACGAAGGCGAAGGGGCGGGGGGACCGAAAACGGTGAGACACTAAGGTAAAAAACCGCCGTCCCCTCCTCCCCGCGGTTTATAGGCCGACGGGCGAGCTCTCGGAGCGGACGCCCCCGCTAGCATTAAGCGGGGGAATCTTTCCATCGCGTCGACGAGCGGGCCCCACCACGACCGTCGGCCGCCACAACACCTTGCGGGCGGGCCATCATTACGGCAAAGACCGGCGGCGACCGAGGCGAAGCCGTCACGTTCGCCGCCACGCCGCCCACTACGCGCGCGCGCGCGCGCGCGCGCCTAAAAAGGCGCGCCCGCGCGCAAAACCGCGGCCACGACCGCGAGGCACTTAAATGCCGGGTCCCTTGCCAAGCAAGGAGAACCCTCGAGCGGGGGCGAGCCCCCGCACGAAACAAAAGCGACCCTCGATGGGATATCGGCGTGAGAAGGTCGCCGGGACCTGCTCGATGTAGAGCGGGCAACGCGCGGGCACCCATGCCACGTAAAACCCTCGAGCGGAGCGAGCCCCCGACTCCCGGACAAAAGCGACCCTCGATGGGATATCGGCGTGAGAAGGTCGCCGGGACCCGCTCGATGTAGAGCGGGCAACCGCGGGCACCCATGCCACGTAAAACCCTCGAGCGGCACGAGCCCTTGGCTCAAGATGACGTCAACCCTCGATGGGATATCGACGTGAGAAGGTCGCCGGAACTCGCTCGATGTAGAGCGAGGCAACCGCGGGCACCCATGCCACGCAAAACCCTCGAGCGGAGCGAGCCCCCGGCTCGAGACAATGTCAACCCTCTACGAGAAGGCACACGCGTGAGAAGGGTCACCCAGGGCCCGCTTGAAATAAAGCAGGAACCGCAAGCACCCATGCCGCGCTGTACTACCAACCAGCACCTCGAGGGCTGGCTCGCCCAGACCCCTCGACGGCCGCAAACGTGAAAAGACGGGGCCGCCCAGGCGCCACCCCGCACGGCCCTACTGATCAGAGGTTCGAAGCCTGACCCTCGACGGGTTCGAACAGGCGCCACAGATCGCAGAGTTAGGGACGACGAGGGCACGCGCATTCGAGCCGTTCCTCGAGCCCGTCGGCTCGAGGGTGCCCCACATGTCGTGTTCGAGAGCCAGCGAGGGCAGCTAGCCGGGGGGGATCCCACCGAGGGAGAGCTTCCGCGCCCTCGGTCCCTAGCGAACGGGGACCGAGCCCCACCTAGCAAACCCACGCAAGCGTTTCCATGGACGTGTCTCCGGACCGCGCGGCCTACCCTTATCGAACGGGGCATGGGCGTCCACTTGAACCACCCGCTACCGGCTCGAAGAGGAATCGACAGTCGCGACCCGCCCGATGGGAGTTGCGGAAACCTCACCCTCCGTCCCGCGGAGGGACGGCGAGGGCGCGTTAAAAAACAAGTCGTCAGGCTCTACCCGATCGCCTCGAACGGGCCAAGGCTCGGGGGCTTGACGCACGGCTACACCTCCTTGAAACCGCACCCGCCCGAGACGGTGTCGGCGGTGCGTGCACCCCCGAAGCCGGCCGAAATACCGCCGATGCCGGTTGGCATATGTGCCACGTCTCTCCGACCGAATTCTCGCGGTTAACCCCCGCGGGGAGAACCCACACTCTGCGGGGCTTCGGGGCTAGACCCGCGGGTCGCCGACGCGGCCCCACGGAAAGCGTTCGCAAACAAGGAGGGAAAAACGTCCTATCGGTAGGTTCCGGCATCCGCGGGAGCCTCAATGGCAAACCCGCGGATGCTCGGGGGCTACTGTCGGGGGGGCAGCCCTAGGGGTCCCCCCTAAACAACGGGGGAAATCCTCACTTAAATCCCGCAACTACACCAAAACACGCTAAGCCTAACCATGCGGGTGACTAACCATGCGAGACACGGCCCACGCCGCGGGACTCCGACGGCCCACCGAGACGGCCCCCTTAGAAGTCCCCTCGAGCAGGCTCCGCCTCGCTCGAGGGCGCACTCCCCCCTCGGGCGGGCTCCGCCCCGTTCGAGGAACAAATCCTCCCTCGAGTGGTCCCGCCCCGCTCGAGGGCTCACTCCCCCTCGAGCGGGTCGCGTCTCGCTCGAGGGTTCGTCTCACCCTCGGCCGGGGCCCGCCACCATCACGGGCGCCCCGCACGCGTGCGCCGGCCCCGTACACGGGCATTTAACGCCCGACGCCGCGGGACGGCGCCATCATGCGCCGGGGCTCGCACCCGGTGCCGCCGCACCAACTCCCCGGGGGAGGCGCCCATCCCCACCACCGTGGGAAGGGACGTGCGGTACGGCCGGTGTCGTCCCGTGACACCGCGCGCCCACTACGGTACGGCTAACGCGCCCGACCCTCGAAGGGGGGCCGAGCGCACCCTCGATTTCACTTTCTTGTGACCTTACGAGATTAGGTGGAGGCGCTAGGCCGGTGGACCGCCATCCCGGCCACTGTGACGGCGTGGCCGCCGTACCCGCGCGTGCAGGCGCACGCCGGGCGCTGTAGCAACCACTCCACTACCGTGAAGCGCATTGGGAAGGAACGCCGTTCTGCCTGCTCCTGTACCCCGTACCAGCCATCATCAGCGCCTCCCTCGAAGCCTATCGGGGGACGCCACCACCAGCTGCCGCCTTCCTACCCTCGAACCGCCACTGTTCGGGTACGAAGTAGGCCATCATGGCCAGATCGCTGCGAAGATCGTCCGGACGGCCGCCCACTCTACAGTGTAGCACGACGTGCACCCCCACGTAGCGCGACGTGCATGTAACTCGCCGCCCCCTTGGCCTATAAAAGGGGAGGCGAGCCCCCAGCCGCGGGGGAGACAGACGAACAGAGAACACTTCACACACCACACATTCACTTCTCATTCTCCCACATCTTCAGCCACCCTTCCAGGGACTTGGAAGCCACGCTTCCTCTCCCGCCTTGCTTGTATTTGCCCCACTACAAGCACCCCCGGTGCTAAGTAATATAGTGCCCCGAGCACGCCTCTGCTGGACGTACGGCCCCGCGGCCGGAACCAGGATAAAACCTCTGTGTCACTTGTTGCTTAGCATCGACCATTGAGGGATAGACCACGGCGCTATCTCCGGTTAGTGTCGGGACCATATTCCGCACCGACAAATATCTTAAATACTTTTGGGCTACAAGTGAATTTTGATGTTCATAGGATCATTGGGACAAGTGTTTAGTCAAATATAACAAAGAATTCATAATTTAAGGGAGGTTTAAAGTTAGAAAGTTGTGCTGTTTTACACTAAGCCATTAAACAACACAACTTTCTAACTTTAGGCCTCTCTTAAATTATGAATTCTTTGTTATATTTGATCAAACACTTGTCCAAATGATCCTACGAACATCCAAATTCACTTGTAGCCCAAAAGTATTTAAGATGTTAATGTAAAATTTCTCAAAAAGTATGCCCAAAGTTGACTAGTTGACTCTATTTTCAGACTTAGCATATTTGATGTGTTGATTTGATAACACTTAGGCTATTTCAAAATTAGATTTATCATTTTTATACACCATAATTTGTAGTGCACATAGTTAAAATGGAACGTATGCACTCTATAGATCATACACCTCGAGTTTCACAAATTTAGGAGCCCATTTTCTAATTAAAAGGAATTAGTAAACACGACTAAATGAGGCGGGAACTCCCGCGCAACAACCGGACCGGGAACAGATCCGGTCACGTACGAGTCGCGCCACGCAGTGTGGCGTGACTACCTCCACCACGTCAGATGCGACTTTTCCCAATGCCATCGTGGACATTAGTCGCGCCACGAGGTTTGGCGCGACCAAAAGGCTACTTCTTGCAATTTTAGCTGGGGTGAGGTTAGTTTTAAAATTTTAGATTAAAAAGGTTAAAAAATAAAAAAAATTCCCCGCTTTGGCGTCCCACCCTCCCAATGCCGGTGTCGGGAGCTTTTTGTTTCGGCGCGCCAAATAATTCCTGGGTTGGGGTGGACGTGGACCCGCGAATTTCATCCAAAGTCGATCAGGAGCTCAAAAACCCCCTGCCACGTCGCTTTCGGATTTCCGCCTCTCTCCAACGAGTACTAACGTCGTAACAACCTTGCCGGGCAATTATGGTAGGCACTACTGCCGGCCTGCCGCACTGGGCACTGGCCAGTGGCCACTCGCGTCGTCTAATCTTCAGATGGTTTGCTGGCAACTTGCGGCTGAAGGTTCGTAGTGCGATGTTGCGACTTGCGCTGTGCCCAACGACGACGACGTATCTGAGAAAAAACATCTGCTGTTCGGCCCAGCCCAAGGAGTCGACTACTTCGCAGTTCAGCCCACGATGCTCGCTCGTTGCCATCTCGTCGTCCTTCGTGTTCGAATCGTGGGCCAGCGGTCGATAAGTGCACCCAAAGGGTGTGGCTGGTGGTTACCTGATATATATATATATATATATATATATATATATATATATATATATATATATATATATATATATATATATATATATATATATATATATACTGTATATATATTATGCACCTGGGTGCATTCGCTGTAGAGAATGCACCCAGGCCAACCGTGGCTTCCGGTCCGGCCAATCGAATCATCTAATCAAACCAGGCAAACAACTGCCACCACCAGCAAGTCGTTTCTCTTTTTCTCCTTCATCCCCGATCCATCTGTCCTCCGGGCTCCGGCGGCGAGCGGAGCTGGTACGGCGGAGTAGCTCGACCAGAGAAGGAGGTGCGGCGACGAGTGGACAGGGTGAGCGAGCCCGCGACCGGCGGCGAGCACCAAACAAAGACTCCTGGGACCTGCGGCGGCGAGCCGTGTTCGCGCGGGTTCGGCGGTGGAGGAGCTCCAACGAGCCTTCGACGAGCTCCTCTGCGGTGGACGCGGCGAGGGAGATCCGGACCGTGGCTGCGCGAGCGAGCCCCCGTGCGCGCGCGCGCCCCCTTCGGCCACGACGGTGACGGGCGCGCGGCCCCCTCCGGCCACGGTGGTGACGGCACGCGGACTTCTCTCCCAATCCCCCAAGTGACGATAAGCACGACCGTCCCCTTCTTCTGTGGCGTCGTCAGCACGGCCGCAGGCGTTGACTTCAAAGATCTGGGCGAGTGTGTGCGTTGCTGTTGCCAACTCCAGGCCTACTCCACGGACGTCGCCGACCAGGCCGTCGGCATGCTCATCGACGTGCTACGGCGGGGGGCAGATTAGTAGTTGTCCGTCTCGGATTCTGGCCTTTGCAAGGTGACTAGGCACTTGCGATCCAAGGTCCTGCTCTTGATTTTTTTCTTTCTGCAATTGCTAAATGCTACAGTACTCCACTTTTAGCCTGAGATTTTTCAGCTTGGTGGCAAGCGTATTGGCATCGTCAGCAGCTAAGGCAATATAATTAGGAACAAATTCTAAAACAAAAAACATGGCCATCTCTCGCCCTCCTGCCGCCGCTCGCGCTAGAGGCCGCAGGAAACGATCGCCACCAACGCGTATCCGAACCGGCTTGTTCGGGGGTCGCGGGATGTGGCGTCTTTGCAGAGGACACAGACGACGTGAGCACGAGCTTGACAGGTTCGTTCATAACCACCATTGGATTGGATTGGATGGATGATGTTTGACATCCAGTGAAGTCAGACGACGAATTGTTCCACAACTAGCCGAGTTGCTCTGTTTTATTTACGAAACTGATCAAGTGTTGTCTGACGAACTGAATGGAGGTCATTTCCAAATGCCAAGTGACTGACAGATTGTAGAGAACGCCAGATCAGCTTGTGGAACATTGGTTCGCTGATAGCGAAGAGGCTTGGAGCTTTTGGGGTGTACCAATCAAACATTAGATACATATGTCAATGAACCAACGATCGATATCTGGCTGTTGAATGGTCCTATTGGTTAGCCATTCCTCCATTACCTGTGTTAATTTTATTCACACCTTTTGTTATATCATTGCAATGGTACCTATTTACATAGTAGCAATTTGTTTTTTATGTTGCAACTAGCCCATAGTATCGGCAATTTGCTTTAATTTTACTAATTTTTTATCGAAATTCAACCTATACACATTAATATGCGTACCCATACACATAGGGTTCCAGAATCCAAGTTGCAACAGATACATATACCATGTTGCAACCGACCATAATCCTATGTTGCAATTAGCACCTGATGATGATCAGGTGACGACAACTCCGACCAGTTGCAAGTGCATGACCTGACCAGTTGCAACTATCTTATCTCAGTTGTAATTCGGTTATTGTCCTAGTTATGAAGAGTTGCAATTGAAGTGTTTGTTGAGTTGCAACTCGGGTGCTTGTTGAGTTGCAATCTGTATGATAAAAAATATAAAAATGTTATAAAATTTATATGTCCAGAGTTGCAACTGAAGTGCTCGAGGACTTTGCAATTGAATTGTTTGCCGTGTTGCAACCGGAGTGCTTGAGGAGTTGCAATTTGTTTGATAAAAATTATAAAAATTACATGTCCAAAGTTTGCGGTACCGAAGTGCTTGAGGACTTACAATTGAAGTGCTTGCCATGTTGCAACTAGAGTGCTTGTTGAGTTGCAATCGAAGTGCTTTTGAAGAGTTGCGATTGAAGCGTTTGTCGAGTTGCAAGTGGAGCGTTGTTGAGTTGCATTTCATTTGATAACATGGATCCACCCCTTTAGTTGCAACCGGACAGTCGTTCGAGTTGCAATTGATATACACTCCGAGTTGCAAATACTGAGCGCTTTCGCCTGATACTATACCACCCCTTCAGTTGCAACCCAACAGTGGTTTGAGTTGCAATTGATATACACTCCGAGTTGCAAAATACTAAGTGCTTCTGCCTAATACTATACTACCCTTTCGGTTGTAACCGGACAATGGTTTGAGTTGCAATCGATGTACACATCAATTTGCAATTACTCAGTTTAGGATTTCACCTAGGGAGTGGTGACACAAGTTGCAACCGGTCCAAGGCACAAGTTGCAATTGAAGTGCTTACCGTGTTGCAACTGGAGGGCTTGTTGAGTTGCAATCGAAGTGCTTTGAAGAGTCGCAATTGTCGAGTTGCAACCGAAGCGCCTGTCGAGTTGCAACTCGTCCGATAAAAATTATAAAAATTACATGTCCGAGTTGCAACCGAAGTGCTCAAGGAGTTGCAATTGAAGTACTTGTCGTGTTGCAACTAGAGTGCTCGTTGAGTTGCAATTCGTCCGATAAAAATTATAAAAATTACATGCCCCGAGTTGCAATTGAAGTGCTTGAGGAGTTGCAATTGAAGCGTTTAACGTGTTGCAACCGGAGTGCTTATTGAGTTGCAATTGAAGTGCTCGAAGAGTTGCAATTGAAGTGCTTGTTGAGTTGCAACCGAAGCGTTGTTGAGTTGTAATTCGTTTGATAAATTTTTTAAAAAATTAGAGTTGCAATTGAAGGTTTGCCATATTGCAACCGTAGCATTATTTGAGTTGCAATTCGTCTAATAAAAATTACATTTCCGAGTTGCAATTGAAGTGTTGGAGGACTTGCAATTGAACCGCCCATCGTGTTGCAATTGGAGTGCTTGTTGAGTTGCAATTGAAGCGCTCGAAGAATTGCAATTGAAGTGCTTGTCGTGTTGCAACCGGGGTGCTTACTGAGTTGCAATTCATCTTATAAAAATTATTAAAGTTACACGTTCAGAGTTGCAACTGAAGTGCTTGAGGAGTTGCAATTGAAGTGCTTGTCGTGTTGCAACTGGAGTGCGTGTTGAGTTGCAATTCGTTTGATAAAAAATTATAAAAATTACACGTTCAGAGTTGCAAATACTAAGTGTTTCCGCCTGATACTATACCTTTTCTATTGCAACAGAACAATGGTTCGAGTTGCAACCAATGCACAATCCGAGTTGCAAATACCGAGTTGCATTTTGCGACTGAACACGCATGATTTTTTAATAGTTTTTATGCCTATATAATTGTCGAGTTGCAATTAGGTTACTATCCGAGTTACAATTAGAGGAAGCAACCACTTGCAATTGCGACATAGTTTGTAATTTGCAAACTCTAGTTAATATCCAATTTTAGGGTGAGTGTACATGTAACCATAACGAAGATTCGATTGTGTGATTTATTATATTTATTAAAAACTCGCTCTAGTTGTAAATAGGTTTGTGTCGTAATAATACTAACTAGTAGATTAACATCTTGTAGAGGGTCGCTAATTCACAATGTTGTTTAGCTTAAAAGTAGAACATGCCCTCCTTATCTCCTGCTGCCCATTAGCGTGATACCCACCAATCCACGTCCGGCCTGGACACAGATTAGAGGAATTCAGCACACAATGAAGCTCAACGCCCATGTTGCGAGCAAGAACTAGCTCCACCTCTGCCCCGAATAGCACGCCAATGGCCGAGGGCGGGGAATCGAGATACTGTCACGCTCAATGTTGTCAGATCCCTACAAATGCACTACTGAGGAATTGTACCTACTGCTATTTTACTGAATGCTCATTTTACTGAATGCTCTCACCAATAGTGAATTGATTGTTGTGAATACTTTGGCACCACTTAATCACAAGCTAATTTGGCTCCACTAAATGCTCATCAGTAATTCGTGGTGCATTTAGCTTCAGTAATCCGTGGTGCATCAAAAATCATGAACTTTTGTATTTACTGAATGCTCATCAGGATGACTATACTCGAAGGTAGGAAGTTTTTCACAACCCAGAGATGGGGTAATCACGTGATGGAGAGTCCAATTACTGAGAGGATTAGAGGGAATCACTACCTATGAATTAGAGAGGCATTATTTCGGAGAAATTTTTTACCAGCAGATCCCCTCCTACTCGCCGCTGCTCCAGTTGATACGCTAGCTACTGCTCATCGATGCTCGATCCACGCTCGCCCGAGATCCCCGTTCCTCGCCACCCAAGCGGTCGACACCCCGCCGTCCGAGACCCACGCAAGCGAGCCACACAAGCTCCGCCGGTCGATGGCCGCCGGCGCCGCGCTCGCCGCGGCTCACCCCGAGACGCCGGCGTCCATCCTCTTTCTGTGCTTGCCCTACCCGGCCGGCACGCGGCCTCCGTGCCGCACTCACCGAGCCGGTGCGCGCGGCCGGATTGACCCGTGTGCTAGCTCGCAGCGCGGCGGCGTTGGCGGGCGCCATCGATGGGCGGGGGCGTGGGCGGGGCCGGCGGCCGGCGACGCATCCGCGGGGCCACGCGACTCGCGTACCGCCGCGGGAGGTGAGGGATGGGGTGGGTGGTGGCACGTGGCCCGGGAACCGCCGCCGCAAGGTGGGGCGCGCGCGACACGCGGCCCGGGCACGTACCGTCGGTCGCCCCGCGCCGCTTAGGATAGGAAGCGTGGGCCGCACGCGGGTGATTGGCGGAGGGGGGGGTCCGTGCATCGATTCATGGAATGCACCCGAGTGCATTTTAGTATTGCCGTATATATATATATATATATATATATATATATATATAGGGTGATACTAAAATGCACCCGTGTGCATTACGTATAGCAAATGCACGGACCCCGCGGTTGCAACTTCGTTAAAACTGAACCAATTGCAACTTGACAGAGCAATTGCAACTCGACGCGAACCAATTGCAACTTGACGGACCAATTGCAACTCAACGCGAACCAATTGCAACTAGGCGTGAACCAATTGCAACTAAACCCACCGAGCCGCAACTAGGCGCGAACCAATTGCAACAAAGAGACTAACCGATTGCAACCGTGACACTATACTAATTGCAACTTGACGGAACTAATTACAACGAATCGATTCGTTGCAATTGGACACGAACCAATTGCAACTAGACTCCTAATTGCAACCCGACGTGAATAAATTGCAACCGTAATGACCCCCGGTTGCAACCGGACAAGACCTAGTTGCAACAAGGGTGGGTGCATTCTCTATACGAGAATGCACCAGGTGCACTATAGCAAAACAAGATATATATATACACACACGTGCTAATCTACACTGCGGGTGTAGAGTAAAATTCTACACCCGGCAGTAATTATCGGCCAAACCGATTAACAATTGCGAACCGAGTCCCGGGATTACCGAACCATGCTCACCGGTCGGTAATCTCGCGATTTGGTTCGGTAATTTTTTACGCAGTTTGGTCGATGATCTGTTGGGTGTAGAATAGTATTCTACACCTAGGGTGTAGATTAGCGCTACCGTATATATATATACTGTATATATATTATGCACCTGGGTGCATTCTCTATAGCGAATGCACCCAGGCCCAACTAGCCGAACCAACCAGGCTTCCTTAACCGGTGGTGGGGGCGCACGCGGGCCTTGTGGGTGGCGCGGGGCGCGGAACCGCCGTCATAACCGCACCCCACGACCGCTAAAAAAAATCGCACCCCCACGACCTCCTTCGTTAACCACCCACGTTGGGCCCGCTTATTACAAACTCCTCCCCGTCACTCTCTCATTCAATTCCCCCGACCCGTTACCACTCTCTCCACTTTCTCGTCTTCTCCGCTTCAGCTCTCGCCGGCGAAGAGAGGCGCGGTGTTTTTCTCGTCGGCTTTGAAGCGGAGCGATCGCCTTCGTGAAGCTTAGCGCTCGTCGGGATTCCGAGCGGCGAATCACCCCTCTCCACTGCGCTGCGTTCCCGTCGCCTTCCTCTTTCTCTCCGCGCGGCGGGGGGGGGGGGGGCGAAACCCGCGGGGGGCGACTGTGGTGAGGCGGGAGAGACCCCAGCGCCGTTTCCCCACTGCGTTCACGAAACACATCTTCGTAGCTATTTTGCTCGCAGGTATGCCGCCCGACCTCTCACCCCTTTCATTTTTTTCCGTTAGGGTATTTGTGTGGCTGCGTGATTATTCATGTTTCGGCGGATTTTTGTTTTTCGAGAGCCGGGGGGGGGGGTGAATGAGGGCGTGAATGATTTTTGTTATTCATTCAGATGATATTGCTGCTACTTTTTTCGTTAGGGTTTTTACTGACTATTTTTTTGTGTTTTCCATTCATTGGATTTTTCACATTCGATCAGACGCGGCTAGGTGTAAAAATCACATGCGCTCCGTCGTGTTATTTTTTTACTTTTTTCAGTTAGGGGGGGTTTTGATTGATTCATTGTTAGCAACCGTTGCATCACAGAAGTTGCAATCGACCTATTACTGAGTTTGCAACCGGTCAATTACACTAGAAACATTTGTTGCAGGTGCTGTAGCTTTCTGTCACATTTTTGTTTGCAATCTGTTAATTGCAGGAGTTGCAACTATAATCACAGCAGAAGTTGTAATCGTCTTAGTACGCATGGCTTTGATTGATTCATTGTTAGCAACCGCTGTATTACAGAAGTTGCAATCTCCCTATTTCTGGAGTTGCAACCTGTTAAGCAGACACAGCAATACTGTTTTTGTATGTGTTGTAGCTTTTTTTTGTAACCGGTTAATTTTTGCAGTTGCAACCATAATCACAGCAGAAGTTGTAATTGTCGTATTAGACAGGATTTTTTTACATATTTTTTTTGTGTAACAGTTTGATATTGTGAGAACTGTATCCTATTTTCTTTTATATGGTGCAAGTATTTGCATTTTTACAGGAGTTGCAATTTTGTCTAGTATTAAATCTTTTTTATTAGCATTAGCAGTTTTTTTTGTGTTACCTTGGTTTTATCGGAGTTGCAATTGCCTTATCATAGAAGTTGCAAGCTGTGCATTTTTTATTTTTGATAATTGTTTATGTTCATATATTTTTTATTTCAGTTGTTATACTTTTTACAATGGAGCAAGGCGGTCAGCAAGGTGAACAACAAGGTGGTCAAAATACTCGATCTTCTCCTCGGTTGTCTGAGAAGAGGAAGGCTGATGAATTAAAAAGACTCCGTGAGAGGCGGAAAAGGCTCAGGTTGCCAACACCGCCGCTGGCTAGCACTGCTGAAGAGCAAGGAGATGAAGAACAGCATGTGAAGATTTTGCCCCAGACGGTGAAGGCTCTGGACACGATGACGGCGATGATGCCGCTCTGGCCGCTGTTGGCGATGGTGACAAGGGCAAATCCAAGCCACAATCCATGCGATGCTCCCCTGCGAGTTTTATCAAGCTTATCAATGCTTTACCAAACGATCTTAAGGGTCAAGTAGTCACAAAAGGTTTCGGGGGTCTTCTGAATTTCAAGCCCAATTACCTTAAGAGGGATGTTAGCAGGTGGTCGATGCGGAAGTTCAATCTAGAGACAATGAAGCTTGAGATTGGTGGCGGCAAAGAGATCAATGTCGACCATCACGCCGTGTGGTGTGCCATGCGATTCCAAATGCCGGAGGTGACCCGCTCCCAATGTCCGATGCGGATGCCCGTGCCGAGCGTGATCGGCTTGACTTACGGATTGTTGGTCCTTCTTACAACTCGAGGAAGGGCATTACCGTGAAACACATAGCCGCTGGAGCGAAGAACCGTTCATTGATCGGGGGAGCTTGGTCTAAGAGCTTTTTTCATGGCTGCTTTCCGGTGTTTGTTGTTCTCAAACACGGACACCAAGATCGGACTCGATGATGTGAGATACACCCGGGATATTCGAGAACATTGGTACTAGGAATTGGTGCAAGGAAGTTGTTGTCGGGCTCGGCGTTGTCGCTCGATTATACAAGCTGGATTATGCTCAGAAAGGCATCAATGCACCCATCAGCGGATGCACCATCTTTCTAGTGGTAAGCTCAAGTCAGACATTCATCTTTTCCTGTTCTTTTTTGTTTCATTGCTTTTTTTTGCAACTGTTTACATACTGTTGTTGCAATCATATATTTTTTTCACTGTTTTCAATCTGGCATTGCACCTTTTTGCAATCACACACTCGTTCAGTTTCTTTTTTGTCCCTTTGCAGTCACAGAAATAAACCAGCAGTTTTTTGCAATCACACACTTTATTTTTTTTTGCAATCACTTGCTACCCAGGTTTGCAATCATATTCCAAATAACCAAGTCAGGTTTTCTTTTTTTGCAACCACACATAATTATTGTTTGCAATCACACACAAAACATAGTTTGCAATCACACACTGGTTCAGTTTCTTTTTGTCCCTTTTGCAGTCACAGAAATAAACTAGCAGTTTTTGTAAT
The DNA here is from genome assembly GCA_947561735.1 of Cenchrus americanus. Taxonomy (NCBI): domain Eukaryota; kingdom Viridiplantae; phylum Streptophyta; class Magnoliopsida; order Poales; family Poaceae; genus Cenchrus; species Cenchrus americanus. The sequence continues at coordinate 109,376,758 of OX387243.1, forward strand.
CACACACTTTTAGTTTTTGCAATCACTTGCTACCCAGGCTTGCAATCATATTCCAATAAGCAAGTAGCTTTGCAAGCACATATACAAAGTCAGGTTTTCTTTCTTTTTTGCAATCACACATAACTCCTGGTTGCAATCATGCACGCCAAATAGTTGCAATCACGCACTGGCTCAGTTATTCTTTTCTTTTTTTGCAGTCACAGAAATAAACCAGCAGTTTTTGTAATCACACACTTTAGTCTTTTGCAATCACTTACTACCCAGGTTTGCAATCATATTCCAAACAACCAAGTAGATTTTCAACCACGGACAAATTCGGGTTTCTTTTTTTTGCAACCACACATAACTACCGGTTGCAATCCGTCACGCCTAATAGTTGCAATCACACGGTGGTTCAATTCTTTTTTCTTTTTTGCAGTCACGAAATAAACCAGTAGTTTTTGCAATCACACACTTTTTAGTTTTTGCAATCACACACTTTAAATAGTTTTTGCAATCACACACAGTTTTTTGCTTCATCACTGTTTTTTTTGCAGATGTTATACGTCGACAACTTGCGGCACGGATTCCAGACAAGCCCTTTTTGCATCCCCCGGTGCTCCTTCCTGGCCTCGAAGATGATTCAAGCTATACTCAACCAGGACCGCAGGGGGGATGTCGCTGGCGACAATGTTGAGTTTGGACATCTCAGGGTTTGTTTTCTTTTGCAATCACACTTTCTTTTCTTTTTTTCTTTTTTTTTGCAAATGTCACCACTGTTTTTTTACTCCAACTTTTTGTTTTTTGCAGCCGAAAAGTATCACGGACACATGCTACGGCGCTCCTGTGGGGTCTTTGACGATCTTGCCCATACCCGCATTTGGCCCCGCCCAAGATGCGGATGATGAGGGGCTTGCGGGCGAGTGTGCGCCCAACTGCAGCGGGACCTCGCGTCCCATCGGCAGCCGCTACATTTGTTGCTGGGGCTAGCGCATCCACCTTGCGGCGGGGGGCTCCCGGGCCTAGCACCTTCCATGATCCACGGCGGTCATGGGCCCCACGGCAGTTCCCCTCCTGTTTTCTACGAGTACCCAAGTTTGCGCCTCGCATTTAGCCGGCGCCTTTCGATTTAGTTGGAAGGAGCGGGGAAGGAAGACGCACCGGCTATCTTGAAGGAGTTTGACAAAAGCACTAAACGTGCACGGGAGTATGCAAGGAAGGCTTCGGAGTATGCAACAAGGTCACGTGATCTCATGGCGTCGGCTCATCGGGAGTGCGTTAGCGCATCAACAAGCTTCTTGCGGATGCTTTGCGGTGCCAAGCAAGCTTCCAAGGGTCGCGGGGAGGAAGGCTGCGAATGTCACACAACCATCAACTTGGTATGTTCTTTTTTCTTATATATATTTCTTTCATAATCATGTTGCTACCACATGTAAGGCGAAGATGCAATCGGACACACAACCTTTTTGCAAACATACATCTCACATCACCTTTTTTTGTTTTCAATCAGATGTAAACTGCAGTTTATTTTAGATGTAATCACTACTTTTTTTGCAATCATGCACACCCAAGGTTGCAAACACACTAATATAGCATTTTTTGCAATAACACTTTTATTTCTGTGTATAACAACAGCACCAGCAACAGAATCAAGTATGGAAGACATTCCTGGGGCAGACACGGATGATGGTGTTTTCGACGCTCCCAGCCCAATTGAAATGGAGGTATATGAAGGCGGCGCGCACGATGAAAACCCTGCACAGGGTGATGTTGATAGCAGAAACGTTGAGCAAACACCACCCCACGGTCATGACAGTGAACATGGTAGTTTCGATAGAAGTAAGAATATATATTTTTTATATTTTAGTCTAAAGGATCTGTATTTTATTTTTATTTACTCACCATCTTCCTCTTCTATTTATTTTTGCAGCCCCCCACACCTTTCTGGCAACATTTCAAATGTTGATGAAATTCTTGGACTTTTTGATTCGCCTCCTCGCGCCGGGGGACAACGCGAGACGAGCCCCCGCGTGAGCCCGGACACACTGTTGCAAAGAGGAGTGCTTCCTCAATATCTCCCTCTCCCCACCAGTTTGATGTAAGCTCTTTTTTTACACCCAGGTTGCAATCCCCTCTCAGGGTTTAATATTGTCACACCGCATAAAAAGTTGCAATTAGTTACTCAATCTAGCAATCATAAGCATTTTTTCACTGTTTTCTTTTTTGCAATTTTTGATTTGTTTGTTTTTTCCTCAATCCTATTATCTTCAGCCTCAGGCGAGCAGCAACATCGGCGGCATCGGCATCGGCGGCAGCAGGTTTGTAACCCACACACCACCAACATTGTACTTGGGTTGTACTTACAGTTGCAATCCTTTTTTGTCTTTTTTATTTTATTTCTTTTTGTTTTTTTACTGGCTAAACCACAACTATTCACTCTTTTTTTCTGCCCCATAACACAGTTCACTAGAACTTATGCAAGGAGGACTGACAGGGAGGAGAGGAGCGAGAAACTCAAAGATGCGGGGCTGAGAAGAATATTGCGAGAGGAGGCAAGAAGAAAGGCTGAAGAAGAGGAAGCCTCAAAGAGAGAGTACGAAGCCGAGGAAGCCAAGAAGAATGCGAAGACGAACGAGAGGAGAAAGGGCGGGACCGAGAAAAAGACGTTGGAAGACGAGAGGACGTTGAAAGCGAGAAGGTTTGTAACCCACACACTACAAACAATGCGGTTTGCTTGCACTTATATTTGCAATCATAACTTTTTTTCTTGCGACATATTACACACTCGGCGGACCGAAGCGAAGCTAAGCGAAGGCTGCCGATGAGGAAGCTTCAAAGAGGGGGCTGCGGTGCGAGGCGGCGAGCAGGTTTGTAACCCACACACCACCAACATTGCGGTTGCTTGCACTTTATAGTTGCAATTATAACTTTTTTTTTCACCGCCACATATGTTGCACTCGGCGGCGAAGCGAGAAGCCAAGCGAGAAGGCCGCCGAAGAGGAAGCTTCGAACGTAGCCGCGGTTGAGGCGAGCAGCGGGTTTGTTACCCACACACCACCAACATTGCAATTTGTTTGCTCTTATAGTTGCAATTATAACTCTTTTCTTGCCACATATGATGCGGTCGGCGGTGAAGCGAGAAGCCAAGCGAAAAGGCCGCCGAGGAAGAGATTAAAAAGGTGCGCAGTGAGGTAGCGACGGGTTTGTAACCCACCCACCACCAACATTGCGGTTTGTTTGTATTTATATTTGCAATTATAACTTTTTTTTGCCACATATGATGCCCTCGTCGGTGAAGTAGAAGCTAAGCGAGAAGAAGTTTGTTGAGGAAGATAAGAAAAAAAGGCTTCTTGGTGAAGAAGAGAAGAAAAATCTTGCTGCTTGCGTTAGTTTTGAAGACGACTTCATCCGAACAAGGCTGCGAAAGGAAAATATAGTGATGAACAAGCAACAACGGGTTTTGTAACCATACACTTGGTCTAGGCTTTTTTTTGCAATCACAACTCACCCTCTTGTTGCAATTACACATTACTCGGACTTGCAATCATAAATAACCAAATAACCAAGTTTCTTCAACCACACATAATACAGTCATGGCGTAACCACAAATAACTTCTGGTTGCAATCACGTACGTAAAACAGTTGCAAACACACACTGTTATGGCAAATTTTTTTGTAATGACACGCACAAAAATAGTTTGCAAACACTGTACATGCTTTTCGTTTTTTTATTCACAGTTTTTACGTTGTTGCAATTACAGAACAAGCCATGCCGAGCAAGAGTGCTGAACCTGAAAAAGCACAAAAAGGCAAGCAAGCTGCAACTGAAGATCATCAGAGCCAGAGCGATGATTTCGTGATGAGCAAAAAAGATGCAGCTGATGAAATTCGGAGGAAGAAGGCCGAGGCTGAAAACAAGAGAAATCTTGGTGCTACCAAGAAGCTTGAGTCAAAGAAAAAGGCTGGAGCTGACAAGAAGGCTGAAGAGAAGGAGAAGAAGATCATAGCAGAAATCCAGAAAAGGCTGGACGCGAACATTGCTGCTTTACAGAAGGAGCCTTCCGCATCAAAGATAAACAAGCAGGTGGAGATGCAACTGTCAAAGGCGTATGCTAAGAAGCGTACTGATTATGAGAAAAAGTTAGATTTTCTCCGCCAGGAAGCCAATGCTGTGTTGGAATCTGTGGAGGCACCTTTGCAGGCAGCATCCCCTTCATCAGCTGACGATGTCGAGTTTCCTCCGGAGTCCCAGGATGATATTGCTAATTTGACTCCACCGATCCGTCTTTCACAAGATGAAGTGTCCGAAGGTCTTGTCGATTACGGCAAAGTTCGAGGCTGATTTTCAAGCGCCTAGGTGACGAGTGATGAGGAGGCTCGCCGAGTTCGTATCTCCGTTCCAGATTAATCGCAAGCGCCCCGACATACCTGTTTCCAAGGCTGTTTATCTGAGGCAGAAGATCATATCTGAACCCGAGCTTCAACGGTATGTTTCTTTTTTTTTACGATGTATTTTTCATGTTGCAATTGTTTTCATACGGCATTGCAAGCGTTACGATCCAGATTTTGCAATTTGTACACTATTTTGCAATCACACATTCAAGCACTTTTTTTTGCAACCACTCACACAACAATTTGCAATCATATGTTGTCAAATCTAGGTGCAATTGTTTTCTAGCGGCATTGCAACTCTTACACTCCCAGTTTTGCAATTTGTACATTTTTTTGCAATCACACATTCAGCACTTTTTTTTGCAACCACTCACACAGACCAATTTGCAATCACATGTTGTCAAACCTAGTTGCAATTGTTTCATACGGCATTGCAACCGTGTTACACCTGCGGTTTGCAATTTGCACACTTTTTTTGCAATCACACATTCAGTAGTTTTTTTTGCAACCACTCACACAGACCAATTTCACATGTTGTCAAACCCAGTTGCAATGCACGGGAGTTGCAATCACGGTTAACAAGCTGGTTTTGCAACCATACACCGTGTTTTTTGGAAGTATCACACGGAGGCGTTGCAACCACATTGATTTCATTTTGGAATTTTTTGGTGCGGGAGGACTTTATTGGAGTTTGGCATTCTTGCTTAATTTCTTGGACAACAACTCATTGATAGTTTCTCAAACGACAAGGCTGGGAGAGTCTTCCTTGATCGATTTCGTGGTGCATTGCATGCGGCATGATGACATTGTGCACAAGCTTGATTCGTTCGGGTACGGGGTGTTTCTCACGACCGGTTTCTATGTAAGCCTTTTTGTTTTTTCAACTATCCATTTTTTTAATACAATACGGCAACTGTTGAAACAACAACATTTTTTGTTGTGGTGATCTAGTTTTTTTTTAATGGGCCTTTTTGCCCCCCCCGTGTGCAGTTTAATATAAGGGTTGCGACGCGATTCTCAATGAGGATAAATCCGAGACGAGAAGATTTCAAAGTCGTCCGGAACCACGATGAGCGAGTGCATAAACTACGATCCGTCAAGAGCAAAGCGGTTGCTGAGACATCTTTTTTCTCAAATACAGTCTGTTTTTCTTGTAACATTTTTTCAAAGTTGCAATTGCAAAATTATAATCTGCAACCTTTTTTTCATTAATATGTTTTTTGAGTAATTGCAATCATAAATGAAGTTGCAATCACACATCAACACTAGATGTAATCAATACACTAATCATTTTTTTGTCCCCTGCACTCTTGTTTTTTGCACCAGATGTTTGTCCCTATCCATGATGCAGGACATTACTTTGTGTATTGTTTCAACTTCATGCATAATCGCATTGATGTCTTTGGACTCGAACGACTACTTCATGAAATGCACGGATCCTGTAGAACGTCACAAGCATGTGTTTGCAAAAATTCCAATCATAGATGCGGCTTTCCGAAGGTGTCCAACTTTAAGGCGCCCGAGTTAGTGGGTGGAGGAAGTCTTTCATCGAAGTCCTCAAGCAAGCTGGCCCCAATGATTGCCTCGTTTTTTGTCCGGAAGTACATGGAGTTCTATGACGGGAACAAGCCGACGGAGGAAATCAACCCGTAATGCGTGATGTGAACTGATCCATTTTTTACATCTTTTCTTTTTTTCTATGTTTTTTACGTATGTGCATTTTTTTACCGTCTTGTCGAAATGGCTATATTTTTTAATGTGTGTTTTTTATGCTGCTGCAGTTCAACGGCGTCATTTACAGATGTGAGATGCTGCACTATCAAATCTTCCACCCCCTCAACCAGGCCGATCTCCCTGCAATGCTGGACAAGTACAGAATCGGGGGACGCCGTCTTGATCTCGAAGATGACAGCAGCCAGTCTGTGGACTTTTAGGATCCTTGGGATAAAAAAACATGTTATATCTGTGTGTGTTTATCTGCATTTGTACGCGACATGTTATGCGTGGCAGTACGAAAATACTCTATTCTGTGATGTGGCAACTTTTACGTCCTTTTTTTTGTTTGAATTTGTGAATTGGAACTCTTACAATGTATTTTTGTGCACCTTCTTTTTTTATTCGGCATGGAGTGTTTTTTTTGCAATCCCACCTTTACCTGTTTTGCAACCACCTTTGCGATAAAATTGCAATCACTCACATGTGTTGTTTCGCAATCGTGTTTTTTTTGCAATCGCAAAGCACATCGGCGGTCAAGGATGTTTGCAATCACCTTGTATTTTCACCAAGTTGCAACCACATCAAGCAAAGACCAAACTAGTCACACCAAGCTTTTTTTACCAGTTTTTTGCAATCGCAACCACATTGCTATAAGGGGTGCAATCACACTGAGACATGATTTGCAATCAACTACATTCTGGTTTGCAACTGTCTTTTCTTTTGCAATCGCAGCACATCAGTCGTTGCAAACACACTGCAAAGGATGTTGCAATCACCAGTATTTTTGGACCAGGTTGCAACCTAGCTTCAATCTTACAGTGTCGTGGCACGGAGCTTTTTTTTTGAAACTGGTGTTTTTTTACCCGTGTTTTTTTGAAACTCTTTTTTTTTGCAAAATCACTGCTCTAAGGTTGCAATCACACTGCTATGAGGGTGCAAGCAATCACCCACATTCTGGTTTCACAACTGTCATGTTTTGCAATTGCTACACATCAGTTGTTGCAACCACATGTAAAGAATGTTGCAATCTCCTGTATATACACCAGGTTGCAACCACCAACCTAGTTGCAATCTGACGGTGTCATGTTATGGATCTTTTTTTTTTGAACTGGTTTTTTTTTTGCGGACGCATTTTTTTACTTGTGTGTTTTGCAAGTTTGTTTTTTTGTTGCAATCGCGGTCTCATGTTTTTTTTGCATCTCGTTCTTTTTTAAAACACATATAACTCCTGGTTGCAATCACTAATGCAAATTAGTTGCAATTACACATTGGTTCAGTTTTCTTTTTCTTTTCTTGCAGTCACAGAAATAAACCAGCAGATTTTGCAATGAGACACTTTAGTTTTTTGCAATCACTTACTACGCAGGTTTGCAATCATATTCCAAACAACCAAGTAGCTTTGCAAGCAAACAGACAAAGTCAAGGTTTCCATTTGCAACACACATAACTCTTGGTTGCAATCACGTTTGCCAAATAGTTGTAATCACACACGGCTCGGTTATTATTTTTTCTTTTTTTTTCCAAACACACGTAAGCGGCAGTTGCGAACCTATGCTTGCAATGACAACTGCTATAAGGGCGCAAGCAATCACCTACATTATGGTTTTGCAAGCTGTCATTTTTTTGCAATTGCTGCACATCGGATGTTGCAACCACATGTTAAGAATGTTGCAATCACCGTATTTTTTCACAAGGTTGCAACCACATCAAGCAAACACCAACCTAGTTGCAATCGATGACTTCATGGCATGGTGCTTTTTTTTTGAACTGTTTTTTGCAATCGTGGCACATCAGTGGTTGCAACCACACCGTAACCTATTAAGCAATCAACCGTATTTTCATCTGTCTTGTAACCAAATCAAACAAACATTAACCTAGTTGCAATCTGACAGAGTCATGCAGCAGTTTTTTCATTTTTTCTAAACAGTTTTTTGCAATCAGACACATTCATTTTGGGGGGCTGCAAAAAACAGTGTTTTCAGTATTTTTTGTAATCACAGTTGCAATCAGATAGTTTTTGTTACCCAGCAGTTCTTTTTTTTGCAAACCAGATGCTATTTTTTGGATAAATTATATTGGATTCATTCAGATTCATAGTCATCCCTGTAGTCAACATCGCGCGAGGTCGCTCTTCTGATTCGAGCAATCGCGCCATGTGCTTGCGGCTGGCTGTGGGAACTACACTGCACTCAGATTTTTGTGTTTCATCTGCTTCACTCTGCCCTTCCTGATCCCCGTTTTGTCCGTTTTTTACTCTTGGGCGGCCTCTTTTTCTTTGAGCCCAACCTTCAGCTTTTGCACCTCTTTTCTTGGCTTTGTTTTCTGCTGCCTTGCTTCTGTTTGGGTTTTGGGGGCATGTTGTGATGTAGTGCCCCCTAACATGACAGGTTTGGCACTCCTTCACACCCTTACCTCCACTGTATGTGTTGTAAGGATTATCAGGTATCATAATGTTTTTGGAGGATTTTCTTTGCGCGCGACGGGCTTCCTACCTTTTGTGCTAGACATGGGTGGTTCGATCACTATCACACCGCCCGGGGTAGTTGCCGAACCGGGCACATGGTTTATTTTTGGTGTGGCGGGGTTACTAGAATTTATAGCGAGTTTCCACGGTGGCGTCACCACTTTCATCCGTTGGTCGGACACAAACTAGACCCATCTCGTTATCCCCATTTTCATGCAAATCACAACTTTCCATCTCACTACCGGGAGTCTCTGCTTGTTTGTAGAAGCTCAATACCGGGAGTTATCATGTCGATGTGCGGACGGTCTCGGCATAAGCACGGTCGGATTTGCTTCCCGCTCTACACGGGCGCATTAACTTGGGCGGCGGCTTTGACATTCTCGTTTGCTGCGTGTCGGCATGAGTCGCAACCCGAACATCGTGCTGTCCCATGGAACTACGGATCTCGCATTACGTGTGTATCGCCGCGAGAATGTACTTTTCCGGTATGCTCTGCACTTGCAGGTGGGTGAATGCTTTGATCACGTGCATGCAAAACAACCCTGTGTGCTCCCATTGCATGCATTCACATTTATATATACCCTCTTTTTTGTTAGCTAGCACCTTGAATGCGTGTTGTGCCCAACAGAACACTCCTGTTCCTTTTTCATGCTTCACCAAGTAACCGCATTCAACATCTGGATCAGGCTCAATCACAAACGCTGTACTGTTAGCATATTCCCTCTTGTATTCATTATACACTACCCGTGTGTACATCTTGCCGAGTTGCTCATCAAACCGTGATTTGCATGCCCCGACAACCTCGGCACTCGCACATCGAATTTTGAATTTCGGTTTCATCATTACATTTTTATTGCAACCGCAGACATATCACAATGCAATCAAATGTAACACGTTGTTGCAATCACGCACGCCAAATAGTTTGAATCGCACGCTTATCCAGTTTTTCTTTTTCTTTAATTTGCAGTCACAGAAATAAACCAGCAGATTTTGCAATCAAACACTTTAGTTTTTTTGCAATCACTTACTACCCAGGTTAGCAATCATATTCCAAACAACCAAGTAGCTTTCCAAGCACAGACAATATCAGGTTTCATTTTTTTTGCAACCGCACATAATCCCTGGTTGCAATCACGCACGCCAAATAGTTGCAATCACACACTGGCTCAGTTTTTCTTTTTCTTTTTTTTTGCAGTCACAGAAATAAACCAGCAGTTTTTGCAATGACACACTTTAGTTTTTTGCAATCACTTACTACCCAGGCTTGCAATCATATTCCAAACAACCAAGTTTCTTTTTTCAACCACACAGACAAAGTCAGGTTCTTTTTTTTTGCAACCGCACATTTTCCTGGTTGCAATCACGCACGCCAAATAGTTGCAATCACACACCGGCTCGGTTTCTTTATTCTTTTTTTTGCGGTCACGAGAAATAAACCGGCAGTTTTTGTAATGACACACTTTAGTTTTTTGCAATCACTTACTACCCGGGCTTGCAATCATATTCCAAACAACCAAGTTTCCTTTTTCAACCACACAGACAAAGTCAGGTTCTTTTTTTGCAACCGCACATTTTCCCTGGTTGCAATCACACACGCCAAATTGTTGCAATCACACACTTGTTCAGTTTTTATTTTTCTTTTTTGCGATCACGAAATAAACCAAGCAGATTTTGCAATCAAACAATTTCGTTTTTTGCAATCACTCACTACCCGGGATTGCAATCATATTCCAAACAACCAAGTAGCTTTTTTAACCACACGAGACAAAGTTAGGGTTTCTTTTTGTGCAACCGCACATAACTACTGCTTGCAATCAGTCACGCCAAATCGTTGCAATCACACACTGGTTTAGTTTTCGTTTTCTTTTTTGGAGTCACAGAAATAAACCAGCAGCTTTCTGCAATCACTCACTTTAGTTACAATCAGTCACGCCAACTAGTTGCAATCACACACTGGTGCAATGACTAACTAAAATTTTTTTTTAACCAAACATGTTTTTTTGCAAACCCACAAATTAACATGATTTGCATTAAAAAATTATCGGTTTTTTTTGCAATCACACACAATCGTTGTTGCAAACAGATATATGTTTTTTTTTGCAATCATACATAAACCAGGTGCGTTGCAATCACCGAACTAACGGGGTTTTGCAATCATATATTTTGGGGGTTTGCAGTTTTTAAGAATACGTGAGTAGTGCGACTCCCCGGCATCCATGTGGTCTATGTCTTGAACGGAGTCAAGTACCCTCTTTGCAAACATATGCAATGTTGTCACACTTCGCCAACATATCCATCTTTCAATACCCCGTTACGGCTCTCGGATCTGCGGGTTGAAGTCATTCTTCCGGTACATGCCCTTAAAATATGCCGCAATCCATCTTTTCCTTTTCTGCCACAATGCTACAATCGCTGGGTGTTCCCCTATGCCACATTCATCCATTAGCTTCCCCCACTCTACCTCAAATTGTGTAGGACCCAGAGGATAATTTATCAGAGACTCCACTTTTTCCTTCAGATTTTGTCCCTGTGCACCTTGTACAACTCGAGTTCATAATCCCACATCCTTATTATGTGCCACCGGCAATTTCTGTGTTGTGATTTATCAAACACAATTTTTATCATCTCCCTCATTGCCGCATCTTCATCTGCAGAAACATCAATTTTTTTAAAATCAGTTTCTTTTTTCCTGTGAATAAAATGTTTTCTTTGCAATCCAAAAACATACGATGATTGCAATAAAAAACATAGAGTTTAATGTTGCAAACGTTGCAACCACACTACACACTACGGTTGCTTTTTTTACGGCAATCATTATAGAATAAATCGAATATACCCCCCTCCCCCTCTCCCTCAAAATATGCACACTGTTAGAATCACAAAAGGCCGCCGCCGCCCATGCGGCTTTTGAATGACTCGAAGAGCCATCCGAAAGTGTCGCTTGTCTCATCCCGAAGAAGCGCTTGCCCAAACAACACATTTTTCGGATTGTTGCCGCATCCGACAAACATCGCTAGTGACATCTTCTTGCCGTTAGTTTTGTGGGTAGTGTCAAAAGTGATGACGTCTCCAAAATCCACGTATTACGCACGCCGACTTGCATTGCTCCAAAAAATGATTCTTAGTACTTTCGTCTTTGGGTCAAAATCAACATCCCGGTAGAATGCTTCATTGTTTTGCTTACACTCCCTAAAAAGCTGGAATAACTTCTCAATGTCACCATCCTGTCCTCTCGCGTCCGCTCGCCTTTCCGCACCACAAGTGAATGAAAAAACATTTTAAGCATACAAAATAGGTTTTTTTGCAATCACAAACTACCCAGGCGTACAATCATATTCCAAATAACCAAATAGCTTTTCAACCACACAGACAAAGTCAGGTTTTCTTTCTTTTTTTGCAATCAAACATAACTACTGGTTGCAATCACGCATGCCAAATAGCTGCAATCACACACTGGTTCAGTTTTTCTTTTTTTGCAGGCACATAAATAAACCAGCAGTTTTTGCAATCACACACTACACAGGCTTGCAATCATATTTCCCAAAACAACCAAGTAACTTTTTGCATTTTTTACACTACCCCCAGGCTTGTAATCATATTCCAAATAACCAAGTAGCTTTGCAAGCACACAGACAAAGTCAGGTTCTTTTTTTGCAACACATATAACTCCTGGTTGCAATCACTCACGCAAATTAGTTGCAATTACACATTGTTTCAGTTTTCTTTTTCTTATTTTTGCGGTCACGAAATAAACCAAACAGATTTTGCAATGAGACACTTTAGTTTTTTGCAATCACTTACTACCCAGGCTTGCAATCATATTCCAAACAACCAAGTAGCTTTGCAAGCACACAGACAAATTCAGGTTTCTTTTTTTGCAACCGCACCTAATTCCTGGTTGCAATCACGCACGCCGAATAGTTGCAATCACACACTGGCTCAGTTTTTCTTTTTCTTTTTTTTTGCGATCACGAAATAAACCCAGCAGATTTTGCAATGACACACTTTAGTTTTTTGCAATCACTTACTACCCAGGCTTGCAATCATATTCCAAACAACCAAGTTTCCTTTTTCAACCACACAGACAAAGTCAGGTTTTTTTTTTTTTTGCAAACGCACATAATTCCTACTTGCAATCACTCACGCAAATTAGTTGCAATCACACACCGGCTCGGCTTATTCTTTTCCTTTTTTTTGCGATCACGAAATAAATCGGCAGTTTTTGCAATGACACACTTTAGTTTTTTGCAATTACTTACTACCCAGGCTTGCAATCATATTCCAAACAACCAAGTAGTCTTGCAAGCACACAGACAAAGTCAGGTTCTTTTTTTGCAACACACATAACTCCTGGTTGCAATCATGCACGCCAAATAGTTGCAATCACGCACTGGCTCAGTTATTCTTTTCTTTTTTTTTTTGCGATCACGAAATAAACCGGCAGATTTTGCAATGACACACTTTAGTTTTTTGCAATCACTTACTACCCAGGTTTGAAATCATATTCCAAACAACCAAGTTTCTTTTTTCAACCACACGGACAAAGTCGGGTTTCTTTTTTACGCAAACGCACATAATTCCTAGTTGCAATGACACACCGGCTCGGTTATTCTTTTCTTTTTTTTGCGGTCACGAGAAATAAACCAAGCAGATTTTGCAATGACACACTTTAGTTTTTTGCAATCACTTACTACCCCAGGTTTGCAATCATATTCCAAACAACCAAGTTTCTTTTTTCAACCACACGGACAAAGTCAAGTTTCTTTTTTTTTGCAAAGGCACATAATTCCTAGTTGCAATGACACACGGCTCGGTTATTCTTTTCCTTTTTTTGCGATCACGAGAAATAAACCGGCGAGTTTTTGCAATGACATACTTTAGTTTTTTGCAATTACTTACTACCCAGGCTTGCAATCATATTCCAAATAACCAAGTAGCTTTGTAAGCACACGGACAAAGTCGGGTTCTTTTTTTGCAACACACATAACTCCTGGTTGCAATCATGCACGCCAAATAGTTGCAATCACGCAACGGCTCGGTTATTCTTTTCTTTTTTTTTGTAGTCACGAAATAAACCAAGAGATTTTGCAATGACACACTTTAGTTTTTTGCAATCACTTACTACCCAGGCTTGCAATCATATTCCAAACAACCAAGTTTCTTTTTTCAACCACACGGACAAAGTCGGGTTTTCTTTCTTTTTTTGCAATCACACATAACTACCGGTTGCAATCACGCATGCCAAATAGCTGCAATCACACACCGATTCGAGTTTTTCTTTTTTTTGCGGGGCACATAAATAAACCAACGAGTTTTCGCAATCACACACTACACAGGCTTGCAATCATATTTCCCAAAACAACCAAGTAACTTTTTGCATTTTTTACACTACCCCCAGGCTTGTAATCATATTCCAAATAACCAAGTAGCTTTGCAAGCACACAGACAAAGTCAGGTTCTTTTTTTGCAACACATATAACTCCTGGTTGCAATCACTCACGCAAATTAGTTGCAATTACACATTGTTTCAGTTTTTTTTTGCAGTCACAGAAATAAACCAGCAGATTTTGCAATGAGACACTTTAGTTTTTTGCAATCACTTACTACCCAGGCTTGCAATCATATTCCAAACAACCAAGTAGCTTTGCAAGCACACAGACAAAGTCAGGTTTCTTTTTTTTGCAACCGCACCTAATTCCTGGTTGCAATCACACACGCCGAATAGTTGCAATCACACACTGGCTCAGTTTTTCTTTTTCTTTTTTTTTGCAGTCACAGAAATAAACCCAGCAGATTTTGCAATGACACACTTTAGTTTTTTGCAATCACTTACTACCCAGGCTTGCAATCATATTCCAAACAACCAAGTTTCCTTTTTCAACCACACAGACAAAGTCAAGTTTCTTTTTTTTGCAAACGCGCATAATTCCTAGTTGCAATCACTCACGCAAATTAGTTGCAATCACACACTGGCTCAGTTATTCTTTTCCTTTTTTTGCAGTCACAGAAATAAACCAGCAGTTTTTGCAATGACACACTTTAGTTTTTTGCAATTACTTACTACCCAGGCTTGCAATCATATTCCAAACAACCAAGTAGTCTTGCAAGCACACAGACAAAGTCAGGTTCCATTTTTGCAACACACATAACTCCTGGTTGCAATCATGCACGCCAAATAGTTGCAATCACGCACTAGCTTAGTTATTCTTTTCTTTTTTTTTGCAGTCACAGAAATAAACCAGCAGATTTTTGCAATGACACGCTTTAGTTTTTTGCAATCACTTACTACCCCAGGCTTCAAATCATATTCCAAACAACCAAGTTTCTTTTTTCAACCACACAGACAAAGTCGGGTTTCTTTTTTTCGCAAACGCACATAATTCCTAGTTGCAATGACACACTGGCTCAGTTATTCTTTTCTTTTTTTTGCAGTCACAGAAATAAACCAGCAGATTTTTGCAATGACACACTTTAGTTTTTTGCAATCACTTACTACCCCAGGTTTGCAATCATATTCCAAACAACCAAGTTTCTTTTTTCAACCACACAGACAAAGTCAGGTTTCTTT
Source organism: Cenchrus americanus (assembly GCA_947561735.1). Classification (NCBI taxonomy): domain Eukaryota; kingdom Viridiplantae; phylum Streptophyta; class Magnoliopsida; order Poales; family Poaceae; genus Cenchrus; species Cenchrus americanus. The sequence goes on from OX387243.1 coordinate 109,391,877, forward strand.
TTTTTTGCAAAGGCACATAATTCCTAGTTGCAATGACACCGGCTCGGTTATTCTTTTCCTTTTTTTGCGATCACAGAAATAAACCAAGCGAGTTTTTGCAATGACACACTTTAGTTTTTTGCAATTACTTACTACCCAGGCTTGCAATCATATTCCAAATAACCAAGTAGCTTTGTAAGCACACGGACAAAGTCGAGGTTCTTTTTTTGCAACACACATAACTCCTGGTTGCAATCATGCACGCCAAATAGTTGCAATCACGCACCGGCTCGGTTATTCTTTTCTTTTTTTTTGTAGTCACGAAATAAACCAGCAAATTTTGCAATGACACACTTTAGTTTTTTGCAATCACTTACTACCCAGGCTTGCAATCATATTCCAAGCAACCAAGTTTCTTTTTTCAACCACACAGACAAAGTCAGGTTTTCTTTCTTTTTTGCAATCACACATAACTACTGGTTGCAATCACGCATGCCAAATAGCTGCAATCACACACTGGTTCAGTTTTTCTTTTTTTGCAGGCACATAAATAAACCAGCAGTTTTTGCAATCACACACTACACAGGCTTGCAATCATATTTCCCAAAACAACCAAGTAACTTTTTGCATTTTTTACACTCGCCCCCGGGCTTGAAATCATATTCCAAATAACCAAGTAGCTTTGCAAGCACACGGACAAAGTCGGGTTCTTTTTTGCAACACATATAACTCCTGGTTGCAATCACCCACGCAAATTAGTTGCAATTACACATTGTTTCAGTTTTCTTTTTCTTATTTTTGCAGTCACAGAAATAAACCAGCAGATTTTGCAATGAGACACTTTAGTTTTTTGCAATCACTTACTACCCAGGCTTGCAATCATATTCCAAACAACCAAGTAGCTTTGCAAGCACACAGACAAAGTCAGGTTTCTTTTTTTTGCAACCGCACCTAATTCCTGGTTGCAATCACACACGCCGAATAGTTGGAATCACACACTGGCTCAGTTTTTCTTTTTCTTTTTTTTTTTTGCGATCACGAGAAATAAACCCGGCAGATTTTGCAATGACACACTTTAGTTTTTTGCAATCACTTACTACCCGGGCTTGCAATCATATTCCAAACAACCAAGTTTCTTTTTTCAACCACACGGACAAAGTCGGGTTTCTTTTTTTTTTGCAAACGCACATAATTCCTACTTGCAATCACTCACGCAAATTAGTTGCAATCACACACGGCTTAGTTATTCTTTTCCTTTTTTTTTGTAGTCACGAAATAAATCGGCAGTTTTTGCAATGACACACTTTAGTTTTTTGCAATTACTTACTACCCGGGCTTGCAATCATATTCCAAGCAACCAAGTAGCCTTGCAAGCACACAGACAAAGTCAGGTTCCATTTTTTGCAACACACATAACTCCTGGTTGCAATCATGCACGCCAAATAGTTGCAATCACGCACTAGCTTAGTTATTCTTTTCTTTTTTTTTGCAGTCACAGAAATAAACCAGCAGATTTTTGCAATGACACGCTTTAGTTTTTTGCAATCACTTACTACCCCAGGCTTCAAATCATATTCCAAACAACCAAGTTTCTTTTTTCAACCACACAGACAAAGTCAGGTTTCTTTTTTTTTGCAAACGCACATAATTCCTAGTTGCAATGACACACTGGCTCAGTTATTCTTTTCTTTTTTTTGCGGTCACGAAATAAACCAGCAGATTTTGCAATGACACACTTTAGTTTTTTGCAATCACTTACTACCCCAGGCTTGCAATCATATTCCAAACAACCAAGTTTCTTTTTTCAACCACACGGACAAAGTCAAGTTTCTTTTTTTTTTGCAAAGGCACATAATTCCTAGTTGCAATGACACAACGGCTCGGTTATTCTTTTCCTTTTTTTGCGGTCCACGAGAAATAAACCAGCAGTTTTTGCTATGACACACTTTAGTTTTTTGCAATTACTTACTACCCAGGCTTGCAATCATATTCCAAATAACCAAGTAGCTTTGTAAGCACATAGACAAAGTCAGGTTCTTTTTTGCAACACACATAACTCCTGGTTGCAATCATGCACGCCAAATAGTTGCAATCACGCACTGGCTCAGTTATTCTTTTCTTTTTTTTGCAGTCACAGAAATAAACCAGCAGATTTTGCAATGACACACTTTAGTTTTTTGCAATCACTTACTACCCATGCTTGCAATCATATTCCAAACAACCAAGTTTCTTTTTTCAACCACACAGACAAAGTCAGGTTTTCTTTCTTTTTTTGCAATCACACATAACTACTTGGTTGCAATCAGGCATGCCAAATAGCTGCAATCAAACACTGGTTCAATTTTTCTTTTTTTTGCAGGCACATAAATAAACCAGCAGTTTTCGCAATCACACACTACACAGGCTTGCAATCATATTTCTCAAAACAACCAAGTAACTTTTTGCATTTTTTACACTGCCCCCAGGCTTGCAATCATATTCCAAATAACCAAGTAGCTTTGCAAGCACACAGACAAAGTCAGGTTCTTTTTTTGCAACACATATAACTCCTGGTTGCAATCACCCACGCAAATTAGTTGCAATTACACATTGTTTCAGTTTTCTTTTTCTTATTTTTGCAGTCACAGAAATAAACCAGCAGATTTTGCAATGAGACACTTTAGTTTTTTGCAATCACTTACTACCCAGGCTTGCAATCATATTCTAAACAACCAAGTAGCTTTGCAAGCACACAGACAAAGTCAGTTTTCTTTTTTTTGCAACCGCACCTAATTCCTGGTTGCAATCACACACGCCGAATAGTTGCAATCACACACTGGCTCAGTTTTTCTTTTTCTTTTTTTTTGCAGACACAGAAATAAACCCAGCAGATTTTGCAATGACACACTTTAGTTTTTTTCAATCACTTACTACCCAGGCTTGCAATCATATTTCAAACAACCAAGTTTCTTTTTTCAACCACACAGACAAAGTCAGGTTTCTTTTTTTGCAAACGCACATAATTCCTACTTGCAATCACTCACGCAAATTAGTTGCAATCACACACCGGCTCGGTTATTCTTTTCCTTTTTTTTTGTAGTCACGAAATAAATCAGCAGATTTTGCAATGACACACTTTAGTTTTTTGCAATTACTTACTACCCAGGCTTGCAATCATATTCCAAACATCCAAGTAGCCTTGCAAGCACACAGACAAAGTCAGGTTCCATTTTTTGCAACACACATAACTCCTGGTTGCAATCATGCACGCCAAATAGTTGCAATCACGCACTGGCTCAGTTATTCTTTTCTTTTTTTTTTGCAGTCACAGAAATAAACCAGCAGATTTTTGCAATGACACACTTTAGTTTTTTGCAATCACTTACTACCCCAGGCTTGCAATCATATTCCAAACAACCAAGTTTCTTTTTTCAACCACACGGACAAAGTCGATTTCTTTTTTTTGCAAACGCACATAATTCCTAGTTGCAATGACACACGGCTCGGTTATTCTTTTCTTTTTTTTTTGCGATCACGAGAAATAAACCAGCAGATTTTGCAATGACACACTTTAGTTTTTTGCAATCACTTACTACCCCAGGCTTCAAATCATATTCCAAACAACCAAGTTTCTTTTTTCAACCACACAGACAAAGTCAGGTTTCTTTTTTTTTGCAAACGCACATAATTCCTAGTTGCAATGACACACTGGCTCAGTTATTCTTTTCCTTTTTTTGCGATCACGAGAAATAAACCAGCAGTTTTTGCAATGACACACTTTAGTTTTTTGCAATTACTTACTACCCGGGCTTGCAATCATATTCCAAATAACCAAGTAGCTTTGTAAGCACACGGACAAAGTCGGGTTCTTTTTTTTGCAACACACATAACTCATGGTTGCAATCATGCACGGCAAATAGTTGCAATCACGCACTGGCTCAGTTATTCTTTTCTTTTTTTTGCAGTCACAGAAATAAACCAGCAGATTTTGCAATGACACACTTTAGTTTTTTGCAATCACTTACTACCCAGGCTTGCAATAATATTCAAAACAACCAAGTTTCTTTTTTCAACCACACAGACAAAGTCAGGTTTTTTTTTGCAAACGCACATAACTCATGGTTGCAATCACTTACGCAAATTAGTTGCAATCACACACTGGCTCAGTTATTCTTTTCCTTTTTTTGCAGTCACAGAAATAACTAGCAGTTTTTGCAATGACACACTTTAGTTTTCTGCAATCACTTAATACCCAGGCTTGCAATCATATTCCAAATAACCAAGTAGCTTTGCAAGCACACAGACAAAGTCAGGTTCTTTTTTTGCAACACATATAACTCCTGGTTGCAATCACCCACGCAAATTAGTTGCAATTACACATTGTTTCAGTTTTCTTTTTCTTATTTTTGCAGTCACAGAAATAAACCAGCAGATTTTGCAATGAGACACTTTAGTTTTTTGCAATCACTTACTACCCAGGCTTGCAATCATATTCCAAACAACCAAGTTTCTTTTTTCAACCACACAGACAAAGTCAGGTTACTTTTTTTTTGCAAACGCACATAATTCCTAGTTGCAATCACTCACGCAAATTAGTTGCAATCACACATTGGTTCGGTTTTATTTTTTTTTGCGGTTATCGAAATAAACCAAGAGATTTTGCAATGAGACACTTTAGTTTCTTGCAATCACACACTACCCGGGCTTGCAATTATAGTCCGGACATATGACTTACATGTTTTGGATGTCCTTCTCTCGTGAATGGCCGGTTTTGACGTCCTTCATACAATTCGACATCACATTCATCGCAGCCTGGTTTGGCACGCCACTCCTTGACATGATTGCAAACAAGTCATCCATAGCGGTTTCCCTCTCGCTTATGAGCATGCATATATCTAACCATCCCTGGTCGATGGCTGAAGTTTATGGTTGTGTGCTTCTCCGATTCCGTCGAAGTACCGATTTTGCGTTTTTTGTCCTCCTTAACTTTAGCATATCTTTGGGCAACCAATTCTCATCGATCTTTTATCGGTTTGTGGTTCATCATTTTCCTTGCTCGGCTTCATAAAACCTTGACGGTTGCAAACCCAGTGTTTAGTCTCTTTACTAGTCCTCATGGTTCTCACACTGAATCCAGCCATTTTTGCATAATCAAGGTAAAATTGGTGTCTTGCTTCTATTGAATCAAACTCCTGCCGCGCTCTTGGGACAAACACATCAAGCATGTGTTGCATCCGTGTGGAGAAAATAACCAACCATAAGTTTTTTTGGCCTTTTTTGTTTTTGCAATGCACATGGGAATAATGTTGCAACCAGACAGCATTACACGTTGCAAACAAGCGCAACATAATAAATGCGAGATTAGCACACACGACAGACTACGACCCCTTTTTTGTTTTTGCAATGCACATGGGAATAATGTTGCAACCAGACAGCATTACACGTTGCAAACAAGCGCAACAAAAATAATTGCAGATTAGCACACACAGCAGACTACGACCCCCTTTTTTGTTTTTGCAATGCACATGGGAATCATTTTGCAACCAGACAGCATTACACGTTGCAAACAAGCGCAACATAATAAATGCGGATTAGCACACACAACAGACTACTACCCCCCCTTTTTTGTTTTTTTGTAACGCACATGAGAATCATGTTGCAACCAGAGGTCACCCTACGTTGCAAACAAGCGCGACAATTTGTTCCAGCGGCAATCTACTAGAGGGCACCCTACTTTTTTTTTGCAATCGCACGCGAGATCTCTGATTGCAACCGAACCACCAAAACTTTCGCAACCACCAAAACTTTCGCAAACATCACACACAAAACACTGACAATGAAACCTCAAATCGTCCCGGATCTTTGGGTTTTGCAACCAGAAGTTTGCAAACCAACAGCAAACTAAATAGCAGAAACGAGGTTTGACGTTTCCGTGTTTGATTTTTTTCCGTTACCGGGATGAGCAACTCCGACGGATCAGGCGTGATCATTGAGCCAGGTGGAATCGACGGCGGAGGCGTCAGCAACGTCGCGTGATGCAAGGGATCACCCGATCCGCAGCCCCGCGCCCCCGCCGTGGGCGTTACCGACGTAGGAGGTGCCGTCGGAGCAGATGCAATCGGCGGCGGTGCCGACGATATCGGCCGAGACCCAATCGTCGTAACAACCGCCATCTCGCCTCGGGACCACGCGCCGCCCCGTCTGTGGTGATCCCAGGCGCGGAAGCGACGGTGGAGCCATTGGTTTAGGCGAGGAGCGGCTCGGCGATCCGAGGCGTGGAGGTGGTTTTGATTGGGTGGGGGGGGGGGGGGGGGGGGGGGGGTGGGAGACCCGATGGCGATTTTATGGGGGGGGGGGGGGCATTGTCGGAGGTGAGATATCGCGCTCGGTGGGGTCTCCCTGGTTGGACCCGGTCGGGCGGGGGGAGGGGTGGGAAGGTTGGGCTCGGTGGTTGGGGTACGTGCATTGGCGAACTAAAATGCACCCGGGTGCATTTTAGTGTCGTAATATATATATATATATAGGGTATTTATATGCTATACCCCGGGTATGAAATAATATTCAATACCCGAGACTCTTCCCGCACTCACGTCCCGCACTCCGTCCGTCCGGTTTTCTCTCGCTCGGGCCACACCCCCGCACAACCGTCCGGTTTTTACGATTTTTTCTTCCCCGGTCCTCTCTCACATCCCGCATGGTGGATCCCGGAAATCCATGTCCATTTTCCCCGAGCCACCCCGTTCCTCCGCCGCCGCCACCGCCGCCGCACACGCCCCCGTCCATCCGCTAATCGCCGCTACCTAGTGCCTCATCCGCCGCCGCCGCGACCCCGTCGCCGCCGCCCACGTCGCCTCCTCCCCGGAACCTCGCCCGCCCGCGACCTTGTCTCCTCGTCGCCGCCCCCGGACCTACGGTCACCCGACGAATAAGACTCCGCAAGTGGATCCATCACGACGACGGTCGCCCGGAGGTTGTTTCACATTGCCGGATCCGGCCTCTTCATTGCATCGGCTCTTCCCTGCTCGACCCGAGCACCCGCACCTCTAGGTGGCGGCACAATGGCGATTGGTTGACGGCGGGGCGTCGTGGCGGCGCCACGACTGCGGTGGCGTCCGGAATTCCCTAGATCCTAGGCGACCGCATCACTCCTCGCGCACGGCGATGCTCCATCAGCTGGTCCGATCTGGCGAGGGCAGGTCCGTGCTACGATCTCCTTTCCTTTATTCCTCTCTCGTTGTAGCTCGATCTTACATTGACCAAGAATCCAAGATTTTCCAAGTAGCTGCCCGTATCTACCGCTCCGAATTAATCGGTTCCTTTGGTTTGCCCCTCCGTCCTCGATTTCTAGTAGCCAAAGGTCAACTTCCTTTAATTAAATCCGCATACAATAGTGCGAACAGCTCATGGATCTCCTAACATTTGTTTCCCGATGAATTCGGTTGCGTGGCACTCCTCAACGTCGCAAATCGCCCCTATTCTACCGAAATTTCATTTGACATGATATGGCCTCAAGGCGGTACACATACCTCTCTAATATCTTTGCAAAGCACAACCTTGCCGAAATAAGACATAATTCCCGATCAATATGGTCAAGTAACTTTTGATATTTGAAATACATTGTACTATGTTTTATGTAAATCCCATGTTCTAGGTACATCCGGCAATGGCAACTGCGAGCATGGGATTGCAAGCTTGACATACCCAAAACATATATTGTGCATGTTTCACTCCTTCTCATATTGTTTTTACCGATTATATTCGTTGATTTTTTCTTGACTATCATTTTCAATTGACAACTTAATATAAGAGATCAAGTACGGTACCTCTGTTTGAGTTCGGATCTTACTAGTGGAACAAAAATTGTTTATGTATTTTTATTAATCATTTCCATTAATGTTCGGTACCATATTGTTTTACGGCCTTTTGTTTGTGATTACTTGCTTCTAATAAAATTCTCTTTTGATTGTAGGAATGCTAGTAGGATATAGTTAAATGTTAACCAATAAAAGATCGCGGGTCGATATGGCTATTTGTTAATGGTGATGTTGTTTCTTTTCGATTATGCTATACGGTAGTGAAGCTGGAATATTCCCTCGGTATTTGAGATTAATATGGTGCGTGGTGCTGATGATAATTCACTTATCCGGTGGGTTACGGGGAGGTGATATCCATGCAACGGTTCACGTATTTTTAGGATAGACAATCATTTGATGCAATAATAAAAAAGTAGGCTAGTAGAGGCAGAGAGAAAAGCCCCTCTTTTCTCAATTTCATTCGATCCCCGCAAAATGAAAATGGCATCTAGATGGCATTGCTCAAACTCCTTTTGATGTGCTTTCATATAATTCGTGTGATGGGCGTACTTTCTCGGTTGGTGGCACTTGCTCAAACTACTTTTGATGTGTGTTCACATAATTCGAGTGATGGGCGTACCGCTCCGTTGGTGTTCTCAATTTATTAGCGGTCTCAATCTTAGTCACGGCTAGGTGCGATGCGGTTCGGCTTTGTTCCGTTTCCCAAAATTATTGACATGAGGATTACAAAGTACTTTTTCTAAGTCTATTAGCAAGTACTAATTTCCATGTGTGTGCATATTGACCGTCTGCGTCGAGTATGTTCGACGAGCATGACCATGTTGATTGCTTAATTAGAAGGTCTTTCAACCACAATATGCATGACCATGAGCATAACTCGGTAGCCTACAAATGGTATATTTCATGATACAAGATTTTTTACAATTAATTATTGATTTACTACCCTTTCAAAATCCTTGTAACGATCGGCTTGAATATAAGATACATCATTACGGCTAGAGGCGCAATATTTTGGTTTCTGGGTTCTGCCGGTAGATGGGCATAAACTACTGACAATCAGATTTTGTTTGATGCATATAACTCCCTACACATCATTCGCATACCATTTATATCTACCTCATATTTATTCAAAGTGAATGTCATGCTAGCAAATGCCGTCGTCAATCACTTACACTAATAGAATAAATATTAGTTCCATCCACGTCTAATTTCCTGGTTCGTGCATATTGGGGTGGAGACCACGCCTCACATCAATGTCTTGTTGTTAAGTAAGTTATCCATCTTTTACATCCATTATACCAAAATTTTTATTCAACATGCCATGGCATGATGGTGCAAAACTTTGTTGAACCATTTTTTCTTGGCATTAATTTTCACCCCGTTCGCCTGGCTTATCGGCCACCGGCCCAAAGCAATACTTTTCTCTCGGAACAAACCGGCCACCAACAACTAGCCAACAAGTACTTTTCTCTCACAACAAATCAGCACCGGCCATCGCCGCCCACCAAACGAACGGGTTGTTTGTTTGTTGATTACCAAGTTTTGATTGTAAATTCCATGGTTCGGTGGAACCTATATTCATGTTGGAGGGATTACGCAGTAGATTGCCTTTCACATGTAGTTCTACATTTACCGAACTTGAAGCATGTGCATGATCGATTATGATCCGAAACCTTGATGTGGTTGATTTTATTATTGTTTAGTTCAACCGAAACCGATTAGGATTTATTACTAGGGCCACAAGTATCTTAGAAAATAATAATGGCTCACCACATTTGAAGTTCGGGACTTAACGCTAGAGTAGACATTCAAGAGCATTTTTTCTTATATTGTTTGTATACGGGGACTGATTCATACTAGATAGTAGATTAAAGTTTTTTGAGAGAGTTCGACCATTTCCGTGTATATATGTCTTTGCATCTTAGCTACGACCTTTTCTGTGGAGTCCTTTCCATGGCAATAATGTTTTCATGAACAAAGCAATTCTTATGTAATGTGAAGTTGTGAACTCCAAGACCCTTCTCATTGCACATTTATGGCTGATTTTCACGACCGAGAATGTCAAACAAAAAAACTTGACTTGATAACCGGAAACCACACTTTGGTAAGAGTGCATTTTTTGGCCTTCATTTTACATACGGTACAATGGTTACACCGGTGTTGACCACTCACTTTCTTCATTTAAAATCTTGAAAATAGATCAAGTTCCCCGGCTCAACTTTAATCATCAAGGGGTAAAAGTTGGCGTGTACAAAAAATACTCTATACTTTTAAAACAAGTTTGGTCGGTCATATCACAAGTGTGGGGTATGTAGAGTGCCCTTAAAGCTCAAGTCATGTCCGTTGGCATGTGTGTCACAATATTTTGCCGTGTTTGTAATTTGTAAGATAATAATGTTTTATACATTGATGTGTCATTTTTTAATTACTACTACCAAAGAACGAGATGGAACATTTGTCACAAAAAGTCACTTTTTCTATATTCGAAGTAGTGTATTGACCACTACTCAAATAAAATGTAGGATACAAAATCATTGTGCTCAACTAGCACTAGATGACGTAGCACTGTTGATATAAGAACTAAAAATATACAGTAGTCGAATATCCTAAACACTGAAATTTTGGTTGACGCAACAATACGTGAATGCTTATGCTGTACTGTATTTGAGGAAAAGAAACAATTAAATGGACCTCAGGTGACAAACTACTTCCGACTAAAATTGTAAACAATCTCAATAATGATATACGATAGCGGTGGAGTTAAAAAATGAAAACCGGACATTCATGTTCCATGCACCTGCAGAGTGCAAGCAACGATGCACCGGTGGACCCTACAAAGACTCGTCCACATGTGCGAATAAAATAACAAGTGGTGCGCTCGGTGGAACTCGTACCACACACGACACACACGTCCGCACGCGCCCGGAAAAAAAAGCTGCGAGGAGTAGTATTTGTGAAATCGTCGAACCGCACCGCACGAGCGCCGGAAAAACCGAAGGCCGGACCGCGGGAGGAGGGCCGCGCGCGTGGTGGCGGGGGGGTGTGCGCGCTCGGATATGAAATATTATTCCATACCCGGGGTATGGAATAGCGCCGGCATATATATATATATATATATAATGACACAATACAACGCAGACGCTCATAACACGCACGCACACTCACCCCTACGAAAACACGTACGCAAACCCTACCCCTACCCCTATGAGCACCTCTGAAGGACTGAGCACCGACAGATCTGGAGATTCCCGAAGTCACCAATGGTGTCTCGTCGTCGACGGGAACATCGCTTACCACTTAACGCATAACGCCGGTAAATCCTGGAAAATCTAGGAAAAGGTGCGAGCACCAGGATTTGAACCCTGGTGGGTAGCGTCACACTGGATCGTTCTACCACTGGACTGCAAGCCCAATCGCATCCTATTTATTATATACCTTCCGCAAGATTTTCACTTAACAAAATATAGCCCACCCAGTGGCCCATTTAAAAGCCCAACCATCTCAACAAAATCAACCCTAGCATCAGCCACCACCCTGTCTTCCTCCCGAGCCGCCGCTGTGCGCCATGGCTGGCCTCTCCGCGCCGTCACCCACCTCCCCGTTGCCACCCGCCGGGCCCCACGTGGCCACTCGGGGCGCGGGAGCTCGAGCGGGTCGCCCCCCATAGCCTCTCGGCAGCCTGAGGCCGTGCCAGAGCCCCCTCCCGGACGATGTTCGCCGACGTACCACTAGGGATGGCAATGGGTCGGGTCGGGTGCGGGTGGAGCAAAACCCACCCATTATTGCACTCACCACATTTACCTACACCCACCCATTACCACACCCATGGGTGAAATTTCACACCGCACCCGCACCCGCTGGGCACCCGCTGGGTGTCGGGAACCCACTTGGTCCATCACAGTATATGATGGATATGAATATGATGACATTATATATTGCTATAGAATACAATCATGGAAGTCACAAATAGATGGTTCTAGCAAGCCAAATTTTCAACTTATAGTCACATCACGTCACATAAATGTTCATAGTTCCAGCAAGAAAGTAAATTAGTCACCATACTCAATACATCACATAAGCACAAAATAGAATAAACACTTAAACTTAGCCTTAAGATTGAAAACAACAAATATAGATTACAACATCAATAATCATAAATATATTAAATTGGTTTATTACTTATAAAAATATGAATTATTATTTGGTCACCCACGGGTTAAAATTTACACCCGTACCCACACCCACTTAATACGGGTCGGGTCAGGTGAAATTTTGCACCCGCGCCCGCACCCCATTGGGTGTGAAACCCATGGGCACCCGCACCCATGGGTCGGACTACCATCCCTACGCACCACCGCCGCGGCCCTGTGGCTGGCCGCAAGCGACAGCTCGCTGACCGGCCAGTGCGCCGCCGGCTTGGAGAATGAAGAAGCAAAATTTTGAATTTTTTCAACATTTCTAAAAATGTTGCAACATTTTGAAAATTGTTTATGAAACCAACATTTTTAAAAAATGTCGGAACTCCAAAAATGTTGCCCAACGTTAAAAAATGTTGCAACTATTTGAAAAGTATTGATGAAAAAACATTGACGAAACCAACATATCTGAAAAATGTTCAAACATTTTGTAATACATAGTCATGGGGTGGGCTTGTGAGAAAATAAAAAACATACATTTAGTAGATGAGCTTTGGTGCGCTGGAAGTTCATACCCTTATCCACCTTCCGATAGTTATATAGTAGCCCCTTGAAGCCTCCGACCGAAGGTTCCATGACCCAAAGCTTCTTGGCAATAGAAATCCCACAATTCATCTGAAGGTGATCCACCACAAAAGAGTGAAAACTAAGCCTGTGGAATTAAGACCGCCTCACAAATTTCAATAAGAGAAGGAAAATCGAATTCGGTTTAGAAAACCTTTGAACCTGACTTCACCGGCGAGGAGAATTTTTTAAACCAGTTCCATAAATTTGCTCCGGAATCGAACCCGGATCTCCTAGTTGTGACCATACCTCAACCCCCTCTAACCAAGTAGGCTAGAGGACCTTTGTTCCACCACAGAAGAGTGCACGACTCCAAAAGAGGAGTGGGTGCAAAGTGAGGACTGTGGCGAAGTTACCATGACACCCATGTATATTTTGGAATATAGTTGTTGAGTTTTTTTATGAAAGAGTAATAGGATGTAACGGTGGCTCACCTTCTAATAAAAATTAAGTTTTGTATAATTGGAAAAACAAGCTAATAAAATTATATTATTATTAGAGCTCTTTTACGGCGCACCACACCATCTGACGGTGGTATAAGGTATAAGTCATTTTTAGAAATAGGTAAATTTGTAATTATAAAAACATGTTATTTTGGGTATTGTGCTTCATGAATGTTGTTTTTCCCATGCACAACATTTTCACTTTTCCAATGAGATAATTTTTCCAAGAGTACTCCTATACAACCTATAACATCAATGCACACCACATATAACCCAAGTGCATGTTTTAGTGGTATATAATTAATCTCAATCGTCGGATTTTTCATGATAGTTAGGTTCGTTAAGTTTACAGTAGGAGGCCGTTTTGCATCAACAGGTGCCTCCGACACCAGCCAGGCCATTGGATACTTGTGTAGCAGCAGTCAATTGATCATTCACACTTTTGTATGTTCAAAGTTTGCACTAAAAATTTTGAACATTTAAAATACACTATAATTTACTAAATTTTAACATTTATCTATGTTCAAAGTATGCACTAAAATTTTAGAATAATAAAATTTCTCTAAATTTCAACATTTATCCTAGCCATAAGCGGTGATGAGGAGAGTGGAGAGGTGAGTGAAAGCTTGACTGCAGTCTGCAAGAAGCACTCGCGAGCCATCACGGCAGCGCCGGCCATTTTCTTCGGATGGTGCAGCATCGCTACAGAAAATTCTCTCAAATCGTCATCAACCTGGATGACTTGACTCAGTACACTGAACCAAACATAGCTCTTCATTCAGGATCGTCACGTTGACGTATCATTTGATACACCAAAAATGTCTACATGTTTAACTTGGCGCAAACAACCAAAAACATTCTTAAGCGTTAGTCGTAACTTAGGATAAGAGTTTGGACTACTGAACACTCTCGGTACTTGCATGACAGTGGCATCTCTAAGAACTTGTCTGTTGGGGAATTGGGTAAAAACCTTTCACCCTCGAAACAGTCGGAGTTGCCGAATTCATGAAAATATTCGTGAGTATACCTGAAGAAGGGAAATTCTAAATTCGTAACAAGAAGGTGTTCATGAAAGACATCCTGTCGAATTCTGCGCGAGTCACTAGTCTTCGAATATTTCATGAAGTAATTTCCGAACTTGGCTTTGGTTCGCAATTCTGTTGTTTGTTTCAGGATAATTGGAATCTGGTGAAATTCCGAAGTCATGGATCCGCGAACTTCGGAAAGCCTCAATTCGGGAGTCTTGATGAGTGATGATCTTTGTGAATGAAACTTCGGAGGTTTGATGAAGCCAAGTCAAAGACGTCATCTCAAAAAGTCCGGATTTTAGGTGTGAACTAGTGGTTGGTTTGTAAATGTATGAAATTAGCCCCGCAAATCACAGGATGTAAAAGATTTTCATGTACATGTTCACATTAGGAATATTATCTAGATTCGAGGGTAGTCTCGGAATGTAAAAGTCCCTTCGTCTCCTTATAAAAGAGGGCACGACGGAATATTCTCTAGATTCACAACTTTTGAGGCGAGTACATGCTTTCTGAGATTCTTTGTCCCCTTCTCTTTCGTGACTTACATGTGCTTGTTCTGAAATCTTATGTTCGGGGACTCCATCCGATTTTTGTACCCCCAACATTGACACCCACCGTGGTTTTAGCCGAAAAACTACTCACGATGCCTCCACAAAAAAAGTCCAAGAAGAACACACCCACTGAGGCTGACCAAGAAGATCATCACATCACAGAGGACAATGGAAACTCTCTCACTGTAGAACCTTCGTAGACTTCAGACCTGGAGAGGAAAGCAAAACTTGAAGCTCTCCAAAAAGCACGAGCTTAGAAAACAACACACACTTGGAAGCATTTGCTGAGGAAGAAGATGATGAGGCTATTGACAGAGAATTGGAGAGAGTAAAACAAAAAGTACAGCAACTTCAGAAAGAGAAGGACAAATTCGCGAATCAGCTGGAAGCAAAAAGAAAGGTTTCGGAAAAGCTAGAGAAACTTAACCAAGCAAAAGACCAAATCAAAAAAATACAAAGAGAAATTGAAGAAATAAAAGAACAAGAAAACAATTCACTGTGGAATGACTCACCACATCAGAACTCCGGCCAAAACAGAAGAACCCTGAAAGAAAAATTTTTCATGGGTAACAAAATCTCTCAGTTCGTGGATCCAGACTAACCACTCTCAATAGGGTTGCAAATTGCACCATTGCCACCAAAGTTCAAGCCACTCTCTCTTAATAGCTTCGGAAACTCTAGACAATTCCTTATGAGATATGAATCAGCTGTTAATTCAGCAGGAGGAGATGATGTCGCACTGGCTAAATCCTTCATCATTGCGTGTGAAGGCTGAGATCTCAATTGGTACTCTCTGCTACAACCACACTCAGTCTGCAGCTGGGTCGATCTCAAGACAAAGTTCATTCAAGCATTCCAGATATTTCATGAAACAACAGCTCAGTCATCAGATCTGTACAACTGCAAGCAGAAGGATAGAGAGCCACTGCGGAACTTTGTAAGAAGGTTCATGCAGCAGAGATCCATGATCCCCGAAGCAGATGATAAGACAATAATACAGGCGCTGATCAAGGGTCTGACTCCAGGACCGACAGCCTCACATCTAACTCGAAAAAACCTAAAAGCATTGATGAAATTTTTCATGTACTAGAAGAATGCATCATGTCTGACAAAGATCATCGCAGAAGAGTCGCCGAATGAAGTGAATTAAGGCAAGGCAACAGAGGAACAACGTGGAGGCCTCACTTTCAAAACCCATGAAACATCAATAATGTGGAAAACCCTCAATTAAATCAGGACAATAGACCAAGCACAATAGGAGGTCTTGCATCTAGGGGAAGAGGAAGGGGAAGAGGACCCCCGAAAATTCAGAATCATGATCCAAAGGACCCATACTTCTATTGCCAATATCATGGAAGAGGCCACAACACCGAAGCGTGCCCAGAGACGAAAAAGAACATAGCTAGAATCCAGCAAGAAAAAACCATGATGAACATTGCCTCCACAATGTCGAACCAATTTCGTCCAAGCTTCTGGCAACCACAGTTCATGAGTCTCAACCAAATCCAGTCACAGTGCAACAGTTCCAGCAACCACAACCATCTTGGCAACCTTCTCAGCAGTTCTATCCTAGTCTCAGGCAATTCAATCAATTCAACAACCACAGCCAATTCAAGAAATATTGCCACCACCGCCCGACAATTCGTCAAGGCCAGAATCGAGTACAAGAACTCACAATCTGAAAGCTTTGCCTTCTTTCGGAACTATCATGCCCATCACAGGTGTGACAGAACCGCTCAAATTAATTCCATATTATTGCCTAAACCACTCCACTTGGCCATTAAGCAATAATATAGAAGTAACTTGTCGTCACTGCCGGGTCAAACCCGGCAAATCACTTACATCACAGGATCGACAATTGTACATCAAAACTCACACGAAGGCGAGTCCAAAGATAAACAAGTCACAATTTATTACAATACATCCTTCAAAGGTTCATTATTACAAACCAAGTCTTTTGCATAAAGGTAAATGGTTCAGAGTTTGAAACAAAGGTAGACACCTCGTCAGGGTGCTGGTCGCAGAAGGAGTTGAGCACTCCCAAGGCGGCCACCTCCAGCGTCTCCATCAGCTGGAGGCTCACGATGTCCGTGCTCAGGTCGGCCCACTCCAGGTGGTCCGGGTGGAGTGGCACGGTCACACGAACGCGGCAGCGGGAAAGCCTAGCTGCGTGGTCTCCATCGCCTCGCAGGTCGGAGGCGTAGGGTACCCTGCCGAGCGAAGGTCGTCCCACAAAATGCGGGCAAACCCCTCAAGGTGCAGCCCGTCGGTACAGACTGAACCGTCAGGACGAACCTCCCAGAAAAGCCGTCCATCCATTTGCATCACAAAACTCCCACTGGTTAGTGTGAGTTAAAAGATGACAAATTCTGTACAGTGCATAAAAATGCATGTAACTCAAAAACCTTTAAGCAAAAAATTCCCAAATTTCACCAGATTCTTGCTGAGATACTTAGACACAAGTTTGGTATTCAAAAGTTGAGCTAAAAACAAAAGGAAAATGCTCAAACAGTTCAATGTTCAGATTGCTGTCACCCAGAAATTCCAGCCAACAGCACTGCACTAAACAGAGCATAACTCATAATTCCCTTACACAAAATTTTTGAATTTTGTACAGCAGAACCACTACAAAATTTAGAGCAACTTTTGTATCTACCATTTTTCCAGGAAACTAGATCTTGGGGGCCGAAAAATTTCAGAACTGCTCCAAAAAGACAACTAGATTACGCCTTAGGAAAAAGATCCTAACTTGAGTTTGGTTGATCCAAATTTTATGAAATTTTTACACCATACCCCTATAAGATTTTGAACCTTTTTCTTATAGAAGATTTCTGGAGAAAACTTGTTGTATTGATCGGAAAAATGTTTTCAGACCAGCAGCTTGATCACATGACACTAGATAGACCTTAGGTGCTTCTTGACATAATTTGATAAAGACTTGACTTCAAGTTTCAAAGTTTAAGGTTGCTGTTCAGTTATGATTTTTAACATGATGCATGCACAACCTATGCATCCTCACAAACAATTCCTTGTCAACAAAAAGTTAGCGCCGGTGGCATGGCATATACTCTCTCCCTATAACAGCTAGTTGAAAGCTACTTAGATTTTTACCGTATCTAACGAATTGTGGTTAGTGTACCTACAGAAAATCACAGAACATCCCGAACCTTTCACGCCAGCACTCACGAAAGCGTCCACATACATTACCGTTCACTATAGAAACGACATCCATGCATAAATCCGCTGCATGGACAACGTCCTATTTAAGACTCTGACGCGACGTGAGTTCCCATTGGATAAGCCTCACTCATCCCTCACGGACTTTCCCGTGGTACCATCACGTATGGCAAAACGTGACGAGACGCAGACGCGACGTGGCACCCATTGGAATAGGTCCCACTAGTCCCTCACAGGACTTCCCTGTGGTACCACCACGTATGGCAAAACGTGATGAACTAGTATGGTTGTGCAAGAAGGTAAGTCTTGATAGAGAGTAATGTGCTAGAAGTTAGTCTAGATAAACCATAATTATCTAGCCACCAGAAAAACCCAACAACCTCTAGGGCCTCTCGGACAAACAACCCTTAGCCCCCCTAACGTATTTTGGAAAACACACCTCAATCTTGTAAGTTTTATTCTAAACAGGTTATTAAGGGTGAATTAAGACCTCTGGTGTACAAGTGAAGCTCTGATGCCAGCTGTGACAGAATCGCTCAAATTAATTCCATATTATTGCCTAAACCACTCCACTTGGCCATTAAGCAATAATATAGAAGTAACTTGTCGTCTCTCTTAGGCCGGTCAAACCCGGTAAATCACTTACATCACATGATCGACAATTGTACATCAAAACTCACACGAAGGCGAGTCCACAGATAAACAAGTCACAATTTATTACAATACATCCTTCAAAGGTTCATTATTACAAACCAAGTCTTTTGCGTAAAGGTAAATGGTTCAGAGTTTGAAACACAGTGGAAATAAAGTACTAAACGACATAAGTTACATCGCACAAGGCCATCTGTGATGCCACTAAGCACTGTCATCCTCCCACTCGTACTCCCAACCGGGTGGGAGAGAATCAGGCCACAAAAAGCCATCATCACACACATCATTACATGAAAAACATCAACAACAAGGCTGAGTATAATAATACTTAGCAAGACTTAACCGTCGGGTGATTGGAAAATCATCAACTCTCTAGACATCCAAGGCTTTAAGGCTAGTGGGTTGTTTTGTGGAAAAGCGACAAAGAATATGTCCTTACTTTCAAATTTTTGCTCCAAATTCTATTCATTTAACCATTACTAGATTAGCCAACTAATTCAAGCATGAGTTGTACAATACTATGACAACCCGCCTAGGAAAATACCGTACTATCACCTAATAACCCATCCACTTGGGTCATTAAGCAACAGTAAAGTATCATCCTGTCGTTAGTTGCCGGGTTAACGCCTGGTAAATCACTTGGAATTTCGAACAGAGGATCGACATATGCATTACAACTCACGCGAAGGCGAGTCCAGAGTACAACATGAGTTAAATCCAATTTATTACAAACCATTGTTCTAGGCAGGAAGTAAAGGTTCAGAGTTTGAAAACAGCAGAAATAAAATAAACTAGCGCAACGGTGTTGACGGTGTATTTTGGTACACCTAGCATGTTCATTACACTTTGGTTTGGATTTGATTATGGAACTAACCCGCCACTAGTCACACTAATCATATAACAAGTTCATCTATGTGCATGCATTTGGAAGTGTTGTGTTTATGTAGGAAAACATGGACATAAAGGACGGATTCGCAACAAGTTCAAAGGAGCATTTATGGAGTCTTGTTCGTGTTCATGAGCTTGATGAAATCACTTCCAATGGTGGCAAGGACCGAAGTGCTACGAGGAACACCCCCGGGGATTGAAGCGTAAAAGACCGAACTTCATGCGAAGAGAACCTCCATCTTGGACGTGATGATAACATCATCAAAATCATGCAAGTGGAGGGGGCAAAGTGCATAATCTCATGAGGACCCACGGGAGCAAAGGGGCGACCGAACCGGGCCGAGGTGGGCCCAGCCGGCCTAGCCCACTTCGGTGGCCGGTTCGGTCCTGTTTTCCTTGCACCCGAAGGATCTTGAACCCTAAAAGCCTAGGCGCCGCCATTCGACAGAAGGGGAGAGCCATTCGCACCAGGAGGCCATCCACAAGCTAGAGAGAGAGGAGGGAGATCTCTGGAGGGAGATCAACCACCTCGAAGGAAGCATCCTCTCGTGGAGAAGAAGGAAGACACCGTCGGAAGGGAAACCATGATCAACGGTGCCATGATCAGCACCTTGATGGGGTAATCTCCTTGTTCGTCCATGGGTTGTAATTGATCGTAAGATGTAATCATACTTTGTCGGATTATCTATCCATCATCTTGTGTTGAATATACTTTAATGCTTAAGGTTTGCAACCTAGCCGTAAAGGGAGTAGGGCCCCCAATGCTTCCTTGGATCCATTCAATACGCCGTGTCCATCATAGGTCTAGTCATGAATACCTTCGCATAGTGACAGTACGAGAGGAGGGAAAGGCGAAACCATGGTCACAACCCTGATAGATTAGATTGGTTTAATGTCTTTAATTGATTGCATGATCGTAGACCCATGGGCGAGTGTCTCCTACCTTGATCGTTTATCGTTCTCTCTAGTGTAATTTAGTTGTTTTCTAGTTTAATAATAGTTAGGGTTTTAGTACCTAGTGCGTAGAAGTAGATTGAACGCTTGTAATCCCCTTGCTCCGCGGATTGACAAGAACCTTGGGAATCCCGTGGTGAAAAAGGTGTGGGGTCCGTACGCTTGCGGATCGTAGAGGGATACGTCTTTTATCCGTTAACAAACCCCTTTTTCTGGCGCCGTTGCTGGGGAGCAAGCTAGTTTACATCGTTTGATTTGCATTTAACTTGGTTTTATATTTTAGTTTATCTTTTATTTGCTATATCTAACATATATTATCTAGAAAAACACTTGTTTTGTTTTTGTTTTTGTTTTTATCTTATTGTCTAGATGGCATTCGTTAATCAACCCGTGGAAGAACCGGAGAAATCATTAAGGGATTACACTAGCCCTCGATGTGAAGACATAAAAGTACAAGAGTCGGATTCGAAGCTCGAAGCGACCAAGTATGAGATTAAATCCAAGATCATCGAGATGGTGGCGGCAAACCCGTTTGAAGGGATGGTTACGGAGAACCCATATAGACACATAAGGGATTTCACGACGATATGCAACACGGTGCATCAAGAAGGAGTCCCTGATGAATGGTTCAAATGGAATCTCTTTCCCTACTCACTTGCCGGCAATGCAAAGACATGGTACTCGTTTGCGTCCTTTGAAGTTGAAGGCAATTGGAACAAGTTGATAAAGAAGTTTTGCGAGAAGTTCTTTCCAATTAGCAAGGTTCAACATCTGAGGAGGCAAGTGATCAACTTCATGCAAGGAGAAGAGGAAGGGATAGACCAAGCCTGGGATAGGTTTAATGGGTTGATTGAACAAGGACCGAAACTCGGCTTCACCGGTGACGTACTCTTGCATACATTTTTCTTTTCCCTAACCCCTAGTTGCATGCAACACGTCGAAATGTGTGCAGGTGGGGATCTCATGGAGAAAACACTCACGGAAGCCGCCCAACTTCTACAAAAAATTAGTAAAGCGAGTTGTCATGCGAAGAGATTGGGAAACAAGACTTGCAGAAGAGTCGGAATATAATTCGAGGAAGAAGAAGTGTGCTGAATTTTCTAAGGAGGCAACCCCGGAAGTCACAAAAGAGGAGCCAATCACGGAAAAGCTTGAACAAGAACACATCAAGTCAAGAGCTACCCCGAGCGTTGACTTCGCCGTACCAAATGAGACGAACAAGAGAAGCATGTCAAGCGCGAAGCCACTAAGGGAGTTCGAACCAATGGATTGGGTTCCTATCGATTACGGAGAAGTATTTGACAAGAGAAGACCGTTCCCTAATCAAAAGGGAATGGGGAGTGCATTGGAAGTGGATTTCCCACTGGAGAAGGAAGCGGAAAATCCATACGACCTTGAAACCACCGGTGAGATTTTTCAAAAGCTCTTTGGAGATGACATAGTGGATCCAGAACACATAGCCGAGGTGAAGAGAATCATGGGGATCAAGCCCGAAGCATCACCATACGCTCGCCTCGCCGAAATCTACGCGATAGGATCCGAAGAAGAAGAGAAGATGACACCACACTTGAGTTGCGAGATCAACGGAGTTCAATGCAAAGCGTTATGCGACATCGGAGCACAAGTAAGTGTCCTATCTTCTAAAATTTACGATAAAGTTCAAGACTACAACCTAGGCTTAGCTCCAACATCAACAAAATTAATTATGAGTGATGGTAGAACTATTAAACCTCTAGGTATTGCTTGCAACATGAAAGTAAAATTCTCTAGAAATTATATATCAACCGACTTCTTTGTTATTGATGCTTACCATAGTAATCATGATCACATAATACTAGGTAGGCCCTTTATTAAGTTGGTTGATGCCGTGTTAGATGCCGGAGAAGGCAAAGTAACGATGAACCTTAATGGAACAAAGTACACATATAACTTTCTTCGTGCTTCTAAACACCTTACACCCTTTCCCCCCGAAGATGAAGAAGTAGAGGAGATAGATAGCCTTTGTGTCGGGGACAGCCCTAGGGGTCCCCTTAAACAACGGGGAAATCCTCACTTAAAACCCGCAACGAAACCAAAACACAGCTTGCCTAACCATGCAGGGAACAGCCCCCACGCTGCGGGGACTCCGACGGCCCATCAAGGCGGCCCTCTTAAGGATCCCCTCGAACGGGCTCCGCCTCGCTCGAGGATGCGCGCTCCCCTCGGGCGGGCTCCGCCCCGTTCGAGGGGGTAGCACTTCCCTCGAGCGGGCTCCGCCTCGCTCGAGGGCTCGCTCCCCCCTCGAGCGGGTTCCGCCTCGCTCGAGGGTACGCCCCGCCCTCGGCGGGGGTCCGCCACGCTCGAGGGTGCCCCTCACGCGTGCGCCGGCCCCCGTACACGGGCATTTAATGCCCCGGCGCCGGCAAAACGGCGCCATCATGCGCCGGGGGCTCGCCCCCGGTGCCGCCGCACCAACTCCCCGGGGAGGAGCCCATCCCCATCACTCGTGGGGACGGACCGTGCGGCGCGGCCGTGTCGGTCCCGTGACACCGTGCGCCTGCTCCAGTACGGCTAACGCGCCGAGCCCTCGAAGGGGGGCCGGACGCACCCTCGATTCACTTTCTTGTGACCCTACGGGATTAGGTGGAGGCGCTAGGCCGGTGGAGCACCATCCCTGCCACTGTAACAGCGTGGCCGCCATCCCCGCGCGTGCAGGCGCACGCCGGCGGCGTAGCAACAACTCCGGCACTGTGAAGCGCGTTGGGAAGGGACGCCGTTCTACCTACTCCTGTACTCCGTACGGGCCAATGTCGACACCTCCCTCGAGCCTATCAGAGGACTTCGCCACCATCCGCCGCCCTTCTACCCTCGAACCGCCCTGTTCGGGTACAATGTAGGCCATGATAGCCGGATCGCCGCGAAGATCGTCCGGACGGCCGCCCACTCTACAGCATAGCACGTCGCACTTCCCCACGTAGCTAGATAGCGCGGCGCGCATGTAATTCGCCTCCCCCTTGATCTATAAAAGGGGGGCGAACCCCCCGGCCCGCGGGGGACGACGGATGAACGAGCATACACGCGAGACGGAAGCACACAACACACCACGTACTCATTCTCCAATTCTCCCACAATATCTTCAGCCACTCCACTAGGGACTTGGGAGCCACGCTTCCTCTCCCGCCTTGCTTGTAGCAGCCCCCACTACGAGGCACCCCCGGTCGAGCAATATAGTGCCTTGAGCACACCACTCGCTGGACGTACGGCCCCCTCGGCGGGAACCGGGATAAATCCCGTGTCTCTTATTGCTTAGCATCGACCATTGAGGGATAGACCTCGGCGCTTTCTCTCGGTTAGTGTCGGGACCATATTCCGCACCAAGCCGGTTGGCGCCCACCGTGGGGCACGCGAGCGCCTAAGGTCATTCGTCAACTCCCTCCATGGTGATCCGCACCGAGTACCGTGGTACACGCTCTCGCATGGGTAGCTCGGACCCCCTCCCGGCCGGGTTCGAAATTCGCTTCGGGGGACCCGAACTTTCGGGCCACGGGGAAAGGCTATCTCATGCGCCTCACCAACCGTGAGGAGCCGCGCGCGGCGCCGGGGCCGGGTCGGCCTTGGCCCCCGCCGCACACACCACCACGCGCGCGGGCGCCGCGGGCACGGATGCCGCGGGCCCGTCGATGCCACGACGCCACCGTCGCTTTGGGCGGCGTTCGCGTCGGCGCGGTCCGAGCGGCGGCGGGCGAGCGCGCCGCCGCCCGCGCGGTGCGCCCGCCATCACGACCGCCACCGCCCCCGGCGGGACGGCGCACGGTCTCGGGACCGCGCATCCCCATTGGGCCGCGTGGCGCTACGTCGGCCTACAACGCCAACGTCAACACCACGATGCGCAGGGTCCCGCCTGGCCGTCACGTCTTCGTCGCCAGGGACCCCGGCGCCTCAGCAGGGGACGAGTCGTCCCTGGGTTCCATCGACGCGTTGCCACCCGCCAACCGCCATGGATACGCGGAGTGGGACTTCTCGGCGCACGGACCCCGGTCATGTTCCGGCGTTTTCTCGACGCTACGGACTGCGGTTCCGTTGCTCCGACGACTCCGGCACGGGAGTTACGATCCCGCGCGGGAGTGCTGCGCCGTCATTACCAACGACCCGGCCAATGCGCGGGTGCGGTGGGCGCCGAGAGCGGGGAAGTCACGCCCGCCCCGAGGGGATCGCCACGCGCCGGCCGCGGGGCCAAGCACTCCGCCGGGGCCGACGCGCGACGCGGCTAGCCCGAGCCCGCGAGCTCGAGGCCAAGGCGGCGGAGGAATACCGACCCGGTGCGGGCCGCTCCGCGCCTCAATGGCGGGGGGAAGCCCCCGCGCGCGGTGAACGCGCACGGGGAGCCGGGCCGACAGTCCGCGACCGCATCAACACCGTCCCCAACGTCGACAACGCGGACGCGCCCCCGCGGGCGAGCCAAAAGCTCATCGCCGCCGTGACGCCGCGGGCCATGCCGCACCCTCGACCCCCCGAGGGCTCGAGACATACACCGCGAGGTGCAAACTCTCATTGAGCAAGCGGCGCCGTCCGGCGGGCCGAGAGCTCGCCCTCACGCATCCGCCGACGGGGGGGATGCGCGGACGACGAAGCGCGCGCCGGGAGGCGAACCCTCGGTGCACGCGGGGGGGACCGGCGGGGCGACCCGCCGACCAAGGACGCACGCCGGCCAAGGAGCGGCTCCTTGACGCACGCAGGCGGCGGATGGCGACGCCCGCAACGTCATCAATGCCGGGCGCACCCACCGGGCGGACGCACGAGCGGCAAGGGGCTACCACCCTCGACGGGGGTGGACGCTACGACAGCGGCGAAGACCGCTCCCCGACGCCGGAGCCCCCAGGCACCCGTGTGTTCAGCCGGGAGATCCGCGCGGCAGCGTTCCCCCAACGCTTCCGCCAACCCTCGACCATCGTCAAATACAACGGGGAGACGGACCCCCGTGTGTGGCTCAACGACTACCGCTTGGCTTGCCAGCTGGGCGGGGCCACCAGCGACGAGGTCATCATCCGCAACTTGCCCCCGCATCTTGGCGACGCGGCCGGACATGGCTCGAGCACTTGCCCGCCGGCCCGGATCCACAACCGGGACGATGCGGTCCGCACATTCGTGGGCAACTTCCGGGGCACATACGTGCGCCCGGAAATTCATGGGACCCGCGCGCTCCGCGCGCGCGGGCCCCGCGAGTCGGCCGCGGGACTTCATACGGCGCTTCTCCAAGCGCCGCATGGAGCTCCCCGGCGTGGCGCGTCCGAGATCGTGCACGCCTTCCTCGAGGGCACCACGTGCCGGGATTTCGTTCGAGAGCCGGGACGCAGCCCGCCCGCGGACTCCAACGAGCCGTTCGACATCGCCACCGGCTTCGCCTCGGAGAAGAGGCG
This sequence comes from Cenchrus americanus, assembly GCA_947561735.1. Taxonomy (NCBI): domain Eukaryota; kingdom Viridiplantae; phylum Streptophyta; class Magnoliopsida; order Poales; family Poaceae; genus Cenchrus; species Cenchrus americanus. The sequence continues at coordinate 109,417,497 of OX387243.1, forward strand.
CGTGGGGGCGATCTTCGACGGCAAGAAGGGCAAGCGCTCGAGAGGACGCGCCGCGCGAGGGCGAGCAAGTCCAAGGAGCCCCACCGCAACGACAAGCGGGGCAAGAAGGGGGAAGAAGCCGCGCCGCGAGGCGCGCGAGCGGGGGCGCGACGGCGGCAACGCCGAGGCCCTTGCCGTTGACCCGGCTCGACGGGGCTCTCGACCGGCCCCTCGAGGCCGGGGGTGTTCGACGACATGCTTTCGAAAAAGCCATGTCCTTACCATAAGACCCCGAGAAACCACACCCTTGAGCAATGCGATATGCTCAAGAAGTTCTATGGCCGAGCCGCCGCGAAGGAGGCAGAGGCCAAGAAAGACGGAGGCGATGGCGACGCGGGCGGCTTCCCCCGCCGTTGAAAATGTGTTCCTCATCTTTGGGGGGCCGACAATCGACATGTCGACACGCCAGCGCAAGAAGGAGCGGCACGAGGTCCTCGCCGCGGAGAGGGCACCTCCGTCCTTCCTCAATTGGTCGGAGGACGCCATCACTTTCAGCCGGGAAGACCACCCAAACCGCGTCCCCAACCGGGCCAAGCACCGCCGGTGGTCGACCCCATCATCGGGTACGCCCGGTTCTCGAAGGTACTCATGGACGGAGGCGGCGGCCTCAACATCCTCTACGCGCGGACTTTGCGCCCGATGGGGATCGGGCCGGATCGGTGCGGGCCGGCACGAAGCCGTTCCACCGCATCACGCCGCAAGCGGGGTCCAACCCCTCGGGCGGATCGACGCCGCGGCTTGGTTTGGCACCCCAAAGAATTTCCGCAAGGAAACCCTCACCTTCGAGGTGGTGGGGTTCAAGGGGGCCTACCACGCTATACTTGGGCGACCTGTTACGCCAAATTCATGGCGGTCCCCAATTATACCTACCTGAAGATGAAGATGCCGGGACCAAACGGTGTCATCACCGTCGGCTCGTCGATCGAGCACGCATTCGGCTGCGACGTCGAGTGCGTAGAACACGCGGAGGCACTAGCGCCGGGATGAAGCGCCGGTGAACACGCCGGAGAAGATGGTCAATGAAGACCTCAACTCCGCCGCCAAGCACGCGGCACCTTCGAGGGCCGCGGAGCGAACTAAGGGGGTCCCCTCGACCCTTCGACTCCCGAGGGCAAGGCGTTGAGGGTCAGCTCCACCCTCGACCCCAAATAGGAAGTGGTGCTCGTCGACTTCCTCCGCGCCAACGCCGACATCTTCACGTGGAGCCCCTCGGACATGCCAGGCATCCCGAGGGAAGTCGCCGAGCACTCCCTTGACATCCTGCCAAACGCCCGCGCCGTGCGGCAACGCGGCTCCGCCGCTTCGACGAGGAGCGGCGACGGGCAATCGGAGCGGAGGCTGCGGAAGCTTCTCGAGGCCGGATTCATCAAGGAGGTGTTCCACCCAACGTGGCTAGCAAACCCCGTGCTTGTAAAGAAAAATAATGGGAAGTGGCGGATGTGTATAGACTACACCGAGTCTTAATAAAGCATGTCCTAAAGTTCCTTTTCCTTTGCCATGCATTGATCGGATCGTTGATTCAACAGTGGGTGCGAATTGCTCGCTTCCTTGATGCCTATTCCGGGTACCACCAAATAAAGATGAAAGAGTCCGACCAGCTCGCGACCTCGTTCATCACACCGTTCGGGACGTTCTGCTACGTCACGATGTCGTTTGGCCTCAGAAACGCGGGTGCAACATACCAGCGTTGCATGCAGCACGTTTTTGGGGATCACATCGGGTGGACAGTCGAAGCATACGTGGACGACATCGTCGTAAAGACCAGGAAGGCGGACGACTGGTTGGCGACCTTGGCGTCGCGTTCAGCGCCTACGGGCCAATGGGGTCAAATTAAACCCCGAAAAGTGTGTCTTTGGAGTGCCGCGAGGCATGCTCCCGGGATACATTGTCTCCCGACGGGGAATCGAGGCCAACCTCGAAAAGGTTGCGGCCCTCGAACGGATGGGTCCGATCCGGGACCTCAAAGGGGTACGAAGGTATTGGGGTGCCTCGCCGCCTTGAGCCGCTTCATCTCACGGCTCGGCGAGAAGGGCTTACCCCTCTACCGAGTCGGCGGCGAGCGCATCCACACGCTCCATCGCTACCTCGTCCTCGACGCCCTCGGGAACGATGTAGCCCCCTCCGCCGGTGCCTCGAAGTTAACCTCGTAGTGGGACCGCACCACTCCGAGGGCCTTCGGACGCCCGGATGCGGCGCCGCCCGACGCATCCGCTCGGTGACATGGCCGCCAAGGGCACGCGGGCGGCGGCCGGGAGCCGCCGCCCGTGCCTCGCCCTCCTCCACGGCGCGGCGGGGTCTCGAGGGCCGCGCCGCGCGCTCCCCGCGGCTCTGCTCGGAGGAGTTGTAGGAAGCCTGCAGCGCCTCGGCCCGCTCAGCCGCGTGCTCCAGGGCGGTGCGCAAGCCTGGAATCGCCAAGACAAGAAAGAAATCAGAAAGGGGGATGCGAGCCCTCTAACAGAAAAACCAACAAGGCAAAAGTCAAACAGTGGCTCACCTTCGACTTGTTTCCTCTCCATCTCGAGAGCACGGCGCTCGGCCTCGACTGCCAGCTCGAGGCGCTTGACGGCCTCGCTCAGCTCCTGGAGGGCTATCTCCTGGTTTGCGCTCGCAATGCCGAGCACAATGAGCTCGCCCCTCGGCCTTGGAGAGCTTGTCGTCCCGCTCCGCCAAGGACCCCCGCCGCCGCCTCGCGAGCGACGCGCTCTCGTTCCGGGCGCCGTCCGGCGTTGACGAGGGCGGCCTCGCTCCTGCCGGAGCCGCCCCTCGGCCCCTTGGTGGGCGGTGCTCTCTTGCGAGAGCCGCTCTTCGCCGGCGACGAGGGCCGCGGCCTTGGCGTCGAGGGCGGCCTTCAAGTCGTCGGCCTCCTTGGCCCGCCGGCTCCAACCCGCGCGCCCACTCCTCGGCTGGCGGCCGCGCCGCGCCCCCTCAAGCGACGAGCGAAGCTCCCGGTTCTCGCCGCGGACGTTAGCCACCTCCGCCTCCCAATTGGTGGCCAATGTCCGCATCTTCTCCAAGTCCGAGCGTGCCCGCCACGGCGCCTCGTCACGATCAATGAGGGCCGCGCGGACCCGCTCGAGGTTCGAGCGGCGCGCCGAGTCCCGCCTCGAGCTCTCGGGGAGTTCGTCGCGCCGAGCCATGGCCCGCACGCCGGCCCGCCCTATCCGGGGATCGGAGGGCGTCGGCAAAGCGCGTCGAAAGTGCCGCACCGCTCCCGGAGCCGGGTGGACCTCGGCGTTCACCGGTCGAAGGCGTCGTACTTGTCGTGGGCACGGCGCTCGAGCTCCCGGCACCCACACACCAAAATCCGTAAGCGCTACGACACGAAGCGCGCACACGAAGATGAGAAGAAGAAGAAAATGAGCGACGACGCCCTACCCGGAAGACGCGCCATGCGGGGCCGCCATGGACCCGCAACGCCTCGTTCGGGGCGCGCGGTTGAGCGTGGCGCCGTGGCTTCGAAGCTCGCCCCCGCAGCTCCCCGCTCTCCCCGGCGTCGCAAACGCCGGGGGATCGTCAATGTCCCCCTCCACCGGGCGGGGTGGCCGGCGCGGGAGGACGAGGCCTCGGCACCGTGCCCTCGGCCCCCCGCCACCGTGTACCCCTCGTGCCGCCTCACGAGGGCCCCCCTCCGGGGCTCGGGGGAACGTGTGGGGAAGCTAGCCCACCGGTCCCACCCGGCGGCGGGGAGTCGTCATCCAGACCTCCACCACCTCCGCCCGGGAACCGACGGCGGGCACCGGCTCTTGCGCGGCCTCCACCGGCGCCTCCACTTGCGCCTCCGTGGCCGCGGGCGCCGACGCGGCGCCACGGCCACCACCTCTCGGCCGCGCCTCGCGACCACGGGCACCGCCGCAGTTGCACCCGCTCCGCCTCCTCCGCGCCGGCGCCACGGGCCGCACCTCCACGACGCGGCCCCGCGCGGCCGCGCCTCCGCCGCGGCCGCCACCGCAACCTCGCGCCCCCACAACGGCCGACGCGGTCGCTCCTCGGGGACCGCCGGCCGCGCCACCGGCGGACCGATCCGTTGGCCGAGGCCTCGGGGCCCCGCCCACACCCTCGCGAGCTCTCGCCCGCCGCCGCCGTGCTTGCCCCCGTCCGTGACGCCCTCGACGAGCGCCGCCGGTGGGGATGGACGCGTCCGTCCTCGCGCACCTTGGCCGGTGCGAGGGGGAGGCACGCTTGGCACCACCCCCCGTGCGGCCCGCAAACGGAGGGTTAGGACGCCCGATTATCGAAAATCAAACCAAAGCGAGAAGATCGAACCTCTTACCTCGAGGAGGAAAAGGCACGCTTCCTTTTCCTTGAAGCCTCGGCGGATGAGGGCCGGCGCGGCCGACGCGCCCGCCGCCACGCCTCCCGACGGCGCCGCCGCGCGCGCAGCGCCGCCCCGCGCGCACGGGCGCGCTCGCCACGCGCGCCCCCGAGGTGCGCGGCGGCGCCCGGCCGCGCGCGCCGCCGCCCGATGTCGATTGCCGGCGACGGGCGCCGTTGCGCCCGCCCCGGGCGATGCCGCCCTCGGCCGACGGAGCCGGCTCCGCGACGGGGGCGACGGCTCCCACCTATCCGAGGGACCTCCCCCCCTCGGCCTCTTCCTCTTCGTCATCCCCCCGAGGACGAGTGCTCCTCGGTCCCCGGGGAGAAGAGCCCCGGCTCTTCGCGCGCGCCGGACTCCGCGTTCCGCCGCTCACGGCGCTCGTTGCGCCGCCCGCGCGCGCGCTCCCTCCTACGCGCCGCCCGCACCTCGCTCCCGCCGCCGCGCCGCCCGACCAAGCGCGCGGGAGTCGGGGGGGTGGGCGGAACGGACTTGGAGGCGATAAAGCTCACCACTGCATGCGGGGAACACCAAGGACGCGTCAAGAGGCGAAGCAACACCAAGAACTAAAACAAAAACGAGAATCACACTCACCAATGGGCCGGTGGGGGAGCATCTCGAGGTCCCACGGGGTCTAGTCCGGACGCATCGCATCCGGGTGTCGACGGCGTTCCGCGCCGGATGAGCGCATACGCCCGCCCGAGGGGGTCGGGAGCATCCGCGACCTCGCCGAGTCGACGGGGTTGGCCGCCTCCGTCATCTCGAAGATGCAGAGCGGCCTCTCCATCGAGGCACGATCCGCCGGTGATGGAGGAAGGCGAGGACGCCCAACGCGTTCGGCCTTTGCGCCGCCGAGCTCTTCGGGGCAGCCGGAGACCGAGTCCTCGCCGCCTCCGACGCCGGGCCGTGGACACCCCCGTAGCCCCAAGAGCCGGGATTCTCCTTGAACACCCGACCGGTGTAGGGGGGGGAGGCCGGGCTCGGCGTTGCGCAAGTAGAACCATCCCCGCTCCCGGCCCGGTGTTGTTCGTCGTCATGGTGTAGGGGATGTAGTTGTCCTTGAATTGCCCCCGCGAGGCAAGCGACATCCCGCCGGCGCGCACCGCGCGGCGGGTCCTCGCTCCGTCGTGGGCTGCGTGAAGAGCTCCGCGCGGAAGAGGTGTACCCGCAGCTCCCCGTTGACCGGGATCCCCCCGGTACCCCTCGCGGACGCCCACGAACGTGGCCGCTCGCGAGATCGCGTTGGGCGCGAAGTTGTGCGGCTCCACGCCGTAGTAGTAGCACGGTGCCCGCATGAAGCGGCTCGCCGGCGCGTTGAAGCCCCCGCTCGTGGAAGCGGACGAAGCCGACCACGTAGCCCTCCGGCGGGTTGGGCGCGCGGTCCGCCGCCGGCGGCACTATCCACTCCGCGGGCGGCCATCTTCGTTCGCCGACGGTGGCCGGGCGACGACCGGCTCGCCAAGGGCCAGTCGGGTCACCGTCGACCGCTCCCGGTGCATATGGGTCAAGGATCGTGAGGGGCGGAAGCGGTGCCATGAGAAGGAAGCAAAGGAACGCGAAAGCGGAGGACAAGAAACGGAAGAGAGGCTCTAATGGCGACACCGCACGGTGGCAAAGGCGAGACGAAGATGAAGGCGCGAGGGGGGCCGAAATGGCGGATCGCGAAGGTAAAAAACCGCCATCTCCCCTTCCCCTCGGATTTATAAGCCGTGGGCGAGCTCTCGGAGCGGATGTCCCGCACGCATTAACCGCGAGAGAATCTTCTCTCCACGCCGACGAACGGGCCCCACCACGACCGCGGCGGCCACATCACCGCGGACGGGCCATCATCGCGGCAAAGACTAGCGAGGGACCGAGGCAAGCGGTCACATCCGCCCGCCACGCCGCCCACTACGCGCGCGCGGCGCGCAACGCCTAAAAGGCGCGCCGCGTTGCGAGCCGCAGCCCTCGACCGTAAGGCATTTAATGACCCGCTCCCTTGCGAAGCAAGGAGAACCCTCGAGCGGGGCGAACCCCCGGCTCGAGACGGAAATAGCCCTCGAAGGGACATCGGCGTGAGAGGGCCGCCGGGGCCTCGCTTGAAGTAAAGCGAGAACCACGGGCACCCATGCCACGCAAAACCCTCGAGCGGCGCGAGCCCTCGGCTCGAAACGACGACGGCCCTTGAAGGGACATCGGCGTGAGAAGGTCGCCGGGGCCCGCTTGAAGTAAAGCGGGCACCACGGGCACCCATGCCACGCAAAACCCTCGAGCGGCGCGAGCCCCCGGCTCGAGACGATATCGCCTCTCTAAAAAAGGGGCATGTGCGTGAGAAGGTCGCCCGGCGCCCGCTTGAAGTAAAGCGGCGCCACGAGCACCCATGCCACTCGTGCCGCCAACCGGCGCTTCGAGGGCCGGCTCGCCCGGCACCCCTCGATGGCCGCAAATGCAAAAGACGGGGCCGCCCGGACGCGCGCCCCGCACGGCCCTGCGATCGAGGTTCGAAGCCCGACCCTCGACGGGTTCGAACGGGCGCCTCGCATCGCGAGTCGGGGACGACGAGGGCACACGCATTCGAGCCGTTCCTCGAGCCCATCGGCTCGAGGGTGCCCCACATGTCGTGTTCGAGAGCCGGCCGAGGGCGGCTAGCCGGGGATCCCACCGAGGGAGAGCTTCCGCGCCCTCGGTCCCTATCGAACGGGACCGAGCCCCACCTAGCAAACCCACGCAAGCGCTTCCATGGACGTGTCTCCGGACCACGCAGCCCTACCCTTATCGAACGGGGCATGGGCGTCCACTCGAATCACCCACTAGCGGCTCAAAGAGGAATCCGCAATTCGCGACCCGCTCGATGGGGGTTGCGGAAACCTCACCCTCCGTCCCGCGGAGGGACGGCGAGGGCGCGTTAAAAAACAAGTCGTAAAGCTCTACCCGATCGCCTCGAACGGGCCCAGGCTCGGGGGCTTAACGCACGGCTACACCTCCTTGGCCCGCACCCGCCGGGAGACGGCGCCGGCAGCCGCTTGCGTCACCGAAGCCGGCTGAAACACTACCGATGCCGGTTGAGACATGTGCCACGCCCTCTGACCGGTTCTCGCGGTTAACCCCTGCAGAGCACCCACACTCCGCGGGGCTTCGGGAGGCTAGACCGCGCGGGCCCGCCGACGCGGCCCCACGGAAAGCGTTCGCAAAACAAGGAGGGAAGAACGTCCTATCGGTAGATTCCGGCATCCGCGGGAGCCTCAATGGCAAACCCGCGGATGCTCGGGGCCACCGTCGGGGACAGCCCCTAGGGGTCCCCTTAAACAACGGGGAAATCCTCACTTAAAACCCGCAACGAAACCAAAACACGCCTTGCCTAACCATGCGGGGAACGGCCCCACGCCGCGGGGACTCGACGGCCCATCAAGGCGGCCCTCTTAAGGATCCCCTCGAACGGTGCTCCGCCTCGCTCGAGGATGCGCGCTCCCCTTGGGCGGGCTCCGCCCCGTTCGAGGGGTAGCACTTCCCTCGAGCGGGCTCCGCCTCGCTCGAGGGCTCGCTCCCCCCTCGAGCGGGTTCCGCCTCGCTCGAGGGTACGCCCCGCCCTCGGCGGGGTCCGCCACGCTCGAGGGTGCCCCTCACGCGTGCGCCGGCCCCCGTACATGGGCATTTAATGCCCCGGCGCCGTAGGGACGGCGCCATCATGCGCCGGGGCTCGCCCCCGGTGCCGCCGCACCAACTCCCCGGGGAGGAGCCCATCCCCATCACCGTGGGGAGGGACGTGCGCGCGCGCGCGGCCGGTGTCGGTCCCGTGACATCGTGCGCCGCTCCAAGACGGCTAACGCGCCGAGCCCTCGAAGGGGGGCCGGATGCACCCTCGATTCACTTTCTTGTGACCCTACAGGGTTAGGTGGAGGCGCTAGGCCGGTGGAACACCATCCCTGCCACTGTAACAGCGTGGCCGCCATCCCCGCGCGTGCAGGCGCACGCCGGACGCTGTAGCAATAACTCCAGCACTGTGAAGCGCGTTGGGAAGGGACGCCGTTCTACCTACTCCTGTACTCCGTACGGGCCAACGTCAGCACCTCCCTCGAGCCTACCAGAGGACTTCGCCACCATCCGCCACCCTTCTACCCTCGAACCGCCACTGTTCGGGTACAAGGTAGGCCATGATAGCCGAGATCGCCGCGAAGATCGTCCGGACGGCCGCCCACTCTATAGCATAGCACGTCGCACTTCCCCACGTAGCTAGATAGCACGGCGCGCATGTATTCGCCTCCCCCTTAATTTATAAAAGGGGGGGCGAACCCCCCGGCCCGCGGGGACGACGGACGAACAGGCATACACGCGACGTAAGCACACGACACACCACGTACTCATTCTCCAATTCTCCCACAATATCTTGACCACTCTACTAGGGACTTGGGAGCCACGCTTCTGTCCCGCCTTGCTTGTAGCAGCCCCACTACGAGCACCCGGTCTTGCCGAGCAATATAGTGCCTTGAGCACACCACCGCCGGGACGTACGGCCCCCTCGGCGGAACCGGGATAAATCCCGTGTCTCTTATTGCTTAGCATCGACCATTGAGGGATAGACCTCCGCTTTCTCTTGGTTAGTGTCGGGACCATATTCCGCACCGACACTTTGTTTTGTTGAAACCCTTAGAGACCCGCTGCAAAGAGCGATGGAAAATCAAATTAGTGATCAACAAGATGAAGAACTAGAGGAAGCAACAAAAGAATTAGAGCCACATGATGGAAGTGTGGAGGAAGGAAAATTCGAAGACATAGGAGAAATTAAACCCGAGGAGCCACAAGCACCCGAGGTAGACCTTAAACCTTTGCCCAAAGGATTAAAGTATGAATTTTTGGGCCCAGACAAGACTTATCCAGTCATTGTGAGCGACGAGTTGAGTCCCGAAGAAAATGAGGCGTTGCTGATTTTATTGAAAAAACATAGGAAGGTGATTGAATATTCGATTAACGATCTCAAAGGTATTAGCCCAGCCTTTTGCACTCATCGTATACCAATGGAAGACCAATGTAAGCCCATAGTGAACCACCAGAGGAGGCTAACTCATGCCATGCGAGAGGTAGTAAAGAAAGAGGTCATCAAGTTACTTGATGCCAGAATCATCTACCCGGTTCCGCATAGCGAATGGGTGAGCCCGGTACATTGTGTACCAAAGAAAGGAGGTTTGACCATGGTGAAGAATGAGAAGAACGAATTGATACCGCAAAGAACCGTGACCGGGTGGCGGATGTCTATTGATTATCGTAAGCTTAACAAAGCGACGACGGAAGATCACTTCCCCCTACCGTTCATCGACAAGATGCTCGAGAGATTAGCAAACCACACTTATTTTTGCTTTCTCGATGGGTACTCGGGGTTAATGCAAATTCCCATTCACCCGGAAGATCAACACAAGACAACGTTTACGTGCCCTTACGGAATGTTTGCATATATAAGGATGCCCTTCGGCCTATGCAATGCTCCGGCCTCTTTTCAACATTGCATGATGGCCGTATTTTCGGAATTCATCAAAGAAATTGTCGAGGTGTTCATGGATGATTTTTCCGTTTATGGGAAGACATTCATGGATTGCTTGGCAAACTTGGAAAAGGTCCTCATGAGGTGTGCGGAGGTAGACTTGATATTAAATTGGGAAAAGTGCCACTTCATGGTTAAGCAAGGCATAGTGCTCGGACATGTTATATCCGAGAGAGAAATTGAAGTGGACAAGGCTAAGGTAGAGACGGTTGAGCATCTCCCACCTCCTACGGATGTTAAGTCCTTAAGGAGCTTTCTAGGCCATGCCAAATTCTATAGAAGATTTATTAAGGACTTCTCAAAGATCACTAAGCCTTTAACGCATCTTCTTCAAAAGGATGTGGCTTTCGACTTTGATGAGAAGTGCCTAGCGGACCTTGAAAAGTGTGTTGGTGAGTGCTCCCATCATCCAACCTCCCGATTGGAGCCAACCTTTCGAGATCATGTGTGACGCAAGTGACTACGCCGTAGGCGCGGTTTTGGGTCAAAGGAAGGAAGGCCGAGTTCACGCCGTTTACTATGCTAGCAAAACTCTTAGTGAGGCACAATTAAATTATGCCACTACGGAAAAAGAGTTGCTAGCGGTGGTTTTCGCTTTCGAAAAATTCAGATCTTACATCGTGAACTCGAAGCTCATTGTTTACACCGATCACGCAGCCATCAAGTATCTCTTGGCTAAGAAGGAAACTAAACCATGCTTGATTCGTTGGATCCTTCTTCTCCAAGAGTTTGATGTTGAAATTCGTGACAAAAAGGGGGTGGAAAATGTTGTGGCCGATCATTTGTCTAGGATGAATTGTGGACGATGATAAAGAGCCCATCGAAGATAAGATGAGAGATGATCACCTCTATAGAGTGCTTGATAAGGATACTTGGATGATCGATATCATTCGAGCGATTCGGAAGATGCCTCTCGATCATCTAGACAAAAACTCTCAAAAGAAGATAATCTCCGAAAGTAGGAAATACTTTTGGGATGCACCATACCTCTTCAAACTTGGCAATGATGGAGTGATGAGAAGATGTGTGCCAAGATAAGAGAGGGTAGAAATTCTAAGGAAGTGCCACTCGGCGGAGTACGGTGGGCACTATAGCCATTTTCGAACCCAAGCAAAAGTATGGTCGAGCGGATTCTTTTGGCCGGAGATGCATGAAGATACTAACGGATATGTTGCGTCATGCCCCGAATGCCAAAGAACCGAAAACATCTCTCAAAGAAATTCTATGCCTTTGAAATACAACCTACAAATCGACATATTCGATGTATGGGGTATAGACTTCATGGGGCCTTTTAAAAACTCATTTGGATTTGAGTATATCCTAGTCATGGTTGATTATGTGTCCAAGTGGGTAGAAGCTATACCATGTCGCAAAGCTTCCACGGAGGAGTCCATTACTATGATCAAGAATGTGATTTTCCCCATTTCGGTACACCGAGAATCTTAATAAGTGATGGAGGAACTCACTTCACCGGGAAGAATTACAAAAAGTGCTCGTCCAAGTTGGGAATTGAGCATAGGGTTTCTACGGCCTATCACCCACAAACCAACGGACAAGCGGAGACGTCAAATAGGCAATTAAAAAGCATCCTCAACAAAACCATAGAGAAGGGAGGCAAAGATTGGTCAAAGAAATTAGACGGAGCTTTATGGGCTTACCGAACGACGTTCAAGACACCGATAGGTATGACCCCTTATCAATTCGTCTGTGGAAAAGCTTGCCACCTTCCGGTTGAGTTGGAACATAAAGCCTATTGGGCGATTAAAGAGATGAACCTCGATCTCGATGCCGCGGTGGTGAAACGAAGGATCCAAATAAGCGAGCTAGAGGAGTTGAGGTTGAAAGCATATGAAAATGCAAGCATATACAAAGAGAGAATCAAAAGGTGGTATGATAAAAGATTGAAAAAGAAAGAATTCAAAGAAGGAGATAAGGTCCTCTACAATTCGAGGTTTAAAACCTTCGGAAAGGGGAAATTGCAAAGCAAGTGGGACGGACCTTATGTTGTGCATTCGGTGCTCTCCGAGCGGTAACCATTATGGATATAAACGGCGATCAATTTGTGGTGAATGGTCAGCGGCTTAAGGTTTATTACGAACCTGACGTCGTGCCTCTTCACCATGTTGATGTCTTCACCATGGAGGAAGAGCCCGAACGTCCCGCCTAGGACGAAAAAAGGCATGAATTTTTGTAAATAGGTTTTCTTTTAGTTTTCTGGAGTTTCTCGCGAAGATTTACTGGGCCAACTTTTTCCCATGGGCTAAGGAGGTGAAATAAGGGCGGTGTACGAAAAACTGGACCGACCCGTCCCCCGAGACAGGGTGGGCGGCCGGCCCGAGCCGATCGGCCCGGTGGGTCCCGGCGGCAGTCGTCCCCGATTTTTGCCCGAATTGCTCCTTTTCGACTTCCTTCTTTGGTCAGAAAATTTTAAGGGAAGTTTAAAAAAGGAAAATGAGGTTCTCAGGGTTTTTCTCTTCGGACTGTTTATTTGGCCGAATTGGGAGCTCGGGAATCAACCCCTTCAAGCAATATTTTGTACTCTTGCAGCAGCCATTGTGTCCCCAAGGAACTTAGAGTTGATGCAAGAAGCCAAGGAGCTATCGATGGAGGAGGCGATGCGATGCGAGCTCAAGCTACCCGTTGAGAGGACCGCCCACATCCGTTGCAGAGGGTGTGTCCCGACCGGAGCTCTTGCACCTCGCAATCCCATCGAAGATAACAACCTCTACATATGGGACGAGCAACCCAAGGAGAGGACTCCCGAAGGCCCCAACGGCGACGGCAACGATGGCAACGACAATGGTGGCGGCGACGACGGTGGCGATGACGGTGGAGACAATGGCGATGAAGACCCCTTCGGATTGCATCCGATGTGTTGTCGAACTTGCCGTCAATCCATAGGGATCTCTACATGTCGGTCGATGAATGTCTCCAAGCCATGGAAGCGATGAAGCAGCGTATGGAGGACTTGGAGCGCGTAGTCGAAGACGACTACAAGTTCCTTAACCGTAACGTGCGCAAACTCTTTGGCATGGTTGGAAACATGAGAGGCAAGTGGTGCAACACTTGCTTGAAGCACCACTAGGTCTAGTTTTTCCCCTTAGGAATTTTGTAAGATACGACGAGGACGTCGCATGTTTTTAGCGTGGGGGAGAGCTAGCTAGCTAGCCTTAGCTTTTGAGTTTCAAAATTTAGGTTCGATTTAATCTTCAAGTAAGAGTCTTAGAGTTTAATGAGTCTTTAGTTTTCGAGTGTGTTTAAATTTTTGCAAGTTTGAAAGTGTCTTAAATTAGTGTTGAGTCAAAGAAAACCAAATAAAAAGAGTCTTTATATATTTTGTGTCTTGTGTGATGCTTATCTTTATTCACTTATTTGTTTATCTTTGATTCTTGATATATGAACATAAGTGTGTGGTTTGAAAAATGTTTACCGTGGTGCCAAGTGGAGTTGCTACTACTTAAAGTACCCATACCACACTTCGATCTTGAGCTTCACATGTTAGTTGTGCTATGTTCAATGCTAAAAGTTGGAGGATTTCAGTTCTGAAAATTATCTAAAAAAACCCTTGTAATAAAGGTTAGCAAAACCTCTTTTTCCAAGTTGAGAGTAAGAAAAAAAATCCTATACAAAGCCAATTTATTTTTTGCTCCACCATAAGTGTGATTAGCACGATGAGTTAGGCTAGGATCCTTCTCTCTTGGGAGTTTTAATTTCGAGCAATGATCATGTTCTTGTGCTTATATTTTATTGCTAGCCTCGTCATCCATTCGGTAACGAGACTTTCACCTTGGAAGTCCCGTACATCGCTGAATTCTATACCCAACCCTATACATCTCTTTTGTACATCGCATTCCTTGAACACAACCTACTTTCAAAAGTTTCGTCCCGTCTCTAGCATGATTTATTTAAAATTTCAGATTGTATGCATGTGAGAAAGAGAGGAGTTGAGAGCTTTGAAAAGTTGTCAAGAGAGGGAAAAATAAAGAGAAAAAGTATGAGTATGGAAAAGAAAAGAAAGAAAGAAAGAAAGAAAAAAATATGTGAAAGAAAAAAATATGAGAATAAAATAATGAAAGAAGAAAAAGAAAAAAAGAAAGATGAGGTAGCAATAAAGATATGAGAGGGATGGATCAAGTGAAAGAAAAGAAAAATAAAGTGTAAGGAAGGATGTCACGTTGTTGAGAGACGAAACTTTCATTCTTTTCCAACCATGTGCAATCCGACAACGAGGACGTCATCGGTGCCTTGTAGTCATTAATTTTCTCTTGCCGTTGCACATGTCCACCATTCTAAATATTCTCATCCTTGATATCTCTACATATGGTTAATTCTCATGATCATTGGCTTTGAAAGGTAAACAACCATTAGAGGAAGTTCTTAGTTTGACAATACTTGTGTTGATTGCACTAGCCCTACCTATAGCTCCACTTTACATGTTATATGAGAGACTTATGGGAGGTGAGAGTTTTATAAAATTGGTTTAGGATAGCCACCTCATATGAGTGACTTGAGAGAGCTTGGAGAAAGGTTTTTGTCTAATACTTGTTGCAGGAATTTTGTTTTTAAAATCATAAAAACCCTCCGATGGAAGCAAAGAAGTAAGTATGGTTGAATTTGAAGACTTCGAGTGAAGAGTTTAAGTTGTGGGGTAAATCTTGACGTGGTAAAGATTCTAAACGCCCATGTTTATGTTTGATGCTCATTACTTTGTGTTTATGCATAAAGATGAAAGGATTGACTAACTTGTGAAGAAGGATAAGTGGTACACGTTTACAACACCATGGACGAAGTTCTTTTGCGAGTACTTGCTCGAGGACGAGCAAGAGCTAAGCGTGGGGGAGATGTTGACGGTGTATTTTGGTACACCTAGCATGTTCATTACACTTTGGTTTGGATTTGATTATGGAACTAACCCGCCACTAGGCACACTAATCATATAACAAGTTCATCTATGTGCATGCATTTGGAAGTGTTGTGTTTATGTAGGAAAACATGGACATAAAGGACGAATTCGCAACAAGTTCAAAGGAGCATTTACGGAGTCTTGTTCGTGTTCATGAGCTTGATGAAATCACTTCCAATGGTGGCAAGGACCGAAGTGCTATGAGGAACACCCTCGGGGATTGAAGCGTAAAAGATCGAACTTCATGCGAAGAGAACTCCATCTTGGACGCGAGGATAACATCGTCAAAATCATGCAAGTGGAGGGGGCAAAGTGCATAATCTCATGAGGACCCACAGGAGCAAAGGGGAGACCGAACCGGGCCGAGGTGGGCCCAGGCCGGTCGGGCCAGGCCGGCCAGCCCAGCCCACTTCGGTGGCCGGTTCGGTCCCGTTTTCCTTGCACCCGAAAGATCTTGAACCCTAAAAGCCTGGGCGCCGCCAGTCGACAGAAGGGGAGAGCCATTCACACCAGGAGGCCATCCACAAGCTAGAGAGAGAGGAGGGAGATCTCTGGAGGGAGATCAACCACCTCGAAGGAAGCATCCTCTCGTGGAGAATAAGGAAGACACCGTCGGAAGGGAAACCATGATCAACGGTGCCATGATCAGCACCTTGATGGGGTAATCTCCTTGTTCGTCCATGGGTTGTAATCGATCGTAAGATGTAATCATACTTTGTCGGATTATCTATCTATCATCTTGTGTTGAATATACTTTAATGCTTAAGGTTTGCAACCTAGCCGTAAAGGGAGTAGGGCCCCAATGCTTCCTTGGATCCATTCAATACGCCGTGTCCATCATAGGTCTAGTCATGAATACCTTCGCGTAGTGACAGTACGAGAGGAGGGAAAGGGCGAAACCGTGGTCAAAACCCCCGATAGATTAGATTGGTTTAATGTCTTTAATTGATTGCATGATCGTAGACCCATGGGCGAGTGTCTCCTACCTTGCTCATTTATCGTTCTCTCTAGTGTAATTTAGTTGTTTTCTAGTTTAATAATAGTTAGGGTTTTAGTAGCTAGTGCGTAGAAGTAGATTGAACACTTGTAATCCCCTTGCTCCGCGGATTGACAAGAACCTTGGGAATCCCGTGGTGAAAAAGGTGTGGGGTCCGTACGCTTGCGGATCGTAGAGGGATACGTCTTTTATCCGTCAACAAACGGTAAACATCAGAGGAGGCCATCCATGATGTCAGCACTTGTCGTCGTCCACCCGGTCAACAACACCTGCACAACAATTTTAAAGCAAGGCTGAGTATACTAATACTCAGCAAGACTTAACCGTCGGGTGATGACTACATCACCAAAACTCTAGACATGAAAGGCTTTTGGCCGGTGGAGTTTCTTTTGCTGAAACGCAACTAAGAGTATGTCCTTCCTTTCAACATTTTAGCACAAGTTCTAGTTGATTACCATCTCTAAGTGTGCCAACTAATTCAATCAAGAATATTATACAGAATTAATTCATACAACAATATTCACCAAGTTCCATCATTACGGGATATCATGGCCAGTTGATTAAGACGTCTCAGATAACGGTGAGAGGCTGACAATCGATTGATTTAAACCTTGCAAGGTAAACCTAAACACACGGTAGGTTGCCCCCGCGAGGACAACCATTCAGGCAGTTCCCAAAAGTCCTTGGGTTGGGAGCAGAGCTTACAGTCATGGGTACAAGGTTAGCTGGCATACCCCGCGAGGTACCCAGTCTCATACATGCACCTCCCTTCCCGGTAGCTAGCCGGTTAGGTGAACACTTAGGAGTAGTAAGGAAAAGTTCCCGCGCCGTCTCATTAAGGTACTAGGCTTACCGGTCCCATTCCTGATCCTATAGCATAGCAGCTATTGACTTAGCATACTAGTGATAGAGCATAGGTACCTAGGGATCAGGCATCTAGGTTTTCAAATCGACTCCTGAAACGTAAATGCACAAGCATAGCAAAGCATAATTGCATAATTTTTAAAAGACGGGGTTAATGATCCGGGGCTTGCATTCGCTGGCAAGGTTGGCCTTGGGCTCTTCTGGACTTTGGTCCAGGCCTTGAGCTACGTCCATGTACTGCAACTTTTCGTCAGCACCTTCGTCTCCTCCTTCCGGCACGAGCGTTTATCTACCGTCGGGAAGATCTACACGAAGATGCAAATGCAAGATTTATTTGATAATTTTTAATTTAACTAATTACAATCAACAATTGACAACCGTGGGGTGCATGGTTGACCACATTCACCTAGATAAGAATACATTCTGCATACTCTTCCAAAAAGGAACAATATGCAGCTCTTTATTAATTATTCTCTTTGATAGTGATTGTGCACATATATATGGAGACAATTTAATTTAAGTTCACAAACAGTAATGGGTTGGTAACATTCAACTTTTTACTATGATTTACACACACACACAAGGTCATTACAGGTGGGTTGGTGTTTTTCCCATTTAATTGACTATTACCCTTAAATTGCTTCCATAGCTTTTATTCAATAAATTAATTCATAAATTTTCAGTGGAAGGGTGCATTAAGCAGTAATCACCTATAACAAGTCACTGAACACACATGCATGCTTAGGATAGCTAAGAAATTAATTATTTTGAAAATAACAAAATCTAGCTAGTAAAACAAGGTAAATGCACAAAACAATAAATAAAAATCAAATTGAGCCAAACTTTCTCACACATGATATATGGTCCAAAACTAACCTAGGGATGCAGCATATACACCTAGAACTATTATGGATCTAGACTTATGCAATTAGCAAGGAAAACAAGCATATTTCAAGAATAAATACTTCTGGAAAGTATACAAATGTGATTAATTCACCAGAGGTGTATTTTGGCATAACAAGGCAACATGCAGAAGTTGGGCACGAAAATCTAATTATTTGTATCTACAAAAATCATTTGGATAGATTCTGCATAAATAGAAAACAATTTATATAAAAAGATTTACAACATAACTTTGTGCAATTTTTGGTACAGGAGCTAGTAATAACATAACACACAACATATCCAAAAAGTAGCTACAGAAGCCTTATGGATTTTGAGATATCTCAGATCTAGGTTTTCACATTTCTATTTTTCATGCAAAAATTGTCAGGAAACAGCTCAGGCAAGAATAACAAAAGTTGTAGAGTTTTTCTCCGGGAATCCAAAAAAATTGAGTTTGCATTTTTCTAAATTTTCTACAATTTTCTACGGAATTTACAAGAATCAACAAAACACATATACTATTTGAGATCCACTTTTGCGACCAGGCCCTTGACAGTTTTAGATTCCTTCCGAGTAGGTCCCTACTTTGCACTCAATACCCTGGAAAGAACGGGGAAGATGCAATTGGGTCCTCGGGGGCGGCTGGTGGCGGTTCGATCTCAAATCCGGCGAGGGCTCGCCGGAGTCCGGCCTGTAGAGAGCAGGGGAGGGGCCTAGGGTCTACCATGGTTCGATTTGTGGGCTTGGTTGGGGAAGAGGGGCTGCCGACGGGTGTGGACAGCGGCACCAGGCGGCGGTCACCGCTGGAGCCCTTGCTCTGGCGAGCCTCCAGTCGGGGAAAGGCAACGGGCGGTGCGGGTAGCTCTTAGGTGGTCTAGGGAAGGTGTGGCGAAGCATTGGCTGGCAAGCTGTGGACCGGACGGTGGGGCTCCGCGCTGCAGAGATGGCGGCTCGCGGCGTGCACGAGGATGGCCGGCCACGACCTTTATAGGAGGGCGGCCTCCTGCCTTAGCGACGAAGGGACGCCGCTATAACTCCGGGGTATGATGATTTGGCCTCGACAGGTGCGCCCGGTAGGGGGGCACGTGACGGATCGCCGGTCCCGTCGGCGTTGCGTGCAGCTAGTGACCGGTTGGCACGACACGATGCACGGGGGTTTTCGAGGCGCCTTGGGGCACGTGCGACCTGGGGAAGGCGCACGGGGTGCCTCGGGAGGGCACGCAGGCAGGGCTCGGACGCCGAGGTGGCGGGCGATGCGCGGCACGGACGTCGCTGCGCGGTGACCAAAATAATTCAATTGGCACTGTTTGAAATGGAAAAACTCCAAAAATTTGACTAGAAGTGCACAAAGTGGTGAATAGGAAAGTTGTAGATCTCACTACCCTCTACAACTTTTACAAAGGCTAGGGTGTTTTTCTCAACGGATTTTGCATAAAATGCAGCCAAACTTTGAATGTCGCCACGTCTTGGTGAACAGGAGCTGCTGTTGGTTGACCAAGTTTTTCACCTATTTCTTCTCAGAATTTGAAATGCCAATCTACATGAAAGTTGTGTTCCTCGAAAAACTAGACAACTTTCATATTGGTAAATTTTGAAGTGTTTAGATGAAATTTGGAGAATGCGGCAAAAGTTCCGGAAGACATTCACCGACGTCAGGATTTAAGCGGGGTTTGACCGTGTCTTTGACCAAGGGTTGACCACCAGGGTGTGTTGACTTGGTCAAGGGGCCACTAAGGGTTGTCAGCTCGATTTTTGAGGTGATGACCCAGGTTGACCTAGGTTTGACTAACGTCAGCCGGCTTGACTCGGCTGATTCATCCATTAGCGTTAATGACGCTAATTAAAAACCTGGGGCGTCACAGCCTACCCCCCTTAAGAAGAATCGGCGTCACAGCCTACCCCCCTTAAGAAGAATCTCGTCCCGAGATTCGATTAACAAGATTAGAGTGATTCCTTCCATCACGACAAGGGTTACAAAGGGAGAAAGACATCCCCGCTTACACTTCCCAATATCGGGAATTCAGATGTATCAAAAGTACAAGGTGCGTTCCCTACTTCCTCATCTCCATTCATGAGGAAGCGGGCGATGAATGTGCACATGAACAGCTAATAGTAGACAGATTCCGCCTGTGATACAGAGGTACATCCACACCAGCGTCCATCGAAACGACTCAAACTCTTCCAAGATCTCAGTCATGGGTGTTAGCATGGCTCGCGTCCCTCCCCGGCCTACTTCCGAGCCTCCCCTCGGCATCGTGGATGAAGACGGAGGGACAACTTGCTCGGCGAGGAACGGGACAGATGGGTGAGATGGGCTGGCGGCAGGGTGGCCAAGACTAGCTGGAGGAAGAGCAAGAGCAGTGGTGATGCCGAGCTCGGACGGATATGAGGCTTTAGTATCGGTGGTTCTGGGTAAGGGATTCCCTTTTTATGGCCGCCGCGGGCTGCAACGACCAGCTGACCCACCCAGGGTATCTGGTGTGGACGACATGGAGCTCGACAATGGTCAGCCCGTGAGGTCTCGACGGCGTGAGCGCGATGCGGAAGAAGATGGCAGAGTGGCATCACGGCATCGTATGGTCGTGACACTGAAAGGATGGGGTCCAACGGTCCGAAGAATCGACCGTGATGGGGAGAAGAACGAGAAGAGCTTAAGGTATTAGCGTCCTCAACTCGTGATTGCAACGAAGGGGAGCTTAGCAAAATCTTCGATCGATCCTGAGTTTACTTATTTGCTCAATTCCAAGGGTTTGGAGGTTATGAGCACGGATAAGCGATGGATGACTTCTCCACATTGACTTTTCGAGAACCTTGACTGCTCAAGAAAACTTCTACTACTGCTTATCGGATCGGAAAAGAGTTGATTGTTAAAAGGTCGTCGATATTGGCGTCAAGGAATCAAGTTGACGGGGATTAACAAAAGACTTTTACGAAGAAAAGGAAGGCTAGTAAAGAGTTCTGTAATTTCTTGTACGAAAGATAATTTCGTGTGGGAACTTCAGAATAATCTTGCTCACATCTTTACTTAACTTGTGAATTTGAGGTGTTGACGACTCGTTACATTGTAGTGCACTGATTTTAAAAGTTGGTGGAATGCACATGCTCGTGAAGACATGATGCACATGCCCATGCGGTATGATGCTCATGATGCACGTTAGTACAACTCAGTTACCCACCTGTTGAGTTAGTGATTGCGAGGACAATCACAGGCAGAGAAGAACATGTGTGGCGAGTAGCCTTCTCACAACCAAGATACCTAGCGTGCTCCTAGTGACAATCACATGGCTGCATCACACATAATGCCCTAGGTTCCGTCGCGGCACCTTTGGTATTGGGCTAACAGCATCACCAACAAGAGCGGTAGAGTATGAGTATGAAAATTTCCATGTGACTGCACGTTAGTACACCCAAGCTTCCCAAATGCATATGCTATGCAATGCATACTCAAAAGTGACATTTATTTTAATTCAAGAAGGTGTGAGCAAGACCAAACGAACAATTTGGGATTGAGAGATCGGATTAAGCAGGATTGGCAAGAAACTTTTGGATGGGTTTGAAACTCATCACAAAACTTTTTGATCTGACCACCACCAGCATATATAATGCCTTACGAAGATTACTACTGAAAGATGTTCAATCAAGGCATTACATTGAGGAAAGATCTGGGGTTCACCAACAACTCTTGGGACTACAATGCAGACTAGCTGCACAGAAGAAGCTCCTAGCTTAGCCAACCACAACAACTAACCAAACGTGGCTGCACACTAGGATTCCTTACGACTACTACACCCGCACGACTCAGAACTTATTTTCAACATACGAACTTCCCAGGGTTGGATCTTCCATGCTGAAAGACTATGGTGATTCGGGTCCAGACTCTACTCCGGACTCCCCTTGGATGTCCTCAGCATCTTCTTCTCCTACTGGTCCAGGAAGGACATGTTTGGAAGTGGAGCTCCTATAGCTTCCAGTTGATTCTCTAGTTCAAGCATATACTGGTCATTATGCTGCAACAGGAAGTTCTACTCATGGATAACTTCACTCAGTTCTCGTATCTTCACCTTGTCCTTGCGTCTTTCCTTCTTGAGAGTAGCTATCATTGCTTGGGCTTCCTTCAACGCTTGAGCTGTACACTCCATCTCTTTAACTCGGTACCTATAGATTTGGTGTCTATAGAATACACTTTCTCCCACCATCCGTCGGTAAGTGTCATACATAGCTTCCGAAAAGAGGACTGAGGTGATGAGATCAGGACTGTAGTGAGAGTTGCTCTGAGCTGGAAGAAAAGCTTTGCGTTCGACACAAGGTACATAGTGTCGCTCAGGTACAGGAATTACTTTGGCTGCAGAGACGGCTACTTCGTCAGGGTGCTTCCCACAAAAAGTTGTGAGCGCTTCGAGAGCTGCATTCTGCATGGTGTTAGCCAAGTTCCGTCCTTGTGCCTTACACTCCCACTCTTCCCAAGCAGGATTGGTCAGGCATATGAAAATCTTCACCTTTACTTCACAACGAAGGAGCTGTCCGGTGGTCATGACCTCACGTGTCGAGTACTCTGGGTAAGCCGTGTACCCAAAGTCCTTCAGGGCGTCCCACAAGAGTGCAGGAAATCCACCCTCCTCGAGGTAGTTCACGAGAGTCTATGCTTCCACATCAGCCGACGTATGTTCAAGGTTATCCATCTGGGCATAACGACAGAAGTGAGAACCAGACAGTTGTGAGTGTACTAGGGTAGACTCGATCCAAGATAAAAGAGTACGTGATTAAGAAATGAGGTAATCGTGTGTACCAAGGTTTAATCGTATGCTAAAACTCGAAACGAGCAGGCATACATAATGACACAAAGTTCTGGCAGTCATGAACCAAAATTCATAACTTAAAACCAGAGTCCCAAAACATTCCCACATTTGGGTAGTACTCAACAAAGTTATGAGACACAAGGTTGGGTATGCAAGGTTGAGCTAGAAGATTAGGAAGGTGCTTAACTCAGCAAGATTTCGGGTTTGGTTTCCGAAAAAACGGCAAGATAGGGGTTCACTAATCTGAGTATAACTTGAGATAGAAAAAAGCTATGATCATGAGCTTTTGCGAGCAGGAACTAGATTAGATATGGAGCAACTTGGGTAGAGATCACCTGGACAAAAGATTCTTGGACAGGGTGCAAGATTTACACCAATAGCCACACAGATTTTTGGACAGCAACACCTACACCTGAGAGGCTAGGCGGACAAAACACACTAGCAATATGTTACCTTAGAAAGCATATAAACAAGTATGGGTTCAGTTTAAGCTTCTCCAATTTTTAGCATGATGCAAGACGTCCTATTCGTCCTCACAAGGCAATCAAGCCAAAACTCGAAATTAGCGTCGGTGGCACAACACATACACGTTTCTCCCTATAATAACTAGTCGAGAACTAGTCGATGCTCACTTAGCGACTTACGAAACGAGGTTAGTGTACCTGCAAAAGATCACAGAACACAACGAACCTTTCATGCCAGCACTCATGAAAGCATCCACATACATTACCGTTTACTATAGAAACGACATCCATGCGTTAAGTCACTGCATGGACAGCGTCCAACCTCGGACACCCTCCGTTTGAATGGAGTGTATCCTTGCCTTGCATATTCGTCATGCGGAATGCTCACGTATGAAACACGTGGCGACAACACAACTTATGACCAAACGCGAAGATGGGATCCGTGGAATGGATCACTCCATCAACCCTCACAATTCCCATGATGCGGCACAACACACGTATAAAACACGTGGCTCATGTAGTTTGGTTGTGCAAGAAAGTAAGTCTGGCATAAAATAAATGTGCTGGAAGTTAGAAAAATAAACCATAGGTTAATAAGCCACCTGAAAGAACCCAAAAATTCCCTCTAGGGCCTCTCGGTCTAGTTCATCCTTAACAGACCACGCATTTTGTAAACACAACCAATCTTGGCAATTTTTATTCAAAAACTAGTGATTAAGGTTATTAACACTACTCTGGTGCATACAATCGCTCTGATATCAGCTGTGACAACCCGCCCAGGAAAATACTGTACTATCACCTAATAACCCATCCACTTTGGTCATTAAGCAACACTAAAGTATCATCCTGTCGTTAGTTGTCAGGTTAACACCTGGTAAATCACTTGGAATTTCAAACAGAGGATCGACATATGCATTACAACTCACGCGAAGGCGAGTCCAGAGTACAACACGAGTTAAATCCAATTTATTACAAACCATTGTTCGAGGCAGGAAGTAAAGGTTCAGAGTTTGAAAACAGTGGAAATAAAATAAACTAGCGCAACGGTAAACATCACAGGAGGCCATCCGTGATGTCAGCACTTGTCGTCATCCACCCGGTCAACAACACCTGCACAACAATTTAAAAGCAAGGCTGAGTATACTAATACTCAGCAAGACTTAACCGTCGGGTGATGACTACATCACCAAAACTCTAGACATGAAAGGCTTTTGGCCGGTGGAGTTTCTTTTGCTGAAACGCAACTAAGAGTATGTCCTTCCTTTCAAAATTTTAGCACAAGTTCTAGTTGATTACCATCTCTAAGTGTGCCAACTAATTCAATCAAGAAGTGTACACGCAATTAATTCATACAACAATATTCACCAAGTTCCATCATTACGGGATATCATGGCCAGTTGATTAAGCAGTCTCAGATAATGGTGAGAGGCCGACAATCGATTGATTTAAACCTTGCAAGGTAAACCTAAACACACGGTAGGTTGCCCCCGCGAGGACAACCATCCAGGCGGTTCCCAAAAGTCCTCGGGGTGGGAGCAGAGCTTACAGTCCTGGGTACAAGGTTAGCTGGCATACCCCGCGAGGTACCCAGTCTCACACATGCACCCCCCTTCCCGGTAGCTAGCCGGTTAGGTGAACACTCAGGAGTAGTAAGGAAAAGATGCCGCGTCGTCTCATTAAGGTACTAGGCATACCGATCACATTCCCGACAAGTGCTTAGTATGTTCAAAAGCTTAGCCCACGAAAGCCACTGTACCGGAGCCCAAATCCCATGCTCTTACCACTTGAGCAATCCATTTATAAAGATCTTATGATTCCAAGATAAGAACCTATTCTCGCGAGTGACGAACATCACTCAACTTGTACCGGTCCTATAGCACAGCATCTATCGACCTAGCATACTAGTGTAGAGCATAGGTACCTAGGGATCATGCATCTAGGGTTTCAAATCAACTCCTGAAACGTAAATGCACAAGCATAGAAAAACATAATTGCATAATTTTTAAAAGACGGGGTTAATGATCCGGGGCTTGCCTTCGCTGGCAAGGTTGGCCTTGGGCCCTTCTGGACTTTGGTCCAGGCCTTGAGCTACGTCCATGTACTGCAGCTTTTCGTCAGCCCCTTCATCTCCTCCTTCCGGCACGAGCGTTTATCTACCGCCGGGAAGATCTACACGAAGGTGCAAATGCAAGATTTATTTGATAATTTTTAATTTAACTAATTACAATCAATCGTTGGGTGCATGGTTGACAACATTCACCTAGATAAGAATACATTCAGCATACTCTTCCAAAAAGGAACAATATGCAGCTCTTTATTAATTATTCTCTTTGATAGTGACTATGCACATATATATGGAGATAGTTTAATTTAAGTTCACAAACTGCAATGGGTTGGTAACATTCAACTTTTTACTACGATTTACACACACACAAGGTCATTACAGGTGGGTTGGTGTTTTCCCCATTTAATTGACTATTACCCTTAAATTGCTTCCATAGCTTTTATTCAATAAATTAATTCATAAAATTTCAGTGGAAGGGTGCATTAAGCACTAATCACTTATAACAAGCCACTGAACACACATGCATGCTTAGGATAGATAAGAAATTAATTATTTTGAAAATAACAAAAGCTAGCTAGTAGAACAAGGTAAATGCACACAAAAATAAATAAACTTCAAATTGATCCAAACTTTCTCACACATGATATATGGTCCAAAACTAACCTAGGAATGCAGCATATACACGTAGAACTATTATGAATCTAGACTTATGCAATTAGCAAGGAAAACAAGCATATTTCAAGAATAAATATTTCTGGCAATAATAAAATTGTGATTAATTCACCAGAGGTGTATATTGGCATAACAAGACAACATGCAGAAGTTGGGCACAAAAATCTAATTATTTTTATCTTCAAAAATCATTTGGATAGATTCTGTAGAAATAGAAAACAATTTATATAAAAAGATTTACAACATAACTTTTGTGCAAGTTTTGGTTCAGGTGCTAGCAATAACATAACACACAACATATAAAAAAATTAGCTACAGAAGACTTATGGATTTTGAGATAACTTAGATCTAGGTTTTTTACATTTCTATTTTTCATGCAACAATTATCAGGAAACAGCTCAGGCAAGAATAACAAAAGTTGTAAAGTTTTCTCCAGGAATCCAAAAAAATTGGGTCCGGCCGGGGGAGAGCAGGGGAGGGGCCTAGGGTCTACCACGGTTCGATTTGTGGGCTTGGTTGGGGAAGAGGGGCTGCCGACGGGTGTGGACAGTGGCACCAGGCGGCCGCCGCTGGAGCCCTTGCTCCGGCGAGCCTCCGGTCGGGGAAAGGCAACGGGCGGTGCGGGTAGCTCTTAGGTGGTCTAGGGAAGGTGTGGCGAAGCACTGGCCGGCAAGCTGTGGACCGGACGGTGGGGCTCCGCGCTGCAGAGACGGCGGCTCGCGACATGCGCGAGGATGGCCGGCCACGGCCTTTATAGGAGGGCGGCCTCCTGCCTTAGCGACGAAGGGACGCCGCTATAACTCCGGGGTACGACGATTTGGCCTCGGCATGCATGCCCGGCAGGGGGGCACGTGACGGACCACCGGTCCCGTCGGCGTTGTGCGCAGCTCGTGACCGGTTGGCACGACATGGCACGCGGGGGTTTTCGAGGCGCCTTGGGGCGCGTGTGACCTGGGGAAGGCGCACCGGGTGCCTCGGGAGGGCGCGCGAGCGGGGGCTCGGACGCCGAGGCGGCGGGCGCCGCGCGACACAGACGTCGCGGCGCGGTGACCAAAATAATTCAACTGGCACTATTTGAAATGGAAAAACTCCAAAAATTTGAATAGAAGTGCACAAAGTGGTGAATAGGAAAGTTGTAGATCTCACTACCCTCTACAACTTTTACAAAGGCTCTAGGGTGTTTTTCTCAACGGTTTTTGCATAAAATGCAGCCAAACTTTGAATGTCGCCACGTCTTGGTGAACAGGAGCTGCTGTCGGTTGACCAAGTTTTTCACCTATTTCCTCTAAAAATTTGAAATGCGAATTTACATGAAAGTTGTTTTCCTCGAAAAACTGGACAACTTTCATATTGGTAGATTTTGAAGTGTTTAGGTGAAATTTGGAGAACGCGGCAAAGTTCCGGAAGACATTCACTGACGTCAGGGTTTAAGCGGGGTTTGACCGTGTCTTTGACAAAGGGTTGACCACCAGTGTGTGTTGACTTGGTTCAGGGGTCACTAAGGTTGTCGGCTCGGTTTTCGAGGTGATGACCTAGGTTGATCTTAGTTTGACCAATGTCAGCCGGCTTGACTCGGCTGATTCAGCCATTAGCGTTAATGACGCTAATTAAAAACCTGGGCTGTCACAAATATAAATTCCTTCTCAATTCCATCATTAAGGGACATAGTGTGGGTGGTTAAGCAGTCTCAGATAATGGTGAGAGGCCGACGATCGATCGATTAATAACCTTGCAAGGTGGACCTAAACACACGGGAGAATGCATACCCCAAGAATGTCAAATAAAACCAAAAGGGCTGGGGTACACACCAACCAGGCGGTTCCCAACCGTCCTTAGTTCAGGATCAAGTCCACAGTCCCTGGTACAAGGTTATTCGGTCACGGTATCTGACCGCCCAGATCCACACATGTACCACTACCTAGTATCTAGGGATCACTCCCGAGATTAGTGGTAGAGAGTTCCCTTGCCGGATCAAGAAAGTACTAGGCTTACCGGTCCCATTCCCGACAAATGCTTAGTACGTTCAAAAGCTTAACCCCTGACATCTATTGACCGGAGTCGATCCCTTGCTCTTACCACATGAGCAGATAAGTTTAACAATCTTATGATTCCAACATAAGAGACCTATAGCTCGCGAGTGACGGTCATGACTCGACTTTTACCGTGATCCTAAGCATGGCAACTAGTGACATACCATGCTAGTATTTGAACATAGGAACCTAGGATCATGTATCTAAGGTTTCAATTCAACTCCTGAACGTAAATGCACAAGCATCGCGTAAAGGATTGCACAAGTTAACAAAAGTAGGTTATGCTCCGAGGCTTGCCTTCTCTGGCAAGGTCAGAAGCGAGATCCTCCGAACTTTGGTCCGGGTCTTGCTACACTTCCACCACGTTCACTTCTCCCTCAGCTGGTTCCCTTTCAGACTCAGGCACCAGCTCGTAGTTTCCGTCGGGGAGTTCTATACGATATGCAGATGCATTATTATTCAGGTACACAAACTTAAGAAATTAAATCCAGTTATGAATTCAGAGATAAACATATGGTGTTTTTGTTGGCCATGTTCACCATGACAAGTTTTTAATAAACTTTTCTTCACCAAAGACAAGTGGACGTATGTGAAACTTTATTCTTATTTGATGGTGATGGTGTGCACATTTAAGTTCGTTAGTTAAGTAAACTTCACCAAAATGATTTGGGGCTATTCAGAGATGATTTGATAAATCCCAAGTTTTTAATTTAAGTGGACAACATAATTACTTCTGTTTTCCATTTATTTATTCATTTAAAGCTTAATTACTTAGGAAATTAATTATGGTAAATATATGAATAAACTGACCATGAGACTTTACCAAGATGCATAAATCAGCAACATATAAATACTGACCAAACATGAGGTAAAACAAATCTCCAAAATAACTATGATAAATGCAACTAGTTAAAGTTACTAGGAGCATGAATAAATCATAAAATAAAATATACATATGATCTGAGGCTATAACTTGGCACACAACATGATAAAGATATATTTAGCTCACACACCAAAAAATGGATCCATTACTGCAGCAAAAATATGGATTTGAATTTAATTCAAACTAATCACCATAAATCAACAGAATAATCTACACATGCCACAATTTCACCTACCATTTATGAAAGCTACTGCTAAGCATTAGAGAGCTACTGCATAAAGTTGGATGGCATTGGATCAACAGATAAATTTAAACAATTCATACATGGAGACTAGGCTGAAATCAAAATAAATTCATAACTGGAGATATACACATGAATTATGGGCCATTTTCTACACTGAATTTTGAAAACTCCCTTTCTAGAAAAGTTAGTTTTCTTTACAAGTATTCTAGAACATTTGATTTTGTATTTTTACGATTTTTTTATGATTTACTACGCAATTTACAAGTTTCAGGAATTTGCATCTAGGGTTTAAGAATCATTTTTCAGAATATC
Organism: Cenchrus americanus; assembly: GCA_947561735.1. NCBI lineage: Eukaryota > Viridiplantae > Streptophyta > Magnoliopsida > Poales > Poaceae > Cenchrus > Cenchrus americanus. The sequence goes on from OX387243.1 coordinate 109,446,475, forward strand.
GCCTGAACTTTTGCACAAAGGCCGAGGCTCGCCGGTGGCGGAAGGAGGCCGAACTCCGGTGTGCAAGCGGTTAGGGGTGGGATTGGACTCACCCTAGGTCGGTTGGTGGCGCTGGTTTTCCCGGAAATGGCTCCGGCGATGGCCGGCGGCGAGGAGGGTGGTCTACGGCCGCGGCGTTCGCGATTCCGGCGAGCAGGAGGTTCGACTGACCAATGCGCATGCACGTGATGGTTCATAGGGTGTGGTTGGAGTCTAGGGTGGCGCTTGAATCGAGGAGGGGCGTTGGAACACAGGGTGCACCGGCGGGCACCGTCCGGCGGCGATGGAAGGCGCGGCGTCGGCCTCTGTGTTGTGTCCTGGGTAAATGCGAGTGCGGGGGGGGGTCGAGAGGGGGCGTCGGGCGGGCTATGGCGGTGCATGCACGCCGCCCGGCTCGGCCGGGCCCGGGCCATGACGCGCGAGCGCGCGGCGCGTAGGCGCGGCGACGGCGGTCGAACGGCGCGGTCCGACCGGGGGCGCGCGCGTGCGCGGGTCACGTGTGCGCGTGGTTGTGGGCCCGGCCATGATAGCCGACGCGTGGTCCACGCGCGTGACGGCGGGCGCGTGGGCCCGGCGCGGGCGGTGACGCGGCGTCGACGGCGCGACGTCACGCGCGCCGCGCGCGCCCAGGTGTTCTGTCCTGGTTTTCAATTCGCTGAAGCCTCGTTTGACTGACTTAAACTCAAAAGTTTTGAACTAAAGTTCAAATTTGCCAAATATGAAAGTTGTAGACCAGATAACCATCTCCAACTTTCGTAAAGGCCGACCTATCAAAATCTAAACAGATTTGGAGATAAACTTGCTTGAAGTTGCAGATTTTTATGGCTCGGTCAAACTGTTCAGCAGAGCTTTGACTGAGTTTTGAGGGTTTAAACCTCAAAATTTGAAATGCCGGTGATTGAATGAAATGTGTTAACGGAAAAACTAAGCAACTTTTATATTGGCCGAATTTGAAGTTCTATTTAAGAATGTTGAGATTTGACTAAAGTTCTAGGGATAGGTCTAGGGCAATAAAGGTGTTTGACCACTATTAAGGGCTTTGACTCGATCAACTCATGATTAAGCTTCATTAGTGAATGAGATTAAAATTAAAAACATCAGGGATGTTACAACCTACCCCCCTTAACAAGGATCTCGTCCCGAGATCGGAATTAAAAGACAAAGGTAGTGGAAAACCACGTACGACTTTGAACTTGTAAGAATCCCGGATAATTAGTGTTAAGGTTAGGGATGAAAACGGATCGAATACGGACGGATACCGCGGATACAAATACATATAGTTTTCTTTCTCGGACTGAATTCTCGGATCGAATACGGATACAGATAATATATTTTTTGTCGAATAGTGATATTCATCATATTTGGATCATAGAAATTCAACTTTGAATTTCTGGATACTAATGCAGTATGGATAGTTACAGATATTAAATATTCAGATTCGAATACAGTCCTACCATTTGAGTGTCTGAACCTTTCGGTCGGTCGGTCAGACGGATAATATCTGTACCACTTTCATCCCTAGTTAAGGTAGTGTTCAGTTTCCCATGTAGCTTCCTCTTCGGTAGATGACTCCATAAGATCTTGTACATCGTCACTGATTTTCTCCTTGTTTTTCTTTTCTTTGTGAAGGACCGATACGGCGAACCGAGAGAGGGGGGAGTGAATGGGAGCCGATAAAAATTCTTCTCGATGGAGATGAGAACTCCAACAAGACGAACGCGGCTACCAACACACGTCTTCGACTCACTACCCAAGTTGGCCAAGCCCACGTAGCCACCGGAGTGCCACCGGACCTAGGAACCAACACACACGACCTTCCGACTTGAGAACGCGGCGGAACAACAAACCCCGAGTCTGCAGACCCACACCGGTCGACCGGTGAGCACCACCGGTTAGACCGGTCCCCGCCGGTGAACCCGAGCAACTTCCACTAAGTGGCTCTACACCGGTCGACCGGTGAGACGCACCGGTCGGACCGATGGCGGCCGAGAAAGCCCTCAAGGCACCAAACGGAGCCAACGGACCACCAAACGGACCCAAACTCGAAACAAGCGGCACCACGGGACAACAAAGAACACACCAAGACACTCACCCGAGCGAAAACCCACAAGGGCTTGCACCGGTTAGACCGGTCAAGAGCACCGGTCGAGCCGGTGTAGCACGGGCGACTCGGGATGAATAGCACCCGCGGTCAACTCCCCCAAATCCAAATCTCGATCTCCCGAATCGCTCCACGGACTTGAACAAGACTTTGGGGATATCGGGAACACCTCATGAGGAGTCCATAGCCAAGTTTAATCCCACCAAATCTCGTCCAAAAAGGAGGAATCGAAGAAATCCCGCCGAGAGCACTTCCAACCCAAGAACTCAAGAACCTCCAAATTCGAGCAACTTTTCTCACGGATTTGGGAGGGGAATCACAGCCCAAAGAACCACGAAGGGTTCCCACAAATTTCCCCCACCGAATCACCAAGAGAAAAGCCCCAAAAACACTCCAAAGAAATCACCGGGAGAGGGCTCCGAAAATCACCACCAAAAACAAGCTGGGGAAAACACATCCAAACCTTGAGGAATCACGCCGAATCATCTATACATGAAACAAGGATTCGTACAAGGTCTAGCAAGACGCTCGATCATCCATCCCTCTCTACAAGATCTCTCCGTGAAGCTCTCTTGCTAGTCCTAAGGAAAACCTAGAGAAAATAGGTGGAAAATAGGAAAACTAATGAGCTAGGGTTCCAAGAGTTGGCTGCCATCCTCTCACCTCTTGGGTTATATGGAGGCAACCGAATGTCTAAAATGCCCTTCTCTACTAACTAGGGATACAAGCCCCTCAAGGGCGGATTTGGAATTCTTGATGTCTTCACCATCGGACGGATGCCCGGCGACCGCACTGCGTAGCCTCGACGCAAGCCATGCAATCCCGACGCGTGTCCTCCGCTTCGAAGATTCCGGTTGCGTCGTCGCACACCGGTCGGACCGGTGCTCCTCACCGGTCGGGACGGTCCCCACCGGTCGAGCCGGTCCGCGCGGCCTTGCGGCTCCGTCTTCGGTTCTCGGTCTTGGCTTTGTGGATCAACCAAGGAACCCGGTGGTTTTACGGTGAACCACCGGAAACCCCGCGAACTCGGTGTAGCCTCCGCCAATCTCCACTCATGACTTGGCTCCCACGTAGTCCCGGCTCGACCTTGGTTTTGAGGCTCAACCAAGAAACCATCCATGACTTCATCTTCGTTGTTCATGCCACCATGCGACCCGCACTTGACCCCGCCGGCCACCGGTCCCTCGAACGAAGCCTACTTGTCTTCTCCACACCGGAGGCCTCACCGGCGACGACCTTTCGCGCTTGTTCTTCACCCGCACCAACACCGGTCAAGCCGCAACCTCGCACCCGCAATACTTAGCCAAGAATCAGTCCACACAACGTTGTCAATCACTCATCACACAAGGAAGCGACCATCCACCGGTCCTCGAACCACACATGGTCCTCAATCTCCCCCTTGATGAGTGCGTTGACAACACCCACACGAAATTAACAAGAGAGAAAAGAAAAGGAAAAGAAACAAACAAAAAGAAACTCCAACAAGCGATCGAAAGCCAAACAAGGGCAAAGAGCAAGATCACTTGAAGAAGACAAGTCTCGGACCCCTTAGGCAAGGGCAACGGCTCGACACATCCGAGACAAAACAAAGCTCAAGCAAAGAGCACAAACCACCGAAACAAAGCTCGAAAACTCTCAAAGAGCTCCCCCTGCACACATGCAAGCTCCCCCTGAACCAATGCAACTCCCCCTGGAAGAATGCATGCAAAACGGCTAAAAACAGGGCAGGCTGCAGCAATTTCGGCTCACACCGGTCGGACCGGTCATCACCACCGGTCGGACCGGTGCCTAACATGTGTACGGGACCAGCACTCACACCGGTCGGACCGGTGCTCATCACCGGTCGGACCGGTGTACAACGAAACCCGAAATGACTCGAAACCACACCGAAAACCTTCTAAACGCGTCCAACAAGCCATTTCAAGCTCAAACTTCTCCCCCTTGTTGGCAATGCATGAATCAAGCCAAAAATGCAAAACTTTCAACCTAGAGCTTCTCAAATAGACGAGAATTCAACAAAGAATGCTACACATGTCCAAATGAGCAAGTTAGATACTCTACGGCTTCGTATCGATCTCAACTACATGATCACCAAGTTTCACAACCATTGGACGAAGCTAAGATGGATTTTGGCAATTTTGCGAAAAACTTGCCTCTCATGAGCAAAGTCCTAAACATGATCAAAGCATATCAAAATGGCAAAGCCACACAAACTTCATGCTAGGACAGCCATTCTAATCATAAGACCATCACAAACACCCACAAGCACCTCATGTCATGTCAAAGCCACCGAGCCATGTGCCTACTTCTATTTATGAGACTTCTCATTGGTAGGCATCATGCAACGGTTTAGCACCCAAAGCAAATTAAATTCAGCACATATGACATGGGAGAATATTTTCCAAACATTTTTCATTTCATTTTCAGATTTGTAAATGGTACATGAAATGTCTTTGCGACAAAAAAGAACTTATGCTCCTCCACAAGATAAGTCAAGAGGGCTAAACATTCATGATGGCAAATGAGCCTTTGGCCCCATATGATCAATAAACTAGCTATCCAACCACAAATTAAGCATAGCAAGGCCACACAAACATGTCAAGAGCATGTAAAGGCATTTACACATGAGAGAGCATACATGTGACATTTTTCAAAAACATAGCTATCAACCATGGATTATTCATCAAGATCATCAAGAGCTAAGCCAAACTAACCGTAGCATACCAAACAAGCTCACAAAGACATATATCTCATTCCATGGTGAACAATGCATATGAGAGAAGCTTTTCCTAACCAATGCATATGATACAAAATGCATGCAATCTAAGATACAAGGATGCCTATACATCATGTTACATATGCCATGCCAAATGCAAGAAATGCACAAAGGAAAGCTATACATATGCTACAAAGGAGCTCCCACACACAAAGCTCACAAACGACCGGCTCCTCGAGGGGAGGCAAAAAGGGCTCGACACCGCCGGCAAAAGAGCAAAGGAGCACCAAACTCACAAGCTCCCCCTAAACTCATGCATTAAGGCCAAAGAGCGTACAAAGCTCACCTTACACACATGAGATAAGGCAAAGAGCAAAAGAAACAAGTGGCTTGACCAAGGCCACACACTTGAAGGTCACAAATACACTTACCTTTATCATTTCTTCACAATTCACTCATCCTTGTCCACCATCCCCGAAAATGATGCACCTACATGTCACCACCGGGATATGAAGCCGAAGAACCACCCCCAATATCAACCAAGTGTTCTCAGGGCCATCCACCTGCAACTCAAAACCAAGAGCGAGAGCGAGCAACCGACTCAACACTGGGGTTAGTTCCAAATGTGTAAAACCAGTGCCTAGCCATTTGCTCGAAAGTGGGGTTAGCAAAAACCATACCATCTTTCCTACCAAAGCTACCTCCACGAACACCACCACGGTAACCACCATGAGGGAACCAACCCTCTCTGCCTGGAGGAGGACCAAAACCACGAAAGAAAGCCCGTGGACCATCCCTCCTCTCCTTCTCAAAGCCATGACTCCTCCCATCCCCGTAGTGAGCTCGAGAGGGGAGAATGCCTAGCAAACTGGCCTCCTGCAAACTTTCCAGACCAACCACCAGAACCACGACCTCCGAAACAACCCTCGCACCCGTACGAGCACGAAACCCAAGCTGCCGCTGTCCCGGGCTCGCACCGGTCCGACCGGTGCTCCACACCGGCCCGACCGGTGTAGCTCGGGCAAGCGGCACCTCCAACAGCCTTCCGCTCTCCCCAAGCCCGAACTGACCTCACACTCGCCTTGGCCCTGGGCAACTTCACATGAGGCTCAAGTACACCATCGAAAGGGTGGTACTTGTCCTTGTTAGCCCACTCCTTCGCCATTCTCTCCTCACGCTTCCTCTTGAAGCAAAATGCTCTCTTGTGACCATCCTTCCCACAAAACTCACAATGGAAACGGATCGATCTGGGCTTAGGCTTGGGATGAGGCTCTTCACAAGGCTTCTCACTTGGTTTCTCACTAGGCGTTTCACTTGCCTTCTCACTCGGTTTTTCTCTTGGTTGGTTTGTCTTGCATGCAAACTTGTCTTTGGGTGTGGGTTGTGGTGGGAACCGAAACATCCCCAAATTTCCTTTCTCTCTCCCACCTTGCCCTCACCAACCTTATCCAATCCCAAAGCCCAACCATCAAAGCGCTTACAGCTAGCAATCATCATACCAAGCTGAGGTTCTTGACTCGACAACCAACTCAGCGCTTCACGCAACTTATCATTCTCATCTTGCAAGCGACCAACACATTTTGCAAGATCCAAATTCTTCATAGCATGCAACTCACATGTAGAGCAAGAAGTAGGAATAGGCACTTTCAAATCAGCCTCAAGTGAAACAATGCGAGAACGGAGCTCAGGCAATTTTCTCATGCAAACTAGGGCAAGAAGTGCAAGCACCAAGCAAAGTGGGTCTAGATTGTAGCTCGGCTAACTCAACCCTAAGCACATAAGTTCCTCACACTTGGAGGCATACTTCTCCCTAAGATCGACCAAGTCGGCTAGGAAAGCAGAGCAATCAAGCACAATCATTTTCATCGGAGACAACGGGACTAGCCTTGAGCGAATCAATTTCAAGCTTCCTATCAAGAACTCCGTGTTTCTAGCTCGGCCACTCTAGTCCTAGCATCCTCGAGCAAAGATCTAAGCTCCTTCCTAAGCTTCTTAGCCTCTCTAAGCATGTGATCGCGATTATCAAGCAAGTCAACCAACTCCTCATTCTCCTTGCGCAAAGAGGAGAGCTCATCACATACCTCATCCTCGGAATCCAAATCCGAGGCGTCCCTCTCGGCTTCTCTTGCTCGCTCGAACCGTGAGCCATGCCGCGAAGTCGTCCTTGAGGCTTAGGCCCGTCACACAAAGGCCGTTGAGATACTTGCCAAAGTTCTTCTTCTTCCTCCTCTTCTTCTCATCCTCTTCGTCTTCATCACTCGAGCTTGAAGACGTGTCCTCGGAATCAGACTCGATGTCGCTTGATCTCTTCATCTTCTCTCGAGACCGTGTCTTCTTCCCATGTCCATGATCCTTCTTCTTGGACTTCTTCTTCTTGCCCTTGAACTTGTGCTTGTCGGGGTCGTTCACCTTCGGACACTCGGCGAAATAGTGTCCAGCCTTGCCGCACTTGAAGCATGTCCTCGTCTTCCTCCTCATGTTCACTCGGTTCTCGTGCAGCCTCTCGAACCGCCTCGTCAGGAGCGCCAACTCGTCCTCTCCAAGCTCGTCGAACTCCTCATCTGGCATAGACATCAAAGAGGAGAAAGAGAACATCCTGGTGGATGGATTAGTGTTAGCCTTTCCTTTCGAACCACCAACGAGGGCAAGACTATGGGAATCAGTCGGTCCCTCGAGCTTGGCAGTCATGCCCCTATCCACCTCGGCCCGACTTGAGCTTCGAGAACAACTCGTTCACCGTCAGAGTGTCATACTTCTCCGACTCCACAATGGCCTCGAACTTTCCACCCCAAATCGTACGATCCAAAGAGTGTAAGAGCTTGACCGCTCTATCATGATCATCGTACGGGAGCACGTCCACATTGGCCCTCATGTTGTTCACAACCACCGTGAACCTCTGAAACAAGGCATCGATGGACTCACCGGGGAGATGAGTGAAGTTCTCGTACTCTCTCCGTAGGTCGCATACATCCGTGCCTGAACCTGGGCGTTCCCAACATGCGCCTCCTTCAACACCGCCCAAATCCTACAAGCCAAGTGCTCGGTGTGCACCCGATCGAACTCAGGCTGACACAAAGCACGAAACAAGTAGTCGACCGCCTTATTGTTGGCGTCGAAGCTGTCCCTCGATCCTGGAGCGAGGAAATCAACCGGCTGGACATAGCCTGTGTCCACCGTGACATCCCAAAGGATCTGACCCTTTCCGCGGAGAAAAGCACCCATCCGCTTGCTCCACATCTGGTAGTTCTTGCCATCGAAGTGTGGAGGACCCGAACCCCGTTCCTGGTACGCCATCCTTGGATCTTAGACTGGTTAGAGTCAACAAAGACCCGAACCGGCTCTGATACCACTTGAAGGACCGATACGGCGAACCGAGAGGGGGGGGAGTGAATGGGAGCCGATAAAAATTCTTCTCGATGGAGATGAGAACTCCAACAAGACGAACGCGGCTACCAACACACGTCTCCGACTCACTACCCAAGTTGGCCAAGCCCACGTAGCCACCGGAGTGCCACCGGACCTAGGAACCAACACACACGGCCTTCCGACTTGAGAACGCGGCGGAACAACAAACCCCGAGTCTGCGGAGACCCACACCGGTCGGACCGGTGAGCACCACCGGTCGACCGGTCCCCGCCGGTGAACCCGAGCAACTTCCACTAAGTGGCTCTACACCGGTCGGACCGGTGAGACGCACCGGTCGACCGATGGCGCCGAGAAAGCCCTCAAGGCACCAAACGGAGCCAACGGACCACCAAACGGACCCAAACTCGAAATAGCAGCACCACGGGACAACAAAGAACACACCAAGACACTCACCCGAGCGAAAACCCACAAGGGCTTGCACCGGTCGGACCGGCCAAGAGCACCGGTCGAGCCGGTGTAGCACGGGCGACTCGGGATGAACAAGACACCGCGGGTCAACTCCCCCCAAATCCAAATCTCGATCTCCCGAATCGCTCCACGGACTTGAACAAGACTTTGGGGATATCAGGAACACCTCATGAGGAGTCCATAGCCAAGTTTAATCCCACCAAATCTCGTCCAAAAAGGAGGAATCGAAGAAATCCCGCCGAGAGCACTTCCAACCCAAGAACTCAAGAACCTCCAAATTCGAGCAACTTTTCTCACGGATTTGGGAGGGGAATCACAGCCCAAAGAACCACGAAGGGTTCCCACAAATTTCCCCCACCGAATCACCAAGAGAAAAGCCCCAAAAACACTCCAAAGAAATCACCGGGAGAGGGCTCCGAAAATCACCACCAAAAACAACCGGGGAAAACACATCCAAACCTTGAGGAATCACGCCGAATCATCTATACATGAAGCAAGGATTCGTACAAGGTCTAGCAAGCCGCCCGATCATCCATCCCTCTCTACAAGATCTCTCCGTGAAGCTCTCTTGCTAGTCCTAAGGAAAACCTAGAGAAAATAGGTGGAAAATAGGAAAACTAATGAGCTAGGGTTCCAAGAGTTGGCTGCCATCCTCTCACCTCTTGGGTTATATGGAGGCAACCGAATGTCTAAAATGCCCTTCTCTACTAACTAGGGATACAAGCCCCTCAAGGGCGATTTGGAATTCTTGATGTCTTCACCATCGGACGGATGCCCGGCGACCGCACTCTACGTAGCCTCGACGCAAGCCATGCGATCCCGACGCGTGTCCTCCGCTTCGAAGATTCCGGACCGCGTCGTCGCACACCGGTCGACCGGTGCGGCGGCTTTGCAGCTCCGTCTTCGGTTCTTCGGTCTTGGCTTTGTGGATCAACCAAGGAACCCAGTGATTTTTTGGTGAACCACCGGAAACCCCGCGAACTCGGTGTAGCCTCCGCCAATCTCCACTCATGACTTGGCTCCCACGTAGTCCCGGCTCGACCTTGGTTTTGAGGCTCAACCAAGAAACCATCCATGACTTCATCTTGCTGTTCATGCCACCATGCGGCCCGCACTTGACCCCCCTGGCCACCGGGTCCCTCGAACGAAGCCTACTTGTCTTCTCCACACCTGGAGGCCTCACCGGCGACGACCTTTCGCGCTTGTTCTTCACCTGCACCAACACCGGTCAAGCCGCAACCTCGCACCCGCAATACTTAGCCAAGAATCGGTCCACACAACGTTGTCAATCACTCATCACACAAGGAAGCGACCATCCACCGATCCTCGAACCACACATGGTCCTCACTTTGTGTCAAGAATTCGCATAGGATGTTCAACCACAAAAAGATTTGGTTGTATCCATGCGTTGGCTTCATTGATAACCCTCATTTCAGGTTCATGGGCACACTTCCTTAGTTGAGGCACATGAAACACGTTGTGGAGAGCAGCAAACCGCTCTGGTAGACGAATGTGATAAGCAACTGGTCCACAAATTTCCATAATCTCATAAGGACCAATGTATCGTGGAGCTAATTTCCCTTTCACTCTGAACCTTTGTACTCCTTTTGTTGGTGAAACTCTCAAATACACCTTTTCACCAACTTGGTATTCCCTTGCGGCTTTTCCCTTGTCATGGTAACCCTTTTGTCTCATTTGTGCGGCTTTTAGGTTTTCTTTTATCACTTCAACTCTTTCTTTGGCTTCTTTAACTAAATTTGGACCAAAGAACTTCCGCTCTCCTGCTTGAGACCAATTCAAATGGGTGCGGCATCTTTGCCCATAGAGAGCTTCAAAAGGTGCCATCTTCAAGCTAGCTTGATAACTATTATTGTAAGAAAATTCTTCCAAGGCTAAGCATTTGTCCCAACTCTTGTCAAAGTGAATGATACATGCCCGAAGCATGTCCTCGACAGTTTGGTTGACTCGTTCCGTCTGTCCATCCGTCTGAGGATGATAGGCGCAACTACGGTTTAACTTTGTTCCCAAGTTTTCATGTAACTGTTCCAAAAAATGAGCTATAAACTGAGGACCTCGATCAGAAATGATGGTCTTTGGGATTCCATGCAATCACACTATGCGATCAAGATAGATCTCTGCATAGTCTTTGGCTGAGTAAGTGCTGTTGATGGTGATAAAGTGTGCAGTCTTAGTTAACCTATCCACTACGACCCAGATAGAATCGTGGTTCCTGGACGTGAGTGGCAATGCCACGATGAAGTCCATACTGATGTCATCCCATTTCCAAGAAGGTATGGGCAAAGGTGGAAGAGTACCCACTGTTTTTAAATGGCTTTCCTTGATTTTGGAACATGTGTCACACTCAAAAACATATTTTGCTATGTCGATCTTCATGTTGGACCACCCGAAATTTCCTTTCAAATCTTGGTACATTTTACTACTTCCAGGGTGAATCGAGAATTTTGAGAGATGAGCCTCATCCAAAATTTCCTTCCTGAGGGTAGGATCTTCGGAAACAACTAGACGTTGCCCAAACCAGATTGTACCATTTGGATCTTGTTGGAAGCATGTGTATTTTGGATCATTTTGAGACAACCTCTGTTTGATGGTTTTGATTCCCTCGTCATTAGCTTGAGCCATTAATAATTTATCCCACAAGACAGATTTTACCGAGATGGTATTCAACATGCCTTGAGTAACAATTTCTAGGCGTAGTTTACCCAGCTCGCTGCACAGGGTATCCCTATACGACTTTACGGACAAGCAGTTGCAATGAACCTTGCGGATGAGAGTATCCACAACTACATTTGCTTTGCCGGAGTGATAGTGTACCTCAAGATCATAATATTTAATGAGCTCTAACCATCTTCTTTGACGCATATTCAAATCGGCTTGGATAAAGATATACTTGAGACTTTTATGATCGGTGTAGATGTTGCAACGAGTTCCCATTAAGTAATGCCCCCAAATTTTCAAGGCATGAACAACCGCTGCTAACTCAAGATCAAGAGTTGGATAATTCTTCTCATGTGGTCGAAGTGCTCTGGAAGCATAAGCAATAACTTGGTTTTCTTGCATGAGGACACAACCCAGACCTGTGCCCGAGGCATCACAATAAACCTCATATGGCTTGGAGTTATCGGGTTGAGCTAACACTGGGGCTGAAGTTAAGTGTTGCTTTAGAGTTTTGGAAGCATTCTCACATTTTTCATCCCACATGAACTTGACTCCTTTCTTCAACAATTCGGTCATAGGTTTGGCGATTCTGGAAAAATCTGGGACAAAGCGACGGTAATACCCAGCTAACCCAAGAAAGCTTCTAATTTGATGAACGAACTTTGGTGGATTCCAGTCCATCACTTCTTGTACTTTACTTGGATCCACAGATATACCTTCACTAGATATGGTGCGCCCTAAGAACATAACTATCCAACCAGAATTCGCATTTGAAAAACTTAGCATACATTTTATGATCCCTCAAACGTTGAAGAACAATGCGAAGATGTTCAACATGCTCTTCTTCGTTTTTGGAGTAAATCAAGATGTCATTGATGAAAACCACAACGAATTTGTCCAGTTCAGACATGAATAATGAGTTCATGAGGTACATGAAGTAGGCAGGTGCATTGGTAAGACCGAAGGACATAACCAGATATTCATATAGCCCATATCGTATGGAGAAGGCAGTCTTAGGAATATCACAAGGCCGAATCTTTATCTGATGATAACCCGACCTAAGATCAATATTAGAAAAGACCTTTGCTCTGGCTAGTTGATCAAACAGTACATCAATGCGGGGCAGGGGTATTTATTTTTGATAGTGACCACATTGAGAGGGAGATAATCCACACATAGCTTCAAACTACTGTCTTTCTTTTTAACGAAGAGAGCAGAACATCCCCAAGGAGTAGAACTCGAGCGAATGAAACCCTTATCCAATAATTCTTGAAGCTGGGTCTTCAACTCAGCCAGCTCCTTTGGTGGCATACGGTAAGCTCTTTTTGAAATAGGTGCCGTACCAGGTTGTAGTTCAATCACGGACTCAATGTCCCGGTCCGGTGGCATACCCGGCAGATCATCAGGAAAGACATCTAGATATTCATAAACCACTAGGATTTCTTCTAAGTTTGTAGCTATTGAGACATAGGCACTAGGGTTTATAGATTCCCTCAATGGTAGGTAAAGAGTCAAGGCACTAACAGCAGGTGAATTGATTTCTATTCTTCGATCAGCAATATCCATGGTTACTTTATGATGTGTCATCCAATCCATTCCCAAAATGACATCTATTCAATCTAGCCCCAAGGTTAAGAGATTTGTTTGAAAGACCTTGCTACCTAGTTGCAAAGGTACACTCCTGACTAGTGTGTTGGAGGATATTTTCCCTTTAGGGGTTGCAATTTTATACTCATTCTTAACTCAAAGCACATTTAGACTCAAGTTGATTTGTGTACTCTGGTTCATAAAACTATGTGTAGCACCGAAATCAAACAAAATCTTAACAGGTTTGCCATGGATAGAGAAGGTACCTGTCATAACTGCTGCCCCCTCAGGAATCCCCACCATTATGGTGAAGTTTTGACGACCCTGCTTGACTTGCACAGTCTGCTTCTTTCCCTTGTCCTTATTGTTTTGATTCTGTCCACGTCCCTGATTCTGCTGCTTGGGGTGAGGACAGGCATTCATATAATGCTCGGGTTTCCCACAATTGTAGCAACGCCCTTCATTATTGTTGCGGGCAGGTGGGGGTGCATTGGGCCTAGCATTCTGCTGCTGAAAATTTGGGGAACGGGAATTCCCTTGCTGCTGATTTTGGGGAGGTCTCACAACCCAACGTCTAGAATGTTGGTTCCGCTGAGAATTCTGTGGAGTCTTATGAACTATGCGGAACTTGGGATTAGGCACGTTGTTAGAGTTGAACGCAGCCTTCTTTTTCTTTGCATTCTGCACCCTCTTCATTGCATCCTCCTGGGATATGGCCAGGTCCACTATCTCATGATAGCTGTTAGTCTTGATCGGGTTCAGTATTTATAGAGATCTGGATCAAGACCCCTACGGAAACGATCCATTTTCTTTGCATCCGTGTCAACATAGTAGTCACCATACTGACACAGATTGTTGAATTTCTGTGCATACTGATACTTAGAGTCAGAACCTTGCCTCAAGTTCAATAGCTCATTCAACTTCCTTTCCACCATCCCCTTAGGAATGTGATGGTTCTTGAATGCAGTTTTGAATTCCGCACAAGTAATCTCACGCTCATTTTGCTGCATTAACTTGAAATGATCCCACCAAAGAAGTGCCGGACCACGAAGATACATTGCTGCAAATTTAACCTTTCGCTCCTCGGAGCATGGCAAGGTGAGAACATCCAACTTGGCCTCAATAGCACGCAGCCAAGCATCAGCCTCTAATGGTTCCTCCACTTTGTGAAAAACGACGGTTCAGTGCGGAGAACTGAGCATAAGTAGCCACTCGGGGATCATCATCTTGTTGATCATTACGCCGCTGATTCATCTGCTGTTGATTATGTCGGATCTGGCGCATCATATCAGCTTGAGCAAGGAGGAAGGTCTCCATAGGCGTCATGTTCGGTGGGGGAGGTGGTGGCGGCGGATTGCTGCCACTAGCATCAACAAACCCATGGAGTACTGTGCGTTGATCCCACCATCTGAAAAGTTTTTAATGGAGGTTAGCCACATATCCATAATCTTGCCAATAGAAGCATAAACAAGAAGAACATGTGAAAATGTTTCCATCCATGCACAAATTTTCCAGAGGGGACAACAACACACTCTGTCGTAGAAAATTCATATCTCGCAACTCGATTATCGAATGATGCTCAATTTTGGTCAGAAGTAGAAAAACTTCATACACTACAACTTTGGTATTCAACCAAACCATGAATTTTGAAATTAACATGCCCAATAAATTAAAATTCCACCTGTCTGTCCAGACTGAATTTCAGACAACAGCCAGTTAAAAAAAATTCGTATCTCTCAACCGTAAAAGCAATATGGCTGAAATTTTACGAGAATGCACACAAGGAAAATTTCCAAGAACTTTGTTATTCATTGCACAGCCCAGTTCTGACCATAAAGAGGTTCAAACTTCCCATTACATAACTGCTGCACCAAGATCGCAGCATTCAGCTAGCATACTTAATTTCTACACCTGAGCATAACCTTAGCAAGTCTTCAATCTAAGTTACATAGTGGTCAACTGGTAGCATCAGGCTACCCAAAAGAATACTCTTCCTACGTCAGCCTATCCCATTCACAGACCAAATTAGGCTACCCATATGAGTATGAACACAAGACTATCACTAAATAGTGAGCACCACCACCACCCGAGGCAGCGCTAGTAGCAGGCGACCCAATATCCATCGGGTCCAGCGGTGGAGCCTATCGTCCACCATGGACTGGGCGTCGTCCGGGTCACCCTCCATAGCGCCTGGGCCTTGTGGTGGAATAGGCTACTGCAGCATCTGGATCATCTCGTTGGCAGCCTCTAGGTCCTGGTCCATGGCCTCAAGCTGACCATCCATGTCCACCAGTGCCTGGAGGTGAACAAACCTCTCATCCTTCAGCTGCTATAACTCTTCTCGCAGTTGCTCCCTCTGCTCCTGCAGCCCCACAATGGCATGGAGACGATCAGTGAGCACGTTGACCCACTGAGCCTCACGGGCCTCCAACTGTCCAACCCTCAGCCGTGCCTCGGCAAGGTCCCGCTCAAGGAACATGTAGCCAAACGAGCGATAGCACAGGTGGTGGGTGCACACTCCCAACTCTCCAGCGGAGCCGAGAGAAGAGGTGGTCACTGCAGTGGAAGCAACACTGCGGAGAGCCTGTAGACAGTACAACGCACCCTCGCACCGAACCATATCCTGCAGCGCGTCGAGTGGGCTCATACTGGCCAGATGGTCGGCCATGTGCTCCATACGGTGCCTCCACGCGGGGTCCTCGGGGTCCACAGTCGGTAGGAGCCCCACCAGCGAGGTATACACCTCGTCAGGGTGCTGGTCGCAGAAGGAGTTGAGCACTCCCAAGGCGTCCACCTCCAGCGTCTCCATCAGCTGGATGCTCGCGACGTACGTGCTCAGGTCGGCCCACTCCGGGTGGTCCGGGTGGAGTGGCACGGTCACACAAACGCGGCAGCGGGGCACGCCCAGCTGCGTGGTCTCCATCACCTCGTAGGTCGGAGGCGTGCGGGCAAACCCCTCAAGGTGCAGCCCGTCGGTACGGACTGAACCGTCAGGATGAACCTCCGAGAAAAGCCGTCCAGCCATCTGCATCACAAAACTCCCACTGGTTAGCGTGAGTTAGAAGATGACAGATTCTTTACAGTGCATAAAAATGCATGTAACTCAAAAACTGTTAAGCAAAAAATTCTTAAATTTCACCAGATTCTTGCTGAGATACTTAGACACAAGTTTGGTATTCAAAAGTTGAGCTAAAACAAAAGGAAAATGCTCAAACAGTTCAATGTTCAGATTGCTGTTACTCAGAAATTCCAGCCAATAGCACTGCACTAAACAGAGCATAACTCCTAATTCCCTTACTCAAAATTTTTGAATTTTGTACAGCAGAACCATAACAAAATTTAGAGCAACTTTTGCATCTACCATTTTTCCAGGAAACTAGATCTTGGGGGCCGAAAAATTTCAGAACTGAACAGCTCCAAAAAGACAGCTAGATTACGCCTTAGGAAAAAGATCCTAACTTGAGTTTGGTTGATCCAAATTTTATGAAATTTTTACACCATATCCCCTAAAAGATTTGAACTTTCTTATAGAAGATTTCTGGTGAAAACTTGTTGTATTGATTAGAAAAATATTTTCAGACCAATAGCTTGATCACATGACACTAGATAGACCTTAGGTGCTTTTTGGCAGAATTTGATCAAGACTTGACTTGAAGTTTTAAAGTTTAAGGTTGCTGTTCAGTTATGATTTTTAACATGATGCATGCACAACCTATGCGTCCTCATAGACAATTCCTTGTCAACACAAAGTTAGCGCCGGTGGCATGGCATAATACTCTCTCTCTATAATAGCTAGTTGAAAGCTACTCAGATTTTAGTTACCGTATCTAACGAATCGTGGTTAGTGTACCTGCAGAAAATCACAGAACATCCCGAACCTTTCATGCCAGCACTCATGAAAGCGTCCACATACATTACCATTCACTATAGAAACAACATCCATGCATAAAGCTGCTGCATGGACAGCGTCCTATTTAAGACTCTGACGAGACGTGAGTACCTATTGGAATAGGCCTCACTCATCCCTCACGGACTTTCCCGTGCTTCCATCACGTATGGCAAAACGTGACGAGAAGCAGACATGATGTGGCACCCATTGGAATAGGTCCCACTAGTCCCTCACAGGACTTCCCTGTGGTACCATCACGTATGGCAAAACGTGATGAACTAGTATGGTTGTGCAAGAAGGTAAGTCTTGATAGAAAGTAATGTGGTGGAAGTTAGTCTAGATAAACCATAATTATCTAGCCATCAGAAAAACCCAAAAACCTCTAGGGCCTCTCGGACTATACAATCCTTAGCATCCCTAACGTATTTTGGAAAACACACTTTAATCTTGCAAGTTTTATTCTAAACAAGTTATTAAGGGTGTATTAAGACCTCTGGTGTACAAGTGAAGCTCTGATGCCAGCTGTGATAGAACCGCTCAAATTAATTCCATATTATTTCCTAAACCACTCCACTTGGCCATTAAGCAATAATTTTGAAGTAACTTGTCGTCTTTACCAGGTCAAACCCGGTAAATCACTTACATCACAAGATCGACAATTATTGCATATCAAAACTCACACGAAGGCGAGTCTAGAGGTAAACAAGTCACAATTTATTACAATACATCCTTCAAAGGTTCATTATTACAAACCAGGCCACGGAAAGCCATCATCACACACATCATTCCCTGAAAAACATCAACAACAGCAAGGCTGAGTATACTAATACTCAGCAAGACTTAACCGTCGGGTGATTGGAAAATCACCAACTCTCTAGACATGCAAGGCTTTAAGACTAGTGGGTTGTTTTGCTGAAAAGCAACAAAGAATATGTCCTTAGTTTCAAATTTTAGCTCAAAATTATATTCATTTAACCATTAATATATTAGCCAACTAATTCAAGCATGAGTTGTACAATACAAATTAAACAAGTATACAAATTCCTTCTCAATTCCATCATTAAGGGACATAGAGTGAATGGTTAAGCAGTCTCGGATAACGGTGAGAGGCCGATGATCGATCAATTAATAACCTTGCAAGGTGGATCTAAACACACGGGAGAATGCATACCCCAAGAATGCCAAATAAAACCAAAAGGGGTGGGGTACACACCAACCATGCGGTTCCCAACCGTCCTCAGTTCAGGATCAAGTTCACAGTCCCTGGTACAAGGTTATCCGGTCACGGTATCTGACCGCCCAGATCCACACATGTACCACTGCCTAGTATCTGGGGATCACTCCCGGGATTAGTGGTAGAGAGTTTCCTCGCTGGATCAGGAAAGTACTAGGCTTACCGGTCCCATTCCCGACAAATGTTTAGTACGTTCAAAAGCTTAACCACTGACATCTATTGACCGGAGTCGATCCCATGCTCTTACCACATGAGCAGATAAGTTTAACAAACTTATGATTCCAACATAAGAGACCTATAGCTCGCGAGTGACAGTCATCACTCGACTTTTACCGTGGTCCTAAGCATGGTAACTAGCGACCTGACATGCTAGTAT
Source organism: Cenchrus americanus (assembly GCA_947561735.1). Classification (NCBI taxonomy): domain Eukaryota; kingdom Viridiplantae; phylum Streptophyta; class Magnoliopsida; order Poales; family Poaceae; genus Cenchrus; species Cenchrus americanus. Next base: position 109,464,927 of record OX387243.1, read on the forward strand.
TTGAACATAGGAACCTAGGATCATGCATCTAAGGTTTCAATTCAACTCCTGAACGTAAATGCACAAGCATCACATAAAGGATTGCTTAAGTTAACAAAAGTAGGTCATGCTCCGGGGCTTGCCTTCACTGGCAAGGTCTGAAGAGAGATCCTCCGAACTTTGGTCCGGGTCTTGCTGCACTTCCACCACGTTCACTTCTCCCTCAGCTGGTTCCCCTTCAGACTCAGGCACCAGCTCGTAGTTTTTGTCGATGAGTTCTATACGATATGCAAATGCATTATTATTCAAGTACACAAACTTAAGAATTAAATTCAGTTCTGAATTTAGAGATAAACACATGGTGTTTTTGTTGTCCATATTCACCTTGACAAGTTTTTAATAAACTTTTCTTCACCAAAGACAAGTGGACGTATGTGAGACTTTGTTCTTATTTGATGGTGATGGTGTGCACATTTAAGTTCGTAAGTTAAGTAAACTTCACCAAAATGATTTGGGGCTGTTCAGAGATGATATGATAAATCCCAAGTTTTTAATTTAAGTGTCCAACATAATTACTTTTGTTTTCCATTTGTTTATTCATATAAAGCTTGATTACTTAGGAAATTAATTTTGGTAAGTATATGAATAAACTGACCATGAGATTTTACTAAGATGCATAAATCAGCAACACATAATTACTGACCAAACATGAGGTAAAACAAATCTACAAAATAACTATGATAAACGCAACAAGTTAAAGCTACAAGAAGCATGAATAAATCATAAAATAAAATATACATATGATCTGAGGCTATAACTTGGCACACAACATGATAAAGATATATTTAGCTCACACAACAAAAATTGGATCCATTACTGCAACAGAAATATGGATTTGAATTTAATTCAAACTAATCACCATAAATCAGCATAATAATCTACACATGCCACAGATTCACCTACCATTTATGACAGCTACTCCTAAGCATTAGAGAGCTACTGCAGAAAGTTGGATGGCATTTGATCAACATATAAATTTAAACAATTCATACATGGAGACTAGGCTGAAATCAAAATAAATTCATAACTTGAGATATACACATGATTTATGTGCCATTTTTCTATACTGAATTTTGAAAACTCCCTTTCTAGAAAAGTTAGTTTTGTTTACAAGTATTCTAGGACATTTGATTTTGTATTTTTCCGATTTTTATACGATTTACTACGCAATTTACAAGTTTCAGGAATTTGTATCTAGGGTTTAAGAATCATTTTTCAGAGTAGCCCCTGGACTTTTGCACAAAGGCCCCTGCGAAGACCTCACGTCCTGCAATGTGGTCCCTGGCGGCGGCAGAGGCTCGCTGGCGGCGGAAGGAGGCTGAACTCCGACGTGCAAGAGGCTAGGGGTGGGATTGGACTCACCCTAGGTCGGTTGGTGGCACAGGTTTGCCCAGAAACGGCTCCGGCGATGGCCGACGGCGAGGAGGGCGGCGTACGACCGCGACGTTCGCGATTTCAGAGAGCAGGAGGGTCGACCGGCCAATGCGCGTGCACGGGAGGGTTCACAGGGTGTGGTTGGGAGCTAGGGTGGCGCTTGAACTCGAGGAGGGGTGGTGGAAGACGGGGTGCACCGGCGGGCACTGTCGACGACAATGGCAGGTACGGCGGCGGCCTCTGCGTTGCGTCCTGGGCAAATGCGAGTGAGGGGGGGTCGAGAGGGGGTGTCGGGCGGGCTATGGCCGCGCATGCGGGGCAAGCCGGCTCGGTTAGATGGGCCACGGCGTGCGGGCGCGCGGCGCGCGTGGCCGGGCCGGGCGACGGCGGGCGAACGGCGCGGCCGGCCGGTGGCGCGCGCGTGCGCGGGGCGCATGTGCGCGTGGCCGTGGACTCGATCACGATGCATGGTCGATGCGTGGTCCACGCCGTGACGGCGTACAAATGGCGGGCGTGTGGGCCCGGTGCGGGCGGCGACGCGGTGCCGACGGCGCGACGTCGCGCGCGGAGCGTGCACCCAGGCGTTCTGCCTGGTTTTCAGTTCACTGAAGCCTCCTTTGACAGACTTATACTCAAAAGTTTTGAACTAAAGTTCAAATTCGCCAAATACGAAAGTTGTAGACCAGATAACCAGCTCCAACTTTCGTAAAGGCCGACCTATCAAAATCTCAACAGATTTGGAGATAAACTTGCTTGAAGTTGCAGATTTTTATGGCTCGGTCAAACTGTTTAGCAGAGCTTTGACTGAGTTTTTGAGGGTTTAAACCTCAAAATTTGAAATGCCGGTAATTGAATGAAATGTGTTCCCGAAAAAACTGAGCAACTTTTATATTGGTCGAATTTGAAATTCTATTGAAGAATTTTTAGATTTGACCAAAGTTCTAGGGATAGGTCTAGGGCACTAAAGGTGTTTGACCACTATTAAGGGCTTTGACTCGGTCAACTCATGATTAAGCTTCATTAGTGACTGAGATTAAAATTAAAAACATCAGGGATGTTACAACAGGAGGATCAACTATGGAGTTTGAAACCAAAAGGCAGAGAAACAATTATTTCAGATTCGTGAACACAATCGTCAATGATGGTCCAGCTGCATGACCACAATGGGCCAAAGTGCCGATAACATTTACAGAAAAAGATTTCATGTTGAAGTCCACGAACCACAACGACGCCATGGTCATTGAAGTGAACATAGCTGGATGGGTCATCAAGAAAATTCTGGTGGATAATGGAAGTTCAACAAACATCCTATTCTTGAAAACTTTCGAGAAGATGAAGTTGAGTCAGCACATGTTGCATCCACCAGAATACCCATTGCTGGGCTTCAGAGGGAAACCATCAAGCGAGTAGGAAAAATATCTCTTCTTGTATCTTTTGGAGATCTTGACAACGCCAAAATAGAAACTCTCACTTTTGATGTGGTTGATATGTACCATCCATACTTCGTGATTTTCGGCAGAGGTTTCATGAACAAATTCAATACAGTCATAAGGTAGCAGTTCTTGTGCCTGAAGATGCCAGCTCCCAAAGGAGTTATCACTGTATTCAGTGACCAGCAAGAGGCTCGAAACATAGAAAAGGGTCATACCCCAGGGCAAACCAATGTGCATCAGCTGAACTCTGACGAAGAAAAGAAAGAACCCTATATTGAGCCCAAGCGAGACAAAGAAAAGATCGAGATAGCTGCTGATGGTGAGACCAAGAAAGTATACCTAGATGACATGCCTGATAGAGCAGTCACGATAGGGGCTTGTCTCAGCCCCGAAGAAGAAAACGAGCTCGTGCAATTCTTGAACAAGAACAAAGTTGTATTCGCCTGGTCAGCTAAATACCTGCAAGGTATCGACAGAGACATCATCGAACATACTCTGGAAACAGATGAAAAAATACTCCCGAAAAAGCAAAAACTCAGGAAAATGTCCGAAGAAAAATTGAAGGCAGTAGAAGCTGAGGTACAAAGGCTTCAAGACGTGAAAGTGATCAGAGAAGCCTTGTATCCTCTCTGGCTGGCCAACACCGTACGAGTAAAAAAGAAAAATGGGAAGTGGAGAATGTGTGTAGACTTCACAGATCTGAATAAGGCTTGCAAGAAGGATGATTTTCATTTAGAAAGGGTAGACAAGATAGTGGATGTTGCTGCCAACAATGAAATGCTCTCACTCCTGGATATGTTCACAGGATATCGTCAAATAAGAGCGCGAAGGAAAGATGATGAAAAAACAAGTTTCATTACTCCTTTCGGAACTTTTTGCTTCGTCAGGATGCCAGAAGGGCTGAAGAATGCAGGGTGCACATTTTCGAGAATGATAGCAATAGTTCTTCATCCCCAACTTCGAAGGAACATCCTAGCATATGTTGATGACATAGTAGTCAAGAGTACCCAGAGAAGAGACCACATCAGCGATCTGACAGAAACTTTCGCGAACCTCAGAGCAGCAAATCTCAAATTGAATCTTGAGAAATGCGTCTTCGGCATTCACAAGGGAAAAGTTCTTGGATGTCTAGTTTCAACAAAAGGCATAAAGGCAAATCTCGACAAAATCAAGGCACTAATTGAAATGCAAGATCCAGTTTCAGTGAAAGACATGCAAAAGTTGACAGGAAGGGTTGCTACTCTCAACAGGTTCATTCCTAGAGTTGCAGAGAGAAGCTTGCCTTTCTTTCAAGTTCTCCGAAGTTCCAAGAACTTTCAATGGTCCGAAGCTCAAAAACAAGCTTTCCAAGAACTCAAAGACTATCTATCAAACATGACCAAGTTGTTCCCTCCTGAGCCAAAATCGCCACTTCTGTTATATTTGTCTTCTTCAAATTCGGTTGTAAGTGCCGTGCTGGTACAAGAGAAAGAAGAAGGAAAACTCAAGTAGATCCTAGTATACTTCGCATCGGAAGCTCTCTCTAGATCCAAACTTTTCTACTCTGAGTTAGAAAAGATAGCATATGCAGTTGTAATGGCTGCGAGAAAATTAAGGCATTACTTCGAGGGTCACAGAATAAGGGTTATCACGAATCAACCGCTGAATGACCTTTTCATGAATAAGGAAGCATCTCATATCATCAAGTGGGCAGCAGAATTGTCAGAATACACTGTAGATTCAGAAGAAATGCAATCAAATTGCAAGTTCTGGCAGATTTCGTCGTAGACTGGACTTCACCAACTCATAATTCTAGTGAAGACATGCTCACACTATGGGTGGTGCAGTGTGACGAGGCTTGGTGTCACAAAAGGGTTGGAATATCAGCAGTTGTAACATCTCCGACAGGAATCGTAATAAGATACATTGCTCGACTTATCTTCACGGATGATGTGCACTCTACAAACAACACAACTGAATATGAAGCTTTACTTTTAGCCTTAAGAAAAATGAAAGCTCCGGGTCAGCAAACCTACATCATCAAGACAGACTCCAAAGTTATTCAAGAACATATTGAGAAGGAGAGTGAAGCAAGAAATCCTGTTTTGATGAAGTATCTTGAGAAAGTCAGAGAAATGGAAAGGTATTTCAAGGGTTATTCAGTTCAGCACATACCAAGAGACGACGACAATGAAGCAGAAAAACTGGCGAAAGCAGCAGCCAGAAATCAAGCAATGCCTCATGACGTGTTCTTCGAAATCATCAAAGAACCGTCTATCAAAGAATCAAAGCCTAAAATCATGAATATTGTGGAGACTCGCGATTGGAGAGTCGAAATCATGGCATACTTGAAGGGGCACTACGAACCACAAGATGAGTTGGAGGAGAAAAGATTAAAGCAAAAGGCAAGGAGCTATACGATGGTTAACGAAGAGCTATACAAATCAGGAATTACCTAACCATGGCTGAGGTGCATTACCTCCAAAAAAGGTGTTGAACTCCTCAAGGAGATCCATAGCAGATTCTGTGGTGCACATATAGGTACAAGGGCTCTAGCAAGCAAAGTAATAAAGCAAGGATTCTACTGGCCTACCATAAACATTGATGCGAAGAAGTTAGTTCGGGAATGTGAAGCATGTCAAAAAACAGCGAATCAGCAAAACTTGCCATCCATGCCAGTTCACCTAATTCCTCCGTCATGGCCTTTGCAAGGTGGGGAATTGTTGACGGTGCAAAACCGTGCTCAAGTTCACCGCAAGCCTACGGGTGACTTGGTGCCTTTTTCACCAAGGAGGGTCCTCCCTAGATTTGTCAATCCAAGGATCGGAAGCAAACCACTAAGATTCTCTATCTAACATACCGGTCTAACCCAATGTGAAGTGTTGATTGCATAAAGTTAAACATACATGAAATGATGTATGGATCACATCCACCTAGCCATAAAGGTAAGCATCCAAAGGGGTAACCCTAGCCTATTGTCTTCTTGTTGCCGCTCCGGCCACAATGACAAACCAATCTAATCCTATACTATGATAAGGAGTACATTCGATATGGAGTAACCTGATATGGAGTGGTCCGATACGTGTTCATTTGCCACTTTCTCCTCCACCGTACTGTCACTACGCAAGGATATTCATCACCGAACGACAACCTCGGTCCATGCACTACAACGATGTATTCACAAGAGATAGACTAACCACCATGATTACTCTATTCCTACTAAGGGCATATGCTAGCTACACATATGAATAAAACACTCATCGATGTAGATCAAAGTAGGACAAGATATGATTACATCACCATCGAATGTAGAATGTACAATTGCCTTGATGGAATCAAGGCATGGGCTCCGGAACTCCACCATGGCTTCACCACGCAGGGACAACCATGGTGGCTAGGGCATGGCCTAGGCCATCTCCTAGGCAACTTGAGTACTTGCGGTGGCCGTCGGCTTCCTCCCGGTGCTTCTCCTTCGTGTCGGCGGCTCTCTGATGAATGGATGGATCTATCCACTCTCCTTGGGCTCCCAAGGGGGTGTATTTATTCCCTTGGGGATCCTTGGGGCGTGCTCCACCTTGCCTTGTACGAGATCTTCTTCCTTGGGAGAGAAGGGAACTTGGTTTCCATAAAATAAGCATCATCCAGATTTTCCTGATTCGCAGCCCTTCCTTGACAGCACCATATCTCCCAAGTCTGGACTCCAAATAATGCAAATTCGGTGTCCTTATTGTATGGCACGAAATTCCCTCCAATTTTGGTATTCATTTCTTTCTTTGGAAACGAAGATAAGATCTCCAAATCGGCCTCGGAAGATAATCTGTTCTGATTTCAGACTGACTGCGCAGAAGGGATTTCGAGGGTCATATCTCCTAGCTCCCTTATCCGAATTGGGCCTTCCACATGTCCAAATCGAAGGTATCGTCGAGGCCCATAACTTTGGTAGTCAGGATTTTTCCATTAGAGGACATTTAAGTCTCCGAATCTGCACTGAAAGATCATGCTGTCCTGGGTTGCGAGAATATCTCTCGGGCTGAGTTGGTCTCATTGGTAAACATCCAACTCCCCGGAGTTTTACGTGTTGATGCTTCGGTCCTTGGATAATTTAGAGTCGTGTTCACTTCATGTCTTGACTTGTGACAGGCTTCATGATCTTCTCATAAAGTGCTTGATGAACTTATCCCGAAAGTCTCCTTTTTAACGTTATTTTCCTGCGTAAACAATAAACTCCAAAATCGACATGCAAGAGTGAATTTGATACCTCCGGGGTGTTAGTACCATTGGTTAGAATATCAAATACATGCAAATGTTGACGGTAAACTCATAGCTAGCTGTACTAAAATTGACCGTCAACATACCCCATGCTTAAACCTTGCTCGTCCTCGAGCAAGTCCAAGGTCTTTGCTTAATTTGGAAATCAGCGTTGCCCTTCAATGTCTTCCTTGCACTTAGTTATACACAACAAGACATATTGCTCTCTCAAGTATTTAGCATTTAAGGTTCAAGTTTTGACCGGCTACTTCATTATGGAAGATGGATTGTCATTAAAGAACATGCCACAATAAAACAAATTTAGTGCTCTCAAACTTAAGCAAACTTTAAACCTTTACCTTGTTGCATCATGAGGAGTTTTCAAAAAGTTGCACATCTAACATAAGTGAGGTTCTCTTGCAAAAGCTCATGGAAACACTCATCTCGTCAAGTCACTCAAGTCTACACTAGATTATTCTCAACCTATTCTACTCATATATGAAAGTAGAAAGCTTATGTGGAGCTTGGTAGGTAAAAACAATCCTAGCAAAACATTATACTTGAAATATTGTCAAATTAAGAGAGAGATCTATTGGAATTATCGAGACTAGTCAAAAGGCCATGGAAAATAAATGTTGGAAAGAGAGAGTGATGGAACACATGCATTTAGAATGGTGGACATGTGCAAGTGGCAAATGGGTGATCCTGAGACATGAATGAAGTTCTCGTTGTCAGATTGCACATGGTTGGAAAAGATTGAGTATGGACTTGTCTTCAAAGCTCTCTAAGATTTAAATGAAGCTAAAAAGAACCAAGGAGCATTTTTATTTTTCTCTTTTTTTTGTTTTTTCTTTTCTTATTTTTTCTTTATTCTTCTTTTTTTCTTCATGCTTTCTTCTCTTTTTTTTATTTTTTATTCATCATTTTTTATACTCCTCCGAATTTTAAGCAACATAGTACTTGCTATAGCAGTCCTCCCTCATGCTTAAATGATTGCTCGTCCTCGAACATAGAAGTGAGGGGACCTATGGCTGCTAAAGAAGTACAAAATACTTATATTCCTTTATAAATCTTTGGAAATCTTCAAGGGCATCCTCCATGTAGAAACTCGCATAATCATTGATGAGTCCCTCCATATGTTATAAGTCTTGAAATCTTGCTAGAAAATCTTCAGAAAATTCATTGAAAGATCATCCATACTCAATTTGGGTTGTGGTCAAGGATGTACTCACAAAAAGATGTTTTGGGTTTAGGGTGGATGCCCAACGAAGTTTGTGAAATTTCCAATGTAGAAACTCACAATGCATGGACAAGAATGACTAGAATGAAAAAGATACACAAAGGAATGACCAGCTTCTTAGTCTTGTACCACAGAAATCAATCCTAATCCAACTCATCAAGATATAAGTCTGCAAACTAAAGGTTATATCATTAAAGTACTTGTATGTGTTTAGGCTTTGGTAGGTAGAGCCTTGCATGAGATTCACAAATGTAGATAGCATAATGATTTTAAATAAAATAAGTGCATGGCATAGGTCATCGGTAAACTTAAATCAAAGAGCAACATAAAATATGTGGGTCTTAAAAATTAGTCATTTAACCTCCACAAATGAAAGATCCAGTATTTATCAATTTAAGTCTCTTTTAATAGATAGCAAAAAGTCATGTCATATAAAACATCATGCAAGTAAAACAAGGTGGCAACTTTCATCATTTTTCCATAAGCAAGGCATACAAATGATATTATCGTGGTAAGCTCAAAAAGAGATGGTGATTCATTTATTGAAAAGTAAAAACTAACTAACCTAGGTTGTCCTCCTAGTAGCCATGTTATTGATCGAGAGATAGATACAAAGGTTGTCTATGGTTGAAAGCATATATGTGCAAAGCATTTAAAAGGGTATGAACAAATATAAAGTTAAGGGCGAATTACCGTACTTAATGAAGTGCAGCGTGGTCTCCCCCATGCTTAAGCGTTGTGCTTAGCATGGAAAAAGAATGATGAGCATCTTGTGGTGAAGGTGATCCTTGTACTCCACGTGGCCTTTTCCCTTTCGTCCTTCAAATCCCCCCCATACTTAGCATGTTGCTAAGTGTGGAAGAACTTGAATTGCTTGTAATTACATATGTGTTTGAAAATCATCTTCACTTCCTTGGTTTTGTTGCTCAGTCGTCCCTCAACTTCCTCTTATTATCATCAAGCCATGGTTTCAATCCTTCATCATATCGTCATCACCGACTTCCATCCCATCCTTGTTGCTGCCTCATCTTCCATAGTTTTTATTTTACTTTAAGAACATAACATGTACTGAAACACCCCTCCATGTTGAAGTTAATGAAATTATCTTTCCAACGAGCCATCATACGCATAAAATGGGTTCCGAACAAGAGAGTTGTGCCTATTTTACTCCAGCGATGCAATCTGTACAAAGCTGATTTCAGACTGCGCAACACTCAATATTTCTATCATATCTCCTTGTATGGGTATTCAAAATTGATGATTCTTGATGCGTTGGAAATAAGGTTCAAAGGATCTTCTGAATATTAACTTTTCTTCTATTGTACATCTCTGAACACGTGCTCCAATCTTGATAGAAATAGCGACTTTCTTCTCAAGCCTTGTAGATGACTAACGATCCTGATTGCAATTGGTCAAGAACTCATGAGAACACTTCTTCATGCCTACAAAACAAATCAAATGCACATTCTACCCCTGGGGTGATGGCCGGGAGTAGAAACAATTGCCAGCAAACCAAATGCCTCCCTAAGATCTTAACTTGTGGCATAGCTTACCTAGTAAAAAGAAAAGAGAACCTAATGAGTGTACGTGTGTGTAGGTGAAAAAATGCAAATGAAAGGAAGGGATATAAACAATGACAATGTTTGCACCAAGTTCTAAACACCATGTTTACAACTAGATTGCTTTATTTCTATATAACCATAAAGATTTAACCAAGGTCAAAACTCCATATTCATTTCAAGGTTAATAATTCTTTATGCCGCAAGAAAATTAAAGCGCATTGCAAAGTTTATAAACCAACCTAATGCAATATAAATCAACAAGGCTTTAAAAACTCAAATGATGATTGTCCGCAATCAAGTCCAAACACCACGTTTACACAAGATTGCTAAAGAAAATGACACTAGTGAAGCATTATCATTGAAATAAAGCATTCATCAAAAAAGTTTCACGAGGAAGCCAAGCTTAAACTATGCATGATAGAACAAAGGAGTTGATGCAAAATGCAAAATGCAAATGCAAATGCAAAGGAGTTAGTGAAAAAAGGGACAATGTTTGAAAAAGGCTTTCAATGTTGTTCCTTATAATGACAAGTAAGTCACTTTATGAGAGGTAAAGTCTTGTCAACAAAACCTTTTATCAAAAGACCTAATCAAACATGCTAACAAGGTTTTAAGGTAAGGCTTATGGGTATCTTATATTTTTGGCTTAAGACAAGAATTTTGAAAAGATAAGTTGGGTGAAGAAATTCTATCTTAGGTGGTTTTGAAAGAGAAGAAAATAAAACAAGGAGTGGATTTTGGATGAAAAACAAACCTATGGTTTTAGGATTACTAAAGGTATGAGAGGTTTTGCCTAAGGGTTTAGGATGAGGCTAGTCAAAATTTTAGAAAAGGGATAGAGATAGACTTTGTCAACTTGACATAAGTCGATTTCTCCCTTTGTTGGCCTAGGCTCTAGGTGTGGTTTGATAGGAAGGTTTAGGCAAAGATGAGATTTTTTTAAAGAGGGTTTTAGATATGGTATGCATCATGCAACAAAATGCAAGGGTTGAGAATAAAGTGGAATGAAATGCAACATTATATGAATGAACAAAATGACATGATATGATATGGTGGTGGTCTAAACCAAAAACAAAAATTAGCCTAAGTTAACTAGCAACAAGTTTAGAATCAAAAGGGATCATGCTTCATATTTCTCTCTAAAGACAATTAAAAAGACTCTAAACACAAATAAGCACACAAAAAAGTGGTCTATAAGTTTTTCAAAAATCAAGTAGAAAAGTACTCCCTCAATATATATATTAAAACATACAACATGTGGTTGTGACATTTACTAGAGCAATGGTACAATGTTACTTGAAGTTTTCAAATAAAGAACACAATGTAGACTTGTCATAGTTTATATAGATATATAAAAAGATCGGGTTGCCTCCCGCAAAGCGCTTCATTTAAAGTCATAGAGCTCGACTTTCTCATGTACCTTTTTATCGTCGTGAAGCCATGGTTACTTGTGCGAGAATCCAAAGTAGCCATGCAACTTGATATTGCCTTATGAAATCGGTCGTGGTTCACTTCCAATATCATCATGTGTTGAGTGGTGCCTCTTGTGTCTTCATTCATCTATGCTCCAGAGGGTTTGTCTTAGTCCTTAGGTTCTGAATTTCATCATGTACGTGTTGTGGAACAGTTGCCCCATCTTCTCTTTATTGACACCATGTCCATCTCCTCCATCTTGTCGTCATCACTTTGTTGCTGCTTCTTCTTCGTGGATTTACCCCTGCATTCAGAATAGAACATATACCAAAATATAGTTCTATTGAAAAATTTATAAAATTACCTTTCTAACGGGTACTCATTCGTCTTAATCGGAGTCCGAATGAGGGAGCTATGGCTGTTTTACTTCAGCATTGCTTGCTGTCCAGAATTTCAGCATGTGCAACCATCGGTGATCCAGCCATATCCGCTTGTAGGAATCTACCATTGCCTTGCCGCTTGATTCGTTGGAATGTAGACTTCACGGAGCTTCTGAAAATCCAAATATAACCATTTCTTCTGCAGATGTTGTGCAAGGCATCTTGATACATCATTATCCTTTCGTCCATCGATCTCGAGATGTACGTGTGGTCTTCATCTTGAAGTCTTTTAGGGCACCATGCCACGCATCCCTTGCTTCAAAAATCATTACCATCACTGCATGAACATGACGGTAATGGAATCCTTCTCCATCGTGCTTGACATGGTCGTTTCCGAAACCTATAGCTTGAACATAGAAACCTCCAAAAGAAATTAGTCTTAAAAACTTAATTGACACATATAGGCATACCTTATTCATCTTTGTTTGTTTTGGATGGGGGCTCAATAGCGGATGTTGGGCCACTAACCAAGGTTAGCACCTACCACTAAAGAGCAAAACATGTGTAGCCATCAACTTGGTTGAGCGAGGTTGGACTTGTTGAAGTTCGATGTTGAAAACTTTTCTCGATCGCTTGTGTCTAGTTTTCCACCTACTTTCAAGGACACAAACAAGAATGCAAGCGTATATGCAATGATAAAATTAGGGTTAGTTAAAAGAAATATAGATCACCCTAGGGTCCGAGCTGCCGATCCCCGGCAACGACGCCACAAAAGGGGCTTGTTGACGGTGCAAAACCGTGCTCAAGTTCATCGCAAGCCTACAGGTGACTTGGTGCATTTTTCACCAAGGAGGGTCCTCCCTAGATTTGTCAATCCAAGGATCGGAAGCAAACCACTAAGGTTCTCTATCTAACATACCGGTCTAACCCTATGTGAAGTGTTGATTGCATAAATATTAAACATACATGAAAGGATGTATGGATCACATCCACCTAGCCATAAAGGTAAGCATCCAAAAAGGTAACCCTAGCCTATTGTATTTTTGTTGCCACTCCGGCCATGATGAAAAACCAATCTAATCCTATACTATGATAAGGAGTACACTCGATATGGAGTAACCTGATATGTTGTGGTCCGATGCACGTTCATTCACCGCTTTCTCCTCTACCGTACTGTCACTACGCAAGGATAATCATCCAAGTCCCCGGAGTTTTACGTGTTGATGCTTCGGTCCTTGGATCATTTAGAGTCGTGTTCACTTCATGTCTTGACTTGTGACGGGCTTCATGATCTTCTCATAAAGTGCTTGATGAACTTATCCCGAAAGTCTCCTCTTTAACGTTATTTTCCTGCGTAAACAATAAACTCCAAAATCGACATGCAAGAGTGAACTTGATACCTCCGGGGTGTTAGTACCATTGGTTAGAATATCAAATACGTGCAAATGTTGATGGTAAACTCATAGCTAGGTGTACCAAAATCGACCGTCAACAGGAATGGATCTAGTTGGACCGCTGCCAACAGCTCAAGGAAATTGCAAATTCGCAGTTGTGGCCGTTGATTACTTCACCAAATTGGTGGAAGCGAAGGCATTAGCGAATATCACAGCACCTACAATTCAGAAATTCTTCTGGCAAAACATAATCCGTAGATTCGGGGTACCAAGAGAGCTGATCGTTGATAATGGGAAAGGAATACTGCAAAACTTTGGACACTCACGCAAAGTTTTCGTCAGTGTATCACCCGCAGTCTAATGGAGCTGTCGAAAGAGCAAATGGGCTGATATTTTCAAGAATCAAGAAGTGCTTGTTTGATCAAAAGAAGGGCAAGTGGACCAATGAATTGCCGAAAGTAATCTGGTCTCATAACACCACAGTATCAAGAGCAACGGGTTTCACACCTTTTTCCTTACTCTTTGGCACCGAAGCAATGACACTATAAGAAATTAAGAATGAGAGCATGAGAGTGCAGAAGGCAAAAGAAATCAAAGAAGTTGACATAAAGGTAGAGAAAGATATGATCGAGCTAACGATCCTCGAAGCTGCTGAAAACATCGAGAAGTAACAGAAAGAAACTAAGTCATGGAAGGATAGAAAAGTGGTCAGAAAATACATCAAGACTGGTGATCTAGTTCTGAAAAAAAGAAAAATTGGGAAACCCTGGAAAACTTCAAGAACCATGGGAAGGGCCATACATAGCTAAGGAAACAAACATGCCAGGGGCTTTCTGCTTGCTGGACCAAACTGGCGAAGAGCTGCCACATTCATGGAATGCTGACAGCTTAAAGAGGTACTATCCCTGAGAATTTCGAAAGTAGTTAGATTTATTTTTTAGCATTTCCTTTCGTAAGTGAAAATTCGCAAAAAATATAAAATTCCGAATCACGTATCTATAAGTGGTTTCAGGAACAAAAACTTTTACCTTTTTGCACTTAATTTAGAATAAGGAGGACCATACTCTTCTCCTTGCAAAGGGGGCCCTAAATCAAGGGGCAAGGTTTTTAACGAGGTAGATCCTATGTAAATACTCTTTGTAATATATATGAAAAGAGTCTTCCCCCAAATTATGTGTTTTGCGAAGTTACATCATGAGAAGGCTCCGTGATAGACGAAGTTCCATCGTGAACAGAAAAGTGTGAGAAGGCTTCATGAAAGCCGAAGTTCCATCATAAGAAGAAAAGTTCATGAAAGGCTCCGTGATAGCCGAAGTTCCATCGTGAAAAGAAAAATGTGAGAAGGCTTCGTGATAGCCGAAGTTCCATCGTGAAAAGAAAGCGTGAGAAAGGCTCCGTGATAGCCTAAATTCCATCATGAGAAAGAATTTGCTAAAGTTTAAGAAGGGCTCTGTGATAGCCAAGATTCAAGAGAGAAAGAAACGTTTCGAGAAAGAGGCTCCTTGATAGCCAAAGGCTCCGCGAAAGCCTAAATCCCACCATCAAAGGGATTCCCACCGAAAGGCCTGAGACAACAACAAGTTGTGGCCTAAATCCCACCGTCAAAGGGATTCCCACCGAAAGGCTTAAGACAACAACAAGTTGTGGCCTAAATCCCACCGTCAAAGCGATTCCCACCGAAAAGTCTTGAGGCAACAGCAAGTTGTGGCCTAGATCCCATCACGATCGGGAAAAATATATTCATTTTTATTTTTTAAGTTTTATATGTGAAAAGATGTGAAGGGCCAAGGGGCTCAAAAATCTTTGAAGAGTAGTGTTCATAAAAAGAGAGGGTTGAAGCAACTGAAGGTTGCGATATCAACCCCTGCAAGTATGCCAAGCAGACACAAGTCCCTAGAAATTTCGTAATTTCAAAACTCGCAAAACATGCCACAAGAAAATTCGTGCAAACAAAAATATCACAAGAGAATTCTCAATTCTTGGACTGCCATGAATTTTTGTATGCAAGACGGCAAGGTGGAGAGGGTGACGTTTTTCTCAAAGGAAAACGAATTTATTGCCTTAGTTACATACAAAATTTTGTACAAAATTATTACATTGCCTCAGAGAGTTCAAAAATTAGTAAGAAATTTCGACAACATGGCTTGGATTACGACCGATGTGTTCGGCAATATCACTAGCATAAGTGAAATCGTAATAGCTAGTCTTGGGGCTAAGGGGCTCTGTCTTCACAAAAGTTCGAGGGCTCGAAGCTTCAGTAGCAAGAGCATAGCCGTCACATTGAAGAAAGAACCAAGATAGCTGAAAACTACTCATCGAAAAATCCTGACAAGCTTCAAGCCAAAAATCGGAAAAGTTACGCTCAGGATAAGCTTCTTTAAACAACCGCCAAACTTCTCCGCTAACCACTTGATATCCACGATGAATTTGCAAGGGTATCACATCCTGCGCAGGCCCACCTTGCAGGACCTGCGTAGGTTAAGATTTACAAAATAATTTTTCAGAAAACGGGTCGCAACCCACAAACATACAAATTTATAGTCTTTTACAAGCAGCGCCAAAAGCAAAGTGTTCAAGCATTTTAGTTGATGGCGTCAACCTTCGAAGAAGCACCATCATGACCAGAACTCACTTCATCTCTGTCATCATCATCGTTGTCACTGCCACTGCTGCCATCATCGCCTTCTTCGCTTGAATCACCCTCTTCTTTTTGAGCACCATCGCCCTCATCAGCCTCAGAGGAGGTTTCTGGAACTTCAACGCCTTTGTCGCGCATTTCTTCGCGAATCATCTAAAGAAACATCAAAGGAAGGAAAAGACTTAAGAAAATCAAAAGAAAAAACATTCATGGAATTTCAAAAAATCGGTGATGTCTACCAGAAGCTAACCTGGTCCAATTTAACGCGAGCAATTTTTTCACAACCTCTTTCCCACTTGCGAACCAGAACTCTTTCGCGAACTTGATCTTGATAGCCAAGACATCTTCATTGACACGGATGGTCGAAGTGCTCGAGGCATCGGGAAAGTGCGTGAGTTTCTCACGAAACTTCGCAAGGTCGGCACAGTTAAAGTCATGAAGAAGTTTCAAGTCGCTTGCGCCCGATATAACTCCAGGAAAAGCCTTGAATTCAGCATCGATCCAGTCCATAAAATCGGAGATTTCCTCACTGTCAGGAAGAGGGGCAGGGCGAACGCCAAAATCCCTCAAAGCCTTCTTGTACTCCTCGAACAAGAGCTTCAGTTTGTTCATAATCTCAACAATCTCTTGTCCCGAAGCATCACTTCGTTCAGATAGTGCCTTCTCAAGATCTTGAATTTCTTGCTCCTTGCTGCTCAAGGTCTTCGCGAGATCTGAGTTCCTTGTTGAAAGTTCGGTCTTGGCACTACGAAGCTCATCAATAGTCTTGGTACTTCTGTCCGCGTCCTGACGAAGATTCTTAATCAACTTAAGATCGTCTTAATGAGTCTTCTTTAGCTTTTCCACCTCTTTCTGCGAGCTTTCAAGGGCGTCTTTTGTGATTTTCTTTTCATCTTGGCATTTCTTTAGGGCATCTGCAAGATCGGCAACTTTATTCTCCAAATTTATATTTGCAAGCTGAGCCAAGTTGAACTCACACTTTAACTTTTTCGATTCGCTAAACATCTTCTTGATGGCTTCTTCTTTCTCTTGTAACCTATTGACTGTCGTGTCAAAGTTCATTTGGATTTGTAAGCGGACAAATCCCCCATCGTAGTCAATGGGCCCTTCTTCCCTTAAGTGTGAGGACCCAAGGTATCAAATTCGTGGAACAATGTGAAACGCAAGGATTCAATCTAGTAAAGCATGGAAAGCTATCTTTTGAAGAACCAAATTGCATCTAACCTAATAGATCATCCAGAAAACACATCTAATCTAATCTACTAAGAGGTAGCAAGAGAAAGCAAAGAAATAACTGATCTAGAGAGTCTAGATCATGCTTATGTTGTAGCTCCAAACAAGGTAGATGAAGATAGAAAAGCGAATCTCATTAAAAGCATCTTTGAGCCGTGGCCTCCGGCCCGATTCCGAAGATGCCTGCCTTTTGGAGCCACTGTTCTGTCACAACGCACCCCTATTCGTGCGGGTTAGCCTAGGGCGAGTTCGAGTAGAACAAGTTGAAAACACTTGGTCGGTCCGGTATGCACCTCTAGCCATCGCGGCTACAAGAGCACCCCTATGTAATCTATCTTAAGTATATATTGGGGAAGAAGCAAAACCAAGGGAGAACAAAATCATCGAGAAGGCACTTGATCGCTAGAAATTGGATTCACTATAAAACTTCACCATGAATGATTACATGAACAAGATCACCACCGGGATCCTACCTCGATCTTGATCCTTGCTCCGAGCTCGACGTGGTAGGGAGACCCTAGACAACTAGCACGACCCTCCTCTCTGAGATGGTGTCCCTCAAGCTTCTCTGCTCCTCGGCGGCGGACGACGAATGAATTCTTCTGTGGTTCTCGGTCAGGGGGCTATAAATAGCTCGAGAGGCGGCTAGGTTAAAGGGGGGCTGACTGGGCCTCGAAGTGGGCTGGGCCGGCCGGCCTGGGCCCACTTCGGCCCAGCCCGCGGCCTCCTTTGCCCGGTTAGAAAAATAGCAAGAAAAATGTAAAATAGCAAGAAAGGTTAGAACAGGAGCTAAGTGAGAAGAAAAGTACACAAACCTTTTCTGCTAAGAGTCTCTAGAGGAACCTAAACAAAGCATACAGAAATCGCGGAAGTATTCTTCGAAGAAGAAGAAGAAGGACGCTTCTCCAAATCGCGGGTGGTCTTGTCGAGCAGTTGGAGCGTCTGTGTTGGAGCTTCTCCTCCTGTTTCATCCACGAATTTAGACAAGTTCCACAATAGTAAAAACTTAGATGCACCACCTCTTGCAACAACCATGTCACGCCTAACACTTATGTTAACGGTTAATAATTGTATCAAAGTTCGTTCGTGACTCGCAAGCGTACAAATCTCCCGTCGTAGTCAAGGGACCCTTCTTCCCTCGAGTGGTGAACCCAAGGTATCGAATCCGTGGAACAAATGTGTGATGCAAAACTTAATCTATTAAAGCCAAGTAACTTCAATCTTCGATAAAAGAAACCTAATGCATCTAAGTAAAAGACACAAAATGAATCTAATCTACTAAAAACCGGAGAAAACAAAGTAAGATTGGGTAGATAAACCGATCTAGAGGGATCGGGGTAAGCCTTTTGTTGAAGTTCCAAGCAAGAGAAGAAGTAGCAAATGGAATCTTAATAGAAGCCTCTTTAAATCGTGGTTTCCCGTCCAAATCCGAAAACATCCGCCTTTCGAGACCCCCGTTCGTCACAACGTATCCCTATTCATGCGGGGAGCTTAGGGCGAGTCAAAAGACAAGTCGAGATTCTTTCGGAAGATCCGGCGTGTACCCGTAGCCACCGCGGCTACAAGAACACCCTATGTAATCTATCTCGAGAATAGAATTGAAATAAGCAAAGCCGATCGAAAAACGAAATCTTCGAGGAAACACTTGATCGCTAGGAAAAGATTCAACTTGATAATTCAACTATGACAATGATACATACACAAGATCACCACCGGGATCCTTCCTTGATCTTGCTTCTAGCTCCGGAACTCCGACGTGGTCTTCCGTGCAAGGTTCCCACGTCGGCTAGGGGAACCCTAGTCAACTAGCTCGACCCTCTCCTCTCCGAGATGGTGTCCCTCTCTTCTCTCGCTTCTCGGCGGCCGAAGACGAAATCTCCTCCCCGTGGCTCTCGGTCAGGGGACTATAAATAGCCCGATTGGCGGCTAGGGCAAAGGAGAGGGTGTTTGGGCCCAAAATGGGCCTAGGCCGACCGGATCGGGCCGGCCGGCCGGGCCCATTTAGGCCCGGCCCGTGGGCTCCTTTGCCCCACGTCGGTTCCCTTGCTTCCGGATGTTTCCCCCTTCGCATGTAGGTCCATGTCGTCGGTTTCTCTCCGAATTGGACTCAACTCCTTGTCTTGCAAGATTCGAAGCACTTTTCCGGTCGGGTCCCCGGAATCGTCGTCTTCTCGGATCAAGTCCCCGGCTTCTTGGAGTTAAGTTTGCTTCATTGCATGACTTGTACGGGGCTTCAAGGTCCGGTCATGAGGTGCTTGATGAACTTATCCCGAAAGTCTTGCATTCAACATTAAAACCCTGCATAAACATTAAACTCCAAAACCGACATGCACACGTGAACTTGTTATACCACGGGGGTTAGTACCAATGGATAAGGTATAAAATTCATGCCAACACCGAAGGTAAACTCATGGCTAGGTTGACGGATTTTCACCGTCAACATCTCCCCCATGCTTAAACCTTGCTCGTCCTCGAGTAAGCCTTCAATGGATATCATCATTGCTAAACAATGTTTAAACTTTGCGCTTGATCACACATGAGAAAACATAATGCTCTCAAAATTTTAATTCATTAAAGTTCCATAATGTGCTAGCCTTCATCTCTACGGAGGGTAGATTATTATTAAGCTTATCCCACAAGTATTAACATGCTCACAAAGTTTTAAATAGATCTCAGAATTTTTGAAATAAAGAACGAGATGAAGAAAAGCTAAACCAAATTCACAAATTTAAATCATCTTGAATATTGCTCATGAACTCTCATCTCACTTGTCTCTCAAGCCTATATATTCTACTCCTTTCCCTCTTATATATATGTGTGGTAGGCTTATATGGAGCTTTGGGAAAGTTTAGTCCTAACAAGATTTTATAAATGAGGTGTTGTCAAAACAAGACAAGCTTCTCATGGTCTTACCGAGACTCGTCAAAAAGGTCATTGGAAAATAATGTTAAATCAAGGAGGGGAAAGAGAAAAATACACACACTTTTAGATGAGTGGACATGTGCAAATGGCAAAGAGTGATCCCGAGGCACAAAGGAAGTCCTCGTTATCGGATTGCACATGGTTGGAAAATGAGAATGGATCTTTTTTTACTTGAAGCCTTGAATGCACTTTTAGAGAACCGGGGAGTTCACTTTACGCACATATATTTTTTCTCTTTCTCATATTTCTCATTCTTTTCTTTCTTTCTTTCTTTCTTTCATTCATTCATTATATATTTTTTTTTCTCGGAAGTCACGTATATCGCCGAATTTTTTTTTCTTTCATCATCATTTTTTTAAATATTCCCCTTTTAACTCTAAACTGCACTGCGAGACCTACCTCCTCCCCCATGCTTAGACGTTGCTCGTCCTCGAGCAAAGAGGCGAAAAATAAGGTAGGCACCGGAATATTTTTCCTTGGAGAGATACTTGAAATCTTCAACGTTGGCACCGTCTTGCGATCTTCCTTGAATTGATGATCCATTCTCAACGATAGGTTGTGGTCAAGGAGGTAATCACAAAAAATGATATTTGGTTTAAGGGTGGATATCCGGCGAAGTTTGTGAGATCTCCGATGCGGGGATACACAATGCACGGATAAGAGGCTAGAAAAAAGATAGATATGCAAAAATGGAATGACCAGCTTCTTAGTCTCGGGCCAGAGAAATCATGGCCTGCAATAACTCACTCAAAAATAAATCTTGTACACTAAGGTTTATGCACTCAAATATATATAAGGCTTTGGATAGGTTGAGCAACACACAAGTGATATTCGTGACAAAGTTAGCAATATTTTTGAGCATAAAAGACATCTTTAATCTATTCATAACTTGAGAGCACATAAAACACTATGGGTCTTTATTTTAATCATAACCTCTGCTGAAAATTAAGCTAGCATTTAAATAAATTCAGATTTGTATTTTTAAGAGAGCACTAGCTTAAACATGCATAAATCAATTACAAAGATGAACAAAGCTGCAGTTATAATCATATATCATCATGGCACGAATTTTGTAACTTTTCCAATGATATAATCAAGGTGGTGTCTTTATTAATGATGACATCAAGTTGAAATACATACTGAAAATAAACAAACATGCTTGCTGAAATTTAAATAAAAACAGAAAATACTACGCAAACACACATAAGAAAAAGCTGAAAATTACAGAGAAAAAGAAAAGAAAAGAAAACTAAAGTTCCTAAATCTTCTAGTCCTCCGCCGGTGGTTGATGTTGATAATCTTGATAATAATACCCTTGCTCATAATACGATTGGACATTCCCTCCGACGAATTGATTTGGCTCCACAAGGTGAAGGCGTCCAAGTTCAAAGGCAATATTAGCGTTCCCTTCATCGAGTTGAGCTGCGTTAGCTTGGATGGCTGCGATGTTTTGAGCATTTCTTGCAGCATACCCTCCAATAATGGCCATGCTTTGTTGTGGTTGGGGATGATGAGCGTAGGACTCCGCGAAGCTAGCGTTGGGCACAACATAATTTTGTGGGGGTACCGGTGCACCACCCCCCCCATGCTTGCTCTTGTGGCCCTCCGTAATAACTTGGCGGAGGAGGAACTCCGCCGAATGTTTGCACATTGGGTTGTGCTCCACTCGCTTGTGTGGAGGATGTTCCCTCCTCTACGATTCTTCCTCTCTTGTTCTTCCTCGCAGGGACAAGTAGTCCCTCTTCCAACCAATCTTCTCTCCCCTCATTGAAAAGCCTAAGCCTCTCGTTGGGAAGGGGTAGGTTCACTATGGCCAACCGATAACCTCCTCTCTCATCTCCACTAATGTATTTGCCTTGCCGCAAATATTCAAAGCCGAGAGAGGTACCACGCAAAAGGTGAGCGGGGTTTCTTGCGATCCCCGGCTGCAAGGAAAAGGCCAACATGGAGAGGTAACACTCCGAACCAATATTACCCGCCCCCGATGTTGCTTCACAACACCAACGGTTGATCATGAGGTAAGAGGGGTCTATTGGCTGCCTGGCAATTAAAGCCGAGTATAGCCAATTCAACTCCGTGTCGGTCACCTTTGTTTCCTTCATCCTCCCCAATATCCTCTTGCACATCCAAGAGTGAAATATCCGGATAATGGGGTTGCGGATGCAATTGCGTTGTTGATGGGCTTCTCCGGAGATCATGTTCCAAAATCCCGCTAACATGCCGGGTGGCACGTCAACTTTCTCCGGAGCTCCCTTGTGGAATCCAAGCAGCTCCCTAACGTGCTCGTAGGGAACCACTTGTTGGACTCCCTCCAAACGGAATGACAAGCTTTGCACCCCATCATCATCAACGATGGGTGCAATAGTCATTAAAATTTCCAAGGCGTAACCCAAATGGGTGTCCACCGATATTCCGTTGGAGAACTGCACCCATCCGAGGTGCCCCAACATATAGTATATGTCGGTGCAAAAACCCAAGGTGCGAGTGCTTGGTCGTCGAACTCGACGTTCGGCACAAGCCTCTTCTCAAGATTGGCGAGCCTCTCCTCCTCCTCCGCCAACAAGATAATGAAGCCGTACGAAGAGTGTGTCGGGGTGTAAGGAGGCGGCACGGTTGAGCGAGTCGATCGTCGTGGTGGCGCGGGCTGCTCCTCCGTGTGCCCACGAGGTTCGGTGAACCTCATGGAAGTGCTTCTCGCAGCCCTCATACCACCAAGGAGGAGAGCATCGTTCCTCCTCGGTGGTGCCGTATCCGTCTCCATGCTCCGGGAGACTCGGAAACCGAGTGCCTCCTCGAAGACGTGGTTGATGACGGCTTGGACGACGACGAACTCTTCTTCTTGGAGAAGAGACTTGTGGTCTTCTTCCACATGGTTGCTGCACTCTTTCTTCAACTAAAACTCCGGGTTGCAACCGGTAAACTAGGCACTTAAACTCTTTGCTTCGGATGTGGACTTTGAGTGGATTAAGGATGTGGATTTTTTTCTTGAGCTATCAAGCTTGGGATGGTTGGCTATGTCTACGGAGGTTCTGAGCACACAAACTTGAACACACAAACAAGGGAAGGAGAGGGAAGCTTGCTCACGAAAACGGGAGCCGGGGGGCTCCTTAAGTAGGTCGGAGCCGGCCGGCCCGGGCCGGCCGCCCGGGGTCTTCCGGCTCCTCCCCGCCGCGTCTTTCTCCCAGGCACGATCATTTCGCCTCTCGCAACTTTCCCCGCCCGCGTGCTCCACGAGTTGCACCGCCCAAACGCTCTCGTCCACTCCTTTTCTTGAATTATTGGTCCTCCCACTTGATGCTCCATGCTTTGGGTCATGTCCATGCTCCCTAGCTCCACTTGCTTCACATGCCACCATGAAAATCCTGCAAAGTTGATGCTTGCTGCCCACCATGCTTGTCCTTTGCATGTGGAATTGGTGAAAGTTGATAAAAGGGAATCCAATGGTGCATGCATGATTAATTCAAACTAGATTGCCTCCATTTAGGTGTGTTTAAGGTTAAGCACTCCTCTAATTCGAAATTTAAAATATTTTTCAGAGCCATGCAAGAGCTCAAACATAATTTTAGAGAAGTTTTTAAACCATTAAAATCAAATGTAAGTCGAAAATATTTTTCGACTACGTCGATTTCGGTCTCACCGGTATAGTTTGCCTTCATCGGTTGAGAGCAAACATTTCCGGCTTGATCATGGGGGCATAGGTTTAGGTTCTAATTTTGGCTAAATAAGAAAGATTTTGAACAGAACAAAATTAGAATAGGCTTAGAAAAATTCTAATCCTAGAGAAACCAAGGATAAAGATTTTTTAAAACCAACCAAAAGCTTTGATTTCTAGGTTCACGCGAGTCCTACCACGTGCTGAATTTTTTTTAACACTTGAATATAAATCGTGGCTCTGCTCGTGTGGTTTTAGCATGAAAAATAAGTCAACCTCAGCACCATAATGAGGGTGAAAGGTTGAGCTTGGTTCTGAAATTATTTGGTTGAGGTTTCTCGAAAAGAAAAGAATCAAACAAGCACATAGGAGGGTTCATGCAAAGGGTTTATGATAAAGCAAACATTCAATCAAGAATTATGTCTCTAATATTGTTCAACCACTTCTAAGTCTAATGTCTTTGCGTAATAAAACTCAAAAACTAAATTATTAAAAATACTCGAAAAACCTGGAATCGGGTTGTCCTCCCGTAGCTTATTCTTGACTCGACTTGACGAAACGGGTTGCCTCCCGCCTAGCGCTTCGTTTATAGTCTATAGCTAGACTTCTTCACTTGATCACTCCGGATCAACGCTCTTTGCGGGCGTTGCAATCTTGGGTACCCACTTCCGCACCATCTTGGGCGCGGGCTTGTCTTCCGGCTTAGTTGGCTTAGTCATTTTTTTGGTCTTCACGGGCGGCTTCTCTTCCTTTGTCTTGACGGTGATTTTCGTTACGTTCATTTTTTTCGGCTCCTTCTTCTTTTTCAGCCCCTCCGTTTGTTTTGGTTCTCCCTTCACTCCAATCATGTTGCATGCCTCAATCCTTGGACGGAACTTGAAGGAACTCCTTTCTCCGTTGATATCGAACATGATCTCCCCCTTGCCAACATCAATAGTAGCTCCCACGGTCTTGAGGAACGGCCTCCCTAGGATGAGTGGCGGCTTCTCCCTCTCTCCCATCTCGAGCACAACGAAGTCGACGGGGATGAAGTGGTGTCCAATCTTCACGGGTACATCTTCGGCAATGCCCAAGGGATAGCGAATGGAGTTGTCTCCCAACTCCAAACATATTCCCGTAGGCTCCATCGGTAGGCGTAGCTTCTCGAACACATCCCTCGGCATGACACTCACACTAGCTCCAAGGTCGCATAACGCCTTCTCGAAGTTGAAAGAACCAACCGAACATGGAATTGTAGGGCACCCGGGGTCTTTTCGCTTCTCTAGCCCATAAGCAATAGCCGCACTACACTCCTCGGACATCTTGACATGATCTACCCCGAGTGTTGCTATCTCATATTTATTTGCAAGTATGTCTTTAAAGTAACGAGAATATGTAGGTACTTGTAGGGCATCTAGTAATGGCATGTTGATGCTAAGTCTACGCACAACTTCCACAAACTTCTCAAAGTGGTTGTCAAGTTTACCTCGGAAGTAGCGTGGCTTGAGTTGTGGTATCCTCGTGTCATCCTCCGGCATCTCGAATTCGGGTTCCTCGGTGACGATTCCCGTAACCTTCTCTTTAGCAGCTCCTTCCACCTCGGTGGATGGTTTAAGCTTCCTTTCTCCCACGGATCGTTCCGGATCTTCGGTCTCCTTCCCCGAACGTGTTTGAATGGCCTTCGCCGATTCGGGACATTTGGGTTGTCCGGAAGCTTCCCTTCATCATTAGTGAGGGCGCCCCGCAAGTTGTCCAACTTGCGTCTCGAGCATCTTCATCATGTTGAGCACTTGATGATTGGAACTTCCGACCTCCGTCACTTTGCTATCGATGTTCTCCAACACCTTGTCTATGGTCTTGAACTTGGTGACGGTGTCCTTGTTGATCTTAGCTTGCTCATCCATGAACTCCTTCAATTGTATACGAAGCGGAACCGCGTTAGGAATAGATGAGCTTGCATTGAATTGAGGCCTACCTTGCCCGTAGCGGAAGTTCGGCAATTCTCCCTTCCTCATGTAGTCGAGCACTTTGGCTTCCTCCGGACAATCTTTGCGGACATGGCCATACTCTCCACATTCTTCGCATGTGGACCTTGCTTCGGCGGCCTTCAAGTCTTGAGCCTCTTTCTTTTCCATCTCCATCTTCTCCAACCTCCTCATGAGCGAGTCGATCTTGCCTTCAAGTATGTTCTCCTTCTCCACTTGCAAGACTCCTTTGACGTTCCCGTGGGTTGAACCGGATGTAGGCGCCGGACGACGCCCACGTATCATTATCCGCGACCTTCTTGAATAGCGTGAAAGCTTCCGTCGGTGTAAGCTCGATGATAGATCCTCCCGCCGATGCATCGATGATCGTCCTTGACGCCATGGTGAGTCCTTGATAGAACTTTTGCACGAGGTCTTCTTTCGGGAACTTGTGATGTGGAACCGCCCGGGTGTACTCGTTGAAGCGCTCGAATGCCTCCGAGATAGTTTCTGTAGGATATTGAACAAAGGTGGCAATCTTATTATGCAAACTTTGAGTTTTACCCGGTGAGTAGTATTCCTTCATGAAAGCCTTCATCAACGTGTTCCAATTTTGCACCGTCTCCGCCGGTTGAGAGTGGAACCATTGCAAAGCCTTCCCGAGTAGTGAGAACGGAAAAAGCCTTGCCCTCATTTGGTCTTGAGTCACCCCATCCATGTTGAAAGTCTGACATAGTTGAATGAATGCTTGGAGGTGAAGGTTCGGATCCTCTTTGCCGTGAAGGGTGAATGTTGCACCATGCGGATGGTTGAGGTCTTGATCTCGAACGGTCTTCCGATCTCCTCGAGGTTCAAGATTGGTAGGTCGATGATGTCTGGGGTGCATAGCTCCCCAATCTTGCGTTCTTCCGGTGGTTGGTCACCCATTGGTGGAACTCGATTCTCCCGCGGACTTTGAGGTGGTAAATTCTTCGGAGATTCATGTGATCCTTTGTCTTCCGACTCCGAATCTACAAAATCCGGCTTTTTAGCTTGATGTTCTTCGCGTCTCCTTAGCCTCGTAAAGTTTTTCCGGATCATCCACAAAATTATTGGGTTTGTTGGAGAGGTAGCCGTCCATCTCTCGTTAGGGTTAGCAATAAACAAAGTATGCAAAAAAAACTAGAAAGTAAAAACAAATCTATAAAAACTAGAGTTAGACAAACTAGATTAGATGTATTTTGAGGATGATCAAAATTTAGTAGATGCAAAAATAAAAACTGAAAAGAAAACTGAAAATTACAAAAAGGTAATAAAAAATCAAATCTTGATCACTTGTTCCCCGGCAACGGCGCCAGAAAAAGGGGCTTGTTGGCGGTTAATAATTGTATCAAAGTTCGTTCGTGACTCGCAAGCGTACAAGTCTCCCGTCGTAGTCAAGGGACCCTTCTTCCCTCAAGTGGTGAACCCAAGGTATCGAATCCGTGGAACAAATGTGTGACGCAAAACTTAATCTATTAAAGCCAAGTAACTTCAATCTTCGATAAAAGAAACCTAATGCATCTAAGTAAAAGACACAAAATGAATCTAATCTACTAAAAACCGGAGAAAACAAAGTAAGATTGGGTAGATAAACCGATCTAGAGGGATCGGGGTAAGCCTTTTGTTGAAGTTCCAAGCAACGGAAGAAGTAGCAAATGGAATCTTAATAGAAGCCTCTTTAAATCGTGGTTTCCCGTCCAAATCCGAAAACATCCGCCTTTCGAGACCCCCGTTCGTCACAACGTATCCCTATTCATGCGGGGAGCTTAGGGCGAGTCAAAAGACAAGTCGAGATTCTTTCGGAAGATCCGGCGTGTACCGTAGCCACCGCGGCTACAAGAACACCCTATGTAATCTATCTCGAGAATAGAATTGAAATAAGCAAAGCCGATCGAAAAACGAAATCTTCGAGGAAACACTTGATCGCTAGGAAAAGATTCAACTTGATAATTCAACTATGACAATGATACATACACAAGATCACCACCGGGATCCTTCCTTGATCTTGCTTCTAGCTTCGGGAACTCCGACGTGGTCTTCCGTGCAAGGTTCCCACGTCGGCTAGGGGAACCCTAGTCAACTAGCTCGACCCTCTCCTCTCCGAGATGGTGTCCCTCTCTTCTCTGCTTCTCGGCGGCCGAAGACGAAATCTCCTCCCCGTGGCTCTCGGTCAGGGGACTATAAATAGCCCGATTGGCGGCTAGGGCAAAGGAGAGGGTGTTTGGGCCCAAAATGGGCACGGGCCGACCGGCCTGGGCCGGCCGGCCCGGGCCCATTTAGGCCCGGCCCCGTGGGCTCCTTTGCCCCACGTCGGTTCCCTTGCTTCCTGGATGTTTCCCCCTTCTGCATGTAGGTCCATGTCGTCGGTTTCTCTCCGAATTGGACTCAACTCCTTGTCTTGCAAGATTCGGCACTTTTACGGTCGGGTCCCCGGAGTCCGTCGTCTTCTCGGATCAAGTCCCCGGCTTCTTGGAGTTAAGTTTGCTTCATTGCATGACTTGTACGGGGCTTCAAGGTCCGGTCATGAGGTGCTTGATGAACTTATCCCGAAAGTCTTGCATTCAACATTAAAACCCCGCATAAACATTAAACTCCAAAACCGACATGCACACGTGAACTTGTTATACCACGGGGGTTAGTACCAATGGATAAGGTATAAAATTCATGCCAACACCGAAGGTAAACTCATGGCTAGGTTGACGGATTTTCACCGTCAACAACTTAGCAATTCTACCCTGTAAGACATACCAAAACTCTCATTGAAGGCAGCGATCGAGGGAGAAGGATCCTGGCCTTCGGGAACTTCTTCATGCGTTTCAACCACGAGAAGGTTTTCAATAGGATCCTCTCTTCTCTGAACAGTCTCCTCCAAATCCTCAAAAAATCCGGGAGAAGCTTTGTCTTGGGGAGAAGAAGATTGGGGAGCAGCACCTCCAGCATCAGAAACAATAACCGAATCAGTGATAGCTTTCTCAGCTCCAGTGACATCATCTGAAAAGGATTCAATATCGACAAATTCATTTTCGGAGCCAGGGGAGTAACTACGGTGAATATTGAATCTCAAGTCACACCATAAGCAAGAAGAGAAACCTTTGTGACGAGGTTCTTCAATCATGTCAACATCAAAAAAGGCAGACGGAACGCACCGAACTTCAGCAACAACAACCTTCTTAACAGCCGTCTTGATTTTCTTCTGGCCTAGATGAGCAAGGCTCGAAGTTGCCTAAATCTCGACATCCGAAACACCTTCAGATGGCTTGCATTTTCTCTTGCTTGATTCAAGAGACTTCGTCTTGCCAGGATGAACCGTAGGAGAAGAAGTGTCATCAGTGCTGTTCTTCCCTTTTTCGAAGGTCTTCTTCGGGGAGCTTTGGGAGGTGCGGCCGAACAACTAACCACAACAACAGCTTGAGCCTTCTTATCAACACCTGGACGGCGGGAGCGAAAGCAAGTTTCAGCGCCAAGTTCTAAAAACACATGATTAATTCTCTTCTTGTGTTTCACCAGATTCTTGTAGGCCTTGTATTCATTCATAGTTGATTCGCCAATCATAGAGTCCACCTTCTTTTCCACTTCCTCAAAGAATTCCTCAAAAGTCTGGCCCTCCTTTAGCCGAAGACCAAATCGGGGAAAGGGTACTTGCTGTGTCACCCAGTTCATGTTAAAATTAACAATCTCAGTAGGAGCCTAGCCATGAGAAATCAGCCAAACTCCCGCGGCGACGAATTCTTCAATAACGTCGCGACCACCAAGAATCGTGCTTGCCAGAAAGAAAGCATTTTCGCAACTCTTGAAACCAACCGCTCGATGGTTGTATGAAGCGGTGCAGGTGGCAGTCACAGCCTCAATAGGCGAGTATAGAGGATAGGAAGGCCTAGTATAGCTAGGGATCTTCGACATGTCGACTTTCACATAAAAGCAATACGAGCTCCAGTCTTCGGGGAAGTTAGTTTTGCAGCAGGGAGCAAGCTGAATTTGAGTCAGACCCTTTCGTGAGTTTTGCCTGCGCGCGTCGAAGGTAGTGCGCCTCAGAATACTAACCATCGTCGAGCTTGAGAATGTCTTTTTCGATGACAAGTTCAAACAAGCTAGCGAATATATCAGTGCCAAAAGTACATCTAAAGGTCTTCATGATCCAAAAGAACTTCGAGAGTTCCAGGAATGAATTCGGCAATAACTGATGAAGGTTCACAGAAAATCTGTCTAGAATTGCAGGCAGAACTGGATCACAGGGGAACCTAAGCCAGCACGTGAAGAAATCCCGAAATACAACAACTTCGTTAGCTTCGGGAGTTGGGACTTGCTCATTAAGAGGGGCGCAAGCATCACCAACAGGAAAAAATACAGCCGCCTCATATTCTTTAATCAAATCTGCAGTAACTTTCGATTCACCAAACACGAAAGCTGGAGGATATGATTTGGCACTCTTCGCATCAATAAGTTCTTTTGGATCAGCATCCACTCTTGCAAGGTCCTCTCCGCCATCAGACTTGTCTCCGGATCTAACTTCACCGTCTTCGCGACTGCCAGATTCGAGAATTTCTTCTCCGATCGGCGAGAGTCCAGCAGCGGCTAACTCTTGTGAAGTCATTGGCCTAGCATTACTCTTTGTATGAGCCACCTACTTAAGAATAATGAAAACAAAAATGTAAAACAAACTGTAAAACGACAAAACCTACGAAATCGCAGACATAAAGATAAAAACTTAAGAAGAGAAGACAATACCTTGGAAAGCGAAAGAAATCGTCGCTGAACTTCAGATGTTCTCAGGAAAGGAGTTCTTCAGCGAAAATGCTACAAATCTTCTGAAGAAAGCGACAGAACGGTAAAAAAACACTTACGACACCCCCCGTCTATTTATAGGAAGTAAGGGGGTAGCCCCGAGGAACCGCCTCGATATGACCGTTGCGAGTTTTCAAGGAGACGCGTGTCCACTCCGATGTTCCGAGAGTGACGTTTTTTTACCGAATTTCGGGAGTTTTCGTGGAATCGGGTCGTCGGAGTCAACCCGCTTCCCCGACGGGCTAGTTTGGGGAATTGGGCAAAAACCTTTCACCCTCGAAACAGTCGGAGTTGTCGAATTCATGAAAATATTCGTAAGAAGGGAAATTCTAAATTCGTAACAAGAAAGTGTTCATGAAAGACATCCTGTCGAATTCCGCGCGAGTCGCTAATCTTCGAATATTTCATGAAGTAATTGCCGAACTTAGCTTTGGTTCGCAATTCTGTTGTTTGTTTCAGGATAACTGGAATCTAGTGAAATTTAGGAAGTCATGTATCCGCGAACTTCGGGAAGCATTAGTTCG
Source organism: Cenchrus americanus (assembly GCA_947561735.1). Taxonomy (NCBI): domain Eukaryota; kingdom Viridiplantae; phylum Streptophyta; class Magnoliopsida; order Poales; family Poaceae; genus Cenchrus; species Cenchrus americanus. Next base: position 109,495,704 of record OX387243.1, read on the forward strand.
AGAGTCTTGATGAGTGATGATTTTCGTGAATGAAACTTCGGAGGTTCGAGGAAACCAAGTCAAAGACGACATCTCAAAAAGTCCGGGTTTAAGGTGTGAAGTAGTGGCTGGCTTGTAAATGTATGAAATCAGCCCCGCAAATCACGGGATGTAAAAGACTTTCATGTACATGTTCACATTAGGAATATTCTCTAGATTCAAGGGTAGTCTCGGAATGTAAAAGTCCCTTCGTCTCCCTATAAAAGGGGGCGCAAGGGCACGTGTACAGGGATTCACAACTTTTGAGGCGAGTACAGACTTTCAGAGATTGTTTGTCCCCTTCTCTCTTCATGACTTACGTGTGCTTGCTCTGAAATCTTGTGTTCGGGGACTCTATCCGATTTTCGGACCCCCAACATTGTCCATGTGTTTCCCATATATGGTACAAACTTTTTTTTAGAAACAGGAGGGTTTTACCCGTATTGATTATATATTACTGAGAAAAAGGTTCTTAAGGGAAGCTCAGGAAGAATCAAGAAACAAACAAAAAAAGAAACAAAGAAAATTAAAAGGAGAACTAAAGGACAGCACTGATCCATGAGACATTAGAGGCTTCAGAGATTGTTTTGCTCTGAGAATAACAAGAGAAAATTCCTTTTTAAATCTTTCTTTGACACTAATGATGCCCATATATGGCACAAACTTGTAGGGTGCCTTCTGCATTGACCCTTTTCTCTTCCCAACTGGACGCATTCTTTCCAATTTCAGATGGATAGTAAGCCGAACATCTTATTGGTACAACGAGCAAAAACACCATTAAGAATTAGGATAGGAGCCAGTTATTGCCTGCAGAACAGTTGCACCTCTACAAAATTGAGCCGCTGTGTTTCCCGTAGCACAAACTTGTATGGCGGCTTCTGCATTCACCCTTTTTCTTCTCTTTTTAATTTCTTAAGTGGATCCTCGGTTCTGCACTCCCATTGCAGCGTGTGTATCTTGCAACCACCATGGCTTCCCAACTTCGGACCGACATCAACAAGGTGGTTGGACTAGCATCAACTTCCAGTGAAACAGAAACGAGTTTGGTACCTCTTCCTACCCAGCTTTGTACAGTACAGCTGGTTAGTAGCTACACAACACATCATTCAGGGATTTGGTACATAGAATCCATACAATGATTACTCGTCAATAATAGTGTCCTCCCATGATTCAATTGCATACCTGTCCTCAGGCTGTGCACGAATCTCCCGTTCATAACTCTGGGACAGGAGTCTTAAAAATGTTCTAAGATCAGTGAGCAGGTACCGGTACTATACCAGCCAAGAAGCCGTTACATTTTTTAGTAGTTCACTCGTGACCCGAAGCCTCTTCCTCCCATGATATGCTCTCCGGAGCCATGTGACCCCTACCAAAGCAAGTCGGGCGCAACGACCGCTGTGGTGGCGATCGCGGCGCACTGAGTCCGATTCTCTTCTCCGATCCGGCTATAAATAACCCGGCAGCGTGCCCGTTACAGACCATCCAAGCACACAAGTCGCCCTGTCTGCCCAGTGGTAGAACAAGCTACCCTCCCGAGCTTGCAAGCTTGACCGTAGTAGCGCTGGTTGCATTGCCTATTAGCTTAGTAAGATGGCATTCTCCACCAAGGTAGCCGCACTTGCTGCACTGACCTTCTCGCTCCTGGTCACGTACGGCTCGTGCGCTAGGCCGGCGAACTTCAACGCCTCCGACTTCACCGCCGACCCCAACTGGGAGGCCGCCAGGGCCACCTGGTACGGCGCGCCCACCGGCGCCGGCCCATACGACGACGGTAAGCCTTTGTACATGATCACCGACGATTGCCAGCGCGTGAGGCTCGGCGATCCTGCCGTGTTCATGAACGGTCCATAATGATAATCTTGCGTCCATTGGTGCGTTCATGCAGGTGGTGCCTGTGGATTCAAGAACGTGAACCTGCCGCCGTTCTCTTCCATGACGTCGTGCGGCAACCAGCCCCTGTTCAAGGACGGCAAGGGCTGCGGCTCCTGCTACCAGGTAGATTGATTAATTGGTCACACGCAGTTAACTCATGTGGCGCTTGCGGGTAAGGGAAAGCTCCATCACAGTTTCGAGTTTTGACACACTCTGTTTTGTTGCCAGATACGATGCACTAACAACGCTGCGTGCTCCGGCAACCCGGAGACGGTGATCATCACTGACATGAACTACTACCCGGTCTCCAAGTACCACTTCGACCTCAGCGGCACGGCGTTCGGCGCCATGGCCAAGCCCGGGCGCAGCGAAGAGCTCCGCCACGCAGGCATCATCGACATCCAGTTCAAGAGGTGGGTAACATGCGCCGCACGTTGCTCTGCGCCACAAAAAACCACAATCTGCAGGCCCCACCTGAGCAGAATATAAGCTCCACTGTCTATCCACTGTGCGCTGCATGTGGAGGGAGTGAAGCTCTAGTAGATTCGCGGAAATATTCACTAGTTACTGTACCTACTCCTAATCTCCGATTAGGACTGTAGCATGACAAGAACAGGACTAATGGAAACCTGTCACATGCAGAGTGCCCTGCAACTACCCCGGGCAGAAGGTGACGTTCCACGTCGAGGAGGGCTCGAACCCCGTCTACCTCGCGGTGCTCGTCGAGTTCGAAGACGGCGACGGTGATGTGGTGCAGGTGGATCTCATGGAGGCCAACTCCGGCTACTGGACGCCGATGCGCGAGTCGTGGGGATCCATCTGGAGGATGGACTCGAACCACCGGCTGCAGGCGCCCTTCTCGCTGCGCATCACCAACGAGTCCGGCAGGAAGCTGGTGGCAAACCGGGTCATCCCGGCCAACTGGGCGCCCAACAACTACTACCGCTCCATCATCCAATATTAGTTCTGCCACTGCGCTCTGTCACGCGCGGTGTCATTGGCTTAATTGTATATCGTCGGTGCGTTTACTAGGTATAGTAATTAAGTGAGGAACCAGAAGCCCGGCAATGCCATAGGTGTTGTGTTTCAGCAAGATTGGCAGAGTAGGAGATGAGGAGGCTAGTTTGGATGTGCTTTCTCGCCCAGTGTCAATTGTATTTATCACTGTGTTCAAGACTATAAAAGTTTTTTTAATTCACGACGTCTATGCTTCTCCCATATGGCTCCTCTTGATTATTATTATTATCATTCGGCACAAATTGCTGCCTATATATTCAGCGCAAATTACTTTACTATACTCCCACCACTGATAACTAAGTGACCTTAATTCTCAAAAAAAAACTAAGTGACCTTTATTTTTTATCATTCTTTTATGCAATGAGTTTGGATCTCTGAATATTACAAAAATATATTTGTCTTCGAACTAATTTCACGATAGTAAGTGTCTGTTTGTTTTACTTTACTATACTCCCACCACTAATAACTAAGTGACCTTTATTTTGGATCATTCTTTTATGTACTGAGTTTGGATCTCTGAATATTACAAAAATAAAGGTCTGTTTGTCTTCGAACTAATTATATCGTAAGGGCACTCCCAATGGTACATTAATGGCAGTTTCTATCTCTCTTAAATAGCTTGTCTATTAATTAAAATGATGATGTGGCAGTCTAGTTAATGAGGAAACAGATGGAGAATCATAGAAATGGTTTCTTCATCAAGAAACCAAGTCTTGAACCAATACACCAAGAAACCATGAAATTACCATTGCGAAGAAACCACTAGTTTCTAGGGGACTCGTGTCACTCTCTCATTGGAGGAAGAAATTAGGGCAGTCCCAATGGTCCACACAGGATGGAGTCCATCCCTAATAAATGAGATGACACATCAGCAAATTGGTGACATGACAGCACAATTAATGAAGAAAGAGAAGGAAAACACAAGACTTGGTTTCCTCCTCTAGACTTGACCTTCTCACACGAATCAAGATGACTAGACCTAGCAAAATCGCCATTGGGAAGACCTAGCTGGAGTTTTGCGCCGTCGCGGTCCCGCCTGCCATTGTAGGAGATGATTTCACTATATTTATTGTCTTGGACTTCGTACCATTGTAGGAGATGATTTTGTCGGGGACAGCCATAGGGGTCCCCTAAACAACCGGGAGAAAACCCATTTTCTTTCTCAAATGACGAAACACAAACGATCTCACGAATTATAAATCACACCCTAAACGATCAGCCCCGGCACCCCTCGGGGGAAATCCCGCTTCGCTCGAGGGATACACCGTCGTACCGCCAAGACTCCGCCTCGCTCGAGGGCTGGACGCCCCCTCGGTTGAGGTTCCACCTCGCTCGAGGGCCGGACGCCCCCTCGGGCGAGGTTCCGCCTCGCTCGAGGGCTGGACGCCCCCTCAGGTGAGGTTCTGTCTCGCTCGAGGGTCGGACGCCCCCTCGGTGAGGTTCCGCCTCGCTCGAGGCTCTCACGGGCTCGCCGCCCCCTCGGGTGAGGTTCTGTCTCGCTCGAGGGCCGGAAGCCCCCTCGGGTGAGGTTCCGCCTCGCTCGAGGCTCTCACGGGCTTGCCGCTCCCACACCCACTCTTCAACTGGGGCATTTAATGTTCTGACACATGTAGGCGTCCAAGTCAAAGACGAATCCGCACCATGCCGTCCCTCTGACATCGCCTGGGAATCACATCCCGGCGTTGTTCCGCCAACCCTCCCGGTGAGGCCATCCCCGCCACTGTACGTCACTGTGCGGTGAGGCCAGTGTCAGCCTCGTGACACTGTGCCGCCCACTCTTGTACGGCCCGCACACCGCACCCTCGAAAGAGAACGGCGGAACCCTCGAAAGAGAACGGCGGAACCCTCGAAAGAGGGACGGATGCCTGTCCCATGCCCGCCCAGGACGACGCCGTGACGTCGGACCAACGAGACACGTCTCCTCCATCACCATCAGCCCTGTGCAGCCGACCTAGCTACCACGCCACCATCTCGGGCACTACAACGCCATCCCCGACGCTATGGGAATTCAAGATGATGAGATGCCGCCACACCTGTTGTTGTGCGCCTTACGGCCTCCTGTCAGCTGCGCCCCCGAGTCAACGTACGGACGGCGACCAAACGGGAAGTCTCCACACGGCCACCCTCGAAGCCGCTCCTGGACGGATACAAGACGCGCTTTGACGCTCGGCCAGGACCAAGATTCACCAGGACGACCGTCTACTCCACGACGCTGTGCACCATACCGCCATATGTAGCTGAAACTGTGCGGCACGACTATAAACTGCCTCCCCTTAGCTTATAAAAGGAGGAGGCAGCCCCCTTGCCGCAGGGGACAAGGGATGGCGGACGGCAGGTAGCGCATACTTACACGCTTTTCGCCCTCACCATGATATTGTCACTTCGCCTCAGTCAAACCTCAGGGACCTGGAGGTCTCTCCTCCTCTCCCACTTCGCTTGTAGCCCACTATACAAGCACCACGGTGCAACACAATACAGTGCCTCGAGCACACCCCTGCTGGAAGTACGGCCCCGACTAGAACCAGGATAATCCTCGTGTCACCTAGTTGCTTAGCACCGGCCATCGAGAGATAGATCTCAGCGCTTGTACTAGTTAGTGTCGGGACTACTTTCCGCACCGACAGTTGGTGCGCCAGGTCGGGGCAGCTCGCTGAAGATCAGCTTTCCACCAGCCACCTCGATGGTGATCCGCACTGAGTACAGGTCCCAGAGGTACTCCATGGGCAGCTCGGACCCCCTCTCAGCCGGATTTGAAATCTGGTTCGGGAGCCTGAACTTCTAGGCCATGGGGAACGGCTACCTCATGCACATCACCAACCGTGATGACCTCCACCCGTGGCGGTCGACCGGGCCAGGACTGGTTCCCATCACGCCTGCTGTTGAGGCCCCAGCGCCCGCACCAGCGGACGCCGCGAACCCTTCAGCACCTCGACGCCGGCGGCGCTCCGCCCGGCGCTCGCGCCGGGGAAAGAATGGAGTGACATCGGATCGCGCGCGCTGCGGCACAACGCGACTCACCTGCTAGCGGGACGACGGTGGCGCCTGCGGGGGAGGGTGAGGCTTCCGGGCCACGATTCCCCCACGGGATGCGCAATGCCGTGGCAGCCTATGCTTCATCCGCCAGCATCGACATGGCGACGTTTGAGGACCTCCTGGGCCACCACCTGTTGGCAGTCCGAAACCTCATCGCCACCACCAATGACGAGTCGTATCACGGCTCCGCTAGCGAGCTTTCCCCTGCGGCCTCGCACGGGTATGCGGAGTGGGACTTCTCGGGTGTGCCAGACCCGGTGATGTTCCAGCGGTTCCTTGACGCCGGGGATTACTGGTTCGGCTACTCCGACACCTCCAGCACCGGTAGCTACGATCCCGCGTGAGAGTGCTTCATGGTTGCCATCGGCGACGTGGTCGACGACACGAGCGCACCAGGGGCTGGTGAAGGGGAAAACCCCCGGGACCCAGGGACGAGTGCGCCTTGGAACCCGGGGCCAAGCGCGCCCCACCTCGTCGGTGGGAGGCACGGACATCAATGTGCAACTAACTCAAGCGCGCGAGCTCGAGGCAAAGCTCGCTGAGGAGTACCGCGCGGTACGACTGTTACGCGCCACCATTGCTGGAGAAGTCTCCGCACGTGGCGAACGCGTGCATGAACTGGGCAAATAGGCCCGCGAGCGCATCAACGCCGACTTCAACGTCGACGACCCGAACACGCCACCGCGTGCGAGCCAGAAGCTAATCGCGGTTGCGACGCTACTCCGGGCCATGCCCACACCTTCAATGCTCGAAGCGCGAAACCTGCACCGCGAGGCGCAGGCGCTCATCGAGCAGGCGGCCGTGCAACAGGCCGAAAGCTCGGCGTCCCGCATACGTCATCAAGGCAGCGCGCGGGATGACGGCGGTGCCTAGGGCCAAGAGGCGTCCGTTTAGGCAGACGGAGCGGCAGTGTGGGCACCAGCTAACCAGGGCCGAACGCTGGTCAGGGAGCGGATCCTCGACACACCCGGACAGGCCCAGGAGAGCGATGCTCGCAACGTCGTCAACGCTCACCGAGCGGGCAACACGGACACACGGGCGGTGGTGGGCTACCTCCCTCGGCGGGGTGGAGAGTGTTCAGTCGGGAGATCCGCACGGCAAGCTTCCCTCGGCGCTTCCGCCAGCCCACGTCGATCGACAAGTACACAGGGGAAACGGACCCTCGGGTATGGCTCAACGATTATCTCCTAGCATGCCAGCTGGGCGGCGCCACCACCGACGAGGTCATCATCCGCAACCTGCCGCTGCACCTCGCAGACTCGGCTCGGACGTGGCTCGAGTACCTGCTGTCCAGTCAGATCCACAACTGGGATGACCTAGTTCGCACCTTCGTGGGGAACTTCCAGGGCACGTACGTGCGCCCAGGGAACTCCTGGGACCTACGGGCATGTACCCAGAAGCCCGGTGAAACGCTCCGGGACTTCATACGGTGCTTCTCCAAGCGCTGTACCGAGCTCCTGAGCGTTGCAGAGTCTGAGATCATGCATGCCTTCCTCGAGGGCACGACCTGCTGGGACCTCGTGGACGAGCTTGGGCGGAGCCCGCCGGTCGACTCCAACGAGTTGTTCGACATCGCCACCAGCTTTGCTTCCGGAGAGGAGGCGGTGGGGGCCATCTTCGACGGCAAGAAAGGCAAGCGCGTAGACGATGCGCCCGCTGAGGGCAGCAAGTCCAAGGAGCCCCAGCAAAAGCACAAGTGGGGCAAGAAAGGCAAGAAGCCTCGACGCGAGGCACGCGCGCAGGGGCATGACGACGACGGCGACGAGGCCCTCGCAGTTGACCCGGCCCGAAAGGGCCCTCGAGCGGCCCCTCGAGGCCCCGGCGTGTTTGACGATATGCTGAAGAAGCCGTGTCCCTACCACAAGATCCCAGTCAACCACACTCTCGAGCAGTGTGACATGCTCAAGAAGTACTATAGCCGCGCTATCGTGAAGGACGGCGAGGCTAAGAAGGACGGCGGTGACGGAGATGCCGACGGCTTCCCGGTGGTGGAGAACGTCTTCCTCATCTTCGGGGGGCCAAGCGTGGATATATCCAACAGCCAGCACAAGCAGGAACGACACGAGGTCCTCGCTGTGGAGAAGGCTCCTCCCTTCTTCCTCAATTGGTCGGAGGATGCCATCACCTTCAGCCGTGAGGATCACCCGAACCGCATCCCCAATCCAGGCCAGTACCCGCTGGTTGTCGATCCAGTTATCGGCAGCTCGTGGTTCTCCAAGGTGCTGATGGACGAAGGCCGCAGCCTCAACATCCTCTACGCGCACACCCTGCGCGGCTGGCCGGGGATCGGGTTGGACCCGGCCGCGGCCCAGCACGACGCCGTTCCATGGCGTCGTGCTGGGCAAGCGCGTCCAGCCCCTCGGGCAGATCGACCTACCTATTTGGTTCGGCAAGCCAGACAATTTCCGCAAGTAAACGCTCACCTTCGAGGTGGTGGGGTTCAGGGGGCGTATCACGCCATCCTTGGGTGGCCGTGCTACGCCAAGTTCATGACCGTCCCGAACTACACGTACCTCAAGATGAAGATGCCGGGACCAAAAGGCGTCATCATCGTGGGCTCGTCAATCGAGCACGCATTCGACTGCGACGTCGAGTTCGTGGAGCACGCCAAGGCGTTAGCAGTGGATGAAGCGCTTGTCGTGAACTTGGAGAAGCTGGTCAACGAGGGCCTTGATTCCACCGCCAAGCACGCCGGCAGCTTCGAGGCTGCCGAGCAGACCAAGGAAGTGCCCCTCGACCCTGCTGCCCCCGAGGGCAAGGCGTTGAGGGTCAGTTCCACCCTCCACTCAAAATAGGAAGTGGTGCTCGTCGACTTTCTTCGCGGCAACGCCGACATCTTCGCGTGGAGTCCCTCGGATATGCCAGGCATTCCGAGGGAGGTCGCCGAGCACTTCCTTGATATCCTACCCCACTCCCGAGCCGTGCAACAACGGTTGCGGCGCTTTGACGAAGAGCGACGCCAGGCGATCGGAGCGGAGCTGCGGAAGCTCCTTGAAGCCGGATTCATCAAGGAAGTCTTTCACCCTACGTGGCTAGCTAATCGTGGACTAGTTAAGAAAAAGAATGGGAAGTGGCAGATGTGTGTAGATTACACTAGTTTAAATAAAGCATGTCCCAAAGTCCTTTTCCTTTGCCGCGAATCGATCAAATCGTTGACTCAACTGCAGGGTGTGAGCTTTTGTGTTTCCTTGATGCCTATCCTGGGTACCACCAAATAAAAATGAAAGAGTCCAACCAGCTCGCGACTTCCTTCATCACGCCGTTCGGGATGTTCTGCTACGTAATGATGCCATTCGGGCTCCGAAATGCAGGCGCTACATACCAGCGATATATGCAGCACGTCTTCGGAGACCACATTGGGCGGACCGTTGAGGCTTACGTAAATGACATAGTCGTAAAGACCAGGAAGGCGGACAACCTGGTCAACGACCTGCGCGTTGCGTTCGATTGCTTGCGAGCCAACAGGGTAAAATTGAACCCCGAGAAGTGTGTCTTCGGGGTGCCGCGTGGCATGTTGTTGGGGTATATCGTCTCCCAGCGAAGGATCGAGCCCAACCCTGAGAAGGTCGTGGCCCTCGATCGAATGGGGCCGATTGGAGACCTCAAGGGGGCCCAGAAGGTGTTGGGGTGCCTTACCGCCTTGAGCCACTTCGTCTTGCGGCTCGGCGAAAAAGGCTTGCCCCTCTACCGGCTCCTGAAGAAGCACGAGCGCTTCTCCTAGACCGTCGAGGCCCAGGAGGCGCTTGACAAACTCAAGGCGACGCTTGCCCACACACCGATCCTAACGCCACCCCAGGCGGTGAACCTCTGTACCTCTACGTCGCCGCGACCACCCAGGTGGTCAGCGCTGTCATCGTGGTGGAGTGTAGGGAGGAGGGGCACGCCCTACCAGTCCAGAGGCCCGTCTACTACATCAGTGAGGTGTTGTCCGAGACCAAGGCACGGTAGACACAAATCCAGAAGCTACTCTACGCGGTAGTGCTCGCGCGGTGCAAGCTCCGGCACTACTTCGAGGCCCACTCGGTTACGGTGGTCTCCTCATTCCCGTTGGGGGATATCATCTGTAATCCAGACGCGGCGGGCAGGATTGCCAAGTGGTCTATAGAACTTATGGGAAAAACGCTCGCCTACGCGCCGCGCAAGGCGATTAAGTCCCAGATCCTAGCGGATTTCATCGCCGAGTGGACGGACACGCATCTGCCGCCGCCACAAATCCAGGCCGAGTGATGGACCCTCTACTTCGATGGGTCAGTAATGAAAACGGGGGCGGACGCGGGCTTGCTCTCCATCTCACCCCTCGGAGAGCACATGAGGTACACGGTATGCCTACACTTCCCCACGTCAAACAACATGGCAGAGTACGAGGCCCTCCTTTGCGGCCTCCAAATCGCCATCGAAACAGGCATCAAGCGCCTCGACGTCAGGGGAGACTCGCAGCTCGTGATTGACCAAGTCATGAAGAACGTGAGTTGTCACGATGACAAGATGGAAGCCTATTGCAACGCTGTGCGAGCCCTCGAGGACAAGTTCTATGGCATCGAGCTCAATCATGTCCCCCGTCGGTACAACGAGGAGGCGGACGAACTCGCCAAAGTTGCGTCGGGGTGAATCACCGCTCCCCCGAACGTTTTTGCGCGGGACATCGCAAAACTGTCTGTCAACCTCGAGCCAACACCCTCGAGTCAAGAGGAACCCTCGGGGGCTCCCTCAAATCCAGCGGGCACGGAGCCTATAGATGAGGACCCCTCGAACGAGGCGTTTGCGCTCTCCTTGCTCGAGGGTTACGGCGCGGACGAGGCCAAGGCCATGGAACCGGAACCAGCCCCCCACGCGGAGGACTGGAGGGCCAAGTACCTCGCCTGGATGGATTGAGGGGAGCTTCCCTCGAATCGGTCTGAGGCCAGACACATCACCAGAATGGCCAAATCGTTCACCCTCATCGATGGCGAGCTATACAAGCGTGCCGCATCCGGTGTCCTGCAGCGGTGCATCCCCATTCCCTAAGACCGTGAGCTTATCTGGGACATCCACGCGGGCGTATGCGGCCATCATGCGGCGTCGCGTACCCTTGTGGGCAACGCATTCCGCCAAGGCTTTTACTGGCCCACCGCGGTCGCCGACGCCAGCGAGGTCGTGCGCACCTGCGAGGGGTGCCAGTTCTACACCCGCAAGACTAACCTCCTGGCTCACGCCCTCCAGATGATCCCCGTCACATGGCCGTTCGCCGTGTGGGGGCTAGACATTGTTGGGCCCTTGCGAAAGGCGCCCGGGGGCTGCACCCACCTGCTAGTCGCCATAGACAAGTTCTCCAAGTGGGTTGAGGTGCGCCCAATCACAAATCCTAGGGCAGAGCAGGCCGTAACGTTCTTCACCGACATCATCTACCAGTTCGGGGTGCCCAACTCCAACATCACCGACAACAGATCCCAATTCGCTGGCAGGAAATTCTTGGAGTTCTGCGACAAGTACCACATCCGCGTGGATTGGGCGGCCGTCACACATCCGCAGACCAATGGTCAAGTGGAGCGAGCCAACGGCATGATCTTACAAGGTCTCAAGCCTAGAATATTTGAAAAGCTGAACAAGTCTGGGCGAAAATGGCTCCATGAGCTGCCGACAGTCGTGTGCAGCCTCAGAACCACCCCAAACAGAGCCACGGGGTTCACCTCGTTCTTCCTAGTCTACGGCGCGGAGGCGGTCCTCCCCACGGACTTGGAGTACAGGTCGCCCAGAGTAAAGGGTTATCACGAAGGCGCCAACCAGCAAGCCCGCGAGGACTCGCTGGACCAATTGGACGAGGCGCGCACCGTGGCCCTGATGCACTCAGCAAGATACCAGCAGGCGTTGAGACGGTACCAAGCACGAATGATACGACACCAAGACTTCGATGAAGGGGACCTAGTCCTAAGGCTGCGCCAAGACAATCGAGGCCGCCACAAGCTGTTGCCCCCATGGGAGGGACCCTACGTCGTGGTCAAAGTGCTCAAGCCCGGCACCTACAAGCTGGCGAACGAGGACGGCGAGGAACTCACAAACGCTTGGAACATCCAACAACTACGTCGCTTCTACCCTTGAGGATTTCCAAGTCTTTTTTCGCCATTTACATACCCAACACCCCAGTTGGTTGTACAAATGTAAGTTCCATCAAATTAATATAGTCAAAGGGCGACTCGACTTTCCCCTGAAAACCATGTCCCCCTCGGGGGCTACTGCGAGGGGCACCCCCCCCCCCCCAAAAAATGGTCCCATTTTTTCGCAAAAATTCATCGCAAATGTGCTAAGTATGCCTCAACCCAAGCATTGGGTGAATTCACGCGAGACGCGAGCAGCCAAAGGGCGAAGAATCGCGAGCCGGGGATAGCCCACGCCTCTAGCAGGATACGGCCCTTCCCCCTCGCCGCTTTGCCTACAAGCTACTCGTGCGAACGAAACTTTTCTGGCCAAAATTCACCCAAAGAAAAGGGGGAGACAGAACAACACAGCTGCTTAAATAAATAACAAGTGCTTCAACTTGCAAACATTCAAATGTTTTAAAAAGCAAATGTTCGTTACACAACCACACGACTCAAACTCTGACCAAAAGGTTCATAGGGCTTGAACGCCTAGCTACTTTCAGGTCTTGGGGCCACCGGCTGTAGGAGCGTCGGGAAACAAGAACTCCAAGAAGTCTTCGGCGAGGACGTTGGCAGCAAGAGCGGCGAGCGTGTCCGCGCGGTTGATCGCCACCTCGTCGTCGACGCCGACAGGGACGACATAGCCTGTGGAGATGGCCTCGAGGTCGACCTGGTAATGAGAAGCCACCACGCCGAGGGCCTTTTAGACGCCCAGGTGAAGGGCGCGGCGCATGCGCTGGGCGACGTGCCTGCTGAGGGTGCGGAGGCGACTTGCCATAGAGCTCCCGGCCTGCACCTCGCCTTCCTCGACCCCCTGGCACACCTCGAGGGCGGCGGCCCACAGCTCTTCCAACTCCTGCTGGGAGGAGTTATAGGCCGCCTGGATGGCTTGCGCCTGGGTCGTCGAGTTCCCAAGAGCGGTCCGCATGCCTGAAAGCTGAAACACAGACCAAGTTGGGAGCGAATTCCGAGCGAATCAAGTCGACAAACGAAAGGCAGCGGATGCTACGTGACGAGGTAAGGGATCTCTCCCTCCTTCTCCTGCTATTCATAGATTTGGGGGGCGTGCTCCCGAAACCACGCGCGCTGTGCGCATTAACTGCAGGAAGCGTCGTCTGTCACTGACAAGCGGGCCCACTATGCCGACACAGCCGCGTGCGCGTGCGCGATCATTACGGCACGACAACCGAAGGGTCGCGGCAGCCCGTCACGTCCGCCCCCACGATGCCCACTACGCGCGCGGCCACGCCGCCTGAAAAGGCGCGCCCGCCGCGCACGACCACATCCACGACTATGGGTATTTAATGGTCTGGTCCCTTACCGCGTAAGCACGACCCTCGCACGGCCCGAGCCTAGGGCTCGAAAAGAATCAGACCCTCGAAGGGTGCGCATACTAACCAGTGGTTCCAAGCCCCGCTCGACAAGAGTGGGCGCCACAGGTACCCTCGAATCTAGAGGATTACTGATCAGCAGCTCGAGGGCCGGCTTGGCTGCGAACCCACGAAACCTGCAGATGTAACTAAGACGGGGGCACCTAGCTGCCACCCCGCGACGACCCTACTAATCAGGGGTTCGAAGCCTGACCCTCGAAGGGTTTGAACAGACACCCCAGATCGACAGAATCAGGGACGACCAGGGCGCGCAAATTTGAGCCTATCCTCCAGCCTGCCAGCTCGAGGGTGCCCCACATGTCGTGTTCAAGAGCCAACAAGGGCAGCTAGTTGAGGGATCCCATCGAGGGAGAGCTTCCGCGCCCTCGGTCCCCAGCAAATGGGACCGAGCCCTGCCTAGCACACCCGCGTAAGCGCTTTCATGGACGAGTCTCCGGACCACGAGCCAACCCTTACAGAACGGGGCATGGGCGTCCACTTGAATCACCCGATAACAACTCGACGAGGAATCCGCAATTCGCGACCCGAACAATGGGAGTTGTGGATGCCTCACCCCTTTGTCCCGCGGAGGGACGACGTAGGGGCGTGTAAATAAGACGGAGAGCACCCCTCGATCGCCTTAACTGGGCCCAGGCTCGGGGCTTGACGCATGGCAACACCTCCTGGAAATGCACCGAACGCAGACGTGTGCCGAATACGTGCGCATGGCACCGCTGAGACCGGCTGAAATATTGCCGACGCCGGCTGAAACTAACACCTCGCACACCGGTGGGCTCTGTGAAAAAACCTTGCACGAGCATCCACGCTCATGCAAGACTTCGGTGGCTACACCCGCGGGTGCGCTAGCGCACCCGCACGGAATAGCACAGCAACCAGGAGGGAAGAACGTCCCATCAGCAACCAGCTGCCTCTGCGGGTTCCTAACGGATACCACTGCAGAGGCTCGGGAGCTACTATCGGGGACAACCATAGGGGTCCCCTAAATAACGGGGGGAAGCCATTTTCTTTCGCAAACGATGAAACACAAACGATCTCACGAATTATAAATCACACCCTAAACGATCAGCCCCGGCACCCCTCAGGTGAAACCCCGCTTCGCTCGAGGGATACACCGCCGTACTGCCAAGACTCCACCTCGCTCGAGGGCTGGACGCCCCCTCGGGTGAGGTTCCGCCTCGCTCGAGGGCCGGACGCCCCCTCGGGTGAGGTTCCGTCTCGCTCGAGGGCCGGACGCACCCTCGGGTGAGGTCCCGCCTCACTCGAGGCTCTCACGGGCTCGCCGCCCCCTCGGGTGAGGTTCCGTCTCGCTCGAGGGCCGGACGCCCCCTCGGGTGAGGTTCCGCCTCGCTCGAGGCTCTCACGGGCTCGCCGCTCCCACACTCACTCCCCGACCGGGGCATTTAATGTTCTGACACATGCAGGCGCCCAAGTCAAAGACGAATCAGCGCCATGCCGTCCCTCTGACACCGCCTGGGAATCACATCCCGACATTGTTCCGCCAACCCTCCCAGCAAGGCCATCCCTGTCACTGTACATCACTTTGCGGTGAGGCCAGTGCCAGCCCCGTGACACTGTGCCGCCCACTCTCGTACGGCCCGCACACCGCACCCTCGAAAGAGGACGGCGGAACCATCGAAAGAGAAAGAGGGACTGACGCCTGTCCCACGCCTGCCCAGGACAACACCGTGACGTCGGACCAGCGAGACGCGTCTCCTCCGTCACCATCAGCCCTGTGCGGCCGACCCAGCTACCACGCCACCATCCCGGGCACTGCAGCGCCATCCCCGATGCTGTGGGAATTCAGGACGACGAGATGCCGCCACACCTGTTGTTGTGCGCCTTACGGCCTCCCGTCAGCCGCACCCCTGAGTCAACGTACGGACGGCGACCAAACGGGAAGTCTCCACACGGCCACCCTCGAAGCCGCTCCTGGACGGATACAGGACGCGCTCTGACGCTCGGCCAGGAGCAAGATTCGCCAGGACGACCATCTACTCCACGGCGCTGTGCACCATACCGCTATACATAGCTGAAACTGTGCGGCACAATTATAAACTGCCTCCCCTTGGCCTATAAAAGGAGGAGGCAGCCCCCTTGCCGCAGGGGACAAGGGACGGCGGACGGCAGGTAGCGGATACTTACACGCTTTCCGCCCTCACCACGATATTGGCACTTCGCCTCAATCAAACCTCAGGGACCTGGAGGTCTCTCCTCCTCTCCCGCTTCGCTTGTAGCCCCCTCTACAAACACCACGGTGCAACGCAATACAGTGCCTCGAGCACACCCCTGCTAGACGTACGGCCCGACCGGAACCTGGATAAACCTCGTGTCACCTAGTTGCTTAGCACCGGCCATCGAGAGATAGATCTCAACGCTCGTACTAGTTAGTATCGGGACTACTTTCCGCACCGACAGATTTCTAGTGTTCATTTTTGCTGACGTGGTTGTCTTGGACTTTGCACTTAGATCTACCATTGGGACTGCCCTTAGAGTTAAGAGAGAGAAATAGAAAACAATTATTACTTGAAGACACTACCATTGTGGAAGATAGTTTCTATATATGATTTCTTATGTTATGGAAATGGTACCGGTTTCTACCATTGGGACTGCCCTAAGGGTCCGTTTGTTTGAGCTGAAATTTTGAGCCTTTATGAAAAGCTGATGCTGACATTTTTTTTACTTCTGTAAAGCCACCGCTAACTTTAAAATATGTGTTTACCTTCTGAGCTCAAATGGTTACCCAAAGCTCATAAAAGTGAGCTTTCCATGTTTCCATATAAACTTAGCCTTTTCGTACTTTCAACTTTTCAGAAACTACACGAGAAGATTGCTGTTTGTTTGAGCTTCTGGCTTTTCACACTGTGAAGTTGCTAGGAAACTGAAACAAACAAGATCTAAGTAGTACTAGTCGAAATGGTGCTTTGAGGGCCATATGTGTCCTCTTGTCCAAAACCTAATTTACTATCTCTTTCCTTGTTTGGGATTAGAGATCGTATGATATATTTTTTATTTAAGGCCTTGTTCAATACGTGGGAGTTGCTAGTTTTATATACCAACGAAGTTTATGCAGACATGGTGTCACTTCCAATGACCGCACCAGTTGAGGGGGAGTTAGTACAGGAACACAATAGGCTTTAAACTAAAGTATGCGGCCTAAATTATCTTTGTGCATGTGGAGGTTCAACAAGTCTCTAGATTAAAACGAAGCCCATCAACAAGCTGGTCCATGGCGCTAAATGCTTCTTAAACGTAGTCGCTCTCGCTGCGCTGCAAAAACACCATATCTATCCGTGCTCCGCCCCAGTAGCTCAGCTGTCGACGAGTTCTCTTTTTCGGACACAGACGGAGAAGATAAGGACGCAACAGGAAAAGAGGGCCCTGAATTTTCCCCTCTATTCCTATTCTGCTCGCCGGAACAAACAGTTTTTTTTTTTTTGACAACACCGGAACAAACAGTTAGCTCCGGGAAAGATACAAGGGGCAACTGACGCGGTGATGTGTCCACTCGCATGTGCGAGGCAGGGGGAGCCGGACGCCGACCGCCGCGCGGCGCTGCGCTGCACATTTGCATGTGAGGTGCGGGCCACCGCGGAGATGGCAACGGCCGCCGGGGCCGGGATGTCGAACCAACCAGTGGCCCGCACCAAGAGCCGCCGTGCTCTCGCCATCAGCTAGCCGAGGCAGCGAGCCCGCGCGCCAGATTTCCTGGCCCCGCGCGTCGTCGTCACGGTCGCATCCACGGTTGCCGCGGCTGGCCGCGGCGGGTCTCGTCTGCCCCGTGGCCCCCGTCGTCTCGTTCGTAGTGTTAGTGTTATCCGGAGGCCGCCGGGCGACCTGTGGAGCCGTGGCATATGCATTGTGGCCTGTGGGCGATGTCTTCGGTTGCGCGCGCACGGCGGCGTGGGCTGCTCGCAAAGTGGCCGGGTATGGTTTAGGAATGCAGCGCCGGGGTAGTGGGGCTATACTGGGCTGCACACTTGCACCTGCTGACCTGCACGTATCATTAGCAGACCGAGCAGCACGTCATGCCATCTCCTGAAAATGCTGCGTGATGATTGGCATTGGCAATCACGGATGACCCGATGTTGCTTCTGAGAAAACGACCTAATAACTTCTTGTGCATTCAGCGGCAAAGCTTAGAACCTAGCAGAAATGTCCAGTTAAACACTTAAACCCCGTACATACATACGCGGTTTGCTTGTAGAGATTCCTATTTGCCTAATTAGTGGACAATCTAAATCTCTCGACTCAATCTGCAACAGCCCAGCCAATTTGCCGCGTTTTTCTTTCAGCTGCTGATGCTAAGATTCTTGGTGGACGACGAAATGCTTGAACAACCGAAACGCGGAATCTTCAGAAATGTGAACACGCAGTTTGCAGGCGAGGCATGTGCCATGCAGGACAGCAGGAAGAAAGAGAGGAAGCAACGTCACGCTCGCTCTCCTAAACGCACGCAGCACACGACACTTCGCATTTCGAAAGTAGGCGGCCGGTGAAGATGCTGACTAGTAGGGAGTACAACGGTAGATGACTTACATGGTTGCACAACGTGTAACACGCCCGAATGGCCACATGCACACCGACTCCATGGGTTATTAAGGGAAGTCTTCACCAGTTACCCCCGTTTCTACCACCAGAGATTTTGCATAGGCCAAAAGAAAATCATGGGGCAATCCATGTTCAGTTCAGTGGTTCAAATTATGTTCTTCCACGCAAATTTGCATGTTGAACCCGGACGACAATGAACATTTGGAATAACTAACATTGAAATATGTTAAAGATTTGAAGATACAAATTTCACACAAATCAGATCGATTCATATTTAGAGTAAAACTAAAGCATCCCAACCTCCTATGGAAGCCTTAAAAACATTGCGGAAAATGAGTTAAAAGGTGACATGAAAATAAATTGAGTGTCAACCACTTGGCGATTTTCAACCGAATTTCATGTATTTGAAGTTGGATTCGTCCCTGGGCATCTCCCTCTTGAACATATTTTCCTCCCCCCTCTCTTCTCCACTTGGTCCTGTTTGAGACTTGATATATAGAAGTTGAATTTTGCATATCTTAATTAAAGTTGTATATACCTAGAGAGCCGTTGTTATCCAGAGTGCTTACCAAGTTGAAGTCTTTCATTGATGCCTTGAAGGCATTTATGAAAGCTCATGGTAAATTGACAATGTATTGTCCATGCCGTGTTTACAAGATACATAGGAAGTTCATGGTAGTACTGTAGTAGATAATGTCCACAAACATTTGGCCATCCGTGGATCCAAAGAAAATTATATTTGTTGGAGCAAGCAAGAAAGCATTTAGCAAGGAGTGTGTTGGGAACAAGGACTTTCTTGTAGCGGTATGTATCACGCTCTCAACAACGAGGTCATCATATATCAGGTTCCAATTTGGTATGATGTTTTTTTTGGAGAATGTGGACCGACCCGTCAAGGATGTTGAGGGACAAGATAGGTATATATTCCGAGTTTGCTAAATACTAGGGGTTTGTGTGAGATTGGAACAAACCCTATCTTACTATTACTGATTGGAGGTTTGTTTTGAAGTCTACAGGTAAAGTCACCTAGGAACTTAGGTGGATACTCTAGAAAAAGAGAGAAATTCCATAAATTCTCACAAAAGCAAAAACATCTAGTCATCAATTGGTAATCTCAAATCATCACATACATTGGATCTATTATGTTGTTTTTTAAATACCCACTTATACCATTATGAAATAACCTAAAGTGACCCCCCTAAATCTATATCTAAAATTTAAATTACCCACCTGTGTCATTATATAAAATAAACTAAAGTAGCTCCCCAATCTTTATCAAAACTACCTACTTCTACCATTATAAAAATAATTTAAAATAACCCCACAATTTGCAACTATATTGCCCACTACTAATACTTAAAATAACCTCTTAATTTTTAATTTCATCTATATTATCCACACATGATTTATTCAAACTAACACGAGGCAACTTTAAATCTTAATCCAAATCACCTTAATTACAAATATGCACTAAAATTTGATTATGAACTATCTATTTCTTACACTATTGGCATATGATACAATAATTAAGGTATATATATATATATATATATGCATAGTGTGTTATTATTTATAAAATTATAGGGAATGTGGCGAGAATATAGATACCCATGTTAAAATTTATCTAAAACTTAGGATCCATTAGAAAAATTCAAGAACATACTCATGATGCAAAAGTGGAAGTTATTGATTGTAAATGTGGATGGAAACATTATAGTTAATTATTAACTAAAATCTAGCACAATCTAATGAAGGTATATCTATATGTGTATTATGTTCGAATATTCAACAAGTGAGCGGAGTCTCAAGGTAATAGTTTTGTAGTAGTGTGGTCTTTTTTATTAGAGACTGCTTCTATCTCACAAGACACTGAAAAAAGATAAATTCTAGAAATTCTCACAATTGCTGGAAACACTAAACATGAATCCGACAAACTCTAATAATCATACTCATTGGTCTAATATATAAAAGTTACCTACAACTATCATTATGAAAATATTCTAAAATAAACCGTATACCCATATCTAAATTGTCAAGCTCCGCCATTATAAAAATAATCTAAAGAACATCGTAATCTTCATCAAAATTACCAATGCATATCATTATGAAGAATAACATCGAATTTCATTCTAAATTTGAATGTAATTTATCCATGTCGTGTATTGCTACTGAAACTGACCTCATGTAAACACCCAATCTTAATCGATTTTTTTCATTTGCATCATATAGAAATGTCCAAAGTAAACTAATATATGATTTTAAATTACCTTATCCACTACTACAGAACAGACTTTCAGTAACACCACTATGTGTTCCTATTGACTAAGAAAAGTGTTAATAAGAAGAATAGTAACACAATTGATAAGTGTTCTTATTTTCAATTGTACTATAGCCCGATCTATTGTAACACAATATAAGTGTTCTTGTTTGCAAGAAAATGTGTTACAATCAAGTTCTAGTAACACATCTTATGTGTTCTTGTATTTTAAAAAATGTGTTACAACCATTCTGTAACACTTGTGAATGTGTTCCTATATGTGACAAAATATGTTACAACCAAGTTGTAGTAACACATCTAATGCGTTCTTGTATTTCAAAAAATGTGTTACAACCATTCTGTAGCACTTGTGAATGTGTTGCTGTGTGAGAAAATGTGTTCTTATATATACCCTAATAACATCCTAGTAAAACTTTTTAGTTGTAGCAACAAGGATCCTATTAAGCTACTAACATTTTTATATTAAACTAGCCTATTAATACAATGGCCCAATAAATTTTGATAAATAATTGATAATGAAATAGCTCATTATATTCCTGTATAGAATTTGGAGAAACATCCAGTGTCTTAATTACAAAATTCAAACAATGAGCAACAATAGCTCGGTGATTCCCAATACAACATAATTTATAACGAGTTAACACATATAGAACCACATTTCTAGTACAACAGCATGGTTCCATACTACCAAAATCAAAAATATATAAACTATTGCTCTCTATTCCTTGAAATGCTTTTGCATATTGATCTTCTTGTATAGTGAGCAGCAAAAGATGGGTTAGCTTTGGCATTCTTGCACCTGCAGGTAAGGAAAGAAAAGAAAAACATCACGCTGGCACAATGTATGATACATTTCTGCATTACATGAAGCATTGAAATACGAGCTCGCTGTATGTTGGGTTAAGCTAGAAAAAGTAAAATCCTAACAATACCTGATGAAGTATAAAAGGTCAATTGGATCATGAAACAACACAATGAATATGTGGGCATCTAAAAAACTGCATAACTTCTGTACACAGAACGATTAATTCATGACCAATCTTGAAGTGTGCTTTATAAAGTTAATTTAAGGTATGAAGGGTTCAGTTGTATTCGTATGACATAATACTGAAATGCATATAGTACGTGCTTTCTGCAAATAAACCAGTAGTGCTTCTACTTCAAAATCATGCTTTGTCAGCCTCTATTAGCATATTTTCTGATGAGCAGCTCAAATTCAAAAATTGAGAAAATGGTCAGTGCTCTAACCAAATGACAGGAGGATGGAGACGTATTACACCAAGTGGCAAATTTTCACTACTAGATAATCAGTTGATACGGATATTTGGGGGAAAAAATGAATATGATATCTAATAGAGAAGGTGCAACAACCATGATGCTGCAAAAATACATTCAACTTTTCATTTACATGATAAAGTATTCTGCATTGAAGTGTACTACTCTTGCACATCAAAGTAATGGCCGATTAATTACCGTGTTGCCAATAGATACTCACAAATGAAATTCATATATGAAGGAAGAGTTCTAATTACCTCAGGGAGCGATGTGCTGCTGAATAAATTACACTTCAGCTGAGGAGACTTGTTCGAGCGTGCGCTTTGTGCTCCCTTTTGCCTTGATATGTTACGGCTACGTGTTGATCAAGCTGGATTGTTAGCAGCCTGACGATGATGCAAGACCATGAGTTGACGCACCTGCGGCATCGCCGGCAAGCGGCACTCCCTGTTCTTCTCAGAGGAGAATCACGAACCCCTTTGACCAGCTCCCAATGACAGCCCTCCTCGTATACTCATCAGAATATCAGATCCACCAGCCTTTGGCCACAAAATTTTCTGGAGATCAAAATTGAATACACAAACATTAATTAAAGTATCAAATGGGGAAGGTCGAAAAGCATCCTGCAACCACGAGATTACAACAATCTATGGGCAGCAATGCTCTACTACCTGCAAAAATCATTTGGTACACAGGCACTAGAAATCAATCAGAATTAGAAGTCATACGGGAGAAGAATAAAGGGTACCTTGTAATGGGGGATTAATCAGATCTCAATATCTCATTAATCCAAAGAAATCCACGACACTAGCAGTTTAAGATCTCAATGACTCGCCGTCCACTGGACTAAAGTTCATCATTTTTGTCTGCGGCCGCGGTCACCACCTAATGATGCGGATGTCATTCAGCCGTTGTCATGTGCCAGCTCTTCAAGGCAACGGCAGCCACGTGCAGCTCGGTCAGCGTGCGCGCATGTTGGCTCCGCTCGGCCTGTCCATCACAAACCTACGACCGCCGACCAACAGCGTGTGCGGAGGTGTCGCCGCGTGGCTGCGGGGACCGACGGGCTGCGATGGCACACGAGGGCATGCGCAACGGGGCGTGGCAGCAAGGATCAGTGGTAGCAAGCAAGCTGGCGGCGTGACGCCACAAGGACCGGCGGCGGCGCACAAGAGGACTCAAGTGAGTTTGCGGCGTGCCTGATGGAATGGAACCGCCCGAGAGGACAGAGGAAGGAGCTCGAATTAGATCGGATCAGGAAAAATATTTGGAGATTTTTTTCGTCGAAAATTTGGCCGAAACTGGTGCGCTGGCAAATTGCCATGGTAGTCACTGACAAATGGGGACACAGATATCTTGGGCTCCGTCAGCAGTGTATCGAGGAGTGCATACGAAAGGTACCGATCGAATCCATTTCGACTGAAACTCCCAGTAAAAACTTTGAACTTATAGTTTTAGTAATATATAGATTCCACATGAAAGAGGTAATAACCAACAAAGTCCATTTTAATTCGTAAAATGTCTGTTATAGCAAACAAATATTTTTAAAGCTTAACATGAAAATCATGTGAAATCATGCCTCTTGATTTTCAACTTATTTTTTGGGATCAAAATTTCAATTTTCATAAAATCTTGTTTTTCAAATATATGTTTAATTTGGAAATTTTGACAACATATTACAATAGTAGTAGTAGTTATTAAAAGAAATAGACAATTGATTACACTGGTGTCGCACATGATATTTTTATGGGGAAGCTCTCTTGTTCGAACTCAACTTAAAACATATGTTCCTTTCAATGAAATACATGATGAGTCACATTCCAAAAAACATATCGAAAAATGGCGCAATATTCGATCCCTAGGAGACACTAGGCACATGAAGGAGATTTCAACCACTAAGCAACGACAAACAATATCCACATTAGCTTCACGTTACTTATAAGAACGATACTGCACTTTGAAAATTTCAAACTTTTCCAGCTGAAATCATTTATGTCGTATGGACCTCCCTGGGCCCACTACCTCGGTGGGTACGGGGGCCCGACTACTCCGTGGGCCTAGGACTACGGACTTGCTTGCTGCCGCACGGCACGAAGGCGGAGGAGAAGTACTCGGTTAGGAAAGGCTGTACATGTCGCTTCGTATGGAAGACTCCCAGACGTACCCGACTAGTACTCTCTCCCTACTCCGACTTGTAACCCCGCCTCCGGACTATATAAGGCGAGCGGGGGACCGTTCTCTAGCATCTCATACAACTCACGGCGCACTATTGCACCATCTTGTAATCGTGCCCAATCAATCCGAGCTACGCGGCATACGGGACGTAGGGTATTACGCACCTCGCGGCCCGAACCTGTCTAAATTGTGTGCCACGTGTCTCTTCCTTCGAGTTACCGATCTCGGCGAGGCCACATTCATCTACTTCGGGTACTCCCCTTAGTAGGTTGCCGGTCTAAAACACCGACAGCTGGCGCGCCAGGTAGGGGCTCTCGCCCGAGATCACATGGCGAACTCGACGGCTCCCGTCTACTTCAAGCCAACCGTCGCCTTCAACCGCGGCGACACCTTCGTGTTCGGCGCCTGGGTCTGCACTGCTGACGGCGCGGGCTTCTTCCAGCGCCACCTAACCGTGCCGCCCAACCCGAAGACCGGCTTCGTGACGCTTCCTGAAGTTGTCACAGGCGAACTCGCCGGCAAGTTCGGCGAAATTTCGCTCTTCAACCACCACGCTGACTTCGAGCTCGAGTCCGCTTCCAACTCGAACTCGACGTCTCCATGGGGCATCGCTTGCGAGCCGGCTACTCAGCCATCGCAGGCGGTCCCCTCACCTCGTGAGCGCTCCGCGCGTGGCCCCCGCACCCTCGGTTGGGCCCGCACGGGGGGGCTCCCCTCTTCGCGCGGGCCGGTAAGGAGCCCGTGCCGAGTACAACTCGGACTCGACACCGCCCCCGGCCACGCTTCGGACTCCAACCCTCTCTCACGAGTTCTACTCGAACCCTTATTACGAGTTCGACTTCGGGTCGGACCATGAGGAGCCCGAGTCCGAGGACAACTCCCCCGAGCTTCCTTTGTCGGGGCCGGCCTGCGGGGCCGGTTATAACATCCACACCGGCCGGGAGATTCGTCTGCGGCCGGACCGCAAGCCTGCGCCGACCGATAAGTGGAGACTCACGCTACGTCGCCTACATCGACTTGCTACCGTTCCGGGGAGGGAACACCACTTGCCCGAGCCGACTCGAACACCCCAAGCGAGGTGGCGGTTTACGAGTCTAGCCTCGGCACCCCCGATCGCCAAGTCTTCATGACCGCCGGCGACACCCGGAGACCTTCGGGGACGGCCCAAGACAAGTACCTTGAAGACATCTCCTCCGACGAGCTCTCTCGCCGATGCTCCAACAAATGAGACCCCCGCGAGACGGAGACGCTCGACGTGAGCGTAACCGGAAGCGCAGCGAACGTCGCCGACGCCTCCGTGACAACTTCCCCATCCGCAATCTTGCGGAAGCTCTCGAGGCGGTCGAGAGCAGAGTACACACTACGCCTAAGCAATGCCTCATGTCGATCACAGCGATCGCACGCCAGGCTCAGGGCATACGCGCTGGAGTGGTCATCGCCAAGCTCGCTGAAGACGCCTACTTCATGCGGGTCGACAACAGAGTCAACCAACCCCCTCCCGGCCGGGGCACCGCGACAACGAAGCCACAAGTCGCAGCGCCAACAACGGTCTCAACCGTACTCGAGCTGAGCTCCCAGCCGAGCCGAACCGTCATCACTCCAACGCCGGCGGACCTCCACAGCGCGACAACAGCAACCGCGAGGTCGTCCCCCACCGCGCTCGGCCGGCGGCGGCGGCGGCGGCCACGACCCCGACGGCGGTGGCGGCGACGACGGAAGCTCCAACCATGGAGCCAACGGGAGGGCCGGCGGCGGCGGCGGTCGCGGCGGCCGAGGCCACGCGAACGGCCACGCCTGCGGCGCCCTCACGGGCGGCTACGACGCCCACCGAAGATTGAGGAGGCGCGGCGGAAGAAGTCGACCACCGCAGGCGACGGCGACGGCTTCCCCGCCTTCTCACCTCGACTTCGCAACTTGCTCCTCCCCAACAAGTTCAAGCCTTTGGGGATCACCAAGTACGACGCGAAGCAGGACCCCATTGTTGACGGATAAAAGACGTATCCCTCTACGATCCGCAAGAGTACGGACCCCACACCTTTTCACCACGGGATTCCCAAGGTTCTTGTCAATCCACGGAGCAAGGGGATTACAAGCGTTCGATCAACAACGACACACTAGCTACTAAAACCCTAACTTACTATTAAACTAGAAAACAACTAAACTACACTAGAGAGAATGATTAAGATATCAAGGTAGAAGACACTCGCCCACGGGTCTACGATACTAGAGCATGCAATCGCTTAAAAACATGAAAACCAATCTAATCTATCGGGGTTGTGACCACGGTTTCGCCCTTTCCCTCCTCTCGTACTGTCACTACGCGAAGGTATTCATGACTAGACCTTTGATGGACACGGTGTATTGAATGGGTCCAAGGAAGCATTGAGGCCTATACTCCCTTTACGGCATGGTAGCTAACCTTAAGCATGAAAGTATATTCAACACAAGATGATAGATAGATAATCCGACAAAGTGCGATTACATCTCAAGATCGATTACAACCCATGGACGAATGAGAAGATTACCCCATCAAGGTGCGATCATGGCACCGTTGATCATGGTTTCCCTTCCGCCGGTGTCTTCCTTCTTCTCCACGAGAGGGTGCTTCCTTCGAGGTGGTTGATCTCCCGCCGGAGATCCTCCTCCTCTCTCTCTAGCTTGTGGATGGCCTT
Organism: Cenchrus americanus; assembly: GCA_947561735.1. Classification (NCBI taxonomy): domain Eukaryota; kingdom Viridiplantae; phylum Streptophyta; class Magnoliopsida; order Poales; family Poaceae; genus Cenchrus; species Cenchrus americanus. The sequence goes on from OX387243.1 coordinate 109,522,096, forward strand.
CTGGTGCGAATGACTCCTCTCCTCGGTGTTGGCGGCGCCTCGGGGCTTTTAGGGTTGAAGATCCTTCGAGGGCAAAAAAAACGTGGCCGAACCGGTGCCGGGCGGGGCCGGGCCGGCCGGCCCAAGCCCAATTCGGCCGGTTCGGTCGCCCCTTTTGCTCCGTGGGTCCTCGTGCACTTATGTACTTTGCCCCCTCCACTTGCATGATTTTGATGCCTGTTATCCTCGCGTCCAAGATGGAGGTTCTCTTCGCATGAAGTTCGATCTTTTACGCTTCAATCCCCGAGGGTGTTCCTCGTATCACTTCGGTCCTCGCCACCATTGGAAGTGATTTCATCAAGCTCATGAACACGAACAAGACTCCGTAAATGCTCCTTTGAACTTGTTGCGAATCCGTCCTTTATGTCCATGTTTTCCTACATAAACACAACACTTCCAAATGCATGCACAAAGATGAACTTGTTATATGATTAGTGTGCCTAGTGGCGGGTTAGTTCCATAATCAAATCCAAACCAAAGTGTAATGAGCATGCTAGGTGCACCAAAATACACTGTCAACACCCATCCAGTGGCTCAGGTGCTACGCCCTCTCCATCGAGAACGCTGGCAGCAACAACGACACCAAGTGCCTCTACTTCCCCTTCGCTCGGACCGAGGCTCCACTCACATGGCTCGAGTCGCCGGACAAGCACTCGATCGACAAGTGGGACCCAGCGAAGGAGCAGTTCACCGAAGCAACTTCGCGAGCGCCATGGGCCGATCGGGTACTCGCATGGACACGGCCATGGTCAAGCGAGAACAAGGCGAGACCCTCCGCAAGTACATGCGCCGCTTCTTCGACAATGTGGACCGGGAGCGTCCCGGTGGTCGATGGATGACCGCTCCTCAGTGATGAGTGATTGACAACGGGTGTTGGACTGACTCTTGGCTTAGTGCGCAGGTGTAGGCTGTGGCCTAGTTCGTGTTGTTGCAGGTGAAGAACGGGCGCGAAAGGTCTTCAGCCTTGAGGGGCCTCCGGGAGATGGAGAGACAAGTAGGCTCGGTTCGAGGGACCCGGTGGACAGCGGGACTGGGTGCGGGTCACATGGTGGCGACACAAGCAAGACGAAGTCATGGACAAGTGAGCCGGTGCACGGTGGCGGTCAAGTCAAGTGGTTTGGCGGGGAGGCCGGACCGAGCACGCGGGGTTTGGTGGTTTGCCCACAAAACCATCGGCGGACGGTTTCTTGGTTTGGGCCTCAAAACCAAGTCCGAGGGCCCAACACGACGGAGACGGGATCGGGCGTGTCGGGAAGCTTCGAGGCGGAGGACACGCGGCGGGATCGCATGGCTTGCGTCGGGAGGACGCGGGGGTGCGGCGAAGGCGTGCCCGTCCGATGGCAAGACCCACAAACATTACCATAATGCCCCTACGTGGGTTGTATCGCCGGTAGTGTAGTTAGGGGTAGTCGAGTCATTTTCCACTCCGGCGGGACTCGATATATAAGCCCTGGAGTGTGTGTTGATGGCTCTCTCTCTCCGCGACTTAGGGTTTCATTTCCCCCCTTCTCTTTCTCATTTTCGTAGCTATTTTCCTTCCTATTTTCTCTAGGCTAGCATGAGAGCTTCATGAGAGATTTGTTGAGAGGGATGGATGCTAGGGCGGCATGCTAGACCTTGTGAATCTTTCCTGGTTTGTATAGAAGATTCGGGGTTGTTTTTCGTGCCTTTTTGTGCTCATTTTCGTGCCTTTGTTCTCGGTGTGATTCCGCGGATTTGAGTGAGTTTCTTCCGGATTTCTTTGAGGGAAACATGGATAGATGCCTTGTGCATCTTTGTGCTTGATCTTGTGCCCTCAAACGCCGGAAATCACTTCGATTCGTGAGTTTTCGTTCGGTGCTCTAGTTTTTGGTGGTGCTCAAAGGATTCGCGATTCCCGGTGATTTAGGGAGTTAGGAAGCAAGATTTTTGGGCTATAGCATCCTTGTGTGACGCTTTTCAAGTCCCCAAACCCTTGTCTCCACAAACTTCAACCGTTTGGGAAATCCGATGATGATTTGGGGGAGTTGACTTTCGGGGTCGGGCTATTTTACGTTCGTCCGCACCGGCGGACGGTCCGCGAGGACCGGGCGGACGGTCCGCGCGGCCCCGGTTCATCCCGTGTTCTTCGTGTTCTTGCTCGTCCTTTGTTTCGATCCGTTGTGATTTTGGTTTTTGGTTGGACGAAGTTTCGGACGGTCCGTGGTGTCGGGCGGACGGTCCGCGGGTGCACGGCGGACGGTCCGCGTGCTCCCCGCGGACGGTCCGTGGCATCGGGGTGTCTTTGGGTCGTTCCGTGTAAATTAACGGACGGTCCGCGGCTAAGGCCGGACGGTCCGCGGCCGGGTGCGGACAGTCCGCGAGACCCGGCCGGACGGTCCGCGCGACTCTTGCGGACGGTCCGCCCCTCTCCGCGCGGACGGTCCGCCGCAGCCCGTGTGCTTTGCTTCTTGGTTCGATTCCTTCCTTCCCTTTCTAGTGCTTCCGCGTGTGCTTTGAGGAATCGTTCCTAAGGCTAGAGGTTGATCCATAACCTCGTGGTCTTGGCGATTGGTGCGTGATTCGATCTATCGCTTGTGTGTGACCGGGGTTTGAGTAGGACATAGGCCGGGTTCTTTGGGAAGAATTTTTACCGGCTCCTATTCACCCCCCCTCTCTAGTCGCCATCCGATCCTTCAATTGGTATCGTAGCTTGGTGTCGGATTCTTTGCGACTTTGACAAGTCTCGAATCCCACGATGGCGTACGTTGAGCGGGGGCGGTCCGCCGCACTTCGATGGCAAGGGTTACCACAAGTGGGCGGCTCGTATGATGATCTTTCTTCGAGGAAAGCCGTTGGAGTTTATTGTGCTTGACAAGACCTATGCTATTCCGGTCAACATCCGTACTCTTATGGTGACCGATGCCGATGCCAAGGCCAAGTATGAGGCTAATGCAAAAGCCGTTGATCACTTGTGCCGGAGCTTGTGTGATCCAGAGTTTGAGCGTGTTCGTCATTTGAGTCTTGCTTGGCAAATTTGGGATAAGTTGGAGGTTGCTCACGGTGGTGATAACCATGTGAAGGCTCGCCTCTTTGTCTCTTACCGGATGCAATATGAGAATTTTACTCCACTTCCCGGTGAGGACATTGATGCGATGTTTCAGAGGTTCACCGCCATCGTGAACAACATGAAGGCAAATGTTGAGGATTTTCCGTATTCAGAGCATGATCGGGCTTTGAAGCTCTTGCATGTCTTGGATCCAAATGTTTGGGGTGCTAAGGTTGAGGCCATCAAGGAGTACGGGAATTATTTGACTATTGAGTTGGATGACCTCTTTTCTAAGCTCAAGTCGTGGCCGAGGTTGACGGGAAGTTGCTATCCAAGCATGAGGGCTCGACCGACCATAGTCTTGCTCTTGTGGGAGGATCAAAGGGCAAATCTAACCCTTCCGTCGACGGTTTTCTTTGTCCTCTCTTATGTCCATTCCGGATGAGGAGTTTGATGTGCCGGGCGAGGAGGAGCCGGCCTTGCTCTCAAGAAGGTTTGAACGACTACACGAGAGTCGGAGGAACGCAAGGCGGAGCTCGGGGACGTGCTACAAGTGTGGCAAGCGTGGCCACTTCATCGCCGAGTGCCGGATGCGGAGGAGAACAAGTACAAGGTGAACGAGTACAAGGCGCACCCGAGGCGTGAAGACAAGTACTCCTCCAAGGGCAAGCACTTCAACAAGTCCAAGAGCAAGGACAAGGACAAGCGGCGACCGAGCAAGAGCACCTACAAGAAGAACAAGGCAAGAGCGATGGTGGCCGGTGCGAGCGACGTCGACTCAAGCTCAAGCGAGGAGCGATCAAGCTCAAGCGGCGAAGATGAAGACGCCGGAAGGCGCGAGTGGCAAGAAGAGTGCAAGCCGGAACCTCGGCGGGGCCGAGCCGTGTGGCACTTGAGGGTTTTTGTGGCATGGCCCATAGCTCGAGCAAGAAGAAGAGTGTGAAGGAAGACGGCGACTCCGACTCGGAGGATGAGGTAAACCGTGATCCCGACTCTTTGCTTGCCGAGATTGCTAGGTTGAATGGTTTGCTTGATAACCGTGATAGTGTGCTTGAGAGATGCCAAAAAGATGAGGAAAGATCTTAGGGCTCGGCTTGAGAATGCTAGTGAGAAAGTAGGAGATTTAGAGTCAAAATTGCTTGAATTAAAACTTGAGAATGACTCTTTGAAACTTGCTTCTACTTCTCCGATGATGTTGAATGTGTTGAATGTGATGCTTGGTTGAATGAGATCAAAGCGCTTAATGAGAAGAATGCTTCTATTTTGGCTCAACTAGATGCTCTTAGGACCGAACATGATGAGCTTAAGGCTAGACCTACCTTGCTTGGTGATTGCAAATCATGTCCTACTATGCATGCTAAGCTTGTTGATGCTCGCTCTACTATTAGTTCTTTGGAAGCATCTTTGAAATCTCCGTTGCAAATGCATGTTCTAGCCGTGATGAAGTCACTTTGCGTAATCTTGAACTTACTTCCCGTTTGGATGTCATCTATGAGGAGAATGACTATTTGAGGAAAGTGTTGGGTTGGTTGTACGGGGCGGGAACCTCAATTGAAAATCATGATTGAGAAGTTCAAGAGGGCTCGATGGTCGTGGTTTGGGTTTTGAGAAGTTGGGTGAGAAAGTGGGAGAGAACGAGTGGGGAGAGTGTGTACGAGAAGTGTGTTGAGTCGAACCCCGAGTTTGAGGTGATCGGAGAGATCCAAGTCCCACTCCCAAAAGCACCCAAGAACTCTTTCACACCAAAGCCCAACCACCTTTGCAACAAGCTTGACACAACCCAAGATCCACCCAAATTCCCACCTAAAATAAATGATTTCCAGAAACCGAGTGAAGTTTGTGGGTGAGAAGGGTGAGAAGCCTAGAGAGAAGCCGAGCCAAAACCAAAACCCATCCCCTTCGGGTGTGAGTATTGTGGCAAGGAGAGGCATCTTGCGAGTTTTGCTACAAGAGGAAGAGGGATGAGAGGCTTGCTAGGGAGCAAGCAAACCGGGGGACGGTATTGCCATTCTCGCGGTATTCCCGAGCCTAGAGTGCCACTTCCACGGGGTGTGGGAAGTGTGAGGAGTGTTGGCGAGGTTCCCACGGAGAGGTGGTGGTGAGAGGTTTGTCGGGAGAGATGATGGTGTGCGTCTTGGTGAGAGGTTTGGTCGGGCTCGTGGTGGTTTTGCTGGACGTCCTCCTACTCGTCCTCGGTACGGGTTTAGGGGAGATGATCGCGGCTTTGGGTTCCGGAGGAACTACGGACCACGCTTTCCCCCTCGTGGTGCTCGTACTCCTCCCATGGGACATGGGAAGTACGGTGGCAAGGGAGTGATGTTTGCTAACCCCTCTTTTGAGCGGATGGCTCGACACCGGTTTAACTTTCTATGTGCTAACCCCGGTGTCGAGTCGCTAGCTCATTCTCGTTCTTGTTTCGACCGAGAGCGGAGGAGGCTTGGAGAACATTTGGTTGATCGACTCCGGTGTTCTCGACACATGACCGGAGATAAGAAGTGGTTCTCCGGCCTCACCCCGGTGAAGGAAAAGATGTACATCACTTTTGGGGACAATGGACGAGGTAGGGTGCTTTCGAGAGGGTGTTGTGCATGTGAGTGACAAGGTAACGTTGAAGAGAGTGGCTCTTGTGAAGTCTTTGGGTTTTAATTTGCTTTCGGTTTCTCGGTTGCTTGATGAAGGTTTTGAGGTGCGTTTCAAGTCCGGCGAGTCTCGTTTGCTTGATTCTCGAGGTGATCTTGTCCGTATGATCATCCCCGAGGGTCGATTTTCGTGGTCGATTTCTCTCGTTCTTTGGGTCGCTCGCTCGCTGTTTGATGGCCGGTCCGTCTTCGATTTGTGGAAATGGCATAGGCGGTTGGGACACTTGAGCTTTGATTTGGTTTCCGCTTGAGTGGTCTTGACCTTGTCCGAGGATTGCCGAAGTTGAAGTTTGAGAAGGATTTGGTTTGTGCTCCTTGTAGGCATGGTAAGATGGTAGCCACTCCCCATCTACCCCCGACCGATGTCATGACCGAGCGTCCGACGAGCTGTTGCATATGGATCTTGTTGGGCCGGCTCGAGTTCGCTCGGTGGGTGGGAAGTGGTATGTCCTTGTTGTGGTGGACGATTACTCTCGCTATGCACGGGTGTTCTTCTTGGAGGATAAGAGTGAGACTTTTGGTTTTGTTCGAGATCCGATCGTGAGGTTGAAAAACGAGAGGCATGGGAATGCTATTCGAGCTATCCGAAGTGATAATGGCTGCGAGTTCAAGAACTCTCGTTTTGATGCTTTTTGTCGTGATCTAGGTCTTGAACATCGGTATTCGACCCCTTATGTGCCCCCTCAAAATGGAGTCGTGGAAAGGAAAAATCGGACTCTTTGTGAGATGGCTAGGACGATGCTCGATGAGCACGGGACTCCTAGGAGGTTTTGGGCCGAGGCGGTCAATACGGCTTGTCATGTTTCCAATCGGATTTTATTGAGAGCTTTCAAGAAGAAGACTGTTATGAGCTTATGCATGGTCGGGCACCCAAAGTGAGTCATTTCCGAGTTTTTGGCTGCAAGTGCTTTATTTTGAAAAAGGGAAAACTCGACAAGTTTGAGGCTAGGTCTAGTGATGGTATTTTCTTTGGATATGCTAACCATTCTAGAGCCTATAGGGTGCTTAACCTTGAGACTAACAAAATCATGGAGACTTGCGAGGTGACCTTCGACGAGACAATGCCATGTACCTCTCTTGGCTTTGAATGTGCGGGTGATGAAGAGATGGCCGAGGACCTCTTTGAAGAGGAGAAAGATGAAGCCGGAGATGATGATGGGGAGAACCATGCGCCCGAAGCCGAGCATGTACCCACTACTTCCCCTACAACTACTTTGGAGCATGGACCGTCTACTTCATGGACAACGACGGTGCAACAAGAGGACCCGAGCGAGAGAAGGCGAAGTTGAGGGGGAGGTAGTCTCGAGGCGTGAGGCTCCCCGACGGATTCAAGAAGTGCATCCCATGTCGAAGATCATTGGAGACATCAATGAACGCACTACACGGTCGAGGTCCGGGAATTCCTCTCATTTTGCTCATGCTCGCTTTTGTTGCCACTTTTGAGCCCAAGGACATTGGACATGCTTTATCCGATGCAAAGCTGGGTCAATTCTATGCATGAGGAGTTGGAAAACTTTGAGAGGAACCGGGTGTGGGAGTTAGTTGAACCACCTCCAAATTGCCATCCCATAGGAACCAAGTGGGTTTGGAAGAACAAAGAGGGAGAGAATGGGATGGTTGTGAGGAACAAGTCCGGACTTGTTGCTCGGGGGTTTAGTCGAAGGAGGGGATCGACTATGAGGAGACCTTTGCTCCCGTGTGGCCGTCTTGAGGCAATTCGGATTCTTCTAGCCTTTGCCGTGGCTAAAGGGTTCAAGTTGTTTCGGATGGACGTGAAGAGTGCTTTTCTAAATGGGGTCATAGAGGAGGAGGTGTATGTGAAGCGACCACACGGGTTTGAGAGCGAGTTGTACCCACACGGGGTATACGGGTTGAAAAGGGCTCGTATGGGTTGAAACGGGCGCCCGTGCTTGGTATGGGAGATTGAGAGGTTTTCTTTTGAGCGAGAGGGTTTGTGATGGGTACCGTGGATAGAACCTTGTTTCTCCTCAAGCATAGAAATGACTTGCCGATTGTTCGATTTACGTGGATGATATTGTCTTTGGTGGCTCGTCACATAACCTTGTTGCCAAGTTTGCGGATGAGATGAGCGGGGAGTTCGAGATGAGCATGATGGGCGAGTTGCGGTATTTTCTCGGGCCGCGGATCAAGCAAGTGAAGGACGGTACATTTGTGCACCGGACCAAGTACACGAAAGACATGCCGAGGAAGTTCCGGATGCAAGATGTGAAGCCGATGTCGACTCCCATGGGGAGTACGGCCACTTTGGATACGGATGAGGACGGAGAAACGGTGGACCGGCGGGAGTACGGGAGCATGATCGGCTCCCTCCTCTACTTGACGGCGACGAGGCCGGACATACGGTTCGGCGTGTGTCCGTGCGCTCGTTTTCGAGCTTCGCCGAGGACATCACATCGACAGGCCGTCAAGAGGATTTTCAGGTACCTACAGTCTGCCCCTGGTCTTGGCCTTTGGTATTCTTCCTCCTCGACTCTGTCTCTTCATGGTTTTTCCGATGCGGATTTTGTTGGTTGTCGAGTCGAGAGGAAGTCTACTTCTGGCACTTGTCAGTTTCTTGGTTCTTCGTTGGTCTCTTGGTCTTCCCGCAAGCGATCTAGTGTAGCTCGGTCTACCACGGAGGCGGAGTATGTTGCGCCGCGAGTTGTTGTTCCCGACCGCTTGTGGATTTCATACACTTTGAGAGACTTTGGTGAGGAGTGCACCCGGATACCACTTCTTTGTGATAGCACCGGTGCCATAAGCGTAGCCAAAAATCCGGTGCTTCACTCCGGAACCAAACATATAGAAGTGAGGTATCATTTTCCGAGGGACAATGTGGAGAAAGGAACCATTGTTTTGAGCCATGTCCCTACCCAAGATCGGCTAGCCGACATCTTTACAAAGCCTCTCGACCAAGCTACATTTGTGCGCTTGCGGGGGAACTTGGGGTTTGTTGCCCTTTCTAGTTGATTCTTGGGAGATTTCCTTTTTGTACCATATGTATCATACCATGTTTATTTTGATGTATATACATGCTTTGCTTGATGTATAAACCATGGTAGGATAGCCATCTTGTCATATATCATGTTGCATTTGTGTCATATTGCATTTTAGGATGATGAGCTTCTTTCATATGCCATATTTGAGTCTCTTTGGCTATTTGTGAGATATTGGTTATATGTGTGGAGAAATGGTGATGTGAGGCTATGCTCTTGGAATATTTGAGATATATGTGTGGTGAGATAGCCCCTTTTGAGATAAATGCTTAACTTGACTAATTTTTGATGAAATATGCTCCACTCGTGTGTAGTTGTGTATCCATGTCACAGTTTGGTATAAATATGCTTTTCATGCTTAGATTGTGCTTGGATGCCCTGTTCTTGCATTTGGGCCAAAGGCCGAATATCATTGTGAATGTTTAGCCTATGTTGCATTCATGGGGGAGCATATGCTTCTTTTTGCCGCAAAGGCACTTCATGTACCATGAAATGAATTAATCTTGAAAAGAAGTGCATAATGCTTGAAAAATGCTCCATCCATCATGTCTCTGTTTAAAATGTCTTATCTTTCACATATGGGTGCAACACATGTTGCATGATGTTCACCGGTGGAGAAGTCTCCCCGAAGTGGACACATGGCTCATGAGCTTTGACATGACATGCTTTGCTTTATGGGTGTTTGCCATGATCTTTTGCTTGAGAATTTGATATCCTTGTATGATCTTTGAGTAATGTGCATGTTTGTGGCTCAAGTGTGACATGGATAGGCTTTTACAAGTGAAGCGAGTCTTCTTTTGGTAAAGCTGCTTAAATCTGAAAATTTTGCTTTGTCACATGCTTGTATTTTCATATATTACTTGTGGCAATGCTTTGACTATGCTATGATTCATGTGTGTGATCTTTGTCTCATTTTTAGCCTTTGACACTAGAGTTGGCCTATTTGAGAAGCTCATGTAGATGTTTATATACTTTGCTTTGCATTTCTGCATTTTCACCTTGATTCATACATTGTCAACAAGGGGGAGAAAAGGTGAGCTTAATGAAAATTCAGAAGAGGTGAGCTGAAATTTGGGAGTTTGCTTGAGTTTGTATCCACATGTTCAGGGGGAGCTTTCTTGCTGTTTTCGGTGTGGATTTTGTGCTTTGCTTGGCTTGTGACCTTTCTTCGCCTTTCTTCGGTTTTGGTCATGAGTTGAGCTTCTGTGTTTTTCCTTCTTCTTTCTTTTCTCTTTTACTCTGAATTTCATTTCGCGTTGTGTGTTGTCAATGCACTCATCAAGGGGGAGATTGTGGACCAGGAGCGTCCCAGTGGTCGATGGATGACCGCTCCTTAGTGATGAGTGATTGACAACGGGTGTTGGACCGACTCTTGGCTTAGTGCGCGGGTGTAGGCCGCGGCCTAGTTCGTGTTGTTGCGGGTGAAGAACGGGCGCGAAAGGTCTTCGGCCTTGAGGGGCCTCCGGGAGATGGAGAGACAAGTAGGCTCGGTTCGAGGGACCCGGTGGACGACGGGGCCCGGGTGCGGGTCACATGGTGGCGACACAAGCAAGACGAAGTCATGGACAAGTGAGCCGGTGCACGGTGGCGGTCAAGTCAAGTGGTTTGGCGGGAGGCCGGACCGAGCACGCGGGGTTTGGTGGTTTGCCCACAAAACCATCGGCGGACGGTTTCTTGGTTTGGGCCTCAAAACCAAGTCCGAGGGCCCAACACGACGGAGACGGGATCCGGCGTGTCGGGAAGCTTCGAGGCGGAGGACACGCAGCGGGATCGCATGGCTTGCGTCGGGAGGACGCGGGGTGCGGCGAAGGCGTGCCCGTCCGATGGCAAGACCCACAAACATTACCAAAATGCCCCTACGTGGGTTGTATCGCCAGTAGTGTAGTTAGGGGTAGTCGAGTCATTTTCCACTCCGGCGGGACCTGATATATAAGCCTGGAGTGTGTGTTGATGGCTCTCTCTCTCCGCGACTTAGGGTTTCATTTCCCCCCTTCTCTTTCTCATTTTCGTAGCTATTTTCCTTCCTATTTTCTCTAGGCTAGCATGAGAGCTTCATGAGAGATTTGTTGAGAGGGATGGATGCTAGGGCGGCATGCTAGACCTTGTGAATCTTTCCGGTTTGTATAGAAGATTCGGGGTTGTTTTTCGTGCCTTTTTGTGCTCATTTTCGTGCCTTTGTTCCCGGTGTGATTCCGCGGATTTGAGTGAGTTTCTTCCGGATTTCTTTGAGGGAAACATGGATAGATGCCTTGTGCATCTTTGTGCTTGATCTTGTGCCCTCAAACGCCGGAAATCACTTCGATTCGTGAGTTTTCGTTCGGTGCTCTAGTTTTTGGTGGTGCTCAAAGGATTCGCGATTCCCGGTGATTTAGGGAGTTAGGAAGCAAGATTTTTGGGCTATAGCATCCTTGTGTGACGCTTTTCAAGTCCCCAAACCCTTGTCTCCACGGCCTTCAACCGTTTGGGAAATCCGATGATGATTTGGGGGGAGTTGACTTTCGGGGTCGGGCTATTTTCTCGTTCGTCCGCACCGGCGGACGGTCCGCGAGGACCGGGCGGACGGTCCGCGCGGCCCCGGTTCATCCCGTGTTCTTCGTGTTCTTGCTCGTCCTTTGTTTCGATCCGTTGTGATTTTGGTTTTTGGTTGGACGAAGTTTCGGACGTCCGTGGTGTCGGGCGGACGGTCCGCGGGTGCACGGCGGACGGTCCGCGTGCTCCCCGCGGACGGTCCGTGGCATCGGGGTGTCTTTGGGTCGTTCGTGTAAATTAACGGACGGTCCGCGGCTAAGGGCGGACGGTCCGCGGCCCGGGTGCGGACGGTCCGCGAGACCCGGCCGGACGGTCCGCGCGACTCTTGCGGACGGTCCGCCCCTCTGCGTGGACGGTCCGCCGAGCTTTGTGTGCTTTGCTTCTTGGTTCGATTCCTTCCTTCCCTTTCTAGTGCTTCCGCGTGTGCTTTGAGGAATCGTTCCTAAGGCTAGAGGTTGATCCATAACCTCGTGGTCTTGGCGATTGGTGCGTGATTCGATCTATCGCTTGTGTGTGACCTGGGGGTTTGAGTAGGACATAGGCGGGTTCTTTGGGAAGAATTTTTACCGGCTCCTATTCACTCCCCCCCTCTCTAGTCGCCATCGATCCTTCGACAAGCGCGCATCGTCGTCGACGTCACCGACAAGGAGGTCATCGACCTCTTCCAAGACGGTCTCTACCACCGCCGCACCTTCGAAGACTTCGGTCGTCGCCGCCCCAGTCCATCCCCCACCTCAAGGACATGATCACGTCCCGGTTGGATGAAGAAGACAAGGCCAATGCCAAGTACGACGCCATCCGTAGCAAGAGCAAGCAGAACCAGGGCGGCGGCAGCGGCAACAACGCGAACCAAGGCGGTCGCATCAACAACAACAACAAGAACTACTCGGGTCCCAACCGCAAGCGCAAGCCAGACAACACTGTCGCGGCCATCCAGCGGCCCGCGAAGGAGAACTTGAAGAAGAACTCCGGCGGCTTCAAGGACCTGCTAATGGAAAGGTGCCCATGGCACCCAAATGGCAACCACACCACCGAGTAGTGCTACCAACTCAGGCACGCACTCAAGGATACACCGGAGCCACCGCACCCTCACGACAAAAAGGGCAAGAAGAAGGACGGCGACAACAACGACTTCCAGGAGCCTGACAAGACCGTCAACGTCCTCTTCGGCGGACTACCCGGCGGGCGGGAGCGAAGGCTACCCGTCGTGAAGTCATGTCCATTGAGCCGGCGGTCCCGACCCCTCTCGGGTGGTCGGAGGTACCCATCACCTTCTCCCGCACGGATCAATGGACCGGCTTCTCCGAACCGGACGGTTCCCCCCTCATCCGAAGCGGTGGTCGCGGGCTCCAAACTCAACAAGGTGCTCATCGACGGTGGAAGCGGGCTCAACGTCCTTTTCACCAAGACCTTGAAGAAGATGAAGCTCGACATCACCCACATGCTCACCAAGAGCAACACGCCCTTCTACGGCATCGTCCCCGCAACGCGGCTATTCCACCGGGCTCGGTGGTCCGGCCCGATTACCTTCGGGGAATCTCGGGACAACTACCATACCGAGTACATCAAGTTCGAGGTCGCGGACTTCGAGACTTCCTACCACGCCATCCTCGGCAGACCGGCCATCGCCAAGTTCATGGCGGTGCCCCACTACACCTACTTGGTACTCAAAATGCCATGCCCAGCCGGTGTACTCTCTCTTCAAGGGGACTTGAAGATCTCTCACGACTGCGACACAAAAGCCGTGGAGATTGCTTCTACAAATCAAGTACCCAGCGCGATGATGGAGGTCTACGCCGCGTCGAAGAAGCTTGCTACAAGTGAACTCGACATCCCGGAGAAGTCTGACAACGCCAACAAACCTCAGCCACCTGAGGAGGTACTCGTCAAGACGATCGACCTCGGAACAGGCGACCCCAGCAAGACCACCACCATCGGGGCTGGCCTCGACCCCAAATAGGAAGACGCGCTCATCAGCTTCCTTCGGGCTAACCGCGACATCTTCGCGTGGAAGCCGACGGACATGCCGAGAGTGCCTAGGGAGCCGATTAAGCACCGCCTCAACGTCGATCCTAAGGCCACCCCCAAGCGACAACACCTCCGACGCTTTGCCGACGACGGACGGGACACCATCAAGAAGGAACTCGCCAAACTACTCGCGGCCGGCTTCATCGAGAGAAGTCTTCCATCCCGAGTGGCTCGCCAACCCCGTCCTCGTCCGCAAGAAGAACTCGAACGAGTGGAGGATGTGTGTCGACTACACCGACCTCAAAAAGCAACGCCCCAAGGACCCCTTCGGGTTGCCGCGGATTGATCAAGTCATCGACTCCACGGCGGGGCTGCGACCTGCTCTGCTTCCTCGACTGCTACTCCGGGTACCACCAGATCGCGATCAAGGAAGAAGACCAGGAGAAGACCGCGTTCATCACCCCGTTTGGCGCGTACTGCTACACGACCATGTCCTTCGGGTTGAAGAACACCGGCGCTACCTACCAACGAGCTATCCAGGTCTGCTTCAAGAGGCAACTCAACAAGAATGTCGAAGCCTACGTGGATGACGTGGTCGTCAAGACCAGAAACTCCAGTACCCTCATCGACGACCTTGAAGAGACTTTCGCATCACTGCGCGAGTACAGCTGGAAGCTCAACCCGAACAAGTGCGTCTTCGGCGTACCTTCGGGCAAACTACTCGGCTTCATCATCGCCCGCCGCGGCATCGAAGCCAACCCCGAGAAGATCTCCGCCATCACCGACATGAAAGCTCCCACGAGCATCAAAGATGTCCGAAGCCGACCGGGTGCATGGCGGCCATCGACGCATTTATCTCGAAGCTTGGAGAACGGGGGCTCCCCTTCTTCAAACTACTCAAGCATCAAGAGAAGTTCGTGTGGACTCCGGAGGCGGATCAAGCCCTTGCCCGGCTCAAGGACTTCCGTCGAAGCCGCCGATCCTCACGGCTCCTCACAAGGGCGAGCGACATCGCTCTACCTCGCTGTGACTACCCACGTGGTCAGTACCGCCATCGTCGTCGAGCGGCAGGAAGACGGCCACACCTACCCAGTCCAACGCCCAGTCTACTTCGTCAGCGAGGTTCTATCAGAGTCCAAGGCACTCTATCAGCCTATGCAGAAGCTCCTGTACGCAGTACTCATCACCTCGCGGAAGCTACGACACTACTTCCAGCAGTACTCGATCTCCGTCGTCACCGATTACCCGCTCGGCGACATCCTGCGGAACTAAGACGCTACTGGAAGAATCTCCAAGTGGGAAGTCGAGCTCGACGCCCTCACCATTGATTTCAAGCCACGCACAGCCATCAAGTCGCAGGCACTAGTCGACTTCATGGCGGAGTGGCGGGAGAACCAGCTACCTACTCCCACCGTGCGACCAGAGCATTGGGTGATGTACTTCGACGGCTCACTCAACCTCGAGGGCGCAGGTGCAGGGGTACTCCTGATCTCTCCAACGGGCGAACAACTCAAGTACGTCCCCGGCATCTTCTGGAAGGTCTCTAACAACGAAGCCGAGTACGAAGCTCTCCTACACGGGCTCCGCCTCGCGGCTTCACTAGGCATCAAGCGGCTACTAGTCTACGGCGACTCCACAGTGGTCATCAACCAAGTCAACAAGTCCTAGGACTGCAACAAGAACATGGACGCCTACTGCCTAGAAGTCCGCAAGCTCGAGAACAAGTTCTACGGTCTCGAGTTTCATCACATCGTCCGCGACAACAACATTGCAGCGGACGTCCTCTCGAAGATCGGATCTACCCGCGCTCAAGTACCAGCGGGTGTCTTCGTTCACGAGCTTCACGCGCCATCCATCCCGGAGTCGGCGCCACCGACCATTGTCCCGGCTCACCCACCACCGGACGAGAGGTCATGATGATCGACGTGGACTGGAGGCAACCCTTCATCGACTACCTCAGCGAGCAGAAGGTTCCCTCCGACAAGAACTTGGCCGAGCAGCTCGTCCGCCGTGCCAAGTCCTACGTCCTCGTCGGAGACAAGCTTTACAAGCGGGGCGCATCTTCTGGAGTACTCA
The DNA here is from genome assembly GCA_947561735.1 of Cenchrus americanus. Taxonomy (NCBI): domain Eukaryota; kingdom Viridiplantae; phylum Streptophyta; class Magnoliopsida; order Poales; family Poaceae; genus Cenchrus; species Cenchrus americanus. The sequence continues at coordinate 109,537,350 of OX387243.1, forward strand.
TGAAGTGCGTCCCTCGGGAAGAAGGCAAAGACATCTTGGAGGAGATCCACAAGGGCGTCTGCGGCAACCACGCGTCCTCACGCACGCTGGTCAGCAAGGCCTTCCGGTGAGCTTTCTATTGACCCACAGCCCTGGGCGATGCTGAAGAACTCGTCAGAAGGTGCCAGGGATGCCAGTACTTTGCCAAGCAACAACACGTCCCAGCCTACAAGCTAGTCACCATACCGCCAACCTGGCCCTTTGCCTGCTGGGGGCTCGACATGATTGGGCCACTGCCAACTGCGCCAGGTGGTTTCAACAGAGTATTGGTGGCCATCGACAAGTTCACCAAGTGGATCGAGGTCAAGCCGGTCACATGCCCCAAGGCTGACAGAGTACTCGACTTCCTGGATGAACTCGTACACCGCTACGGACTACCCCACCGCATCATCACAGACCTGGGCTCCAACTTCAACAACCACCAGTTCTGGGAGTACTGCGAGAACGAGGCGGGATCGACGTCCGATACGTCTCAGTTGCCCATCCTCGGGCCAACGGACAAGTCGAGCGCGCCAATGGGATGGTGCTCGACGCTCTCAAGAAGCGGCTACACGACGCCGCTAACTCCAAAGGGGGCAAGTGGATCAAGGAACTACCCAATGCACTGCGGGGGCTACGGACTCAGCCATCCAAGCCAACGGGGCAATCCCCTTACTTCCTGGTCTACGGCTCCGAAGCAATCCTCCCCCGCCGACGTCATATGGAACTCGCCAGCAGTGGAGCACTACGACGAAGGCGTCTCAGAAGACAGCAGACGAGTTGACATCGACAGCCTCGAAGAAGCTCGCTGCGCTGCCCTCGTCCAATCAGCAAGGTACCTAGAAGGTATCCGACGCTACCACGATCGCAACGTCAAGGAACGCTCCTTCAACGTTGGTGATCTCGTCCTCCGTCGCATCCAGAACACGGAAGGACTACACAAGCTCAGCTCCCCCTGGGAAGGTCCCTTCACCGTGGCAAAGGTGACTGGGCCGGCTCCTACCGCCTCCAGACACTTGAAGGCGAAGACATCAACAACTCGTGGAACGTTGACCGGCTCTCGTCGATTCTACGCCTAGTCTACACGACTACTCCGGGGTTCAAGTCTACACGACTACATCAACACCCCTTCTGTCGTAAGCGGCCTCCGGGTCCTGGCCCCAGTCTCCAGACTACTCCTCTCCAGGATCCAGCCCACGCGGCTACCTACGGATCCTGGGCCGCGATGAGCGACGAAGGACTCTAGCAGCGGTCTACTAAGAGACCATGTACTTCAAGATCCACCCTACACGGCTACTTACAGATCTACTGCTATAAGCAGATACCCGCCCTAGCACTACTCAGCTGTAAGCGGCCTCCGGGTCCAGGCGACTACTCTGTAACTACGGCCCTGGCCATCCAGGTGTACTTCTTCAGTAATAAAGTTTGATCGTCATCAACTTCTTTACTGTCTACTCCCTTCAACGGGACCACTACCGCCGAGTACGACTACTCGCATCCACTCCACGATGGGCTCCGCACTCTGAGATCGCGACTACGAGTACTCATTGCTGGAAATTTTCTTTCATTAATACTTAAGCAATTCATTACAATTGTTTTCGTACAACTTTGGCTACTAGCTAACCATTACAGGGCTACTGGAGATTGAGCTTTACTTGCTCCGCGATGGGAGCCATTTGCTCCAGCAGCTCCGCATACTGCTCATCGGTGCAGTTGGCGGCTACCCCGCCAGCGACTACCTCCACCGGGGCCTTCGGGAAGTAGGACTTCATGAAGGCCAAGATCTGCTTCGGGATCGACCTCGCCATGTGCTTCACATAAGCCGCCGACCGCTAGGGGCTTCCTTGAGGCGATCCGCGAGTGGAGCAATCTTGGGTCCGCCGGATGAGGAACCAAGAGTCTTGCGATCGGCGCCGCGACTTCTTCAAGATCCTTCGGTTGGGCCCGCAGCCTCCTCGCAATCTTCATTCAACTTCGCAATGATTTGTAGCGTTGACGAGATCGTGGTCGATGCAATCCGAAGCTCCATGTGCTTCTCGCACTCGAAGGCAAGTTCTTTGTAGTCGAGCTCGAGTACACGGCGGGCTTCCTCGCTCCCGTAGAAGAGATTCTTCATACTCGTCTCCGAGGACTTCAACTGCTCCACTTGGCCCTCAAGCTCTGCAAATACAACAAAGCGCAGTGGGTCAGACTACCTCTCGACCTCCAACAACTACCCGACAAGTCCAGCAGCGTACCTTTGTTCTTGTTGCGGAGGCTCTTATTCTTCCGCACCAAGTCATCGCCCTTTGCCTGCAGCTCTTGGACGTCATTGTGATATTTGGCAAAGACGGTGTCGAGCTTGGACTGCATGGCGGCCGCGTGCTTCCGCGACTTCACAAGCTGATCTTCCAGTGCCTCAGCCCGGAGCACCGCGTCACCAAAGCCTTTCAGCATGTTGGACTTCTCGCGGGACCTCTCCATGACGTCCTGCACAGACAACACACGTCAACGAATGCTCAACAACAGAGGATTGATTACTCAGAAGCTAAGGCTACTTACCTTCATCCACCGCTCGGCCTGGCGGACTGCCTCCAGGTGCCTGGCCACCGTTGCCGGGTCCACCAGATCGTCCGCGAGCAGTTCCACCCCGCCACAACTACTCGTGGGGGCTTCCGTCATCGGCGCAGAGCGGATGGGCTCTGCGTCCTGAATCTCCGAGGAGCGAATAGCTACCTCCAGAGCAACCTCTGGTGGCACGGTGGCCTCCTCTCCTCTGGTCGCCGCGGCAGTTTCCTCGGCGACCTCTTCCATCGGCTCGGGGGCTCCCTCAGCAGCCTCCGGCGCTTGTGGTGTCGACTTCTCCATAGGAACCGCCGCAGGGATGTCGCTCCATTCGGCCTCGACGCCTGACAAGAAGACGTCAAGTTCATCAGCAACTACGACTACTCTATGGGGAAGATTAAACCCACAGCAGAACACTTACCCTCGACCACGCTGGCCTCGGGCAACGCAGCCTTCGCCAGCGGCCGGCGCCTCGGACTCCACCCGGCGAGGCGGCGCGACTTCGTCTTCCGCCACCGCCGCGGAGGGCTCATCTCCCTCCCAAGACAAGTCTGTTGATTTCCTGCAGAAGTACACAAAGCTAGTTGTCATTCAAGCTCGACTACTACACCAAGTACTACTCGGGAAGGTTCAGTACTTACAGGCTGGACTGGACTATCGTCACGGTCGGGGCTCCAAGAATGCTGGCAATATCCATCAGTCCAGCTTCGGTGGGCGCTTCCTCTTGCGCCTCTGTGGCTGTTGCTTCTTCTTCGCCAGCGAGGCCGGTGCAGCGCTCTCCTGCGCTCCTGCGGCTATCACTTCTTCGGCGGCGGCGCGCGCGAGCTCCGTGCTTCCCCCGAGGAGCGAGGGGCGGCGCTCCACGCGCGCTATGAGCTCCTTGACAGTGGGGGCTGGACTACGACTTCTAGCGGGCTCCCCCACTGTGTCCCACTCGCCTTCGTCGCCCGCTTCGACGGGCTCTATTGGCGGCACCTCCCCGAAGACAAGGAAGAGTACTCATCGGCAAGTGTACTCGCATGATGGGTACCGGACTACTCTAGTCAAGACAACTTACCTCTTGAGGAGTGGTCTGCGAGACCCTCGGCTTCTTCGTTACCCGCTTGCGGCGGGGTTGTGTGGCTTCCGTGGCGGCGCGGCCGGACTCAGCCTCCGGAGCTAGGCCGGCGGGTCTTGCACAAGAGGTACATGAGGCAAGCCTGGACGGCTAAACCTCGACCACAGCTGAAAGCGGTCCTGCAGCGTCTCCTCCTCCTCGTCGTCGTCGTCGGTGGTGTCCTCCACGATGACGGTGTCATCGCCTTCGCCGATTTCTCGCCGCTCCTTGGCTTTGGCTTTCCCTTGCTTCGGGATCTCGATCCCGTGAGGGGGTGGCTGTGGCTCGGAGATGAACATTTTCAAGTCATCCTGCAAGACACAAGACATCAGTGCGACTACTCCAAGAAAGGACTACTCGACTAGGGGAGTACGACTACTTACCTCCTTTGGCGGGCGCACGACGGAGTACTCCTGGACGGGGCACGCCGTGCACGACGGCATATCCTTGAAAATCCGCGTCAGCCTCTCGATGATGTCATCGTCGTCCATCTCGTCTCCGGGCATCCGCGACGTGTCGTCGTCGCCGGTGTACTCGAAGCCCAAGGTGTCGCGGGCCATCAGTGGCTGCACCCTCCGCTTCATGAAACTGAAGGCCACGTGCTCGGCCCTCAGTCCAGCTTCTCTGAGCACCTTGATGCGTGCTAGCAGCTCGGGGAGCTGGATCCCCTCCTGCATTGTGGGCTCCGTGTTCCCCCAGTCGCGGTGCCTGGGCTGCCTCCCACTCGGCTTCGGCAGGCCGTGATGGTGGTTCGTGATGTAGAACCACCTCGCTTTCCATTCAGCGTTGGAGTCAATGAGCTTGTACGCCAAGTACTGCTCAGCGGCGTCTTCCCTCATCTGGATGCCGGCCCCTCCGACTACTCTTGGATTGCTGGCGCTCGGCTGTGGCTTCACCCGGAAGAACTTCCGGAAGAGGATCCAGTGAGGCTTGATCCCAAGGAATGCTTCACAAAAATGAACGAAGACCGCGGTAGGGAAATATCGTTAGGGTTCAGATTGAGGTACTCAACTCCGTAGTACCCGAGGAGGCCCTTGAAGAAATCACTAGCTGGAAGCGCGAGTCCGCGCTCCACGAAACGCGCAAACATCGGGATCTCATCTTCGGCTTTCTCCATTGGATACGGATCTCCGGCGGCGGCCCTCCACATATCCACCTCCTTCTCCCAGATAAATCCGCTCGTTCGTAAGGGCCAACGGATCCTTGGTCTTCACCTTTGATTTCTTCCACTCGCGGCTTGGATCTGCTCGCGGTGGAGACATCGGCGGCGCTGCTCCAGTGGCAGCCGCAGCGGCCTCTTCGCGGCCCCTCTTCTTTCCGGCGACCTTCGCAGACTTGGACGGTGAAGGCTTCATTCTCCAAGTACAGGGCGTCTTCACGCGCATCCACTCGGGGGCTACTCTAGAAGCTCTGGGTGGTGGCGCACTTGGATCTACTGCGGCGGCGGTGTGCGCTGGTAGTGGATCTACCTCAGATCGAATCGAAATGACTACAACATAGATGGGTGGAAAACTGTAAGGGTTTTGGCTTCTATTTATAAGTCAAACCGGCCCTCCAACGGCCAGATTGATAAGTCCGCACTCGGCTGACTCAGCGGCCGCGCGTGACCCTTCGCATTCTACTAGTCGACGCGCCTCACCTCGGGGGCTCGGCTACTTCTACTCGACTACTTGGGAAGCGGCTAGTCTCAGGAGCATCTCAGGACACATTCTTCAAGATGACCCTTCAATTCGAGAGGAAGTACTCGACTCAAGGCTCGGGGGCTCCGTGCCACGTGTCCTTCGGTTTTTTTCTCTCCGGATTTTTCGGGATTTTCTTGCCAAGACTTCAGATGGACCCTCAGCCAGAGCCCGCGGCTCGACCTAAGGCTCGAGGGCTACTCCATATGGAGTGCGATTTTGCAATTGCACTTCATATCAGCTTCGGCTTCAAGACAAGACGAGCATTTTTTGAAGACCTTCGAAGGCGCACTCGAGGACGCTTGGGACTACTCAAGAAGACTTCAAGATTGCTCAAACATCGACTGGAGTACATTCCAGCCTCGGGATGCTTCGACTACTCTTGAGGACTTTTGACTTGTAGTACTCGGGGACGCTTGGGGACTACTCGTTAAGGCCGTCAAGACTACTTGAAGCTATCTTTCTCGACTACAAAGTACTCGGGGGCTTGTCGTATGGACATCCCTGGGCCCACTTCCTCAGTGGGTACCAAGACCGACTACTCGGTGGGCCCCTCGGACTACCCGGCTTGCGCCGCATGGCACACCGAAGGCGTGGAGCACAAGGACTGCGGAGGAGAAGTACTCGGTTAGGACGCTGTACATGTCCTGCACTGTATGGAAGACTCCTAGAAGTACCCGACTAGTACTCTCTCCCTACTCCGACTTGTAACCCTGCCTCCCGGATTATATAAGGCGAGGCAGGGACCGTTCTCTAGCATCTCATACAACTCACGGCGCACTATTGCACCATCTTGTAATCGTGCCCAATCAATCCAGAGCTACACAGCATACAGGACGTAGGGTATTACGCACCTCGCGGCCCGAACCTGTCTAAATTGTGTGCCACGTGTCTCTTCCTTCGAGTTACCGATCTCGGCGAGGCCACATTCTTCTACTTCGGGTACTCCCCTTAGTAGGTTGCCGGTCTAAAACACCGACAATTTATTCCTGCGTTATTGATCCCTTGTAATTGTGTTGCTAAAGTATTATCATCTTATTCGTCATTCAAGCGCGTTAACCTCTTTCATATCTTTTTATAGAAATTATCTTCTACTAACTGTGGAAGGTCTTTGGAAGTTAATTTCATTTGCAAAATTTTGCAAGTAGATCTTGCCTAGTGAAAGAAAGAGCATTATGTGTGAGTGAAGTTTAGTCTGATCTATAAGCAAAGTAGAGCCTACCTTGCAACACTTAACTTGTAACATTATCATCTATATGTTACAACATAATACTATTTTTGTAACATTTATTTGTAACACTAATTTTGTGTTACTATAATAATTGTTTGCAACACAATTTTACAAAAATAAATGATATGTGTTACCATGTTCATCTGTAACACATATCATTGTGTTACTACGAAACTTCTTTGTAACACATGAATGTATATGTTACAAAAGTGTGTTACAAAATCTTTGATTTGTAGTAGTGATCATTCATTGTTAATACAAACATTGTTAATACAAACAATTAAGGTATATATGCATCATGGGTGTCATGTTGTAGACCATCTATACATGCATGTGAGGAAGTAATGTGAATGTGATTTTTATGCTAAGTGCCATGTATGGAGGTGCGATACAAGATGAAAAAAAGTGTGAATGTGGATGCAAAATTGTATGTAGTAATTACTAATTAAAAAACAATTACAAATGTTCAAAGGTAAATACAAATCTTTATGAGTATTAAGTTGAAGTATTGGAAAATGAGATTGTAGTAGGTAAAAACTTTGATTATTCGTTAGAAGTTTGATTTATAAATAATTCTCAAATACATATAATAACTTTTAAAACATTAACATGCACGGGGGTATGAGTTGATAGAGACTAGTTATCCTAACTGTAAGAAGTACACACGTCTAATTGGGACTTAAACATTTTGTAACCAAAGACAGTCCATGTTTGGGTGGATAAGAGTTCCAAAGCACTAGGACATCTGCTAAAGAATGTGCTATCGAAGGGGAATGAAGTGCCTATGTTTGTGTGTGAGGCAAAGGGCCAAAGCAGATACGTCATTTGTGATTAGAAATACCCCCTCCGTCCACAATATAAGGCGTGCACGTAAATAAAAATTCTAACTTTGAAAATTTTTACCTATTAATATTTTTGAATAATAAAGTTTTGTCTTCCAAGAATAATATCATTGAATTTGTGTTAAAAATATTTTCCTTTGACTATAATTTGGCCTCAATTGTTGCATTATTATGCTCTACAAAATTTATGTACCTTTTTCTTCTAAAAAAACATGCGCTACTCGTACTCCATTAAGAGAAGCTAGAACAGACCGCATATTGCATGAGTGAATCGCAAAGATTCTTATGCACTGATTTTTCGTAACAATATTTTATATAAAATAAGCAAATGAAGCGGACGAACTTGTTTGTTTGAGGTGCAGCTTAGGCTTTCTCGCTTTTTTCTAGTTCCCAAAAAAAGGCTTTCTCGTTTTTTCCTAAAAAGGAGCGTATCAGGTGGAAAACCAGGGTAGTTGTGCAAACTATGGAAAGTTCGATCAGAGACGTTGGATGTAGATCCAAAGGTTGGGGAGAGAGGTGGGCTACTTTTGCAAAAAAACTCGCCCACAAGACCCACTTCTGATCGATGCAGTTTTGCAACCCCCTCCCCTAATTCCCAGGCCCGACGGACCCACCCTACGCGACACCGGTATCACAATCCACCACCGCGCGACCAGACACCGCCGCCCCCGAGTGGCCACGCCAGCAGCCGCCATGGACTTCGGCGGCCGAGAAAGGAGTCACCAATCAAATTGCCAGACCTCGTCGGGGTCAATCAATCATGGAGGGACTCTCCAGGAGGCCCCCGCTGACAGCGAGTTGGGCCAAGATGGCGAGCCGGTATATGCGCCGACCAACTACTGTGAGGGGTGTGTAGCAAAGCGCCGCGACCTGGTGGACGGGTGGATAGCTCCGGTCGTTGGCTTCGGCGTGGATCAAGGAGCGGCACGAGGGGGAGCCCAAGGCTGGCGGCAGCGTTAGGGGAGCCCAGGGGCGACGGGTGTGCTAGGGGAGCCTAGGGGCAGCGCGGCGCTAGGGGGTCCAATGGCGGCGGCAGCGGTGCTAGGGGAGTCCGGCGTCGGTAGATTGCGATACCGACACACTCGACAAACAACATTTTTGTTGAGTGTTGCACAAAAAACACTCGGCAAACAAGTTCTTTACTGAGTGTTTTTTCTGACACTTGGCAAACAAGCCCTTTGCCGAGTATTTTTTCTCACACTCGGCAAAATGCAAGTTTGCCTTTTTTTCGACACTCGGCAAATAAATATTTTTTCCTGCCTACCCCTCAAACTTTTTCTACTATACACATATAAAATGTGGTACTCCATGTGAAAGTTTGGTAAATTTTTTATATATTTGCTATATTTAAATACTTAATTGCATTTCAAGCATTTTTTTGAATTAAGTCGAATTTGAACGGCAAGTTGTTTCAATAATCGAACAAAATGAGTAGAAAATTGATATTCATATTATTCATTCTTATTTGAGACTTAAACTATGAAATTAAAAGGAATTTCGAACATCTTGTTCATGATACATGACTACGAACGTGTGATCGTATGGTTTTTAAAATTTGTAGAAAAAGAAACAAAGTCTCAAAATCATTAGATTTGTAATAATGCGATGATATCATACATGGAGGCTATGGTAAAAAGTGATAATGTTTCAAACATTTTGTCACATGCGATATTTATAAATTGAAGCATCTCAGAGGAAGGATCATAATGTTGAGCAGGATTCTATAAGATTTGAAGTCAAAGTGAAGGTCAAATTATGATTCGACTACAAAATTTTTTATATAGTCAATAGGGAAGAAATTTTGCTCATTTGATAATTTTAATGTATTAAATGCTATTATAGATCTTTCATTAATATAAATTGAATTCGAGGCATAAAATAATAAAATAATATGATATGAATTCTCATATGAATTGAACTACTTTCAAAATGCACCAAAAAAATTTAAAAGAACATACCATGAAAGCAAAGAAGATGACAAAAAATAATTTTATTTGCCAAGTACATTTCAAATGACACTCGGTAGAATATCACTACGTGAAAACCTCAAATAGGTTACGCAGCATTTGTAACGGGCCCTTAACGCCCGTTACATCCACCCACATTTGTAATGGTTGTTGTTTGGCGCCCGTTACCTAAAATAAAGCACGCCAGGACGACCCCGGGGTTGGCCTCCACAACACCCGTTACCAATGTGGACTTCTGGTAACGGGCTTCTTAAACGCCCATTACATAAATTCTTTGTAACGGATTTTAAAAGAGCTCGTTACAAATGTTAAACCTATCGGTAACGGGCTTGTAAAGTCCGTTACCGATCAATGGCCTATCGGTAACGGGCTACTTAAGTCCGTTACTGATCACTCTGTATTGGTAACGTGCTATAAAGGCCGTTACCGATGAGCATTTGACGCCCGTTACTAATTTGAGAGCCCAATAATTGAAGTCTGAGAGCACTCAACTGCCGTGTAGAGAGAGCGTGGCGTCAGTGAACAAATGAGACGGAGGTTTGTTAATCATCGTCTCCTTTGAGTCTGTCCTCATTGATAGGTCAACTCGATCCATCTCTCATTGCTTCCATTTCGACATATAGGCACAACCAACACAATATCTTCTGAGACAAAACAGACATCATATGAGAGATAACTTGTCCACAAAGATGAAGATAACTTGTCCACAGGAATAAAGATAATTATTACAAAAGGTTAACTTGTCCATATATCAGGCTAGGACTTAACTAGTCCATCACATTATTTACTATGGTCGTGCTATCTGACCATACACATCAACAAAGGCATGCCCCTTAAACATCCACAAAAGTATGGCTACTCACCCTGCACATCAACAAGCTTGAACTAGATCATGCCCCATCAGGATTATTGGCTCTTTTTTTAGCCTCTTCATAAGCAACCAAGGATTCTTGAAGCCCATCTAGCGCACCTTCAATGGGCTCGAGATTTTGTTCAGTAGTATAATTGTACCTCCTTATGTGCTTAGCCTTTTTGATGAGGATGTTCACTTCTTTTGTGATTTTTTCAAACTCAGGTTTCACATAATCCCAGACATTAAGGTTAAGAAGTAACTCAATCTTTGCTCGCGACTCAAAGAGGTTTGCCTGAAACAGGGTTAAACATGGTATAAGAACAATATAGTTAATTCAGAACTAATTTGCCTCAGACCTTGGAGCAGGGTGTGACAAGTAAAAGCAGAACTTAGTTCAGAACTGATTTACCTCAGAACTTGGTATAATTAAGATCATGACAAGCATGGAAGACATCATATATCATAGGCACTAATTAACTTTATGAAGCTCAAGCTCAAGCTACCTTAAGCTCCATTTATAGAACAAGTAAAAAGGCAGTGAGATTCAGAGAAACTTGCCTCACCATCGTCGTGAGGCTGGCCACTCGCCCACTTCGCTGCCCCCTCGCCGGCACGCTCCTCCTTGCCACTGCTTGGCCCCTCGTCGGAATCCGAGAGGATCCAGTCGAGGACCCTTGTCTCCGGCATTGGGTTCACTCCACCGCCGCTTGGCCCCTCTCCGGCGCTCATCGTCGTCTCCCTCTTCGCTGCCATCTCGCCAGCACGCGCGCGGATCCAGTTGCGACACCGCTTCGCGTTCCGGTTATCCTCGATCCCGGGTGGGTGGGGTCGTCTGCTGCTTGGCCCCTCGCCGGCGCTCATTGTTGTCTTTGTCTCCACGCCTCCTCTGCGCTTTTTTTCAAGGAAACTGCCGTGCTTTTCCATTCAGAAAGAAGAAAGGGGCAATATTTGGGATGGAGGGGGTAGCAGTCAATGCCGACGCAGGTTAGCAAACCCGGGTCGCTTTGTAGTTAGTATGAAGAAAGAATTGGTGTAATGAAGAGAAAAGGAGATAGAGTTAATAACCCTTAGTTTGATGAGAGATGATGTGGGTAGCTTGCATGAAGAGAGAAATGAAGTTAATGATAGTTAGTGGGTACCAATTATATAAGTTATATATATAGATATAAATTAATAAAAATACGAACCATTCATAGTTTTTTTAAGAATCGAACAACTCATATGAGTAGTTGGGCATTTGGTATTTTGAATAAAATATGAACAGTCACAAATCTCCTTGTGACTACACTATTTTTTGTGGCCAAGAGCTCTCCTGAGCGGACACGGGTTCCGAGGTGCATGACCGACCGCCTGACGGTTCGCCGTCTTGTCAATATAAATCCTGGCCTGCCAAGATCTTCGTCAACTGCAGCACCAAGAAAACCCCAGCACCACCGTCTCCGATCACCAAGAAGTGAATCCAAGAGCTTCTCCTTCCTCAAGCAAGTGCATGGTGTCAAGCGCATCAAGGAAGCGGGGGAGGGAGGAGGTGTCGCCGCCCCCGCCCGAGGAGGTGAAGTGGCTGAAGCCGCCCCGGCGCAAGGTGCCACTACCCATGCGTGCTCCGTCCATAAATGTTGAGGATGCCTGTTTTTCAGTGAAGATGCTCTACCAGGCTTGGCAGAGTCTTAAAAAGATGGCTTATCATCTCGGGGTCGAACAGCCTCCTGAGCCGCTACAGACGACCGTGATAGATTACGCCTTCAAGGTCAATGTCTTGGCTAGGCATATGGAGAGAGAAGTAGTCCCCTCGACGTCTCCAGCTCCGGCTCTGACTCTGACTCCGACTCCGACGGTGGGGCTCCTCCGGCGGTGACTACCTCTGCTTAATTAATTTGTTCTTCTGTTAATATGTTCTTCCAGTGTGCTTGTTGAACTTGTGATGGACTAGCTAGTAGATCTGTGTATGTTGAACTTGTGATGAAGTAGTAGATCTAAGAGACGCGGTAGATCAATCCATGTCTCCTATTTTGGAAGGCATTGCAATGTCTATGGTAGCAGCTTACAATGAATTGCAATGTGTATGCCAGAAGTTTGATACTCTGTTTGTGTCACTATGTGGCAGCAGTTCACAATGAATTGCAATGTGTATATATCCCAGAATTATGCCAGAAGTTTGTTACTCTATTTGTCTTAATAATCCGCATTTCCTTTGCCTCGTGCTGCAATGAAATGTCAGCACAGATGAATTGATGAATTTTTTGATGTGCGACACATTAAGATTTGTGACCCAATTGTCATTCCATTCATTCTTCATTCATACATTTAAGTTTGTCATATGTGACAAATTTTTCATTCTTCATCCACACAGATGAAGCAAAATCACCACTTTTAACATCAGAATTACTTCTTTGCAGCATACATCCCTAGTAAACATCCAAATACTACACAAACAACAGCCACAATAATCAAGTTCATCTTCCAGATCACATTGTCCATCTTCTTCTCCAGTGCTTTCTTCCTCTGCTTGTCCTCCAGTGCTTGCCTCTGCTCGCCGCTCCCAATCTGACATTCCACTGAATCAACTACTTCATCGACCGCGTCCGCCCGTTCGACGGTCGAAAAACAATGACGCCGCATCCTTCAAAGATCCGGAGATACTCCTTGTGGAAACGATAAAATCCGCAATACTTGGGGTACTGCAGAATCAAAAGCACATAAGAACCCTAACTCAGATTTGGGAGACACAACAGACTACTCAGCAAGTTCCTTGCACACTTGAAATAAAGACGATCGTGGTTTTCACCTTCATTCTGCGTCCACCCCTCCACCACCCGAGCCATACCACAGTCCGGGCAAAGGACCAGTGGAAAGCCGCTTAGCTCACCGACTGGATCCAAGCCGATGGAGTGATTGCGGCTGTTCCGGCAACCTTGGACTTTGCTCCTCGCACGTGCACCTCCAGACGAATCAGCGTAGTGCGACATGTGTGCGACGGCGGGGAAGGACGGGCGGGCAGCGGCGGTGGAGCTCAGATCGGGGAAGAAGAAGGGGGCAGGGGTCGGGCCGCCGGGGCGGATGCATATTCATTCGGCAAGGGGCATTTCTGACAATGGAGCACTTATTGGCGACGATGGTTAGTCTACCCGGATCGCCTTTGTCGGTCGGGCGGGCTACGGTTATCTTTTTTATATAGGCTTCTGACGCCGACGCGTGGGCCCGACACTATTTTTTCTGAATTGAAACTTGCTTCCCTCAAATATTATACCCCATAAACAGCACAAAAAATTCATAAACAATACAAATAATTCATAGTTGGTAATTTAGTATTTGAATAAAATATCAACAGCCACACGTGTCTAACCAAATTTCTTAAAATTAAAATTTTTATCTCTTGTTTACGATATAATAATTATAATAACGTCTTATTGTGTTCTAAAAATTCTACAAATTGACTTGGCAACATAATTTATGTCCCTAAGCTTGTCTACAAAAATTCAAATGGTTTCGAAAACGGAAGATTATACTTGTGTACAAATGTCTACATATCTTACCTAGTTTATTAGAATGTTACTTCAACAACATTGAAGTTTTCCACACTTTAAAATATGTTCGAACTCATATGCATTTGAAATTTTAGCATAACCTTATGTTCACCATAAGATTACAAAATGCAAAGTTTAATTAGTAATGGTTGTGTAAAAATATTATTTATATGTTGTACTTATAAGGAACAATATAAAGTTTATAAACAACATCCAAGAAATGGAATTACATACGAAAAAATGTCATAAATGAATAGATGTTGATTTAGAAAAATTTAGAAACAAATATCATCAAATTTGGATTACGGTTGACGGAGAAAAACGTGATACAAAATTTGATTGCAGATTAAAAGGGGAAAAGCAAACTGTTCTTCATTCGAACAGACCTGGCCCCGCCCCTTCATTGGCGACGATGGTTAGTCTACCCGGATCGCCTTTGTCGGTCGGGCAGGCTACTGTTATCTTTTTTATATAGGCTTCTGACGCTGACGCGTGGGCCCGACACTATTTTTTCTGAATTTAAACTTGCTTCCCTCAAATATTATACCCCATAAACAGCACAAAAAATTCATAAACAATACAAATAATTCATAGTTGGTAATTTAGTATTTGAATAAAATATCAAAAGCCACACGTGTCTAACCAAATTTCTTAAAACTAGAATTTTTATCTCTTGTTTACGATATAATAATTATAATAACGTCTTAGTGTGCTCTAAAAATTCTAGAAATTGACTTGGCAACATAATTTAAGTCCCTAGGCTTGTCTACAAAAATTCAAATGGTTTCGAAAACGGAAGATTACACTTGTGTACAAATGTCTACATCTCTCACCTAGTTTATTAGAATGTTACTTCAACATTGAAGTTTTCCACACTTTAAAACATGTTCGAACTTATATGCATTTGAAATTTTAACATAACCTTATGTTCACCATAAGATTACGAAATGCAAAGTTTAATTAGTAATGGTTGTGTAAAAAAATATTATTTATATGTTGTACTTATGAGGAACAATATGAGGTGTATAAACAACATCCAAGAAATGGAATTACGTACGAAAAAATGTCATAGATGAATAGATGTTGATTTTAGAAAAATTTAGAAACAAATATCATCAAATTTGGATTACGGTTGACGGAGAAAAACGTGATACAAAATTTGATTACAGATTAAAAGGGGAAAAGCAAACTGTTCTTCATTCGAACAGACCTGGCCCCGCCCCTTCATTGGCGATGATGGTTAGTCTACCCGGATCGCCTTTGTCGATCGGGCAGGCTACTGTTATCTTTTTTTATATAGGCTTCTGACGCTGACGTGAGGGCCCGACACTATTTTTCTGAATTGAAACTTGCTCCCCTCAAATATTATACCCCATAAACAGCACCAAAAAATTCGTAAAAATACGAATAATTCATAGTTGGTAATTTAGTATTTGAATAAAACATCAACAACCACACTTATCTAACCAAGTTTCTTAAAATTAGAATTTTTATCTCTTGTTTACGATATAATAATTATAATAACGTATTAGTGTGTTCTAAAAATTCTACAAATTGACTTGGCAACATATTTTAAGTCCCTAAGCTTGTCTACAAAAATTCAAATGGTTTCGAAAACAGAAGATTATATTTGTGTACAAATGTCTACATCTCTCACCTAGTTTATTAGAATGTTACTTCAACATTGAAGTTTTCCACACTTTAAAACATGTTCGAACTCATATGCAATTGAAATTTTAACATAACCTTATGTCCACCATAAGATTACGAAATGCAAAGTTTAATTAGTAATGGTGATGTGACCTACATTACTCGTTTTAAGGCCCACACAAGCCCACTCGCGCTAGGTTAGTACTTAGTAGGGAAGGACGCCTCCCTCATGCAGTCTCCTCCCACTCTCCCCTCGCGCTGCCGCCGCCATTTTATCCCCCTCGCCTTCATCCCTCTCACCTCCCCCATGCTGCAACCCACTCTACACCCCTTTGCTGAGACGCGTGCCACACCACGCTCGGCGCGACGCGCACCACACCTCTAACAGCGAGATCTAGAGGAGGAGGGACCCAGTTGCGGCGGTGGTGACGACGACGACGACTAGAGGAGGGATCCAGCGACGACGACGATGATGACGACTAGGAGGAGGAGGGATCCAGCCACGAGGTCGACGCAAGGACGAGGACATGGCGGCGAGCAGGCAGCGACGAGGAGTAGAGATCCCTCCGTTCCGGCGGTGCGAAGGTCAGTGGTGACTCTAGGATTTGAGTTTATGGTATGCCGCTCTAAAAATGTCTTATACAATTCGGTAAGTGCATTCTACCAACTCGGTAATAATTGTAAAATTTACAACAGTTCAGTAATAAGGTAATTTGGTATATTTGCTCGAGTTTATGGAATTAGGCCAAGCGCTCTTTTGTAGCACATATGCGTTCAGGTAATCAAGTATACAACATATGCGTGCGTATGGTTTTCTTTTTATATAAATGCGTATAATATACTTGTACTTGTGGGAATTGCAGGGTATGCCGTGGCTCCTTTGTATAAGTACATGTGGACGTACTTAGCTGTAGATCGTATACATACTTAGCATTTCCTTTTAGATTGACTCTTACATTTGGTTTTGCTCTTGTTCCTATGCACATCTGCACATTCTCTCCATGTTGAATAAGTACCTCATCGGAACCGAGAGGCAAACTTCGCATCTTGCTCTTGAAAATGGTATGGTCGCTTTGCTCGCACTAATTTATGTTAATGGTTTACCAAAAACCAATGATATTACGGTGGGCTAAAGTAGTTACCGTAATTTCCTTGACTATTAATTCACGGGATAATTCGACGAGGACTATAGACCCGGGCCACAAGATGAAGAAGAGGGTTATGGCACTATTAGTGCACAACAAGACCGTATGGGTGGGGCTCGGACCGAGGCAGAGCGCCAAGGACATCCACAAAGTGGCCAAGTGACACAATGACAGTCACTGAGGTCGACATAGTGGGGATGCCGGTACCATTGACTCAAAAGCGCAGGTTCAGGCGCTTGCGGGGCTCATTGCTAGACAAAAGATACCTTTGAACTTGCCGGAAATCAAAGAGCTAAGTAATGATGAAAAGTGGGACTTGTTTGATAAGCATGTGAAGAAACACTTGAAGTTCCAGGAAGATGCAAAACCGCAGGCATTCAAGCTTTTCTGGAAGACGGCAGCCAAGGCATGGAGACAATTCAGATTTCAGCTTAGGCGAGATTTTATCAGAAAAGGACTTGTTTATTGTCCTGTTTATTGTCCCGGAACAGTGGAAGGAGTTCATGAAATAGGAAGAAACCGAGCAAGCCTCATCTGCTAGTGTCAAGTTCAAAGAACTCCGAAGCCGGAACACAAGAGAGCACAACATGGGTCCAGCTGGTTATATTGTGAAACTAGAACAATGGGAGGAAGAGGACAGACAATTAGCTGCAGCTGGTATCCCCAACCCATATGACGCCTACCCTGACGATCTTTCCAATAATTGGATACGAGCAAGGAGTAAGCTAGTGATTAAAGACCGTGTTGCCGTGATAGTGTTCAACAACAAAGAGGCAAAAAAATTGGCTGCGGACATCAAGGAGAAGATTGCATGTGCAGAATCTTCAGGAATGACAGGACAGAGGGAGTATGATGTGCTAAGTCAGTGCTTGGGCCGCCCTGAACAACACGATCGTGTGCATGGTGTCTCCAGCTACCAGGGCTGGAAGTATGCATGGCCTCAGCACATCGAGATGTACAGGAAGAAGAAGAGGACGAAGACCGACACATCAGTTGATACGGAAAAGATAAAGGAACAAATCAAGTAAGAACAGGTGGTTGAGATGCAGATGCAGAACATGCAGATGCAGAGGTGGTGTTGTCACCAGATGGTGTTGTCACCAATGTCCAATCGCGCAAGCCCTTCACCTGCCACACTGAAGAGCAGCTGTGCGTCTGCAGATGTAGGTTTGATCGATGGCACTGCAGAGTTGGCGACGGTGGTGCGCTGTGACGATTGTACACAAGAAAACCTTATAGGCATGTTGACTGAACCCACACACTGTGGCCTATGGATCACGTGGAGGGGGATTCAATGTGAGGCTGCAGTTGGTCTTGTTCATCCAGAGGAGACTACGCTACAAACTGTCCCGATTCATGAAGACTGTGTTGTGGTTGAAGTGATCACTGTATATACTATCTTTGTGGATGAACTGTTGGAATACCCTCCTAATGACGAGGTGATGAAACTCGGACAAGCTCAAGGATAAAGGTTACAGTGGAGAAGGTGTCGGATTGACATCAAAGGAGCACCAACATGTATATCTCGTTCACAGGCTATTGTACAGATTCCTTGTA
Organism: Cenchrus americanus; assembly: GCA_947561735.1. NCBI lineage: Eukaryota > Viridiplantae > Streptophyta > Magnoliopsida > Poales > Poaceae > Cenchrus > Cenchrus americanus. The sequence goes on from OX387243.1 coordinate 109,555,456, forward strand.
GTTCACACAGTATGGTACAGGTTCCTTCCTCAGATGGTTCCCCTCCTCCTCCTCCTCCTCGTCCTCAATTCCCACACGTTCCATCCCCACATCCGGAAGGTAGACAAAATATTCCATCCCCACCTCCTCCCAGTCCTAAAAAAACAGAAAGACTTGCATCCCCACATCCGCAAGAGACACCAAATATTCCATCCCCACCACCACGCCCACCACCTCCTCCTCCACATGAAACAACAAAACCTACACCCCCAAATGGAAGTGCTCAAAACAATCATGCCAAAGTAGGTACATCTGGGCCTAATATCTCTGAAATAGGTCCTGGTGAGACACCACTAGGCAAGAAAGCCCTTAAGAAACCTTCAGCCATTTCAAAGCTGCAAGAAGAGAAACTTGCCAAAAATAATAGCTTTACAACACCTACAGCAGGCAAGCAAGCCCTTAAGAAACCTTCTTCAGCCATCTCAAAGCAGCAGGAAAAGGAAATTGCTGTAAATAAAATCTCTAAGAGGCCTACTAGAAAGCGATCTAAAAGAAACACCAAGGAGAATCATCGGTATATGACTAACCCAAAGCAATCTGAGAGTGACACTGAGAAGAATCCTTGGGGTATGGCTAACCTAAATTACAAATTCGGAAAAGAACATTCTCAGTGATGGTGATCTCAAAAAGGCTGCTCCTGTTACTAGAAAGCTCCACACATTCTACATGCAACGTGGTGAGTCAGATGATGCTTTTGATATTATGGTCGCACTTGGGCCCAGGACCAATGCATGGCTGAAGAGATATGAATCGTCAAACACACTCCAGCAGATGTTTGTGAAACTCAGTGATTTGTACGATCTCTTCAACTTGGATGCTTTGGATCTAACACTTCTCCGCTGCTTCATCCTGTAAGTTGCTTGAAAATTTAATCTGCTTCTCACTAATCACATCCTCTATCGAACTGTGCTTTTTTTGCCTCACGTCATCTTTATTACCATGTATTTTTCCTCCTTATACTTTGTTTTTTCTAACTAATAGGAATATGACTGTAGAAGTTGACAACAAGGGCCCTACAGTTGGCTACCTTGATCCTGAATGCCTTTGCTCGACAACGTTGAACAGCACGGATAACACTGTTTCTTTCTCTGTTGATTATATGCTCAGAGCCTTTGAACAATATGCTACAAAGGATTTAATGCTTACTTCTTATCTCAGTACGAACCACTGGATTGCAGTGGCAATCATTTCGAAGCAGCGGAAGGTCTACTATCTTGATTCATTGAAGACAATTAATACTAATACTGGCCCTTTAGAGCTAATCATTAATGAGTAAGTTATTTCTTGCTTAACCTACGGACGTTCCTCAACAAACTGTAAAGAGTATATGAATTAATAGTCTCCTAACCATTGTTGATATTTTCGTTGTAGGGTTTGGAATCGTTACTGCCGCAAAAAGTTCTCGCGTTGTGGCCCCTTGAAACACGTCAAAGATGTTAAGGTACATACCACTTATTTCCTTCCTGTGGAAGCTAGTACTAAAGCTTGAGTTTATTTCTTCTCGGTCACCACTATTTTTCTCTATACGTTTATTGAAGTGCCACCAACAACCTACTGGATCCAGACTCTGCGGCTTCTATTGTGCCTATCACATGCTTCGATTAAAATATAGCGGCACACATATGACGGTACTTTCTTGGGATCTTCATTTGTAAAACCTGCAACTGAGCATAGATATTGCTTATTAGCACTACACATGTTTGGTAACCACCTATATATGTGTGCTGACTGATGACATTATTATATCTAGAGATTAGGGCTAGATGATCATCCTCTCGACAAATCATTGGTAGCAGATGTTCGTGAAGGAATTGCCACATTCCTCATGGAACAAGTGATCACAGCCGGAGGAAATTTCATGTTGATGAAACTATGTGGGCTAATATTGTGTTTGGTGACTAGGAAATTTTTGCATTCCTCATTGTCCAAATTTTTGCATTCCTCATTGTCCATGAATTTTTGTGATATTATTGCATTCCTCCTTGGGAGATGCATTTCCTCCTTGTATGAGATGATGATGCTGAATTTTGTCATATGATGCTTGTGAATTGTGGATTTCTGTGAATTTGGATGCTGGATCTAATTTCTGTGAATTTAGTCATATCTTGGCTGGTTCCATGATGCAGCCCCTGATGGCTGCCAAATCCTGGCCGGATCCAAGATGCAGCCGGAAAGTAGGCAGCAGGTTACTGTAGGGGTGGCCTACGTATCTGTAACGGGCGTTAATTAAAGCTCGTTATAAGCATTGACCACTGAGTAACGGGCTTCAATTGGAGCACCCGTTACAAACTTGCCAACAAAGTAACGGGCACCGTAAAAGCCCGTTACCAATACGTGGCCCATTCGTTGAGACATCGGAGATGCAGGTTCACCACACGCGTCTCTGATATTGATTTCACAGTAACGGGTTTTGTTTTGGTGCCCGTTACCAAAGTTCCCTGTGGACCCAGAGAAACAATCATTTTCACGTGACTGGTGGCTAGTTGTGGTAACAGTCGTTGTTTAATACCTGTTACGAATATGTCTTATCAGTAATGGGCATCTGCCCGTTACCTTTCTTGGGTTATTTGCAACACTTGATCGGTAACGGGCGCATTGCCCGTTACCAAAGGCGATCTACGCCCGTTACCAAAGCCAGTTTTTCACGTAGTGTATGTCCTTTCCGAGTGTCATTATCCAACACTCGGCACAGAACTTAGGCCCACTTCCAGTCTAGCTTTATCCTCTCCTCTGGCACCCCACCGCACGCCTCTCCTTATCATCTCCTCTGATCTGCTCCTCTCCTTAGCTCCCGTCTCCCACACACACTACGTGAAAACCTCAAATAGGTCACGCAGCATTTGTAACAGGCCCTTAACGCTCATTACATCCACCCACATCTGTAACAGTTGTTGTTTGGCACCCGTTACCTATATGCGCGCCAGGACGACCCCGAGGTTGGCCTCCACAATGCCCGTTACCCATGTGGACTTCTGGTAACGGTCTTATTAAACGCCCGTTACATAAATTCTTTGTAACGGATGTTAAAAGAGCATGTTACAAATGTTAAACCTATCGGTAACGGGCTTGTAAAGTCCGTTACCGATCAATGCCCTATCAGTAACGGGCTGCTTAAGTCCGTTACTGATCGCTGCCGTATTGGTAACTGGCTATAAAGTCCGTTACCGATAATTTCGTACTGGAGACGCATATTGAGCAAGTGTTCTATGTACTTGACCTTGCAAAGAAGAACTAGTCTGTGGTTATGCCTGAGAAAAAGGATTGTGGGGATTGAAAATGTTGTTGAGGAGTACAACCAGTTTGACGAACTTCTATCCTTTGACACTTCATACAAGCCCCAACTCTTCGGAACTAACAAAACACCATACTTGCGAAGCGACCATAGTGAAAAATCCATATACAGAAATCAAGGAAGAAAAAGCAAACCTGATTTCTGCTGAATCCTTTTTGTAATGCCAGAGGAAGTGTCTATTGGGGGAAATGAAATCCATTTTGTAATATAAAGGATGCGATGTATTGGTGGAATTTCAATCCTTTTTGAAATATATGGGATGTGGTGGAATTTGAATCCTGCTTGTAATATATTCTGCCAAAGATACTATATATACTCTATTTATATTCCGCTTCAGTTCAGTAACGGGCAAGAGACGAGGATTAACGAACCCGCATCGCCATTGCTACGGGCAAGAGACGAGGACTAACGAATCAGCGTCGCCTTTGTTACGAGCAAGAGACGAGGACTAACGAAGCAACACCGCTTTTGTTATGGGCAAGAAGATATGCGAAATCACGAACAGATTACATCAAAAGAGACACAGATTAGAGCATCTCCAAGAGTTTGCCAAATTTTACTTGGCAAATCTTGTGCTTTGCCAACTTCTAAAAAGATATGACAAGTAAAAAAAGAGTTCATCTCCAATAATCTGGCATAATTTCACTTGCCAAATCTAGATCTAATTAACTTACATCAGGAATCTTGAGAGAAACAAGTTGATTTGCCAAACAGTTGAGATAATCACAAGCTTTACAAGTAAGTAGGTAAATCATACAAAAAATTATACTACACAGAGACAATCACAAAAGCATGTCTCTTGAGATGCAAAATCACACACACAGATTACAGTCATCATTGATACATCAGAACAAGGCTACAATGCAGCCATATCTTCATGATGAGATATGCAAAATCACACACACAGAGATTACAGTCATCATTGATACATCCGAACAAGGTTATAATGAGGCCATTTCTTCATGACGAGATATGCAAAATCACACACACACATCGATCTTGCTCGCATGTCGTCGATCTTGCTGCATGTGGTCATTGAATAAGCTCCATCTCTGTTGATGGCTTAGAGAATTGATTCCTGGCTTGCAATGAGACCGCAAAGCTTTCTGAACCTGCACTTTTGTTTGCAAGAGCCTTCTGCGAGTGGAGGGAGAAAGCATAGGAAAAATAATGATCATTGGACAAAGCATGAAGGATTGTTCATCCTGAAGACAATGATCATTGGACACAGGATGAAATTGTTCATCCTGATGCCAGGAGGTTCTGGGCTACCTACCCCGGACACGACTACGTGGAAGGAGTATGTCACAAGAATTCTTCTCGCAGCTGTGTTAGAGGGATGAGCAACCCAATCACCCCCTATCACAAGAATTCTTCTAGCAACTGAGAGATCGAGGAGGAGGAAGAAGATAGAAAAGCAAAAGCTTGCGCCCTACAAGATCTATTCTTTGTGCCATAGCTAGATCTAGATCTAGAGAAGAAGGAAGCAAGTGCCTCGCTTTATTGTATCAGAAGAAGGAACCATATACTAGCTAGATCTAGATCTAGAGAAGAAGGAAGCAAGTGACTCGCTTTATTGTACTCCTATCAGAAGAAGGAACCATATAGCTAGATCTAGATCTAGAGAAGAAGGAAGCAACTTGAAGTGAGGAGGACCGATAGGCGTCTGTGCCATTTTATAGAAAAAACAAGGAAGAGATAAGATCAAGAGCACAAGAACGTCCGGGAAGGTTCCCAAGACGGTCAAGATGGCCGGGAAACTGTTGCTAGTCAATGGCTGAGAGCAGAGCTGCAGAGGTAGTGATTCCAATGTAGAATTAAATGATACGCGGGGTAACGAAACATCGTCTCTACGCGGATTAGCCAAACATCATTTCTAATGGAGAATTAAATGATAACGCGGATTAGCCAAACGTCATCTCCATTGCATACTTAAACCGTGTTTGGAAACAAATCTCCTGTATCTTCTCCTTCCAAAACAATTAGATCCCCTGCCCCTTCATCTCTACCTGCGAAAAACAGCAACTACCTACTCCTCATCGTCACCATTCCCAGCTGGAGATGGATAGCATGACGGGAATAAGCACGCGGCACCAGCCGTCATCGCTGCTACTGGGCCTCCCTCAAGACCTCCGCATTGAGATTGCTGCGCGCGTTGGTGCGACCTCGGAGCAGCCCTTGGCTGACCTCCGCATCCTACGCGGTACTTGCTCGACCATGCGCCGCGTGTGCGGCCACGGCGACGTCAGTCGGCGTTTGTCGATAGATTGGATACGAGATGAGATTTCTTGGGTGTGGAACCCCACCGCTTACAAAGCATTCCTTGCTAAGCTGAGCGTTCTCGGGAATCTGGAGGCTTGTTTCCTCTCTGGAATCAAAGCCTTCTTCATCGAACACAGGGGATACAATGATCTCCGGCGCGCCGCCGAGGGTGGGCACGATGCGGCGGCGTATCTATACACCATCTTGCTCTACAGAGACAATGGCGGTGCCGCCGCCGACGACACCGTGAAGGGGTACATGACTCGGGTCGCGGGTAGCGGCAGTACGACGTCGTCGAGATGGGTGAGCAACGAGGGGTGTCTGCCTTTGCGCGAGAAGGCCACGCTTGCGCTCCACTACTCGACTTGGCGCATTTGGGGTGAACCGCTACCGCCTCCGACACAGGTGCGCGGCGATCAGCCATGCGCAGGCACCGGCGGCGGCTGCGGCATGGAAAAAAGATGGCTTCGAATTTCTCTATTTTGCAGCGAAGACTGTAGGCTGCGCTGCGAAATGGTGAAGTTCCCACAGAGAATAGGAAATAAGTAGTAGATTAGCTTTTGTATGATGCTCGAATTATCTGTGTAAAATTTTGGGAGAGCAGCAAATCCGACGCGGGTTATCAGCCCCGCGTCGCTAATGACTGTGGGGCCTAGTTCTATTCAAATGAAGAACAGTTCCCATTTCTCCTTTTAATCTGCAATCAAATGTTGTAACAAGTATTTCTTCGTCGTTATTAGTCCAAATTTGATACTTTTTTCTAAATTTTTCAAAAATCACCATCTATTCATTAATTTCATTGTTTAGTGTACATTCCATTTGTTGAGTGATGTTTATATGCCTTATTTTGTTCTTTGTAAGTACAACATACAAATAATATTTGTTTTACACAACCATTAGTGATGGAACTTTACATTTCATAAGCTTAAGGTGAACACGAGGTTTTGTTAAGTTCTCAAATGCATATGAGTTCGAACATGTTGCAAAGTGTGGAAAACTTCAATGTTCAAGCAAACATTCTAGGAAACTATGTGAGAGATGGAGACATTTGTACACAGGTATATTATTCTTTCATCCATACCACTTGATATTTTCGAAGACAAGTTTAGGTACCCAAATTATGTTGCCAAGTCAATTTGTATATTTGTTAGAGCAAATTTGATGTTATTAGAATTATTATATAATTACCATGGGGTGTAAAAACGAAATATATGAATTTTGGGCACACAAGTTTGACTGTTGATATTTTATTCAAATACTGAATGTCCAAATACGAATTGTTCGTATTTTTATGATTTTTAGGTGCTGTTTTATGGGCTTTAAACATTCAGGGAAGCAAGTTTCACTCCAAAAAAATTGTGACAGGCCCACGTGTCAGCGTCACCAGCCAATATAAAAAAGATAACCGTTGCCTGCCCGACCGGACCCAACTGCCAACAAATGCGATCCGGGTTCACTAACCATCGTCGCCAATGACACTGGCCCACGCGTCAGCAGGCTAACCTGTGTCGGCAATGACTACTCTAATAAGATCTAATTCATCACAATAGATCTCCAGTTAATCACAACAGAACATAGTTCATCACAAAGCGGTTGGATCTACTTGCGTATATTAGATCAAGTGCATGACATACAAAATCTAACAACCAAGCTAATTAACTAAGCAGTTCATGATCGACAGACAAACTAAGCAATTCATGTTCAAGAACCGGACGAAGACACAAAAGCACACAGTCATTATTGTTACAAATTGGTAGAGGAGTCTATCAATTAGTCGGAGTCCCGCCGTCGCCGTCGTGGCTGCCGTCGTCGCCGTCATCATTGCCGTGGCTGCCGTTGTCGCCGTGGCTATCGTCATCGCCGTCGGAGCCGCCGTCGTCGAAGAAGAAGTGGCAGCGGGCAGCCCGCTTGACCATGGGGAGGTTCTCGAGCTTCTCAGCCAACCCGTGGATCCTGAAGGCGAGACCCTTCAAGGTCGGGTCCTTGTACACATCATGATGCGCCTTGATGTCGAAGGCCTCACCAACACCTTGAAACTTTCTAAAGGCGCTCCTGAGCAGCTCGGCGGTGAACTTATTATCGTCGAAGAGCGGTTCCTTGTCGGCGTCCTTGGCCACCGACTCCTTCCCCTTCTCCAACTTCTTCCGACGACGGCTTTCATCGTCGTCGTCCTCCCTTCGTCCCCGCTTCGACGGCAGTGGCCTCCTCGACGCCATCTCCTCCTTCTCTCGGTGACTGAAGATTTATAGTGGTGAATCGCGAGGAGGAAGAAGAAGTGAAGAAAAAGATGATAAGCTTATGGAAGAAGCAGGGGAGGGCGACTGGGCGAGGGAGTATATTGACAAGACGCGGAACCGTCAGGCGCCTCTGCACCACCCACGACTCCATTACTGCCAGTACGTGCCACTCTGCACATCAGGCTCTGTCTCTGGCGCGAAGCCACACGTCACCTTTCACTTACGCGGGAAGGAGAAGGGTCGGGGCAATGATGTCGGGCCCACTTGTCAACGGCAGCAGCCAAACTGCGACGCCTTTTCAATTCCCATTTATTGTTTTATTACGACATGGCCGAGGCGCCATCTTCAACATTCAACCCTCGAGCTCGTCACCTCCTTCAACTTCAATCCTCGTCGCCAACTTCATCCCTCTTCAACTTCAATCCTCCTTGCCAACTTCAACCCTCGTCGCCATTCAAATTCCAAACCCCGTCGCTATGCTATTTTGTCCATTCTCCTTGATGGCCGCCGCGATGTGCTTGATGTTGCTGCTACCAGATGAACTTCTCACCAAGATCATCATCCACTCCGTCAAGGATGTGGCCATTTTTCATTTTCTAAACCTTCGCAATAAAATCTGTGGCACCTTCCGGCGCATCTGCAACTCCGATAAGGTACTACTGCACGTGTCGCTGCATGATCTTCGTGAGGCGTGCAAGAATCACTACGGCAGGTCGTGCTTTGAGCGGCGCTTCCGTGAAGCCAATCATCCAGAGGCATTGTGCTTTGAGGGGATGGTGAGGTTGATGGGGCGGCGGAACCCCGATAAGGGTCTGAAGCTCATCGGAGATGCCGCCGCTGCTGAAGACTCTGGTGCCAAGTACTTTTTAGCGATGCTGAAGTACCGTTGCAACCCGGCGGACCCCGAAGCCATGGCACTACTCCGAGAAATCGGTGGCGGCCCGTCGCCCCCTAACGGCGGTGGAAGAACCACAACCTGCGGCGGCTGCGCTACCTCGTCAAGTAGGATCTCGACAACGTTGCATGGTTGTACTGGCTTGATGACGGCGATGACGACGACGACATTCCGTTGCTGCCCGTCCAGAATCCCCACATCTGCATTTGGGAAGCAGGATGTAGGCCATCCGGGCCGGATACCAAAGAGATCATCCACTACTGCAGCGCTGAGTGTCGCATCCGTCATGAGTTCGAACTCTGGATGCGTAAATCCTGCCCCGCCGTGGAGTACGCCCGACGACGACATTCCGTTGCTGCCCGTCCAGAATCCCTACATCTGCATTTGGGAAGCGGGATGTAGGCCATCCGGGCCGGATACCAAAGAGATCATCCACTACTGCAGCGCTGAGTGTCGCATCCGTCATGAGTTCGACCTCTGGATGCGTAAATTCTGCCCCGCCGTGGAGTACGCCGTCAGCAGGATGAACATCGGGATGTAGGTGCAAGCATCAATATGAACATTATCTATCTTTAATGTAAATTATTAGATATTACTAAATGCAGATTTGATTTTATCGAGATGTCGGGATGTCGGCGGCGGCGGGCGGCGGTGCCCTCTGCTTCCTCCTTTGTTCTATTCAAATGACAGTGGGGGCCAGTTCTATTCAAATGAAGAACAATTCCCATTTCTCCTTTTAATCTGCAACCAAATGTTGTAACAAGTATTTCTTCGTCGTTTTTAGTCCAAATTTCATACTTTTTTCTAAATTTTTCTAAAATCACCATCTATTCATTAATTTCATTGTTTAGTGTACATTCCGTTTGTTGAGTGATGTTTATATGCCTTTTTTTCTTTGTAAGTACAACATAAAAATAATATTTGTTTTACACAACCATTAGTGATGGAACTTTACATTTCATAAGCTTAAGGTGAACACAAGGTTTTGTTACGTTTTCAAATGCATATGAGTTCGAACATGTCGCAAAGTGTGAAAAACTTCAATGTTCAAGCAAACATTCTAGGAAACTATGTGAGAGATGTAGACATTTGTACACAAGTATATAATTCCTTCATCGAAACCATTTGAAATTTTGAAGACAAGTCTAGGTACCCAAATTATGTTGGTATGTCAATTTGTAGATTTTTTATTGTAACACCTCAGGTGTTTAATTACCTTGCTTAGTGCCGGTGACACTCTTATCTAAGTCAACACACTTTTGTGGTCAAAGCTTGGTCAAACACTAGTTAAAACCCTAGTCAAACCCCTTGTCACTCCTTGTCTTTCTGGAACTTTTGCCGCGTTCTCCAAATTTCACCTAAACTCTTCAAATTTTACCAATATAAAAGTTGTCCAGTTTTTCGAGGGACACAACTTTCATGTTGGATGGCATTTCAAATTTTGAGTGGAAAAGGGTGAAAAACTTGGTCAACTACAGTTTTCACTATTCATCAGCGCTATGCAAAACCCGAACTTTGCTTGGCGTTCCTGCTCAAACCGTCAAGAAAAACATAGGACGGCCTTTGAAAATATTGTAGAGGGATTTCTCCTCTACAACTTTTGAAAACATAGGACGGCCTTTGCAAATATTGTAGAGGGATGTCTCCTCTACAACTTTCGTATCTACTATTTTTGTCGCACAGTTCAAATTTTTGGAGAAACACGCGGTCAAAGTAAGGTTGACCGGCTGGAAAACGGATCGACCGCTAGGGATGGCAATGGGGCGGGTAGAGCATACCCATGCCCGCCCCGACATGGGTTGCGGGTAAATGTTTTTACCCGTCCCAGTACCCGTGGGTAAAAATCCCCACCCAGCCCCGTACTCGTTGGGTATCGGGCGGGTAACGGGTTACCTATGGGTACAATATTATAAACACATTATACATACCCGTGGGCTAAGAGTCAACAATCCTTGATTTTTTTCCCACCCGGCCCACCCTAAGATTCAGCCCAAGAGTTACCAATCCTTGATTTTTCTTTAAAAAGTCTGGTTTACCCTCCTCAACTAGCACCGTCGGTTGTTGGGCTGGGCCGAAAATGAACGATTGGTTGAAAATAAAAATACATTTCACTTTTTCGGGTACCCACCGGGTTACCCATGGGTGGATTAAAATCTCCGCCCCGTACCCGACATAAGCAGTGGGTAAAAATTCCTACCCGCCCCGTACCCACAGGTGAAAAATGAGACCCATGCCCGGCCCCATCGGGGCAGGTACCCGGCGGGTACCGGGTATCCGGCCCCGGATTGCCATCCCTATCGACCGCGCTCTAGAGCGCCGACGGTGCGCCGGGCGCCCGCCGGCTTAGGCCGTGCCGCGCACGGGGCACCGCGCCACCTCGGCGTCCGTGCTGGCCGGTCCCACCGCCTCGAGGCACGAGTCACCAGCTCCCCTTCGCGCCGACATCCTTGGAACGCGTGCCGCATCTTTCTGTCTATACCGCGCCGTACCCACCCCTAGTGCCCCGTGTCCATCGCGCGTGCTCCCTGCCGAGCGCGCCCACCAAGGTCCGTCGCCGTACTGGGGAGTTATGGCGGGCGCATCCCTTCATCGCGAAGACAGGGAGTCGGCCGGCTATAAAAGCCGCCCACTGTCCCACGCGCAGGCCGACATCGTCGTCCGCCATCGACGTCCCACGGTGAGCTCCTGTCTCCCGACCCTACCACCACCGACCAAGCGCCCTAACGACTTCACACAGACCCACACCACCTCCCCGTGTCGTTGGTTGCACTGCCTGTCCCGCTCCGTTGGCCGGAGCGGAGCTCCAGCGGCCGCCGAGCCACCGCACCGCTGGGCCTGCCCACTGACGACCTCTCCGCCCCGTCGCTGGCCACAAACCAAGCCATGGTGATACCCTCGTCCTCCCCCACCTCTTCCCCGGCCAAGGGCGCCGCCGGAGCCGCCCTCAATGCCCAAGGACTACATTGCGTCTCCCTCATTCTTTCCAGTGTCTTTTTCGTGAACCAGGGACCTATCTGTAATAGAGACAAAAGTTCCAGGGGCCTGTGCGAAAGTTGGATTCTTAAATAGTAAACGGCTTTTGCTGAAACTTTGAAAACCCAATTTTGTTGGATTCTTTGTGAAAAATCCTACAACTTTTGCAAAGCACTACCATACTTTTTCCTGATAGTTTTGCATGAAAAATACAAATGTAAAAAAATCTAGATCTGTTGTATCTCAAAATTTGCAAGACTTCTGTAGCTAATTTTTGGATATGTTGTGTGTTATATTGTCAATAGCTCATGTACCAAACATTGCACAAAGTTATGATGTAAATCTTTTTTATATAAATTCTTTTGTATTTATGTAGAATCTGTCTAGATGATTTTTGTAGCTAAACATAAATATATGTTTGTGCCCGACTTTTGCATTATGTCTTTTTATGCAAAATGCACCTCTGGTGAATTAATCACAATTTTATAATTATCAGAAATATTTATTCTTGAAATATGCCTAATTGTGTTTGTAAATACATAACTCAAGATCCATAATAGTTCTAGGTGTATATGTTGCATTCCAACCTTAGTTTTGGACCATAAATCATGTATGAGAAAGTTTGAATCAATTTCACATGTATTTATTTTTGTATGCATTTACCTTGCTTCTTTAGCTAGAATTGTTAATTTCAATAAAATTAATTTCCTAGCTATCCTAAGCATGCATTTGTGTTCAGTGGATTGTTATAGGTGACTAGTGCGTAATAAACCCTTCCACTAAATTTTATTAATTAATTTTATGAACAAAAGCTATGGGAGCAATTTAAGGCTTAATAGTCAATTACATGGGGAAAATCACCAACCCACCTTTAATGACCTTGTGTGGATGTAAATCATTGTAAAAAGCTAAAGATCAACCCCTTGCTGTTTGTGAAAGCTAAATTATTTTATTTACATAAAATATGTACACAATCATTATCAAAAAGAATAAATAGTAAAGCACCATAAGAAATTACTTAAATAGAAAAATAAACCAAGGTGTGTTGTTAAGGTGAATATGGCCAACCATGCTCTTCATAGTTGTCATATGTTGATTGTAAATAATTAAATTACAAATCCTCAATTAAATCCTGCATTTGCATCCTCGTGTAGATCTCTTGAACGGTAGCTGTACGCGTGTGCCGGAAGGAGATGACGGAGGAGCTGGCGGAGACGTGCACCACGTCGTTGTAGAGCAAGACCTGGACCAAAGTCCAGAAGGGCCCAAGGCCAACCTTGACAGCGAAGGCAAGCCCCAGATCATTAACCCTATTTGTAAAATTTATGCAATTATCATTGCTATGATTGTGCATTTACGTTTCAGGAGTTGATTTGAAACCCTAGATGCATGATCCCTAGGTACCTATGTTCTTTTACTAGTGTGCTAGGTCGATAGCTGCTATGCTATAGGACTCGGTAGAAGTCGAGTGATGTTCGTCACTCGCGCAAATAGGTTCTTATGTTGGAATCATAAGATCGTGATAAATGGATTGCTCATGTCGTAAGAGCATGGGATTTGGGCTCCGGTCCAGTGGTTTTCGTGGGCTAAGCTTTTGAACGTACTAAACACTTGTCGGGAATGGGACCGGTAAGCCTAGTACCCGATTGACGCGGCAAGAGAAACTTTCCCTACTACCCTTGGGGCACGGAGATGTGTCCCCCTGCTTGCAACAGTGTGGTACCTGCGTGAGTCTGGACGTGCGTGTGTGGGCGAGCTAGTAAGCCTTGTACCAAGGAATGTAGATTTCGATCCCGAGCCGAAGATCGAGGGGAACCGCCTGGTCGGTGTATACCCCATTTCGTTTTTGTTGGACCTTCTTGGGGTATGCATTCTTCCGTGTGTTTAGGCCCACCTTGCAAGGTTATAAACCAATCGATTGTCGGCCTCCCACCGTTAACCGAGACTGCTTAATCAACTGGCCATGATATCCCTTAATGGTGGAACTTGGTGAAGTTACTGCTTGAATTAATTGTTTGTACAATTCTTGATTGAATTAGTTGGCACATTTAGAAATGTTAATCAACTAGAATTTGTGCTAAAATATTGAAAGCAAGGACATATTCTTTGTTGCTTTTCAGCAAAAGAACTCCACCGGCCAAAAAGTCTCTCATGTCTAGAGTTTGGTGATGTAGTTATGACCCGACGGTTAAGTCTTGCTGAGTATTAGTATACTCAGCCTTGCTTTAAAACTCTTGCTGCAGGTGTTGCTGACCGGGTGGATGACGACCAGTGATGACATCACGGATGGCCTCCTGTGATGTTTGCCGTTACGCTAGTATATTTTATTTCCACTGTTTAAAACTCGAATCTTTAAAACTCGAAACCACCGGTGAGATTTTTGAAAAGCTCTTTGGAGATGACGTGGTGGATCCGGAACATATTGCCGAGGTGAAGAGAATCATGGGGATCAAGCCCGAAGCATCACCATACGCTCGCCTCGCTGAAATTTACTCGATAGGATCCGAAGAAGAAGAGAAGATGACGCCGCACTTGAGTTGCGAGATCAACGGAGTTCAATGCAAAGCTTTATGCGACATCGGAGCCCAGGTAAGTGTTCCATCTTCTAAAATTTATGATAAAGTTCAATACCACAACCTAGACTTAGCTCCAACATCAACGAAATTAATTATGGGAGATGGTAGAACTATCAAACCTCTAGGTATTGCTTGCGACATGAAAGTAAAAATCTCTAGAAACTATATACCAACCGATTTCTTTGTTATTGATGCTTACCATGGTAATTCTGATCATATAATCTTAGGTAGGCCTTTTCTGAAGTTGGTTGATGCCGTGTTAGATGCCGGAGAAGGCAAAGTAACAATGAACCTTAATGGAACAAAGTACACATATAACTTTCTTCGTGCTTCTAAACACCTTACACCCTTTCCTCCCGAAGATGAAGAAGTAGAAGAGATAGATAGTCTTTGTTTTGTTGAAACCCTTAGAGACCCGCTGCAAAGAGCGATGGAAAATCAAATTAGTAATCAACAAGATGAAGAACTAGAAGAAGCAACGAAAGGCTTAGAGCCGCATGATGGTAGTGTGGAGGAAGATAAGTTCGAAGACATAGGAGAAATCAAACCCGAGGAGCCACAAGTGCCCGAGGTAGACCTTAAACCTTTGCCCAAGGGATTAAAATATGAATTTTTGGGCCCGGACAAAACTTATCCGGTCATTGTGAGCGACGAGTTGAGTCCCGAAGAAAATGAAGCGTTGCTGATTTTATTAAAAAAACATAGGAAGGTGATTGGATATTCAATTAATGATCTCAAAGGTATTAGCCCAGCCTTTTGCACTCATCGTATACCAATGGAAGACCAATGTAAGCCCGTAGTGGACCATCAAAGGAGGCTAACCCATGCCATGCGAGAGGTAGTAAAGAAAGAGGTTATCAAGTTACTTGATGCCGGAATCATCTACCGGTTCCGCATAGCGAGTGGGTGAGCCCGGTACATTGTGTACCGAAGAAAGGAGGTTTGACCGTGGTGAAGAATGAGAAGAACGAGTTGATACCGCAAAGAACCGTGACCGGGTGGCGGATGTGTATCGATTATCGTAAGATTAACAAAGCGACGAAGAAAGATCACTTCCCCCTACCGTTCATAGACGAGATGCTCGAGAGGTTAGCAAACCACGCTTATTTTTGCTTTCTCGATGGATACTCGGGGTTCATGCAAATTCCTATTCACCCGGAAGATCAACATAAGACAATGTTTACGTGTCCTTACGGAACGTTTGCATATAGGAGGATGCCCTTCGGCCTATGCAACGCTCCGGCCTCTTTTCAACGTTGCATGATGGCCGTGTTTTCGGAATTCATCGAAGAAATTGTTGAAGTGTTTATGGATGATTTTTCCGTTTACGGGAAGACGTTCATGGATTGCTTAGCAAACTTAGAAAAGGTCCTTACAAGGTGTGCGAGAGGTAGATTTGGTTTTAAATTGGGAAAAGTGCCACTTCATGGTTAAGCAAGGCATAGTGCTCGGACATGTTATATCCGAGAGAGGAATTGAAGTGGTCAAGGCTAAGGTAGACACGGTTGAGCAACTCCCACCTCCTACGGATGTCAAATCCTTAAGGAGCTTTCTAGGCCATGCCGGATTCTATAGAAGATTTATAAAGGACTTCTCGAAGATCACTAAGCCTTTAACGCACCTTCTTCAAAAGGATGTGGCTTTCGACTTTGATGAGAAGTGTCTAGCAGCATTCCGGACCTTGAAAAATGCGTTGGTGAGTGCTCCCATCATCCAACCTCCGGATTGGAGCCAACCTTTCGAGATCATGTGTGACGCAAGTGACTACGCCGTAGGCGCGGTCTTGGGACAAAGAAAGGAAGGCCGAGTTCACGCCGTTTACTACGCCGGCAAAACACTTAGTGGGGCACAATTGAATTACGCCACTACGGAAAAAGAGTTGCTAGCGGTGGTATTCGCTTTCGAAAAATTCAGATCTTACATCGTGAACTCGAAAGTCATTGTTTACACCGATCACGCAGCCATCAAGTATCTCTTGGCTAAGAAGGAAGCTAAACCACGTTTGATTCGTTGGATCCTTCTTCTCCAAGAGTTTGATGTTGAAATTCGTGATAAAAAGGGGGTGGAAAATGTTGTGGCCGATCATTTGTCTAGGATGAATCGTGGACAAGATGATAAAGAGCCCATAGAAGATAAGATGAGAGATGACCACCTCTATAGAGTGCTTGATAAAGACACTTGGATGATCGACATCATTCGAGCAATTCGAAAGATGCCCCTCGATCATCTAGATAAAAACACTCAAAGGAAGATAATCTCTCGAAAGTAAGAAATATTTTTGGGATGCACCATACCTCTTCAAACTTGGCAATGATGGAGTGATGAGAAGATGTGTGCCAAGAGAAGAGAGGGTTGAGATTCTAAGGAAGTGCCACTCGGCGGAGTACGGTGGGCACTATAGCCATTTTCGAACCGAAGCAAAAGTATGGTCGAGCGGATTCTATTGGCCGGAGATGCATGAAGATACTAAAAGATATGTTGCGTCATGCCCCGAATGTCAAAGAACCGGAAACATCTCTCAAAGAAATTCTATGCCTTTGAAATACAACTTGCAAATCGACATATTCGATGTATGGGGCATAGACTTCATGGGGCCTTTTAGAAACTCATTTGGATTCGAGTATATACTTGTTATGGTTGATTATGTACCCAAGTGGGTAGAGGCTATACCATGTCGTAAAGCTTCAACGGAGGAGTCCATCACTATGATCAAGAACGTGATTTTTCCCCGTTTCGGTACACCGAGAATCTTGATAAGTGATGGAGGAACTCATTTCACCGGGAAGAACTTCAAAAGGTGCTTATCCAAGTTGGGAATTGAGCATAGGGTCTCCACGGCCTATCACCCACAAACCAACGGACAAGCGGAGACGTCAAATAGGCAATTAAAAAGCATACTCAACAAAACCATAGAGAAGGGAGGCAAGGATTGGTCAAAGAAATTAGACGGAGCTTTATGGGCTTATCGAACGACGTTTAAAACACCGATAGGTATGACCCCTTATCAATTCGTCTATGGAAAAGCTTGCCACCTTCCGGTTGAGTTGGAACATAAAGCCTATTGGGCGATAAAAGAGATGAACCTTGATCTCGATGCCGCGGTGGTGAAACGAAGGATTCAAATAAGCGAGCTAGAGGAGTTGAGGTTGAAAGCTTATGAAAACGCAAGCATATACAAAGAGAGAATCAAAAGGTGGTATGATAAAAGATTGAAGAAAAAAGAATTTAAAGAAGGAGATAAGGTCCTCCTCTACAATTCGAGGTTTAAAACCTTCGGAAAGGGGAAATTGCAAAGCAAGTGGGACGGACCTTATGTTGTGCATTCGGTGTTCTCCAACGGAGCGGTAACCATTATGGATATAAACGGCGATCAATTTGTGGTGAATGGACAGCGGCTTAAGGTTTACTACGAACCCGATGTCGTGCCCCTTCACCATGTTGACGTTTTCACCATGGAGGAAGAGCCCGAACGTCCCGCCTAGGACGAAAAACAAGGCACCAACTTCTGTAAATAATTTTTCTTTTAGTTTTCTGGAGTTCTTCGCGAAGATTTACTGGGCCAACTTTTTCCCATGGGCTAAGGAAGAAAAAAATAGGGCGGTGTGCAAAAACCGGGACCGGCCCGGCCCCCGAGGCAGGGTGGGCCGGCCGGCCCAGGCGGACCGGCCCAGAGGGGCCCGACGCCCGATGACGCCGAATTTCTCCCCGAATTGCTCCTTTTTGACTTCCTTGTTTGGTCGGAAAATTTTAAGGGAAGTGTAAAAAAGGAAAATAAGGTTTCCAGAGCTTTCCTCTCAGGACTATTTATTTGGCCGAATTGGGAGCTCGAGAATCAAACCTTTCAAGCAATGTGTTGCACCCTTGTAGCAGCCATTGAGCCTCCAAAAAGCTTAGAGTTGAAGCTAGAAGCCAAGAAGCCATCGATGGAGGAGGCGATGCGATGCGAGCTCAAGCTACCCGTCAAGAGGACCGCACGTATCCGTTGCGGAGGACGTGTCCCGACCGGAGCTCTTGCATCTCGCAACCCCGTCAAAGGAGAGAAGGTCCCTACACCCGTTCGAAGGTCGGCACGTCTCCAAGGCATCAAGCGTAAAGATTACAAGGAGGTGTCGACAGAGCCTAAGGATTATGGGGATAGCGACTACTCCGACGATCGTAGCCCGAGCTCGTGGGCGGCCGCCGGTAGAGATGATGATGATTGGGATGAGCACCCCTATGAAAGGACTCCCGAAGGCCCCAATGGCGATGGCAACGACGGTGGCGAAGGCAACGACAATGGAGGTGGTGACGACGGTGGTGACAACGGTGGAGATTATGGCGACGACGACCCCTTCGGATTGCATCCGGTGTCTTGTCGAGTTTGCCGTCAATCCATCGCGGATCTCTACACGTCGGCCGATGAATGTCTCCAAGCCATGGAAGCGATGAAGCGGCGTATGGAGGACTTGGAGCGCGTAGTTGAAGATGACTACAAGTTCCTTAACCGCAACGTGCGCAAGCTTTTCGGCATGGTTGGAAACATGAGAGGCAAGTGGTGCCAAACTTGCTTGAAGTACCACTAGATCTAGTTTTCCCCTTAGGATTTTTGTAAGATACGACGAGGACGTCGTATGTTTTAAGTGTGGGGGAGAGCTGAGCTAGCTCGCTAGCCTTAGCTTTTGAACTTCAAATTTAGGTTTGGTTTAATCTTCGTGTGAGAGTCTTAGTGTTTTTAATGAGTCTTTAGTTTTCGAGTCTGTTTTTAAATTTTTGCAAGTGTCTTAAATTAGTGTTGAGTCAATAAAACCAAATAAAAAGAGTCTTTATAATATATCTTTGTGTTTTATGTATTGTTTATCTTTATTTACTTGTTTGCTTAATCTTCGATTCTTGATATATGAACACAAGTATATGGTTTGAAAATCGTTTACCGTGGTGCTTAGTGGAATCGCTACTACTTAAAGTACCCATACCGCACTTCGATCTTGAGCTTCACATGCTAGTTGTGCTATGTTCGATGCTAAAAATTGGAGGATTTCAGTTCTGAAAATCATTTTAAAACCCTTGTAATAAAGGTTAGCAAAACCTCTTTTTCCAAGTTGAGAGTAAGAAAAAATTCCTATCCAAAGCCAAGTTTATTTTTTCGCTCCACCATAAGTGTGATTAGCATAATGAGTTAGGCTAGGACCTTTCTCTCTTGGTGAGTTTTAATTTCAAGCAATGATCATGTTCTTGTGCTTATCTTTTGTTGCTAGCCTCGTCATATATTCGGTAACGTGACTTTCACAACGGAAGTCACGTATATCGCCGGATTCCATACCCAACCCTATACATCTCTTTTGTACATCGTATTCCTTGAACACAACCTATTTTCAAAGTTTCGTCTCGTCTCTAGCATGATTTATTTAAAAATTTCAGATTGTATGCATGCGAGGAAAGAGAGAATTGAAAGCTTTGAAAAGTTGTCAAGAGAGAGAAAAATAAAGAGAAAAAGTATGTGTATGGAAAAGAAAGAAAGAAAGAAAAAAAATTATATGTGAATGAAAGAAGAAAAAGAAAAAGAAAAAGATGAGGTAGCAATGAAGATATGAGAGGGATGGATCAAGTGAAAGAAAAGAAAAAATAATAAAGTGTAAGGAAGGATGTCACGTTGATTGTGAGACGAAACTTTTACTCTATTTCCAACCATGTGCAATCCGACAACGAGGACATCATTGGTGCCTTGAAGTCACAATTTTCTTTTTCCCTTGCACATGTCCACCATTCTAAATCTTCTCATCCTTGATATCCCTACATATGGTTAATTCTCATGATCATTGGCTTTGAAAGGTAGACAACCATTAGAGGAAGTTCTTAGTTTGACAATACTTGTGTTGATTGCGCTAGCCCTACCTATAGCTCCACTTTACATGATATATGAGAGATTAATGGGAGGTGAGAGTTTTATAAAATTTGGTTAGGATAGCCACATCATATGAGTGACTTGAGAGAGCTTGGAGAAAGGTTTTTGTCTAATACTTGTTGCGGGGATTTTTGTTTTGAAAATAATAAAAACCCTCCGATGGAAGCAAAGGAGTAAGCATGGCTGAAATTGAAGACTTCGAGTGAAGAGTTTGAGTTGTGGGGTAAATCTTGACGTGGTAAAAATTCTAAACGCCCACGTTTATGTTTGATTATCATTACTTTGTGTTTATGTATTAAAGATGAAAAGATTGACTAACTTGTGAAGGAGGATTAATGATACACGATTACACACCTTGGACGAAATTCTTTTACGAGTACTTGCTCGAGGACGAGCAAGAGCTAAGTGTGGGGGAGATGTTGACGGTGTATTTTGGTGCACCTAGCATGTTCATTACACTTTGGTTTGGATTTGATTATGGAACTAACCCTCCACTAGGCACACTAATCATATAACAAGTTCATCTTTGTGCATGCATTTGGAAGTGTTGTGTTTATGTAGGAAAACATGGACATAAAGGACGGATTCGCAACAAGTTCAAAGGAGCATTCATGGAGTCTTGTTCGTGTTCATGAGCTTGCTGAAATCACTTCCAATGGTGGCGAGGACCGAAGTGCTACGAGGAACACCCCCGGGGATTGAAGCGTAAAAGATCAAACTTCATGCAAAGAGAGCCTCCATCTTGGACGCGAGGATAACAACATCAAAATCGTGCAAGTGGAGGGGGCAAAGTACATAAATGCGCGAGGACCCACGGAGCAAAAGGGGCGACCGAACCGGGCCGGGTGGGCTGGGCCGGCCGGCCCCGGCCGGCCGGCCCGGCCCACTTCCGGCGCCGGTTCGGTCCCGTTTTCCTTGCCCTCGAAGGATCTTCAACCCTAAAACCCCCGACGCGCCGCCAACACCGAGGAGAGGATTCATTCGCACCGGGAAGGCCATCCACGGGCTAGAGAGAGAGGAGGAGGATCTCCGGCGGGAGATCAACCACCTCGAAGGAAGCACCCTCTCGTGGAGAAGAAGGAAGACACCGGCGGAAGGGAAACCATGATCAACGGTGCCATGATCAGCACCTTGATGGGGTAATCTTCTCATTCGTCCATGGGTTGTAATCGATCTTGAGATGTAATCACACTTTGTCGGATTATCTATCTATCATCTTGTGTTGAACATACTTTAATGCTTAAGGCTTGCAACCGTGCCGTAGAGGGAGTAAGAGCTCCAATGCTTCCTTGGATCCATTCAATACGCCGTGGCCATCAAAGGTCTAGTCATGAATACCTTCGCGTAGTGACAGTACGAGAGGAGGGAAAGGGCGAAACCGTGGTCACAACCCCGATAGATTAGATTAGTTTTCATGTCTTTAAGCGATTGCATGCTCTAGTATCGTAGACCCGTGGGCGAGTGTCTTCTATCTTGATCGTTTATCATTCTCTCTAGTGTAGTTTAGTTGTTTTCTAGTATAATATAGTTAGGGTTTTAGTAGCTAGTGTGTCGTTGTTGATCGAACGCTTGTAATCCCCTTGCTCCGCGGATTGACAAGAACCTTGGGAATCCCGTGGTGAAAAAGGTGTGGGGTCCGTACGCTTGCGGATCGTAGAGGGATACGTCTTTTATCCGCCAACGGTGGCGACAAAACCATTTAGAGGATTGGAGGATGACAACCCATATAGACACATTAAGGAATTCACGATGTTATGCAACACGGTCCAACAAAAAGGAGTTCCGGCCGCTTGGTTCAAGTGGAATCTTTTTATATTCTCTCTCGAAGATGAAGCGCGAAGATGGTACACACTTGCGTCCGTTGAAGCAAAAGGAAATTGGGATGAGCTAGTGAAGAAATTTCTTTTGAAGTTCTTTCCCATAAGCAAGGTCCAAGACTTAAGGAGGCAAGTGCTCACTTTCAAGCAAGGAGAGGATGAAGGAATTGATGAAGCATGGGACCGATTTAATGAACTACTTGAGCGAGGCCCGAACTTGGGATTTTCCGGTGACTTGATGTTGCATACCTTTTATTTTCACTAACCCCTAACTCGTCTCGTTTTGTAAGCATGTGTGCAGGTGGTGATATATTGGATAAAACAATTAGTGAAGCCACACAAATCTTACAAAGGATAAGCAATGGACAAAGGACAATACGAGATTGGCAAAGATGTTGTCAAGAGGAGCAAAACGACAAAAGCAAGCCCAAGGTGCTTGCTGAAATTTCTGAAAAAGATGAACGGAAGGTCAAGGAAGATGAACCGACCATACAAGAAAGTGAAGATCCACTTCCCAAGGTAAGAGAAGTCATTTCGGATGTTAAATATGTTGAAATTAACATGAATGTAGGCCGAAGTATGTGGAATGCTAGACCATTGGCGGAGTTCAAGCAATCCGGTTGGGTTCAAGTTGATTTCGCCCCACTAATTAACTATCGAAGGAAGGAGGAACGCCGACACGTTGCCAAACTAATTGAAGATATATTTGATCAAGAGATGAGTGGAGAGTCGATCCAAAAGATGTTTGAAGAAGAAAGAGAAGAAGGAGATGAAGGATGGATCGACCGGTTTGACAACTCAAAGATTTATGATGAAGGAAGAGAAGAGTACAACCGTGATGAGCCTAGTGACTCAAAGGATAAATGGGAGGAGATAGGACTCAAGCTAGATGATAGCTTGTGTGCTATTGAAGCCTACACACTAGCAAATCAAGACATGGAAGGACTCAAGGATGAAGGAAAGAGTGAATCAACAATGAGCGATCTTGACGACATGTGGTACATGGAAGATAAAGAATGCAACATACAAGTCTTTGAAGATGAAGATCTGGTTGATAAAGAAGACTTCAAGGAAGAGATGAATGCGTACATAGTTGAAGGATTACATGTTCCACATGATGAGTTGAAGAAATTGCAAGATGGTGATGAAGAGGCAATTACACTTGTTGAGATCGATTTGCCTTCAACACCGCTCGATGAACCAAATATCACTCTTGTTGAAAAATCTCTAAGGCCAAGGTACGCGCTGAAATCTCAAGATATTATTGGTATTGATGTTGATAAATTCAAATACTCATGCTCAACCAATAGTATGAATGATAGTTTAATGTCTATGCCTTGTTCCAATAGTGATCATGTTGATAGGCTAGATTTTCTTGAGAATGAAAAAGAGGAAACATTTATTTTTGATCCAATTAATCTCACACCTAAACAACCTTTGCCTAATGATGAGCTAAGTGCTATGCATGAAACATATGCTTCTTTTATTTACACCTTGACTTGTTGCTACAATTCACATGTGGTGTTAATTATGGACGCGTATGTTTACAATAAGTTTTGGAAATCTCGATCATGCTTGCGCTTGGTCAAGCTAATGATCTTAAAGAATCATATGTCGGGAAAGGCCCGATTGTCACTAACCATGTAGACAGGCTTGAATAATGAAAAAAGAAGTCATGCCTAAAAGAGTTGCAAGATAAATCATCAACCTCTCCGAATCCCACGATGGATGCTGCTGTCTTCATCAATTTGAGAGCTTGTTCAGAGGTGTACAAATGAAGAAAATGAGATATTGAGAAGCTCCATCAAATTACCATTCTAACGCATCAAGAACCAACAAGTTTGAAGACCCGTGCAAGGAGTTATGGAGGAAACATTGAGCGTTGCGCGTTCTGAAATTTCTGGACAGATTTCAGCGCCGAAGTAAAACGGACGTAACTCTCTTGTCCGGAGTCCGATTTGAGCAAATAAAGACTCGTTGGAAAGGAAATTTTGTGCAATGTGCAATGGAGTAGAGCTTGAGTATACTATCTGTTCTGGACATTAAAAAAAATTCATAGAGTGAAGGCAGCACCGAAGGATGATAAAGAAGGAGATAATGATGAAACAAAAGGATGCTTTGGGCAAGTCTTCTATAAGTGATCAAGCACAACATGGGAAGTAAATTAAAGCTGCATTGGTACCTTTTCTTCTTGCATGAAGGGCCATGGCTATGCAACGAAAAGAAGGTATGTGAGAAAGTCGAGCTCTATGACTTTAAATGAAGCGCTTTTCGGGAGGCAACCCGTTTCTTTATATTTTTACTACTTTCTTAGAGAAAATAAAAGAATGGCACTATCTTATGATGATCAACTTGTGGTTATTAATCTAAGTTCAGTTTTCCTTTTTAGAACCACCATCATGTTCATGATCTTATTTATTTGCATGCATTGCATTTTGTTGTCCTCGTGATGTTTCTTTGTGTATACATGTTTTGCACATAGTTGGCTTGGTTGTTTTATATACTTAATGATGTATGCTTCATTTTCCATGTTAATACTTCATAAGGCCTTATGAGTATTTTTCTTTTGTGATCTTGTGTAAACGTGGTGTTTAAACATGATTGCGGACCATCATCATTAAGTTCGATAAACCTTGCTAGCTTTTAATATGTTTTCATGTTGCATTGGTTAGTTTATAAGCTCTGCAATGCGCTTAATTTTTCTTGTGCTATAAGAGTTATTGATTTAGGGATAGACATGGTGTTTTAACCCTAGATATATAAACCTTTATGGCTATGGAGAAATTCAGCAACCTAGTTGTAAACATGGTGTTTAGAACTAGGTGAAAACATTGTCTTTGTTTATATGCTTTCCTATCATGTGCATACACACCTTGCACCACGTACACTCATTAGGTTTTTATTCCTCATTAAACTAATTATGCCACAAGTTAAGAATCTTAGGAGACATTGTTGGATTGTTTTGCACCACGTACACTCATTAGGTTTTTATTCCTCATTAAACTAATTATGCCACAAGTTAAGAATCTTAGGAGACATTGTTGGATTGTTGGCAATTCTATCTACTCCCAACCGTCGCCGTGGAGTAGAATGTGCGTTTAAAACGTCTTACAGGCAAGATAAAGACTCTCACTACAAGGAAATTGAAGGATGGCTAAGAAGTGCTTTGTCTTCTTCTTCCATGACTAGCAAAATTCTAAGCATGGGGGCGACCCTGAATCTTCAACACGAAGTGCAACATGACGTTCTAGAAGATAGAATGATCAAGATCGTTAACATCACTGGATCAATGCGCGAGAAGCTATCGACCTCATCAAAATTCTGCATGGTCTCGAAGGGAAAACACTGGGTATTTTTGGATATTTAGAAGCCCCATAAAGTTACGATTCCAACAAATCAAGAATCAAGACAATCGGAGGTTCCTACAAGCGGTTATGCCCGAATCACCGAGTGCAACACGTCCTGAAATCAGTTTTGGATAGCACGCAGCGCTGAAGTAAAACGGACATAGCTCCCTTGTTTGAACTCCGTTTTCGATGAATGACCACACGTTGGAAAGGTAATTTCATAAACTTTTCAATAGAGCTATATTTAGATATATTTTCTGTTCTGGACAGAGGGGGAAATCCATGAAAAAGAGACAGCAAGGAGATGATGAGAACAAGAAAGAGGAGATGGTGATGACAACATTGAAGAGAAGGGTGACCAATGACTCCATTAAGCATACAAGGTCAAATTCATAAGTTTAGGAGAATTAATAAATCAATACAAAAGCAAAAGCCACATCGATACATGGAGATGCCGGAAGAAGGCAACGAAGGATTACAAAAGATGGTAACATCTCCATGGACCTTCTCTTTTCCAAACACAAATGCTTGTAAGTATGCCTTCAACATCAACTAGGTGCAACCTTTTGTTTTTCTCTTCAAACAATAACATGGCTACTAGGAGGACAACCTAGGTTTCTTTTTACTTTCAATAGATAAGCATGACCATGTGTTCACCTCAATGTTCTACATTGCCTATGCTTACGGAAAGATGATGAAAGTTGCCGCTTTGTTTTACCTACATGAAGTTATACATGTCGTGGCTAATTGCTCCCTATAATATGATCTGAAATTAATTTAAATACCGGCTCTTTTATTTGTGGAGGTGAAATGACTATGCTCTAGACCCACATACATATCTTTGCTCTTTGATTTAAGTTTATGGATAGCCGGATAACTTGTTGTTTTTATGAAAACTTAACTTTTATGCTATCTACATATTTGTGATGCTCTTGCAAAGTTCTACCTACCAAAGCCATATACATATATGTTTTATGATAACAAAACCCGTAGATTGCAAACATATGTTTTGATGAGTTGGATTAGGATTGATTTCTATGGTTCGAGACTAAGAAGCTGGTCATTCCTTTGTGTAACGTTTTCATGCTAGCCTTTTTGTCCAAGCATTGTGGGTTTTCACATCGAAAATTTCACAAACTTCGCTGGGCATCCACCCTAAACCAAAAACATCTTTTTGTGATCACCGCCTAGTCCACAACCCAATTTGAGTATGGAGTAAAATTCTCGATGGAGATTCAAATATTCCGCAAGATTATGGAATTTATACTTACTTTAGCAGTCATTTCCCCTCTCTTTTATGCTCGAGGACGAGCATCGTTCAAGCATGGGGGAGGAGTCATTCTGACACAAATGCTATGTAAGTATTATGTTGCAAAAAGTTTTGAGGAGCAAAAGAAAAAAAGAGAATAATAGAAAATGAAAAAAAAATATGATAAGAAGAAAAGAAAAGTAAGAAAAATAGGAAGAATAAAGTGAAAAAAAGAAAGAGAGAAAAATGAGAAGGAAATAGAATAAAGAAAAAAATAAAGATGCTCCTCGGTTCTTTTTGCTTCATAAGTTCTCAAGTGCCTTGATGACAAATCCATACTCAAATCTTCCAACCATGTGCAATCCGATAACGAGGACTTCACTCGTGCCTCGGGATCATCCATTTGCCACTTGCACATGTCCACTTATCTAATGTGTGTGTTTCGTCCCTCTCTCTTTCCAACATTTATTTTCCATGGCCTTTTTGACGAGTCTCGGTAATTCCAATAGATCTCTCTCTTAATTTGACAATATTTCGGATGTATGTTTTGCTAGGATTGTTTTTTTAACCTTCCAAGCTCCACATAAGCCTTCCACTATCACATATGAGTAGAGTAGGTTGAAAATAATCTAGTATAGGCTTGAGTGACTTGATGAGATGAGTGTTCCATGAGCTTTTGCAAGAGATTTTCACTTATGTTGGATATGCATCTTTTTGAAAATCTTCCATGTGACAAGGTAATGGTTTGAAGTTCACTTAAGTTTGAGAGCATCGTGTTAAATGTGGCTTGTTCTTTATTGTTAGTCTATCTTCCATAATGAAAAAGAAGCCGGTCACAACTTGAACTTTAAAAATAAATTCTTAAGAGAGAGCAATTTGTCTCGTCATGAATGACTAAGTGCAGGGATAACATTGGAAGGCAACGCTGATTTCCCTTTTAAGCGAGGACCACTTACTCGAGGACGAGCAAGGTTTAAGCATGGGGGAGATGTTGATGGTGAATTTCCGTCAACCTAGAGTACTTGTTATACATTGGTTTCGATTATGATTTGCAACTAACCGACCACTAGGCATACTAATGATATAACAAGTTCACACTTGCATGTCAATTTTGGAGTTTGTTGTTTACGCGAGGAAATCGACGCTAATGAGGAGACTTTCGGGATAAGTTCACCAAGCACTTTGGAAGAAGATCATGAAGCCCGATAAGAGTCAAGACACGCGATCAACATGACTCCAAATGACCCGAGGACCGAAGCGTCAACATGCAAATCTTCAGGGACTCAACCAGAAAACAGCGAAGCTTGCATAGCAAGGATTCAAGCCTTAACCGTGAAGGAAACGACGTCAAAGGCCCACATGCAAGTGCACACGAATAAGGGATCACGCGAGAAGCAATCGGGGGAGGAAACCGGGGCCGAACCGGGCCGAAGTGGGGCTCGGGCCGGCCGGCCGGGCCGACCGGCCCGGCCCCACTCCGGGGTCGGTTCGGTCCCCCCTTTGCCCTAGGTGTTCGTCTATTTATTGCCTCCGCCGCCGTCGACCGACCCATCGAACAAATCATCCTACCGACGCCAATCACCAGAAAACCGCCGCCGCAAGATGAGGGAGAGAGTTAGATGAGCTCGTCGCAAGGATCAACGCCGGCGGAGAGAAGGAAGCAAGAGGAGGACTCCCCGGCCGTTGGCCTAGGGGTGTTCCCAAGCTCCATCGCCGCCATCTTCATCGACGACGTTCTCCGGAGTCTCCATCACCCCTATGTGCTTCAATCCGTGTAAGATGATGGGGTAATGTCTCCGTTCATCCCTAGGATTAGATGGATACATGCTATGTGATCGCTACTTGATTCGTGGTTTCAATCTATTGTTTTCATGTTGATGATGCTTTGATGATTAAGGTTAGCTACCATGTTTTTCGGGCGTATGATATCCGCTACTCCCATAGATTCCATCAACATACCGTGTCCATCATAGGTCTAGTCATGAATACCTTCGCGTAGTGACGGACGAGAGGAGGGAAAGGGCGAAACCGTGGTCACAACCCCCGTAGATTGGTTTACCGCTTTCGTGTAGTAGATGCATACCATGTTATCCTAGATCCTAGGGAGGGAACACTTATCTTTCTTAATCACTCTCTTGCGCTCACCCTTTATCATCTAGTTTAACCCTCGATTTGTTTGATCAACTTAACTTAGATTAACTTAGGTTAGATCGTCTTTACTTTTAGTTTAATACTCTCTTTCAAAGGTTTTCCATTCAACTAGATTAGTACTTGGTTAAGCGCTAGTAATCCCCTTGCTCCGCGGATTGACAAGAACCTTGGGAATCCCGTGGTGAAAAAGGTGTGGGGTCCGTACGCTTGCGGATCGTAGAGGGATACGTCTTTTATCCGTCAACAACTCTGCTGCTGCCGCACAGGAAAACATAGCTGCTTCCTTGTCTCTTTGCCTCCCTTTAGATGTTAGGCCACTTAAAGCTGCATACAGTTGGTGACGTGGACCTATCCCACTCCTTGGGGATAGACTTTGGGTGTGCAGGGTATGAGACCGAGTTCGACATCAACGCCGATGGATGGTACGACTGAGGGATGCGTCGCTTCGCTCAAGGATGCCTGTGGTGAGAAGAATAAAAGATGGAGACTCCATAATGGACATGTAATAAATTATGTACTTTTATCCTTATGTGATACGGTGTATGACTTTGTGTATTTATCTGTAAGACGTTCTGTACGCGATAGCCTCTGATCCAGGGACTATCGTGATGGTACAGGGATTCGGATTTTCTATGAAACTCCGGGGTTTTACAGGTGGTACCAAAGCCATGCTTGACCGTAGCACGTATCCTTAGAAATGGTCGATAGAGTTAGGACTCTATACACTCTACTTCTATAGTTATACCCTTGAGCTATGTTATAAAAACTCGTTCCCTTTTTGAAAAACTTCTTACTCACCTGCGCTAACAAAAATTTCTTGGTTTCACAGGAGATGGAGCGCCAGGTCGCTGAGATCACCCCCGAGACGTGTGGGGCGATCTGCCACTGGATGGAGAGGGCCCTTCTCAGGCTTGGGGTCCCTCTGACCTACGTCACGTACCGTGCCGAGTACGTACCCGCCGTGACAGGGCGGATGGTGCTCTGCACCGTCGTCGTGCTCCCTCACCCGAGCCTCCCAGGGTTCAAGGGAGAGGTCTGCTACAGCACTGCACTCTCCGTCGCGACCGCGCTGGACGTCGCCTGCCGTCAGGCACTGGGCTGCCTTCTCATGCAGTACCGCGCCTCCTTCGAGTCCGGGACGCTTCGGCTGCTACCACGGGACTACTAGCGCCTCGCACCACTCGTGGACGGAGTTCCTTCGTACGAGGGGATCCAGGACGACGTCGACGCTGCCCCCTTCCGCGAGTCTGACGAGACCTTGGTGGAGACGGCCAGCTACTTGGTCGACCTCGACAAGTACACACGCCTCCTGGAGGACGAGTCACATACCCTCTTCGGCCAGATCAGAGACACCACCGTCGACGCCCGCCAGTTCCAGTCACGCTGTGTCCAGCTGGAGAAAGGGAACAACGCCCTACGCTACTGCGTTCGCCAGCTCGAGTAGAGCCTCGACCGTGCGACCACTGTCCTGCTGCAGTCCGAGAGAGAGAGGGTGGACACCCATGAGGAGATGCTGCACATCAAGGAGAACCTCCGCAGGCTGACAGCGAGTCAGAATAGGCTGAAGGACAAGCTCGAGCGCAAGGATGACCTGCTCAAGGTACGCGCTCACCTACTCACTTGTGAGCGGCTCAAGGTGGAGAAGCTGGAGAAGAGCCTGGCGGACAACGTCGCCAACCTCGCGTGGCTCAAACGCACGGCCGTCTACCTGAGGGACAAGGCCGAGAGACTGAGGAGGACTTGGGAGGACACTGACTCACTTCGCGTGGACGAGCTCTTCGAGCTCAATGGAGAGCTACCCCCCGAGTCACAGCGTGAGATCCGCACCGAGACCTTCGAGCTGCACTAGTCCCGCCTCAAGCTCCACCTGTGCCCGATGGCCCGGCTGCCGACCCCCGTCGAGACCGAGGAGGTTCGAGAGGCTCACGCCTTGGTGTCCCGGATCTTTCCGCCGGACTACCCCACTGAGGACCGCTACCCCATCTCGTACAAGAAGGCTCGCACCGAGTAGAGAGATGAGCGAGGGCATGACCTAGAGGAGTGTAGTGTGCTAGTAGTTTCCATGAGTGGTTCCATGCAGCCGCAAGCATGTTCTGGTGCATGAAGAGAGTCATGTCACACCTTGTAGGCACTATCCTTTTGAGATTGTACCGATGTATTAGAGTGTTGACTTGTTGCTGCTACCCCTAAGGTTTGAGTCAGCCTCGGGGAAGAAAGTGTATTATTCATGCTTGATGTATGCTTGGATCTTAATGGAGTTATTCGTCTCTTAATGCTTTTTTCCCCTTGTGTGTAGGTTATAAATAGATTTATTTTCATGTTTGCCTTTGACTCATATGTGTGTTGGTGAGTGACGTTGTGTAAACCATATCCTCTCCTCTTATGTTTTCAGAAGGATGTCAATCCGCCGATCCGACCGGCTGATGGCTCGCCTCGAGGAGGCAGCTGCTGAGGAAGAAGCCCCGCAGGCCCGTGGGCGCGGACGTGGCCGTGGCCTTTGGGAGCTAGGGCTCGGGGTGACGGAGCACCGCCACCACTGCCCGAGGGCCCTGAGGCTGTAGTTGGACAAGGAGAAGCCGAGCGAGGCCAGCCTGAGCCGGACCAGCCCCTACCACCCCCACCTAACTTGGTGGAAGTGATGGCGGTCGAGACTCAGCTGATGCAGAGGATGGCGGAAGCCATGGAGCACCGTGGCAACGATGGAAACCGCGTCACTCCGCAAGACGAGGACCTCACGAGGAAGATCGAGAGGTTCATTCGTATGAAGGCCCCCACCTTCAGCTACTCAGATGACCCGCTCGAGGTCAACGACTGGCTGAGGGTGATCGAGACCAAGCTCAACCTCACCGTCTGCTCCGACGAGGAGTGCGTCACCATCGCCGCGCACCAGCTGGAGGGTCCTGCCAAGGCGTAGTGGGACAACTACACTGCCACCCACCCGAACCCAACATTCATCACTTGGCTGGAGTTCTGCGAGGCGTTCCGCGAGCAGTACCTCCCCAGTGAGCTGCTGGTCCAGAAGGTGCAGGAATTCTGCACCATGACCTAGGGTGCGATGAGGGTCGAGGAGTACGAGCGCCACTTCATGAACATGATGCGGTACGCCCCCAACGACACCAACACCGACCAGAAGTAGTTCTGGTTCCTGCGAGGCCTTCACCATGGCCTTCGCCAGGCACTGAAGGCGAGCGAGCATAAGTCCCTTCGCCACCTCGTCAACCGCGCCATCGCGGTCGAGGACGAGAGGAGGGGCCACGAGGAGCGCATGAGGGGCAAGAAGAGGATGGGAGATCGGGACCAGCCCGACTGATTGAGGACCATGTGTGGTTCAAGGACCGGTGGATGGTCGCTTCCTTGTGTGATGAGTTATTGACAACGTTGTGTGGACTGATTCTTGGTTAAGTATTGTAGGTGCAGGTTGCGGCTTGACTGGTGTTGGTGCAGGTGAAGAACAAGCGCGAATGGTCGTCGCCGGTGAGGCCTCCAGGTGTAGAGAAGACAAGTAGGCTTCGTTCGAGGGACCCGGTGGCCAGCGGGCTCAGGTGCGGGCCGCATGGTGGCATGAACAGCAAGATGAAGTCGTGGACGGTTTCTTGGTTGAGCCTCAAAACCAAGGTCGAGCAGGGACTACGTGGGAGCCGAGTCATGAGTGGAGATTGGCGGAGGCTACACCGAGTTCGCGGGGTTTCCGGTGGTTCACCAGAAAACCACTGGTTTCCTTGGTTGATCCACAAAGCCAAGACCGAAGAACCGAAGACGGTCTTTGCAGCGGTGCCGGTCCGGTCGCCCGGTGGGTCCGGCCGGTCGACCAGTGGGTACCGGTCTGACCGGTGAGAAGAAACAGTCTGACCGGTGTGCGACGACGCAGTCCGGAATCTTCGAAGCGGAGGACACACATCGAGATCGCAAGGCTTGCGTCGAGGCTAAGCAGGTTGCGGTCACCGGGAATCCGTCCGATGGAGAAAGCTTCAAGTCTTCCAAAACCACCCTTGAGGGGCTTGTATCCCTAGTTATTAGAGAAGGGTATTTTAGACTTTCGGTTGCCTCCATATAACCCAAGAGGTGAGAGGATGGCAGCCAAGCCTTGGAACCCTAGTTCATTTGCTTTCCTATTTTCTCTTCCTATTTTCTTAGGATTTCTATAGGACTAGCTTGAGAGCTTCATGGTGAGATCTTGTGAGAGGGTTGGATGATCGAGCGGCAAGCTAGACCTTGTATGAACCTTTGTGGCATGTATAGATGATTTGGCGTGGTTCCTCTAAGCCTTGTTGTGTTGTTCCCGGTTGTTCTTGGTGGTGATTTTCGGAGCCCTTTCTTGGTGTTTTTCTTGGGTTGTTTTTGAGACCTTTCTCTTGGGGATTCGATGGAGGAAATTTGTGGGAACCCTTCGTGGTTCTTTGGGCTGTGATTCCCCTCCCAAATCCGTGAGTAAAGAGGCTCGATTTTGGGGGTTTTCTGAGTTCTAGGGTTAGAGGTGTTCTTGGCGGGATTTCTTCGATTCCTCCTTTTTGGACAAGTTTTGGTGGGATTAAACTTGGCTATGGACTCCTCATGAGGTGTTCCTATTATCCCCAAAGTCTTGTTCAAGTCCGTGGAGCGATTCGGGAGATCATGGTTTGGATTTGGGGGAGTTGACCCGCGGGTGCTATTCATCCCGAGCGCCCGGGCTACACCGGTCTGACCTGTGCTCTTGACCGGTCTGACCGGTGCAACCCTCGGTGGGTTTTTGCTCGGGTGAACGTCTGGGTGTGTTCGCTGTTGTCCTGTGCTACAGCTGTTTCGAGTTTGGGTCAGTTTGGTGGTCGGTAGGCCTGTTTGGTGATTTGGGGGCTTTCAGGCTTGGACCGGTCTGACCAGTGTGTCTCACCGGTCTGACCGGTGTGAAGCCACTTAGTGGAAGTTGCCAACTCCCACCAGCAGGGACCGGTCTAACCGGTGGTGCTCACCGGTCTGACCAGTGTTGGTCTGTAGACACGAGGTTTGGTGTTCTGCTGCGTTCTCGGGTCGGAAGGTTGTGTGTTGGTTCCTAGGTCCAGTGGCACTCCAGTGGCTACGTGGGCTTGGCCAATTTGGGTAGAGAGTCGGAGACGTGTATTGGAAGCCGTGTTCATCTTGTTGGAGTTTCCATCTCCTTCGAGAAGAATTTTTATCGGCTCCCATTCACTCCCCCCTCTCTGTTTCGCCGTATCGGTCCTTCACTGATCCTTCCAGAAGCTGAGGAGCGAACAGAGCAACATGCTGAATGGGAGCTACCGCCCGGGGCACAACCAGCTTGGGCGTGGCTTCGGAGGTGGAGGACGTAGCCCGTTCCCTGGAGGGAGGAACCCCGGCTATCCCCAGCAGACTGGAGGCTACACTCGTGCTCCACCGAGCACCGCGAGACCCGTCGCGGGAGGCTTTGCAGTCACCTGCTTTGCGTGTGGCAAGCCCGGCCACAAGTCCTACGAGTGCCCCGACAAGAAGACCGCTGCCACCCCCGCGAGGGCACCTGCTCCAGGAGACCGACCTCCTCAGGCTGCACCACCGCCGGCTGCCGGCCGTGAGAGGCTGAACCACCTTACCGAGGAGGAGGCTGCCCACACCCCTGACATAATGATCGGTGAGTTTTTAGTTTGCGGTATATTGCTTTGGTTCTCTTCGACACCGGTGCAACCGGGTCGTATGTTACCTCTCGGTTCGTGAACAAACTCTCCCTCCCTACAACCGCCTGATCAATTCCCGTTATCACGAGCTCGGGGATATCCGATGCACCTTGCTGTGCAAAGGAGTGGATATAGACATCCAAGGCCACAAGTTCTTTGGGGATCTGACCGTATTGCCTTCCCATGGCATTGATGTGATACTAGGAATGGATTGGATCACTACCCACTAAGGTGTCATCTCCACTTCACCGAGACTTGTGACTTTAGTGCACCCCGACGGGATGAAAGTCACCTTCGAGCCGATGAAGTCACGGGACATACCGGCTGTGTACAGCCTTCACACGAAGGCCATTTCGGATGTACCGATGGTCTGTGAGTATGAGGATGTGTTTCTAGAGGAGCTACCTGGGCTACCCCCGATCGCGATGTGGAGTTTGTGATTAACTTGGTGCCGGGAACGGCGTCGATAGCCCAGAGCCCGTACCTCATGGCAGAGGTTGAGCTGAAATTGTTGAAGGCAGAGTTAGACTTGCTGCTTGAGAAGGGGTTCATCCGACCAAGTGCTTCACCTTGGGGCTCACCAGCACTGTTCGTTCCGAAGAAGGATGGGACTCAACGTCTGTGCGTTGATTACCACGCCCTAAATGCGATAACCATCAAGAAAAAGAACCCGCTACCCAGGATCGATGACCTAATGGATCAGCTAAGGCAAGCCAAATACTTCAGCAAGATTGATCTCCGGTCGGGTTATCACCAGATGAAGATTCGCCCGGAGGACATCCACAAGACTGCGTTCGTAACCCAGTATGGGCAATACGAGTACACAGTTGTGTCGTTTGGCCTAACAAATGCCCCGGCGTACTTCATGAACATGATGAACAAGGTCTTCATGGATGAGTTGGACAAGTGTGTCGTAGTCTTCATTGACGATATACTGGTCTTCTCCTAGACTGCAGAAGAGCACGAGAAGCACCCGAGGATCGTGTTGGGAAAGCTCAGACAACATCAGTTGTACGCCAAGTTCAGCAAGTGTGAGATCTGGATGGAGGAAGTCGCCTTTCTTGGTCACGTGTTGTCAGCTGAAGGAGTGGCCATAGATCCGAGCAAGATAGAAGCAGTGTCCAAGTGGCAGTCACCAAAATCTGTGACAGAGATCTGCAGTTTTCTCGGTTTAGTCGGATACTACCGCCGGTTTATCGAGAATTTTTCCAAGATCGCAAAGCCCATGACAGAGCTGTTGAAGAGCAACACGCCGTACGTGTGGTCGGACAAGTGTGAAGCCAGCTTTCAGGAGCTCAAGACTCGCCTCACCAATACGCCAATCCTGACTTTGCCCGATGCGAGCAAGGACTTCGTAGTGTACTGTGACGCGTCAAGGTAGGGACTCGGCTGCGTGTTGATGCAGGGAGGCAAGGTGGTAGCCTATGCCTCGCGGCAGCTTAGAAAGCATGAGGAGAAATACCCTACACATGACCTTGAGCTAGCCGCTGTCATTCACGCCTTGAAGATTGTGTGTTGGTTCCTAGGTCCAGTGGCACTCCAGTGGCTACGTGGGCTTGGCCAATTTGGGTAGTGAGTCGGAGACGTGTGTTGGAAGCCGTGTTCATCTCGTTGGAGTTTCCATCTCCTTCGAGAAGAATTTTTATCGGCTCCCATTCACTCCCCCCTCTCTGGTTCGTCGTATCGATCCTTCAAGTGGTATCAGAGCCGGTTCGGGTCTTTATTGACTCTAACCAGTCTAAGATCCAAGTATGGCGTACCAGGAATGGGGTTCGGGTCCTCCACACTTCGTTGGCAAGAACTACCGTTGACGCAAAAAGTGCATCTAGCGCCAAACACACGGCAAGCCGAACAAGGCGGCTTCGCACGCGCAGGGAGCGTCGATGACGTGCCGATCAATTTTTCCCGAAAATTAACAAAAGATAAAGCGATTAAATACCAAGGCTTGGAACTTGCCGGGTGGTACCGAACAGTTCCATATTTACGGCTAAAAGGCCACATGAGATGACACATAGCTATGGAAAAGCTATTTGCCATTGAACCGAAAACATTCGGGATCTTATAAGAGAGAAAATCAATACCGCCGAATGAATGACGTAAGCATGACAAGTAATCGGTCTTTGTTTGGTCAAAAACGCACAAACACGATGTTACGACCGATCCCATGATGACCAACATTAAATAAATAAAGTAAAGCATGAACGTAATCATATAATAAACAAGCATGCATAGATCCAAAGCACTAGTCTACCGCATGTCTAGGTACTTAGAAACCCGTCGGGTACGATATCAAACAAATCTATCCACCACATGATACAATTTGCATGAGGACCGTACCACTTTCCACAAATAGATCTATCCACCGCATGGTACAATCTATATATGGAAAGCTAAAAGCACGCATTATTTAAAGCATGAATTACTCACGTGTTCTACTCGTGATGAAACATAACCGAATACAGCAAGACAGCCGATTCGGGGTCCATGAAGAAGGAACGAACATTACCAAGCGAATAAATCTATCAGGTTGATTCGAAATCTAATCCACCGGATGACTAGCTCTAAAGCAACCCAAAAACCTGCATCTACCGCATGATACTCGATTCTTTCAAGATTTATACCAACATTGGCAAGCTTGAACCCGCAACATGTAACAACCTAGATCGATTCGGTTTCGGCTATTCGAGAAGCACAAGATCCACGTGTTAAAACACGAAATCTACCCGTACGAGGATCACGAAAGATATGAGCCGATCCAAATCTATCTAAATTGGGCAAAGGTGTTGCATGAATCTAAACATAAAGTAAAAACTCGAAGTAACACAGGGTAACTTAATGAATCTATTGGACCTTGCCAAAATCCAATAGAGCCGATAACTAGCCTCAAGCTAGATCTTATCCTACCGCATGGCTCATGACCTAACAAGAAACCCTCTTGAACCAAGCTTGAATCTACCGCATGACACGAAGCATGGTAACAAGACTACTTGCATCAGATCTAAATCCACCGCATGATACTAGACATGATACAAGGTTGCCGGTACTCACGGAGGTCGACGGATCGATGAACCCTCTCGAAGAACTCGACGACACGACAAAAGGACTCTAGGGTTTGGCATAAGGCCGGTGTGTTTGAAGAATGATTGTGTTCCATTACATACATCCGGGGCTCATATTTATACCCCCGCCAAGTACAACCTCGAATGGATTCGTTGCCTAACTTATCTCTAAGCTTGATCGCCCATCCATCCATTCGTCCTTCCTTCTTGAGCCACGTCATCGTCCAAATCCCGCAAAATCAGCTCTCTTGTTCCTTTGCCGAACGGGAGCGGATAGCCGACCGCGACTTCTTTGCCGAATACATCCGAAAAATCCTTCCCTTCCACAAGACGGACTCCGACCGAGCCTGGACCCACGAGTCGGACTCCCTACCAAATTTTGGTGTTAACATATGCCCCTTCAATTGCGGGATAAAAGTAATGTTGTTCCGCAATTGACTCCGACCACGAACGACTCAACTCGAAATCGTCAACACCGTTCTTCTTCCTTCCCTCTTTCGGCCTTGATCTCGCTCCCCGAAGAAATCATCGGGACCGAAGATGTGCCTGAGTACATCTCCTCCGATTCCTCCCTCGAAGCAGAGGATGCCACGCCTGAGCAGAGGACCAGCCATCAGCTGCGCCGCCGCGTTCGGCACCTGGAGCACGGCCTCAGGGACATCACCGCCTGTTGCCAAGTCGAACGCGAGCGTCGCATGGCTCTGGAGGCACTAGTAGGGGGTAAATGCTTCTGACCTGTTCTTGACTTCATGCCTACATTCGGATTTCTTGCCCCTAACATCGATTCCTCCGCTTTAGATGTTTCGACGGGTACAACAACTCGAAGATGGCCTGGGACAGCTTGATGGAGGCCGCGAACCATGGTCACCCCCATGCGTTCCAAGTTGCCGTCACGGTCGTCCCGGAACGGTCGAAGAGGGAGGAGCGAGAAGAAGCAAAGAAAAGATTGACTCATACTTTCGCTTCTTCCTCCACGCCTTCTCGCTTCCCACCTCCTTGAAGATGCGACCATCGGGGTTGTTAGATGCAAACCCGCAAGAAGCGGTTGTAATATGATTTTTGTGCTAAGGGCAATGCATCTAGGCACCGGCCATTTCTTTTGTTTATGGATTTTGTTACGAAGGCGGCCCCGTTCTTGAGCGCGCCGTTTCCGTGTCGGATGTGTGTAATCATCCATCGATCTCGATGCTAGGATAATATTTCTTCGAGATATCTTCCATTTATTGCAGCGAGAAAATTCTTCTCCTAGCGAGTTTTCAATATATATGCATTACCGGGGACGCATCTAACCACACGAAAAGGTCCTTCCCGGTTAGGGGACCATTTGCCGAATTCACGTATTTAGTTCCAATCGGCAATAGCGCTTTCCAAACCAAATCGCCTTCTCGCAAATTGCCTTACTTTTACTTTCTTGTTATTGTACTTGGCAACCCGCGGCTTGTTTTTCTCGATGTTTTCCAAGGCTCTAAGACGGATCATGTGCAAATCCTCTAGTTCATCGATCATTAGGCCACCGTAATCTTTGGAGCCCAAATCTTTTCGCAACACCACTCTCCTTGAATCCGATTGCATCTCCCAAGGTAAAACCGCGTGGTGCCCATAAACCAACTCATAAGGAGAAGTTTTTGTAGCTCCATGGGGGGCCATTCGGTAAGCCCACGGTGCCTCACCGAGTACCGAATGCCACCTTCTTGGCTTACGGTCGATCTTCTTTTGTATCGGCTTGATCATGATCTTATTAGAAGCCTCTCGCTTGACCATTAGCTTGGGCATAATAAGGAGAAGAGTTAAATAATTTGATACCCATGCTTTCGGCAAACTCTCTGAACTCTAGTGACACGAATTGTGCCCCTTGATCAGTGGTGATAGTCCGAGGGATTCCAAACCGATAGATGATGTGCTCTTTGACAAATTCAACCATGTTTTCCGACGTCACCTTCTTCGGTGGGATCGCCTCAACCCATTTAGTAAAATAATCCGTAGCCAAAAGCACGAACTTATGCCCCTTGCTAGATGGTGGATTAATTTGGCCAATCGGGTCTATACCCCGGCCCCCGAATGGCCATAGCTTGATGATGGGATTTAATGCGACGCGGGGACCCTTTGAATATTTCCAAACCTTTAGCAATCCCGACATCCCTTGTAATACTCAAAGCAATCCTCTAATATCGTTGACGCAAAAAGTGCACTCAACGCCAAACACACGACAAGCCGAACAAAGGCGGCTTCACACGCGCGAGAGAGCGAAAGACGTGCCAGTCAATTTTTCCTGAAAATTAACAAAAGACAAAGCAGTTAAATACTAAAGCTTGGAACTTGCCGGGTGGTACCAGACAGTTCCATATTTACGGCTAAGGAGCCAAACGAGATGACACATAGCTATAGGGAGCTATCTGCCAACGAGCTACAACCATTCGGGAAACCACAAAAGGAAAAAGCAACACTGCCGAATGGATGACGTGAGCATGACGACGATCGGTCTTTGTTTGAACAAGAATTACGTACGCACGAAGCCATGACCGATCCCCATGAAAATTAACATTAAACAAGTAAATAAAGCAAAGCACGAACATGATCATGTATTAAACAAGTATGCATAGATCCAAAGCACTAGTCTACCGCATGTCTAGTTACTTTAAAACCCGTCGAGTACGATATCAAGCAAATCTATCCACCGCATGATACAACTTGCATGACAAACCGTACCACTTTCTACCAATAGATCTATCCACCGCATGATATAATCTAAATATGGAAAGCTAAAAGCATATATCATTCAAAGCATGAATAAAGCACGTGTTCTACTCGTGAAGAAACATAACCGAATACGGTCGAACAGACCGATTCGGGGTCCATGAAGAAGGAACAAACATTACCAAGCGAATAAATCTATCAGATTGATTTGGGGATCTAATCCACCGGATGATTAGCTCTAAAGCAACCCAAAAACCTGCATCTACCGCATGATACCCGGCTCTTTCAAGATTTATACGAACATTAGCAAACTTGAACCCGCTACACGTAACAACCTAGATCGATTCGGTTTCGGCTATCGGAAAGCATAAGATCCACATGTTAAAATATGAAATCTACTCGAACAAGGATCATAAAAGAGATAAAGCCGATCCAAACCCATCTAGATTGGGCAAAGGTGTGCTACATGAATTAAAACATAAAGTAAAAACTCAAGATAACACGGGGTAACTTAATGAATCTATCGGATCTTGCCAAAATCCAATAGAGCCGATAACTAGCTTCAAGCTAGATCTTAGCCTACCGCATGACTCATGATCTAACAAGAAACCCTCTTGAACCAAGCTTGAATCTACCGCATGACACGAAGCATGGTAACAAGACTACTTGCATCAGATCTAAATCCACCGCATGATACTAGACATGATACAAGGTTGCCGGTACTCACGGAGGTCGACGGATCGATTGGCCCTCTCGAAGAACTCGACGACACGACAAGGACTCTAGGGTTTGGCGTAAGGCCGGTGTGTATTGAAGAATGATTGTTATTTTCACATACATTCAGGGGTCATATTTATACCCTGTTGAGTACGGCTTCGAATGGATTCGTTGCCTAACTTATCTCTAAGCTTGATCGCCTATCCATCCATTCGTCTCCCCCGATTGAGCCACGTCACCGTCCAATCCCGCAAAATCAGCTCTCTTGTTCCTTTGCCGAACCGGAGCGGATAGCCGACCGCGAGATCTCTTTGCCGAATATCTCTAAAAAGATCCTTCCTTCCACCGGACGGACTCTTTATCGAACCGGACCCACGAGTCGGACTCCTTACCAAATTTTGGTGTTAACAATATCGTTGGCCAAAAGCATCCGGCTTGTCCGATAACCCATTTCATCCGGTAGGCCGATTGGTGTGCTCCACATATCCCATCGTGCACTTCGCTCATCATGTTCTTGGATTCTTCCGGACCCGGAGCATCGTAGCAATACCCCATCTAATGATTTGTAGAATAAATTATTATCCGGAAGAACGAACTTTATGGCCTTGTACCGAGCTTCCTAGAGACCTCGCGGGATGGATCCTTCAAGTAATCAACGATCTCTTTCCTCCAATCATCTTCGCAAGATCCGTCCCCGGTGCACATACCCTGCGAAGCAAACGCTTCTTGGCTCTCTTTGTAACCGGAGGCGCTTTGAGCCGACTGTTTGCTTCTTTGTTATGTTCCCTAGGAATATCTTTGTAGAGTCACCAACGAGAAGCTCTTCAAGATTTCCTTGCATTCTTCGTAGTAACTCCTCGGCGCTTCACTTTTGCATTCGTATTGGCCGTTCAATTGCTTGATCACTAGCTGCGAATCTCCATAAACTTCAACCGAAACGGCCCGGCTTCTTTCAAATATTGGAGCCCTCGAAGCAATGCTTCGTATTCGGCTGGTTATTTGTGACGGTGGGCCGTATAGGGATGGCAAACTCAAACATCTCACCTCTAGGCGAAATCGGTAGGATCCCTACTCCCCCACCTTTACCACATGACGATCCATCAAAAACAAAGCTCAGAGGGTAATTTCAAGTAAATTAATTGACGGATCGCGATGTTCAGTTATAAAATCGGCAATGATCTGACCTTTGATGGCCTTTGCCGATTCGAACTTCAACTCGAACTCCAATAAAGCCAAAATCCACTTGTCAATCCTGCCGTTCAAAATTGGCATAGATAACATATGTTTTATCACATCAAACTTGGAATACACGGTGCATTCGGCATTCAACAGGTAGTGCCGAAACCTTGTACACGAGTAGTACACGCAAAGACACAGCTTCTCTACAGCCGAATACCTAGTTTCAGGATCAAGTAATTTTCGGCTAAGATAGGCTACTACCCGCTCCTTTCCTTCAAATTCTTGAATAAGGGCCGATCCAATGGTTCGGGTATCGGCCGCCACGTACAACTTGAAAGGCTTGTTCAGCTGAGGAGGAACCAGCACTGGTGGCTCCTTCACGTATTGCTTGATTTCATCGAAAGCCTTTTGTTGTTCGTCGCCCCAGGTGAACTTCTGATCTTTCTTTAACTTCAACAGCGGAGAGAATGGCAAGACCTTCTGTGACAAATTTGATATGAATCTTCTTACGAAATTAATCTTGCCGAGCATTGACTGCAACTCCTTGAGGTTAGTTGGAGGAACCACTTCATCAATGGCCTTCATACTCTTTTTGCCAACTTCAATTCCTCCTTCGTGGACCAAAAACCCCAAGAATTCTCCGGTGATACCCCAAAAGCGCACTTGTTTGGATTCATCTTCAAACCATGCTTTCGGGTGCACTCCAATGTCCTCTTCACATCTTCCAAATGCGTGTCATGACTCGGGGACTTGATCACCACATCATCAATGTAGATTTCCACAACTTTGCCGATCAACTCGTGAAAAATATAATTCATGGCTCGTTGATAAGTTGCATCGGCATTCTTTAACCCAAACGTCATGACTATCCATTCAAACGAGGCCTATATGACCGAACATCTAAAGGCCGTCTTTGGTATGTCCTCTATCGCCATGAAGATTTGGTTGTAACCCGCATTACCATCCATGAAACCGATGACTTTGTGCCCGGTGCGGCGTCAATCAACAAATCGGCGATAGGCATTGGGTAACCATCCATCGGAGTAGCTGCGTTCGGGTCCCCGAAATCTATGCGGACCCTCATTTTTCCATTATTCTTGTATACGGGGACGATGTTAGAAATCCACTCGCGTATCCGCACGGCCGAACGAAGTTTGCATCAAGCAATCTTTCAATTTCCTTCTTCACATCGGCCAATACTTCATCTTTGTAGATCTTCGGGGTGGTTGCTTATATGGTTTGAAACCAGATTTGATTGGCAACCGATGCTCGACGATAGAACGATCCAATCCAAGCATCTCCGAATAATCCCGGGCGAAGCAATCTTTGTATTCCTTGAGGAGCTTGATTAATTTTCCCCGAAGTCGGCCGCAAGTCCGCGCCGATGAATGTCGGCCTTGGCTTATCACCGTTTCCAAT
Source organism: Cenchrus americanus (assembly GCA_947561735.1). Lineage (NCBI taxonomy): Eukaryota > Viridiplantae > Streptophyta > Magnoliopsida > Poales > Poaceae > Cenchrus > Cenchrus americanus. The sequence goes on from OX387243.1 coordinate 109,598,885, forward strand.
GTCAACCTCCTCTAATTTATCATCCGACATGAATCCCCGCCCCAACTTGCCGTCAGTGCCGTTTACGGGGTTCTCCATTAAAAATTGCTATAAGAGCCGACTGCTTGAATCGGTCGTTGATCACCGCCGATAGGCTCAACGGGACCTTCTCCCCCGGTCTTTCCCCGAGAAGCAATCGATACCTTGGTACTCCCCGAAAGCCGGTTCTATGTTCGCTACGCTCACGGAGTCATCCGCTCGAACGATCTTGATCTCATCGTCCACCCATTGGATAAGATGTTGATGCATGGTGGACGGGACACAAGAGTTGGCATGAATCCGGTCCCGCCCAAGCGACGGTCGTAGGCCCCCTTGCCTTCGATGACGAAGAAGGTAGTAAGCGGCGTCTTGGATCCGATCATCAAATCCACGTGCGCGCATCCCTTGGTATACGAAGGGTTCCCGGCGAAGTCGTTCGGGATTATACTTGTAGGTGTCAGATCGCTCGGGTCCATGCCAAGTTTCCGAAGGTGGTGTACGGCATTACGTTGACTGCCGCCCCACCGTCGACGAACATCTTTGTCAATGGCTTGCCATTGACGTATCCTCTCAAGTACAGCGGCCTCATATGTCGATTCTTGGCCGGTTTGTCGAAGATTGCCTGCTTGGCCAGCACCAGTTGTGCCATCATCCCCTCGGCCTGTTCATCATCTATGGCCGCTTCCTCCTGCACAACCTGGTTAGCGGGGAGCCATAAACTCATTCGGCGAGAAAGTATACCATGCATGTAGGAGCCGAACGCTTTGATCCTTCGGGTTGATCTTTGGGGCGCCACACCGCCTCGTCCGGATCCCGCCCGCCTCGGCTCGCGGTTCCTCAAGCGCCGGACCCGTCTCTTCGGCTTCTTCACGGGCGGGCGGGCACCATTGCCCCTTCTGCCAGACGTAGTCATCTTCATCCTCCTCTTGATCAGCCCACCTGAGGTCGGCCTGCCGTTTCCTAGGATGGTCAATGACTTCAATTTTTTGGCGCCGATCCCCACTGGGTTGGATCCTTCCAATTCTTTCGTGGACAGATCGGCGATTGGCATTCTCTTGCCTGTACTCAAAATACCTGTCACTGCATTCAGGACAGTTCTTCAACGTGGGCAGCTTCAAACCCTCATTCCAGCAATGCCTGAAGAAGGCGCACCCCCAGTGTGCACGCTCCTCGCTCACGCGTGTCTTGCTCTTGGTCCCTTCGCGCGCTTCTTCCTCAGCTCTACGCCTCTCCTCCTCGGCTGCGCTTCGGTAGTGCTCCTTCTCCACACGGCGCCGCCACTTGTTCGGGAGGATGCGTGTGGTCACCCTTGGCTTGGCCCTGGATGATTCCCCGATTTCTATGTGACTCCCGAGAATGCGGGGAGCCTCACCGTGTACCTGTTCCCGAGTCACTTGGCGCTGCGGGTCCACCGTCCCATCTTGTCCGGCCCCGGGCCGAGGTCAAGACCTCGACTTTCCCCTTCTCCTCGGCCGTTATCACGTTAACGAGAAAAGCCCACCATGTTCGAGGGAAGGGGTGGCCATCCGGCTTCATTTTGTTGTCGAAATTGAGGTGACCTTCCCGAATGGCCTTACGAATCCTCATCCGAAGACCCCGCAATCATTGATGGAGTGTGAATCCCCGTCGTGGAAGCCACGGTAACGTTTTCCTTTAACTCCATCGGGCCGAAGCATGGAATGCCCCTCGGGCGGCTTGATTCGGCCTTCCTTTACTAGGAGCTCAAACAATTTGTCGGCCTTTGTGATATCAAAATCGTAGGTGCCCTTGGTCCGCTTGACCCCGGCGGCGATTCATCGTCAAAGGCTCCTTTCCCCACATGATCTCTCGCCGCGGCCACATCCGGTTCGTCTTCGAGTCTTCGACCGAGTCGGCTTTGTCCAAGAAGCGGTTGTAGATGTCGGCAACATCATGCGCTTGACAAACTTGGCATCCTTCTTGAAGCCGTACGCCCGGTTGCTCATCGGTGATAGCTTCGCGATAGGCGGCCCGGAGTTCTCGAACTCCATCCCGAACGAGTTTCTCGCGTACGGCCGGCGGCATTCCGGCGACGGCCATGTCGGCCAGGCCGGTCATCGGGCAAGTTAAGCGAGAAGCACATGCCTTTAACCTCCCCGAATCTCCCGAGAAATTCCGGCGGCGTCTCGCTATGCCTCTCGCTTCATGGTAGCAAGGTCGATCGGCTTCTTCTCGGAGGCCGCCGCCGAAATAGTGAGCGTGAAACTTCCGCTCCGGGTCCTTCCATCGCTAACCGACTCAGGGGGTAGGGACGAAAACCATTGGAATGCTGGACTCGTCGGTGACGCGGGGAAGTAGCGGACCCTGAATGCTTCCTCAGCTGAGCATTTCCCGAGCTGCATGAGGTAATGAGCGATGTGCTCAACTGTGCTTGTGTCGTCCCGCCCCGAAAACTTCGTGAACTCCGTCGGCGGCTTCACCCTTGGCGGAAGGAGCACGTTGTAGTACCACTGCGGGAACGGTGGCTTATAGGCGGGTCCCCGCATTTTTGGCTTGAGACCGAGCGATTTTGCATCAATTCGGCCATCTTCCGCGCCAGGGCGTCGTCCTCTTGCGCGCCTGCAGCTGGCGCGTATCCTGGATGTGGGAAAGCATCAAACGCCCCATAGTTTCCCACCTCATGGTAGCCCCCGCCGTACAGGTTTCTTTGCAACCAGTTGTTCGCCGGAGCAATCCTCTGACCGGAAGCGAACGGGGCCCCAAGCGAGCCGAATGCCATATCTCCGTACGTGGGCTGGTACGGATTCGGCTGTTGCACGGAGTTGACTGTGCCGCCCGCGGTGGTGGCCGGACCGGGCCGTCCTCCCGTGGCTGCGGTGGAGGCCGAACCGGGTTGTTTCCCGGCGGTCGCGGAGGAGGAGGCTGGAAAGCTTGACTTCCGGCGCTGCGAGGAGGAGGCCGCACCGGGCGGCTCCGTAGTGGCGGGCGAGAGCTTGATTCGCCCGGCTCCACGGTGCCCCCGGACGGGCGCCTTGCTAAATGCTTGTTCCATGCACGGGCCAAAGACGGCCACCATCATCCGCCGGAGCGCACGAAGGAAAGCTTTGTTGTGCTTGGTCGACATGTAGTCGCGGATTCTTGAAATACCCGCATGCACTCTTCTTTCTCCGCTGGACCGTGGCATCGCTTTCCCCCGGCAAGCAACACCCCGGGCATCTCGTTCTTCGGGTACGGGACGCCGCTTCTATTCTTCTTGAAAGCACAGCAGACATTTCGCTAAAAGCCGGTCCATGGCGTCCTGGAGTTGCCGCCGCTTGCTCGGGAGATAGGTCTTCAAGGTTGACGTCCATGATGTCCGCGATCTCGGGCATCTCGATCTATTCGTCCGTGGTCCCACCGGCGTGCCAAAAAGTGTGTTGACGCAAAAAGTGCACCTAGCGCCAAACACACGGCAAGCCGAACAAGGCGGCTTCGCACGCGCAGAGCGTCGATGACGTGACGGTCAATTTTTCCCGAAAATTAACAAAAGATAAAGCGAGTTAAATACCAAGGCTTGGAACTTGCGGGTGGTACCGACAGTTCCATATTTACGGCTAAAAGGCCACATGAGATGACACATAGCTATGGAAAAGCTATTTGCCATTGAAGCGAAAACATTCGGGATCTTATAAGAGAGAAAATCAATCCTTGCCGAATGAATGACGTAAGCATGACAAGAATCGGTCTTTGTTTGGTCAAAAACGCACAAACACGATGTTACGAACGATCCCATGATGACCAACATTAAATAAATAAAGTAAAGCATGAACGTAATCATATAATAAACAAGCATGCATAGATCCAAAGCACTAGTCTACCGCATGTCTAGGTACTTAGAAACCCGTCGGGTACGATATCAAACAAATCTATCCACCACATGATACAATTTGCATGAGGACCGTACCACTTTCCACAAATAGATCTATCCACCGCATGATACAATCTATATATGAAAAGCTAAAAGCACGCATTATTTAAAGCATGAATTACGCATGTGTTCTACTCGTGATGAAACATAACCGAATACGACAAGACAGGCCGATTCGGGGTCCATGAAGAAGAAACAAACATTACCAAGCGAATAAATCTATCGGAGTTGATTCGAAATCTAATCCACCGGATGACTAGCTCTAAAGCAACCCAAAAACTCGCATCTACCGCATGATACTCGGTTCTTTCAAGATTTATACCAACATTGGCAAGCTTGAACTCGCAACATGTAACAACCTAGATCGATTCGGTTTCGGCTATTCGAGAAGCACAAGATCCACGTGTTGAAACATGAAATCTACCCGTACAAGGATCACGAAAGATATGAACCGATCCAAATCTATCTAGATTGGGCAAAGGTGTTACATGAATCTAAACATAAAGTAAGAACTCGAAGTAACACGGGGTAACTTAATGAATCTATTGGATCTTGCCAAAATCCAATAGAGCCGATAACTAGCCTCAAGCTAGATCTTAGCCTACCGCATGGCTCATGACCTAACAAGAAACCCTCTTGAACCAAGCTTGAATCTACCGCATGACACGAAGCATGGAAACAAGACTACTTGCATCAGATCTAAATCCACCGCATGATACTAGACATGATACAAGGTTGCCGGTACTCACAGAGGTCGACGGATCGATGAACCCTCTCGAAGAACTCGACGACACGACAAAAGTACTCTAGGGTTTGGCGTAAGGCCGGTGTGTTTTGAAGAATGATTGTGTTCCATTACATACATCCAGGGCTCATATTTATACCGTGCCAAGTACAACCTCGAATGGATTCGTTGCCTAACTTATTTCTAAGCTTGATCGCCCATCCATCCATTCGTCCTTCCTGCTTGAGCCACGTCATCGTTCAAATCCCGCAAAATCAGCTCTACTGTTCCTTTGCCGAACGGGAGCAGATAGCCGACCGCAGACTTCTTTGCCGAATACATCTCAAAAAATCCTTCCCTTCCACGAGACGGACTCCCGACCGAAGCTGGACCCACGGAGTCGGACTCCCTACCAAATTTTGGTGTTAACACTACCGGATGTGGAGTAAGCGGATGGGTGCGTTCCTCCGCGGAAAGGGTCGGATCCTTTGGGATGTCACGGTGGACACGGGCTATGTCCGGACCGATGAACTTCCTCACTCCGGGATCGAGGGACCGATTCGACGCCAACAATAACGCGGTCGACTACTTGTTTCGTGCTTTGTGTCGGCTTGAGTTCGATCGGGTGCACACCGAGCACTTGGCTTGCGGAATTTGGACGGTCTTTGAAGGAGGCTCATGTTGGGAATGCCCGGAGTTCGAGCACGGATGTATGCGACCTACTAGAGAGAGTACGAGAACTTCACTCATCTCCCCAGTGAGTCCATCGATGCCTTGTTTCAGAGGTTCACGGTGGTTGTGAACAACATGAGGGCCAATGTGGACATGCTCCCGTATGATGATCATGATAGAGCGGTCAAACTCTTACACTCTTTGGATCGTACAATATGGGGCAGAAAGTTCGAGGCCATTGTGGAGTTAGAGAAGTATGACACTCTGACGGTGAACGAGCTGTTCTCGAAGCTCAAGTCGGCTGAGGTGGATAGGGGCATGACTGCCAAGCTCGAGGGTTCGACTGATTCCCATAGTCTTGCCCTCGTTGGTGGTTCGAAAGGAAAGGCTAACACTAACCCATCCACTAGGATGTTCTCTTTGTCTTCCTTGATGTCTATGATAGATGAGGAGTTCGACGTGCTTGGAGAGGACGAGCTGGCGTTCCTGACGAGGCGGTTCGAGAGGCTGCACGAGAACCGAGTGAACATGAGGAGAAACACGAGGACATGCTTCCAGTGCGGCAAGCCAGGACACTTCGTCGCCGACTGCCCGGAGAAGGTCGAGAACAAGGACGGCTACAAGCACAAGTCGAGGATCGATGGCAAGTACCGGTCGAGGCGCGACCACAAGAGCAAGCACAAGAACAAGTACAAGGACGAGCGACGATCGAGGAAGAAGGAGAGCCGAGGCAAGGCCCGAGCGATGGTTGGAGCGAGCGACGTCGACTCCAGTTCCGCGTACTCCACCTCGAGCTCGAGCAGCAGTGAAGATGAAGGTGATCGTCGCAAGAGCAAGAAGTCGTCCAAGAACCTGAGCGGGTTGAGCTGCTTCGCGAGAGACGGCTTCTACACCATGGCGCTGAGCTTCGGCAGCAAGAAGAGCACACAGAATGACTCAGACTCTGATTCCGACGACGAGGTGGGAGACTTGAAGAACATTTGGTTGATTGACTCCGGTTGCTCGAGGCATATGACCGGAGACAGGGGGTGGTTCTCAAGTCTCGTCCCGGTGGTGACAAGGAGGTACATCACTTTTGGGGACAATGGGCGTGGGCGTGTGCTTTCGGAAGGTGAGATCAAAGTGAGTGACAAGATCACTCTCAGGCGTGTTGCTCTTGTTCAATCGCCGGGGTACAATCGCTTTCGTGTCCCGGCTGTTGGATGAGGGTTTTGAGGTGTTGTTTCGGCCCGGTGGTTCTCGGATTTTGGACTCTCGAGGGGACCTTGTCTGTATGGTCGTTCTCGAGGGTCAGGTGTTTCGTGCTGATTTTTCTCAGTCTTCGGGTGTGGAGCGTAGTTTCTTGGCCGGTCCTTCGAGTGAGTTGTGGAAGTGGCATAGGAAGTTGGTTCACTTGAGCTTTGACCTTTTGTCTCGCTTGAGTAAACTCAATTTGGTCCGAGGATTGCCATGGTGAGGCTTGAGAAAGAGTTGGTTTGTGCGCCGTGTAGGCATGCCAAGATGGTAGCCTCTTCTCACCCGCCTCTCACCGATGTGATGACTGAGCGTCCATGCGAGCTGCTCCATATGGACCTTGTTGACCCAGCTCGTGTGTGATCTGTGGGTGGGAAGTGGTATGTTCTTGTTGTGGTGGACGACTACTCTCGGTATGCGTGGGTGTTCTTTCTCAAGGATAAGGGGGAGACGTTTGGTTTTGTTCGAGATCTAGTCTTGAGGTTGAGAAACGAGAGGCACGGAGATGCCATACGAGCAATCCGTAGTAATAATGGCTCGGAATTCACAAACTCTCGTTTGAAACCTTTTGCCATGACTTGGGTCTTGAGCACCAGTTTTCGAGTCCGTATACGCATCCTCAGAATGGTGTTGTGGAAAGGAAGAACAGGACCTTGTGCGAGATGGCTCGGACGATGCTTGATGAGCATAGGACTCCGAGGAGGTATTGGGCGGAGGCGGTGAATACCGCATGCTATGTGTCGAACAGGATCTACCTCAAAGTGCACAAGAAGAAAACATGCTATGAGTTGATGCATGGTCGCACACCCAAGGTGAGTCACTTCCATGTCTTTGGTTGCAAGTGTTTCATTCTGAAGAAAGGCAAGAAGTTGGATAAGTTTGAGGCTAGGTCCGTCGATGGTATTTTCTTTGGTTATGCATCTCATTCTAGAGCATATCGTGTGCTCAATCTTGAAACTAACCAAATCGTGGAGACTTGCGAGGTAACCTTCGACGAGACACAGCCACGTAGTCAGCTTGTCTTTTGAGTGTGCAGGTGATGATGAGCTTGGCAAGGAGATCATTCAAGAGGAGGAGCATGAACATGGAGACGATGAAGATGGTGGTGTGGTGCCCCCGGCTGAACATGTACCCACTACTTCGACTACGGTGGTGGACGGACCCTCTCCTACACCTACGACGACAAATCAAGAACGAGCAGAAGCTGATGTTGAGGGGGAGGTAGCATCGAGGCGAGAACCTCCCCGGCGAGTACAAGTGGATCACCCAGCTTCGAGGATCATCGGTGACATGAATGAACGCACTACACGGTCAAGGGTTCGGAACAACTCTCATTTCGTTCATGCTGCATTTGTTGCTACTTTTGAGCCCAAAGACATTGGACACGCACTATCTGATCACAATTGGGTTAATTCGATGCATGAGGAGTTGGAGAACTTTGAGAGGAATCAGGTTTGGGAGTTGGTTGACCCTCCCCCATGGTGTAAGCCGATTGGTACAAAGTGGGTGTGGAAGAACAAAGAGGGAGAGAAAGGTGAGTGTTGCTCAATCCACTACCGAGGCCGAGTACGTTGCCGCCGGTAGTTGTTGCTCTCGGCTCCTTTGGATTTCTTACACCATGAGTGACTTTGGTGAGGAGTATACCCATGTCCCACTTCAATGTGATAGCACCAGTGCCATAAGCGTTGCAAAGAACCCAGTGCTCCATTCCAAAACCAAGCACATAGAAGTGAGGTATCATTTTCTGAAAGACAACATAGAGAAAGGAAAGATAGCTTTGATCCATGTACCCACACATGACCAACTAGCCGATATTTTCACAAAACCCCTAGATCAAGCAACTTTCACTCGTTTGCGGGGGGGGGGGACTTGGTGTGTGTTTGATTTCTTGAGTTGGGTGTGTGTGGGTGCTCCTTTGTAGCATATGTATAGCTTTCCTTTGTGCATTTATTGCATTTGGCATGGCATATGTAACATGATGTATAGGCATCCTTGTATCTTAGATTGCATGCATTTTGTATCATATGCATTGGATAGGAAAATCTTCTCCTATATATAATGTTCACCATAGAATGCTATTTATGTCTTTGTGAGCTTGTTTGGTATGCTATGGTTAGTTTGGCTTAGCTCTTGATGATCTGGATGAATAATCCATGGTTGATGGCTATGTTTTTGAAAAATATCACATACATGCTCTCTCATGTGTAAATGCCTTTATATGATCTTGACATGTTTTAGTGGCTTTGCTATGCTTAATTTGTGGCTGGATAGCTAGCTTATTGATCATATGGGGCCTAAGGCTCATTTGCCATCATGAATGTTTAGCCCTCTTGCTTTATCTTGTGGAGGGGCATAAGTTCCTTTTTGTTGCAAAGACATTTCATGTACCAATTATGAATCTGAAAATGAAATGTAAAATGCTTGGGAAATGTGCTCCCATGTCATATGTGCTGAATTTAATTTTCTTTGGGTGCTAAACCGTTGCATGATGCCTACCAATGAGAAGTCTCATACATAGAAGTAGGCACATGGCTCGGTGGCTTTGACATGACATGAGGTGCATGTGGGTGTTTGTGATGGTCTTATGATTAGAATGGCTGTCCTAGCATGAAGTTTGCCTTTGCCGTTTTGATATGTTTTGATCATGTTAAGGACTTTGCTCATGAGAGGCAAGTTTTTCGCAAAATTGCCCAAATCCATCTTAGCTTCGTCCAATGGTTGTGAACCTTGGTGACCTTGTAGTTGATGTCGATACGAAGTTATAGAGTATCTAACTTGCTCATTTGGACATATGTAGCATCCTATGTTGAATTTTGTCTATTTGAGAAGCTCTAGGTTGAAAATTTTGCATTTTTGGCTTGATTCATGCATTGTCAACAAGGGGGAGAAGTTTGAGCTTGAAATGGCTTGCTGGATGCATTTAGAAGGTTTTCGAGGTGGTTTCAAGCCATTTACGGGCTCTCGTTGGTCACCGGTCCGACCGGTCGAGGTCACCGGTCTGACCGGTGTGAGTGCTGGTCCTGTGCACATGTTGGGCACCGGTCTGACCAGTGGTGATGACCGGTCTGACCGGTGTGAGCTGAAAGTGTTGCAGCTGCTGTTAACACCAAAATTTGGTAAGGAGTCTGACTTGTGGGTCCAGCTCGGTGAGAAATCCGTCCGGTGGAAGGAAGGTCTCTTCAGATGCGTTCGGCAGAAAAATCCGCGGTCGGCTATTTGTTCCCGTTCGGCAAGGGAACTGATGAGCTGATTTTGCGGGATTGTACGGTGACGTGGCTCAAGCAGGAAGGACGAAGGGATGGATAAGTGATCAAGCTTAGAGATAAATTAGGTATCAAATCCATTCGAGGTTGTACTTGGCAGGGTATAAATATGAGCCCTGAATGTATGTAACATATACGTAATCATTCTCAATACAAACCGACTTTACGCCAAACCCTAGAGTCCATTTGTCGTGTCGTCGAGTTCTTCGAGAGGGTTCATCGATCCGTCGACCTCCGTGAGTACCGGCAACCTTGTATCATGTCTAGTATCATGCGGTGGATTTAGATCGATGCGGGTAATCTTGTTACCATGCTTAGTGTCATGCGGTAGATTCAAGCTTGGTTCAAGAGGGTTTCTTGTTAGGTCATGAGCCATGCGGTAGGCTAAGATCTAGCTCGAAGCTAGTTATCGGCTCTATTGAATTTTGGCAAGGTTCAATAGATTCATTAAGTTACCCCGTGTTGCTTTGAGTTTTTGCTTCATGTTTAAATTCATGTAACACCTTTTTGCCCAATCTAGATGGGTTTGGATCGGCTTTATACCTTTTGATGATCCTTATGCAACTCGAGTTCATGCTTGTGGCTGATTTAACACGTGGATCATGCGCTCCTTGATAGCCGAAACCGAACCGATCTAGGTTGTTACGTGTTGCGGGTTCAAGCTTGCCAACGTTTGTATAAATCTTGAAAGAACTGGGTATCACGCGGTAGATGCAGGTTTTTGGGTTGTTTTGGAGCTAGTCATCCGGCGGATTAGATTTCAAATCAATCTGATAGATTTATCTTGCTTGGTAATGTTCGTTCCTTCTTCATGGACCCCGATTCGGCTGCTCAGCCGTATTCGGTTATGTTTCTCACGAGTAAAACACGTGCGTAATTTATGCTTTAAATAATGTATGCTTTTAGCTTTCCATATTTAGGTTGTATCATGCGGTGGATAGATCTATTTGTGGGAAGTGGTACGATTTCACGCAAGTTGTATCATGCGGTGGATAGATTTGCTTGGTGTCGTACCTGACGGGTTTTAAAGTATCTAGACATGCGGTAGACTAGTGCTTTGGAATCTATGCATGCTTGTTTATCACATATCTATGCTCGCGCTTTTACTTCATTTATTGTTTAACGTTGATCACCACGGGGATCGGTCGCGGTCTTGCGCACGTGCATCTTGGTCCAAACAAAGACCGATCGCCGTCATGCTTGCGTCATCCATTCGGCTATGATACCTTTTCATGTTTTTAAAGCTCCCGAATGGTTTCAGTTTGCTGGCAGATAGCTTTCTATAGCTATATGTCATCCCATCTGGCTTTATAGCCGTAAATATGGAACTGTCTGGTACCACCCGGCAAGTTCCAAGCTTTGGTATTTAACTACTTTGTCTTTTGTTAATTTTCAGGGAAAATTGACTGGCACGTCTTGTGATTCTCTGCACGTGTGAAGCCAGCTTGTTCGGCTTGCTGTGTGCTTGGCGCTAGGTGCACATTTTGCGTCAACACACTTTTTGGCACGCCCGGTGGGACCACAGCCAAAAATCAAGATGCCTGACATCACGGGTATCATGGATGTCAACATCGAAGACCTCTCTCCGAACAACGGCAACAGCTGCCGGATGCCGTGGACCTGTTCCAACAAAAGTGCTTGCTATCATTCAAGAAGAACGGGAGCGGCGTCCCGTACTTGAAAAATGAGATGCCCGGGGTGTTGTTGCCGGGGGAAAGTGACGCTACAACCCGGCGGGGGAGAGGGAGGAATGCATGCAAGCGTTCGAGATACCGCGGATCACGTCTTGAGCGAGGCACTATAGAGCCTTCTTGGGTGCCTTCAAACAAATGATGGTGGTTGTCTTCGGTCCGGGCATGGAGCAAGGGCGTTCAACAAGACACCCATTCAAGGAGGCACGTAGAGATGGGCGAGTCCGGTTCTCAACCGCCGTTACGGGGCCGGCCCGGCCCGGCCTCCTCCGCGAGAGCGGCCGGGAGCCAAGCTTTCCGGCCTCCTCCACAAGGTGCTCGGGGGTCGGCCGGTTCGGCCCCCCACCTGCGGGCCGCGGGGAGGGCGACCAGTCCAGCCACCATCGCAGGGCAGCACGGGTCAACCCGTGCAACGGCCGAACCCGTACCAGCCCACGTACGGGGAGTTGGCATTCGGCTCGCCTCGGGCCCCGCTTGCTTCCGGCTACAGGATCGCTCCGGCAAGCAACGGGGGGCGGAGAGGAATCTATACGGCGGAGGCTACCACGAGGTGGGGAACTACGAAGCCATCGACGCTCTCCCGAATCCGGGTTACGGACCGGTTGCGGCCGCGCGGGGAGGACGATATCCCGGCGCGGAAGATGGCAGATTTGATGCGAATCAATTCGCCCTCAAACCAAAAATGCAAGGACCTACCTACACGCCGCCGTTCCGGAGTGGTACTACAACGTGATCACGCCGCCAAGGGTAAAGCCTCCGACGGAATTCACAAAGTTCTCCGGGCAGGATGACACGAGCACGGTGGAGCATATCGCTCGCTACCTGATGCAGCTTGGGGAGTGCTCATCTGAAGAAGCGTTCAGGGTCAGATACTTCCCCGCGTCACTGACGGGTGCGGCGTTCCAGTGGTTTTCATCTTTGCCCCCTCAGTCAGTTGGCACATGGAAGGAGCTGGAACGAAAATTCCACGCCCACTATTTCAGCGGCAGCTCGGAAAAGAAGCTGATCGACCTCGCTACCCTGAAGCAGAGACACAGTGAGATGCCCTTGGAGTTCCTCAGGAGGTTCAAGGAAGTTAAGGGCATGTGTTTTTCACTCAATCTGCCAGATGACAAGTTGGCCGACATGGCCGTTGCCGGGATGCTGCCGGCCGTGCGTGAGAAGCTGTTTGGTATGGAGTTCGATAACCTGGGCCAACTGTCCCAAAAGCTGTCGTTAATGAGCAACCAAGCCTACGGTTTCAAGAAAGATGCCAGGTTCGGCAAACAGCACGACGTGGCGGATATCTACAATCAGTTCCTGTACAAAGCCGACCTAATGGAGGATTCTGATGATGACCAGGACGTGGCTGCAGCCGAAATCATGTGGGGAAAAGAGCCATTGACTATGAATCAGCGCTAGGTCAAACAGACCAAAGGCACCTATGATTTCGACATCACGAAAGCTGACAAGCTGTTTGAGCTCCTGGTGAAGGAAGGCCGAATCAGATTGCCTGAAGGGCATTCAATGCTTCGGCCCGATGGAGTAAAGGAGAAATGTTACTGTGGCTTCCACGATAGGAACTCGCACTCCATCAACGACTGCAGGGTCTTCAGAATGAGGATCCAGGAAGCCGTCCAGGAGGGACACCTCAAATTTGATAACAAGATGAAGCTGGATGGCCACCCTTTCCCTCAGAACATGGTGGGTTTTTCGGTCAACATGGTAACAGCTGAGGAGAAGGGCAAGGTCAAAGTCTTGACCTCAGCCAGGGCAAGACAGGATGGAGCAGTAGACCCGGAGCGTCAGGTGACTTTGGAGCAGGTGCATGGTGAGGCCCCCCGCGTTCTCAAGAGCCACGTCGAGATCGGGGAATCGTCCAGAGCCAAGCCCAGGGTGACCACGCGTATCCTCCTCAATAAGTGGCAGCGCCAGCTGGAAAAAGAGCGCTACCAGAAGCGAAAGTACGAGGAGGAGAGGCGCAGGGCCGAAGAGGAAGCACGCAGAAGAGATCTGGAGCAATACACGCGCGAGCAGGAGCGCGCGCACTGGGGATGTGCGTTCTTCAGGCACTGTTGGAACGAAGGTTTGAAGCTACCCACGTTGAGAAACTGCCCTGAGTGCAGTGATAGGTATTTTGAGTACAGGCAGGAGACTGCCAATCGCCGATCCGTCCATGAAAGAATTGGAAGGATACATCCTAGCGAGGATCGGCGTCAAAAAATTGAAATCATTGATCATCCCGGGGAAAAGGCAAGCCGATTTCGGGTGGGCCGATCAAGAGGAAGACGAGGACGACTACATCCGGCAAAAGGGGCAATGGTGCCGCCCGGCCTAAGAAAAAGTCGAAGAGAAGGGTTCAACCCTTGAGGAACCGTGAGCGAGGCGGGGCGGGGATCCGGACAAGGCGGGTGTGGCGTCCAAAGGATAAACTCCGAAGGGTCAAAGCGTTCGGCTCCGGCATGCATGGTATATTTTTCGCCGAATGAATTTATGGCTCTTGCTAATCGGGTTGTGCGGGGAAGAGGCATTCCTGGATGACGAGCAAGTTGAGGGACCGATGGCGCGGTGCGGTGCTAGCCAAGCAAGCCGTCTTCGACAAACCGGCTAAGAATCGACACATGAGGGTGCTATACTTGAAAGGATATGTCAATGGCAAGCCATTGACCAAGATGTTTGTCGACGGCGGAGCAGCGGTCAATGTAATGCCGTACACCACCTTCAAAAAACTTGGCATGGGACCTAGCGATCTGACGCCTACAAGCATAATACTGAACGATTTCGCCGAAAATCCTTCAGACACCAAGGGATGCGCTCACGTAGATCTGATGATCGGGTCTAAGACACTGCTCACGACCTTCTTTGTTATCGAAGGTAAAGGAGCCTACGGCCCTCTATTGCTTGGACGGGAGCGGATTCACGCCAAGCTGCGCCGCGTCCCATCTACCATGCACGCGGCTCATCCAATGGGTGGATGATGATATTGAGGTGGTCCAAGCGAGATGACTCCGTGAGCGTTGCAAACATGGAACCGGCTTTACGGGAGTATCAAGGCATTGATTGTTTCTGCGGGAAAGAGCGGGGAGAAGGTCCGTTGAACCCGTCGGCGGCGATCAACGACCAATTCAAGCGATCGGCTCTTATAGCAATTTTTAATGGATAACCCCGTCGGCGGCAGCGATGGCAAGTTGGGGCGAGGATTCATGTCGGCCGATAAATTAGAGGAAGTTGACATTGGAAGCGGTGACAAGCCAAGGCCAACGTTCATCGGCGCGAACTTGCAATCAGACTTCAGGGAGGAATTAATCAAGCTACTCAAGGAATATAAAGATTGCTTCGCACGGGATTATTCGGAGATGCCGGATCTGGATCGTTCCATCGTTGAGCATCGGTTGCCAATCAAATCTGGTTTCAAACCATACAAGCAACCACCCCGGAAAATCTACAAGGATGAGGTATTGGCCGATGTGAAGAAAGAAGTTGAAAGATTACTTGATGCAAACTTCATTCGGCCATGCAGATATGCGGAGTGGATTTCTAATATTGTCCCTGTCTACAAGAAGAATGGAAAGATGAGGGTTTGCATAGATTTCAGGGATTTGAACAGAGCTACTCCGATGGATGGTTACCCCATGCCTGTTGCTGATTTGTTGGTTGACGCTGCTGCTGGACACAAAGTTATCAGTTTCATGGATGGCAATGCGGGATACAACCAAATTTTTATGGCAATAGAGGATATATCAAAGACGGCCTTCAGATGTCCTGGTCATATAGGCCTGTTTGAATGGATAGTCATGACATTTGGGTTAAAAAATGCCGGTGCAACTTATCAGCGTGCTATGAATTACATCTTTCACGAGTTGATCGGCAAAGTTGTTGAAATTTACATTGATGATGTCGTGATCAAGTCCCTAAGTCATGACACACATTTGGAAGATGTGAAAAGGACCTTGGAGTGCACCCGAAAGCATGGCACGAAGATGAATCCAAACAAGTGCGCTTTTGGGGTATCGAGTTTGGAGAGTTCTTGGGATTTTTAGTCCACGAAGGGGGGATTGAAGTTGGCAAGAAGAGCATGAAGGCCATTGATGAAGTTGTCCCTCCAACTAATCTCAAGGAGTTGCAATCGGTGCTCGGCAAAATTAATTTCGTAAGGAGATTCATTTCAAATCTGTCACATAAGGTTTTGTCGTTTTCTCCATTGGTGAAACTAAAGAAAGATCAGAAGTTCACATGGGGCGACGAACAACAAAGGGCTTTTGACGAGATCAAGCAATACATGAAGGAGCCACCGGTGCTGGTCCCTCCTCAGTTGGATAAGCATTTCAAGTTGTACGTGGCGGCCGATACCCAAACCATTGGATCGGCCCTTATTCAAGAGTTTGAAGGAAAGGAGCGGGTAGTAGCATATCTTAGCCGAAAATTACTTGATCCCGAAACCGGGTATTCGGTGCAGGAGAGAGAAGCGTGCCTCGTGCGTATACTACTCGTGTACAAAGTTTCGGCACTACTTGTTGAATGCCGAATGCATTGTATATTCCAAGTTTGATGTAATAAACCATATGTTATCTATGCCAATTTTGAATGGCGGGATTGGCAAATGGATCTTGGCTTTATCGAGTTTGAGTTAAAGTTCGAATCGGCAAAAGCTATTAAAGGTCGGATCATTGCCGATTTTATAACCGAACATCGTGACCCGTCAATTGATTTTCTTGAAATTACTCCTTGGGCTTTATTTTTTGATGGGTCATCATGTGGTAAAGGTGGGGGAGTAGGGATTACGTTTATTTCACCCGGAGGTGAGATGTTTGAATTTGCCATCCCTATACGGCCCATTGTTACAAACAATCAAGCCGAATACGAGGCATTACTTCGGGGGCTTCAATATTTGAGAGAAGCGGGGTCGTTTCGGTTGAGGTTTATGGAGATTCGAGTTGGTAATCAAGCAATTGAATGGCCAATACGAATGCAAAAGTGAAGCGGCGAGGAGTTACTACGAAGAATGCAGGGAAATCTTGAAGAGCTTCCCGTTGGTGACTCTGCAGCATATTCCTAGGGAACATAACGAAGAAGCAAACAGGCTGGCTCAGAGCGCCTCTGGTTACAAAGAGAGCCAAGAAGCGTTTGCTGCAGATATGTGTGCACTGGGAACGGATCTTGCGGAGGATGATTGGAGAAAAGAGATCATTGACTACTTTGAAAGATCCATCCCGAAAGGTCCCTAGGAAGCTCAGGTATAAGACCATAAAATTCGTTCTTCTGGACGACAATTTGTTTTACAAATCATTAGATGGGGTGTTGCTACAATGCCTGGGTCCAGAAGAAGCCAAAAAGATGATGAGTGAAGTGCACGATGGGATATGTGGAGCACACCAATCGGCCTACCGCATGAAATGGGTTATCAGGCAAGCTGGGTGCTTTTGGCCGACGATGTTAGAGGATTGCTTTGAGTATTACAAGGGATGTCAAGACTGCCAAAGGTTTGGGAATATTCAAAGGGTCCCCGCGTCAGCATTAAATCCCATTATCAAGCCGTGGCCATTCAGGGGCTGGGGTATAGACTTGATTGGCCAGATTAATCCACCATCTAGCAAGGGGCATAAGTTTGTGCTTTTGGCTACAGATTATTTTACTAAATGGGTTGAGGCGATCCCACTGAAGAAGGTGACGTCGGAAAACATGGTTGAATTTGTCAAGGAGCACATCATCTATCGGTTTGGAATCCCTCAGACAATCACAACTGATCAAGGGGCCCAATTCGTGTCCCTGGAGTTCAGAGAGTTTGCCGAAAGCATGGGGATCAAATTGTTTAATTCTTCTCCCTATTATGCCCAAGCTAGTGGTCGGGCGAGAGGCTTCTAATAAGATCATGATCAAGGCGATACAAAAGAAGATCGACCGAAGCCAAGGAGGTGGCATTCGGTACTCAGTGAGGCACTGTGGGCTTACCGAATGGCCCCTCATGGAGCTACAAAGACTTCTCCTTATGAATTGGTTTATGGACATCATGCGGTTCTACCGTGGGAGATGCAATCAGATTCCAGGAGAATCGTGTTACGTAAAGATTTAAGCTCCAAAGATTACGGTGGCCTAATGATGGATGAGCTAGAAGATTTACACATGATCCGTCTCGGGGCCCCGGGAAAACATCGAGAAGAACAAGGCTGCGGGTTGCCAAGTATTATAACAAGAAAGTAAAAGTCGGGCAATTTGCGAAGGGGATTTGGTTTGGAAAGCGCTATTGCCGATTGGAACCAAATACGGCGAATTCGGCAAATGGTCCCCTAGCGGGAAGGACCCTTTCGCGTGGTCGGATGCGTCCCTAGTAATGCATACATATTGAAAACTTTACTAGGAGAAGAATTTTCCACTTTGCAATAAATGGGAGATATTTGAAGAAATATTATCCTAGTATTGAAATCGATCGGTGATCACCGGCGGTGGGATTACATGCATCGACACGGGAATAGCGGCGCTCAAGAACGAGGCCGCCTTTAGAACAAAAAATCCCAAACAAGGGAAAATGGCCGGTGCCTAGATGCATTGCCCTTAGCACAAAACTACATTACGACCGCCTCTTGCGGGTTTACGTCCAACAACCCCGGTGATCGGGACTTCGAGGAGGTGGGAAGCGAGAAGGCCCGGAGGAAGAAGCGGAGTATGATTCAATCTTTTCTTTGCTTCTTCGGTTGCTCCCTCTTCAGTTGCTCCGGGACCACCGTGACGGCAACTTGGAATGCACGGGGGTGACCATGATTTGCTGCCTCCACCAAGCTGTCCCAAGCCGCTTTCAGGTTGTTGTACCTATCAGAGACATCTGAAACAGAGGAGTGGTTGTTAGGGGCAAAGAATCCAGATGTGGATGCGAAGTCAAGAAGGAGTCAGAAACATTTACCTCCCACTAATGCCTCCAAAGCCATGCGACGCTCGCGCTCGGCCTGGCAACGAGCGGTGATGTCCCTGAGGTCGTGCTCCAGGTGCCGAACGCGGCGGCGCAACTGATGGCTGGTCCTCTGTTCAGGCGTGGCACCCTCTGCTTCGAGGGAGGAATCAGAGGAGACGTATTCAGGCATGTCTTCGGTCCCAATGATTTCTTCAGGAAGCAAATCAAGGCTGGAAGAGGAAAGGTAGAAAGGAGGTAAAGCGCAAGATCATATGGGGAAACAAGGAGTAAATCAAGGGAAAACTCACTCTCGAATCGTGCGTTTCTTCGGAGTGCTGCTTTCCTGGGGTTGCTTGCCTTTGTCCATGGCCTTGAGGTTTTTTCCTTTGAGGACGAGGGGAGGAAATGAGAAGTGATGGATGAGTGTGCGAGTGGATTTGCAGGGCATCTCAGCAGGCTATTTTATTGACCGAGGGGGTGCATTGGGAGTGATGACTGGCCGACGTGCACTGTTGGAATACCAAGCGGCAGGGTTTTCTTCCCGAATGCGAAGGGTTTTCGTTTGAACAGTACTCATGGATTGCCGATTCAGGGATCTTCTGTGGATTTTGCGCCAAGGGGCATCTGTTCTCGCGTGTTCGGCTCAAGCTAGTTCCCGAATACGTTTAAGGAAAAACAAGATTCATGGATGCAAACATGAAGAAAATCATCGCAGTGCGAGCACAGAATTCAAAAGTTCTTTATTTATTGCCGATATCAAGCATCCCTAATACAATCTAGTCAAAGAGCACTCGTTCGGCACGGATTGGGGATGAGTGAGTTCGGCAATGGCGTCCGCCGTGGCCATCGAGGCGCTCCAAGATGAGCTCAATCTCCTCGATGTCTTCGGTGCGCCGCCCGGAAGCCGCGCGGCCTGGTGGAGTAGTCGATGTCAGTGTGCGTCGCCATGGCAGCCAGGCCCAGGGTGGTGCCCAAGCGGACGCCATGGGTGGCCACTTCGTCCACGCGGTGCTCCACCGCAGCAAGGCGCTCCGCCGGCGTGTCTCCGCGGGCGTTCACCTTGTCGGCCAATTGCTCCACCAGCATCTTTAGCTGGTTGAGCTCGGCATCACGGGCTGCAAAGTGCAAGAAAAAGGGAGATTAGCATCAAAGGCCGAATTGGATCAAAGAGCGGTGTCGGGGTCGTACTGTCGATGGTCTCCGGTAGCTGCTTGCGCTGGTCTTCCCACTCCAAATTGGCTATGCCAGCCTTTTTGGAGACCTCCTCCAGCTCGCGCTGGGTCACCTCCAGTTCCGCCTTGAAGCGGAGAGCGTCGAGTTCCCCGTAGGGCACGGGGGAGTGACCATCGGACTCCGAGGAGTCGTCGGGTAGGGGGCCGACCGGCCGGCGCGGGAGATGGATTCCATTGAATCAACCTGAAAAAAGAATGATCGTCAAAACAAAAGGGGATCAAAGATGAACCAGAAAAGAGGAATTGACGATCATTGCCTCCGGTGCGCACTGGCGCGGCTCCCCTCCGCCTCATCAGAGGCGCGGCGCCGGTTGAGGCTGCGCACCATGCTTCTGGGATTTGCGCTGTTTGGAAAAAGAAGAAGACTTGAGATTGGCAAAGATTTGAGAGCTAAAAGCTCGGTGGAAAGCTCCTGAAGGGAAGCGGAAAAGAAATCTCAGGTAAAAATTGAAAACCTAAATGCCGAATGAAGCTTACGGTAGAGGAATTTACCTGAGCAGCCTAATTTTGAGCTGCCATTGGGGATTCGAGCTCAGAACAAAGGGATCTAGGGTTTGGATCTAGACGAAGATTCCTGCGGATGGCGAAGAGAGAGAACAGGTGTTGAACAGATTCGATTGAAGACGTTGGTGGCTGGAGTCAATTCCGGAATAAAATCACTTTTATCCCGTAATTGAAGGGGCATGTGTTAACACCAAAATTTGGTAAGGAGTCTGACTTGTGGGTCCAGCTCGGTGAGAAATCCGTCCGGTGGAAGGAAGGTCTCTTCAGATGCGTTCGGCAGAAAAATCCGCGGTCGGCTATTTGTTCCCGTTCGGCAAGGGAACTGATGAGCTGATTTTGCGGGATTGTACGGTGACGTGGCTCAAGCAGGAAGGACGAAGGGATGGATAAGCGATCAAGCTTAGAGATAAATTAGGTATCAAATCCATTCGAGGTTGTACTTGGCAGGGTATAAATATGAGCCCTGAATGTATGTAACATATACGTAATCATTCTCAATACAAACCGGCTTTACGCCAAACCCTAGAGTCCATTTGTCGTGTCGTCGAGTTCTTCGAGAGGCTTCATCGATCCGTCGACCTCCGTGAGTACCGGCTACCTTGTATCATGTCTAGTATCATGCGATGGATTTAGATCTGATGCAAGTAGTCTTGTTACCATGCTTAATGTCATGCGGTAGATTCAAGCTTGGTTCAAGAGGGTTTCTTGTTAGATCATGAGCCATGCGGTAGGCTAAGATCTAGCTCGAAGCTAGTTATCGTCTGTATTGAATTTTGGCAAGGTTCAATAGATTCATTAAGTTACCCTGTGTTGCTTTGAGTTTTGCTTTATGTTTAAATTCATGTAACACCTTTTTGCCCAATCTAGATGGATTTGGATCGGCTTTATACCTTTTGATGATCCTTATGCGACTCGAGTTCGTGCTTGTGGCTGATTTAACACGTGGATCCCGCGCTCCTTGATAGCCGAAACCGAACCGATCTAGGTTGTTACGTGTTGCGGGTTCAAGCTTGCCAACGTTTGTATAAATCTTGAAAGAACTGGGTATCACGCGGTAGATGCAGGTTTTTGGGTTGTTTTGGAGCTAGTCATCCGGCGGATTAGATTTCAAATCAATCTGATAGATTTATCTTGCTTGGTAATGTTTAAATTCATGTAACACCTTCTTGCCCAATCTAGATGGGTTTGGATCGCCTTTTGTCACACTTGTTTTTCCAAAGAAAACCAAGTGCATAACTATATGTATGCCAGGATCTATTTTCATACATATAGTGACATAAGTGAATAACAGAAACAATATCACGTAAGAAAAAGGGAGATTATCAGAGATTTACACTTAATCTTGGAAACGAAGGCACCAAACTTCACAAGCAATCGGCCGGGGGTTGCTTACACCTAGAACTCCACAACATCTTCACAAGACTTCGAGTAGCTTCCTCCTTCGAGCAACATTGTTTATAGCAAGGGTGAGCACTTGTCGTACTCGGCAAGTGTGGGGAAAGAATGAATGCAAAGGCTTTATAGTGGAGTGGGCTATAAGCATGTAGCATTTTAGTTGATCAAGTTTTAATAGCACCTATTTACTACCAAGTATAAGTATATACCATCCCACATTAAGCATAAGATAAGAGATACGGCATAAGAATATGGCAAGCATAACCATAACACATATCACAATTTAAGTCCATCTTCAAGTTCAGTTAATCATGTGAGGGTCCGAGCCGCTCTTGACCGTGAGCACGGCTAATCGATTAGTTTTACACTCTGAGAGGTTGTACACTTTCACCACAAGAAGCGTAAAAGCTCCGAAGAACTTTGAACCCAACCATGCGATGCCGGCCAAGCACCATACCACACTACCGAGGTGTGGTTGCATAGGGATGCTACAAGGCCTTTAAAAAGGTTCCCCGGCAAGTTGTGACCCACAAGGTCCGGATCGATTAGCAAGGTATAAAGTCCCCTAGCGGTCGATACCCCACCATAAAAAGAATAACTCACCCAACCCCCTGCTAGAGCGAGTCCATACCCCGCAAGCATCGCCGATCCCTTGTCCTTATCAGGTAAGATCACCCCAAGCTAAAGTTCCTAATTATTCAGCCAAGACCATTGCCCATTAGTTCTTGTGGTTGTCTTGTTTTCTGGGTGGTTCTCCATGTTCCGATTAAACATATAGTCTTGTATATTAAACATCACATAAAGGAACATAGAGCATAAAATGATAACCATGTTGATTATTACCAACCCGATTGAGCAAACTAAGCAATAGCTACCATCAATATTAATTAAAACCAGGTTCAACATAATGGTCAAAAGAGGCTAGTCATCCTTAACAGGAACCCATCAAAATTAATGCAAGGCACATGCGATAGTGAGTAATAAAGTTATTGGGACAAAAGATCAAGGACACACTTGCCTTTAACCAAAGTGGTGATGTTGCTCGAATCTTCACCTTCACACTCTTCCAAGTTCTCGAACCACGTTCTTTCTACTCGCATCAATCATCGAGCACAAAACATGCAAAGCAAATGCACGAGTACAACTAAGAACAATACATCAATCAAATCAAAGCTTTAAAAGAATGCACTATAGGATAGGCTTGATTGGATGGATCACTAAGGAACACAAAGTGTGCTTGGAAGGGAAAGGCTTGGTTAACTTTGAGGAGATGGTCGCGGAAGGTTGAGCAAGGACCGGAAAGATCACATTAAGATAGAGCTCGATTCTATTGGTTACGCAAGCGCAAGAAACACTAAAAACAGAACTAAGCTCGAAACTATCGTGAGATCATTATCAAACAACAAGAGACTACGCTTGGCATATTTTAATTAAGAAATCATGTGAAAGAATATTTCGAGAGAAATACTCTATGTTACCATTAAACAAGTTAGATTTAATTAAGGAAATCACGATAGACCTAATCATATTTTATTTATAACATTCGAGTAGAAATTATGTCAAATTAACAATTACTTTAAAAAGATAAAGAAAGTATAAGATATCTAAACGAGTAACTTTATGTCACGTGTTCAACTAAACATATTTAATATTGAAAAGGCATTTATGATGTCATTAGGCATATTAACTTTATTATAAAAACCGATGTTTAACTCTAACTAGTTATGAATAGGGATTAACCAATTACATCATGATTAAGGAAAACCGGATTAGAACCTAAACACTTTTTATTTATAAAAACAATGAAATAAGAATTATTCAAGATTAACGTGTGGTTTTAGTGTTAAAACAAGTAACAGGTGATACACATGCTAACGTATAAGTTAAGGTGAAGCAAACGAGAGCGGTAGCAACAAACTATCAAGCGCATAAGAAATCTTAGGCTAAGATCTAGGAAGACTAGCCCGCAAGGAGAACATGGATGAACAAGCGACACACTAACCAAGGGTGAGCGATCCGACGGTGAAGCGGATAACGGGGTAAACTCTAAAGAAAGGTAGCTACGATAGATTAGGTACAAGAACACGGTGATTCATAAAGAGACAAAACCTAATTGAGATAGGATAGACATGAACTAGATATTGATGAACGAGATTCTACGAGAAACATGAAACAAGTGTGGTAAGATTACTTGATAGGAAAATGAGCAGTGCAAACTACTCACACGGGTAAAGCTACTAAGTTAAGCAGAAACTCTAAGGCTTGATTAGATGCACACGGTTTAGCTCGGGCTAACACTAGAAAGGTTTAGAGCTCTTGATAAACTTGATCAAAAGAGATAAAGCGATACCGAACGTCTAACGAATTATTTGCATATGAGAGATCAAACCATGAGCTGGATTTATTTTTAATTAACAAAATATATGTAAGGATATTTCATAAATAAAATACCCCATGTTGGAATTAAAGTAAATTAAACTTTATTTGCAAAACCGGTGTAAAGAACTAGTCAAGTTTTATTTATAAAGATTCATATATGAATTAATCAATTAAATATTTAATTTTAGAAAAACTAAACTATATGAATAACCTAAACGAAACTTTGTAATTCGAGTAAATCATATTATTATTATTATTAAAAACAACATTTAAATTGGTATTAATCAAAATTAACATTTACTCATAAAGCCGAAGTAAAAGCCTAATCAAGTTTTAATTATAAAAGTTAATAAATCATTAAGCAAATTAATATTTGACTTATGGAAAACCGGGTAAAAGATCTAATTAGATTTTATTTACAAAAGCATGTGAGAGAAACTTTAATCAAATTAAATTGGATTATGAAAAACGACATATAGATCTATTTTGCTTTTATTTACAAAAGGCATGTATAACTAGACATTAATCAAAATTCATATTAATTTTATTTTCAGAAAATAAAACATGGTGAAAACACACCACTAACGAGTGCTTTACATTATTATGGATCTAACGCAACTTGAACAGATGAAATCGGAGTGAAAACAAAGATTTTATAGAGAAAACAAGATTGAAAGGACCTTTACGCGATTAACTATAGATTTGGAGGGCTAGCGAGAAAAGATTTGCAAGACACATAAAACAGTGCCCGCGAATAGAACGAGAGGACAGGGTTAGATCTATAAAAGGGTGTGGGTGGGCTTTATGTGTGAAAGTGGAATTTTTCTAGGGGGTTTTGTGGGAAACTTGCAAGACACAAAATAGATCTAAAATTTACAAGAAAGGCCGGGGGCCCGAACACAAAACAAGGGGTCTTCTTCCTCCTGCGGGACGGGCACGTACGGGAAGGGTCACGGCCTACGGGAGCTTACGGGCGTTTCAAATCGCCGGGGCTCCGGGTAGTTAGGGGCTTGGGGGAGATGCAAAACGGAAAGAGGAGATCGAGGGGATCGTGATGATGTGCTCACCGGCCGTGGGAGACGGACGGGAGCAACGGATTTTCGAGAGGGGCGGCGGCCGACGATTTTCTCGTATCCATGGCGTGGGCGGCGTTCGGTGAACTTCCGGCGTCGGGAACCATCGGAGGGGTTCGGCTCGGTGCCGGGGTGCTCCGGCGGGGGTCGATTTGTTCGGGGGCTGCGCCCCCAAGCGACGAATCGGCTTCGACCCGGCGGTGGTGGCCATGGCGGACAGCTCCGGTCGTTCGGTGCGTGCGGGGGCGGCGAAGACCGCGCGGCGTGAAGCTACGATTCGCGGGACTTGGGCGGCCACGAATTTATAGGGCGGGTGAGGCGTAGGCGTGGCGTGCACGGCACGGACACCGGAACGGCGGCGCGCGGACTCCGGCGAGTCCTGTTCGGGACGGACGCGGGCCGGGCTCGGATGGGCTCCACGGGCGGGCTGGCGGGTCGGGAGCGATTTAGGTCGGGGTGATAACCGGGCCCTAGTGGAAAGAAACACGTGAAGGAGTTCGGGGAGGCGGGGAAGACTTTGATTGTCGGGGCCGAAAGAGAACCGGGCCAAAAGGTGAGAAGTCGTTTTCGAGCGCGTGGAGAAGGGTCCAGGGTGCAAAACCGTACTTCGACCTATGGGCTGAAAGCACTGCGGGCCAAAAGTTAGGAATAGTTTTCTTTATTATTTTTCGAAAAAATATATTAAGTGCGAAAACAATTCCGGAAATTCTAGAAAATGTTTAAAGCACGAAAAATATTCGAAAATTCCCAAAATTCCACGAAAAATTCCTAGAGATAGATTAAGACATGAACAATCCAAATAAACATTTGGAGCTCACGAAAAAGATTTTTAGAGCCTTCTAATAAATAGAAATAACTCAACGAAAATGAGAATAAATTCCGTAAAAATCCGGAAAATTCTCGGAAGGGTTTGGACAACACCTAAACGCATTTTTGAAACCTTTAGCACTCAAGAAGCACCAAGATGCATCAACATGAATGCAACACTCACAAATTTTTATTTGATATAGAAAATCAAACAAGGGTTTTTGCTATACTATATTTCCTGTAAAGAAAATAAATGTTGGAAAAGTTTAAAAATTTTGAGAAAATTTTTATTTAATTATTCTCTCTATTCACATCCTGAAATTGGAAATTTCAGGGTGTGACAAACCTACCCCCCTTAAAAGGAATCTCGTCCCGAGATGCAAGAAAGGCTAGCAAGAAACAAAGACTCATATGGGTATTATCCAAAGCTTATCAACTTTCTTCATATCGAGCTTCCTTACACAAGCATACCAAACATGTTCTTCTATTCTCCATAGCTCATTGGACTTGTATAGGACTATATAGGTCTGATCCCACTTATAATTTATCCACTCTTCTATCACTGTGATTTCTCCATTCTTCGCTTTGTTCCATCATAGTCCTTGCAAGGTCGACTTGTGCATCAGGATTTTTCTTGAGGGGAGTGACATAGGTCGAACCATCTTAGGCTGGGGTTTGTCGGAACCATGTTTAATACCATTATCTGCCCCTAGATGTGATAACTTTTTCTCTCGTCTTGTTCTACGGTTTTGTTTGTTAGATCGCTTGCGTCTACCAAGTTTGTATTCCTTGCAAGTGATAATCCAATCACCAAGGTTTAGGGTTTGAGTATGACCTTCAGCTTGAGAACCTTCTTCTTGAGTTGGGTCTTGGGTGGATAACATCCTCTGCTTATTGATATCTATAGGGTTATGTTGGCGAACTTCTGCTATCATAAGACTAGCTTCCTTCTGGGGACATGAAAGACCGTGGTGCTCACCACACGGACACATATCCGGGGCCTTTGTTAACCTCATATTGTTAGTTCCAGTGCTTCATTCTTTTTCTTCTTTCTTTGATTATTCCATGCTTCAAGCAACTTGCCTCTTCACCGGCCTAATGGGAATTTCGTCTTTGGCCATCTCATTACTAAAGAAGGTTGTACTCGGCTGCATCCTTCCTTATAAGACTTGAGTCCGCATAGCCGATAGCTTCTCTTTATCAAATGGTGGAGTCATGTTTTGATGGTTATCATTGGTAACGATATTGTGATCTTTAGTAAGTAGAGCTTGCTCGTAATGGACTCGATGAATCTTAACCATGGTTTGGGCCATTGCCCGAGTTTGTGCAGCGATATACTCCATCTTGTGCTCCAATGATGAGGTTGCAAGAGGAATGTTGATGTTTTATCTTCATGTTGGAGCTCTCCATCTGATTGAGTATTTGTGATAGGATCGAAGAAGTAGACCGAAGAGTAGATAGAAAGAATGGAAAGAGCAAGGAGGTGGGAGATACAAAAGAAGAACCTAACTAAGCAACCGATGTTATTGCAGATGTAAGATCCACAATACACCAATACTCACTTCAAAGGACCAAATCAATCAAGGTCATAAAACCAAGCATCATCATGCAAGCACTCAATTCCACCAAACAAGGCATATCTAAGGAAACGATACTACACGTTGTTAATTAAGTCAAAGGGTATCCTCCTAATAAATCAGATGTAGCTCCAAGCAGGGATCTCCAAAAATAAGCGATTTTTTCCCGATCAAGGAGGCCAAAATTATGAGTTCAACCCAACTGGAATCACCTCAATCGGAGGTTTAGAACTCGAGATATGAATTAAACAAGATGGCTATGTCAATAGTGTTGACAGATTCGAGAACCTCCAAAGTTTTGGGCATAACTCTCTGTATATACAACCAAAATTGATGAATTTTGGATAGAGTGAATCTTATGAAATTCCTGAACTACTCCAATTGGATTTAACTCAATCGGAGGTCCATAGCCCGAGATGCAATATAATGAAGGTAACTAGGTCAGCAGAGTTTACAGATTCTGATAGCTCCAATGTTTCGAGCATAGCTCCTGGAATATGTACTAGATAGGTCTGAATTTTTGATATAGAGTCACTTATAAAATTTAGGAACTAACCCAACTGGTTTCATATCAATCGGAGTTCTGCAGCTCGAGAAAGAATTAAAACAGCGCTGATGTGTCGGGGAGCTGCGCGAACAGATAGAATATCAAGGGTAGCAATTCACCTTTTGACTTATTGGTGGAATTGCTTGGGAGAAGTGGAAGAGAGAGACAAGATCAAGACCAAGGGAAGAGTAAATAAATAGGCAAGGGTAGAGGTCATAGTCATTTGCAAAACAATGATGTGCAAATGAAAATGTGACAGTCAAAGGTGAGCTATCAAGGGGGGTTGATGAAAGATATGGTTTAAGAAGCGAGAATATTCAGCACAGAGCTCAAGGCAAAGGTAGTGATGAATTTTAGATCAAAGGAAACCTTAAGAAATAACCATTACTATCTAGGCTCACGTCCTACAGTCGATACAGCTCTGATACCACTCTGTCACACCTGTTTTTCCAAAGAAAACCAAGTGCATAACTATATGTATGCCAGGATCTATTTTCATACATATAGTGACATAAGTGAATAACAGAAACAATATCACGTAAGAAAAAGGGAGATTATCAAAGATTTACGCTTAATCTTGGAAACGGAGGCACCAAACTTCACAAGCAATCGACTGGGGGTTGCGTACGCCTAGAACTCCACAACATCTTCACAAGACTTCAGAGTAGCTTCCTCCTTCTGAGCAACATTGTTTATAGCAAGGGTGAGCACTTGTCGTACTCAGCAAGTGTGGGGAAAGAATGAATGCAAAGGCTTTATAGTGGACTGGGCTATAAGCATTTAGCATTTTAGTTGATCAAGTTTTATTAGCACCTATTTACTAGCAAGTATAAGTATATACCATCCCACAATTAAGCATAAAGATAAGAAAAATGTCATAAGAATATGGCTAAGATAACCATGACACATATCACAATTTAAGTCCATCTTCAAGTTCAGTTAATCATGTGAGGGTCCAGTGTCGCTCTTGACCATGAGCACGGCTAATCGATTAGTTTTACACTCGCAGAGGTTGTACACTTTCACCACAAGCGCCGTAAAAGCTCCGAAGAACTTTGAACCCAACCATGCGATGCCGGCCAAGCACCATACCACACTACCGAGGTGTGGTTGCATAGGGACGCTACAAGGCCTTTAAAAAGGTTCCCCCGGCAAGTTGTGACCCACAAGGTCCGGATCGATTAGCAAGGTATAAAGTCCCCTAGCAGGTCGATACCCCACCATAAAAAGAATAACTCACCCAACCCCCCGCTAGAGCGAGTCCATACCCCGCAAGCACCGCCGATCCCTTGTCCTTATCGGGTAAGATCACCCCAAGCTAAAGTTCCTAATTATTCAGACAAGACCATTGCCCATTAGTTCTTGTGGTTGTACCGTTTTCCGGGTGGTTCTCCATGTTCCGATTAAACATATAGTCTTGTATATTAAACATCACATAAAGGAACATAGAGCATAAAATGATAACCATGTTGATTATTACCAACCCAGTTGAGCAAACTAAGCAATAGCTACCATCAATATTAATTAAAACCAGGTTCAAGATAATGGTCAAAAGAGGCTAGTCATCCTTAACAGGAACCCATCAAAATTAATGCAAGGCACATGCGATAGTGATTAATAAAGTTATTGGGACAAAAGATCAAGGACACACTTGCCTTTAACCAAAGTGGTGATGTTGCTCAGAATCTTCACCTTCACACTCTTCCAAGTTCTCAAACCACGTTCATTCTAATCGCATCAATCATCGGGCACAAACATGCAAAGCAAATGCACGAGTACAACTAAGAACAATACATCAATCAAATCAAAGCTTTAAAAGAATGCGCTAAAGGTTAGGCTTGATTGGATGGATCACTAAAGAACACAAAGTGTGCTTGGAAGGGAAAGGCTTGGTTAACTTTGAAGAGATGGTCGCGGAATATTGAGCAAGGACCGGAAAGATCACATTAAGATAGAGCTCGATTCTATTGGTTATGCAAGCGCAAGAAACACTGAAAACAGAACTAAGCTCGAAACTATCGTGAGATCATTATCAAACAACAAGAGACTACGCTTGGCATATTTTAATTAAGAAATCATGTGAAAGAATATTTCAGAGAAATACTCTATGTTACCATTAAACAAGTTACATTTAATTAAGGAAATCACGATAGACCTAATCATATTTTATTTATAACATTCGAGTAGAAATTATGTCAAATTAACAATTACTTTAAAAAGATAAAGCAAGTATAAGATATCTAAACGAGTAACTTTATGTCACGTGTTCAACTAAACATATTTAATATTGAAAAGGCATTTATGATGTCATTAGGCATATTAACTTTATTATAAAAACCGATGTTTAACTCTAACTAGTTATGAATAGGGATTAACCAATTACATCATGATTAAAGAAAACCGGATTAGAACCTAATCACTTTTTATTTATAAAAACCATGAAATAAGAATTAGTCAAGATTAACGTGTGGTTTTAGTGTTAAAACAAGTAACAGGTGATACACATGCTAACATATAAGTTAAGGTGAAGCAAACGAGAGTGGTAGCAACGAACTATCAAGCGCATAAGACATCTTAGGCTAAGATCTAGGAAGACTAGCCTACAAGGAGAACTTGGATGAACAAGCGACACACTAACCAAGGGTGAACCGATCCGACAGTGAAGCGGATAACGGGGTAAACTCTAAAGAAAGGTAGCTACGATAGATTAGGTACAAGAACACAAACTCGATTCATACGAGAGACAAAACATAATTGAGATAGGATAGACATGAACTAGATATTGATGAACGAGATTCTACGAGAAACATGAAACAAGTGTGGTAAGATTACTTGATAGGCAAATGAGCAAAGGCAAACTACTCACACGGGTAAAGCTACTAAGTTAAGCGAGAAACTCTAAGGCTTGATTAGATGCACATGGTTTAGCTCGGGCTAACACTAGAAAGGTTTAGAGCTTCCGATAAACTTGATCAAAAGAGATAAAGGCGATACCTAACGTCCAACGAATTATTTGCATATGAGAGATCAAACCATGAGCTGGATTTATTTTTAATTAACAAAATATATGTAAGGATATTTCATAAATAAAATACCCCATGTTGGAATTAAAGTAAATTAAACTTTTTTTGCAAAACCGGTGTAAAGAACTAGTCAAGTTTTATTTATAAAGATTCATATATGAATTAATCAATTAAATATTTAATTTTAGAAAAACTAAACTATATGAACAATCTAAGCAAAACTTTGTAATTCGAGTAGATCATATTATTATTATTAAAAACAGCATTTACATTGGTATTAATCAAAATTAACATTTACTCATAAAGCCGAAGTAAAAGCCTAATCAAGTTTTAATTATAAAAGTTAATAAATCATTAAGCAAATTAATATTTGACTTATGGAAAACCGGGTAAAAGATCTAATTAGATTTTATTTACAAAAGCATGTGAGAGAAACTTTAATCAAATTAAATTTGATTATGAAAAACGATATATAGATCTATTTTGCTTTTATTTATAAAATGCATGCATAATTAGTCATTAATCAAAATTAATATTAATTTTATTTTCAGAAAACAAAACATGATGAAAACCCACCGCTAACGCGTGCTTTACATCATTATGGATCTAACACAACTTGAACGGATGAAATCGGAGTGAAAACAAAGATTTTATAGAGAAAACAAGATTGAAAGGACCTTTACGCGATTAACTATAGATTTGGAGGGCTAGCGAGAAAAGATTTGCAAGACACATAAAACAAGTGCCCGCGAATAGAACAAGAGGACAGGGGTTAGATCTATAAAAGGGTGTGGGTGGGCTTTATGTGTGAAAGTGGAATTTTTGTAGGGGGTTTTGTGGGAAACTTGCAAGACACAAAATAGATCTAAAATTTACATGAAATGCTAGGGGCTTGAACACAAAACAAGGGGTCTTCTTCCTCCTGCGGACGGGCGGGGAAGGGTCACGGCCTACGGGAGCTTCGGGCATTTCAAATCGCCGGGGCTCCGGGCGGCTAGGGGCTTGGGGGGAGATGCAAAACGGAGAGAGGAGATCGAGGGGATCGTGATGATGTGCTCACCGGCGTGTGAGACGGACGAGAGCAACCGGATTTTCGAGAGGGGCGGCGGCCGACGATTTTCTCGTATCCATGGCGTGGGCGGCGTTCCGGTGAACTTCCGGCGTCGGGAACCATCGAAGGGGTTCGGCTCGGTGCGGGGGGTGCTCTCGGCGGGGGTCGATTTGTTCCGGCCGCGCCCCCAAGCGACGAATCGGCTTCGACCCGGCGGTGGTGGCCATGGCGGACAACTCGGTCGTTCGGTGCCGTGCGGGGGCGGCGAAGTCCCGGCGCGGCGTGCGGCTACGGTTCGCGGGACTTGGGCGGCCACGAATTTATAGGGCGGGTGAGGCGTAGGCGTGGCGTGCACGGCACGGACACCGAACGGCGGCGCGCGGACTCCGGCGAGTCCTGTTCGGGACGGACGCGGCCGGGCTCGGATGGGCTCCGCGGGCGGGCCGGCGGGTCGGAGCGATTTGGGTCGGGGTGATAAGCGGGCCCTAGTGGAAAGAAACACGTGAAGGAGTTCGGGGAGGCGGGGAAGACTTTGATTGTTGGGCTGAAAGAGAAACCGGGCCAAAAGGTGAGAAGTCGTTTTCGAGCGCGTGGAGAAGGGTCCGGGGTGCAAAACCGTACTTCGACCTATGGGCTGAAAGCAGCTTGCGGGCCAAAAGTTAGGAATAGTTTTCTTTATTATTTTTCGAAAAAATATATTAAGTGCCAAAACAATTCCAGGAAATTCTAGAAAATGTTTAAAGCACGAAAAATATTCTGAAAATCCCAAAAATTTCAGGAAAAATTCCTAGAGATAGATTAAGACATGAACAATCCAAATAAACATTTGGAGCTCACGAAAAAGATTTTTAGAGCCTTCTAATAAATAGAAATAGCTCAAGGAAAATGAGAATAAATTCCAGAAAAATCCGGAAAATTCTCGGAAGGGTTTGGACAACACCTAAACGCATTTTTGAAACCTTTAGCACTCAAGAAGCACCAAGATGCATCGGCATGAATGCAACACTCTTAACTTTTTATTTGATTTAGAAAATCAAACAAGGATTTTTCCTATACTATATTTCTGTAATGAAAGATAAATGTTGGAAAAATTTTAAAAATTATGAGAAAATTGTTATTTAATTATTCTCTCTATTCACATCCCGAAATTGGAAATTTCGGGTGTGACAAATGACTTTATACCTTTTGATGATCCTTATGCAACTCGAGTTCATGCTTGTGGCTGATTTAACACGTGGATCATGCGCTCCTTGATAGCCGAAACCGAACCGATCTAGGTTGTTACGTGTTGCGGGTTCAAGCTTGCCAACGTTTGTATAAATCTTGAAAGAACTGGGTAACACGCGGTAGATGCAGGTTTTTGGGTTGTTTTGGAGCTAGTCATCTGGTGGATTAGATTTCAAATCAATCTGATAGATTTATCTTTCTTGGTAATGTTCGTTCCTTCTTCATGGACCCGATTCGTACTGTTCGTTGACCGTATTCGGTTATGTTTCTCACGAGTAAAACACGTGCGTAATTTATGCTTTAAATAATGTATGCTTTTAGCTTTCCATATTTAGGTTGTATCATGCGGTGGATAGATCTATTTGTGGGAAGTGGTACGATTTCACGCAAGTTGTATCATGCGGTGGATAGATTTGCTTGGTGTCGTACCCGACGGGTTTTAAAGTATCTAGACATGCGGTAGACTAGTGCTTTGGAATCTATGCATGCTTGTTTATCACATATCTATGCTCGCGCTTTTACTTCATTTATTGTTTAATGTTGATCACCACGGGGATCGGTCACGGTCTTGCGCACGTGCATCTTGGTCCAAACAAAGACCGATCGCCGTCATGCTTGCGTCATCCATTCGGCTATGTTACCTTTTCCTTTTTTTAAAGCTCCCGAATGGTTTCGGTTCTTTGTGCAGATAGCTTTCTATAGCTATATGTCATCCCATCTAGCTTTATAGCCGTAAATATGGAACCGTTCGGTACCACCCTGCAAGTTCCAAGCTTTGGTATTTAACTACTTTGTCTTTTGTTAATTTTCAGGGAAAATTGACTGGCGCGTCTTGTGATTCTTTGCACGTGTGAAGGCAGCTTGTTCGGCTTGCTGTGTGCTTGGTGCTAGGTGCACATTTTGCGTCAACAGCTGCCCTGTTTTCAAGTGGTTTGCATGCATCCGTCCAGGGGGTGCATTGGTTCAGGGGGAGCTTGCATGTGTGCAGGGGGAGCTCTTTGTGGTTTTTCGAGTTTTGTTTCGGTGGTTTGCGCTCTTTGCTTGAGCTTTGCTTTGTCTCGGATGTGTCGAGCCGTTGCCCTTGCCCAAGGGGTCCGAGACTTGTCTTCTTCAAGTGATCTTGACCTTTGCCTTTGTTTGGCTTTCGATCGCTTGTTGGAGTTTCTTTTTGTTCGTTTCTTTTCTTTTTCTTTTCTCTCTTGTTACTTTCGTGTGGGTGTTGTCAATGCACTCATCAAGGGGGAGATTGAGAACCATGTGTGGTTGGAGGACCGGTGGATGGTCGCTTCCTTGTGTGATGAGTGATTGACAACGTTGTGTGGACTGATTCTTGGCTAAGTATTGCAGGTGCAGGTTGCGGCTTGACTGGTGTTGGTGCAGGTGAAGAACAATACCGAAAGGTCATCGCCGGTGAGGCCTCCACGTGTGGAGAAGACAAGTAGGCTTCGTTCGAGGGACCCGGTGGCCGGCGGGCTCAAGTGCGGGCCGCATGGTGGCATGAACGAGAAGATGAAGTCGTGGACGGTTTCTTGGTTGAGCCTCAAAACCAAGGTCGAGCCAAGACTACGTGGGAGCCGAGTCATGAGTGGAGATTAGCGGAGGCTACACCGAGTTCACGGGGTTTCCGGTGGTTCACCGGGAAAACCACCGGGTTCCTTGGTTGATCCACAAAGCCAAGACCGAAGAACCGAAGACGGTCTCCCGCAAGAGCGGTGCCAGACCGGTCTGACCGGTGGGTCTGACCGGTCTGACCGGTGGGTACCGGTCTGACCGGTGAGGAGAACCAGTCTGACCGGTGTGTGACGACGCAGTCCGGAATCTTCGAAGGGAGGACACACACCGGGATCGCAAGGCTTGCGTCGAGGCTAAGCAGGTTGCGGTCACCGGGAATCCGTCCGATGGAGAAAGCTTCAAGTCTTCCAAAACCACCCTTGAGGGGCTTGTATCCCTAGTTATTAGAGAAGGGTATTTTAGACTTTCGGTTGTCTCCATATAACCCAAGAGGTGAGAGGATGGCAGCCAAGCCTTGGAACCCTAGTTCATTTGCTTTCCTATTTTCTCTTCCTATTTTCTTAGGATTTCTATAGGACCAGCTTGAGAGCTTCATGGTGAGATCTTGTGAGAGGGTTGGATGATCGGGCGGCAAGCTAGGTCAAGAACCGAAACGGCGAACCGAGAGGGGGGGAGTGAATGGGAGCCGATAAAAATTCTATTCAAGAATTCGGCCTATGAACCCAAATTCACTCGTGCACCTCTGCAAGCTTCTCTTGCCAAGTTCACGTAGCCACTGGAGTGCTACTGAACCTAGGAGCAAGACCCAACCAACAGCCTCAACACACACGCAGCGGAACCACACACGACACGGCTGCTGGCAGCCCAAACCGGTCAGGCCGATTTCTGAAACCGGTCAGACCGCTTCTGTTGGACTTAGCCTCACGCAGGCAGGGGAAACCGGTCAGACCGGTTAGGCAAACCGGTCGGACCGATTCGTCCCGTAAACTCCCCAAAGACCCCAAACACATCAAAGGCCTTTCCACATCTGAACAAACGAAGCCATGGAGCAGCAAAGACTTCCTTGTTCAAAGATCTTTCTCGACATCCCACGAGGCGAAACCGGTCGGACCGGTTTGGGAAACCGGTCGAGCCGGTTTTAGCACGGGACGGTCGGGAAGAACACGAGACGGCCGCGGGTCAACTCCCCCAAAACCAAATCTCAATCTCCCGAATCGCTCCACGGTCTTGAACAAGGCTTTGGGGATATTAGGAACACCTCATGAGGAGTCCATAGCCAAGTTTAATCCCACCAAAACTCGTCCAAAAAGGAGGAATCAAGGAAATCCCGCCGAAAGCACTTCCAACCCAAGAACTCAAGAAACCCCGAAATCGAGCACCTTTACTCATGGATTTGTGAGGGGAATCACAGCCCAAAGAACCACGAAGGGTTCCCACATATTTCCCCCATCAAATCCCCAAGAGAAAGGTCCCGAAAACAACTCAAAGAAATCACTCGGGAGAGGGCTCCGGAAATCACCACCAAGAACAACCGGGGAAAACACATCCAAACCTTGAGGATCCACGCCGAATCATCTATACATGAAACAAAGGTTCGTACAAGGTCTAGAAAGCCGCCCGATCATCCATCCCTCTCTACAAGATCTCTCTCGTGAAGCTCTCTTGCTATTCCTATGGAAAACCTAAGGAAAATAGGTGGAAAAATAGGAAAACTAATGAGCTAGGGTTCCAAGAGTTGGCTGCCATCCTCTCACCTCTTGGGTTATATGGAGGCAACCGAATGTCTAAACTCGCCCTTCTCTACTAACTAGGGATACAAGCCCCTCAAGGGCGGATTCGGAATTCTTGATGTATTCACCATCGGACGGATGCCCGGCGGCCGACCGCACCTCGCGTAGCCTCAACGCAAGCCTTGCGATCCCGACGCGTGTCCTCCGCCTCGAAGCTTCCGGCGCCCGCGACCCAAACCGGTCGGACCGGTTCTCCAAACCGGTCGGGCCGGTTTTGGCCGAACGACCACATCCGGTCTTCGGCCTCGGGTTTGTGGCTCGCCCGAGTAACCCGGTGATTTTTACGGTGAACCACCGCAAACCCCGCGAACTTGATGTAGCCTCCGCCAATCACCACTCATGACTTGGCTCCCATGAAGTCCCGGCTCGACTTTGGTTTTGTGGCTCAACCAAGAAACCGTCCACCGACTTCATCTTGTCGTTCTTGACACCATGCGGCCCGCACTCGACCCCGCCGGCCACCGGTCCCTCGAACGAAGCCTACTTGTCTTCTCCACACCGGAGGCCTCACCGCAACGACCTTTCGCGCTTGTTCTTTACCCGCACCAACACGAGTCAAGCCGCAACTCGCACCTCGCAATACTTATCCAAGAATCGGTCCATACAACGTTGTCAATCACTCATCACACAAGGAAGCGACCATCCACCGGTCCTCGAACCACATATGGTCCTCAATCTCCCCCTTGATGAGTGCATTGACAACACACACACATGGTAAGTAAAGAGAAAAGGAAAACAGAAAAGAAACAAAAAGAAAAACTCCAACAAGCGATCGAAAGCCGAGAAAGGCAAAAGACGAGATCACTTGAAGAAGACAAGTCTCGGACCCCTTAGGCAAGGGCAACGACTCGACACATCCGAGACAAAAACCATGCTCAAGCAAGGAGCACAAACCACCAAAGCACACAAGAGCTCCTCCTGCACAAATGCAAGCTCCCCCTGATCAAGTGTCAACTCGGGGCACAAACCGGTCGGACCGGTTCCCATAACCGGTCAGGGCCGGTTCCACCAAAACCGGTCAGACCGGTTTCCACAACCGGTCGAAGCCGATTTCACACGAGACCATACCCCAAAAGCAAAAAATGCAAAAGAAATGCACACGCTCCCCCTTGACACTTGGGATAGGTTCCGGGGATACAAAGCAACTTTTCTCCACCTTCCTTTCTCCCCCTTGTTGCCAATGCATGAATCAAATGCAATCTAGAGCTTCTCAAGTATACAAAATTCATCACAAGATGCTACACATGTCCAAATGAGCAAGTTAGGTACTCTACGGGTTTGTATGGACCTCAACTACATGATCACCAAGTTTCACAACCATTGGACAAGGCTAACAAGGATTTGAGTAATTTTGAGAAAAGTTACTCTCTCACACGCAAAAACCTAAACATGAGCAAAACATGCCAAAATGGCACGGCCACACAGACTTCATGCTAGGACAACCATTCTAATCATAAGACCATCACAAACACCCACAAGCACCTCATGTCATGTCAAAGCCACCGAGCCATGTGCCTACTTCTATGTATGAGACTTCTCATTGGTAGACATCATGCAACGGTTTAGCACCCAAAGCAAATTAATTTCAGCACATATGACATTGGAGCATATTTTCCAAGCATTTTACATTTCATTTTCAGATTCATAAATGGTACATGAAATATCTTTGCGACAAAAAGGAACTTATGCTCCTCCACAAGATAAAGCAAGAGGGCTAAACATTCATGATGGCAAATGAGCCTTTGGCCCCATATGATCAATAAACTAGCTATCCAACCACAAATTAAGCCTAACCAAACCACTAAAACATGTCATGATCATATAAAGGCATTTACACATGAGAGAGCATACATGTGACATTTTTCAAAAACATAGCCATCACCCATGGATTATTCATCAAGATCATCAAGAGCTAAGCCAAACTAACCATAGCATACCAAACAAGCTCACAAAGACATATATCTCATTCCATGGTGAACAATGTATATAAGAGAAGCTTTTCCTATCCAATGCATATGAAACAAAATGCATGCAATCTAAGATACAAGGATGCATGTACATCATGTTACATATGCCATGCAAGATGCAAGAAATGCACAAAGAAAAGTTGTACAAACGCTACCACCGGCTCCTCGAGGGGAGGCAAAACGGGCTCGACACCACCGGCAAAAGAGAGCTCCCACACACCCAACTCAAGAGATCAAACACACGCCAAGTTCCCCCCGCAAACGAGTGAAAGTTGCTTGATCTAGGGGTTTGGTGAAGATATCGGCTAGTTGGTCATGTGTGGGTACATGGATCAAAGCTATCTTCCCTTTTTCTACGTTGTCTCTCCGAAAATGAAACCTCACTTCTATGTGCTTGGTTTTGGAATGGAGCACTGGGTTCTTTGCAATGCTTATGGCACTGGTGCTATCACATTGAAGTGGGACATGGGTATATTCCTCACCAAAGTCACTCATGGTGTAGGTGATCCAAAGGAGCTGAGAGCAACAACTAGCAGCGGCAACATACTCGGCCTCGGTCGTGGATTGAGCAACGCTTGACCGCTTGCGGGAAGACCAAGAGACCAAAGAAGAACCCAAAAGCTCGGCAAGTCCCGAAGTGGACTTCCTATCCAACCGACACCGGCAAAATCCGCGTCCGAAAAACCATGAAGCGCCAAGGAAGAGGACGCGGAGTACCAAAGGCCGAAGTCGGGAGTGTGACGCAAGTAAGCGAAAATTCGCTTCACCGCTTGCCGATGCGAAGTCCCTCGGAGACGCTTGAAAACGAGCGCACAGACACACTGAGAACTGTATGTCCGGCCTCGTCGCCGTCAAGTAGAGGAGTGACCCGATCATGCTCCGGTACTCCTTCTGGTCCACATGTTCACCTTCCTCGTCCGCATCAAGAGTTGTAGTCGTACTCATCGGCGTCGTCATAGCCTTGGAGTCCTCCATCTTGAACTTCCTCACAATGTCCTTGGTGTACTTAGCCTGGTGCACAAATGTTCCTTCTTTTGATTGCTTGATTTGTAGCCCGAGGAAGAAGCGCAACTCACCCATCATGCTCATCTCGAACTCCCCGCTCATATCATCCGCAAACCTTGCAACAAGAGAGTTAGACGAGCCACCAAAGACAATATCATCCACGTACACCGCACAATCGGGATATCTCCCGCCCCACCTCAGCAAAAACAAGGTCTGATCGACCTTCCCCATCTCAAAGCCTCTCTCAAACAAGAACCCCCTCAACCTGCCATACCAAGCTCTAGGCGCCTGCTTCAAC
The DNA here is from genome assembly GCA_947561735.1 of Cenchrus americanus. NCBI lineage: Eukaryota > Viridiplantae > Streptophyta > Magnoliopsida > Poales > Poaceae > Cenchrus > Cenchrus americanus. Next base: position 109,638,600 of record OX387243.1, read on the forward strand.
CCATACAACGCCTTCCTCAACTTGTACACCCGATGGGGGTACTTCTCACTCTCAAACCCCAGAGGCTGTCTCACATACACTTCTTCCTCCAATACCCCATTCAGAAAAGCACTCTTCACATCCATTTGGTGCAACTTGAACCCTTTAGCCACGGAAAAGGCTAGAAGGATCCGAATCGCCTCCAAACGGGCTACGGGAGCAAAGGTCTCCTTGTAGTCAATCCCCTCCTTCGAGCGAACCCTTGAGCAACAAGTCTCGACTTGTTCCTCACAACCTCACCTTTCTCTCCCTCTTTGTTCTTCCACACCCACTTTGTACCAATCGGCTTACACCCCGGGGGGAGGGTTAACCAACTCCCACACCGATTCCTCTCAAGGTTCTCCAACTCCTCATGCATCGAATTAACCCAATTGTGATCGGATAGTGCGTGTCCGATGTCTTTGGGCTCGAAAGAAGCAACAAATGCAGCATGAGCGAAATGAGAGTTGTTCCGAACCCTCGACCGTGTAGTGCGTTCATTCATGTCGCCGATGATCCTCGAAGCTGGGTGATCCACTTGTACTCGCCGGGGAGGTTCTCGCCTTGATGCTACCTCCCCCTCAACATCAGCTTCTCCTTGTTCTTGATTTGTCGTCGTAGGTGTAGCAGAGGGTCCATCCATCATCATAGTCGAAGTAGTGGGTACATGTTCGGCGGGGGCGCCACACCGCCATCTTCGGCATCACCACGTTCATGCTCATCCTCCCGAAAGATCTCCTCGCCAAGCTCATCATCACCCGCACACTCAAAGACAAGCCGACTACGTGGCTCGTCTCGTCGAAGGTTACCTCGCAAGTCTCCACAATTTGGTTAGTTTCAAGATTAAGCACACGATATCCTCTAGAATGAGATGCATAACCAAAGAAAATGCCATCGACAGACCTAGCCTCAAACTTATCCAACTTCCTGCCTTTCTTCAGAATGAAACACTTGCAACCAAAGACATGGAAGTGACTCACCTTGGGTGTGCGACCATGCATCAACTCATAGCATGTCTTCTTCTTGTGCACTCTGAGGTATATCCTGTTCGACACATCGCACGCGGTATTCACCGCCTCAGCTCAATACCTCCTCGGAGTCCTATGCTCATGAAGCATCGTCCGGGCCATCTCGCACAAGGTTCTATTCTTCCTTTCCACAACACCATTCTGGGGAGGCGTATACGGACTCGAAAACTGGTGCTCAAGACCGAAGTCATGGCAAAAGGTTTCAAAATGAGAGTTTCTGAATTCCGAGCCATTATCACTGCGGATAGCTCGTATGGCATCTCCGTGCCTCTCGTTCCTCAACCTCAAGACTAGATCTCGAACAAAACCAAACGTCTCCCCCTTATCCTCAAGAAAGAACACCCACGCATACCGAGAATAGTCATCCACCACAACAAGGACATACCACTTCCCACCGCGCATCGCACACGAGCTGGGCCAACAAGGTCCATATGGAGCAGCTCGCATGGACGCTCAGTCATCACATTGGTGAGAGGCGGGTGAGAAGAGGCCACCATCTTGGCATGCCTACACGGAAAGCACAAACCAATTCTTTCTCAAGCCTCAACCGTGGCAATCCTCAGACCAAGTTGAGTTTACTCAAGCGAGACAAAAGGTCAAAGCTCAAGTGACCCAACTTCCAATGCCACTTCCACAACTCACTCGAAGAACCAGCCAAGAAACAACGCTCCACACCCGAAGACTGAGAAAAATCAAGCACGAAATACCCGACCCTCGGGAACGACCATACGGACCGGAGGTCCCCTCGAGAGTCCACAATCCGAGAACCACCTAGCCGAAACTACACCTCAAAGCCCTCATCCAACAACTCGGGACACGAAAGAAAGTTGTACCCTAGTGATTGAACAAGAGCAACACGCCTCAGAGTGATCTTGTCACTCACTTTGATCTCACCTTCTGAAAGCACACGCCCACGCCCATTGTCCCCAAAGGTGATGTACCTCTTTGTCACCACCGGGACAAGACTTGAGAACCACCCCCTATCTCCGGTCATATGCCTCGAGCAACCGGAGTCAATAAACCAAATGTTCTTCAAGTCTCCCACCGAAATTCAAAAATAAGCATGTGAGCGAACAAACGACTCAAAGACCGGGGTTAGCACCAAAAGAGGAAAACCAAGGCCGAGCCATTTGCTCGAAAGTGGGGTTAGCACCAACCAAAGCATCTCTCCTACCAAAGCTACCTCCACGAACACCACCACGGTAACCACCCCGAGGGAGCCACCCCTCTCTCGCCCGGAGGAGGACCAAAACCACGAAAGAGAACTCGTGGACCGTCCCTCATCTCATTCTCAAAGCTACGACTCCTCCTATCCCCATAGTGAACTCGAGGGGGAGAACGCCTAGCAACCCGACCACCCGCAAACTCTCCGGCCCGACCACCGTAACCACGACCTCCGGAAACAACCCTCGCACTCGTACGAGCACGGAAACCAACCTTGTCATTCCGCAGACCCCAAACCGGTCTGACCGGTTCCAAAACCGGTCCGACCGGTTCCACTCCTCCAAAGAAGACACCTCCGCACTCTTTCGATCACCCCAAGCCGAACTATCCTCACACTCGCCTTGGCCCCGGGCATCCGCACACGAGACTTAAGTACACCACTGGAGGGGTGATACTTGTCCCCGTTAGCCCACTCCTTCGCCATTCTCTCCTCTCGCTTCCTCTTGAAGCAAAACTCCTCCTTATGGCCATCTCTCCCACAATAGCCACAATAGAACCTCACAAGCTTAGGCTTAGGCTTGGGATGTGGTCGCTCACTCGGTTTTTCTCCACTCAAATCCTCCACCGGTTTCTCACCACTAGCCTTCTCACTCTCCTTCCCAAAGAACACTTTCCCCGAAGTGCTCACAAACTTGATAGGCTTTTGTAGGTCATTTGTGGGTGTAGGAAACACGGGTGGAGCCGGGGTTGTGTCTAGTCGGTTCCTTAGATGGTTAGGTTTTGGTGGGAAATCATTTTTTGTGGTGGGTTTTTGGTGGCTCGGGATATTCTCTCCACTTCCTTCACCAACCTTGTTTGCCCCAAGCCCCTCACCATCTTGCCTCTTAAAGGCCTCGATCATCATCCTCAATCGAAGCTCATGACCTGGGACAACCAACCCATCAACTTCCTCAAGTCATCATTCTCATCCCGCAAGCGATCAACATAATGTGCAAGCTCCAAATTTTTCAATGCATGCATTTCACGAGGTAGAGCAAGATGTAGGCATGGGTTCCTTCAATTTAACCTCGAGCGAACTAGTGTAAGCGTGCATCTCATCAATCTTAGCATGCAAAACGGGGCAAGAAGTGCTAGCACCTAGCAAAGCAGTCTAGACTTAAGCTCACCACTTCAACCCTAAGCACATATAGTTCCTCACACTTTGAGGCATGCTTCTCCTTAAACAAAGCAAGATCAGCAAGGAATATGGAGCAATCAAAGCACGGTCATTCTCATCGAAACAACGAGGGCTAGCCTTAAGCGAATCAATCTCAAGCTTGCTATCAAGCACCCGTGTCTCTAGCTCGACCACTCTAGTCCTAGCATCCTCGAGTGAAGCCCTAAGCTCTTTCCTCATTTTCTTGGCCTCTCTAAGCATGTCATCACGGTTATCAAGCAAAGAGCCAAGCCTCTCATTCTCCTGGCGCAAGAAGGGAAGTTCATCACGCACCTCGTCGTCGGACTCAGAGTCCGAGTCGCTCTATGTGCTCTTCTTGCCGCTCGGAGCTCAGCGCCATGGTGCAGAAGCCATCTCTCGCGAAGCAGCTCAGCCCGCTCAGGTTCTTGGACGACTTCTTGTTCTTGCGACGATCTCCCTCGTCTTCACTGCTGCTCGAGCTCGAGGTGGAGTACGCGGAACTGGAGTCGACGTCGCTCGCTCCAACCATCGCTCGGGCCTTGCCTCGGCCCTCCTTCTTCCTCGATCGTCGCTCGTCCTTGTACTTGTTCTTGTGCTTGCTCTTGTGGTCGCGCCTCGAATGGTACTTGCCATCGTTCATCCTCGACTTGTGCTTGTAGCCGTCCTTGTTCTCGCCCTTCTCGGCGGCCGGCGACGAAGTGTCCCGGCTTGCCGCACCGGGAAGGAGTCCTCGTGTTCCTCCTCATGTTCACACGGTTCTCGTGCGGCCTCTCGAACCGCCTCGTCAACAACGCCGGCTCGTCCTCTCCAAGGTCATCAAACTCCTCATCCGGCATAGACATCAAAGAGGAAAACGAGAACATCCGGTGGATGGGTTAGAGTTAGTCTTTCCTTTGGAACCACCAACGAGGGCAAGACTATGGGAATCGGTCGGTCCCTCGAGCTTGGCGATCATGCCCCTATCCACCTCGACCGACTTGAGCTTCGAGAACAGCTCGTTCACCATCGGAGTATCATAGTTCTCCGACTCGACTATGGCCTCGAACTTTCCGCCCCATATCGTACGATCCAAAGAGTGTAAGAGCTTGACCGCTCTATCATGATCATCGTACGGGAGCACGTCCACATTGGCCCTCATGTTGTTCACAACCACCGTGAACCTCTCGAAACAAGGCATCGATGGACTCATCGGGGAGAAAAGTGAAGTTCTCGTACTCTCTCCGTAGGTCGCATACATCCGTGCCTCGAACCCGGGCGTTCCCAACATGAGCTTCCTTCAACACCGCCCAAATCCTACAAGCCAAGTGCTCGGTGTGCACCCGATTGAACTCGGCCGACACAAAGCACGAAACAAGTAGTCGACCGCCTTATTGTTGGCGTCGAATCCGTCCCTCGACCCCGGAGCAAGGAAATCCATCGGCCGGGACATAGCCTGTGTCCACCGTGACATCCCAAAGAAGCCGACCCTTTCCGCGGAGGAACGCACCCATCCGCTTGCTCCACATCCGGTAGTTCTTGCCATCGAAGTGTGGAGGACCCGAACCCCGTTCCGGTACGCCATTCTTGGATCTTAGATCGGTTAGAGTCAACAAAGACCCGAATCGGCTCGATACCACTTGAAGGACCGAAACGGCGAACCGGAGAGGGAGGGGAGTGAATGGGAGCCGATAAAAATTCTATTCAAGAATTCGGCCTATGAACCCAAATTCACTTGTGCACCTCTCCGCAAGCTTCTCTTGCCAAGTTCACGTAGCCACCGGAGTGCTACCGAACCTAGGAGCAAGACCCAACCAACGACCTCAACACACACGCGGCGGAACCACACACGACACGGCCGCCGGGCAGCCCAAACCGGTCAAAGCCGATTTCGAAACCGGTCGGACCGCTTCGTTGGACTTAGCCTCACGCGAGGGGGGGAAACCGGTCGGACCGGTTAGGCAAACCGGTCGGACCGGTTAGGCAAACCGGTCGGACCGATTCCGTCGCGTAAACTCCCCAAAGACCCCAAACACATCAAAGGCCTTTCCACATCCGAACAAACGAAGCCATGGAGCAGCAAAGACTTCCTTGTTCAAAGATCTTTCTCGACGGCCCACGAGGCGAAACCGGTCGACCGGTTTGGGAAACCGGTCGGGCCGGTTTTAGCTCGGACGGTCGGGAAGAACACGGCCGCGGGTCAACTCCCCCAAAACCAAATCTCAATCTCCCGAATCGCTCCACGGTCTTGAACAAGGCTTTGGGGATATTAGGAACACCTCATGAGGAGTCCATAGCCAAGTTTAATCCCACCAAAACTCGTCCAAAAAGGAGGAATCAAGGAAATCCCGCCGAAAGCACTTCCAACCCAAGAACTCAAGAAACCCCGAAATCGAGCACCTTTACTCACGGATTTGTGAGGGGAATCACGCCCAAAGAACCACGAAGGGTTCCCACATATTTCCCCCATCAAATCCCTAAGAGAAAGGTCCCGAAAACAACTCAAAGAAATCACCGGGAGAGGGCTCCGAAAATCACCACCAAGAACAACCGGGAAAACACATCCAAACCTTGACGAACCACGCCGAATCATCTATACATGAAACAAAGGTTCGTACAAGGTCTAGCAAGCCGCCCGATCATCCATCCCTCTCTACAAGATCTCTCCGTGAAGCTCTCTTGCTATTCCTATGGAAAACCTAAGGAAAATAGGTGGAAAAATAGGAAAACTAATGAGCTAGGGTTCCAAGAGTTGGCTGCCATCCTCTCACCTCTTGGGTTATATGGAGTCAACCGAATTTCTAAACTGCCCTTCTCTACTAACTAGGGATACAAGCCCCTCAAGGGCGGATTTGGAATTCTTGATGTATTCACCATCGGACGGATGCCCAGCGACCGCACTCGCATAGCCTCAACGCAAGCCTTGCGATCCCGACGCGTGTCCTCCGCCTCGTAGCTTTCGGCGCCCGCGACCCCAAACCGGTCGGACCAGGTTCTCCAAACCGGTCGAGCCGGTTTTGGCCGAATGCGCCACATCCGGTCTTCGGCCTCGGCTTTGTGGCTCGGCCCGAGTAACCCGGTGATTTTCTGGTGAACCACCGCAAACCCCGCGAACTTGATGTAGCCTCCGCCAATCACCACTCATGACTTGGCTCCCATGAAGTCCCGGCTCGACTTTGGTTTTGTGGCTCAACCAAGAAACCGTCCACCGACTTCATCTTGCCGTTCTTGACACCATGCGGCCCGCACTCGACCCCGCTGGCCACCGGGTCCCTCGAACGAAGCCTACTTGTCTTCTCCACACCCGGAGGCCTTACCGGCAACGACCCTTCGCGCTTGTTCTTCACCCGCACCAACACGAGTCAAGCCGCAACCCGCACCGCAATACTTAGCCAAGAATCGGTCCACACAACGTTGTCAATCACTCATCACACAAGGAAGCGACCATCCACCGGTCCTCGAACCACACATGGTCCTCATAGACCTTGTATGAACCTTTGTGGCATGTATAGATGATTCGGCGTGGTTCCTCTAGGCCTTGTTGTGTTGTTCCCGGTTGTTCTTGGTGGTGATTTTCGGAGCCCTTTCTTGGTGTTTTTCTTAGGTTGTTTTCGAGACCTTTCTCTTGGGGATTCGATGGGGAAAATTTGTGGGAACCCTTCGTGGTTCTTTGGGCGGTGATTCCCCTCCCAAATCCGTGAGTAAAGGGGCTCGATTTTGGGGGTTTTCCGAGTTCTAGGGTTAGAGGTGTTCTTGGCAGGATTTCTTCGATTCCTCCTTTTTGGACAAGTTTTGGTGGGATTAAACTTGGCTATGGACTCGTCATGAGGTGTTCCTATTGTCCCCAAAGTCTTGTTCAAGTCCGTGGAGTGATTCGGGAGATCGTGGTTTGGATTTGGGGGAGTTGACTCGCGGGTGCTGTTCATCCCGAGCTGCCCAGGCTACACCGGTCTGACCGGTGCTCTTGACCGGTCTGACCGATGCAACCCTCGATGGGTTTTTACTCGGGTGAATGTCTGGGTGTGTTCGCTGTTGTCCTGTGTTGCGAGTTTGTTTCGAGTTTGGGTCAGTTTGGTGGTCGGTAGGCCTGTTTGGTGATTTGGGGGCTTTCAGGCTTGGACCGGTCTGACCAGTGTGTCTCACTGGTCTGACCGGTGTGAAGCCACTTAGTGGAAGTTGCCAACTCCCACCAGCAGGGACCGGTCTAACTGGTGGTGCTCACCGGTCTGACCAGTGTTGGTCTGTAGACTCGAGGTTTGGTGTTCTGCTGCGTTCTCGGGTCGGAAGGTTGTGTGTTGGTTCCTAGGTCCAGTGGCACTCAAGTGGCTACGTGGGCTTGGCCAATTTGGGTAGAGAGTTGGAGATGTGTGTTGGAAGCCGTGTTCATCTTGTTGGAGTTTCCATCTCCTTCGAGAAGAATTTTTATCGGCTCCCATTCACTCCCCCCCTCTCTGGTTCGCTGTATCGGTCCTTCTCTGATCCTTCCAGAAGATGAGGAGCGGACAGAGCAACATGCTGAGGGGGAGCTACCGCCCGGGGCACAACCAGCTTGGGCGTGGCTTCGGAGGTGGAGGACGTAGCCCGTTCTTTGGAGGGAGGAACCCCGGCTATCCCCGACGGAGACGTGGAGGCTACACTCGTGCTCCACCGAGCACCGCGATACCCTCAGCGGGAGGCTTCGCCGTCACCTACTTCGCGTGTGGCAAGCCCGGCCACAAGTCCTACGAGTGCCCCGACAAGAAGACCGCTGCCACCCCCGCGAGGGCACCTACTCCAGGAGGCCGACCTCCTCAGGCTGCACCACCGCCGGCTGCCGGCCGTGAGAGGCTGAACCACCTTACCGAGGAGGAGGCTTCCGACGCCCCTGACGTCATGATCGGTGAGTTTTTAGTTTGCGGTACTACCGTCGGTGCGGAATATGGTCCCGACACTAACCAAGTAGTAAGTGCCGAGGTCTATCCCTCAATGGTCGATGCTAAGCAACAAGAGACACAGAGTTTATCCCGGTTCCGCCGAGGAGGCCGTACGTCCAGCAGGGGTGTGCTCGAGGCACTATATTGCTTAGCACCGGGGGTGCTCGTAGTGGGGCTGCTACAAGCAAGGCGGGAGAGGAAGCGTAGCTTCCAAGTCCCTGGTGTAGTGGCTGAAGATATTGTGGGGGAATTGGAGGACAAGTGCGTGATGCGACTTGTCTCGTGCTGTGTTCTGTTGTCTGTCTCCCCCCGCGGCAGGGGGGGTTCGTCCCCCTTTTATAGATCAAGGAGGGAGCGAATCACATGCGCGCCGTGCTATTTAGCTACGTGAAGGGGCATGGCGTGCTATGCTGTAGAGTGGGCGGCCGTCCGTACGATCCTTGCAGCGATCCCGCCGTCATGGCCTATCTTGTACCCGAACAACGCAGCGGCTTCGAGGGTAGAAGGGGCGGCGGATGGCCGTGATGTCTTCCCGATAGGCTCGTGGGTGCCGCCGACGTCGGTCCGTACGAGGTACAGCGTTAAGTAAGGCGGCACCCCGTTCCCACACTCTTCACGGGGCGGGAGTTGTTGCCACGGCGCACGGGGGTGCGCCCGTACGCGCGGGGGCGGCAGCCATACCGTAACAGTGGCGGGGATGGCGTCCCACCGGCCTAGCGCCTCCACCTAACCCCCGCAAGGTCACAAGAAAGCAAATCGAGGGTGCGGCCCGGCCCCCCTTCGAGGGCTCGGTGCGTTAGCCGTACGGAGCGGGCGGCCGGCGTCACGAGACCGGGCACCGGCCGCGCCGCAAAGTTCCCCCCCCCCACGGTGATGGGGATGGGCTCCCTCCCGGGGAGTTGGTGTGGCGGTACCGAAGCGCGAGCCCCGGCGCATGATGGCGCCGTCCCGCCGGTGTCGTGGCGTTAAATGCCCGCGTACGGGGGCAAGCGCACGCGTGCGTGGCGCCCTCGAGCGAGGCGGACCCCGGTTGAGGGCGGGGCGGACCCTCGAGCGAGGCGGAACCCGCTCGAGGGGGAGCGGGCCCTCGAGCGAGGCGGAGCCTCGCTCGAGGGAAGCGCACCCCCTCGAACGGGACGGAGCCCGCCCGAGGGAGGCGTGCATCCTCGAGCGAGGCGAAGCCTCGTTTGAGGGGATTTTCGAGAGGGCCGTCTTGGTGGGCCGTTGAGGTCCCCGCGGCGTGGGCCGTATCCCCGCATGGTTAGGCAAAATGTGTTTGGCTTTGTTGCGGGTTTTAAGTGGGGATTTCCCGGTTGTTAAAGGGGACCCCTAGGGTCGTCCCCGACAAGTAGCCCCCCGAGCATCCGTGGGTTTGCCATTGAGGCTCCCACGGATGCTGGAACCTACTGATAGGACGTTCTTCCCTTCTTGTCTTGCGAACGCTTTCCGTGGGGCCGCGTCGGCGACCCGCGGGTCTAGCCCCGAAGCCCCGGGCAGAGCGTGGATGCTCCTGCAGGGGTTAACCGTGAGAGCTGGTCAGAGGGCATGGTACATGTTTCAACCGGCGTCGGCAATGTTTCAGCCGGCTTCGGTGACGCACGCACCGCCGGGCATCGTCTCCCGGCGGGTGCAATCCAAGGAGGTGTAGCCGTGCGTCAAGCCCCCGAGCCCGGGCCCGTTCGAGGCGATCGGGTAGAGCTTTACGACTTGTTTTTAACGCGCCCTCGCCGTCCCTCCGCGGGACGGAGGGTGAGGTTTCCGCAACCCCCATCGAGCGGGTTGCGAATTGCGGATTCCTCGTTGAGCCGCTAGTGGGCGATTCGAGTGGACGCCCATGCCCCGTTTGATAAGGGTAGGGCTGCGTGGTCCGGAGACACGTCCATTGAAGCGCTTGCGTGGGTTTGCTAGGTGGGGCTCGGTCCCGTTCGATAGGGACCGAGGGCGCGGAAGCTCTCCCTCGGTGGGATCCCCGGCTAGCCGTCCTCGGCGGCTCTCGAATACGACATATGGGGTACCCTCGAGCCGACGGGCTCGCGGAACGGCTCGAATATGCGTGCCTTCGTCGTCCCTAACTCTGTGATCTGGGGCGCCTGTTCGAACCCGTCGAGGGTCAGGCTTCGAACCTCTGATCAGTAGGGCCGTGCGGGGCGGCGGCTAAGCGCTCCCGACCTGGCATCTGCGACCATCGAGGGGCCTGGGCGAGCCAGCCCCCGAGGCGCTGATCAGTAATACAGCGTGGCATGGGTGCTCACGATGCCCGCTTTGTTCCGAAACGAGCCTCGAGGCGACCTTCTCACGCCTGTGCCCTTTAGAGGGCTGACATCGTCCCGAGCCAGGGGCTCGTGCCGCTCGAGGGTTTTGCGTGGCATGGGTGCTTGCGGTGCCCGCTTTGCTTCAAACGGGCCCCGAGGCGACCTTCTCACGCCAATGCCCTTTAGAGGGTTGACATCGTCTCGAGCCAGGGGCTCGTGCCGCTCGAGGGTTCTACGTGGCATGGGTGCTTGCGGTGCCCGCTTTGTTTCAGACGGGCCCCGAGGCTACCTTCTCACGCCTGAACCCTTTCGAGGGTTGGAGCTCTCCCGAGCCAGGGGTTCGTGCCGCTCGAGGGTTCTACGTGGCATGGGTGCTTGCGGTGCCCGCTTTGTTTCAGACGGGCCCCGAGGCTACCTTCTCACGCCTGAACCCTTTCGAGGGTTGGAACTCTCCCGAGCCAGGGGTTCGTGCCGCTCGAGGGTTCTGCGTACCTTGCAAGGAACCGAGCCATTAAATGCTACGCAGTCGGGGCTGTAATTTCGCGTCGTGGGCGCGCTTTTTCAGGCGTCGCAGCCGCGCGCGCGCGTAGTGGGCGGCGTGGGCAGGCGGACGTGACCGCTGTCACGGTCCCTGCTATTCTCCGCCGTGATGATGGCTTATTCGTGGTGGCGTGGCCGCCGCGGTCGTGGTGGGGCCCGCCCGTCGGCGAGAAAGAAGATTCTCTGCGCGTTAATGCGCACGGGACGTCCGCCCCGGAGAGCTCGCCCGCGGCTTATAAATCCGAGGGAAGGGAAAAACGGCGGTTTTTTACCTTAGCGTTCCGCCGTTCTCGCCCTTTGCGCTCTCGCCTTCGGTTTGCTCTTGCCATCGTGCTCCTTCGCCATTAGAGCTCCTCTTCCTTTCCCCGTTTTCCGCTCTCGCATTCCTTGTCCTTTCTAATGGCGCCACCTCCGCCCCTCACGATCCTCGACCCGTACGCTCGGGAGCGGTCGACGGTGACCCACCCGGCCCTTGGCGAGCTGGTCACCGCCGCCGCCTGGCGGCGAACGAGGAGGGCCGCCCGGCGGAGTGGATAGTGCCGCCGGCGGGGGACCGCGCGCCCAACCCGCCGGAAGGCTACGTGGCGAGCTTCGTCCGCTTCCACGAGCGCGGCTTCACCGCGCCGGCGAGCCGCTTCATGCGAGCGCTGTGCCACTACTACGGCGTGGAGTTGCATAACTTCACGCCGAATGCGATTTCACAGGCGGCCACGTTCGTGGGCGTCTGCGAGGGGTATCTAGGGATCCCAGTCAACTGGGAGCTCTGGGTACACCTCTTCCGCGCGGTGCTCTTCACACAACCCACGACGGAGCAGAGGACCCGCCGCGTGGTGCGCGCCGGCGGGATGTCGCTCGCCCTGCGGGGGCAGTTCAAGGACGACTACATCCCCTGCACCATGACGACGAACAACACCGACTGGGAGCGGGGGTGGTTCTACCTGCCCAACGCCGAGCCCGACCTCCCCCCTACACCGGTCGGGTGTTCAAGGAGAAGCCCGACTCCTGGCGCTACGGGGTGTCCACGCCCCAGCATCGGAGGCGGCAGGACTCGCTCCGGGCCGCCCCGAGGAACGTGGCGACGCGCGGTCCGACGGCGGCGGCGTTCTCGCCTTCCTCCACCACCGGCGGGTCGTGCCTCTGATGGAGAGGCCGCTCTGCATCTACGAGATGACAGAGGAGGCGGACCCCCGTCGCGCCGGTGAGGTCTCGGATGCTCCCGACCCCCCTCGGGCGGGCGTACGCACTCACACAGGCGCGGAACGCCGTCGACACCCGGATGTTGCGCCAGGACCGGTCCCCGTGGAAGCTCGAGATGCTCCCCACCGGCCCGCTGGTGAGTATGATTCTTGATTCCGTTTTAGTTTTTGGTGACGCCTCTGCCCCCCAGCGCGCCTTTGACGTTTTCGCATGCAGCTGGTGAACTTCACCGCCGCGAAGTCCGTTCCGCCTACCCCCGACTCCCCCGCGCTCGGTCGGGCGGCGCGAAGAACGGGAGCGAGGAGCGGGCGGCGCTCAAGAGGGAGCGCGCGAGGCGGCACCGCGAGCACCGCGAGCGGTGGAGCGAGGAGTACCGGCGGCGCGAGCAGCCGGGGCTCTCCTCGCCGGAGACCGAGGAGTATTCGTCCTCCGAGGAGGACGAGGAGGAAGAAGCCGGGGGGGCGGGGCCCCTCCGATAGGTGGGAGCCCGTGCCACCGCCGCCGGAGCCGGGGCCCGGCGGCAAGGGCGGCATCGCCGGGGCGGGCGCGGCGGGCGCCCGCCGCCGGGCAATCAACGACGGGGGCGGCGCGAGCCGCGGAGGTGCCGGCGCGCGCCGTGGAGGTGCGCGCAACAAAGTGCGCCCGCGCGCGGGGCGGGGCCCGTGCGCGTGGCGGAGATACCGGGGGGGGCGCGGCGACCGGCACGTCGGCCGCGCGGGCCTCGTCGGCCGAGGCCTCGAGGAAGAGGAAGCACGCCTTCTCCTCTTCAAGGTAAGGGGCTCGCTCTTCTGCTCGGTTTGGCTTTTTTTGGCGATCAGGCATTCCGACTTCTTGTTTGTGCTTATGCAGGGTGGTGCCAACCGTGCCTCCCCTCGCACCGGCCAAGGTGTTAAGGGCGGACGCGGCCATTCCCACCCGGCGGCGCTCGTCGAGGGCGCCGCGGGCGGGAGCAAGCACCGGCGGCGGCGGGCGAGAGCTCGCAGGCGTAGGCCGAGGCCCCGAGGCCTCGGCCGGCGGATCGCCCCGCCATGGCGCACCGGCGGTCGCCGAGGAGCGGCCGGCGCCGGCCGTGGCGGGGCGCGCCCCCACCGCGGCGGTCGTGGTGGAGGCGCAACCCACGGCGGCGGCCGTGGCGGAGGCGTAGCCCGCGGAGGCCGCCGCGACGGAGGCGCGATCCGCGGCGCCGGCCGCGGAGGAGGCGGAGCGGGTGCAGCCCGCGGTGGTGCCCGTGGTCGCGGAGGCACGGTCGGAGGCGGTGGCCGCGACGCCGCGCCGGGCGCCCGCGGCCACGGAGGCGCAAGTGGAGGCGCCGGCGGAGGCGGCGCTAGGGGCCGGCGCCGCCGGCCGGCTCCCGGCGGAGGTGGTGGAGGTCCCGCACGACGACTCCCCCGCCGCCCGGTGGGATCGGTGGGTGAGCTTCCCCACGCTCTCCACGGAGTCCCGAAGGGGGCCCTCGTGAGGCGAAGCGACGGCCACATGGTGGCGGGGGGCCGGGGACATGGCGCCGAGGCCTCGTCTTCTCACGCCGGCCACTCCGCCCGGTGGAGGGGAGTCGCCGACGACCCGCCCCGCGTTCGCCGATGCCCAGAAGGAGCAGGAGCTGTGGGGGGAGCTCCGCAGCCACGGTGCCACGCTCGACCGCACGCTGAACGAGGCGCTGAGGGTCCACGGCGGCCCCGCATGGCGCATCTTCCAGGTAGGGCGTTGTTGCCCGTTTTCCTCTTTCCCTCGTCTTTGCGCGCTTTCTCTGTATCGTGACGCTTACGGGTTTCAAGTTGTGGGTGACAGGAGCTCGAGCGCCGTGCCCGCGACAAGTACGGGGCCTTCGATCGGGTGAACACCGAGCTTCACCAGGTCCGGGAGCGATGCGGCGCCTTCGACGCGCTCGCCGACGCCCTCAGGACTCCGGACGGCTGGTTGGCGTACCGAGCCATGGTCTTGCGCGATGAACTCCCCGAGAGCATGAGGCAAGACCCGGCGCGTCGCTCTAGCCTCGAGCGGATCTGCACGGCCCTCATTGACCGTGATGAGGCGCTGTGGCAGGCGCGCTCGGACCTGGAGAAGATGCGGACGTTGGCGACCAACTGGGAGGCGGAGGTGGCCGGCGTCCGCGGCGAGAACCGGGAGCTCCGCTCGTCGCTCGAGGGGGCGCAGGCGCAGCAGCCGCCGGGCCGAGGAGCGCGCGCGCTGGAGCGAGAGGGCCAAGGAGGCCGACGACTTGAAGGCCGCCCTCGACGCCAAGGCCGCGGTGCTCGCCGCCTCCGAGGACCGGCTCGCGGGAGCGCACCGCCCGCCAAGGGGCCGAGGGGTGGCTCCGTAGGAGCAAGCCGCCCTCGCTGATGCCCGGTCGGCGCTAGAGCGAGGAGCGCGTGGCGCGCGAATCGGCGCGATGTCGCCGGAGGAGCGGAACACCGCGTTCTCCAAGGTCGAAGGCGAGCTGATAGTGCTCAGCATCGCGAGCACGAACCAGAGCCGGCCCTCCGGGAGCGAGGGCGAGACCGTCAAGGGCCTCGAGCCGGCGGTCGAGGCCGAGCGCCGTGCCCTCGAGGTGGAAAAGAAGTAAGTCGAAGGTGAGCCGCCGCTTGACTCCCCGTTTGGTTGGTTTTCTCGTTTGGGAATTCGCACTCCTTTTTTCGATTTCTTTCTTGTCTTGGTGACTCCGAGCTTGCGCACCGCTTTGGGGCACGCGGCCGAGCGGGCCGAGGCGTTGCGGGCCTCCTACACCTCCTCCGAGCGGGAGCCGCGGGAGTTGCGCACCGCGGCCCTCGAGACCCGCCGGTCGTGGAGGAGGGCGAAGCGCGGGCCGGAAGCTCGGCCGGCCGCCCGCCGCGCGCCCTTGGCGGCCACGTCACCGAACGGATGTGCCGGCCGTTGCGTCTTGGCGTCCGAGAAGGCCCTCGGAGTGGTACGATCCCACTACGAGGTCAACTTCGAGGCGCCGGCGGAGGGTTACGTCGTCCCCCGACGGTGTTGAGGACGAGGTAGCGATGGAGCGTGTGGATGCGCTTGCCGCCGACGCCGCCGAATCGCTCGGCCGAAGCCTTCGAGGAGTTCCTCTTCCCGTACGCCGTTGACGCCGCCGCTCCTCCCCGCCCGGAAGACCACCGGGGCGCTAGGCCCGTTTTTATTTGTGTATCGGTATTCCGGCCACGCGGCCTTAGTCTCGAGCTCGCGGGCCCGGGCCCGTGGTGGATCGGCGTCGGCCCCGACAGAGTGCTTGGCCCCGCGGCCGGGCGCGAGCGATTCCCCGGGGCGGGCGTGACCTCTCCGTCGCCGGCGCCCGCCGCGCGCGGGTGGCGTTGGCCGTGTCGTTGGCGATGACGACACGGCACTCCCGCACGGGGACGTAGCTCCCGATGCCGGAGTCGTCGGAGCGCCCGAACCAAGTAGTCCGCGGCGTCGAGGAAACGCCGAACATGACCGGATCCGCACGCGGAGAAGTCCCACTCCGCGTACCCGTGGAGGTTAGCGGGTGGCGGCGCGTCGAGGGAGCCTAGGGACGATTCGTCACCGGCTGAGGCGCTGGGATCCCTGGTGACGAAGACGTGACGGCCAGGAGGAACCCTGCGCATCGTGGTGTTGACGTTGGCGTTGTAGGCCATCATGGCTCCACGCAGCCCAATGGGAAAGCGCGGTCCGAGACCGCGCGCGCGTCCCGTTGGGGTGGCGGTTGCCGTGGCGGCGGGCACGTCGTGCCGAGAGGCGGCGTGCTCGGCCCGCCGTCTCTCGGACCGTGCCTCGGCGCGAACGCCGACCGGAGCGGCGGCGGCGTCGTAGCGCCGACGGGTCCGCGCATCGCGCGCTTGCGGGCGTCCGCGCCGTGATGATGCGCGTAGCGGGAGCCGGTGCGGCACCCGGCCCGGCGCCGCACACGGAGCTCCTCACGGTTGGTGAGGCGCATGAGGTAGCCGTTCCCCGTGGCCTGGAAGTTTAGGCCCCCGAACCGGATTTCGAACCCGGCGGGGGAGGGGGTCCGAGCTGCCCATGTTGTAACGCGTACCGCGGTACTCAGTGCGGATCACCATGGAGGGAGTTGGTGGAATGACCTTAGGCGCTCGATTGCCCCACGGTGGGCGCCAACTATCGGTGCGGAATATGGTCCCGACACTAACCAGTAGTAAGCGCTGAGGTCTATCCCTCAATGGTCGATGCTAAGCAACAAGGGACACAGAGTTTATCCTGGTTCCGGCCGAGGGGGCCGTACGTCCCGACAGGGGGTGTGCTCGAGGCACTATATTGCTTAGCACCGGGGGTGCTCGTAGTGGGGCTGCTACAAGCAAGGCGGGAGAGGAAGCGTAGCTCCCAAGTCCCCGGTGTACCGGTTGAAGATATTGTGGGAGAATTGGAGGACAAGTGCGTGATGCGACTTGTCTCGTGCTGTGTTCTGTTGTCTGTCTCCCCCCGCGGCCGGGGGGGGGGGGTGGGTTCGTCCCCCCTTTTATAGATCAAGGAGGGAGCGAATCACATGCGCGCCGTGCTATTTAGCTATGTGAAGGGCGTGGCGTGCTATGTTGTAGAGTGGGCGGCCGTCCGGACGATCCTTGCAGCGATCCGGCCATCATGATCTATCTTGTACCCGAACAGTAGTGGCTTCGAGGGTAGAAGGGCGGCAGATGGCTGTGATGTCTTCTGATAGGCTCGAGGGAGCTGCTGACGTCGGTCCGTACGAGGTACAGCGTTAAGTAAGGCGGCACCCCGTTCCCGCACGCTTCACAGTGCGGGAGTTGTTGCCACAGCGCCTGGCGTGCGCCCGTACGCGCGGGGGCGGCAGCCATACCGTAACAGTGGCAGGGATGGCGTCCCACCGGCCTAGCGCCTCCACCTAACCCTGCAAGGTCACAAGAAAGCAAATCGAGGGTGCAGCCGGCCCCCCTTCGAGGGCTCGGCGCGTTAGCCGTACCGGAGCAGGCGGCCGGCGTCACGGGACTGGCACCGGCCGCGCCGCACGCCCCCCCCCCCCCCCCCCCCACGGTGATGGGGATGGGCTCCCTCCGGGGAGTTGGTGCGGGCCGCATGCGGGCGCGAGCCCCGGCGCATGATGGCGCCGTCCCGCCGGTGTCGGGGCGTTAAATGCCCGCGTACGGAGGAAAGCGCACGCGTGCGGGCGCCCTCGAGCGAGGCGGACCCCGGTCGAGGGCGGGGCGGATCCTCGAGCGAGGCGGAACCCGCTCGAGGGGGGAGCGGGCCCTCGAGCGAGGCGCAGCCTCGGCCGAGGGAAGCGCACCCCCCTCGAACGGGACCGGAGCCCGCCCGAGGGAGGCGCGCATCCTCGAGCGAGGCGAAGCCCGTTTGAGGGGATTTTCGAGAGGGCCGTCTTGGTGGGCCGTTGAGGTCCCCGCGGCGTGGGCCGTATCCCGCATGGTTAGGCAAAATGTGTTTGGCTTTGTTGCGGGTTTTAAGTGGGGATTTCTCGGTTGTTAAAGGGGACCCCTAGGGCTCGTCCCCGACAACTACTGCTTTGGTTCTCTTCGACACCGGTGCAACCGGGTCGTATGTTACCTCTTGGTTCGTGAACAAACTCTCCCTCCCTACAAACGCCTGATCAATTCCCATTATCACGAGCTCTCCGCTCGGGGATATCCGATGCACCTTGCTGTGAAAGGAGTGGATATAGACATCCAAGGCCACAAGTTCTTTGGGGATCTGACCGTATTGCCTTCTCATGGCATTGATGTGATACTAGGAATGGATTGGATCACTGCCCACAAAGGTGTCATGTCCACTTCACCGAGACTTGTGACTTTAGTGCACCCCGACGGGATGAAAGTCACCTTCGAGCCAATGAAGTCACGGGACATACCGGCTGTGTACAACCTTCACACGAAGGCCATTTCGGATGTACCGATGGTCTGCGAGTATGAGGATGTGTTTCCAGAGGAGCTACCTGGGCTACCCCCCGACCGCGATGTGGAGTTTGTGATTAACTTGGTGCCAGGAACGGCGTCGATAGCCCAGAGCCCGTACCGCATGGCAGAGGTTGAGCTGAAATTGTTGAAGGCAGAGTTAGACTCGCTGCTTGAGAAGGGGTTCATCCGACCAAGTGCTTCACCTTGGGGCTCACCGGCACTATTCGTTACGAAGAAGGATGGGACTCAACATCTGTGCGTCGATTACCACACCGTAAATGCGGTAACCATCAAGAAAAAGTACCCGTTACCCAGGATCGATGACCTAATGGATCAGCTAAGGCAAGCCAAATACTTCAGCAAGATTGATCTCCGGTCGGGTTATCACCAGATGAAGATTCGCCCGGAGGACATCCACAAGACTACGTTTGTAACCCGGTATGGGCAATATGAGTACACAGTTGTGTCGTTTGGCCTAATAAATGCCCCGGCGTACTTCATGAACATGATGAGTACATGGATGAGTTGGACAAGTGTGTCGTAGTCTTCATTGACGATATACTGGTCTTCTCCCAGACTGCAGAAGAGCACGAGAAGCACCTGAGGATCGTGTTGGGAAAGCTCAGACAGCATCAGTTGTACGCCAAGTTCAGCAAGTGTGAGTTCTGGATGGAGGAAGTCACCTTTCTTGGTCACGTGTTGTTAGCTAAAGGAGTGGTCGTAGATCCGAGCAAGATAGAAGCAGTGTCCAAGTGGCAGTCACCAAAATGTGTGACAGAGATCTGTAGTTTTCTCGGTTTAGCTGGATACTACCGCCGGTTTATCGAGAACTTTTCCAAGATCGCAAAGCCTATGACAGAGCTGTTGAAGAGCAACACGCCGTACGTGTGGTCGGATAAGTGTGAAGCCAGCTTTCAGGAGCTCAAGACTCGCCTCACCACTACACCAGTCCTGACTTTGCCCGATGCGAGCAAGGACTTCGTAGTGTACTGTGACGCGTCAAGGCAGGGACTCGGCTGCATGTTGATGCGGGGAGGCAAGGTGGTAGCCTATGCCTCGCGGCAGCTTAGAAAGCATGAGGATAACTACCCTACATATGACCTTGAGCTAGCCGCTGTCATTCACGCCTTGAAGATATGGAGGCACTATCTAATGGGTAACAAGTGCGACATTTATACTGATCACAAGAGCCTGAAGTATATCTTCACCCAGTCTAAGTTGAACTTGAGGCAAAGGAGATGGTTGGAGATGATCAAGGACTACGACCTAAGCATTCACTACCACCCCGTCAAGGCGAACGTCGTAGCCGACGCACTGAGTCGCAAGCATTACTGCAACAATCTGATGGTGCATGAAGGATAGCCGGCATTGTATGAGGAACTGGAGAGGCTGAGTTTGGAGATAGTAGAGGAGGGGCAGTTGAATGAATTGAAGGTGAAATACACACTCGAAGACCAGATCCGACAGGCTCAGAAAGGGTGTCCGGAGATTCAGGAAGTAAAAAGCCAGATGGAGAGAGGCAAAGCGGCTGATTACCGCCTCGGTGATCAGGGCACGCTATGGTTGAAGGACCGCATATGCGTACCCCAGAACAGGGAGATTCGGGACTTGATTCTTAGAGAGCCCCACGACTCTCGATACTCGATCCACCCTGGTTGCACAAAGATGTACAAGGATCTGAAGGTACGGTTCTGGTGGGAGAAGATGAGGGAAGACATTGCTGAGTACGTCGCTCGATGCGACACATGTCAGAGGGTGAAGGCAGAACACCAGAGACCTGCCGGTCTGCTTCAACCGCTTGAGATACCCACGTGGAAGTGGGATGATATCAGTATGGACTTCATTGTGGGTTTGCCGCGCACGCAGAAAGGAAACGACTCCATTTGGGTGATTGTCGATCGGTTGACCAAGGTAGCACACTTCTTGCCCGTAAAAGCAAACTACAGCGTGAGCCGGCTTGCGGAACTTTATGTGGACAATATTCTAAAGCTTCATGGAGCTCCGAGGAGTATTGTGTCGGACAGAGGGCCTCAGTTCACCGCTCAGTTTCCGGAAAAGTCTACATGCTTTCATGGGCACCGAGCCGAACTATAGCACGGCCTTTCCACCCTCAGACTGATGGCCAGACAGAGAGAGTGAATCAAGTCCTAGAAGACCTACTGAGGGCTTGTGTGTTGACCTACGGGTCCGATTGGGAAAAGAGTCTGTCCTATGCCGAGTTCTCGTACAACAACAGCTACCAGGCCAGTTTGAAGATGGCTCCCTTCGAAGCCCTTTACGGAAGGAAGTGTCGGACACCGTTGATGTGGTCTGAGGTGGGGGAGTGAACCTTTTTCGGTCCCGCCGCCATTGTTGAGGCCGAGGAAAATGTCGCCAAGGTCAGAGAGAATCTGAAGATAGCTCAGAGCAGACAGAAGAGCTACGCGGACCCAAAGCGGAGAGACGTCTCGTTTGAAGTGGGAGAACACGTCTACTTGAAGGTGTCACCCCTCCAGGGTATAGAGAGGTTCCACGTCAAGGGGAAGCTGTCCCCTAGGTATGTCGGCCCGTATCCGATTGTAAAAAGGATCGGGAAAGTCGCTTATAAGCTCGAACTACCTCCGGATCTTACCGGAGTGCATCCGGTGTCCCACGTGTCTCAGCTTCAGAAGTGTGAGGTCGTCGAGAAGAGAGTGCCCGCTCAGGCACTCGAAGTTCAGGAGACCCTGGAGTACCTGGAGTACCCAGTTCGAATCCTAGACTGGGCAGAGAAGTCAACCAGGAACACCACCACACGCTTCTGCAAGGTGCTCTGGAGTAATCACTCCGAGCGCGAAGCAACGTGGTGAAGGACCGATACGGCGAACCAGAGAGGGGGGAGTGAATGGGAGCCGATAAAAATTCTTCTCGAAGGAGATGGAAACTCCAATAAGATGAACACGGCTTCCAACACACGTCTCCGACTCACTACCCAAGTTGGCCAAGCCCACGTAGCCACTGTAGTGCCACTGGACCTAGGAACCAACACACAACCTTCCGACCCGAGAACGCAGCGGAACACCAAACCCCGAGTCTACAGACCAACGCCGGTCAGACCGGTGAGCACCACCGGTCAGACCGATCCCTGCTGGTGAAAATGGGCAACTTTCACTAAGTGGCTCCACACCGGTCAGACCGGTGAGACACACCGGTTAGACCGGTCACAGCCTGAAAGCCCCCAAAGCACCAAACAGGCAACCGACCACCAAACTGACCCAAACTCGAAACAAGCGCAACACAAGACAACAGCAAACACACCCAGACGTTTACCCGAGCAAAAACCCACCGAGGGTTGCACCGGTCAGACCGGTCAAGAGCACCGGTCAGACCGGTGTAGCCTGGGCAGCTCGGGATGAAAAGCACCCGCGGGTCAACTCCCCCAAAACCAAACCTCGATTTCCCGAATCGCTCCATGGACTTGAACAAGACTTTGGGGATATTAGGAACACCTCATGAGGAGTCCATAGCCAAGTTTAATCCCACCAAAACTTGTCCAAAAAGGAGGAATCGAAGAAATCCCGCCAAGAGCACCACAAACCCTAGAACTCGGAAAACCCCAAAATCGAGCCCCTTTACTCACAGATTTTGGAGGGGAATCACAGCCCAAAGAACCATGAAGGGTTGCCACAAATTTTCCCCATCAAATCCCCTAGAGAATGGCCCCAAAAACAACCCAAAGAAATCACCAAGAGAGGGCTCCGAAAATCACCACCAAGAACAACCGGGAACAACACATCCAAACCTTGAGGAACCATGCCGAATCATCTATACATGCAACAAAGGTTCATACAAGGTCTAGCTTGCCGCCCGATCATCCAACCCTCTCACAAGATCTCACCATGAAGCTCTCAAGCTAGTCCTATGGAAATCCTAAGGAAAATAGGAAGGACAATAGGAAAACAAATGAGCCAGGGTTCCAAGAGTTGGCTGCCATCCTCTCACCTCTTGGATTATATGGAGGCAACCGAAAGTCTAAAATGCCCTTTCCTAATAATTAGGGATACAAGCCCCTCAAGTGCGGATTTGGAAGTCTTCATGTCTTCACCATCGGACGGATGCCTGGCGACCGCACCCTGCGTAGCCTCGATGCAAGCCATGCGATCCCGACGCGTGTCCTCCGCTTCGAAGTCTCCGGACTACGTCGTCGCACACCGGTCAGACCGGTGCTCCCCACCGGTCAGACCGGTACCCACCGGTCAAACCCACCGGTCAGACCGGTCTGGCAGTGCTGCAGCTCCGTCTTCTGTTCTTCGGTCTTGGCTTTGTGGATCAACCAAGGAACCCAGTGGTTTTCTGGTGAGCCACTGGAAACCCCGCGAACTCGGTGTAGCCTCCGCCAATCTCCACTCATGACTCAGCTCCCACGTAGTCCCGGCTCGACCTTGGTTTTGAGGCTCAACAAAGAAACCGTCCATGACTTCATCTTGCTGTTCATGCCACCATGCGGCCCGCACTTGACCCCCGCCGGCCACGGGGTCCCTCGAACGAAGCCTACTTGTCTTCTCCACACCCGGAGGCCTCACCGCGACGACCTTTCACGCTTGTTCTTCACCCGCACCAACACCGGTCAAGCCACAACCCGCACCCGCAATACTTAGCCAAGAATCGGTCCACAAAACGTTGTCAATCACTCATCACACAAGGAAACGACCATCCACCGGCCTCGAACCACACATGGTCCTCAATCTCCCGCTTGATGAGTGCATTGACAACACCCACACGAAAGTAACAAGAGAGAAAAGAAAAAGAAAAGAAAAGAACAAAAAGAAACTCCAACAAGCGATCGAAAGCCAAACAAAGGCAAAGAGCAAGATCACTTGAAGAAGACAAGTCTCGGACCCCTTAGGCAAGGGCAACGGCTCGACACAACCGAGAAAAAACAAAGCTCAAGCAAAGAGTGCAAACCACCGAAACAAAGCTCGAACAACCACAAAGAGCTCCCCCTGCACACATGCAAGCTCCCCCTGAACCAATGCACCTCCCCCTGGATGAATGCATGCAAACCAGTCGAAAAATGGGCACTGCAAAGCAACTTCTCACTCACACCGGTCGACCGGTCACCCCCACCGGCCGACCGGTGCCCAACATGTGCACGGGACCAGCACTCACACCGGTCGGACCGGTGACCTTGATCGGTCGGCCGGTGACCAATACAGCCCGAATTGGCTCGAAACCACCGAAAACCTTCTAAATGCATCCAAGAAGCCATTTCAAGCTCAAACTTCTCCCCCTTGTTGGCAATGCATGAATCAAGCCAAAAATGCAAAACTTTCAACCTAGAGCTTCTCAAATAGACAAAATTCAACAAAGAATGCTACACATGTCCAAATGAGCAAGTTAGATACTCTACGACTTCGTATCGATCTCAACTACATGATCACCAAGTTTCACAACCATTGGACGAAGCTAAGATGGATTTGGGCAATTTTGCGAAAAACTTGCCTCTCATGAGCAAAGTCCTAAACATGATCAAAGCATATCAAAATGGAAAAGCCACAGAAACTTCATGCTAGGACAGCCATTCTAATCATAAGACCATCACAAACACCCACAAGCACCTCATATCATGTCAAAGCCACCGAGCCATGTGCCTACTTCTATGTATGAGACTTCTCATTGGTAGGCATCATGCAACAGTTTAGCACCCAAACCAAATTAAATTCAGCACATATGACATGGGAGCCTATTTTCCAAGCATTTTCCATTTCATTTTCAGATTCATAATTGGTACATGAAATGTCTTTGCGACAAAAAGGAACTTATGCCCCTCCACAAGATAAAGCAAGAGGGCTAAACATCCATGATGGCAAATGAGCCTTTGGCCTCATATGATCAATAAACTAGCTATCCAACCTCAAATTAAGCATAGCAAAGCCACTAAAACATGTCAAGATCATATAAAGGCATTTACACATGAGAGAGCATACATGTGACACTTTTTTCAAACAACATAGCCATCAACCATGGATTATTCATCAAGATCATCAAGAGCTAAGCCAAACTAACCATAGCATACCAAACAAGCTCACAAAGACATAAATCTCATTCCATGGTGAACAATGTATATAGGAGAAGCTTTTCCTATTCAATGCATATGATACAAAATGCATGCAATCTAAGATACAAGGATGCCTATACATCATGTTACATATGCCGTGCCAAATGCAATAAATGCACAAAGGAAAGCTATACATATGCTACAAAGGAGCTCCCACACACCAAGCTCACAAACGACCGGCTCCTCGAGGGGAGGCAAAAAGGGGCTCGACACCACCGGCAAAAGAGCAAAGGAGCACAAAATTCACAAGCTCCCCCTAAACACATGCACTAGGGCCAAAGAGCATACAAAGCTCACCCTACACACATGAGATAGAGAAGGAGCAAAACAAACCAAGTGGCTTGACCGAGGCCACACACTCGAAGGTCACAAATCACTTACCTTTATCATTTCTTCAGAAGTCACTCATCCTTGTCCACCATCCCCGAAAGTGATGTACCTCCATGTCACCACCGGGGTATGAGGCCGGAGAACCACCCCCGATATCAACCAAATGTTCTCCGGGCCATCCACCTGCAACTCAAAACCAAGAGTGAGAGCGAGCAAACGACTCAACACTGGGGTTAGTTCCAAATGTGTAAAACCAGTGCCTAGCCATCTGCTCGAAAGTGGGGTTAGCACAAACCAAACCATCTTTCCTACCAAAGCTTCCTCCACGAACACCACTACGGTAACCACCATGAGTGAACCAAACCTCTCTACCTAGAGGAGGACCAAAACCACAAAAGAAAACTCGTGGACTGTCCCTCCTCTCCTTCTCAAAACTACGGATCCTCCCATCCCCGTATTGAGCACGAGGAGGAGAATGCCTAGCAAACTAATCTCCAGCAAACTTTCCAGACCAACCACCAGAACCACGACCTCCTGAACCAAACTTACCATCTGTACGAGCATGAAACCAAAACTGCTGCCTGTCCAGGCCTGCACCGGTCTGACCGGTGCCCCTCACTGGTCTGACCGGTGTAGCCTGGGCAGCAGCACCTCCAACAGCCTTCCGCTCTCCACAAGCCCGAATTGTCCTCACACTCGCCTTGGCCCTGGGCAACTGCACACGAGGCTCAAGTACACCATCGAAAAGGTGGTACTTGTCCTTGTTGGCCCACTCCTTCGTCATTCTCTCCTCACGCTTCCTCTTGAAGCAAAACGCTCTCTTGTGACCATCCTTTCCACAAAACTCACAATGGAAACGGATTGATCTGGGCTTAGGCTTGGGATGAGGCTCTTCACAAGGCTTCTCACTTGGTTTCTCACTAGGCTTTTCACTTGCCTTCTCACTCAGTTTTTCTCTTGGTTGGTTTGGCTTGGATGCAAACTTGTCTTTGGATGTGGGTTTTGGTGGAACTGAAACATTCCCAATTTCCTTTCTCTCTCACCACTGCCCTCACCAACCTTATCAAATCCCAAAGCCCAACCGTCAAAGCACTTACAGCTAGCAATCATCATCCCAAGCTGAGGTTCTTGACTCGACAACCAACTCAGCGCTTCACGCAACTTATCATTCTCATCTTGCAAGCGACCAACACATTTTGTAAGATCCAAATTCTTCATAGCATGCAACTCACACGTAGAGCAAGAGGAATAGAAACTTTCAAATCAGCCTCAAGCGAAACAATGCGAGAACGGAGCTCAACAATTTTCTCATGCAAACTAGGGCATAAGTGCAAGCACCAAGCAAAGTGGGTCTAGATTGTATCTCAGCCAACTCAACCCTAACCACATCTAGTTCCTCACACTTGGAGGCATACTTCTCCCTAAGATTAGTCAAGTCAGCCAGGAAAGCAGAGCAATCAGCACAATCATTCTCATCAGAAACAACAGGGCTAGCCTTAAGTGAATCAATTTCAAGCTTGCTATCAAGAACCTATATTTCTAGCTCAGCCACTCTAGTCCTAGCATCCTCGAGCAAATATCTAAGCTCCTTCCTAAGCTTCTTAGCCTCTCTAAGCATGTGATCGCGATTATCAAGCAAGTCAACCAACTCCTCATTCTCCTTGCGTAAAGAAGAGAGCTCATCACATACCTCATCCTCGGAATCCAAGTCTGAGGCGTCCTTCTGGCTTCTCTTGCTGCTCGAACTGCGAGCCAAGCCGCAGGAGTCATCTTTGAGGCTTAGGCCCGTCACACAAAGGCCGTTGAGATACTTGCCAAGGTTCTTCTTCTTCCTCTTCTTCTCATCCTCTTCGTCTTCATCACTCGAGCTTGAAGACGTGTCCTCGGAATCAGACTCGATGTCGCTCGATCTCTTCATCTTCTCTCGAGACCGCGTCTGCTTCTCATGTCCATGATCCTTATTCCTGGACTTCTTCTTCTTCTCCTTGAACTTGTGCTTCTCGTGGTTGTTCACCTTTGGACACTTGGCGAAAAAGTGTCCAGCCTTGCCACACTTGAAGCATGTCCTCGTGTTCCTCCTCCTGTTCACTCGGTTCTCGTGCAGCCTCTCGAACCGCCTTGTCAGAAGCGCCAGCTCGTCCTCTCCAAGCACTTCGAACTCCTCATCTGGCATAGACATCAAAGAGGAAAAAGAGAACATCCTGGTGGATGGGTTAGTGTTAGCCTTTCCTTTCGAACCACCAACGAGGGCAAGACTATGGGAATTAGTCGGTCCCTCGAGCTTGGCGGTCATGCCCCTATCCACCTCAGCCGACTTGAGCTTCGAGAACAGCTCGTTCACCGTCAGAGTATCACACTTCTTTGACTCCACAATGGCCTCGAACTTTCCACCCCAAATCGTACGATCCAAAGAGTGTAAGAGCTTGACCGCTCTATCATGATCATCGTACGGGAGCACGTCCACATTGGCCCTCATGTTGTTCACAACCACCGTGAACCTCTGAAACAAGGCATCGGTGGACTCACCGGGGAGATGAGTGAAGTTCTTGTACTCTTTCCGTAGGTCGCATACATCCGTTCCCCGAACCCGGGCATTCCCAACATGAGCCTCCTTCAAAGACCGTCCAAATCCTAAATGCCAAGTGCTCGGTGTGCACCCGATCGAACTTAGGCTGACACAAAGCACGAAACAAGTAGTCGACCGCCTTGTTGTTGGCGTCGAATCTGTCCCTCGATCCTGGAGCGAGGAAGTCCATCGGCTGGACATAGTCTGTGTCCACCGTGACATCCCGAAGGATCTGACCCTTTCCGCGGAGAAACGCACCCATCCGCTTGCTCCACATCTGGTAGTTCTTGCCATCGAAGTGTGGAGGTCCCAAACCCCATTCCTGGTACGCCATCCTTGGATCTTAGACTGGTTAGAGTCAACAAAGGCCCGAACCCGCTCTGATACCACTTGAAGGACCGATACGGCGAACCAGAGAGGGGGGAGTGAATGGGAGCCGATAAAAATTCTTCTCGAAGGAGATGGAAACTCCAACAAGATGAACACGGCTTCCAACACTCGTCTCCGACTCACTACCCAAGTTGGCCAAGCCCACGTAGCCACTGTAGTGCCACTGGACCTAGGAACCAACACACAACCTTCCGACCCGAGAACGCAGCAGAACACCAAACCCCGAGTCTACAGACCAACGCCGGTCAGACCGGTGAGCACCACTGGTCAGAGCGGTCCCTGCTGGTGAAACTGGGCAACTTTCACTAAGTGGCTCCACACCGGTCAGACCGGTGAGACACACCGGTTAGACCGGTCACAGCCTGAAAGCCCCCAAAGCATCAAACAGGCCAACAGATCACCAAACTGATCCAAACTCGAAACAGCAGCAACACAGGACAACAGCGAACACACCCAGACGTTTACCCGAGCAAACACCCTCCGAGGGTTGCACCGGTCAGACCGGTCAAGAGCACCGGTCAGACCGGTGTAGCCTGGGTAGCTCGGGTGTTGACGGTGTATTTTGGTGCACCTAGCATGTTCATTACACTTTGGTTTGGATTTGATTATTGAACTAACCCGCCACTAGGCACACTAATCATATAACAAGTTCATCTTTGTGCATGCATTTGGAAGTGTTATGTTTATGTAGGAAATCATGGACATAAAGGACGGATTCGCAACAAGTTCAAAGGAGCATTCATGGAGTCTTGTTCGTGTTCATGAGCTTGCTGAAATTACTTCCAATGGTGGCGAGGACCGAAGTGCTACGAGGAACACCCCCGGGGATTGAAGCGTAAAAGATCAAACTTCATGCAAAGAGAGTCTCCATCTTGATCGTAAGGATAACAGCGTCAAAATCATCCAAGTGGAAGGGGCAAAGTAGATAAGTACACGAGGACCCACGGTGCAAAAAGGGCGACCGAACCGGGCCGAGCCCGGGCTCGGGCCGGCCGGCCCGGCCGGATCGGCCCAGCCCACTTCGGGCACCGGTTCGGTCCCGTCTTCCTTGCCCTCGAAGGATCTTCGACCCTAAAACCCCCGACGCGCCGCCAACATAAGGGGAGGAGTTATTCGCACCATAAGGCCAATTTACAAGCTAGAGAGAGAGGAGGAGGATCTCTGGCCGGAGATCAACCACCTCGAAGGAAGCACCCTCTCGTGGAGAAGAAGGAAGACACGGCGGAAGGGAAACCATGATCAACGGTGCCATGATCGGCACCTTGATGGGGTAATCTTCTCATTCGTCCATGGGTTGTAATCGATATTGAGATGTAATCGCACTTTGTCGGATTATCTATCTATCATCTTGTGTTGAATATACTTTAATGCTTAAGCCTTGCAACCGTGCCATAGAGGGAGTAGAGCTCCAATGCTTCCTTGGATCCATTCAATACGCCGTGGCCATCAAAGGTCTAGTCATGAATACCTTCGCGTAGTGACGATACGAGAGGAGGGAAAGGGCGAAACCGTGGTCACAAACCCGATAGATTAGATTGGTTTTCATGTCTTTAAGCGATTGCATGCTCTAGTATCGTAGACCCGTGGGCGAGTGTCTTCTTCCTTGATCGTTTATCATTCTCTCTAGTGTAGTTTAGTTGTTTTCTAGTATAATATAGTTAGGGTTTTAGTAGCTAGTGTGTCGTTGTTGATCGAACGCTTGTAATCCCCTTGCTCCGCGGATTGACAAGAACCTTGGGAATCCCGTGGTGAAAAAGGTGTGGGGTCCGTACGCTTGCGGATCGTAGAGGGATACGTCTTTTATCCGTCAACAAGCCCCCTTTTTCTGGCGCCGTTGCCGGGGAGCAAGTTAGTTTACATCGTTTGATTTGCATCTAACTTAGTTTTATATTTTAGTTCATCTTTTATTTGCCTTATCTAACATATATTATCGAAAAACACTTGTTTCTTTTTTTTTGTTTTTATCTTATTGTCTAGATGCGGTTCGTTAATCAACCCGTGGAAGAACCGGAGAAATCATTAAGGGATTACGCTAGCCCTCGATGTGAAGACATAAAGGTACAAGAGTCGGATTCGAAACTCGAAGCGACCAAGTATGAAATTAAATCCAAGATCATGAAGATGGTGGCGGAAAACCCATTTGAAGGGATGGTTACGGAGAACCCATATAGACACATAAGGGATTTCACGACAATATGCAACACGGTGCGTCAAGAAGGAGTTCCCGATGAATGGTTCAAATGGAATCTCTTTCCCTACTCACTTGCCGGCAAAGCAAAGACATGGTATTCGGTTGCGTCCTTTGAAGTTGAAGGCAATTGGAACAAGTTGACAAAGAAGTTTTGCGAGAAGTTCTTTCCAATGAGCAAGGTTCAACATCTAAGGAGGCAAGTGATCAATTTCATGCAAGGAGAAGAGGAAGGGATAGACCAAGCCCGGGATAGGTTTAATGAATTAATCGAACAAGGACCAAAACTCGGCTTCACCGGTGACGTACTCTTGCATACATTTTTCTTTTCCCTAACCCCTAGTTGCATGCGACACGTCGAAATGTGTGCAGGTGGGGATCTCATGGAAAAAACACTCACGGAAGCCACACAACTTCTACAAAAAGTTAGTAAAGCGGCTGCCATGCGAAGAGATTGGGAAACAAGACTTGCGGAAGAGCCGGAATTCAATTCGAGGAAGAAAAAGCTTGCTGATTTTTCTAAAGAGGCAACCCCGGAAGTCACAAAAGAGGAGCCAATCATGGAAAAGCTCGAACAAGAACACATCAAGTCAAGAACTACACCAAACGTCGACTTCGTCGCACCAAATGAGACGAACAAGAGAAGCATGTCAAGCGCGAAGCCACTAAGGGAGTTCGAACCAATGGATTGGGTTCCTATTGATTACGGAGAAGTATTCGACAAGAGAAGACCGTTCCCTAATCAAAAGGGAATGGCAAGAGCATTGGAAGTCGATTTCCCACCGGAGAAGAAAGCTGAAAATTCATACAACCTCGAAACCACCGGTGAGATTTTTGAAAAGCTCTTTGGAGATGACGTGGTGGATCCGGAACATATTGCTGAGGTGAAGAGGATCATGGGGATCAAGCCCGAAGCATCACCATATGCTCGCCTTGCTGAAATTTATTCGATCGGATCCGAAGAAGAAGAGAAGATGACGCCGCACTTGAGTTGCGAGATCAACGGAGTTCAATGCAAAGCTTTATGCGACATCGGAGCCCAAGTAAGTGTTCTATCTTCTAAAATTTATGATAAAGTTCAATACCACAACCTAGACTTAGCTCCAACATCAACGAAATTAATTATGGGAGATGGTAGAACTATCAAACCTCTAGGTATTGCTTGCAACATGAAAGTAAAAATCTCTAGAAACTATATACCAACCGATTTCTTTGTTATTGATGCTTACCATAGCAATTCGATCATATAATCTTAGGTAGGCCTTTTCTTAAGTTGGTTGATGCCGTGTTAGATGCCGGAGAAGGCAAAGTAACAATGAACCTTAATGGAACAAAGTACACATATAACTTTCTTCGTGCTTCTAAACACCTTACTCCTTTTCCTCCCGAAGATGAAGAAGTAGAAGAGATAGATAGTCTTTGTTTTGTTGAAACCCTTAGAGACCCGCTGCAAAGAGCGATGGAAAATCAAATTAGTAATCAACAAGATGAAGAACTAGAGGAAGCGACAAAAGGCTTAGAGCCGCACGATGGTAGCGTGGAGGAAGAGAAGTTCGAAGACATAGGAGAAATCAAACCCGAGGAGCCACATGTGCCCGAAGTAGACCTTAAACCTTTGCCCAAGGGATTAAAATATGAATTTTTGGGCCCGGACAAAACTTATCCAGTCATTGTGAGCGACGAGTTGAGTCCCGAAGAAAATGAAGCGTTGCTAATTTTATTAAAAAAACATAGGAAGGTGATTGGATATTCAATTAATGATCTCAAAGGTATTAGCCCGACCTTTTGCACTCACCGTATACCAATGGAAGACCAATGTAAGCCTCGTAGTGGACCACCAAAGGAGGCTAACCCATGCCATGCGAGAGGTAGTAAAGAAAGAGGTTATCAAGTTACTTGATGCCGGAATCATCTACCGGTTCCGCATAGCGAATGGGTGAGCCCGTCACATTGTGTGCCGAAGAAAGGAGGTTTAACCGTGGTGAAGAATGAGAAGAACGAATTGATACCGCAAAGAACCGTGACCGGGTGGCGGATGTGTATTGATTACCGTAAGCTTAACAAAGCGACGAAGAAAGATCACTTCCCCCCGCCGTTCATAGACGAGATGCTCGAGAGGTTAGCAAACCACGCTTATTTCTCGCTTTCTCGACGGATACTCGGGGTTCATGCAAATTCCTATTCACCCGGAAGATCAACATAAGACAACGTTTACGTGCCCTTACGGAACATTTGCATATAGAAGGATGCCCTTCGGCCTATGCAACGCTCCGGCCTCTTTTAAGTTGCATGATGGCCGTGTTTTCGAAATTTATCGAAGAGATTGTTGAAGTGTTTATGGATGATTTTTCCGTTTACATGGATTATTTAGCAAACTTAGAAAAGGTCCTTACGAGGTGTGCGGAGGTAGATTTGGTGTTAAATTGGGAAAAGTGCCACTTCATGGTTAAGCAAGGCATAGTGCTCGGACATGTTATATCCGAGAGAGGAATTGAAGTGGACAAGGCTAAGGTAGAGACGGTTGAGCAACTCCCACCTCCTACGGATATTAAGTCCTTAAGGAGCTTTCTAGGCCATGCCGGATTCTATAGAAGATTTATAAAGGATTTCTCGAAGATTACCAAGCCTTTAACGCTCCTTCTTCAAAAGGATGTGGCTTTCGATTTTGATGAGAAGTGTCTAGCGGCATTCGGACCTTGAAAAATGCGTTGGTGAGTGCTCCCATCATCCAACCTCCGGATTGGAGCCAACCTTTCGAGATCATGTGTGACGCAAGTGACTATGCCGTAGGCGCGGTCTTGGGACAAAGAAAAAAAGGCCGAGTTCACGCCGTTTACTACGCTAGCAAAACTCTTAGTGGGGCACAATTAAATTACGCTACTACGGAAAAAGAATTGCTAGCGGCGGTATTCGCTTTCGAAAAATTCAGATCTTACATCGTGTACTCGAAAGTCATTGTTTACACCGATCACGCAGCCATAAAGTATCTCTTGGCTAAGAAGGAAGCTAAACCACGTTTGATTCGTTGGATCCTTCTTCTCCAAGAGTTCGATGTTGAAATTCGTGATAAAAAGGGGGGTGGAAAATGTTGTGGCCGATCATTTGTCTAGGATGAATCGTGGGCAAGATGATAAAGAGCCCATAGAAGATAAGATGAGAGATGACCACCTCTATAGAGTGCTTGATAAAGATACTTGGATGATCGACATCATTCGAGCAATTCGAAAGATGCCCCTCGATCATCTAGACAAAAACACTCAAAGGAAGATAATTTCGAAAGTAAGAAATATTTTTGGGATGCACCATACCTCTTCAAGCTTGGCAATGATGGAGTAATGAGAAGATGTGTGCCAAGAGAAGAGAGGCTTGAGATTCTAAGGAAGTGCCACTCGGCCGTAACACCCTAAAAAATTCCATCACTAAAATATTATAGCAACAAATGGCTAGGTTTAAAATTTCCTTAAGGATATAAAATAAATCATCAAACAAATTGGCTTTTAAATATAATAAACATCACTAAAATAATTTAGAGAAAATAAGTGCTTGTGCATCATGATTTGAGTGCATGGATTCTTGTTTGATTTGAGTGTGAATGTTTGAAAAATGAATTTAAAAGGAATTGGAAAAAAAAAAAATAAACTCTCTCCCTCTCTCTCTCCCTACTCTTCTAGCCCAGCCCACGAAGTCCCGGTGCCGGCCGGCCTTTTTCCCTCTTCATTCCCCGCGCAGCAACCGGCCCGGCGGCCCGGATCACCACCCCCGCCGGCCCAAAGACCTCACCCCTTCCCCTTTTCTTTTTGCTTTAGCCGCCGCGGTGGGGCCGGCGCCGCCGGGCCGTCCCCAACCTCTCGGCCGGATCGGCCGCGCCGCGCCCCGCGCGCCGCGCGGCCGTTCCGGCCGTTACCGGCCAGCCCCCTTCACCCCGCGCCTTCAAACCTCGGCTTTAAGCGAGCAGTGAAGCCCCCCATCACTTTCCCCCCCCTTAATTCGGCCGTTATCGCTCTTTAACCCCCCCTCCCCCCTTAACTCCCATTCAAACCGCGGCCATCAATGGCCATGGCCGCCGTGAACCGCCCTCCCGGCGCCCCTCGCCCCCTATATAAGCACCCCCAAGGCACCCCCTCTAACCCCCTTCGCTTCACACCGAGCCCCGGCGCCTCCCGAGCCCTAGCCTCTTGCGCCACCGCCGTGCACCGAGCGCCGCCGCGCCATCCCCGCCGCCCGAGCCCGTCCGTCGCCGGTAAAGCTCCCGGACCCCCCTCAACCTTTTCTCCTTCGCACGTTCAAGCTAACCGGCGCGTCACATTGAACCCGTAGGCCCTCAAGCACCCCGTGCGCAGCTCGCCGTCGCCGCCCGTGGAGTTCGGTCGCCGGAGCCGATTTGCGCCGTCGCCGCTTCTCCGTCCACCCCGTCCGCCGCAGCACCCACGCGCCGTAAGGATCCAATCCCCGCCCTAATCTTTGCTTGTGCTCGACCATAGCGCCGCCGCCGCTTGGCGGCCGCCGCCGTCCGCCCCCATGGATGCCCGCCTCGGCCGTTGCCTTAATCCACCCGTGCAAGCATGCGATCGAGTTCGCGGTGTTCCCGGCTCCGCTTAGATGGCCTTTGCGCGCGTTTTCGTGGCCGGGAGCCCTTCTCGGTCGTCGCCGGCGACCTAGCCGCCGCGCGCCGCCGCGCGCGGCCGCCGCCGCGCGGCGCCGCCCCCCCCCGGCGCACGCGTGCGTGGATGGCCCTTGGATTGGCCATCCACGGCGTAGATCGCTTGGACCCCGCGGGTCAAACCGGGGGGTAACGGTCAACCCGTGAGCCTTTTGCTAAAGAGCCCCCCAATCCCTTTACAATCGCAAGCCGGTCCTCCCACCTTTAAAGTCCTTTGCATTTCAGTCCTGAATTTTATATTCTAGCCCCCGATTCAATTAAAACCTTGCTCAGAGGTCCTTAACAAGCCCTTTTAGAGTTTAAACCTTCTGTTTTTAATTTTATTTATGTTTTAGTCCCTGTTTTCTTGTCGTTAGGCCCCTGAATAGTTTAGTTTATCGCAGATTAGTCCTTAAGCCTTGTTTTTAGCGTAGCTTCTCCGTTGTAGCTCCGTTTTTAGCGTTCTAGTAGTCCTTGCGATCGTCTCAGCGAGCCCGTCGTTTTAGTAGCATGTTTTTAGTCTTTAGGATTGTTTGGTGATCTGTTTTATTTATTGTATGCTTTATGTGTGCATCGTAGATATCGTGCCTGTTTCATCTGAGCCACCTCTCGGGGACGATCGGGAGCACTCGTTTGAAGAGGAAGAAGTTTTTACCGTAGTTGAGGAAGGCAAGTGGTCTTCTCCCCCGCATGTTCTCTTTTTGTCCTATATAATTGCATTACAAATTAATACTTTATGTTACCAATGCATTAAATTGACGGGAAACCTTTTTAAGGACATACCTAGAATCTTTTACCCTGATCCTTGGCCTAGCCCTTTTAAATAAAGTTTTGGGTAGAAAACGCTAGTTGCTTAACATGGGTTGGATAAATGGGTCTTTTATGGAAAAATGATACATGGCTTATAGATGATGTTTTGGGTAACGCAAGAGCACTTGAATTAATCGGAACATGGAGAACCACCCAAGAAAACATGCGCAACCACAGTGTTACATGGCTCTGACCTTAGCCGAATAATTAGGTGTGTGATCGTACTAGTGGCCCTTTTCCGAAAGGAGCGAGAGGGGGATCCGGGTTGCGGGGGTATAGCCCGGCCCTTTTGGGGTAGTAGCCTTTGCTAAGGTGCCGACCACTAGGGAGGGTTATGGTCCGCCCCGATCCGTAACTATGCGGGTCGTTAGTCTTTTGCATGCCTTTGTAAAGGCTTCGTAGCGTCCCTATGCAATCACACCTCGGAAGTGTGGTATGGTGCTTGGCCGCATCGCATGGTTGGGTTTAAAGTTCTTCGGAGCTTTTACGCGAGCCGTGGGTAAAGTGTGCAAACCTCTGCGAGTGTAAAACCGATCGATCGACCGTGCTCACGGTCATGAGCGGCTTGGACCCTCACATGATTTAATAAACTTAAAGATGAGATAAATCGTGGTTGGTGAAGCTCGTTGAGCTTGGGTTGTTTTGGCTTTTAAGTTTCTCTTAAGTGGGTTGGTACGAACTTACACCTAGTAACTAGGAGTTCCTTAATTAAAACTTGACCAACATTAAAATGCGAACCGCCGCAAAACCTTAGCCCACCCTTGTTAGCCTTGCATTCTCCCCCACTTGCCGAGCTCCAACCATAAGTGTGCTCGGCCTTGCCTATCGCCGTTCGGAGGAGAACTTTGGAGGGGAGTTCTACGATGACTTCGATGAGCCGTGAGGCTTGCGGACCCCCGAGTCAAGTGCCCGTGGGAGCGGAAGACGAGGACTCGACGAGTAGTTATCGTTTTCCGTTGTTAGAGACCTTCGAGTCTCCCCGCATGAGTGTAATAAGAGGTGAAACCTTGAAATACGTTTGTAAACCGTTTATGGTATTTCACTCATTTTTGTCTATCACATGTGTGTGAACCGATCCCGGCACACATATGAGATGCACTTGGTTTCTCTTCGGAAATCGGGTGTGTCGAGTGGTATCGAGCGGTTTGATTGTAGGAACGCAGCCTTAGCTAGAAATGGACGAAATCTAAGGATTCATGTTCTAGATCATTCCGTCATCCTTCAAAACCACCTTATTTGCGCATAAAAATCTAATTTGTTCTTGTTCTTTTGTTGAAAAACTTGCATCATTTTGATTTCCTCTATGCCGAGTTCGCCTTTTCTTAACGGATGGCCGGGTCTCGTCTTACCGCCCGCAAGAGCACCGGTGGCCGCCTTCCTTCGGGACGTTAGCTCCACGCTATCCGGTAGTCCTAGAGGAGGCACGGCGGGGAGGAGGCACAGGCGAGAGGTTGGAGATTACCCGGTACGATTACGGCCGGGAGCGAGTTGAGCGAGGATACCGAGCAAGACAAACAGGAAGAAAATGATGAAGAAGACCCGGAGAGGAGATAGTGTTTAAGGAGGATGGGACCGAGGAACATCCACGGTTATACGACGGGTTGTTTACGGGAGGTTAATGAAGATGGAGATATCATATTCCCACCGAGAGGTAGAAGCCGAACCGAACCGAATGGGGCAGGAGGAGAAGAGCTCGATCGAATGCCGCAGGTAATGATCCGGATGACTCGGGGATAATTCAAGCGACAAAGTGAAGAAAGTTCTAGTGAAGAAAATAATGAAAGTGAAGAAGAAGAGGAAGAGGTGGACATAGAAGGGTTAGAGGATGACAACAGTGCTGTGGGAAATGGAGAAGATAACAATGGTGATGAGAACAACAACAACAATGAGAATGAAGAACAGCGAGGTGATGCGCACAGGTACCACAGGGCGGAGTATCATGAACACACATACCTCGGCCCGGACGCTCCGTTCTGTGAGCTATTGGAGGAGTGTTACGGGAGATAGAATATGCAAAGGAGACCATTGTACATCACCCGACACTATGTGGAGCCGGGGATGAGGGATTATTACACCACGAGAGGTCCATGTCGGGGTTGCTACCGCACAGGGGGGAAGATGGAGGACCCGTACCATTCACCCCCGCACAAGACACTTTGCCTCGGAAGCGAGCTCGCTATCAATGATGCCGCCGAAGAGCACCGTGGTCCCTCAGCAACACGTTCCGCGATCGCTTAGAAGGCACGGACTTCGATTCGTCCCCGGCGAGTCGGTGGTACGAGAGAACACCGTGATACCTATGGGGGACTTCCGAGATAGCCGTGTCGACATCCTTGCCAGAGTGACAGCAGCTCTCAATACAGACCTGGAGGGAGCGACGGCGGAGTTGGATAGGACACATCGGGAGCTACGGGAATGCACGGGCGAGGATAGCCCACCCGGAGGCTCGGCTAGCGGGACGGCGGCCACCGACGGCGAAGCATCTTGTCCTTCCCGTTCTCCTCCCCCGCAAGAGGCTTCGATACGGCACCCCAGCAGCTACCACTAGTCTTCAGTGGAATAGGAATTAGGATATCCACCCTCTCTTTTTGTTTTTCCGGTAGACGTTCCTGCGAGGACGCGCGTTTGTAATAAAGTTGTTGAGTGAACCATGTTTGATTTGGATCTTTGTTTGAGTGAGTTGTATTGTGGAGTGATGGCCACAAATGCAACAAGAAAAATCATGTTAGGTTAATGGTTAGTTGGGGTTCAATTCCAAGTTGTCTTCTACCTTACTTATCCAACCAAATCGATCGTACAAAAAACTGTTCGCGCAGTTCCTTGACAGCGCAGCAATGTTTTTATCATAACTCAAGCTACAGAACTCCGATTGACCTAAAACCAATTGGGTTGGTTCACAAATTTTGTGGATCAATCTCTGTCCAAAATTCAGCATCAAAGGTTTAATACACAGCGAGTTATAAACAGAACAATGGGACTAACAGAATCTGTAAAAGTGTACTAACACAGCTGCGGTACTCGAATTATAACTCAAGTTGTGGATCTCCAAACGGGGTAAAACCAGTGGGGTTAGTTGCATAAGTGGGTTCTGCATGGCCTAGCAAAAGTTCATAATTTTTGAAGGAGGATATCATGGGATACAACTATTTTTATCAGGATCACCCAAATCTGCCACAGAAGGGAAAATCTTGTCGTTTCCTTAAATCCAATTCACTTCTCTACACAACAGTTTGATAATCTTATCTGAAATATCTTCCTCTAACAATCAGATGGTAAACACCAGGTCAGGAGGAGGACGAGACGTCCCGCCGGTGGTTCGGGCACACATAGCCAATCAACAAAACCCGGTGCCACCTCCCCCACTCAACCCCGCAATGGATCCCGCTACCCGGCAATTCTTCGCCGCCCGGATGCAGCTAATTCGAACCTCGACTGCCGCGGTGCAAAACCTACAAGCCCAACAGAATCAGCCGCAGGCACCACCCCCGCCACCACCACCTGCTCCGAGGGATAAGCACAAGGAGTTTATGAGCCACCACCCTCCCACCTACTCTCACTCAACCGATCCGCTAGATGCTGATGATTGGTTGAAAACCATTACCAAGAAGTTGGAGAGGGCTCAATGCAATGACCGAGAAATGGTCCTTTACGCTTCCGGACGCTTGGAAGGGCAGGCATCAGATTGGTGGGATGCCTACACGCCGCCCATCCTGCACCCAACACCATCACATGGCAGCAGTTCCGAGATGCTTTTCGCGCTCACCACATCCCTGACGGGGTGTTAAAGCTTAAGCAGAGAGAGTTCCTTGCTCTGAAGCAGGGCAATATGTCCGTAAATGAATACCTGGACAAGTTTACACAGTTGTCCCGCTATGCTCCCGACGAGGTCAACACAGACCCAAAAAGGCAGGAGCGTTTTCTCGATGGGTTGATTGGACCACTGAACTACCAGCTCCAGAGCCATACCTTCCCGGATTTCGCCACGCTGTTGAACAAGGCGATTGGCCTAGAAAACAAACGCAGAGAGCTTGGGGAGCAGAAACGCAAGTTTCAATCCCAGGGTCAGTCCAGCAGCCATACTCGCCCCCGCTTCAGCTACCATCAGAATGCACCCTTCCGCTCCGGAGGGCAGGGTGGTAAGCACCCCCAGAATATGCAGCTGCAGCGTTCTTTCCAGCAGCCTCAACGGTTCAACCCGCAAACCCCACGCCCATCAAACTTCCAGCAGAACCGTCCCGCTCCTACCTCGGGTGCACCGGCCAGAAACACCACACCAGTGCAACCCAACGGATGCTTCAAATGTGGCGAGTTGGGGCATTATGCTAATAATTGCCCTAAGCGTGGAATGCAGACTCCTCAGAGGAGTAA
This sequence comes from Cenchrus americanus, assembly GCA_947561735.1. Taxonomy (NCBI): domain Eukaryota; kingdom Viridiplantae; phylum Streptophyta; class Magnoliopsida; order Poales; family Poaceae; genus Cenchrus; species Cenchrus americanus. Next base: position 109,678,078 of record OX387243.1, read on the forward strand.
CATTCAGAAAGTGGGACAGTCATCAACTCCAGCACGCCCTGGAAGTGCAGGCACTCCGGGCAACAAAGCTCAGCAGAATTATGTGCGTAGTAGGGTGCACAACATGACTGTGGAGCAGGCACAAGACGCATCTGGGGTTGTACTTGGTACGTTCCCTATCGATTCGTACCGCTGCGTATTATTTGATTCGGGAGCTACGCATTCATTCATTACCGATCAGTTCGTAGCAAGGCATAATATGCCCGTGAGTCCGATGAAGAAACCCTTGCTTGTTAGTTCACCTGGCGGTGATATGAAAGCCACCATCCGTGCCCCCAAGTAAACCTTAAAATCATGGGGATAGACTTTCCATCTAATCCGGTAGTCCTCAAATCCCGGGGCATAGACGTAATCCTAGGGATGGATTGGTTAAGAAAGTATGATGGGGTCATCCAGTGCCGGGAGAAATCAGTCCATTTGACCAGCCCACAAGGGGACAGAATAGAATTTATCGCGACACCGTCACCTACCGGGAAGGAGTTAGTGAATTCAATGAAAGGAAAAGTGTTGGAAGATATAAAGGTGGTGAATGAGTATCCGGATGTATTCCCCGATGACCTGCCAGGTATGCCACCCGACCGAGACATTGAATTCAGTATCGAACTCTTACCTGGTACTGCTCCTATATCCAAAAGGCCATATAGGATGGATGTCAAAGATTTGGCTGAATTAAAGAAACAAATAGAGGAGTTGTTAAGTAAAGGATTTATCCGTCCTAGTTCGTCACCATGGGGAGCCCCCACACTCTTCGTAGATAAAAAGGATGGATCTAGGAGGATGTGTGTAGACTATCGATCTCTCAATGAGGTCACCATCAAAAATAAATATCCTTTACCTCGGATAGAAGATCTGTTCGATCAAATGAGAGGAGCGAAAGTTTTCTCTAAGATAGATCTGCGATCTGGCTACCATCGCCTAAAGATCCGTATGGAGGACATTCCTAAAACAGCTTTTACATCAAGATATGGTCCGTACGAGTTCACGGTGATGTCCTTTGGATTGACCAACGCTCCAAAGATACTTCATGTATCCGATGAACAAGGTTTTCATGGAGTATCTCGATCGGTTTGTGGTAGTATTTATAGATGATATCTTAGTCTTCTCTCAGAATGAAGTAGAACATGAGGGACACCTGAGACTGGTATTGCAAAAACTTCGAGAGCATCAGTTATACGCCAAGTTCAGCAAGTGTGATTTTTGGCTGAAAGAGGTCTCGTTTCTTGGGCACATTATCACAGACGGAGGAATTGCTGTAGACCCAAGTAAGGTTCAGGATGTGTTAAATTGGACTCCACCTAGAAATATATCAGAAATCAGGAGTTTCCTCGGGTTGGCAGGGTACTACCGACGATTTATAGAGGGGTTCTCGAGAATCGTAAAACCACTCACTTCTTTGTTGGAGAAAGGAAAGGAGTTTAAGTGGGATGACAAGTGCCAAGCTAGCTTTGAAGAACTAAAGAAGAAGCTGACCACTGCACCAGTACTGATAATGCCAGATTTACACAAAGGATTTGATGTGTATTGTGACGCGTCGAGACAAGGACTAGGATGTGTTCTGATGCAGGAGGGAAAGGTAGTAGCGTATGCTTCTAGGCAACTACGGAAGCATGAACAAAACTACCCTACGCATGATCTGGAGTTAGCAGCTATAGTACACGCACTGAAGATCTGGAGACACTATATGATTGGGAACAAGTGTCAGATATTCACGGACCACAAAAGCCTGAAGTACATCTTCACCCAGAGAGATCTCAATCTCAGACAGCGAAGATGGTTAGAGCTGATTAAGGATTACGATTTGAACATACAGTATCATCCAGGGAAGGCCAATGTGGTGGCAGATGCCTTGAGCCGTAAGAGCCAAGCAAACATGTTAGTAGCCCGATTAATGCCTCAAGAATTGTGTTGGGAAATGGCACGACTCAATCTGGGGATAGCTGCACCAAGCGAAAGTATGACCTTGGAAATGGAGTCAACTCTTGAACAAGAGATTAAAAAAGGGCAAATCGGACGATGAAAAGATTAAGGGGTATAAGAAATTGATTGAACAAGGTAAGGTTCCGAATTCAGAGAGGATGCACAGGGAACCATTTGGTTTAAGAACAGGATCTGCGTACCAGAAATCAAACACCTCCGTGAATCCATATTGAAAGAAGCACACGATTCAGCTCTCTCTATACATCCAGGAAGTACCAAGATGTACCAAGACCTAAAGCAGAAATACTGGTGGTACGGTATGAAGAAAGATGTTGCAGCTCATGTAGCGCTATGCGACATATGCCAAAGAGTAAAAGCAGAGCATCAAAGGCCAGCAGGGTTACTACAACCGCTACAAGTGCCTGAATGGAAGTGGGAAGAGATTAGTATGGATTTCATAGTAGGATTACCACGTACACGAGATGGATATGATTCGATATGGGTCATAGTTGACAGATTAACCAAAGTCGCACACTTCATACCGGTAAAGACCACATATTCAGGAACAAAGTTAGCAGAATTATACATATCAAAGATAGTCTGTCTACATGGGGTACCGAAGAAGATAGTATCAGACCGAGGCACTCAGTTCACGTCCCGATTCTGGCAGAAATTACATGAGTGTATGGATACTAAGTTAAATTTCAGCTCGGCATATCATCCACAGACAGATGGTCAAACGAAAGAACGAATCAAATCCTAGAGGATATGTTAAGGGCATGTGCCTTGAAACATGGTGGAAGTTGGGATAAAAGATTGCCATATGCGGAGTTCGCGTACAACAATAGTTATCGAGTAGTCTTAAGATGGCACCGTTTGAAGCTCGTATGGAAGGAAGTGCGAACGCCACCGTTCCGGAACCGGACGAGGGGAAAGTCAACTCTTTGGTCCGGAAATAATAAAAGAGGCGTAAAGACAAGTGGAGATAATTCGGGAAAATCTCGGGATTGCTCAATCCGGACAAAAGAGTTATGCGGATCCTAAGAGAAGAGAAGTGATATTTGAAGTCGGGGATTATGCATATCTAAGAGTGTCACCTATCCGAGGCCTTCGAAGGTTTAATATCAGAGGGAAGTTATCACCCCGCTTTATCGGACCTTTTCAAGTCTTGGAAAGACGTGGTGAAGTAGCTTATCGGTTGGAGTTACCGGAACGTTTGGCAGGTGTCCACGATGTGTTCCACGTTTCTCAGTTGAAAAAGTGTACGAGTGAGGTCAGAGTAGAACACTTACCATTGGAAGAACTGGAGGTAAAAGATGACCTAACATACAAGGAACACCCGGTTAAAATCTTGGATACCTCCGAAAGGGCTACTCGCAGTAAGGTCATTAGGATGTGCAAAGTACAATGGAGTCACCATTCAGAGGATGAAGCTACCTGGGAAAGAGAGGACGAACTTAAAGAAGAATTCCCTCAGCTGTTCTCTAATCTTCCTGAATCTCGGGACGAGATTCTCTTTAAGGGGGTAGGATTTGTAACACCCTAAAAAATTCCATCACTAAAACATTATAGCAACAAATGGCTAGGTTTAAAATTTCCTTAAGGATATAAAATAAATCATCAAACAAATTGGCTTTTAAATATAATAAACATCACTAAAATAATTTAGAGAAAATAAGTGCTTGTGCATCATGATTTGAGTGCATGGATTCTTGTTTGATTTGAGTGTGAATGTTTGAAAAATGAATTTGAAAGAAATTTGAAAAAAAAAAAGAAAACAAACTCTCTCTCTCCCTCTCTCCCTATTCTTCTAGCCCAGCCCACGAAGTCCCGGGCCGGCCGGCCTTTTTCCCTCTTCATTCCCCGCGCAGCAACCGGCCCGGCGGCCCGGATCACCACCCCCGCCGGCCCAAAGACCTCACCCCTTCCCCTTTTCTTTTTGCTTTAGCCGCTGCCAGGTGGGGCCCGGCCGTCGTCGGGGGCCGTCCCCAACCCTCGGCCGGATCGGCCGCGCCGCACCCCGCGCGCCGCCAGCCGTTTCCGGCCGTTACCGGCCCGCCCCCCTTCACCCCGCGCCTTCAAACCTCGCCTTTAAGCGGACGGTGAAGCCCCCCATCACTTTCCCCCCCTTAATTCGGCCGTTATCGCTCTTTAACCCCCTCCCCCCTTAACTCCCATTCAAACCGCGGCCATCAATGGCCATGGCCGCCGGTGAACCGCCTCCCGGCGCCCCTCGGCCCTATATAAGCACCCCCAAGGCACCCCCTCTAACCCCCTTCGCTTCACACCGAGCCCCCGCCGCCTCCCGAGCCCTAGCCTCTTGCGCCACCGCCGTGCACCGAGCGCCGCCGCGCCATCCCCCGCCGCCCGAGCCCGTCCGTCGCCGGTAAAGCTCCCGGACCCCCCTCAACCTTTTCTCCTTCGCACGTTCAAGCTAACCGCGCGTCACATTGAACCCGTAGGCCCTCAAGCACCCCGGGCGCAGCTCGCCGTCGCCGCCCGTGGAGTTCGGTCGCCGGAGCCGATTTGCGCCGTCGCCGCTTCTCCGTCCACCCCCGTCCGCCGAGCACCCACGCGCCGTAAGGATCCAATCCCCGCCCTAATCTTTGCTTGTGCCCGACCATAGCGCCGCCGCCGCCGCTTGGCCGGCGGCCGCCGCCGTCCGCCCCCATGGATGCCCGCCTCGGCCGTTGCCTTAATCCACCCGTGCAAGCATGCGATCGAGTTCGCGGTGTTCCCGGCTCTCGCTTAGATGGCCTTTGCGCGCGTTTTCGTGGCCGGGAGCCCTTTCCGGTCGTCGCCGCGACCTAGCCGCCGCGCGCCGCCGCGCGCGTCGCCGCCGCGCGCGGGCGCCCCGCCCCCCCGGCGCACGCGTGCGTGGATGGCCCTTGGATCGGCCATCCACGGCTTAGATCGCTTGGACCCCGCGGGTCAAACCGGGGGTAACGGTCAACCCGTGAGCATTTTGCTTAAGAGCCCCCCCAATTCCTTTACAATCGCAAGCCGGTCCTCCCACCTTTAAAGTCCTTTACATTTCAGTCCTGAATTTTATATTCTAGCCCCTGATTCAATTAAAACCTTGCTCAGAGGTCCTTAACAAGCCCTTTTAGAGTTTAAACCTTCTGTTTTTAATTTTATTTATGTTTTAGTCCCTGTTTTCTTGCTGTTAGGCCCCTGAATAGTTTAGTTTATCGCAGTTTAGTCCTTAAACCTTGTTTTTAGCGTAACTTCTTCGTTATAGCTCCGTTTTTAGCGTTCTAGTAGTCCTTGCGATCGTCTCAGCGAGCCCGTCGTTTTAGTAGCATGTTTTTAGTCTTTAGGATTGTTTGGTGATCTGTTTTATTTATTGTATGCTTTATGTGTGCATCGTAGATATCGTGCCTGTTTCATCTGAGCCACCTCTCGGGGACGATCAGGAGCAGCTGTTTGAAGAAGAAGAAGTTTTTACTGTAGTTGAGGAAGGCAAGTGGTCTTCTCCCCCTGCATGTTCTCTTTTTGTCCTATATAATTGCATTACAAATTAATACTTTATGTTACCAATGCATTAAATTGACGGGAAACCTTTTTAAGGACATACCTAGAATCTTTTACCCTGATCCTTGGCCTAGCCCTTTTAAATAAAGTTTTGGGTAGAAAACGCTAGTTGCTTAACATGGGTTGGATAAATGGGTCTTTTATGGAAAAATGATACATGGCTTATAGATGATGTTTTGGGTAACGCAAGAGCACTTGAATTAATCGGAACATGGAGAACCACCCAAGAAAACATGCGCAACCACAGTGTTACATGGCTCTGACCTTAGCCGAATAATTAGGTGTGTGATCGTACTAGTGGCCCTTTTCCGAAAGGAGCAGAGGGGGATCCGGGTTGCAGGGGTATAGCCCGGCCCTTTTGGGGTAGTAGCCTTTGCTAAGGTGCTGACCACTAGGGAGGGTTATGGTCCGCCCTGATCTGTAACTATGCGGGTCGTTAGTCTTTTGCATGCCTTTGTAAAGGCTTCGTAGCGTCCCTATGCAATCACACCTCGGAAGTGTGGTATGGTGCTTGGCCAGCATCGCATGGTTGGGTTTAAAGTTCTTCGGAGCTTTTACGCGAGCTGTGGGTAAAGTGTGCAAACCTCGCAGAGTGTAAAAGCGATCGATCGGCCCGTGCTCACGGTCATGAGCGGCTTGGACCCTCACATGAGTAATAAACTTAAAGATGAGATAAATCGTGGTTGGTGAAGCTCGTTGAGCTTGGGTTGTTTTGGCTCTTAAGTTTCTCTTAAGTGGGTTGGTACGAACTTACACCTAGTAAATAGGAGTTCCTTAATTAAAACTTGACCAACATTAAAATGCGAACCGCTGCAAAACCTTAGCCCACCCTTGTTAGCCTTGCATTTTCCCCCACTTGCTGAGCTCCAACCATAAGTGTGCTCAGCCTTGCCTATCGCTGTTCAGAGGAGAACTTTGGAGGGGAGTTCTACGATGACTTCGATGAGTTGTGAGGCTTGCGGACCCCCAGTCAAGTGCCTGTGGGAGCGGAAGACGAGGACTCGACGAGTAGTTATCGTTTTCCGTTGTTAGAGACCTTCGAGTCTCCCCGCATGAGTGTAATAAGAGGTGAAACCTTGAAATACATTTGTAAACTGTTTATGGTATTTCACTCATTTTTGTCTATCACATGTGTGTGAACCGATCCCGGCACACATATGAGATGCACTTGGTTTCTCTTCGGAAATCGGGTGTGACATCGGCGGAGTACGGTGGGCACTATAGCCATTTTCGAACCGAAGCCAAAGTATGGTCGAGCGGATTCTATTGGCCGGAGATGCATGAAGATACTAAAAGATATGTTGCGTCATGCCCCGAATGCCAAAGAACCGGAAACATCTCTCAAAGAAATTCTATGCCTTTGAAATACAACTTGCAAATCGACATATTCGATGTATGGGGCATAGACTTCATGGGGCCTTTTAAAAACTCGTTTGGATTCGAGTACATACTTGTTATGGTTGATTATGTATCCAAGTGGGTAGAGGCTATACCATGTCGTAAAGCTTCCACGGAGGAGTCCATCACTATGATCAAGAACGTGATTTTTCCCCGTTTCGGTACACCGAGAATCTTGATAAGTGATGGAGGAACTCATTTCACCGGGAAGAACTTCAAAAAGTGCTTGTCCAAGTTGGGAATTGAGCATAGGGTCTCCACGGCCTATCACCCACAAACTAACGGACAAGCGGAGACGTCAAATAGCAATTAAAAAGCATACTTAACAAAACCATAGAGAAGGGAGGCAAGGATTGGTCAAAGAAATTAGACGGGGCTTTATGGGCTTATCGAACGGCGTTTAAAACACCGATAGGTATGACCCCTTATCAATTCGTCTATGGAAAAGCTTGCCACCTTCCGGTTGAGTTGGAACATAAAGCCTATTGGGCGATTAAAGAGATGAACCTTGATCTCGATGCCGCGGTGGTGAAACGGAGAATTCAAATAAGCGAGCTAGAGGAGTTGAGGTTGAAAGCTTATGAAAACGCAAGCATATACAAGGAGAGAATCAAAAGGTGGTATGATAAAAGATTGAAGAAAAAAGAGTTTAAAGAAGGTGATAAGGTCTTCCTCTATAATTCGAGGTTTAAAACCTTCGGAAAGGGGAAATTGCAAAGCAAGTGGGACGGACCTTATGTTGTGCATTCGGTGGTCTCCAACGGAGCGGTAACCATTATGGATATAAACGGCGATCAATTTGTGGTGAATGGTCAGCGGCTTAAGGTTTACTACGAACCCGATGTCGTGCCCCTTCATCATGTTGACGTCTTTACCATGGAGGAAGAGCCCGAACGTCCCGCCTAGGACGAAAAACAAGGCACCAACTTCGTAAATAATTTTTCTTTTAGTTCTCCGGAGTTTTTCGCGAAGATTTACCGGGCCAACTTTTTCCCATGGGCCGAGGACGAAAAAAAATAGGGCGGTGTGCAAAAAACCGGACCGGCCCGGCCCCCGAGGCGGGGTGGGCCGGCCGGCCCATCGGATCGGCCCGGTGGTGGCCCGACGCCCGATGTCCCCGAATTTCGCCCGAACCGCTCCCTTTTCCACTTCCTTGTTTGGTCGAGAAAATTTTAAGGGAAGTGTAAAAAAGGAAAATGAGGTTTCCGCAGCTTTTCCCTCGGGACTATATATTTGGCCGAATTGGGAGCTCGAGAATCAAACCCTTCAAGCAATGTGTTGCACCCTCGTAGCAGCCATTGAGCCTCCAAAAAGCTTAGAGTTGAAGGTAGAAGCCAAGAAGCCATCGATGGAGGAGGCGATGCGATGCGAGGTCAAGCTACCCGTCAAGAGGACCGCACGTATCCGTTGCGGAGGACGTGTCCCGACCGGAGCTCTTGCATCTCGCCACCCCGTCAAAGGAGAGAAGGTCCCTACACCCGTTCGAAGGTCGGCACGTCTCCAAGGCATCAAGCGCAAGGATTACAAGGAGGTGTCGCCGGAGCCTAAGGATTATGGGGATGGCGACTTCTCCGATGATCGTAGCCCGAGCTCGTGGGCGGCGCCGGTAGAGATGATGATGATTGGGATGAGTATCCTTATGAAAGGACTCCCGAAGGCCCCAACGGCGACGGCAACGGCGGTGGCGAAGGCGACAACAATGGAGGTGGCGACGACGGTGGTGACAACGGTGGAGATTATGGCGACGACGACCCCTTCGGATTGCATTCGGTGTCTTTGTCGAGTTTGCCGTCAATCCATCGCGGCTCTCTACGCGTCGGCCGACGAATGTCTTCAAACCATGGAAGCGATGAAGCGGCGTATGGAGGACTTGGAGCGCGTAGTTGAAGATGACTACAAGTTCCTTAACCGCAACGTGCGCAAGCTTTTCGGCATGGTTGGAAACATGAGAGGCAAGTGGTGCAAAGCTTGCTTGAAGTACCACTAAATCTAGTTTTCCCCTTAGGATTTTTGTAAGATACGACGAGGACGTCGTATGTTTTAAGTGTGGGGGAGAGCTAGCTCGCTAGCCTTAGCTTTTGAACTTCAAGTTTAGGTTCGGTTTAATCTTCGTGTGAGAGTCTTAGCGTTTTAATGAGTCTTTAGTTTTCGAGTCTGTTTTTAAATTTTTGCAAGTGTCTTAAATTAGTGTTGAGTCAAGAAAACCAAATAAAAAGAGTCTTTATATATACCTTTGTGCTTTATGTATTGCTTATCTTTATTTACTTGTTTGCTTAATCTTCGATTCTTGATATATGAATACAAGTATATGGTTTGAAAATCGTTTACCGTGGTGCTTAGTGGAATCGCTACTATTTAAAGTACCCATACCGCACTTCGATCTTGAGCTTCACATGCTAGTTGTGCTATGTTCGATGCTAAAAATTGGAGGATTTCAGTTCTGAAAATCACTTTAAAACCCTTGTAATAAAGGTTAGCAAAACCTCTTTTTCCAAGTTGAGAGTATGAAAAAATTCCTATCCAAAGCCAAGTTTGTTTTTTTCGCTCCACCATAAGTGTGATTAGCACGATGAGTTAGGCTAGGACCCTTCTCTCTTGGTGAGTTTTAATTTCAAGCAATGATCATGTCCTTGTGCTTATCTTTTGTTGCTAGCCTCGTCATTTATTCAGTTCATGACTTTCATAACGAAAGTCATGTATATCATCGGATTCCATACCCAACCCTATACATCTCTTTTGAACATCGTATTCCTTGAACACAACCTATTTTCAAAGTTTCGTCTCGTCTCTAGCATGATTTATTTAAAAATTTCAGATTGTATGCATGCGAGGAAAGTGAGAATTGAAAGCTTTGAAAAAATTGTCAAGAGAGAGAAAAATAAAGAGAAAAAGTATGTGTATGGAAAAGAAAGAGAGAAAGAAAGAAAAATCATATGTGAATGAAAGAAGAAAAGAAAAAAAGAGAGAAAGATGAGTTAGCAATGAAGATATGAGAGGGATGGATCAAGTGAAAGAAAAGAAAAAAATAATAAAGTGTAAGGAAGGATGTCACGTTGATTGTGAGACGAAACTTTTACTCTATTTCCAACCATGTGCAATCCGACAACGAGGACATCATTGGTGCCTTGTGGTCACAATTTTCTTTTGCCCTTGCACATGTCCACCATTCTAAATCTTCTCATCCTTGATATCCCTACATATGGTTAATTCTCATGATCATTGGCTTTGAAAGGTAGACAACCATTAGAGGAAGTTCTTAGTTTGACAATACTTGTGTTGATTGCGCTAGCCCTACCTATAGCTCCACTTTTACATGATATATGAGGGATTAATGGGAGGTGAGAGTTTTATAAAATTTAGTTAGGATAGACACTTCATGAGTGACTTGAGAGAGCTTGGAGAAAGGTTTTTGTCTAATACTTGTTGCGGGAATTTTTGTTTCGAAAATCATAAAAAACCCTCCGATGGAAGCAAAGAAGTAAGTATGGCTGAAATTGAAAGCTTCGAGTGAAGAGTTTGAGTTGTGGGGTAAATCTTGACGTGGTAAAAATTCTAAACGCCCATGTTTATGTTTGATTACCATTACTTTGTGTTTATGTATTAAAGATGAAAGGATTGACTAACTTGTGAAGAAGGATAAGTGATACACGATTACACTCCTTGGACGAAGTTCTTTTACGAGTACTTGCTCGAGGACGAGCAAGAGCTAAGTGTGGGGGAGATGTTGACGGTGTATTTTGGTGCACCTAGCATGTTCATTACACTTTGGTTTGGATTTGATTATTGAACTAACCCGCCACTAGGCACACTAATCATATAACAAGTTCATCTTTGTGCATGCATTTGGAAGTGTTATGTTTATGTAGGAAATCATGGACATAAAGGACGGATTCGCAACAAGTTCAAAGGAGCATTCATGGAGTCTTGTTCGTGTTCATGAGCTTGCTGAAATTACTTCCAATGGTGGCGAGGACCGAAGTGCTACGAGGAACACCCCGGGATTGAAGCGTAAAAGATCAAACTTCATGCAAAGAGAGTCTCCATCTTGATCGTAAGGATAACGGCGTCAAAATCATCCAAGTGGAAGGGGCAAAGTAGATAAGTGCACGAGAACCCACGGAGCAAAAAGGGCGACCGAACCGGGCCGAAACCGGGCACGGGCCGGCCGGCCCGCCGGATCGGCCCGGCCCACTTCGGGCACCGGTTCGGTCCCGTCTTCCTTGCCCTCGAAGGATCTTCGACCCTAAAACCCCCGACGCGCCGCCAACATAAGGGGAGGAGTTATTCGCACCATAAGGCCAATTTACAAGCTAGAGAGAGAGGAGGAGGATCTCCGGGCCGGAGATCAACCACCTCGAAGGAAGCACCCTCTCGTGGAGAAGAAGGAAGACACGGCGGAAGGGAAACCATGATCAACGGTGCCATGATCGGCACCTTGATGGGGTAATCTTCTCATTCGTCCATGGGTTGTAATCGATATTGAGATGTAATCGCACTTTGTCGGATTATCTATCTATCATCTTGTGTTGAATATACTTTAATGCTTAAGCCTTGCAACCGTGCCATAGAGGGAGTAGAGCTCCAATGCTTCCTTGGATCCATTCAATACGCCGTGGCCATCAAAGGTCTAGTCATGAATACCTTCGCGTAGTGACAGTACGAGAGGAGGGAAAGGGCGAAACCGTGGTCACAACCCCGATAGATTAGATTGGTTTTCATGTCTTTAAGCGATTGCATGCTCTAGTATCGTAGACCCGTGGGCGAGTGTCTTCTTCCTTGATCGTTTATCATTCTCTCTAGTGTAGTTTAGTTGTTTTCTAGTATAATATAGTTAGGGTTTTAGTAGCTAGTGTGTCGTTGTTGATCGAACGCTTGTAATCCCCTTGCTCCGCGGATTGACAAGAACCTTGGGAATCCCGTGGTGAAAAAGGTGTGGGGTCCGTACGCTTGCGGATCGTAGAGGGATACGTCTTTTATCCGTCAACATCGGGATGAACAACACCCGCGGGTCAACTCCCCCAAAACCAAACCTCGATCTCCCGAATCGCTCCACGGACTTGAACAAGACTTTGGGGATATTAGGAACACCTCATGAGGAGTCCATAGCCAAGTTTAATCCCACCAAAACTTGTCCAAAAAGGAGGAATCGAAGAAATCCCGCCAAGAGCACCACAAACCATAGAACTCGGAAAACTCCAAAATCGAGCCCCTTTACTCACGGATTTGGGAGGGGAATCACGGCCCAAAGAACCACGAAGGGTTCCCACAAATTTCCCCCATCAAATCCCCAAGAGAAAGGTCCCGAAAACAACCCAAAGAAATCACCAAGAGAGGGCTCCGAAAATCACCACCAAGAACAACCGGGAACAACACATCCAAACCTTGAGGAACCACGCCAAATCATCTATACATGCAACAAAGGTTCATACAAGGTCTAGCTTGCCGCCCGATCATCCAACCCTCACACAAGATCTCACCATGAAGCTCTCAAGCTAGTCCTATGGAAATCCTAAGGAAAATAAGAAGGACAATAGGAAAACAAATGAGCTAGGGTTCCAAGAGTTGGCTGCCATCCTCTCACCTCTTGGGTTATATGGAGGCAACCGAAAGTCTAAAATGCCCTTTCCTAATAACTAGGGATACAAGCCCCTCAAGGGCGGATTTGGAAGTCTTCATGTCTTCACCATCGGACGGATGCCCGGCGACCGCACCCTGCGTAGCCTCGACGCAAGCCATGTGATCCCGACGCGTGTCCTCCGCTTCGAAGTCTTCGGACTGCGTCGTCGCACACCGGTCAGACCGGTCAGACCCACCGGTCAGACCGGTCACTCTTGCAGCTCCATCTTCGGTTCTTCGGTCTTGGCTTTGTGGATCAACCAAGGAACCCGGGTGGCTTTTCCGGTGAACCACTAGAAACCCCGCGAACTCGGTGTAGCCTCCGCCAATCTCCACTCATGACTCGGCTCCCACGTAGTCCCGCTCGACCTTGGTTTTGAGGCTCAACCAAGAAACCGTCCATGACTTCATCTTGTCTGTTCATGCCACCATGCGGCCCGCACTTGACCCCGCTGGCCACCGGGTCCCTCAAACGAAGCCTACTTGTCTTCTCCACACCTGGAGGCCTCACCGGTGACGACCTTTCGCGCTTGTTCTTCACCTGCACCAACACCAGTCAAGCCGCAACCTGCACCTGCAATACTTAGCCAAGAATCAGTCCACACAACGTTGTCAATCACTCACCACACAAGGAAGCAATCATCCACCGGTCCTCGAACCACACATGGTCCTCACGTGGGAGAATGAGTCCACCTTGAGGGAGAAATAACCTAATCTCTTCGATCCATAGGTAACTTCTTAATCTCGGGGACGAGATTCTTGTGAGGGGGGAGTTCTGTAACATCCTTAGAAATGGTGTGATTGCAAAATGTGGAATTTCAAAAACTTGAATTGTATTTGAGTGGTCATGAAACAATTAAGGATGTCTTCCTATTCCCTTCCCCGATTCCTAGGTTTAATTTTGGCACCATCAATAATTTTAGGGCTTATAACTTGCTAGTGTGAAAAGTTGGATCTTTATTTGGATTTTATTTGGATTTTCTTTGAGTGGATCCAAATTTGAATTGGGATTCAATTTTGATTAGGGAAATCAATTCACTCCTTGGCAGGCCGCCAACCTCAATTCTAGCCCAGCTTGCCTTCCAGCCCAGCCGCGGCCGAACACCGAACCCGCCAGACGCCACCTACCGCCGCGTGGAGCGCCGTCGCTGGCAAGTGGGGCCCGCTCCGCGTCACGCTGGGGTCACGCTGATGTCGCCTTCGTCATTCCCCCGACTTTGCCACTTTGGCTGACGGCCAAAGCTAAAGCGGCGCGCGCCGGCCGTGGCCTTGCCGTCGCGGCGCGCCCCGCATCCCCCCGGCGCATCCCGACCGTCCACGTGCCCCCGCACGCTCCCGCTGCTATAAGAGCCGCCGCCGAGACCCCGGGGATCTCCCAACCCCAGCCGGCTCGGGGGAACCCACTCCCCTGTCCGCCCACCAACCCGCCGGAGGAGAAGGAGAAGTGAAGGGGGCAGAAGGAGGGATTGGAGCTGCCCGTGGGAGCACTGTCCGCCGCAAAGATCGGAGCCGCCCGTGGGAGGAGCCAGACCCGCCGTCGTCAAGCGCACCTGCCTCCCTTGCTTCCTCTACTTCCACGCTGTCGCGCCGCCGTTGTCTTCGTCTTCCTCCCCGCCGACGAGCCGCGCCACCGCACTTCACCAACGCCTGCACTACGGCCCGTGGCCACCAAGGTGAGGACGAGCACTCCCCTACCCTTGTGGACGCCTCGGCCTTCGAGCCGAGGGGGAATGTGTCGCCGCACCGTGCCGCCGCGCCGCCGCCGCTGGTGATGCCGGCCATCGAGCCAGGCTGGGTTGAATCTCTTGCAGGTGCCACCGCCTTCATCAACGCGTGCATGCCATTTGCCTAGTCCTTCTCGCCATCGTGCACCACACCGTGCAGCCCGCGTTCACGACCCCGCGCCGGCGCGTTCGCGTTCACGTGCGGGCACGACGCTCTCGCGCGAGAGTGCACCCCAGCACACGCGCACGCCAACCGGAAGGCGAGGCTGGACCTTTGGTCCCTTTTCTTGCGCCGGCCTCGCCGCCGCGCCTCGTCGACCGCGCCGCCACGACCTCGCCGTGGTCGGATGCTTCGCGCACGCGGTCGCAGGGGAGGGAGCGCCGCCCTCTTGGTCGCCGAGTGCACGCCTTGCCACCGACCGCGCCTTCCTCGCACGCGCGCTTGTGCCGACCGCGGCCGCCTTGCCCGCCGCCACCCATGGAGCCGCCCGAGCTCCGCCGCGGTTCCCGACGCGTCGCCCCCTTTGCGGCCAACGCCGAGCCTAGCCGTGCCGTTCACCCTACGCGCGCGCACCCCGCCGCACGCCCTCGCACGCGCGTTCACGCGCCTCCACACCAGGATGGGGCACCTGCACCACCTGCCGAGCACCGCCGCCGCACCAACGTCGCCATGCCCACACCGGCGACGACCTCGCCGCGACGGCCACCACCCTCTGGTTTGCGTTCCTTCGAGCCCAGCAACCCAAGGGGGTCCCTTGAGGTTATCCCGTAGGGGCCGGTCACCCAGGCGCCGTGAGGCTTCACCGCCGGCGAGGTCATCCCGCGCCGCCGCTTCCCTTCTGAGCAATTCGTCGAACACTTTGAGTCACCGGTGAAACTGTGGGTGGCTTTGTGCACGGAGGGCCACATGCTGGCGTGGCCGTAGCCAATCCGCCAGGATCCGGTGCGGCTAACCACTCCCGTCTCGGGCCACAAGCTTGCCTGCACCGCGCCGAGCCGCACGACATCCCGCCAGATCCCCTGCGGCAGCCAATGGAAGCCAGGCCACGCGCGGGGCTGCTTGAGGCCGAGCTGCACCAGATCTGGGGAGCTCGTGTGGCTGGAACTGTGTATGGGGTTTAAACGTATTTTATTTTCAGAAACACTATTTTATCTTTGAAAAGCCCTAGTAAATCCGTTTTGACTCCGAAAATTGTAAAACCTTTTCCATAAATTTTCTAAAGTCTTAAACTCTGAGCTAGGCTAGTGTTTGCTCTCTTTTGGCTCTTGTTTGTGTTCCTTTGGAGTTAATTGCTATAGGACCGCTATTTATTTTCCTTTTTCGCGCTATTAGGAGCAGCTGGAGCCGAGGAGCTGATCCCGGAGTACGACTACGCCGACGACTTCACCGCGGAGGACTACCCGACCCCAGGTTCACACTCGACTGATTCTGAAATTCCTATTAGGCATTGCTAAGTAGAATTGCTAGCACTTTACTTTAATTGCATGATGATGAACCTTGCACTGCCTCTTTAATTATCCTGTCCTTGAATGGCCTACTACTATATATGTTTATATAAGCGTGTATATACGCTGAGCTTCACGATGCATGTGTTGGGTTGGGAATAGAGGTTCTTAGCGTGTGTGGGGTAAAGCCGGCAGGAGAAGGCGCTTTGGGTACCTTGGCGGGGGTGAGCTCGAGACAACCGATCTGGGATCGGGGATAGGGGTGCACTCCTCAGTGAACCCCTACTTTTACAGTTTTCAGAGCCTAGGTGTTGGGGTTTTACTTGCACGTGAAGGATATGAGCTCGCCCCGGTCTGAAACTGAGTGGATCAACTTGTCTATAGGACTTTCGTACACACCACCCCGCCGAGTGTGGGGTTAGGGCCAGTTGAGCTCGGCAAGTGCGGAACCATACCTACTTAGGAGGATAGAGGGGTATCAGTGGGGGAGCGGTGGAGGTGAGACCACCCTCTCAGAGCGACTCCCGTGTGGCCACACGGGAGCATTTCACAGTTCCTGTGCCGTCCCTTCTGCGGGGGGACCGTTTTGAGGGCCGGATGCAGGATGGGACCATAACTACCGAGAATTCGCCCGGTAGGATGGGATCGGTCGGCCGTACACCGGTCGAGCGCCATTCCGGGATGGGTACAGGTGTACACACTCTGAAGAGTTGTTCGATCTATAGCTATAGCCGCGTCCTCGGTCATGGACACAGCCTAGATGACATGTTCGTTCCTCATGTTTTGGGATTTCTACCTCCCCCTATAGGAGAGTGTGCTGAGTCGTGGTTGCAGCCGGTTAGAGGAGAGAGGCTCCATCTACCTCGTCGATCCGATTGCAATCGAGAATGACACCATCATCCTGGGCTATATTTCCGGAAAGATCCGGTCTAGCTCTATACGAATACTGATGGGGGATAGGGTCAAAATTGAAGTAAGTCGTTATGATTCCAGCAAGGGGCGTATAATTTATAGACTTCCCCATAAGGATTCGAAGCGTACCGAAGACTCGAAGGATACTGAAGATTTGAAGGATACCAAAGATCCAAAGGATTAGGTTTTTCTAGGGTAATAACTTCCAAGTTTCAAAATTTAAGTGAAGAGACTCATTTTTTCCAAAAAAATAGATTCATAGTTTAAGAAAGGAATACCTATATATGAAAATAAGAGCTTCCGTTCGTAAAATTTGTACAAAATGTCGACTGATTCGGAGGCGTGGACGAATTAGAGTCATTTGTTCCAATCCGAAGCATAAACAAAGACAGGGGTAATCTTTCGAAAAAGGAGCTTTTCCTTCTAAAAAGTAAAAAAAGTACCTACGGAAATGTCCAAATTCCAAATAAAAAAATGAAAGTAAAGGATATATTTTACCCTGAAACGGATATCTATATTTTCCCCTGAAACGGATATCTTTGTATCTTTTTTTCTTTTTGTTATTTCTAACTCATATTTATGAGATAATAAAATATGACAAAAGCTATACCAAAAATAGGTTCACGTAAGAAAGTACGTATTGGTTTGCGTAGGAATGCCCGTTTTAGTTTACGGAAGAGTGCACGTAGAATAACAAAAGGGGTTATTCATGTTCAAGCCAGTTTCAACAATACCATTATAACCGTTACAGACCCACAAGGTCGGGTGGTTTTCTGGTCCTCCGCAGGTACTTGTGGATTCAAAAGCTCACGAAAAGCATCACCCTATGCTGGTCAAAGAACAGCAGTAGATGCTATTCGTACAGTGGGTTTGCAACGAGCAGAAGTTATGGTAAAAGGTGCTGGTAGCGGAAGAGACGCCGCATTACGAGCCATTGCTAAAAGTGGTGTACGGTTAAGTTGTATACGCGATGTAACACCTATGCCGCATAATGGATGTCGACCTCCTAAAAAAAGACGTCTGTAAAAGAATTAACCCGCTTTCAAGAGAAATAAACGATTCAATGATCAAATAATAATACTAGTCCGTTATGGTTCGAGAGGAGGTAACAGGATCCACCCAAACACTAGAGTGGAAGTGTGTTGAATCAAGAGTAGATAGTAAGCGTCTTTATTATGGTCGTTTCATTCTGTCCCCGCTTAGAAAAGGTCAAGCGGATACTGTCGGTATTGCCTTGCGAAGAGCTTTACTTGGAGAAATAGAAGGAACGTGTATCACACGCGCCAAATTTGGGAACGTAGCACACGAATATTCTACAATAGTAGGTATTGAAGAATCCATACAAGAAATTTTACTAAATTTGAAAGAAATTGTATTGAGAAGTAATCTCTATGGAGTTAGAGACGCATCAATTTGTGTCAAAGGTCCTAGATACATAACCGCTCAAGATATAATCTTACCGCCTTCCGTAGAAATCGTTGATACGACACAACCTATAGCTAACTTAAGAGAGCCGATTGATTTATATATTGAGTTACAGATCAAGAGAGATCGCGGATATCATACGGAACTCAGAAAGAACTCTCAAGATGGAAGTTATCCTATAGATGCTGTATCCATGCCTGTTCGAAATGTGAA
The DNA here is from genome assembly GCA_947561735.1 of Cenchrus americanus. NCBI lineage: Eukaryota > Viridiplantae > Streptophyta > Magnoliopsida > Poales > Poaceae > Cenchrus > Cenchrus americanus. The sequence goes on from OX387243.1 coordinate 109,696,302, forward strand.
TTATAGTATTTTTTCTTGTGGGAATGGAAATGAAAAACACGAGATACTTTTTCTAGAAATATGGACGAATGGAAGTTTAACTCCTAAAGAAGCGCTTTATGAAGCTTCTCGTAATTTGATTGATTTATTTCTTCCTTTTCTACACGCCGAGGAAGAGGGCACTAGTTTCGAAGAAAATAAAAACAGATTTACTCCACCCCTTTTAACCTTTCAAAAAAGATTCACTACTCTAAAGAAAAACAAAAAAGGAATTCCATTGAATTGTATTTTTATTGATCAATTAGAATTGCCTTCTAGAACGTATAATTGTCTCAAAAGGGCCAATATACATACACTATTGGACCTTTTGAGTAAGACTGAAGAGGATCTTATGCGAATTGACAGTTTTTGTATGGAAGATGGAAAACTTATATGGGACACTCTCGAGAAGCATCTCCCAATTGATTTACCTAAGAACAAGTTCTCGCTTTAAATCCATTGCAATTTTTTACTCTTTTTTTTTGAATTAGAATAAAAAGAAAAAAAAGCAATTTTGCATCTTTGGCACAATCTATATTTTTGCGAAATGGATCATAATAAAATAGATTTTAGGTATCTAGGGAAGATTCACTTGGAAGTAACTATTTCCTAGATACCCATGCGGGGGCTTCGCGGTTGAATGAATCAACTCGAAAAATCCCTAAAAAAGACCTAAAGTTAAGGATTTATCAATGGGTAATGTTGCTCCAATACCTAACCAAAGAGCTACTGCAGTACCGAGTAAAAAAACGGTCGTAGCTACCGGGCGACGAAATGGATTTTGGAATTTATTGACATTCTCTAGAAAGGGTACTGTCAATAAGCCCGTTGGTACAGAAACCATTAAGAGAACGCCCAATAACTTATTGGGTACTGTACGGAGTATTTGAAATACGGGAAAGAAGTACCACTCGGGTAATATTTCCAGAGGAGTTGCAAACGGATCCGCCGGTTCACCAATCATTGACGGCTCGAGAACCGCTAAACCTACATTACACGCAATAGTACCTAGAATTACTACTGGAAAAATGTATAAAAGATCGTTGGGCCATGCGGGTTCCCCGTAATAATTATGTCCCATCCCTTTAGCTAATTTTGCTCTTAATACAGGATCATTTAAGTCAGGTTTCTTTGTTATTGGGATAGGTGAATTCTTTAGGATCCATCCCCCAGAGGAACCGGACATGAGAATTTTTCATCATCCGGCTCGAGCAAGAATGAAAGAAATAAGACCGTGGAGAATCCACAATAGAATAGGGGTATATAATGACTCAATGACTCAAGGCAAGAAAAGCTTTATCAGATTATCTTTTCCCAAGTTGCGCCTATAACTACTCAATCCTATTCTTATGCGTAAATGCTCAATATCCAAGTGGGCTTACAAATTTGATCATGATCAATTGCTTTTGTGGATTGTCTCTTGATTAGTTGGTGTTTATCCCCTCAATATCGCAAGTTTCTTACATCCAAACAAAGTATTTACTTGTTACTAATAAAAAAAAGTTTAGCCTACGTTCTTCCTTAGATCCCTTCTTTTACTCGATAGTATTGCGGATCGAAATCGATGCAAAGAAAATGAATGCATTTCCATACTATAATAAAAAGTATGTGTAATAAATATAGAATTGGGTCATATCACATGACTTATTCCATTTATACTCTATGGGATCTTACGGAACTGCTCATGAATGACATGGTTGGGGTATGATCATAGAAAATATTCTCCTCGAGTGAACCAGCCTATCCTTCCTAAATGGGGGACTTACGTGTTGATTGGATGCGGAGACACCTTTGGTCGTGAATTCTAATGTGGCAGATCCAATTCTCTATCTGCATGGCCAAATTAATAATTCAAGTCACACACTCCCATAATCCGCCATATTTTCTTTCGTAAAATTAACTTCAACTATAACCTATTTGTATCAAAATACTTCGAAGTTGAAAGTGTCCAAATGACATGTCTTATTGTAAAATAAGATATGTTTGTAACAATGAAATACCAACCTACCCTAGATGATATATGAGAATTAGAATTCTCTATGATATGCTTTCCTATAAAGGACCCGAAATACCTTGCTTACGTATCATTGGAAAGTGCATTAACATAAATACGGCAGTAAGCAGCGGTAGTACAAGGTATGTAAACTATAAAAACGAGTCAAAGTGGATTGGCCCACTAGCACTTCACGTAATAATTCCACTAAAAGGGGATCCTATTACTGGAATCCTTCAGAGAACCACCTGTCACAATTTTGACTGCTTATTAACCAATTTGATCCCAAGGCAAAGAATAACCAGTTACACCAAATGATGCAGTCAATACAGCCAAAACCACACCTGTGACCCAAGTTAATTCACGGGGTTTTAAATCCACCTGTGAGATACACACGAAATACGTGCAGGATCATCATTAGAACCACTGTTAATTTAAGTGACCATCGATGAACTGATCGGATTAACCAACCGTGTTGGCCTCCGTCATTATATATTGAACGGAGGAAAAGCTTCTGTAACGGTTATCGATAGTAAAAGTCATAGCAAAAACCGGTAGCGACTTGTACTAGAAAACAAGTATGTATCATTTCAAACAACAAAAATATGCTTACATGAGGAGGGTAAAACATATTTACTAGTTATATCATCTGCAATTGCCCGAATCTCAAGACGTTCCTCAAACCAATCATATACTTTATTGAGATAGGTAACTAGCCTCGACTCCCCCTCCGAGAACCGTATATGAAAATTTCATCATCTCGTACGGCTCAAGCGGCTATGTTATTAAAATTTTCAACGGATATATTAGAAAAAAAAGTTCAAAACTCTCACCAGCCACGATATTCATAATGTATCGATTTGTATCCTTGAAGATAGAGGAAATAAGAAAAATCCTAAATTCTTCTTTGTGATGATAATGCCAAAAAATCTCAAGTTGGCTCATCTGTCTTTCGTAGTGTTGATCAGAGGCCTCTTGACTTTTTCTCTCTTCCTTATTTTTTTTTATTTTGATTTTTTTCGCCATAAAAAAATCAAATAAAAAATTTATAGTGGCTTTCTTATAGAAATTTTCGCTTGTTGTGATCCTATAAATCAGTTCAATTAAACCCTTAGATTCATACTTAGAGCCACGATGATTGAGTCTCAAGCTAAACAAAAAAGGCAAGGGTTCTTCGAACAAGAACCGCTTGATCATCATTTATTGAAAGAGAAAAATTGTGTTTTGGGCAAACAAAATTGGAAGGAAGAAAATTTCTTTTTTATTAAGAACTACTTGAATTTTTTTTTCAGTCTGGTTGCGAGGTCTAAATAGTGAGTATGAATCATAGTTCCATTTTTTTTTTCTTGATCCACTCTATGTATTTCGTGTTCCAGATACTAGAATAAATAATATCCGACGAATTAGAATCATCTTGATAGAGATAACAGGCCCTTTCTATGTATTATCAATAGGATCAATTCTAACAAGTCACACACTCATATTCCAGAGATACCGAAACAAAAAAATCCACGGTCGAACTACCAGAATGTCTAGAAATGTGAAGCTTAAAGTAGAAAGGCTTTTTTGGATGGAAAAACTATGACTTCATAGTTTTTGTTGGTAGAAACCTAATTCGTTAAAATTCCGTCTAGTAAAACAGAAGAATTATAAATTTCTAAAATGATAGATAGGAATATCGCGAATAAAGCCATTGCGACCCCCATCAAAGGAGTAGTCCCCCAACCCGGAGCTACTTTCCCATATTCCGAATTCAAGGGTTTCAATAAACTACCTGCGCCAGTCCGTTTTGGCTTAGGTTTAGAACTATCTTCAACGGTTTGTGTAGCCATAAATTCTATTTAATCATTGGTGTTGACTTTGTATACTATTCCGTTGTAGTTGTAAATACACGATCTTTTCATAGATCCATTGTAATCTTGAAATTCTATAAAAATGGAAACAGCAACTTTAGTCGCCATCTCCATATCTGGTTTACTTGTAAGCTTTACTGGGTATGCCTTATATACCGCGTTTGGGCAACCCTCTCAACAATTAAGAGATCCATTCGAAGAACATGGGGACTAATTGAAGTAAGAAGTCTCCCCTCTGGGGGACTTCTTACTTCAATGAAATTTTTTATTTCCTTCAATTAAATTATTTCATTTTTTAGTCGGAACCTTAGGTGGTTCTCGGAAGAAGATAGCGAAAAAAATTATCCCTAAAGTCGAAACTAAAAGGAACGTATAAACCAATGCTTCCATAGATTCGATCCTGGTTTATTTACAATTATAACTTCCACACCTATTCACTTATCATTTGGGAGCATTTCCCCATATAAAAAAAGAAAAAGAGTCAAAGAAAGGACAGGAGATGTTTCTCATGTCAAATCAAAAAAGAGAGGTGAAAGATACCATAGCAATGTGGTATCAGGCTGCCTGTCTCCTTGTAGTTGGATCTCCAACTTTTTGGAATGTTCCAAATTCAACTTGAGCATCCAAGTCTGGATCAATACCAGCAAAAACATCTCGGAACAAGGTTCGAGCCCCATGCCAAATGTGTCCGAAAAAGAAGAGCAAAGCAAAGGTAGCATGACCAAAAGTGAACCAACCCCTTGGACTGCTGCGAAAAACACCATCTGATTTCAAAGTAGCTCGATCTAATTCAAAAATTTCCCCTAATTGAGCACGTCGCGCATATTTTTTTACAGTAGCAGGATCAGAATAACTTACTCCATTAAGTTCGCCACCATAGAACTCCACCGTTACCCCTACTTGTTCAACACTATATTTGGATTCTGCTCTTCTAAAAGGAACGTCCGCTCTCACAATTCCCTCTTCATCTACCAAAACTACCGGAAATGTTTCAAAAAAAGTAGGCATACGACGTACAAAAAGCTCGCGTCCTTCTTTATCTCTAAAGACGGGATGTCCTAACCATCCAACAGCTATTCCATCCCCATTGTCCATTGAGCCTGCTCTGAATAATCCCCCCTTTGCCGGATTATTACCAATATAATCATAAAAGGCTAATTTTTCGGGAATTTTAGACCAAGCTTCTGACAAACTAAGATTTTCGGCTAACCCATCGCTAACTCTTCGATATATTTCTTGCTGAAAGTATCCCTGATCCCACTGATAACGAGTAGGCCCAAATAATTCGATTGGGGTAGTTGCCGATCCATACCACATAGTTCCAGCAACTACGAAAGCAGCAAAAAAAACAGCAGCGATACTACTGGAAAGTACAGTTTCAATATTGCCCATACGTAATCCTTTGTATAGACGTTGCGGCGGACGAACACTAAGATGGAATAGGCCCGCTAATATGCCCAATGTACCCGCAGCAATATGATGCGAAGCTATTCCTCCCGGAACGAAAGGGTCAAAACCTTCTGCACCCCACGCAGGATTTACAGCTTGTACTTTTCCAGTTAGTCCGTAAGGATCGGACACCCATATCCCAGGGCCATATAAACCCGTTACATGAAATGCACCAAAGCCAAAACAAGCCACCCCTGCAAGAAATAAATGAATTCCAAAGATCTTGGGCAAATCCAAAGAAGGTTTTCCCGTCCGCTCATCACAGAATATTTCTAGGTCCCAATATACCCAATGCCAGATAGCTGCCAAGAAACACAAGCCAGAAAACACAATATGCGCACCTGCCACACCTTCATAACTCCAAATACCCGGATTCGTTACAGTTCCTCCTGAAATACTCCAACCACCCCAGGAATTGGTTATTCCTAAACGAGTCATGAAGGGGATGACGAACATACCTTGTCTCCACATTGGATCCAGAACAGGATCAGAAGGATCAAAAACCGCTAATTCATATAAAGCCATCGAGCCAGCCCAACCAGAAACTAGAGCTGTGTGCATTATATGCACCGAAAGCAATCGACCCGGATCATTCAATACGACAGTATGAACACGATACCAAGGCAAACCCATGGAAATACCCCTTTAGCAAAGAAAAATAGACACGATGTCGCTTTATTTTATCGCATTGGAAAAAACTATCCATACATATCCTATGTACCTAACCCTTCGAGGGGATTCTATGTCAGAAAGCGTAAATATTTATTTCATTCCATTAAAAATAACAAGCCAATTCTGTTTGTAAGAAGAAAGAGAAGCAGATCTATTCTATACTCGATAAGTGCCAATATGCAATGGGTAGCTTGGGCTATTTGGGAAAAGTAAGAATAGATCCTTAATCCCTCTTTGTTTATCATTCGAATCACGGATTCCTTTTTCTTTATTCAATCTGTCTTACTTTCCTTATATGTATAATCTTTCAATCTATGTATTAATAGAATCTATAGTATTCTTATAGAATAAGAAAAAAATGAAGATAATAAACTCTGGATTCTTTCTTTCTCTTCCATTCTTACGTTTCCGTATTAAAGTGTAGTTTTCTTACTTAAATTTAATAATATTAATCTAATATGCCCATTGGTGTTCCAAAAGTACCTTACCGGATTCCCGGAGATGAAGAAGCGACTTGGGTTGACTTATACAATGTTATGTATCGAGAAAGGACACTTTTTTTAGGTCAAGAGATTCGTTGCGAGATCACGAATCATATTACAGGTTTGATGGTATATCTCAGTATAGAAGATGGAATTAGCGATATTTTTTTGTTTATAAACTCCCCTGGCGGGTGGCTAATCTCAGGAATGGCGATTTTTGATACGATGCAAACGGTGACACCTGATATATATACAATATGCCTCGGAATAGCCGCGTCCATGGCCTCCTTCATTCTGCTTGGAGGAGAACCCACCAAGCGTATAGCATTCCCTCACGCTAGGATTATGCTTCACCAACCCGCTAGTGCTTATTATCGGGCAAGGACACCAGAATTTTTACTAGAAGTGGAAGAGTTACACAAAGTTCGCGAAATGATCACAAGGGTTTATGCACTAAGAACAGGCAAGCCTTTTTGGGTTGTATCCGAAGACATGGAAAGGGATGTTTTTATGTCAGCAGACGAAGCCAAAGCTTATGGACTTGTCGATATTGTAGGGGATGAAATGATTGACGAGCACTGCGATACTGATCCAGTGTGGTTTCCAGAAATGTTTAAGGATTGGTAGTGGCTGGATTTCTTGTAAATTTATTTCAAACCGAAATTCGGATTTTATGCTATTTTATAGAAAATAGAAATACTTCATGATGATGAATCATCAGGTTAAGATCGATCTAAACCAATCCGTTTTTTCTATATACATACGACATGCCAACGGTTAAACAACTTATTAGAAATGCAAGACAGCCAATACGAAATGCTAGAAAATCGGCCGCGCTTAAGGGATGTCCTCAGCGTCGAGGAACATGTGCTAGGGTGTATGTGCGACTCGTTCAGATCATGAGTTCAAACAAATAAGAAAATTTTGGAAGTATCCATGATCGGTACCAATGAATAGGATAGAGCTTCTCTATCCTAGATTTCTATGGTATATGGAATTTATGGTTTCCTTTGGTGCAAATCCAATCATCTAGATTGGAATTGCAAGAAGCAATTCCTCCATTGGTAGCAAATGGTTATCCATTAAGCGGAGGAAATAGTAATAAAAAGAAAAAGGTTTCTACTCCTTTATCTTAAAAGAACGGACTAAAGGGCCAGCTACTTAGTCAACTTTCATAATTAAATACCGTCACTGTATGAATAACTCTTATTGTGAAAAGAGCTATTTACTCTATAATGGATAGGTAGAGCCAAAGAATGTGAACTATACAAGTTCACAATACCTTTTGATGAAATGAAAGAAAGGCTCCGGTGTATAGAGAGGGCCTCGCCGTTTAAAAGGGAACCATAGAAACGATGGAACCCACTGTTTTTTTTAATATCGTTAGAATTTGTTATTTCTATGCAAAATAAGTGAAGAGAATAGACTAAAAAATCGTGGTTGGGAAGGTTATAGTAGCAAAAGCCATTGGAATTAATATTTTATATATCGGAATAATTCGTTTTGTTATTAATGGGAAAAAAGAGGGTTAAAAAGAAGAGAAATCATTAGTTATTCATTAAGGTTAATTTGATTCAATGACCAGAGTTCCGCGAGGATATATAGCTCGAAGACGACGAACAAAAATGCGTTCATTTGCCTCAAACTTTAGAGGGGCTCATTTAAGACTTAATCGAATGATTACTCAACAAGTAAGAAGAGCTTTTGTTTCTTCTCATCGAGATAGGGGTAGGCAAAAGAGGGATTTTCGTCGTTTGTGGATCACTCGGATAAACGCAGCAACACGGGTATATAACGTATTCGATAGTTATAGTAAATTAATACACAATCTGTACAAGAAGGAATTGATTCTTAATCGTAAAATGCTTGCACAAGTAGCTGTATCAAATCCAAATAATCTTTACACGATTTCCAATAAAATAAAGACCATCAATTAAAGGGATAAAAAAGTAATATACAGGAATAATTAAAAATGAATTCCCGGAGAGGGAACTCCGGGAAGATACAATAAATTAAGATTAAGTGGTAGGAATCAACGAGCGTGTTGCAATAAATAAAAAAACTATTTCTTTTTTCCCATTTCTCTTTCTTATAACAAACACAAGAATCAAAACTGGATTACTTTCTTTATATATGAGTCTGACCCTTTCGAATAAAACATCAACAATCGGAACTTAAGTTTCGATTGTTGTTTCTTAAATTCTGGTTGTAGTTTCTTAAGTTTCGATTGGAGTTGAACTTTTGTGTTAATTGAGGAATATGTCTATTTTTTCTGTGTCTAGGACCAGTAATTATTGAAATTGACTGGGCTTGAAATTGCTTCTCATTCTCATAGTTACGAAATGGTAAGAAAGATAAAATACGAGCCTGTTTTATAGCAAGAGTAATTAATCGTTGTTGTTTCAAGGTTAATCTATTTATTCGTCTGGATAATATTTTTCCTTGTTCACTAATAAATCTATTAATTAAACTCATGTTTCTATAATCAATTCGATCCCCCGGGCCTATTCGAGAACGCCTACGAAAAGGTTGTTTGGATTTACGAAAAGGTTGTTTGAATTTACGAAAAGTTTGCTTTGATTTATGAAAAGTTTGTTTGGATTTACGAAAGGGTTGCTTAAATTTATGAAAAGGTTGTTTAGATATATACATGATTTATTCCTTATTTTAAAATTTGAAAAAAAAAAAAATGGATTTCTTTATTTTATTAATTTTGGATCCAGAAGAAGTAGTCTTTCTTTGGTCCATATATTATTTCATTCATATACTATGATATAAAAATATCAAATATAAAAATATAAACCCTCTATACAATACATATAAAATAATATCTAACTAAAATCAGATGAGTTGATTTGTATTTTGTGTTCCATCTATGTTCTATATATTTAATAAGATAATAAGAAGTTCTTACTCTTTCTGTTCTTTGAAAAAATTGAACACACGGTGCTCCTATTTCTTTATTTCATTATGAGTCGTATGCTTGCGACAATAACGACAAAATTTTCTTAAGACTAATTGTCCGGGTGTATTGTGGCGATTCTTTTGAGTACTATATCTGGAAATCCCCGTCGATTCCTTATTGGTACCCTTTCGAACACAATTAATACATTCCAAAATAACTCGGATTCTAACATCTTTGCCCTTGGCCATGAACCTCCTTTCCTTTTTGGATCGACTTAACTTAATTCTTATACCTATTCTTTTATTCTTCTATTTTGGATCCAAAGAAGAAGAATAAAATCCATAGAAGCTCCTAACTAAAAATGTGATTTCTAAAGATTTTGTTGTAATTCTTCGAATTCTCTAACGAATCCAATAGAATAAAAAATTTTTGAAATTCGTAAATTAAGTAATAAAAAATAGAGAAATAATTAAAGAATACAATCCTTATCCATCTTTTCTTTCTTTTTGCTTCATATACTAAAAAAGAATTCAAAAAGGGAAAATTTTTGTCATGTCACGAAGAATTCTATCTTTCGCATAGGAATAACTAGAATTAAAAAAAAGGGAATGACAAAGCATCTGGGAATAAACGATTGATTTCTATCAATAAACCTGCTAAAGCCCCAAACCATAGAGTACTTAGCACGGGTGCTACAGAGAGATATGTTTTTATATCCTGCATTGAAAATCCTCCTTCCGTATTGGAATACATATATGATCAGATACTCTTGCCCAAGATCCTTTGTATTTCTTTTGTTTAGGCGAAATTCCTAACTAAAAAAACAAAATCAGTATTCTATATATATAGAATGAATCATAATAGACGAGATTTTCCTATCCCTAAAAAAGATGACCCCTTCTTCCTATACATTACTAAGGAATAGGAATCGTTCTTTTCTAGGTGAAATTCGACTGGATTTTAGATGTATACCCTTCCTTGATTATATGAGACCAAAAACAAGAAATGACAAGAAAGTTCTATATAGGTAGAGAAATAGAAGAAAATTACGATGTGGAAAACAAGAAAGGAATTATGTACAATCCCCTTGTAGAACAATTTGGAAAAGGGATGTAGCGCAGCTTGGTAGCGCGTTTGTTTTGGGTACAAAATGTCACAGGTTCAAATCCTGTCATCCCTACCTATAAATTCTCTCTTCTTTATGGGCAGTAGTGGGAAGATCAATTAAAGTGGGTATAACTTGAATTTGTGGATACTATACAGACGTGAGACACGTTAGGAGTAGAAAAGGATTTTTTGAGAGCGCTCTTAGTTCAGTTTGGTAGAACGCGGGTCTCCAAAACCCGATGTCGTAGGTTCAAATCCTACAGAGCGTGATTCCATATATCTTATGTCAAAACGGAGTAAAATAACTTAAAAAAACAAAGTAGAATTGCAACTCCAATTTGACCTCCTCCAGACCAGAGAAGAGAGGAGGTCAATCAAAAAAGAAATATTACTCAATCAAAGATCCAACTGATCCCCACGCCTGTATTGCAAATACGCAGTCACGAATAATCCCGCTAAAGTAATAGGAATTAGGCCTAAGACGATTCCAAATAGAAAAACTTCAATCATTTCGATTTGTTCGAGGGGATAAAAAAAAAGAGGTACGATCTATCTCTAAATAATAGTCTAAATTATCCACGAATCTCAATGACCAAGAAAAGAGTTGATAATTAGTGTGGAAAAGAGTCTAGAATACCGGGAATCCAAAAGAAAGATTATTCTTTTCTGACTTATTCATTCAATTCATTTCAAATAAGACGTATCTTGTTCAAGCCAATAAATAGAGCTGGGGTTATAGTTAAAGCAGCCAGTAAAAAACCGAAATAACTAGTTATAGTAAGCATGAAGGGGTTAAATTCCATTTATTTTTTTACTACACTACATATGTTGGTAAAGCACTTACCTAAGTTATGGAAAATTCATAATTCATCGGTTATTTTAGATAATACTAAAAAACAAGATCGAGTGAGATAAAAAAGTGTAAAAGAAAATTGATTCATCAGACGGGACATGAGTCCCTAATGCCGAATCAAGAGATTTGTTGTGGAATTTGTCAGTAAAGTAATAATATTAAAAACTAGATCATCTAACCCCATTGAAAAATAAAATGGGGTTTTCGGGGAAATTTTGGAAAAAAGATTAATAAAAAATTCAATTTGAAAAAAGTTCTTTCTATTTCGGATTATTTCTTTTTCAATAGGATGGATTTCATCCTTTTTTTGGAGCAAACGGTCAAATATTCCCCTATTCCTTCTTATTTTAACTCATTGTATTCCATATGGAATAAGAGTAGAAGAAAAGCATTCCACGACCCCCGAAGGGCCCCTGAAAAAGGGAACTCTTCCTTGAATTTACTTTTTTTTTATTTATTTTTTATTCGTTTTTTGAATCCCAACCAAAGTTGATTCGAAGTTACTTCAATTATCCTTTTCTTTTAAGTTCTTTTCGTAAAGTTCCATGCTTGTTGTTTTGTTTGGTCAAGAAAGTTAGACTTAATCCAACAAACAAGATAAGGATTGATTACGAATCTTGATTCTTCAAAGAATGTATTCCGTTTCTTTCATAACGGATTATCCACTATTCGATTTTCTATTTATTAGATATTATTTTATGCTAACCAATTTCTTTCCTTAAAGGGAAAGGTTGGATTCGAATAAAACTTTTTTTTTAACTGAAAAAAGGGATAGATTTTGCATATACTTATCCTTGTATTGCGTCAATATGAGAATATCCTTTCTAAATTCTTTATCTTATTGATCATTAACTTAGGTTTTCCCAAGATTTTGGCCGCTATTAGAAATGAAATTATTTTACTATTCCGAAGACAATGAAAATAAGTAGGACCCAAAAAATTGTGGGGTTCTATTGCTGCCTTGAATAACATGTAATTTTCCTATAGACAAGGAACAAAGAAGAGAAAAAAGGAATTATGTTTCGGGACCAAGCAAAACTGGATTGCTGTGCCATAGGAAGGATAGCTATACTAATTCGGTATACTCAAAATACACCTTTGGTACAAAATTGACAATCTCACAAGGATGAAATATCAGTAATTTTCTATTTACTGGTCGATCCCATCTTTTACGGAATCAATTCCTTTTTTGAATGTACAAAAATTTGGGGAGCTCAGCATGTCTGGAAGCACGGGAGAACGTTCTTTTGCTGATATTATTACCAGTATTCGATACTGGGTTATTCATAGCATTACTATACCTTCCCTATTCATTGCGGGTTGGTTATTTGTCAGTACGGGTTTAGCTTATGACGTGTTTGGAAGTCCTCGACCAAACGAGTATTTCACGGAAAGCCGACAAGGAATTCCATTAATAACCGACCGTTTTGATTCTTTAGAACAACTAGATGAATTTAGTAGATCCTTTTAGGAGGCCCCCAATGACCATAGATCGAACCTATCCTATTTTTACAGTGCGATGGCTGGCTGTTCACGGATTAGCTGTACCCACGGTTTTTTTCTTGGGATCAATATCAGCAATGCAGTTCATCCAACGATAAACCAAATTCCAACTATAGAACTATGACACAATCAAACCCTAATGAACAAAATGTTGAATTGAATCGTACCAGTCTATACTGGGGTTTATTACTCATTTTTGTACTTGCTGTTTTATTTTCCAATTATTTCTTCAATTGAGAGAAAGAAAGAGAGTAGTAATAATTCTCTTATCCCATTTGGAAGGATACCATCCTTATAACTATCCATGACTGTTTTTGTCTCTAGCATGACCACTTGAGAAAATGTGGAGGAAAGTAGGGGAAATGGCCGATACTACTGGAAGAATTCCTCTTTGGCTGATAGGTACTGTAACTGGTATTCTTGTGATTGGTTTAATAGGTGTTTTCTTTTACGGTTCGTATTCTGGATTGGGTTCATCTCTATAGTAATTGGAGGATCCAGATTGTAAACATGAAAAAGTAGGAGCTTAGCGGGTCCTTACCCCCCTTTATCTGATTAGAGCGGAAAGGGCCCGCGGAATTCTTATTCTTATAACGCGATTTTCTTCCATAATCTAGAAATTTGTTACCTATTTCTATTTGTAAAAATAACAAAGAGAAAACCTTTGCTCTGATGGTTAGAATCCCTCTATTTATTCTTTTGTTTGTTAATGATGTTAGTGAAGCAATCCATCGGTCCATTTAAAGCCCCCGCCTTTCACCCATAAAATGGATTCACTCTTATAAAAGCAACAAGAAAGAGCGGAGAGGATCCAGTATTTTATTCCATGAAGGAAGTATCCTGCAAATCATTGATTTAGTTTAGAGTAATAAACTAATAAAACCTTAATCAAAACTACTCAACTAGCCTAAACCACCCTTAAAGGGGAAGGTATACATTTTTTACCCCAATTTCTGTAAGTTCGAAGTTGAACTTAATTGAAAAAAAAAAAAAGCCGCAAATTCCATTTGCTCATAAGAAATTTGTCCCCCGCCATACTTTTCTTTCCCTCTGTTTATCCACCACCGGGCCCGAACCTAAGCAAAGGAAGTCCAAAAGATAGACGAATAACTAGTAATGACAAAACAAATAAGAAGAAAAAAATGATTCTTACTTCTGATACAAGAAAAGAAGAATTACACAAGAAAAAGGTTTTTTTTGCTCTTTTTCTTGTGCCCAATAGAGGATTAAGAAGATCCGCAATTCCTCCTAAAAGGACTTGTTCGTTCCTTTTATTGTTCTCGCCTCCGCCTTGGATCCTCTTTTTTTGCATGAGATAGGAAATAAGGAATTCCGGAAATCGAGGCTTTTTTCGAACTTCTGATGGTAAATCCCAGGATCTAGAAATTCATTTCGTACAATTGAACCTTTTCTAAACCGTTTCTTTTTGAGAACCAAAAAACTTGTGCCAAATAAACAGATGCGAAGAAGAACAAAAGGCCTTGGACGCGCAATGGATCCTGAAGCACTATTTCTGCATCCCCCCGACCAAACCCTCCGACATTAGGATTGCTTGTTAATGGTTGATCAAGCTTGATCGATTCCCCCTCTGAAACTAGAAGTTCTGGCCCGGGAGGTATAATATCAATCACTTGGCGTCCATCCGACGTATCGACTATGGATATTTCATATCCCCCCTTTTCTTTACGTAGTATTTTTTTTACTATACCTGTTGACGTAGCATTATAGACCGTATTGTTACTCTTGCTACCATCAGGATAGATCTGTCCCCTTCCTCGGTTTCCCCCTACATATATGGGATATTTTAAGAAATGAACGTCTTTTTCGTAGCGGGATCGGGGGAAAGAATAGGAAAGACAATTTCACTATATTTCTTACCGGGAACAGGGCCTATCACAAGAATATTTTTTTTATTGGGGACGATAACTCTGAAAAGAGAGATTTCGAATCTTTTCTTTCAACTCAGGAGAAATACGGTCGGGCGGCGCTAATTCGAATCCCTCAAACAAAAATAAGAACAGCACCCACATTCAACCCTCCCTTTTACCATTAGCAAGAACTTGTTTCAGCTGCATATCATAAGGGGACGCGAAGAACTGCTTCAAATACAGTATCAGGAAGCACTGCTTGGGGAACCTCAATATCCACGGGCTTATTAGCTAAATGGCAATTGGCACATACAATTCGTCCAGTTGCTTCCCGTGGGTTTTCAAAACCCTGCTGCGCAAAAATGGGATATGCATTTGAAATGGATGTGCGAGTTATTACGTATATCATGATCGATACGGAAATCGATCGAATCATCTGTTCCTTTAACCAAGAAAAAGTATTTCTATTTTCCATGTCCAATCGCGGATCCCGGAATTTCTACAATAAATTAGATAGGTAGCTAAGCTAATCTAGTTCCCTATACACGAGTCTGTTGTCATTCTACTGCAACAGTTGTACTGGAATGATGAATACCTTGAGCAGGTAGAAATAGAAAGAATTTTGCTAAAAAGGAAAAGGCTTTCTTTCTAAAGGAAGAAATATGCTAATTTGATTTAATATTAGGAAAAATATTAGGAAATCAAATGAGTGAGTTTATGCTTCACTAATCGAATGATAAATGACTACAAGTGAAGGAGATAGACGGTTTAAACAAGGGCCAAAATTTCAAACACGTGTCTAGAGATAACAGGAAAACTACAAACAAAAATGGTGAAAATTAACTCGTTAGGAGCCCATCCAAAATTGTTGTAGACCCAACGAATTAGTAGTTCCCAACCGCGGGTGGAGTGAAATCCAACAAAATCGGTAACTAAAAAAGAATAAAAAAAAGCTTTTATTGAAGGTCATTTAAGTTATAAAAAATTCCTGAACCCAAGAATTCAAAATGACAAGTTCTTCTTTACCCAGAAAAAAAGAACCACTTAGAATAGCCAAACAGATTATATTTGTTGAGAAATGCAAAATGCTATGGAGATGATCCTCAGTATCTATTTTGGCCAATTGTATTATTTCCTTGTATTCCTATAGAGGTTTTTGTACACATGTGTCTTCGGTTTCTCTTTTATCATTTCGTCCAAGAAAAAAGTTCTTCTAATATTCTGGAATCTTCAGATCCTTTTCTCTTGAATATCAGTTAAGAAAGTTTCGGATTGCCTGGTATTCCACCAATTCTTAATCCAAGTTCCAGACATTTATTAAAAGAGAAAAGAGATTCCCCCAGGGCAAAAGTACGATAAATGCAAGATATAGGAAAGAAGACAATGCTCTTTTTTTTCCATTTTATCTGTAAATTGAGTTGTTAATGAATCCGCTTCATTCGCCGACTCCTATTTCATTCGCTGAATATATATGATATTTCTTTTCTTTGAAACATAAATTCTATAACAAGGTTTGAGACCTTGTGTTTGTATCTATTTCTCTTTTTGTATACTAGTGGAATTTCATTGTATTGGGTTCTTTCTTAGATCTAAATGGAGTGGAATAGATAAATAAAAAAAGGCCTTTCTTTCTTCATATAAAAATGGAAGAATATTGTGCCATATATCTCCACTTGGATAAAACAAATTAGAAGCAATTTTCTCTTATTCTCGTTTGTTATTCCTTTAGATAAATACTGAAAAATCACCCATAATTGCAAAAAATTGCAATGCAATTGGTACTCAAAATACTTCAATTGGTACGCGCAAGAAATAGGCCAATTCGGCAGCTTTTTGTTCAATTTCTCGTGGAGTAAAAAACTTCTCATCAGTACGAGTCAAGGGAATGACCCCCTGGCCCCGGATTTCCATATAAAGGATACGACAGGGATAAAGACCCTCTTTAACCTGAATCCTAATTGATTGGATATCCCGTACAAGGAATCGAAGGAAGATGGAAAATTTTATTCCGGGAATCTAACGAAAAATGCACATATTCCCTCTTTTCTGTCAAATCGGTCTTAACCACTGCCTACATTCCACCAAAATAGTGCACCACAAATAGGAGCTAATGAATAGGCCCGCGATTCCGTAGAAAGACATCACGACCCCCTGTGGAAAAAAAGAATTTGTTGAGATGGGACCACGGATATCATATTCTTACCAAGATAACTGGAAGCCCAACCGCTAAGAATCCTAATAGACTGAGAAAAGGCCATTGCAGAAAAAATTACCTCTTTTCGAGAACCTTTTAGAAGTTCAATCCATATGTGTTCTGATCGCCAATTCATATTAGATATACTAAATTAAATCCAGTAGCGGTCAATTGAAATTGAGAGAATAAGCCTAAATGATTTTTGACTTTACTTTTTGATTCTGAAATAACCTTCAGTAGCTAGTACTCCTGTGAAATAATTGGTTAGATACATTGACTTTCTATTCAAAAGAATTCGTGGATCACTTAAAAAAAAAACTCGCTATACTCGTACGCATATGCATGCATTTATGCTCATGTGTATATCTGCATCCATAGATGTTTTTTATTTGTGTGTAGAAAGAGCTACATACCCCATCATATTATATTACTTACACAAATATCTGTATTATGATCCTGGAAATACATTAAGAAAATTGGGCCCCGTCGTTTCTAGACAATCTTATTTTTCTGCACATAAAGAAATAAGGAAGCCATTGCAATTGCTGGAAATACTAAGCCTACTAAAGGCACGAAAATAGAGGAGTAAGTTCAAATCTGTCATAGAATATGTGTCTCAATTCAAATTTACTATTTCTATCTATTCGAAATATATCTTAAGATTCTTATGATATAATTAAGTATATCTATTATAAGGAATATTGACTATTGTATTTTTTAGTTTACAAAATCTTTATTTTGTATAGAATATATTTTTTTAGAATACTTTAGTATTCTAAAAATAGTATTCTATATCTATAAAAAAAAAAATGAATGGAATGAATAAGAAAATTGCAAAAAGGGGAACTAATTAAAAATATTTGATTTTTTCTTTTCCCATTCTCATCACCTTTCTATCCTTCTAATCGAACTTTAGAATTAGTTCAAAAGAAAACTATTGTGAAAATAAAAGAAATACCTCTTTTTAGAATACCCTTTAATTTCACTTTAATTTAATTAATTAAAAAAGTAGGAAGTGGAATAGAATACCCGGTTGAAGGGTAATGATCATACGTCTGTAATGCATTGTATGTCCCAGAATAGGTCCCATTCTTCTACCCTTTCCGGGTAGTCGATGGCTATTCGCAGCTACTACCTTAACACCAAGAAGAGTTCGACCCAATGCGCTTTATTTCTGTCTTAGTGAATCCCGATTCGACGGTAGAAGTATATTGATTCTTTCCCAATAAACGAAGACTCTTTTCTGTAAATACTGCGTATTTGATTCCATTATCGTATGATAATACTATATTTGGATTTCTATTTGTTTATTGTATTATACCTTTTCTATCTTCTAGATATATAGAATAGAAGAATCTCGATTTGTCAAGTCTCATGATCGTATCATTATCTATTTAAATTCGGCTCAATCTTTTCTAAAAAGATTGAGCCGAATTTAGTACAATCAATTAGAAAAATAAGAAGAATTACTGCATTTCGTAACTGATCTTTTTTTCTCTTTCTATAGGGTATCCATCACTTCGAACTCAAATTTGATCTCCTTCCATACTTCACAAGCTGCGGCTAGTTCAGGACTCCATTTGCAAGCTGCTTTGATAATTTCATTACCTTCACGGTGAATCCCAGCGCCCTTCGTTACGGGCTTGTACACAGGCTTCTAAAGCCACACGATTAGCTGCTGCACCAGGTGCATTTCCCCAAGGATGTCCTAAAGTTCCTCCACCAAATTGTAATACAGAATCGTCTCCAAAGATTTCGGTCAGAGCTGGCATATGCCAAACATGAATACCCCCTGAAGCCACCGGTATAACACCTGGCATGGATACCCAGTCCTGAGTGAAAAAGATACCGCGAGAACGATCTTTTTCAATAAAATCATCGCGCAACCAAATCAACAAAACCTAAAGTTATTTCACGTTCCCCTTCTAACTTACCTACTACTGTGGAGTGGATAGAGTCTCCCCCGACATACGCAATGCTTTAGCTAATACACGGAAATGTATACCATGATTTTCTGTCTATCAATAACTGCATGCATTGCTCGGTGAATGTGAAGAAGTAGGCCGTTTGTCGCGGCAATAATGAGACAAACTAGTATTTGCGGTGAATCCTCCAGTTAAGTAGTCATGCATTACAATAGGAACCCCCTAATTCCCTTGCAAATACAGCTCTCTTAATCATTTCTTCGCATGTACCTGCAGTCGCATTCAGAAGTAATGCCCCTTGATTTCACCAGTTTCTGCTTGTGCTTTATAAATTGCTTCAGCACAAAAGACAAAACAGTCTCTCCAGCGCATAAATGGTTGTGAGTTTACGTTTTCATCATCTTTGAGTAAAATCAAGTCCACCGCGTAGACACTCATAACACGCTCTACCGTAATTTTTTGGATAATCCCAATTTTGGTTTAATAGTACATCCCAATAAAGGACGACCATACTTGTTCAACTTATCCCTTTCAACGGATACCGTGAGGCGGACCTTGGAAAGTTTTTGAATAACTAGAAATTCGTAGATCCTCAAACGTAGAGCGTAGGGCTTTTGAAACCAAACACGTTGCCACAATGGAAGTAAACATGTTAGTAACAGAACCCTCTTCAAATAGGTCTAATGGATAAGCTATATAACAGATATATTGATCCGCCTCTCCCCAGGAACGAGCTCGATGTGATAGCATCGTCCTTTGTAACGATCAAGACTGGTAAGTCCATCAGTCCAAACGGTTGTCCATGTACCAGTAGAAGATTCCGCAGCTACAGCAGCCCCTGCTTCTTCAGGTGGAACCCCGGGCTGAGGAGTTACTCGGAATGCTGCCAAGATATCAGTATCCTTGGTTTCGTACTCGAAGTTAACAGTAAGTCAATTTATAATCCTTAACACCAGCTTTAAATCCAACACTTGCTTTAGTTCTGTTTGTGGTGACATAAGTCCCTCCTACAACTCATGAATTAAGAATTCTCACAACGACGATTCTACTCGATATGGATTAGGCGTAAATGAAACCTTTGCAAAATCTAAAAAAAAGATATTCAATTAATATCAGTTCATTAAAAATAAAAAAAGGAGTATGCTTAAGTTAATAAATATGTTTCATTCATATATAATGCGTACACCATGTGTACGTTCTATTCTATAGGAATTATACTATAGGAATTCGATAGGAATTGAGTTGTTGTTATGGTAAGTTAACACGGTTCGTTATTAAACCATGGATTTGGTGAATCAAATCCATCATTATTGTATACTCTTTGATAGATGTAACAACCCAAACCAATCCTAATCCTTGTTACCAATTTTGAAAGTTCTTAATAGGCCCCTTTGATATTTTGAATCTAAATACCTAAATACTAGAAAATTCTTTGTTGACAGCAATCTATGCTTCACAGTAGTATATTTTGTATATCGAAGTCTTAGATAGGAAGGTAGGAAGCTGGATCATGCAAAGACAAAATTTATATGAAAAAAAGATTGATTGAACTTTCAACGGACTCATTCCATAGTAAACGATTGAATGGGATTCCCTTTGGGCAACGAAATCAAGTGCTAGTCCTTTTAGTGAATTAACTAATTTATTTCCTTTTTTAGTTTTGGATTTTTGGATATTTTTTTGATTTGATTTGGCATTATTCAACAAGAAAAAAAGAAAAATTTCACGACAAATTCCTTTTTTTTTGATAATTATGTGATAATTATGAGAAGCAATCCTACTACTTCGCGTCCCGAGGTTTCCACAATTGAAGAAAAAGCGCAGGGCGTATTGATCAGAGTATTGGACCCGTGCTAGATATCACTTTTCCCCCGGGCAAGTTGCCTTATATTTATAACGCTTTGATAGTAAAGAGTCGAGACACTGCCGATAAGCAAATTAATGTGACTTGTGAGGTACAACAATTATTAGGAAATAATCGAGTTAGAGCTGTAGCTATGAGTGCCACAGACGGGTTGATGAGAGGAATGGAAGTGATTGACACAGGAGCTCCTCTCAGTGTTCCAGTCGGTGGAGCTACTCTCGGACGAATTTTAACGTTCTGAGGAGCCTAATGACTAATTTGGGTCCTGTAGATACTGATGCAGCATTCCCTATTCATAGATCTGCGCCTGCCTTTATCGAGTTAGATACGAAATTATCCATCTTTGAAACAGGTATTAAGGTGGTCGATCTTTTAGCCATATCGACGTGGAGGAAAAATCGGACTATTTGGGGGAGCAGGAGTAGGTAAAACGGTACTCATCACATGGAATTAATCAATAACATTGCTAAAGCTCATGGAGGCGTATCCGTATTTGGCGGAGTAGGGGAACGGACTCGTGAAGGAAATGATCTTTATATGGAAATGAAGGAATCCGGAGTAATTAATGAAAAAAATATTGAGGAATCAAAGGTAGCTCTAGTTTATGGCCAAATGAATGAACCACCGGGAGCTCGTATGAGAGTTGGTTTAACAGCCCTAACTATGGCAGAATATTTCCGAGATGTTAATAAGCAAGACGTGCTTTTATTCATCGATAATATCTTTCGTTTTGTTCAAGCAGGATCAGAGTATCCGCCTTATTAGGAAAAATGCCCTCTGCAGTGGGTTATCAACCTACCCTTAGTACAGAAATGGGTTCTTTGCAAGAAAAGAATTGCTTCTACCAAAAAAGGGATCTATAACTTCGATCCAAGCAGTTTATGTACCTGCGGACGATTTGACCGACCCTGCCCCTGCCACAACATTTGCACATTTGGACGCTACTACCGTACTTTCCAGAGGATTGGCTTCCAAGGGCATTGTCCTACCGGTAGATCCTTTAGATTCAACCTCAACTATGTTACAGCCTCGGATCGTTGGCAACGAACATTATGAAACTGCGCAAAGAGTTAAGGAAACTTTACAACGTTACAAAGAACTTCCAGGACATTATCACCAATTCTTGGGTTGGACGAATTATCGGAGGAGGGATCGTTTAACTGTAGCAGAGCACGAAAATCTGACGATACCTTATCACCGAACCGTTACTTTATCACGAGAAGATTTTATTCCCAGAAAGAGGCCTTATTGTCTGCAGAAACAACTGGGGTTTTAACTAATCCTTTCTGGAGAATTAGACGGCCTACCCGAACAGGCTTTTTTATTTGGTGGGGAACATCGATGAAGCTAGCACGAAAGCTATAAACTTAGAAGAGGAGAGCAAATTGAAGAAATGAAATTAAATCTTTATGTACTGACTCCCTAAACGAATTATTTGGGATTGTGAAGTGAAAGAAATCATTTTATCTACTAATAGTGGCCAAATTGGTGTACCAAACCACGCCCCATTAACACAGCTGTAGATATGGGTCCTTTGAGAATACGCCTCCTCGACGTGCGTGGTTAACGGCGGTTCTGTGGGTGGTTTTGCGCGAATAGTTAATAATGAGATCATCATTTTGGGAAGCGTGCCAGAACTCGGTAGTGACATTGATCCAGAAGAAGCTCAACAGGCACTGGAAATAGCCGAAGCTAACTTGAGTACTTGAGGGTACGAAAGAATTGGTTGAAGCGAAGCTAGCTCTCAGACGAGCTAGGATACGAGTCGAGGCTGTCAATTGAATTCCCCCATCCAATTGAAGACAATCAAAAGGTTTCGTTGATACAAAGAAAAAAGGAAAGAAGGGTAGAAAAAGTTATTAGATAGCGAAGCGAAGTAAGTCCAATGCTATCTAGTAATTTTTTCAACGCACACCTACTATTAGTTTGAACCAATGACTCCCGCCGTATGAAAGCAATACTCTAACCACTGAGTTAAGTAGGCAATTTATCACCACAAAAAGAAGCCCCATTACTTCGATCGATTATAGATCGAATCCTTTATAAGCAATACCCCTCCGTTATTGGTATATTTATGTTATGTTATTGGTATGTTTACTATGTCATTTTATGTTTACTATGTTATTTATAGTAAATAGTAAACGGATCGAAAAGGAATATCCTCTGGCATTAGAGAATATTAATCTTGACAAGAAATTATCTATATGTTAAGATATCTCTGACAAGGGCTATAGCTCAGTTCGGTAGAGCAACTCGCTTACACGTGCGCCAATGCTTTCAAGGGAACTTTTTTATGCAATGAACATGGTGAAATTGAACTTAATTGCCAAAATCAATGTCTTACTTCATGGATTCGAAAGAATAGGAGAACAGTAGCCTGACAAACAGTCGGTTCAGTCCGATTCAGGTGCCAATTCAGGTACTTAATCAAAAATCAAATAGAACCCCTATTGATTTGCTAGTTGATAAGGTAAATATCCAGCCCACTCAATGCTAGGCGTAATGAGGATAAGGGCCTCCAAAAAACTTCTTTTCGTTCTATGAACTTTAAGGTGTATGAAGTCTCATAGTAAACTCTTGCAGCGGAACGATAGAGACTCCATTTCACTTAGGTTGATTTAATTTAGGCCCGAGGCAGACCTAAGTCAAGGTAATCCTCCTTTGAAACACTTTGGTATTGCTCCTAGATAGATCATAAGAAAATAATCAATCAGAGCACAGGGAGCCATCTTATTATCTTTCCCTAAAGAAAAACTATGGCGGATTAACTGATCTTTACATCAGTTGATGAAAGAGCCCAATGCAGAAAAATAAAAATGCATGTTGGGTCTTTGAAACAGTTCGAATCATTTCGATAACAATTCGTTTGATCTGTTTTACCGAGAAGGTCTACGGTTCGAATCCGTATAGCCTAATATATACGTCTTTTTTTTTTTCATTTTAGGATGGATATCTTATGTTTACTTTAGTATAGTTAGTATAGTTTTTCTTATTAGTACAGTACTTTATTTTTATAAACTCGACGATCGATTGCGCCATAGAATAGAGATAAAAGCATTACCATAGGCTCCATTCATGGAAAATCATAGAGACAGGAAAAGAAAAAAGAATTTTGATCAAATCAATAGAAATAGAAGAAAGGATCCCTTAACTGATTTGACTTCCATCCTCCTTCAAATAGGATATGCTCTAAGTCCCTATACTTTCCTATAATGACTGCAACGATTTTCTCCATTTTGCGAATTCCTATTTTGTTTGAAGTATATTACTATATATACATTATCTAAATATATACATTATCTAAATATACATTATCTAAATCGATCCATTCCACTTTAAATAAAAAAAAAATCGAAAGAAAAAAAGGGATGGGGATTCCATTGGATTAATCCTTAAGGAGAGACATGTTACAAAAGAAACACAGGCTAAAGTAAGCTGCTTTTTGCCTTTGGTTTGAAACAAAAACGGATTCTTGTTTCACCGAGGAAAAGAGAGAAGTTCTGGATAAATTGATAATGTCATGTCAACTTGAATTGACTAATTCAGTTCTGCCTATTCCATATTAATGGGAGTACATTTATGTTTCTGCTTCACGAATATGATATTTTTTGGACATTTCTAATAATAGCAAGCCTTATACCTATTTTGGTATTTTGGATTTCAGGACTTTTAGCCCCTATTAATGAAGGACCAGAGAAGCTTTCTAGTTATGAATCGGGTATAGAACCCATGGGGGGGGCTTGGTTACAATTCCGAATACGCTATTACATGTTTGCGCTAGTTTTTGTTGTTTTTGATGTGGAAACGGTCTTTCTCTATCCTTGGGCAATGAGTTTCGACGTATTATTGGGTGTATCCGTTTTTATCGAAGCTTTCATTTTTGTGCTTATCCTAGTTCTTGGTTTAGTTTATGCATGGCGAAAAGGAGCCTTGGAATGGTCTTAACTGAATATTCAGACAAAAAAAAAAAAAAGAAGGAAAAGATTCCATTGAGACAATTATGGGTTTGGTTGAGTTTCCATTACTCGACCAAACAAGTTCCAATTCCGTTATTTCAACTACACCAAACGATCTTTCAAATTGGTCAAGACTCTCCAGTTTATGGCCCCTTCTATATGGTACCAGTTGTTGTTTCATTGAATTTGCTTCATTAATAGGCTCACGATTCGACTTTGATCGTTATGGATTGGTACCAAGATCAAGTCCTAGGCAAGCGGATCTCATTTTAACAGCTGGTACGGTAACAATGAAAATGGCTCCATCTTTAGTGCGATTATATGAGCAAATGCCTGAACCGAAATACGTCATTGCTATGGGAGCCTGTACTATTACAGGGGGAATGTTCAGTACGGATTCCTATAACTGCTGTTCGAGGAGTTGATAAGTTAATTCCTGTGGATGTCTACCTGCCGGGTTGCCCGCCTAAACCAGAGGCTGTTATAGACGCCCTAACAAAACTTCGTAAGAAGATATCGCGAGAAATAGTTGAGGATCGAACTCTATGTAAAAGTAAAAAGAAAAATCGATCTTTTACTACCCGTCACAAGCTTTATGTTCGGCGCAGTACTCACACTGGAACTTACGAACAAGAATTTGTCTCGATACCATCTACTTTAGATATATCTTCTGAAACTTTTTCAAATCCAAAAAGTCCAATATCTTCCTCCAAATTAGTGAATTAGGAGGTTCTTTTATGCAGAAAAAGAAAGAGCGATGCAATCTTTCAAACTTGCATTTGAAATATCAAATATTTATACAAAGGGGAGAGATCAAGACAATGCAGCAGGGTTGGTTATCTAATTGGCTAGTCAAACATATGAGGTGGTTCATAGATCTTGGGCTTCGATCACCGGGAATAGAGACTTTACAAATAAAAGCGGGGGATTGGGATTCCATTGCTGTCATTTTATATATGGTTACAATTATTTACGTTCCCAATGTGCTTATGACGTAGCACCTGGTGGATCTTTAGCTAGCGTGTATCATCTTACGAGAATACAGTATGGTATAGATAACCCAGAAGAAGTATGCATAAAAGTCTTTGCCCAAAAAGATAATCCTAGAATCCCATCTGTCTTCTGGGTTTGGAGAAGTGCCGATTTTCAAGAACGCGAATCTTATGATATGGTGGGAATTTCTTATGATAATCATCCACGTCTTAAACGTATCTTAATGCCTGAAAGTTGGATAGGCTGGCCCTTACGTAAGGACTATATAATTAATTTCGCCAAATACAAGATGCTCATTGAATGATAATAAATTCATGTTCACTTATACAACACAACTCTAGATTTTATTCAAGTCAAGGAATATTTTTAGGTTCTGTTCCTAGACGAAACGAAATACTTATTATATTCTAATTAATTCCTATTATATTATACAAAAAGATACAGATAGACTGAACAAAAAAAAAGGGCTTCATTTCGATTTTCCAATTTTGAAAATCACATATTCGTTCCCTTCGTATGAACAGAAAAATACAATGACTTAAAAGAAGTTCCTACCACGAACTTTGTACCGCGCAGTTTACTTAGAACAACTAGGAAAGTGGGATAGACAAGAATCAAAAATTCTTCAGAATAGCGGCATACAAAATTAATAAATGAAAAAATAGAAAAAGGGCACCTAATCTCCCCTTTTTCTACTAACATAAAAAAAGAACCACTAAATTTTAATCCTTTTCTAAAAAGAAGTGTTTATAGATTTATCTACTTACTCTATACTATCTAGATTATTAATGAATATGTACCTCAATCCATCTAAAGATATTTGTATCAATATCTATTCGGTAGATCCTTTTTTTTCTGTGCCAGGAACCAGATTTGAACTGGTGACACGAGGATTTTCAGTCCTCTGCTCTACCAACTGAGCTATCCTGACCCTTTCTTGTGCATCATCCTAGTAGAGTATTTGCATCTATGTCAATTAACGGGACTAAAATAAAGTATTCCATTCCAAATTTGGAATGGAGCGGGAAATTAGTCCTATCAAATAAAAGAAATATTCTATTTAATGAATAGCATAAGATTCATTAGAGTTCTCATCGCACTCCTTTGGCAGAAGAAAGAGTCGAATTAGGAAAACTAATGAATCTTAAAACCCATTGATAAAAGAAAAAAAGGATAACTACTATGGTCAGGGAATGAAAGAGGGTTTGGGTGGGGATAGAGGGACTTGAACCCTCACGACTTATAAAGTCGACGGATTTTCCTTTTACTAGAAATTTCATTGTTGTCAGTATTGACATGTAGAATGGGACTCTCTCTTTATCCTCGTTCGATTAATCCACTTTTGATCTCAAAACAATGAATTGAAGGATTTGATTACTCAATATTCGATTGGAATGGATTCACAATAATTCTAAAAAAATTCAGAATTTTCTATTTCATAATCATTCCTAATTTCATTCTAGAAAAAAATATAAAATAAAGAACCTATATTATGATAGGGGTTCTGTGATTAATCGTTTACTATGTCAGTATCTATACGTGTGTATTAAATGTATAAAGCCCTTCTTTCTAGTATTTCGAGGGAGTTCTAGCACAACGTAATTACTTCGATTCGTTAGAACAGCTTCCATTGAGTCTCTGCCTATCCTTTTCCTTTGGGTTCCAGTTTTAGAACCACTTGTTTTCAAGGGATTTGGCTCAGGATTGCCCATTTTCATTCCAGGGTTTCTCTAGATTTGGAAGTTATCGGCAACGGGTTCCATACCAAAGACTCGACTACAATCCAAGTCCGTAGCGTCTACCGATTTCGCCATATCCCCATTTTCCTTTTCTTTGAAACCAGGATTCCTTGTATAATTTCATCCATCTCTTAGTTTTTTTGAATCATTAAATTCATTATTCGACGTAGTCTAGCAGCTCATCTCTATTTGAGAGACCCCGCTCGCTTATTGCAATTCAGAATTGAATTGATTCTATCGTTGATATATTTGCAATTCAATTGGAATGAATATATCCAAAAGTTTTTATCTCTCCCGCCTCCCTCCTTCCTTTTTTAGAGTATTCAAAATCATACTATAAGGCTTGATATTCATTTTCTTTTTTTCTAATCTGAATTATAAATTTCATTTGCTATGATTCTATCTTCTCCTTAGTGAACTATTTATCCTTAAATTATTAACAAATAAAAAAAACATCTCAAAAATGTATATAATGATCGAATGAAAATGCCAATCTCTTGGCATTGGCATTTTCTCTTTATTATATTATTCATATATATTCTTCTTTTATATGCATTAGATTATTCGTCCGAGCCATAGCAAATTGCGAATTAGAGAAATAAAAAGAAAGTTCAATAAATTCTAGAATCCTATTTAAGAATATCATTTAGTTAAGCATATCAAGCTAACTTTATCTTTATGAAATTCTAGTATTTTTTACTAATTTATTCTTTACTAATTCTAAGTAGAACTTCCAATTTCGAACTAGTTAATAACTAAGATTTATAATTAAGATCTGAGATTTTAAGGATTCCCTATATATATTTCCTGTTGTTACACTACTTCTGTTATGTAAGCCCACTTAGCTCAGAGGTTAGAGCATCGCATTTGTAATACGGGGGTCATCGGTTCAAATCCGATAGTCGGCTTTTATCGATGTTCCATGAACAAAAATTTCTCTTTTTTTCTCTAAATTCAGTGGGAATCGAGGGTCCATTATATCGTTCTATCGCACAATTTTGCTAGATACAAAACATAAAAATAAATAATATATACAAAAAATACGGATGTTGATGAAATTCCATTTTTTGTGGTACTTTTAGTAAGATTTTACTCTGTTTTATCCTTTAGTTTAATTCAGTTTGAATTTCGATGTATTCCGTAATGTAAATAGAATGAAATTTATTGTGTAAATGAAATTTCACTAAAATAAAAGATCTTCATGTCCCGTTATCGAGGGCCTCGTTTAAAAAAAATACGCCGTCTGGGAGCTTTACCAGGACTCACTAGAAAAACGCCTAAATCCGGAAGTAATCAGAAAAAGAAATTCAATTCTGGGAAAAAAGAGCAATATCGTATTCGTCTTCAAGAAAAACAGAAATTGCGTTTTCATTATGGTCTGACAGAACGCCAATTACTTAGATATGTACATATCGCTGGAAAAGCAAAAAGATCCACAGGTCAGGTTTTACTACAATTACTTGAAATGCGTTTGGATAATATCCTTTTCGATTGGGTATGGCTTCAACCATTCCTGGGGCCCGGCAATTAGTTAACCATAGACATATTTTAGTTAATGGTCGTATAGTTGATATACCAAGTTTTCGTTGCAAACCCCGAGATATTATTACTACGAAGGATAACCAACGATCAAAACGTCTGGTTCAAAATTCTATTGCTTCAT
Source organism: Cenchrus americanus (assembly GCA_947561735.1). Classification (NCBI taxonomy): domain Eukaryota; kingdom Viridiplantae; phylum Streptophyta; class Magnoliopsida; order Poales; family Poaceae; genus Cenchrus; species Cenchrus americanus. The sequence goes on from OX387243.1 coordinate 109,725,339, forward strand.
CCGATCCGGGCAAATTGCCAAAGCATTTCGTGACGGTTGACACATTGCAATATAAAGGACTGGTAAAAAAAATTCTAGATAGGAAGTGGGTCGGTCTCAAAGTAAATGAGTTGTTAGTTGTAGAATATTACTCTCGCCAGACTTGAACTTAACGAAAAAGGCTTCATAGAATTTTTTTCCCCTTCCCCTTTCCCCGAACTAAATCGACCTAAGGCTCTTAATTCGTATTTTCCCGTTCACCTAGCGGAAATAGATTAACCCTAGGATCCTTTTTTATTTTTTGTTATTTCCTCGATTTTACATACCACAGTAATTTGCTATAGAGAATTTCTATTAATTTTCTTTATTGTTGGAATAAATTGTTATTTAATTTGATACATTGTGATCGCTAACATTGATGAATTAAGAGAAACGGAAAGAGAGGGATTCGAACCCTCGGTAAACAAAAGTCTACATAGCAGTTCCAATGCTACGCCTTGAACCGCTCGTTATCTCTCCTCCATAATCTTATTATGGGAAATAAACTGAGTGAATAGCGAGTTTTCGTATTCCTGCAGTACAGGTACAGCCCCAACGGCTGGGATTCCATGGCTCTGTAGGGAAGAATTCCTTTTCTGTAACCGGTGGAAGGATCCATTATTTTTTTACTAGGAATTCCGCTCCCTCAAAAGTTTTCTTTGGAAAACCAAAATAAAAAGAGAATGGAAGAATTCTTCTTATTCCATAAGAAAATAAAGGAACTCTAGAATTCTATTTGCATAAGGTACGTTACGCCATACAATCTAAATAAAAAAAGGGTATGGGGCAATTAATGACTTTGAAAACGCAAAATAGCTGATGAGAGAAGTTGTTGTTTAGAAATAGGAAAGTGGAATGAAATCTAGTCTTAGTCAAATATTTCATATCTCTTCTTGTCCAAACAGAAGAAGAACGTTTGAGCTGAGCGGAAAATCCATACCTCTCTTATCCATTTAGAGCATATGGATCGATTTATAAGAATCGAATGTTTTGTTTTTATGTTATTTTGCGATAGAATGAAAAGAATTCTATATAGAATGGGTTGGGAATTATGCCTAGATCCAGCAAAGTATTCATTGATAGAGACCTCCTCGATTGTAGCCAATATTTTATTGCAAATAATTCCGACAACCTCCGGGGAAAAAAGGGCATTTACTTATTATAGAGATGGTGCGATTTGACTCATTTTTTTTAGCCCTACCTACATCTCATTCTTACGAGAAAGAGACGGGGTTCGCATAGAGAGAACAAAATTAGTAAAGAATTTTGCCCAGGGAAGGTAAGGTGAACTAACAATTCCTTCTGTCGTGTATCCTCGATTGATGCGGCCTCAGATGCTTCAATTGTAGATTTTAGTATTGAGCGAAAGGTTACACCTACAGGATAGGTTCTGTATTACAGGCCAATCCGACTCTACTAGTACCAATAGGTAGCATAGGGGAGAAAAGCACTACACCTCGAAATAGGAATCAACAAGAGAAAAACTTTGTTAGAAATTAGCCCTTTCCTGATTGGTATCAGGGTTGGGAAGAATGGTTAGGATAACAAACAACCATCAGGTTTGTACTTTGGATACCCTTATAACCATCAAAGGTCGTTGAAGTGGCTAATTCCTCTAAATAGGAGGCGTTGAGAACAAAGAAATTCTTGGAGCTATCATTTTCCTCTAGCATTAATAGAATTCATTGGTGTTAAGAAAAACCTCTTGGGGGAAGGTTGGCTAGAGATTTCTTGGAAAAATACCAGCCCCCTTCGGTCCATAATGAGATGGAACTAATTCTATTTTTATTCTATAGATTTTTCGCTTAGTACTATGTACAGAAGGGAGAAGCCGTATGAGATGAAAACCTCATGTACGGTTTTGGAACGGAGATTTTTTGAATTGAATAGAATGAACGACCGTAACGGATGTTGGCTCAATCCGAAGGAAATTATGCGGAAGCTTTGCAGAATTATTATGAAGCTACGCGACTAGAAATTGATCCCTATGATCGAAGTTATATACTATATAACATAGGCCTTATACACACAAGCAATGGAGAGCATACAAAGGCTTTGGAATATTATTTCCGGGCGCTAGAACGAAACCCCTTCTTACCGCAAGCTTTTAATAATATGGCCGTGATCTGTCATTACGTGCGACTATCTCCACTATAGAAAGAAGAAAAAAGAAGGGACAAAATTTTCTAGTAAATACTAGAAAAAAGGGCTTTCTACATAGGGATCGTCAAAACAACGATTTTACCCCTATCAGCTGTAGGAAGGAAAGACACTTCACGAGAATCAAAATAGGAAGAAAGTAGAGCCTATACTACTGTTCTATGGATAAAGCTGAAATTGATAGAGAAAACACCGTAAAGATCAATTAGTGAGCGACTGGGTCGATACAACTAAAAAAAAAACTGCTTTATTATACCACAATATGGGACAAAATTTAGGAATCGGCTTATGTAATAAAGCCGATCCACTAAGGGATTAAGCAGCGGTGTAGTATCAGATCCCAAAGATAGTAAGTTCTTTTTTCTTTCTTATGGGAAAAAGTCTTTTTCGAGGATTCTATAGAAATTTCATATATGAAAGAAACGAAACCGAGATAGTTACCTTTCAGAAAATTGGAACGAAGGATATGAATCTATCATAGCTACCATTCTTCTGAAGGTGGGAGAAAGATCAAACTGATTGATCAAAAAATTAGGGTTTGAAACTTAGGTAATTAACTTCTTCTGCTTAACCCAAGAAGAAATTGGATTGATTTTTGAGAAATCGAATTCAGTTAATATAGGGGAAATTCAGATAGCAATTTCTGAGCCGTATGAGGTAGGAAACTCTCAAGTACGGTTCTAGGGGAAGGAACTGCCTATTCCGACCGAGGAGAACAGGCCATTCTACAGGGCGATTCGGAAATTGCGGAAGCTTGGTTTGATCAAGCTGCTGAGTATTGGAAACAAGCTATAGCGCTTACTCCGGGAAATTATATTGAAGCACAGAACTGGTTGAAGATTACGAAGCGCTTTGAATTTGAATAAAACAACTCTCCATTTCCATAAAATGGGTGGTTTGGTTGTTGATCCATTAATAAAATAATTTAGGTAAGAAGATCAAATCAAGAATTTCATTATATCCCTTTCTTCTACCTTCGATTTTGGATCATATTTCATAAGGATAAATAATAGGGATAGGCTCTGGAACAAGTAATAAAGCACATAAAAGGTGGCAATCTAAATATTCCTACCTAATATATCAGGACGGTCTTATTAATAATTCTAATGAGTTATCTTGGAATTTGGAATCGCATAAAAAAATCTATATTATGCTCACTCGAGGAAAGTAGATGTGGATAGGGGCTTATACCCTCAAAAAAAATACACTAGCTTCTTAAATTAAAACGTAAAAAAAAGATTTTTTTTATTACGTCGGGAAATAATTTTCCAGAAGAACCAATGTCCGTTAGGCACCTAATCCTTATGTCATAATAGATCCGAACACTTGCCTCGGATTGACTTCAATATATAATTGCTCCAGTAAATAACTAAAAAAAAAAAAAATAGAAGGACGGTAGTATAGTAAAGAAAAGGACTAATCATAATATCTATCTTTCAAAGATTCAATAAAAAGACAGTTGGCGGGTCTCTTTGTATGTCTTGTCCGGAAAGAGGAGGACTTAATGATTATTCGTTCGCCGGAACCAGAAGTTAAAATTGTTGTGGATAGGGATCCTGTAAAAACATCTTTTGAGGAATGGGCCAGACCCGGGCATTTCTCAAGAACAATAGCTAAGGGTCCCGATACTACCACTTGGATCTGGAACCTACATGCTGATGCTCACGATTTCGATAGTCATACCGGTGATTTGGAGGAGATCTCCCGAAAAGTCTTTCAGGTGCTCATTCCGGTCAACTCTCCATTATCTTTCTTTGGTTGAGTGGGATGTACTTCCTTGCAATTTTGCATTCCAATTGAAGCATGGCTAAGCGATCCTACTCACATTGGACCCAGTGCTCAGGTGGTTTGGCCAATAGTAGGGCAAGAAATTTTGAATGGTGATGTAGGCGAGTTTTCCGAGGAATCCAAATAACCTCTGGGTTTTTTCAGATTTGGCGAGCATCGGAATAACTAGTGAATTACAACTCTATTGTACCGCAATCGGTGCATTGATTTTTGCATCGTTAATGCTTTTTGCTGGTTGGTTCCATTATCACAAAGCTGCTCCCAAATTGGCCTGGTTCCAAGATGTAGAATCCATGTTGAATCACCACTTAGCGGGATTATTAGGACTTGGGTCTCTTTCTTGGGCGGGACACCAAATCCATGTATCTTTACCGATTAACCAATTTCTCGACGCTGGGGTTGATCCTAAAGAGATACCACTTCCTCATGAATTTATCTTGAATCGCGACCTTTTGGCTCAACTTTATCCTAGTTTTGCCGAAGGAGCAACTCCCTTTTTCACCTTGAATTGGTCCAAATATGCAGAATTTCTTAGTTTTCGCGGAGGACTAGATCCAATAACCGGTGGTCTATGGTTGAGTGATATTGCACACCATCATTTAGCTATTGCTATTCTTTTCCTGATCGCTGGTCATATGTATAGGACCAACTGGGGTATTGGTCATGGACTTAAAGATATTTTGGAGGCTCATAAGGGCCCCTTTACAGGACAAGGCCATAAGGGTCTCTATGAAATCCTAACAACGTCATGGCATGCTCATTATCTCTTAACCCTACGTATATGCTGAAGCTCTACAACTATTGTTGTAGCTCATCATATGTACTCTATGCCCCCTATCCATACCTAGCTACCGACTATGGTACACAACTTTCCTTGTTCACACACCACATGTGGATTGGCGGATTTCTAATAGTCGGTGCTGCTGCACATGCAGCCATTTTTATGGTAAGAGACTATGATCCAACTGCAAATCCACAACGATCTATTAGATCGCGTCCTTAGACACCGCGATGCAATCATATCCCATCTTAACTGGGTATGTATATTTCTGGGTTTTCACAGTTTTGGCTTGTACATTCATAATGATACATAGTGCTTTAGGCCGTCCCAAGATATGTTTTCGGATACCGCCATACAATTACAACCCATCTTTGCTCAATGGATACAAAATATCCATGCTGGCGCGCCTGGCGTAACAGCTCCTGGTGCGCAACAAGTACCAGCTTAACGTGGGGAGGCGGCGAGTTAGTAGCTGTAGGCGGCAAAAGTGGCTTTGTTACCTATTCCATTAGGAACCGCGGATTTTTAGTCCATCACATTCACGCATTTACTATCCATGTGACTGTATTAATACTTTTGAAAGGTGTTTGTTGTCGCAGTTCCCGTCTGATACCTGATAAAGCAAATCTTGGCTTTCGCTTCCCTTGCGACGGGCCTGGGCGAGGAGGAACATGTCAAGTATCCGCCTGGGATCATGTTTTCTTAGGTCTATTCTGGATGTATAATTCCATTTCGGTAGTTATTTTCCATTTCAGTTGGAAAATGCAGTCGGATGTTTGGGGTACTATAAGCGATCAAGGGATAGTAACTCATATCACAGGGGGAAACTTTGCACAGAGTTCCATTACGATTAATGGTTGGCTTCGAGATTTCTTATGGGCACAGGCATCCCAAGTAATTCAGTCTTATGGTTCTTCATTATCCGCATATGGTCTTTTTTTCTTAGGCGCTCATTTTGTCTGGGCTTTCAGTTTAATGTTTTTATTTAGCGGCCGTGGTTATTGGCAAGAACTCATTGAATCTATCGTTTGGGCTCACAACAAATTAAAAGTTGCTCCTGCTACTCAGCCTAGAGCCTTGAGCATTATACAAGGACGTGCTGTAGGAGTAACCCATTACCTTCTGGGTGGAATTGCCACAACATGGGCATTCTTCTTAGCGAGAATTATTGCAGTAGGATAGTGGCTAGGAGGATTTGAAAGGCATTATGGAATTAAGATTTCCCAGGTTTAGCCAAGGCTTAGCTCAGGACCCCACTACTCGTCGTATTTGGTTTGGTATTGCTACCGCACATGATTTCGAAAGTCATGATGATATTACTGAGGAACGTCTTTATCAGAACATTTTTGCTTCTCACTTTGGGCAGTTAGCAATAATCTTTCTATGGACGTCTGGAAATCTGTTTCATGTAGCTTGGCAAGGAAATTTTGAATCATGGATACAGGATCCTTTACACGTAAGACCTATTGCTCATGCCATTTGGGATCCTCATTTTGGGCAACCCGCGGTGGAAGCCTTTACTCGAGGAGGTGCTGCCGGTCCAGTGAATATTGTATTCTGGGGTTTATCAGTGGTGGTATACAATTGGATTGCGCACCAATGAAGATCTTTATACTGGAGCTCTTTTTCTATTATTTCTTTCTACGCTATCCTTAATAGGGGGTTGGTTACATCTACAACCCAAATGGAAGCCAAGCCTTTCGTGGTTCAAAAATGCGGAATCTCGTCTCAATCATCATTTGTCAGGACTTTTCGGGGTAAGTTCTTTGGCTTGGACAGGACATTTAGTTCATGTTGCTATTCCCGGATCCAGGGGGGAGTACGTTCGATGGAATAATTTCTTAGATGTATTACCCTATCCCCAGGGGTTGGGCCCCCTTCTGACGGGTCAGTGGAATCTTTATGCCCAAAATCCTGATTCGAGTAATCATTTATTTGGTACCACTCAAGGAGCGGGAACTGCCATTCTGACCCTTCTTGGGATTCCATCCACAAACACAAAGTTTGTGGCTGACCGATATTGCTCATCATCATTTAGCTATTGCATTTATTTTTCTCATTGCCGGTCATATGTATCGAACTAACTTCGGAATTGGGCACAGTATCAAAGATCTTTTAGAAGCACATACCCCTCCGGGGGGTCGATTAGGACGTGGGCATAAAGGCCTTTATGATACAATTAATAATTCGATTCATTTTCAATTAGGTCTTGCTCTAGCTTCCTTAGGGGTTATTACTTCCTTAGTAGCTCAACATATGTACTCTTTACCTGCTTATGCATTCATAGCACAAGACTTTACTACTCAAGCTGCTTTATATACTCATCACCAATACATTGCAGGGTTCATCATGACAGGGGCTTTTGCTCATGGAGCTATTTTTTTCATTAGGGATTACAATCCGGAACAGAATGAAGATAATGTATTGGCAAGAATGTTAGACCATAAAGAAGCTATCATATCTCATTTAAGTTGGGCTAGCCTCTTCCTAGGATTCCATACCTTAGGCCTTTATGTTCATAACGACGTCATGCTTGCTTTTGGTACTCCAGAAAAGCAAATCTTGATCGAACCTATATTTGCCCAATGGATACAATCTGCTCATGGTAAGACGACATATGGGTTCGATATACTCTTATCTTCAACGGATAATGTTGTAACTTTCAATGCAGGTCGAAGTATATGGTTGCCCGGATGGTTGAATGCTGTTAATGAGAATAGTAATTCGCTTTTCTTAACAATAGGACCCGGAGATTTCTTAGTTCATCATGCTATTGCTCTAGGTTTGCATACAACTACATTGATTTTAGTAAAGGGTGCTTTAGATGCACGCGGTTCCAAATTAATGCCGGATAAAAAAGATTTCGGATATAGTTTTCCTTGCGACGGCCCAGGGCGCGGTGGTACTTGTGATATTTCCGCTTGGGACGCGTTTTATTTGGCAGTTTTCTGGATGTTAAATACTATTGGATGGGTTACTTTTTATTGGCATTGGAAACACATCACATTATGGCAGGGCAACGTTTCACAATTTAATGAATCCTCCACTTATTTGATGGGATGGTTAAGAGATTACCTATGGTTAAACTCTTCACAACTTATCAATGGATATAATCCTTTTGGGATGAATAGCTTATCAGTATGGGCTTGGATGTTCTTATTTGGACATCTTGTTTGGGCTACTGGATTTATGTTCTTAATTTCCTGGCGTGGATATTGGCAGGAATTAATTGAGACTTTAGCATGGGCCCATGAACGCACACCTTTGGCTAATTTAATTCGCTGGAGAGATAAGCCCGTGGCTCTTTCCATTGTGCAAGCAAGATTGGTTGGATTAGCCCACTTTTCCGTGGGTTATATATTCACTTATGCAGCTTTCTATTCGTTTCCCCCGATTGAGCCACGTCACCGTCCAATCCCGCAAAATCGGCTCTCCTGTTCCTCTGCCGAACCGAGCGTATAGCCGACCGCGATCTCTTTCCTTGAATATCTTTGAGAAAGCCCTTCCTTCCACCGGACGGACTCTTTATCGAACCGGACCCACAAATCGGACTCCGTACCAAATTTTGGTGTTAACAGAGAGACTTGGGATTTGGGAATTTGTTGGAGATACCTCGTTTATACTCTGCTGCTGCTGCACAGGAAAATATAGTCGCTTCCTTGTCTCTTTTCTTCCCTTTAGATGTTAGGCCACTTAAAGCTGCATACAGTTGGTGACATGGACCTATCCCACTCCTTGGGGATAGACTTTGGGTGTGCAGGGGTACGAGTGTTGGGGGGACTCGAAATCGAGCCTTCACATACCCAAAAAATAAAGAGCGGTTATGCGAAGGATGCCGGTAGCAAAACCCCCAGAAGTAACAGATTCCATTTCCATCCTCTGGGCACCGCATTTCATCAGGCACCCTTCGCCGCTACCAAAGCCATCAGCACGAATCCAACTTGACACAGGGCGTCAAAGTCTCGCTTGGCGGCCCATTCCACGACGAAACCCCTAGGGCGAATGCTATTCACCCAGAAGGCTTCGGCCTGGGATTCGAACAGGGGGTTTCGTCGCTCCTAACACTTAATGAATCCAAACTTGAGTATGGTTTTTTGTTTCAGGTGGCGAAGAATGCTAGGCGAAAGGGGGGATCTCCAAAAGGCTCGAGGGCTTTCTCTCCGACAGGCGCACGTGATGGAAGCTGGAAAGACGCCGCGATTTGCGGTGTGACGTCATGGAGCGCCGATTACGTGGGGACCTAATTGGAGATTACCCGAAGATAGCCTAGCACATTCTGTTTTGATTCGTTTTACACAAGGGTGTTCTCGGAATGTAAAAAGTCCGCCCCGCCTCCCTATAAAAGGAGACGGACCGGCGCATGTAAAGGGGATCGACTTTTGAGAAATCAACTCGTTGAGTAAAGAGCTTTTTGGTTGTCTTTTGTCCCGAGTTTTGGTTTTGGTTCTTGAGCTTTTGTCTTCTCTTATTGTTCGTGTGCGAGAGGCTGCAGCTTTCGGCCACAACAATTGGTGCCCACCGTTTGTGTTTGGCTCGAGTATCAAACCCGTAATGTCCACAAGGAAGAAGAGAACCACCTTCAATTCCACCAAAGGAGCGTCGTCCTCCTTGGACGAGGAGCTCAATCTCTCGGCTATGCTCACCCGGGGAGAGGCGCTCCCGGGATCCCGACCCAACGCAGAAGCGAAGCCGGCGAAACCGCGCAAGGAGGCCGAGGAATTCGCCAGACCAAGAAACGGCTCTTGGCAATTCAGCACGAAGCCGAGATTCAAAAACGAGAGCGTAAATAGCCACCCTAAAGGAGGAACTGCGCGCTCTAAAAGCAAAACAATCCTTAAGCTTCACCCAACCTTCACCCGAATACACGAGCTTCCTAATCGCCCTAATTTCAGCGAGCGCATTGAGTTTTTCACCCAGCCCCCTCCGCACACTACATTCGAGCCGCAACCCTTTCGCGAGCCATTTTGAGTCTGGTCCCTCGCACCAAGACATTCACACCATTCGCACGAGACCATGGGACCCTAAATCCCCCTTGTCTCAAGAGATCCAAATCACCCCATGGCCGCAAACTTACAGGCCAGTTCCATTGCCTAGATTCTCGGGCCAGTCTGACCCAAGGCAATTCCTAATGAGCTACGAAGCCGCCATCCTTTCAGCCGGCGGTGACGACTCTGTGCTAGTGAAATCTTTCATCATCGCCGCTGATGACGCGGCGGACACGGGTATTCTCTCCCGAGCCCCGCGTGATTCACGGATGGGATGATCCGGCCGGCGAATTCTCTCAAACTTCCAAGGTTTCCGGCGTCCGTAACTTACAGAGTGACCTTTTCTCCCGTAAGCGTAAGGACAAGGAACCCCTTCAAAACTACTTCAGAAGATTCGTCCACTTAAGAGCCCAGGCACCAAACGTGTTGGACGCCGTCGCCATCAACGCCGCCATCGTGGGTTTAAGAGCCGGTCAATTCCGCTCACATCTCATGCGCGAAAGGCCCAAAACTATCCAGCGCCTCTACGAAGAATTCGAGAAGTATTGTCGCTCAGACAATGACTTCAGAATGTGCATGGAAGAACAATCCCAGCGATAGTAAAGTCCGCGAAAGCCAACCAACCCGCAGAGAAAGGGAGTGGTCCAATCCCAGAAACACCTCTCATACTAATCCTCGAAGCGTTTTCGGCCTGGAGGGCGAAAACACCCAAGAAAATCCCTGCCCACAGGCTGACCCACAGAGTCTGATTCCAAGCCCGCCCAGTCCTCCTCATTCCAATCAGGGGGGAGGTCGTAGGGGCGGAAGAGGTGGGGGCAGGGGTAGAGGCCGAGGCAGAGGCCGAGGCCATAACGAGAAAAGAAAATGGTACTGCATTTTCCACAAGGAAAACGATGACCATAGCTCAAACTATTGCCCAGATAAGAAAAGGTTCGAGGCTATCCTCGAAGAAGAGAGGAAGGAGAAAGAAAGAGCGAGTGCTGTAAACCATTCTGCCCCGGCTTGGCAAAATCCTAGTTTTGGGAGAAACTCTTTCGCAAACCCATTCCAACCACCTCAATACCAGCCACCGCTACCCAATTACCCACAGCCTCCGCCTTGGCAATCACAAACTTTCCAAGCTCAAAATATCGAGCGCGAGCCCATCGAGCAACATCCTATTCCGCCCCCCCCCCCTCCTTACAAAGGTCCCTCGGCCTCCACCGCTCCCGCCAAGCTCGAGGGCCAAAACGACCCTCTCGCCATCCGTCGGCACCATAATGCCTATTTCGTGGGGCTCCGCCCTGGAGTTCGAAACCAAGAAGGAGCGAAAACACTACTTTCGCGAGGTGCGAAACATCTGTGTGGAAGGAAGAGTGGAAAAAACAAGATGGTCTCACATCCCGATCACCTTCTCGGAGGAAGACGTAAGGCTGCAAGGTTTCCCTCACAACGATGCTCTTGTGATAGAAGCCAATATAGCGAGCCGGACCCTCGGAAAACTTTTTGGTGGAACACGGTTCATCGCCAGACATCATTTTTGCCGATGCCTTCGACAAGATGGGGCTCAATAGAGACTTGCCGCAACCACCAGACACACCTCCGTATGGCTTCGGGGGGCGTGTCATCCACGCAGTAGGCAAGGTGGTCCTCCCTGTATCCTTCGGCACAATACAAAATGCTAGAACTGAGTACCTATCCTTCGACGTTGTGGAAATGTACTACCCATACAACGGTATCCTAGGCAGAGGGTTCCTCAACAAGTTTGAAGCAGCTTATCCACCAAGCGTTCCTATGCATCAAAATCCCGACGACGCTCGGGGGTCATCACAATATGGGGTCATCAAAACGATGGCCGCAACCTAGAAAGAGGCCGCACCCCAGGGCAGCGAAACGTGCACGCCCTCGACGAGGCAGTCGAACGCAACGACGTAGAAAAGCAGCCGAAGGCAGACAAAGAAAAAATCAACATCCAGCCAGACTGCGAGACCAAGCGAGTCCCTTTGGACGCGATGATCCTCGATCAGGCCGTCGTCATCGGCTCGGACCTATCAGCTGACGAGGAAGCAAGTCTAGTTCTTTTCCTACGGAAAAACAAAGATGTCTTTGCTTGGTCCGCCAAAGATCTCACAGGCGTTGACCGAAGTTTCATCGAACACAAATTGAACATCGACCCATCGGTCAAGCCACGTAAACAGAAGTTGAGAAAGATGTCCGACGACAAGGTGGTGGCTGTCAAGTCAGAGGTCCAAAGGCTGCTCGACGCCACCGTCATCCGCGAAGTCATGTACCCTAAATGGCTGGCAAACACGGTGCTCGTCAAGAAAAATAACGGCAAATGGCGCATGTGCATCGATTTCACCGATCTAAACAAGGCAACGCCAAAAGATAACTATCCGTTGCCTCGAATGGATCAAGTGGTGGATTCCACGGCCAACGCCGCGATCATGTCTCTCGCTAGATTGTTTCTCCGGCTTACCATCAATGTTGGATGGCAAAGGAGGACGAGGAGAAAACCAGCTTCATCACACCTTTCGGAACCTTTTGCTTCGTCCGCATGCCGAGGGGTTGATAAATGCCGGCTCAACATTCACCGAATGACCGAACAGATTCAAGCCACGGATCGGCAAGAATATTCGGGCCTACGTCGATGACCTCATCGTCAAAAGCTCCGACAGGCCGCCACATAAATGATCCGGCCGAAACCTTCGCCAACATGAGGAGGGCCGGTTTGAAACTAAACCCAGACAAATGTGTGTTTGGGGTTACAAAAGGAAAAATCCTAGGGTGCCTCATCTCCGCTAAGAAAATCGAAGCCAATCCCGACAAGATCAAAGCAATCAGGGAAATGGAGGAACCCAAAACAAAGAAAGACATCCAGAAATTGAATGGCCGAGTAGCAGCCTTGAACAGATTCATCTCAAGGTCCGCAGAGCGAAGCCTTCCATTCTTCAAGGCATTAAAAGGCAAGGGCGCAATCGAATGGGGCCCCGAGCAAAGCAAGGCTTTCGCCGAGCTCAAGGACTACATAGAGAAGATGGCAATCTTGTCCCCACCTTCACCCTCGGAGCCGCTACTCCTCTACGTAGCCGCCTCAAAGGCCGCAGTCAGCGCTGCTCTGGTCCGAGAGGTCGAAACTGAAAAAGGCAAATTCCAATCCCCAGTCTATTTTGTCTCGGAAGCCTTAGCAGGATCAAAACTGCACTATTCAGAGCTAGAGAAAATTGCCTACGCCGTAATCATGACCACAAGAAAGCTCAGGCATTACTTCGAGGCTCACAAGGTCACAGTGCTTACAGACCAACCTCTGAATGATCTGTTCATTAACAAGGAGGCCTCGTCCAGAATTGCCAAGTGGGCAACCGAGCTGTCAGAATACACAATAGATTTTGGAAAGAGATCAGCAATCAAATCCCAAGTCCTAGCAGACTTCATCGTAGATTGGACTTCGCCTAGCAACGTCATCACCGACGAAGAGCTAGTGCCATTCCCGGGAAATCGATGTGACGGAGCCCGGGGGGCGCAAGGGCGCCGGCATTGCGGCTATCATCACCTCCCCCGGCAGGCATCAAGCTAAGATATGCCGCCCGGCTTGATTACAAGGATCCATCCGACAGATGCACTAACAACACCACTGAGTACGAAGCCTTGCCGCTAGGCCTTCGCAAAGTAAGAACTCTAGGGGCCAAGCAACTTCCTAGTTAAGTGCGACGCCAAGGTCATCAAAGACCACGTGGAAAAAGAAAGTGAGGCCAAGGAGCCAGAGCTGATCAAATACCTAGCGGAGGTGCGCAAAATGGAAAGGCATTTTCGGGGATTCACCATCGAGCACCTGCCCAGGAAACACAACGGCGAAGCCGACGAGCTCGCCAAGAAGGCCGCAAGGGGGGAGGCGATGCCCTCAGATGTATTTTTTGAAATTTTAGTCGCTCCATCCACTAAGCCAAACAAGCAACCACTCAGCACTATCAATGCAATCGCAAGCCTGGACTGGAGAGCCCCCATAATTGCTTTCCTTCGCGGGCACTATGAACCTGTCGAAACTCACGACCTCAAAAGAATGCAGGCACGAGCCAAGGGTTACGTCCTCAAGGACGATGTCTTGTTCAAGCTGGGCGTCTGTGCACCACTCCTTAAATGCATTTCCCAAGATCAAGGCATCGAGCTCATGAGAGAAATCCATGGAGGGATGTGCGGCTCGCACATCGCAGCGAGAGCATTGGCAGGAAAAGCTTTCAGGCAAGGTTTTTATTGGCCAATGGCCATAAAAGACGCATAGCACATCGTGAAAACTTGCAAGGCATGCCAGTTCGCGGCAAAACACCAGCGAAGGCCCGGCGCACCATCGCAGCTCATCACACCAACCTGGCCGTTGCAGCGCTGGGGAATGGACATCGTCGGGCCGCTCCCCACTGCCCTGTGTAACTTCAAGTTCGCAGTGGTAGCAGTCGAATACTTCACAAAATGGATCGAGGCAAGACCTCTCGCTACCATCACCTCAGCCACTATCAGGAAATTTTTCTGGCAGCAAATCATTTGCAGATTTGGGGTACCCAAAGAGCTCACTGTCGACAATGGAAAGCAATTCGATTGTCAAGATTTCAGGGAATACTGTCGTTCAATTGGGACAAAGCTATGCTTCGCATCCGTGTACCACCCCCAATCCAATGGCGCTGTGGAAAGGGCCAATGGGCAAATTTTCTCTGCCATCAAGAAATGCCTCTTTGAACAGAAGAAAGGAAAATGGGCAGATGAGCTCTCGCGAGTCGTCTGGTCGCACAACACTACAGAGTCAAGAACAACCAAATTCACACCATTCAGACTGTTGTATGGGGCCGAAGCAATGTGCCCCGAAGAGCTATCCAACGAAAGCGCCAGAGTTTTGGCTGGTAGCTCTCGCGAGAGCGAAGAAGCTGACAAGGACTTGGTGGAAATCGACAGACTTGATGCAGTCCAAAACCTGTTGAAGTATCAAGAGGAAACCAGGAAGTGGAGGAACAAGAAAGTATCCATCAAGAACATCAAAGTGGGGGACTTCGTCCTGAAAAGAAAGAAGAACGCCGACGCTGTAGGAAAATTCCAGTTCGCTTGGGAAGGACCCTACATGGTCTCAAGCTCAGTTCGAGACGGGGCCTTTCGTCTCAAAGACGAAGCAGGTGTGGAGTTGCCTTATTCATGGAATGTGGACAACTTGTGTAAGTTTTTTCCATAGTTTACTTTCGCTAGGAACCTTTCGCGCGTTACTATAAGTGCGGAGGATTCATCTTAGATTTTCTTTTTCTAGCATTTATTTTCGCATTTTACAATTCAATAACAAGGCGGGTACTCTTTTCCTCACATAGGGAGGACTCCACTCGGAGCGTGAGGTTTTTAACGAGGCGACCTTGATGTAAAATTTATTCCCAAAATGAATGGAATACTTCCTCCCTAAAATTTTGTTGTGTCCCTTTCGCATGGCTTAAAGTGCTATCTTAATATAGCCCATCCCAAAAGAGGATGAATTGAAGTGCTATTTCAAAATAGCCCTCTCCGAAAGCGAGAGCATCAAAGTGCTACTCATTAGTAGCCCACCCACAAGTGGTGCAGTCATAACGATTCACAAGAATCAATCTTTTAAAGAGTCGCCCTCTCGTCGGCCCGTCCGGTAGGACGTTTTAAAGCGATTCAATCTCGAATCGAAACAATTTGGTAGCCAAAACGTTACGAAATCCTTAACTTGTGCGGAAACTACGTCGCAAGTGTTAGGGCACGCTTCAAAAACGACCGTTTCTAAAAAAAGAAGCGAGCAAATGCCTCGTCAAAAAACAGCTTAAAAGCTGTAAAATTTGACAAATCCAAAACGGCTCCTAGTCCTTCGACACGTTCCACGCCTAGGCGTCGCGTCGAAGGCTAGCTTTTTATTCGTTTCTCACCAAAAAGAAAAAACCGCAAGCAACAAACGAGAAAATTCAACACTCAGCATCGTGAAACATCTAAATGAACCAACAAGTTCTAAGCTCTGATGACATAACAATCCCAAGCAAAGCAGTCGAGCTTAAGTCATCCCTGCTTCCGAAGGGGGGGAAGACGTTTTCTTTCGAAACCTGTAACTCGAAAGCAGCGATAACTTAAGTTCTAAACGTTCAAAAGCCTTAACACGACAAAAAATTATGATCGACATTTACAGCACACTACAGTGGCATACAAGTTTACACTTCATCCTTCAAATGTTTAAATTGGCCAACACGCCATTTTCAGTTTCTGTTCAAAGCATTAATCCACCGATTCAGAGCCGAAGGGGAGCCAACGCTTCTCCGGTGACGGGATCCACCTGACTGCTTTCGCCTTGAGGCGCTTCACGAACTGGGGCTCCGGGGATCGCCTGCTCAGGGGCATCATCAGCTGGCTTCGGCGGCCAGTCTCTAGGGGGTCCGTAAGGCCCCAAAGTTGCCTCCCGGACCGTGCGTCATGCGATGCTCTCGAAGTTCCAAAGCTTGTTTTGCCCCGCCCAAAATGGAGCCGTGAGAAGGAAGAAACCATTAACAACCACCATAAGCAATCGATCAGCAAAAGTGGCCGAAGTCGAAGTAAACCAGAAAGACTTACCTTCGCCAAACGATCCACCGCTTTCTTTCGTGCGTGCGCTCGCCCACTTTTGGCCCAAAAGTTGCGGAGGACGATCTTGTTTATCAAATCGACCGTCTTACTTGGAGCTGGAACGTCCTCGGGTGAAGGAAACACGAAACCTCGGCTCCCAAAAGCTTTGAAGTGTTCACATCCCTGTCGCTCGAGAAGATTCAACAACATTTCAGAACAGGTAGCGGCGCCATAGTCTCCAATCTTGCTCATGGTATCGGCAGAAGCTTCAATTCGCTATGTAACCACTCCACGAAGCTAGAAATGTTGTCAGTAATCTTGAAGTCCTGGGCCTCGGCACCGAAGCTTTCCAAAGCCCGACGATACTCGGTCGCCAAATACGCCCCCCATTGGTGGCGAAGAAGCCTCATTCTTCTCTAGGGTATCCTCAAGCTCACCCTTCACCTTCTTCAATTCTGTAATGAGGTCGGCATTGGCGGTTAGCAAGATGTTTTGCGCATCGTATTGCGTCACCATATCTTTCAATTCTTGACGACACTCCTCATAGCATTTCACGCTCAACTCAAGCTCTATTTTTAAAGCGTCAAGGGCTTCTTGGTGCTTGACGCGCTGATTCGCCCAACCATCGGCGTCACGTCTTAACTTCTCATTCTCTTCTCTCAAACGCCGATTCTCCTCCTCCAACACCTTTTTCCTGTCAGCCGAGGTTTTCACTTCCGACGCAGCCCTCTCGAAGCCCTTCTGGCAGGCGACGATACCTCTTGAAAGATACGCTTGCACAACTTTCATAAGGTCGTCAGCGCTCCTCCAAGGTACGTCCAAAATCTGCAAAGTAATCAACAGCCACATTATCTAACGTATACCCTTCGCATCGCCAGTACGACGAAGGGAAAAAGTCAAAAATCAAAAGGCAAAATGATAAGCGAAACTTCTTACCATGCTCCCCCAGCATTGACGCAAGACTTGATCTTGACGCGGAAGGCTCCACCTCATTCTGGGAAATCCCCTTTTCCCGGTCCTTAATGCTCAAGGTGACCAAAGTTTTCGCTGCCAAGATTAACAGGAAAGCAAAACGCGTAAGCAAACAAAACGTACGACAGAAAGAAAGCGCACAAAAATATTGCTCTTAAGTTAAAACACCGTACCGAAGATCTTCAGTCGCGGAGACTCTCGGGCGCCTTCAGTTTCTCCGACGCCACAGCTTCAATGGGTTTCGCTGACACCAGGTCAGCATCTCGTAACACCAGAGGAGGCGAACGAGATGTCTGCGCCGCCGAAGTCTCAACTTCTGGAGCATTCAGGTCAATCAGATTTTGGGGTTTCGCACCCGAGCCTTCGTTCAAATCAGTCGTGGCTTCACATTGGGGCTGCGGCAGCGATACGTCTCCACCTTTTTCTGATCGAGCGGCGTCGTCATCAATATAACAAAGTGATTCCGAGTCATCCACGATATCCACCGGTACCGGCCACTCGCCCCTTTGGGGCTGCTTCGGCCATGGCAATGTCCTTTTGGATTAACTCGCCCACACGCCTACCTCTCGCTTCCCTTGCTTCCAACTCCCCTCCGCTTCGCCCTCGATGCACCCGCGAAAGCCCCTCGCCCAATTTCCGCGCCCGGAGCCTTTCGGCGGATATTTAGTACAAGGTTGAATCCGAGGTGTCGTCATGATATCGACGTCTTCATCGCTTTCAAAGAATCGGATCAACCCGTGCTCTTTTAGCGTAAATTTCGAGCATCTTCGTGTTCTTTTTCCTTAACCGCAAGCCGTTTCACCTTTTCGGCGGTGTCCGGCCGGTCTCTTCTTCGGGGCCAGCCCCTTGTCTGTTTCCACAGGGACGACGGGGTCCCCGCGCCTTCTTCTTCTCCCTTTCGGCCGCGCCCACTTTCGCCGCTTCAACCTTGCGACGGGCCAAGGTCTCGCTAACTTTCGACAACTTTGTAGACTTTTCAGCAAGCGGTGGCAGGGTTGCTTTCGCAGCGTCCGCCTTCCGCTTGGCCAAGATATCTTGGGCTTTATTGCTCTTCACGGTACTCTCAACAACTGAGCTGGTCTTGCTTAACTTGACCTTTCGTGAGGCCTCGACGGCCTCAGAGCCAACATTGCCTGGAGGCTGCATTTTCTTGCCGGCCGTCGGAGGCACCGGGCGAGGAGAATATGCCACGCCCATTTCATCAAAAACTCGGTTAACACGGCCTTGATGCTTCAAAATTCTCTGGGCACACTCCCATTCCTTGTGGGTAAAGTTTCCTATCATCTGTACAACTTTTCTCTCCACTTCAAAGAACGACCTCTTCGTCGGTCATATCCTCCGGCCGCTTGACATTGAAAATGGGGCTTCGTACATCATTATCAAGCCCGGTAGCCATTGCACCTTAAATGCCCACGACCCCCATCGGGGTTGGCACGGCCAAATATCAGCCGCCACAAACTCTTCCAGGGCATCGCGCGTAGTGATCACACGCGTCGCCCGGTAAAACGCCGTTGTACTTGCCGAAGACCGGCCGGCTTTTGTCAACTCGGTGACAGCTCAACCTCTAGATCAACCATGCGACTAGCCAAATCATATGTCGTCACCTCTTCTTGCTTTGAATTCCGACCAACTACTTCAATGGGAACGTAAAACCAATATGAAGTCCACCGGTTAGCCCACTTGTTCTTGTACGCCGGGGCCAGTTCCACAGGAGCCTGATTTTTGGCCAAGCGACGGGTCTAAAAGGTGCAAAAGCACCATATTGAGCTTCCTTATCCTCATCATCAACCTTCACAAGCCGCCTAGCCCAATGAATCTCAAAATGTCGAACAAAGGTTTCGACATCATTATCCCCGGCGAAGGTCCGGCAGGGCCCACAAAAACTTCAAAACTTGAGGGATAGATTTGGGAGTCACTGATGAATTTGAACGCTATAGGCCGCCAAAATATCCGCAAACTTCTTGGATACTGGCAACCGAAGGCCCGCAGAGGAAAAAATCCCGAACACCACACTCTCATTCTTCCGGGTTTCGGCGTGGTCTCCTTCCCGTGCAATCGACACACCCCCGGCTCGAAGCATCCCTCTAACCGTAAGGCATCCAAATCGCCCCCGTGTCATCAAGGACCGGCCAATATAACAAGTCCGGCCTTTGCTCCAAACAGGTTCCCCTCGCATTCTTCTATAGCCGCGCGCCTCCACTCCTATTTCGCCCTCCTCCACGTCCACGGCACTCGTTTTTCAACATCCGTGTCGCTAGGCATTATTTCGACATAACTTCCATCCGAACCACTATTTGCATCACTACTAGAAGAAGACGAGGTATTGCCACTCTCACGAGAGCCGCGCACCAATCCAAACCGTAAATCTTACCGTACTCCGAGCTAGACGTCGAGGTGGAGGAGGTCGTGGTAGCTTCCGCAACCGCCGGTGCAATTTGTTTCCCACGGTTTGACGACGATCCTTCGTCCTCCATGTTTTCGCAAGAGTGCTTGACACAAGCAATTAAGTTTCCTCAGTAACATAGATTCAAGCGCGCAATACCGGAAATTGAAGTGTGAAAGTGAGTGCGAAAAGCAGAAGCAGAACTGACCTCGCAAATTGGGCTGGGGCTTCCGCTGAAGCGACTCGCCAGAAGCAGAGGCGAAAACAGCAATCAGAAGCCGCGAGGGAAAAATGAGGATGCGAACGCAGGTGGGGCTGCACCGGCGGCGGTCCCCGGCTATTTATAGGCGGTAAAACCCAACGGTCGAAAATTTCAAACTCAACGGTAAAAAACACCCGTTCGAGGGCAGTCTAGGTATTTCCCAGAGAGACCCCGGGGGGCACCGCCGCCGTGGAAGACGTTTTCTTCCGCCTCGATTCTCGATCCCGTGGGGTTTCGCCGGCTCGGGTTTGCAATCGGGGCAAGCGCTTCGCCATCGAGGGGCTTCTGTTGGGGGGACTCGAAATCGAGCCTTCACATACCCAAAAAATAAAGAGCGGTTATGCGAAGGATGCCGTAGCAAAACCCCCCGTAAGTAACAGATTCCTTTTCCATCCTCTCGGGCACCGCATTTCATCGTGCACCCTTCGCCGCTACCAAAGCCATCAGCACGAATCCAACTTAACACGGGCGTCAAAGTCTCGCTTGACGGCCCATTCCACGACGAAACCCCTAGGGCGAATGCTATTCACCCGTAAGGCTTCGGCCCGGGATTCGAACGGGGGGTTTCATCGCTCCTAACACTTAATGAATCCAAACTTGAGTATGGTTTTTGTTTCGTGTGGCGAAGAATGTTAGGTGAAAGGGGGGATCTCCAAAAGGCTCGAGGGCTTTCTCTCCGACAGCGCACGTGATGGAAGCCGGAAAGACGCCGCGATTTGCGGTGTGACGTCATGGAGCGCCGATTACGTGGGGACCTAATTGGAGATTACCCGAAGATAGCCTAGCACATTCTGTTTTGATTCGTTTTACACAAGGGTGTTCTCGGAATGTAAAAAGTCCGCCCGCCTCCCTATAAAAGGAGACGGACCGGCGCATGTAAAGGGGATCGACTTTTGAGAAATCAACTGTTGAGTAAAGAGCTTTTGGTTGTCTTTTGTCCTGAGTTTTGGTTTTGGTTCTTGAGCTTTTGTCTTCTCTTATTGTTCGTGTGCGAGAGCTGCGGCTTTCGGCCACAACAACGAGACCGAGTTCGACATCAACGCCGACGGATAGTACAACTGAGGGATGCGTCGCTTCGCTCAAGGATGCCTGTGATGAGAAGAATAAAAGATGGAGACCCTTCTGAGATGATAGCTGCCGTTGCGTAAAATTTTCACTATGATTCAACCAAGAGGCTTGTAATGATGTACTCCATAATGGACATGTAATAAATTATGTACTTTTATCCTTATGTGATACGATGTATGACTTTGTGTATTTATCTGTGAGACGTTCTGTACGCGATAGCCACTAATCCAGGGACTATCGCGATGGTACAGGGATTCAGATTTTCTATGAAAATCTGGGGTTTTAGATGCATCCTCGTGTAGATCTTCCGAACGGTAGCTATACATGTGTGCCGGAAGGAGAAGACAGAGGAGCTGGCGGAGATGCGCACCACGTCGTTGTAGAGCAAGACTGGGACCAAAGTCCAGAAGGGCCCAAGGCCAACCTTGCCAGCGAAGGCAAGCCCCGGATTATTCACCCTATTTGTAAAATTTATGCAATTATCATTGCTATGATTTTGCATTTACGTTTCAGGAGTTGATTTGAAACCCTAGATGCATGATCCCTAGGTACCTATGTTCTTTTACTAGTGTGCTAGGTCGATAGCTGCTATGCTATAGGACTCGGTAGAAGTTAAGTGATGTTCGTCACTCGCGAGAATAGGTTCTTATGTTGGAATCATAAGATCATGATAAATGGATTGCTCATGTCGTAAGAGCATGGGATTTGGGCTCTGGACTCGCCTTCGCGTGAGTTTTAATGCATATGTCGATCCTCTGTATGAATTCCAAGTGATTTACCGGGCATTAACCTGGCAACTAACGACAAGATGATACTTTACTATTGCTTAATGACCACAGTGGATTGGTTTTAGGCGATAGTACGGTATTTTCCTGGGCGGGTTGTCACATTTAGAGCACACTAGATGTTAGTAGAATTATTACATCATTAACATGGGAAGTAAAAACGGATTCTAAGAATCTTGGGCACACAAGTGTGACTGTTGATATTTTATTCAAATACTAAATGTCGAAATACGAATTGTTCTATTTTTATGATTTTTTAGGTGCTATTTTATGGGCTCTAATAAATCAGGGAAGCAAGTTTCATTCCAAAAAAATTGTGATAACCGCTGACCCAACTCCCAACAAAGGCGATCCGGGTTCACTAACCATCGTCGCCCATGACACTGGCCCACTCGTAAGTGTTAGCAGGCGAACCGTGCGCGGGCTACTCAAAATTTCCCACCTATATTTACTATAGTGCCCATGAAATTCCAATTGCCGCGCACAAACCGTCAAGGGCACGCCGCAGTTTCATTAAACACAGTTACGCGCGTCGTTCATATTCGGCTCCTCGCTAGACAGATCCACAACGCCTGCATTATCCCCACCGCCGCCGCCAGTCGCCCCGCTCGCCTTCGCTACTCTCTCCCCGCCGCAGCCCTGCTCTTCTCCAGTCCCTCCGCTCCCTGCGTGACGACAGTGACGAGGACGCGGTTACTGGCGTGCGAACTTACGTCCGGCCAACCTAAAGACGATTGACGCAGATCTGTCGACGTCGTCCCCGGCCATGACGATGAGCCGGCTGGCTGCCTTAGGCCACGAGCCGTTGTGGATCCGACCCCTCCGACCATCACGAGAACAACTACTTCATTCGCGACAGAGGTTAGTCCTGCTTGAACTCCCAACGCCCTCTCTCTCATCGGCCACCAAAATCGATCTGTTATATATTCATGTCAATGTGGATTAATTAGGGAGACATGCCTAGATAGTTCATCTTTAATTGATTGACTGTGGTTTTGATTGATGGATTTTGTTGCCCCAAGTCTGTGTGAATAAATTGTTGCTAACAGATGTAGCTATATGAACTGTTGAAATTCATTTTCATGTTCCGGGTGCTACAATTTTTGCACTGTAAATTCATGAAAAGCATCAAGGAGGTTAGCATACTTTAATTCTGCTATGCTCTGAATGTACCAGATCGACAGTTATGCTTTGGACGTGTTAGCATATACTTGTTTTCTACTATGCTCAGATCGACAGTTATGCTTTGGACCTGTTAGCATACTTTAATTCGGATGGCCAAATAATGTCATTGGGAATTGCATCGCAGTGGTTTATAATGTAGTCCACCCAATCTTCTATATATTCATGTCAAGGTGGATTAGGGGGACATGCCTTAATAGTTCATCTTCAATTGATTAACTGTGGATTTGATGGATGGATTTTGTTGCTCCAAGTCTGTTTTGAATAATTTTTTTCTAACAGATGAAGTTATATGAAATGTTGAAATTCATTTTCATGTTCCTGATGCTATAATTTTTGCACTTTAATTCATGAAAAGCATAAAGGATGTTAGCATACTTTAATTCTGCTATGCTTTGAATGTACCAGATCAACACTTATGCTTTGGACCTGTTCGCATACTTTAATTCTGATGGCCACATAATGTCAGTGGGAATTGCATCACAGTGGTTTATAAGGTAGTGATAACTAGACTGTCTTATGCTTTGTTGTGAGTGTTAATTGTTTCACTACTGTCTTATATATTGTTATTGTTGGTGTCATGATGTGTTGAGTGTTGTTTCACTACTGTCATATATAATGTCATGACCATTGCTTTATCCTCTTGTTGCATATACATATGGAATACACAATCCATCGCTGCTCAAGTTGGACATGGAACCAGTTGAAGGAATTTATTCTCTACTTTGATATATATAAGCATATTGTTGTGTCCCTGTCAAAATGGTTAGCACCTATCCATGTATGCTAATTAAGTAAAATATGAACTGTGTATGTCTATGCTGATTTTATTTACGATCGTATCGCCTATTTTGCCCGTCGAGAAAACGAATTTATCTAATAAGAATTAAGTTTAGATTTTCGGTCTTGCTTATGTTGCTCTACCGACAAACCCGACATATCATCTATGCAGCCTCCGACAACAACAAACTCCTCTACCTCCAAGTGCATCATCACGGCCCATTGTCGGTGAACCTTCTTCACGGGGTCACTCGGCACGGCATCGCCGCGAGTAGTACTCGATCCCGCGGGTCAAGGACACAAACCAAATGGCCAGAGGACAAGTTGACTGCAACAGGACTTGATGCCAATTTTTGGCCTACCCCAGATGCCACGAAGGATAGATTTGTATTGGTCTGTGGTCTCATTGCTCGGGAGAGAATGTCAATCAATAAGGCGGTTGATGATCTCTCACCAATTGAAAAGGACCATTTGTTTACAGTTTTAGAGTAAAAGCTAGATTACCCAGCCAATCTGGAAGAATCTATTCGCAAGAAGGCAGTTAAGGCAGCTATATCACAGATTGGAACCTTGCAACAGCGGTTCAAGGCCCATTTAAGAAAAAAAAATATGTGGGTGAAGAGGAGACTCCCTTTGTGAAGCATGCCTTTTTGCAGCAACAAGATTGGGACATGTTTGTGCAGGAAACCAATTCTCCTTCATTACAGCAATTGATCTAGGAGATGAAACAAAAGAGAGCATTGCATAATAAGGCACACAAGATGGGCAGAAAAGGTTATCATGGTAAAAGGAAAGAGTGGGAGGAGGAGGATGCAAAGCTCGCTGCCGAAGGAAAACAGAACCCTTGGGACCAATTTCCTGGACATTAGAGACCTTATCTGCGGGCAAGGGTAGGGAAGAAGAAGAAGAATACTAGTGAAGGAAGTGGGGGCATAACATTCAGTAACCCTGCGGTGGTGGGGGTAGCATAAAGGGTGAAAACACTTGCAGCTCAGGGTCGTGATGGTTCTTTCTCTGGGGTTAGGGAGGATGATATCCTCACCGCAGCACTTGAGACTCCAGAGCATCGAGGTCGGGTCCGAGACGTGTCTAGTTCACTTGGCTGGGGTAAAGCGTTTGGTGAAGAGTTCGCTGGAATGTACAGAAAGAAGAGGAACAAGAGGTCTGATGCTCATGATGTGATGGCGGACAAAATATTTAAATCAATTGTCCATGCTCTAAGACTATCAGGCATCAACATACCCAAAAATGCACTTCTTCCTTCCCAATTACCAGCGCCTGTCAGTAGCAGCGAGGAAGAAGATATGGATGGCTCTAAGGAAGAAGATGGGCATGACAGTGAGGAAGATCATTATGATGTCAGGGAGGAAGATGGCAGAGAGCAAGATCATTGGAATGTCAATGGTGACGAAGCGAATGAAGTGCACAGTGATAGTCGATCACTTATGCTGGACACAATAGATAAGCTGACAGGGCCAACCGTGTGCAACCTTTTGGATGGTAATCGACCGGTTTACCGCGGTTTTGTGAACCCTACGTGGAGCTCGCACTAGCGAAAGTCTTTCCATCTCAAAAGGCTTGCCATTCAGTACCGGTGAAGGATGGGTAGGTTGTGGTGCAACCTACTTATGTGTGGGCCAATACGAGTCAATACCCTCTACCTGTACCAATTGATGGGGGTGACGTAGCAACCCTAGTTGCGGCTCTCGTTCAAAGGATCCAATGGCCAAAGGACAAGATCATTATACCACCCATGACGAGACATCCCAACCCTGCAGCCGCAACAGGTAGCAAGGGTACAACATCAAATGGAGGTGCTGCAGCTCAGTGTCAGCAAGAGAAGGCTCAACAGCAGAAGCAGCAACAGATCAGCAGCAGATCAGCAAAACTACATAGCAGGAGCGTCGACAACAACCGGAAGAGGAGCCCAGGCAAACTCCGCCTAAGCAGCAGCTGCAACTTGAGGATAATCAACAGATGAAACAGCAGCCTCTCCAGCAGCAGGAGCGTCGACAACAACAGGAGGAGCCCAGGCAAACTAAGCCTAAGCATCAGCTGCAACATGGGGATAAGCAATAGACAAAACAGCAGCCTCTCCAGCAGGAGGAGGAGCGCAGGCAATGTCCCCCTAAGCAGCAGATGCAACAAGTACAGTAGCCTCTGCAACAGGAGGAGCCTAGGCAATCTCCACTGCAGAAGGGGAACCAAAGCCAGGGAAACCTCTCGTATAAAGATGAGATTCTTAATCGTGTTAATGGGACAAAGACAGGACCGACCAAAATACAAGCCTGGTGCACCTATGTTGTCAGAAGCAAATGTAAAGGCTGCTGGACCAAACTGTGCCAAGTTGCATGCCTATGTCATGGAACACAGTAAGGATAAACTTGCCTTTCCAGCAAAGGTGGATCAACACTACTTTAAAGATGGTTGTGGTGCTTTAATGTTAAACATTGAATTCAGTATCGTGTTTAACCTTATAACCCTGGCTTCTCTGGATGTTACCTTCATGAGGTTGTGGACATTGTAAGTTCTTTAAAACCTAAAAAGATATTTTTTTAATTTTGATCACAAAGTTCATGCATGTTAACAATTTGATTTTTTGTAGGAATATGATGGACAAGGCAGCGGAGAAGCAGATCAGTGTTGGATTTTTAGATCCAGATTTGTTTACTTCAACAAATATTTCTCAGTGTTCTCAGCAAGTTGGCAAAGTAATCTTAAATGCAATGATGAACAACTACTACGTGGTGGGTGCCTACTGCACTAGCCGCTGGGTAACAGTGATCATTTTTATGAAGTTCAAAGAGGTTTGGTATCTAGATTCTGCTAAACAACATCCCCCGCTAAAGTTCCCAGACCTCCAAAATGTTTTGAACTGGTCAGTTTCTTGTAGGTTTTGTTCACAATAATTCAATGTCTTAGTGTTTCTAATTGGTATTGCTGACCATGCAGGGCCTTTGGTACAGTATTTTTTGTTCACAAAAAATCAATCTCTTAGTTGAAGCGTCCCCTCATCAGAGGTGACTAAATGTGACACAAATACCAGTCCAGGAGGCTGGTAACACATTTATTACAATAGTTGGATCAGTCTTTTACATCACGGTGACACAGAGGGCACGGAAGTGCCAACGCTACAAGGAACAACACAAACGCTAACGACCACACTACGATAGCAAAGGCTTCCATAGCCTCCTCAGAGTACCACACCATGGAAGCTTTCTGTGGAGGCCCTGGGTACACAGGCACGGTTGGGTGTAGGGCAGCGACCTACTCGACGTCTTCGGGAATGTAATCGGGATCCTCCTCTAAAAAATAGTTAGTGAAGCAAGGGTGAGAACATACGTACTCAGCAAATCCAACCCCACCCACGGAGGGGCTTATAAGCAGAATCATGCATAAAGTATAACAAGGATCAGGTTAAGGTTCATTTTGCAAACTTACTCATGCAGGGGTTCATTTCAAAAAGGTTTTCACAAATCATTTTCATAACCAAAGTGACTCAATTTTTTTAGGAAAAACCACTGTGGAACTACCGGACTTCCCGTCTGTCGTAGCCCAGGCACACAGCCACACACTTCACCCGGAAAACAACTCACGCCAGAAAACATCCCATCCCAAACACTAGTTTTTGTGACCACACCGTGACTCGTCCAATACCGTGGACACGGCTATTCGAATAGGTTTGACAATCTGGGCAGAGGTTGTACATCTTTACCCACAAGTAGGGTACCGTCACACGGACACCTCGCGTGCGGTACGGATCCTATCAAAGCCATTACCCACCTTAGCTAACACTACGAGCCACCACGGAAGCACCCAAGGGGTTATCCCACATAACTAGGGTGTACCTCACACGAGCGTACCCCTACTCCTTGGTCTCCCGTCGCTCACTCGCACACTAGATGGCAAGTAGATTAACTAGTGGGGTTTATGCTAAGCCGTTGCCACATACAACGGTCGAGTGGTTGTACGATGATTTGGGCCGGGTAAGATGTCACGCAACCCGGTCCTTAACCGACAAGATGGACAACTCCCAACACGCTCAACCACACAGTACGAGCTCACCCATACTCCCGACACACACGTCCATCCCGTCTACCCGCTCTTTACTCATTTTCCAAACATATCCCATTTCCATTTTAAAAGCACTCACACATTTTGAAAGCACTCACACATTTTTAAAGCACTCATTTAGGCCAAAACAAGGTTCAATCATAGCAAGTCAAGGGTGGCTATCCTACCATGTTTTTGCAGCAAAACAATATGCAATTTTTAAAACGGGTATAGGGTTGTATTTATAAAACTAGGATCAAAGCATGCATCAAAGGATGAGATTGAACTTGCCGTCTTCGAAGTCTTCGGGGAGTGCCGGCTCGGCGTTCGGACCTCGGGCTCCTGCTCACAGTAGTCGGCTCCGATCTCCGGCTCGGGGTACCTTCCTTCGTCTACTCCGTTGGCTATAGTGCACACATAGGCAAGCAAGCAATATAAGCACACATATCATCGGCCGAGCTCGAGGAGGGGAAGATGAGCGGAGAGGGGATATATATAAGTCCTAGGGAGAGGGTTGGTTCGGTGGGGGTACTACTGGGAAGGGTGTGGTGAAATTTGGATTTAATCGGAAATAAAACTGTGCATAAGGTGTTGGGTTAAAGAGGGGTTACAAGGGCTAAGGGCCTATTGGTAATTTCTATTAATGGGGAAGGGGTGTGGTTATGATTATATAAACTTGATTAGGGCCTGGTTGTAAGTTGTTTAGGGTTAGCAGTACTTATCCTCCAATTGTTTATTATCCTAGGGGCTGTTTTGGAAAGAAGGAGAGAGAGAGGGAATAGGGCAGGGGCTATTTGGAAAAAGAAGGAAACAGGGGGGTTCGGCCTAAACAGCCTTCATCTTCCTCCCTGGCTCACGGCCAGAGGCAGGGGCGGCTCGGGCGGCGGCGGCTCGCCGGCCTCCCGCCACGGCCGCGGCCAGCGAGAGGGGGAAAAGCGAGAGGGCGACGGGGGGATTCACCTCCCTTACTCACCTTGGGCTAAGGCGCGCTATGGAGGCGGCTCGTGGGCGGCGGCGGACCGGTGGTGCTGGTCTTGCGGTGGTGGCTTGGTGTGGTCGTGCGGCGAGGCAATGGAGAGGTTGTGGTGGCTTGGTGGTGCGGCGAGGACGGGACAGGGCTATTTATAGCCGGAGCGAGGTCGGTTCGGGGGGAGATTTTTCTCCGGCGAGCTCGACTCCGGCGAGCTCGAGCGGCTTCGCGAGGCGGCGACCGGTGACAAGATGGCTCGGCGGCAGGTCAACTCGTGCCGGCGACGGGACGGCTCGGCGCGTGTGCGGCGGGGGGGCGAGGTCGACGGCCGGCGCTTGGAGGTGACCGGACGGCGGGGTCGTAATGGCGTCGGGCGGCGATGCGTCGCGTCGGGGGGCCGTCCCGTGGCGCGGCGCGCGAGGTGGGCGGCGCGGTGACGTGCCGAGGGGGGCGGCGTGGTCGGCGCGGCGCGCGGGCCGGGGTCAATGGCGCCGGCGCCGGGCCGGGGGCGCGCGGTCCTGGCCGCGGGAGGAAGAAGGAGGAAGGGAGGGAGAGAGAAGAAAAAAAGGGAAAGGGAAAAAGAAAAGAGGAAAAAGGAAAAAGGGAAGGAAAAGAAAGAAAAAGAAAGAAAAGGAAGGAAAAGAAAAGAAAAATGGAAAAAGAGAGGAAAGAAATTGGGAAAAAGTTTAGAAAATTAGAGAAAATTGTTAGGAAAATAGGGGAAGGGTTTTTGCGGGGTTTTATGATTTCCGGGCGTCGGCGTGGTTTTCGGGACGGCGGTGATGGCGAGGCGGACCGGCCGGCGGGACCGCGTCGTGCGCGGGATTCCCGCACGGTGGCCAACCGCGGCATTGGGAAGGCACGCGTGGGTGCCGGCCCGGTGCGGGGCGGTGCCGGCGGGATTCGCGGCACGCGCGCCGGGGTGAGAGGGAGGGACGATGGCTAGGGTTTGAAGGGGGTAGCTGAGCTCGGCTGGACAGTTTTGAAAATACGCACGATTTATTAGGTGATTTAGTTGGAGCTAAAAACGCGGGCGTTACATTAGTGTTTCTAATTGGTATTGCCGATCATGCAGGCCTTTGGTGATGCACAGGACAGAGTGACGAAAGGAATGAAAAAAGCCAAAAGCCACACTCAAGCACAAAACAAATCTCGTTGTAAGACCGAGGTTTCTTTATGGACCCTTCTTACCTATTTGGTACTGCAGTAACTTGTTATTTTGTTACCTCGATGCAGTGTGCTCAGCAGCCACGGGGGTCCTCTTTGTTTGGATTCCATATGGCATTCCATATGTTAAGACTACTCGATGACATACCTGACATCAAGAAGGCTGCTGTAAGTAGATAATAATGCTCAACCTTGTCTCTGCTCATATTATCCATCTGATTTTAGAAAATGATTTCTACTTGTATTCTCATAAATGATTGTATTTTGCAGGATTTCAAACCTCCTGTAGATGTTTCCACAAAAGATGTAAAGCATGTCCAGGAGATGCTGTGCGAGTACATTCTTAATGAGACCATGGACCGAAAGGGCAAGTTCTACAGTGGTACACTGTGAGTTTATTGTGACCAAAAACTTGAAACTCATTCAGTCTTTTTTAGTCAGGTGTTGTTGCTTGAGAAACCTGCTTGACTTGCTTGGTTGCGGTCAGATACTGCCTGGTTCAGTCTGTTTTCTCATGACTCCATCCAAACAAGTCCTGATGAGAGTAACTTGAAACTTGATATGATCCAAGCTAGCTTGTCTATAAATGTGATCTTTCTTTGCCAATATCTGTGATGTGAGAATGTGTTTGTGATGTCTCCTTGCTATGGTGACTGCCATATCCTGGCTGGTTCGAGGATGTAGCCCCTGGTGGCTGCCAAATCCTGGCTAGTTCCAGGATGCCGCCGGCAACCGGGCAGGCTACTGTAGGGATGGCCACCGTATCTGTAATGGGCGTTAATTAAAACTCATTACAAACACTGATCAGTAAGTAACGGGCTTCATTCGGAAAGCCCGTTACAAAAATGCCCACAATGTAACGGGCAGTGTAAAAGCCCGTTACCAGTCCTGACCGGTGGGCCCCAGGACCTGGCCGTTCATTGAGATATAGGAGACGCGGGTTGAAAGAAAGCGTCTCCTTTAATAGAGAGAAAGCAGACGCGCGTAGAAACAGATGCGTCTCATTTCGTCGAGACAGTGGAGTCGCTGGTTCACAGAATGCGTCTCTGATGTTAATTTAACAGTAACGGGCTCTGTTTCATGCCCATTACCAAAGTTCCATGTGGGCCCAGAGAAACAGCATTTCATGTGACCGGTGACTAGTTGTGGTAACGGTCGTTGTTTGATGCCCGTTACGAATACTAGTTGTGCTGAGACGCGCGTGAAATAGACGTGTCTCATTTCGTCAAGATAGTGGAGATGCAGGTGCACCTCAGGTGTCTCTGATATTGAGCTTTTGTAACGAGCTTTGCTTTGGTTATGGTACCCGTTACGAAAGTTCCCTGTGGGCCCAGAAAAACAGCCATTTTACGTGACCGGTGGCTAGTTGTGGTAACGGTCGTTGTTTAATGCCCGTTACGAATATTTCTTATCAGTAACGGACATCTGCCCGTTATCTTTCTTGGCTTATTTGTAACACTTGATCAGTAACAGGCGCATTGCCCATTACCAAAGGCGATTTACGCCCGTTAACAAAACCAGTTTTTCACGTAGTGGCACACCCATGCCGCCGACCCTCCTCCATTTTCATCCCAGTCTCCTCCCTCCCTCTCGCTGTCCCCACCGTCGTCGATCCCCTTCCTCTCCCTTCCCTATCGTTGAACCTCCCATTTCCTTCCCCGCCTCCGGACCTCCTCTACCTTCTCCCCGGATCCGGCAAGGGAGAGCTGACGCGATGCAGAGGACAACGCGGCCGGCGCAGTGGCGGCTGACCGCGTGTCCAGCTTGACCCTCCCTTCCTCGATGAACTCGCCGACGACCATTTAGGGGCTTCATAGCGGCAAGGGATGTGGTGGCGCTGCCAGCTTGGGGTGGCATGGGCGCCAACGGTGGCATGTGGCCACAACGGTGGATGTGGCAGATAGCTTTTTGCTTTTGGAAAATGTTCATAGAGGGCTGTTGTGGGCAATCCGCGATTGGTCGTCTAGTGTCCAACTAGATGTTTAGAGCACTCGACGACTATGTGGATTCCCATAGTGAAGGTACTAGATGTTTGTTTCTTCCTAATCGTAAGTTCGTAACTGCACCTGCTGTTCATCAAACAAAAAGAAAAGAAGATAATAAATGGGAAGGCCGGCTCTCGACAAATCCCTTCTGGGGCGCTCGCACACACAGAAGAAACACAACAGAAAAGAGTAAAGCCACGAAAGTCCCAATTAAAAGTGTTAGATAATAGGTGATTAAACGGTATATTTTAATTCTATGATTAAATAGATATTCCAACGAAAATAACATTGTGTGAGCAACATATCATGTGCAAGTGTTCATATTTAAACCACTATTAAACATAAATATGTTCATGATTAAAATACAATTAAGCATGAATGATGAGAGGATTAGAAAGTACCCAAAGGCGGGGCGGGTGATGGCGTCACCCGATGTGTCGTTATTCTCTGGGTTAACCATTTGGCTAACCGTAGGAGAACCTCAGTCGGTGTAGTCGTACAGATTCGGTGCAGGAAGATGATCGCAGTGCAGATCACGGACGGCTTTCGGGAAGTAGTCGAAGTAGTCGCACAGGGAGTGAGCAGTCGCGTCAAACGCTCCCAAAAACCTTATTGCCCGCCTATCCCGAGCAAGATCTTCAACAGCGATCGAGGATCCGGAGGCCTGCTCTCGCCGGTACTATGCGCAAGGTGCAGGCAATGGGAATGCAGAACGCAGCAGAACATAGAGGAAGAAGGGAGAGATCTCCTAAATAGGAGTATCTAATTGTGGATAGGCAATCGAAGAGGAGGGGGCGAGTCTTTATATAGCTCGAGGTGGACCTGCAGGGGAGGCTCCCAGATCTAGATCTGGGACGCGGATTAGGCTCACAGGTAAGGAAGGCATATCACCGTTAGAGAATATTCCGAGGATTATTCCTTTCAGCGCAAAAGGTGCCTCCGCCCTGCAACACATCACGTTTGTCCGTCCGTCTGCCCGCTCGGAGCATAGCACCGTTAAGGAATATTCCGAGGATCATTCCTTTCAGCGGCAAAAGGTGCCTACGCGGACGTCCATCCGCCCGCCCGCCCACTCCGAGCATATCACCATTAGGGACCCCGGGGAATATTTTGAGGATTATTTCTTTCAGCGGAAAAAGGTGCCTCCGCGGACATCCGTCCGCTCGCCCGCTCCGAGCATATCACCGTTAGGGACCCCGCCCGCCTCCCGCTCCGAGCCCGCCTGCCCGCTCCGAGCATATCACCGTTAGGGACCCCGTGCCGGCCCACCCGCTCCGAGCATATCACCGTTAGGGGGCCCCCGAGCCCGCCCACCCGCTCCAAGCATATCACTGTTAGGGACCCGTCTGCCCTCTCCGAGCATATCACCGTTAGGGAATATTTCGAGGATTATTCTTTTCAGCGGCAAAAGGTGCCTTCGCAACACTTCATGTCCGTCCGCACCGCTCGGCTCGGCTCGTCACGGCCCGGCATGTGGCTCGCCAGTCTCCTTTTCCAACTTCACAAGTGGTGTACATTTTGTAAACCTGTTAAGTCGGGTAAAGGCCTCCTCAAATATCCTTACCGTATTATTCACTTTTATTCTCCCTAGCATTAAAATAATGAGCTATAATTATTTAATTATTAAAAATAAATGTTTTAAGGCTCCTTTATTTCAACAAAAAGTGTTTCGCTAGTCCAAACATTAAAAAGAACCGCCGGAAAGAGACGAAGCAACCGACGCCCGCCCTTGTTCGTTTGGGCTTATCACCCACCAAATGCCAGATTTTCTCAAGAACAAACCAAGTACCACCAAGAATCGCCTAACAATATTTTTCTGCCGGAATAAATCAAGCATCGATCATGAGCCACCAGCCAAACAAACACGCGACGAATCCCGGCGCATGTGCGCGCGAGCGAACCCGGATGTCGACGGCTGCGCAGCGTTTCTATTGCATCGCCATGTGAGGTGCAGGCCATCACCTCCTCGAGTCCGGGCCCGCGTCGTTGAATACCTGGACGAACCAGTGGCTGCCGGAACGCAGAATGCAGCGGCGGCCAGTCGGCCACCAGCCCACCACCCGTCGAGCGAGCTCCATCTTCCACGCACCAGATTTCCCGGGCCTACGCCGTGGTCGGGTGGTGTTGGCTGAGCCCCAACGCTCACCCTCGTCCCACCCCCGTGGCCCCGTTCTCGGGTCACGTCGGCTGCGTGGCTTAGGTTGTGCGCGCACGGTGGCATGGGATGCTTGTGCTACCTGACGCTTCAAGGCAGAGAACGACGTATCACGTCAAATGATATATCATATCCGTCCAATAAGAGAGATCATGCATTGGCGGCCTATATTTCCGGAGTTGATTATTCCGAGATTCTTGCGTTTGCCGGTGGACGACGTACGATGGTTGAACGCCGCCGCAAAATTGCCTGTGCAGTGTGCAAGCTAGTGCTAGCGCAATCATGTTCAAAACGCCCACATGCACGCGCCGGATATGTCCATGCACGAACGAAGAAAAAGGATGCAACACCACGTTTCGTAGTTCGCACTGCACGCAGATGCACCACATGCCTACATGCACTTCGGATGGAGAGGAAACCGGCCAGTCGCGCGACTAATACAGTACATAAAACTGTAGCAGGAGACGGTTTGAACAATGTGTGACACATAAGAATGGCCATCCATCGGCCCCATCCGTAAAGGAGCGCCTCAAGTTAGTACCAAAAACTCCACACTTGTTGTTGTCAAAAAAAAACTACACACTTGTGCAAATGGAAAAAAAAACAAAATTGATTGCATTCGTATTCAGTTTAGTGACCCAAATAGCGCAGTACCTTGCAAGTTTGCAATGGCTAGGAAATTGTTCAGAGCTTATATCTTTTTTCTGGTTTCAGAATGTCAGGTTTGGTGCAATTATAATCTAGAACTGAAATCCACTTCAAGTCAACTCCAAAAGTGACATCGCATCAGCCCATAGTAAGTCCGATTTAGCTTTTTTTTTTGAAACGATTTAACTTTTGATTAGATAGATATCTATACTATAAAGAGCGAAAATAATTGAAAACTTTTCTCACCTAATTCGGGTCCGCCTTACCCCTCACGACGGAACCACCCGTCAGGTTGCGTGATGACAAAAAGGTGGAACAACCATAAAAATCGCAATTTGGGGAGCATTTCTGCAAAAAACGAAATGTTTTTCTCACCCACCCGACGCGTACCCTCCCTGTGTACCTGTCAGGCCCACCCGCACTGCAACCACGTGGGACCCACCCACGCGGGCCTGTAATCTAACGACAACAAAACTTCTCGTGCTCACCCAAGCCGCCCGAAAGCATCAGACGACGACGATCCGCGATCCTCTAGCAGCGACCGTACGACAGACAAGCGAGATCCATAGTGGAGGAGAAGCAGGAGGTCGCCGTCGGCGCGACGCTGATGTGTGCCAACTGTCAATGGTTACGGCTACTTCGGGAAGGCCGTGACCAAAAACCTTTGCTCCCACTGCTACAAGGAGCACCTGATGAAGACCGCCGCTGCCGCTCCCATCGCCAAGAAGAAGGCCAACGTGGCGACGATGCCTGCTCCGGCAGAGAAGGCGAGTGAGACTGATCAGAAGCACCAGGGGTCCTCCGCTGACGTCGTCGAGAAGAAGGTCGACACGGCGCCGACGCCGGCAGCAAAGACAAAGGATAGTGGCTCCTCCGTAGAGAAGACGACCGAGAAGCACGAGGTGTCCCCCTCTTCCTCGTCTGGCGCCACCGCTGCTGCATCACCCGTGATGTGCGTGAACGGGTGCACCTTCTTCGGGTCCACGGCGACCAAGAACATGTGCTCGAGTTGCTACAGGGACTTCCTCGTCAAGGACGCCCACGCCGCCCCCGCCGTCGAGGAGAAGGTCATCGAGGTCATCGCGCCCGCTACGCCGCTGGAGATCTCCGCCTCGACCTCTTCCAGCCCTAGCGCGTTAGGGGTGAAGGCGGCGTCGAACAGGTGTGCGGGAGCGGGGCACAAGAAGAAGGTGGGGCTTCCGGGTTTCGTCTGCCATTGCGGCATTTTCTGCCCCATGCACCGGCACACGGACAAGCACGCCTGCGACTTCGACTTCAAGAGGGCCGCCCGTGCTGCCTCCCGACGGCAGGCTGGCTGGTTAGTAACATTATTAGCAAAAAAACATAATCAGGCTGTTATTGTTCTATATACCGCTTTGTGACATAGTTGCCTCCTTTTTGCTCCCGATTGTCTCCTGAACCAAGCAATGTATTACTAATGAGCATTTTTCTGTAGAGTGTTTGCCTTGGGGGTGGGTTCATGGTGGGGATGTGGTCTGTCGGCAGACCTGTTGGTGTTTTCAGTTAATTAGCATACAATCCCCACTGCTTTGCTTTGTTTGCCTTGCATGAGTTGATGGCCACGATTTGTTTTAAGTCCATTAGAACTTTAACAGTCCCAAAATTTAGTATAATTTAGCGATATCTTGATACACAAGCAAACAATATAATTTAGTTGTATATAGAGACAAGTGCTCCATATAAATGTAAGCATTCTTGAATATGTACTCCCTCCGGCTTGATATTAGAAGTCGTCTTTATACATTTTCTCTTTGTGAGATCTGATCATTTACTCATTGTAGCCTTTTGTTTTGCAGATTTGCTATCCAGATCAACCAAGATTGTCTTGAATTTGACCACAACTGTAGTCTTGAAAATGTCTTTAGCTTTCTAGATAACAAGAATATGTACTTGGTTAGCCCTAATATCTTTAATGTTTGGTTAAAAATAGAATATGAAGTTTTCTAATCCTTTGGTACTAACTGTATCTATTTTAGTTAGGTGGATAATTCGGTTTCAGAGACGGTAGCGTACATGGCCTCATATGCCATTAGTTCGATTATGATTTTGGTAATTCATGACAACATGATCAATGGGACTAACCATATTGTTTAGCATGTCTTTGTAGATATTTCTAGGTCCCAAAGATGCAAAAATACCACAAGCCAAATTGAGAAGATAGTCTATTCTTCAAGGGTTAAAACCGTGGAAGAAAAGGAAGGAAATTGACACCATCGGATGAACCGACGATACCATCGGTGCATAGCGTCGGTGTAGTTGGTACACTGCGTAGCAGGCCAAACAAAGTTGACACCGTCAGATGATCCGACGATCCAGTTTCTAGATGCACAGGATGAATTGCAGAGGAGGAGCAGTGAAAACAGTAACACCGGATGATCCGACGGTCTGAGTGAGGACACCGTCGGTCTATCCGACGCTAAGTTTGAATTAAGACAGAGACGCGCCAAGACGAAGTATTCAGCACCAGATGAACTGATGCCTTGGTTAAGGGGAAGCATCGGTCTATCCGACGGTTACGAAGAAACCAACAGAGATGTTTTGGCGACAAGTCCTTCAGCACCGGATGATCTGACGCACCGTCGGTGTATAGCGTCGGAGCAGTTGTGTCAGCAGATCTTCAACAGCTAAGTGACGTGGAGGGAACTAGTTGAACCGACACCTAGAAAAAGCATAACATCGGTTCATCTGACGCTAGGAGGTTTGAAATCCGGCTCTTTGGATGCCTTGTGATATTTATACCCCCTCCACTCACCCATTTGAGGTTGCTGGATTGTGTAGAAGTGCAGGAGAGTGCAAGACACCTAGAAGATCTTATCCAATCCATCCAAGTGCACTACGTGAAAAACTGGCTTTGGTAACGGGCGTAGATCGCCGTTGCTAACGGGCAATGTGCCCGTTACCGATCAAGTGTTACAAATAAGCCAAGAAAGGTAACAGGTAGATGCCCGTTACTGATAAGACATATTTGTAACGGGCATTAAACAACGACCGTTACCACAACTAGCCACCGGTCACGTGAAATGGCTGTTTCTCTGGGCCCACAGGGAACTTTTGTAACGTGCACTAAAGCAAAGCCCGTTACAGAAGCTCAATATTAGAGACGCCTGATGTGCACCTGCGTCTCCACTATCTTGACGAACTGAGACGCGTCTATTTCACGTGCGTCTTAGTACATATAGGATTTGTAATGGGCATCAAACAACGACCGTTACCACAACTAGTCACCGATCACGTGAAATGGTTGTTTCTCTGGGCCCACATAGAACTTTGGTAATGGGCATAAAATAGAGCCCATTACTATGAAATTAACATCAGAGACACATTCTGTGAACCGACGTCTCCACTGTCTCAACGAAATGAGACACATCTATTTCTACGTGTGTCTGCTTTCTCTCTATTAAAGGAGACGTTTGCTTTCAACCTGCATCTCCTATATCTCGATTAACGGCCAGGTGCTGGGGCCCACCGGTCAGGACTGGTAACGGGCTTTTACACTACCCGTTACATTGTGGGCATTTTTTGTAACAGGCTTTCCGAATGAAGCCCGTTACTCACTGATCAGTGTTTGTAACGATCTTTAATTAACACCCGTTACAGATACGGTGGCCACCCCTACAGTAACCTGCCCGGTTGCCGGCGGCATCCTGGAACCAGCTAGGATTTGGTAGCCACCAGGGGCTGCATCCTGGAACCAGCCAGGATATGGCAGCCACCACAACAAGGAGACATCACAAACACATTCTCACATCACAGATAAAGGCAAAGCAAGATCACATTTATAGACAAGCTAGGATCACATCAAGTTTCAAGTTACTCTCATCAGGGCTTGTTTGGATGGAGTCATGAGAAAACTGCCTGAACCAGACAGTATCTGACCCCAACTAAGCAAGCCAAGCAGGTTTCTCAAGCAACAACACGTGACTAAAGAAGACTGAATGAGTTTCAAGTTTTTGGTCACAATAAACTCACGGTGCACCACTATAGAACTTGCCCTTTCGGTCGATGGTGTCCTTAAGAATGTACTCGCACAGCATCTCCCGGACATGCTTTACATCTTCTGTGGAAACATCTACAGGAGGTTTGAAATCCTGCAAAATACAATCATTTATGAGAATACAAGTAGAAATTAGATTCTAAAATTAGATGGATAATATGAGCAGAGACAAGGTTGAGCATTATTATCTACTTACAACAGCCTTCTTGATGTCAGGTATGTCATCGAGTAGTCTTAACATATGGAATGCCACATGGAATCCACACACTGCATCGAGGTACCAAAATGACAAGTTAATGTAGTACCAAATAGGTAAGAAGGGACCATAAAAAACCTCAGTCTTACAGCGATATTTGTTTTGTGCTTTAGTGTGGATTTTGGCTTTTTTCTTTCCTTTCGTCGCTCTGTATTGTGCATCAACAAAGGCCCTGCATGATCAGCAATACCAATTAGAAACACTAAGAGATTGATTTTTTGTAAACAAAAAATACTCTACCAAAGGCCCTGTATGGTCAGTAATACCAATTAGAAACACTAAGAGATTAAATTTTTGTGAACAAAACCTACAAGAACTGACCAGTTCAAAACATTTTGGAGGTCTGGGAACTTTAGCGGGGGATGTTGTTTAGCAGAATCTAGATACCAAACTCTTTGAACTTCATACAGATGATCACTGTTACCCAGTGGCTAGTGCAGTAGGCACCCACCACGTAGTAGTTGTTCATCATTGTATTTGAGGTTGCTTTGACAACTTGTTGAGAATGCTGAGAAATATTTGTTGAAGTAAACAAATCTAGATCTAAAAACCCAACATTGATCTGCTTCTCCGCTGCCTTGTTCATCATTTTCCTACAAAAAATCAAATTGTTAGCTTACATGAACTTTGCGATCAAAATTAAAGAAATATCTTTTTAGTTTTTAAAGGACTTACAATGTCCACAACCTCATGAAGGTAACATCCAGAGAAGCCAGGGTTATAAGGTTATACACACTACTGAATTTAATGTTTAACATTAAAGCACCACAACCACCTTTAAAGTAGTCTTGATCCACCTTTGCTGGAAAGGCAGGTTTATCGTTACTGTGTTCCATGACATAAGCATGAAACTTGGCACAATTTGGTCCAAAAGCCTTTACATTTGCTTCTAACAACATAGGTGCACCAGGCTTGTATTTTGGTTGGTCCTGTTCTGTCCCATTAACACAGTTAAGAATCTCATCTTTAGACAGAGGTTTCCTGGCCTGGTTCCCCTTTTGCAGTGGAGATTGCCTAGGCTCCTCCTGTTGTAGAGGTTGTTGTACTTGTTGCATCTGCTACTTAGGGGGAGATTGCCTGCGCTCCTCCTCTTCAAGCTGGAGAGGTTGCTGTTTTGTCTATTGCTTATCCTCATGTTGCAGCTGCTGCTTAGGCGTAGTTTGCCTGGGCTCCTCCTGCTATTGTCGATGCTCCGGCTGTTGAAGAGGCTATTGTTTTGTCCATTGATTATCCTCAAGTTGCAGCTGCTCCTTAGGCGGAGTTTGCCTGGGCTCCTCCTCTCGTTGTTGTTGATGCTCCTGCTGTGTAGTTTTGCTAATCTGCTGCTGATCTGTTGCTGCTTCTGCTGTTGAGCCTTCTCTTGCTGACACTGAGCTGCAGCACCTCCATTTGATGTTGTACCCTTGCTACCTGTTGCGGCTTCAGGGTTGGGATGTCTCGTCATGGGTGGTATAATGATCTTGTCCTTTTGCCATTGGATCCTTTGAACGAGAGCCGCAACTAGGGTTGCTACGTCACCCCCATCAATTGGTACAGGTAGAGGGTATTGACTAGTATTGGCCCACACATAAGTAGGTTGCACCACAACATACCCATCCTGCACCGGTACTGAATAACAAGCCTTTTGAGATGGAAAGACTTTCGCTAGTGCGAGCTCCACGTAGGGTTCACAAAACCGCGGTAAACCGGTCACCATCCAAAAGGCTGCACACGGTTGGCCCTATCAGCTTATCTATTGTGTCCAGCATAGGTGATTGACTATTAGTGTGCACTTCATTCGCTTCGTCACTGTTGGCATTCCAATGATCTTGCTCTCTGCCATCTTCCTCCCTGACATGTGCATGTTCTTCCTCGCTGTCATGCCCATCTTCTTCCTCAATGACATCCATATCTTCTTCCTCGCTACTACTGACAAGCGCTGGTAATTGGGAAGGAAGAAGTGCATTTTTCGAAATGTTGATGCCTGATAGTCTTAGAGCATGGACAATTGATTTAAATGTTTTGTCCGCCATCACATCATGAGCATCAGACCTCTTGCTCCTCTTCTTCCTGTACATTCCAGTGAACTCTTCACGAAACCCTTTACCCCAACCAAGTGAACTAGACACGCCTCGGACCCAACCTCGATGCTCTGGAGTCTCAAGTGCTGCGGTGAGGATATCATCCTCCCTAACCCCAGAGAAAGAACCATCGCTACCCTGAGCTGCAAGTGTTTTCACCCTATCTGCTACCCCCACCACCGCAGGGTTACTGAATGTTATGCCCCCGCTTCCTTCACTAGTATTCTTCTTCTTCTTCCCTACCCTTGCCCGCAGGTAAGGTCTCGAACGTCTAGGAAATTGGTCCCAAGGGTTCTGTTTTCCTTCGGTAGCGAGCTTTGCATCCTCGTCCTCCCACTCTTTCCTTTTACTACGATAACCTTTTTTGCCCGTCTTGTGTGGCTTATTATGCAATGTTCTCTTTTGTTTCATCTCCTGGCTCAATTGCTGAAATGAAGGAGAATTGGTTTCCTACACAAACATGTCCCAGTCTTGTTGCTGCAAAAAGGCATGCTTCACAAAGGGAGTCTCCTCTTCACTCACATATTTTTTTTCTTAATTGGGCCTTGAACTGCCGTTGCAAGGTTCCAATCTGTGATATAGCTGCTTTAACTGCCTTCTTGCAAACATATTCTTCCAGATTAGCTGGGTAATCTAGCTTTTCCTCTAAAACTGTGAATAGATGATCTTTCTCAATTGGTGAGAGATCATCAACTGCCTTGTTGATTGACGCCCTCTCCCGAGCAATGAGACCACATACCAATACAAATTTATCCCTCGCGGCATCTGGGGTAGGCCAAAAATTGGCATCAAGTCCAGTTGCAGTCAACTTGTCTCCTGGCCATTTGGTTTGTGTCCTTGACCCGCGGGATCAAGTACTACTCGCAGCGATGCAGTGGCCGAGTGACCTCGTGAAGAAGGTTCACCGATGATGGTCTGTGATGATGCACAGGAGGTAGAGAAGTTTGTTGTTGTGGGAGACTGCATAGATGATATGTCGGGTTTGTCAGTAGAGCAACATAAGCAAGACTGAAAATCTAAACAAAATTCTTATTAGATAAATTCGTTTTCTCTAACAGGAAAAATAGCTGATACAGTCGTAAATAAAATCAGCATAGACTTACACAATTCATATTTTACTTAATTAGCATACAGGGATAGGTGCTAACCATTTTGACAGGGACACAACAATATGCTTATATATCAAAGCAGAGAATAAATTCTTTCAACTGCTTCCTTGTCCAACTTGAGCAACGATGGATTGTGTGTTCCATATGTACATGCAACAAGAGGATAAAGCAATGGTCATGACATTATATATGACAGTAGTGAAACAACACTCACAACACTTCATGACACCAACAATAACAATATATATGACAGTAGTGAAACAATTAACACTCACAACAAAGCATAAGACAATCTAGTTATCACTACCTTATAAACCACTATAATGCAATTCCCACTGACATTATGTGGCCATCAGAATTAAAGTATGCTAACAGGTTCAAAGCATAACTGTCGATCTGGTACATTCAAAGCATAGCAGAATTAAAGTATGCTAACCTCCTTTATGCTTTTCATGAATTTACAGTGCAAAAATTATAGCACTAGGAACATGAAAATGAATTTCAACATTTCATATAACTTCATCTGTTAGCAACAATTTATTCAAAACAGACTTGGAGCAACAAAATCCATCCATCAAATCCACAGTCAATCAATTGAAGATGAACTATTAAGGCATGTCTCCCTAATCCACCTTGACATGAATATATAGCAGATTGGGTGGACTACATTATAAACCATTGCGATGCAATTCCCAATGACATTATGTGGCCATCAGAATTAAAATATGCTAACAAGTCCAAAGCATAACTGTCGATCTGAGCATAGCAGAATTAAAATATATGCTAACAGGTCCAAAGCATAACTGTCGATCTAGTACATTCAAAGCATAGCATAATTAAAGTATGCTAACATCCTCAATGCTTTTCATTATACAATGCAAAAATTGTAGCACCTGGAACATGAAAATGAATTTCAACAGTTCATATAACTACATCTGTTAGCAACAATTTATTCACACAGACATGGGGCAACAAAATCCATCCATCCCATCCACAGTCAATAAATTAAATATGAACTATCAAGGCATGTCTCCCTAATTAATCCACATTGACATGAATATATAGCAGATCGATTTTGGTGGCCGATGAGAGAGACGGCATTGGGGGTTCAAGTAGGACTAACCTCTGTCGCGAATGAAGTAGTTGTTCTCATGATGGTCGGAGGGGCCGGATCCACGGCCGGCTCATCGTCGTGGCCGGGGACGACGTCGACGGATCCACGTCAACCGTCTTTAGGTTGGCCGGACGTACGTCCACACACCAGTAACCGCGTCCTCATCACCGTCATCACGTAGGGAGCAGTGGGGATGGAGAAGAGCAGGGCTGCGGCGGGAAGAGAGCGGCGAAGGCGAACGAGGCGAGTGGCGGCAGCGGTGGGGAGAATGCGGACGTTGTGGATCTGTCTAGCGAGGAGCCAAATATGAACGACACACGTAACTGTGTTTAATGAAACTACTGGCGTGCCCTTGACGGCTCTGTGCAGCAATTGGAATTTCATGGGCACTATAGTAAATATAGGTGGGAAATTTTTAGCAGCCCGTGCACAGTTTGTCTGCTAACGCTGACGAGTGGGGCAGTGTCATGGGCGATGATGGTTAGTGAACCCGGATTGCCTTTGTTGGGAGTTGGGTCAGCGGTTATCTTTT
This sequence comes from Cenchrus americanus, assembly GCA_947561735.1. NCBI lineage: Eukaryota > Viridiplantae > Streptophyta > Magnoliopsida > Poales > Poaceae > Cenchrus > Cenchrus americanus. The sequence goes on from OX387243.1 coordinate 109,769,122, forward strand.
TATTTTGGCTGCTGACGCTGACGCGTGGGCGAGCCACTATTTTCTTTCGAATGAAACGTGCTTCCTTAAAATATTAGAGCCCATAAAACAACACTAAAAATCGTATAAATACAAACAATTTGTATTTGGACATTTAGTATTTGAATAAAATATCAACAATCACACTTGTGTGCCCAAGATTCATAGAATCCGTTTTTACATCCCATGTTAATGATGTAATAATTCTACTAACATCTAGTGTGTTCTAAAAAATCTACACATTGACTTACCAACATAATTTGGGTACCTAGACTTGTCTTCAAAATTTCAAATGGTTTCGATGAAGGAATTATATACTTGTGTACAAATATCTACATCTCCCACATAGTTTCCTAGAATGTTCCTTGAACATATATTGAAGTTTTCCACACTTTGTAACATGTTCGAACTCATATGCATTTGAAAACTTAACAAAACCTTGTGTTCACCATAAGCTTACAAAATGTAAAGTTCCATCACTAATGGTTGTGTAAAACAAATATTATTTGTATGTTGTACTTACAAATAACAAAATAAGGAATATAAACATCACTCAACAAACGAAATGTACACTAAACAATGAAATTAATGAATAGATGGTGATTTTTGAAAAAATTAGAAAAAAATATAAAATTTGGACTAATAACGTCAAAGAAATACTTGTTACAACATTTGATTGCAGATTAAAAGGAGAAATGAGAACTGTTCTGTTGACGCAAAATCCGCACCCTGCACCAAGCACACAGCAAGCCGAACAAGCTAGCTTCACACACGAGCAGATTCCAAGGCGTGCCAGTCAATTTTCCCTGAAAATTAACAAAAGACAAAGTAGTTAAATACCAAAGCTTGGAACTTGCCGGGTGGTACCAGACAGTTCCATATTTGCGGCTAGAAAGCCATGTGAGATGACATATAGCTATGAGAAGCTATCTGCGAGCAGATTAGAAACTATTCGAGAACTTTGAAGCGTAAAATAGAACATAGCCGAACGGATGACGCAAGCATGACGATAGATCGGTCTTTATTTAAATAACATTGCTCGTGCACAAAAAACATGACCGATCCTCGAGAATAAATAACAATAAACAATAAATGAAGTAAAGCATGATTACAAACATGTAATGAACAAGCATGCATAAGCCCAAAGCACTAGTCTACCGCATGTCTAGGTACTTCAAAACCCATCAAGCATAAGACCAAACAAGTTTATCCACCGCATGATACAACTTGTTTGAAATCCACCGCATGATACAATCTAAATATGGAAAGCTAAAAGCACACGTTATTTAAAACATAACTTGTGAACACGTTTTACTCATGAAAGCGTAACCGAATGCGGATGTACAGCCGAATCGGGGTCCATGGAGAAGGAACAAACATTGCCAAAGATGGTAAATCTATCAGATTGAATCGAAATCTAATCCACCGGATGATTAGCTCTAAAACAACCCAAAAACATGCATCTACTGCATGATACACGGTTCTGTCAAGATTTACACATGATTAACAAGCTTGAACCCGCAACACGTAACAACCTAGATTGGTTCGGTTTCGGCTATTTGGGAAACACGTGATCCACGTGCCTTATTGAGCCAAGATACAAGCATGCAATGCAAAGATCACCAAACAAGATAGAGCCGATCCAAATCAATCTAAATTGGGCAAAAAGGGTGTTACATGAATTTAAACATAAAGTAAAAACTCAAAGCAACACGTGGTAACTTAATGAATCTATTAGATCTTGCCAAAATCTAATAGAGCCGATAACTAGCTCCAAGCTAGATCTTAGCCCACCGCATGGCTCATGACCTAACAAGAAACCCTCTTGAACCAAGCTTAAATCCACCGCATGATACTAAGTGTGGTAACAAGACTACTTGCATCACGATCTAAATCCACCGCGTGATACTAGACATGATACAAGGTTGCCGGTACTTACGGAGGTCGACGGATCGATGAATCCTCTCGAAGAACTCGACGACACGACTAAAGGACTCAAGAGTTTGGCGTAAAGCCGGTTTGTTATGAGAATGTTTTCGATTACAATTACATACATCCAGGGTTCATATTTATACCCTGTTGTGGCATGACTCCTGGTGGACTACGAGCACAATATTTGATACCTAAAATAACGCCCAAATGCGAATGCTTATCCATCCATTCATCCCTTCTGCTAGGGCCACGTCACCATGCGATCCCACGAAATCAGCGTAAACAGTTCCCCTGCCGAACGGAAGCAAAACTGCCGACCGCGAGCATCTCTGCCAAATCCTTTTGAAGAAACCTTCCGTCTCTGGATGGGATTTTTTTACCAAGTTGGGCCCACAAATCAGACTCCCTCCTGTACCAAATTTTGGTGTTAACATATGCCCCTTCAATTACGGGATAAAAGTGATTTTATTCCGAAATTGACTCCAATTGCCAAAGTCTTCAAGTTAGATCTGTTCAACACCTACTCTCTCTCCTCGCAATCCATCGGAGTCTCCGTCCAGATCCAAACCCTAGGTCATCTTTTCCCCAAGCTCAAATCTTCAATGGCGGGTCAAAATCAAGCTGCTCAGGTAAATTTCATCCATGTAAGTTTCATTCGGCATTACCCTTTTCGATTTTTACCTTAGATTTCTCCCTCTGTCTTCTCTTGATAGGAGCTTTCCACCGAGCTTTTGATTCGTACTGAGACCAATTCGACATCTTATTTCCTCGGACCTGTGGGAACTTCCGATCCCCGCGAATTCATTGCGGTGAATCCCAAAGAATCCCTTGCAAGGAGGCTTTATCGGGACCTCCCCCGTGGCAAGATGCTTTCAAGAACTGGTCTTTTCCCCCAATTGCGGGCGGAGAAATTGGTATAAAAGGATACTTGTGGATAATAGCGCCAAGACCAACGAATTGGGACAGCCTCCGCATCGCTCAATGCTTGGAGTTATCCTTGGCCGAGACCCCAAAAAATGAAAATCTTTTGATAGTGGCTTGCCATTTTTGGTTAAACGGCGTCAATGCCTTTCTCTTTGGTCATGGCCCAATGTCCCCAACTCTGGCCGATGTGTACATGATCACCGGCCTTGACATTTCAGGATCCGTGTACCCCTGGGAATTCAAAGGCTCCACAAGGTAGACAAGAGTGAAATCAGGAAGCGGATACAAATCATATATCCAAAATCACATGAAAGATGGCCCTCTGAGTGAAGTCGAATACAGGGCGTTCCTGAACATGTGGTTGTGTAGATTCATTTTTTGCGATAAAGCCAATGAACCAACTTTGAATCATATTGCAATGGCTACACGTTTGGCTGCTGGTAATCGCATTCCTCTTTGAAAATACCTCCTGGGGAGTGTGCATCACATGCTCCATCAGACTATCTCTCAAATGCACACTTGCCAGAAGATACTATGTGTCAACGGCCCTTGGTGGTTTGTGCAGATGTGGCTGCAACTGTACATGCACCGGATTGTCAACATCGACCTCAACAATCGACTTTTCCCCTCATCCAGCTAAAAAGAAGGATAAGTTCAAATCAACAGATGATGCCAAACCCATGGAGAAGCTGCTTCAACTGTCTCTATTGACCAAAATGTCAGTCAGCTTTTCGAGCTCTTCTTCAAAGGCTTCCCTGATCCTCTTGGCTCCCTTATATGAACAATGACAATTTAACACTCCCCTGTGAATTCTCCTTTGAAACTGGATGCCATGATGCAAGATCTGTAGAAATCTTTAATATCTTCATCCATCCATGTGCTCTGCCAGTAGAATTTTGTGGAGGAAGGTTAAATCACAGCACTTATGAATATTATCAGACAAATATGATGGCCTGACAACTTGGATGTGGCCAAATGCCCCCAAGACTATTCCTTCATGAGTTCCTCAAACCCAGAGAGGAAATCAAGGATAGCATACAAGCCAGAAGGGTTTTCGAGTATGAATGCAGCCCAACTCTTTATACCTGGCCTTTCACACCCATAACAATAGCTCATCCCACCTTCATCCCCTAGTGGCAAGAATTCCATGACCATATCTTCAGTGAGCCAGTGCACTCATTCTGCTTGGAGTTGATGCCTGATTTTCAGCCAACCTCAGAGGTAACACACTTGTCTTTTTCCTTTTGATCAGACATACCTTTCACCACTAACCATGATTTTGATCATCCCCTGCAGAATACAATGCCTGCCCCTCGAGCAAGGATAATTGCTTATAATGTGGTATATCCAATTTCAGCTCCGGGATTTAAATCCCCAACTCTGGCTCAGCTGATGGCCAGATATGCTACAATGGACCCAATTCTCTTCAGCTCTACTGCTGATAAGAGAAAAGGCCTATCCCTGGTTGCACCTCCAGCTGTCAAGAGGAAAAGAACCACCAAAAAGGTCCCTATTGAGGTAAGATTTCCTCTTTCTTGAACACAAGATCACTCTTATTCTGACAAATTTCATCTCGTGCAATTTCAGACTAGAACCCAGCAGCCATCAGCTTCAGAACCTGCCAATGCTTCATCTATTGGTATGACTTTTATTACCTTCCTTTTCATTCAAAGATCATTACCCACACTGGCATTTACCCTTCATCTGGTATTTGCAGAAGAAATATTGGTAAATCATCCTGTGGAAACCTCTCCCCCTCAGCATGCAAGTTCACCAAGGGCTGAACCATCTTCTGTTCAAGTGGAGACCTTATCTTCATCAGGGACCCAGTCACCCCCTTCTCAAACAAAAGTGCCAGCTTCAACAAAGATGAACCCATCAATTCAACCAGAAGCTTCAAGCCCTTTAAGGGTTCAATCTCCCCTTAGCCAAGCAGAAATCCCAGTCTTAACGAGGTAAATCCACCTTCACCTCATCCGAAGCTTCAAATTTGCTAGAGACCGCACCGGTCTCCCCTCAAGCGAAGCTTCGGCTTTACCAAAAGCTCCTACCAATGGCCCAAGAAATTTCCCCCGAACCCGAACAATTTCCTGCCCCAGTTCAGGGAGTCAGGCATGAGGCAAGCGCATGCACTCAACTTTGTTACCTTCTTTTAACAAACCATTCCTAACCCGGCAATCTTTCTTTTTCAGGATCAAACTGCATCATCATCGAGTTCATTTGTGGTGAATGATCCAGTTGCCGAAACAGGAGATGGAGGAACTCAAAATCAGGCTCTACCAGAGGAAATTCAGGCAAGGCTCAAAGAAATCTTTGCCTGGCTGCAAAAGGATGCTCGAGATCAAATTAGAGATGTTGATCATTTCGAGGAAATGCTTGAACCCATCAGTCAAAAGCTCCCTGAAGACATCAAAGCTTCATTGGAGCCCATCTGTGGTCTGGACATTCATTATGTGGCAATAAGGCGAGCCTTGAAAAGCCAATCCTCCCGACCAGCCATTGAGCAAAAGAAAGCCAAAGCTGAACAAGCTGCGAAGGGAGCACAAATTCAAACCAAGAGCCACAAGGAAATGTTGACCAATCTGCAATCTGCTCTCGAATCAAAAATTGCCAGAAAGACTGCACTGGAAACAGAGCTGAAGAACTTGTCAGCTGAAATAGAAGCTAACGAAAAGAAGATAGCCGAGCTCCCTGGACTGATAGAGAAAACCCAAGAGGAAGCATCATCGGCCATAACTGAAGCAAATCAGTGCGAGGCAGAGCTCACTGTCCTGTCCAACGCTCAGAAAGACTATCAGGAACGGATGAAGAACATTAATCAGACAATATCAAATGCCTCTAATGTAATTGCAAAGTACTTGAACATTTAGTTGTACTGAGCAATGTGTAACCGAATTAACCGTCCTTGTAATATTTGCCTTTTGTAAATTTCATTTCCCTTTCCTCTGCATTTCTGAACGATCCATTCGGTAACTAACGGTCAAACAGTACTACACCCGAACAACATTCCGACCACAACTCAGCCGAGCCAGTCAACCGAATATGACTCAGCTTTGAATTCCAAACGACCCGACGGCGAATCGGTTAAGGAAACCTCTCCACCTTCCAAGTTTCTCGGGATATGCACCACGATCTAAGGCCACGATCCTTTCACCAGTCCTGTAAATAAAACCATAGGTGCCCCTAGCTTTTCATCGAGCCTCTAGCCTTCAAGCTTTTGCCAATCCAAGCCTGTTTTTCCTCCATCAGCACAGCTCCAAGGACCAATGGCAGGCAGCAACAACAGGAGCCACGCCGCCGACGAGGCGGAAGGGAGCCGCGCCAGCGCGCGTCGGAGGCAGTGATTGCCAACTTCCTTCATGATTTGTCTTAGATTTGCCTCTGTTTCTGACGATCCTCTCTGTTTTAGGCTCATTCAATGGAACCCGTCCCCTGCGCCGGCCATGAACCCGGCCCTGCCGGGCGACTCCTCGGAGTCAAACAACTACTCCCCGGTGCCCTACGGGGAGGAAGACGCCCTTCGCTTCAAGGCGGAGCACGACAAGTCCCAGCGTGAGCTGGGAGAAGTCTCCAAGAAGGCCTACATCGCCGAAATCGAGTGGGAGGACCAGTGCAAACAGTTGCTGGCAACCATCAATGGTATATCCCTTAGATCAATCTTCAAATTCAATTCTCTTTCTGATACTAACCGCCATTGTTTTTGCAACTTTGCAGCCCGCAACGCTGAACTTGACCAGCTGAAAATGCTGGTGGAGCGATTGGTCGACAAGGTTAACGCCCGTGGAAACACACCGGCGGAGCGCCTTGCCGCGGTGGAAGACCGCGTGGACGAGGTGGCTATCCACGGCATCCGCTTGGGCACCACTTTGGGCTTGGCCGCCATGGCGACGCATACCGGCGTTGACTACTCTATCCAGCCGCTCGGCTTCCAGGGCGGCGCACCAGAAGACATCGACGAGATCGAAGTCATCTTGGAGCACCTTGATGGCCAATGGCGATGCCATTGCCGAACTCACTCATCCCCAGTCTGTGCTAAACAGTCTTTTCGATTAGATTGTACTAGGGATGTCTGATCTTCAGCAATAAATAAAGAATTTTAATTTCCATGCTTGTATTGCGATGATTTCCTCCTACTTGCAACTGCAAACCTCATTTTCCTTAAATGCACTCGGGAACTTTTACTTAAGCCGAATGCGCGAAAACAAGTGCCCCTTGGCGCAAAATCTGCAGAAAATCCTCAATTCGGGAATCCGTAAGCACTGTTCAATGAAAACCCCTCGCATTCGGGAGAAAAACCCTGCCACTTGGTATTCCAATAACGTACGCCAACCAATCATCACTCCCAATGCGCTCTCTCAGTCAATAAAATAGCCCCCTAGGATGCCCTGCAAATCCACTCGCACACTCATCTATCACTTCACATCTTCTCCCCTGCTCCAGAAGAGAAAACCCCAAGGCCATGGACAAAGGCAAGCAACCCATCAAGGAGGACAGCACCCCAAGGAAGCGCACTATTCGTGAGTGGGTTTTCTTTTAACCTGCTTCTTGCTCTCGTGTGTAATCTCGTGTTTTACCCCTTCTTTGCTTTCTCCAGCCTTGATCTGCTTCCTGAAGAAATCTTTGGGACCGAAGAAACGCCTGAGTACATCTCCTCTGACTCCTCCCTCGAAGCAGAGGACGCCATGCCAGAACAGAGGATCAACCACCAGTTGCGCCGCCGCGTTCGGCATCTGGAGCATGATCTCCGAAACATTATCGCTCGCTGCCAGGCCGAACGCGAACGTCGCATGGCCTTGGAGGCGTTGGTAGGAGGTAAAACTTCCATCTTTATTTTGACTCCATGCTTGCGCTCAGATCTCTGTCTCTAACAACTGTTCTTCTGTCTCAGATGTTTTCGGCGAGTACGGAACTCGAAAGGTGCTTGGGACGACCGATGGAGGCGCGAGCCACGGTCATCCCCAAAGCTTCCAAGTTGCCGTCACGGTGGTCCTGGAACAACTGAATAGGGAGGAGCTGAAGAAGCAAAGAAAAAAGGATTGAAGCATACTTTCGCTTCTTTCGCCAGGCCTTCTGCTTCCCACCTGTCGGGCATGCACCCCGGGTACTCATGCAAGGAAGGAAGAAGAGTAGAAGACGGACTCCTACTAGAATTCCCCTGTACTCCTACTAGGACTCGCTCCATGTAATCCTACTAGGACTCCTACCTTGTAACCGACTAGGCGCCCACCCCCTGGACTATATAAAGGAGGGCCGGGTACCTAGCCGCACATCCACAATCCCTCCGGGGAACAACACCAAGCGCAGGGCGCAATACTACTCTAAACAGGACGTAGGGTAGCTACTCTGGCTACCCGAACCTGTATAAATCTTGTGTCTTGTGTCCTTGCGTGTACCTTCGGGTTCCAGATCATGGCGATCCTCACCTTCTACCTTGCTGCGAGTACCTCCCATGGAGGTCGAAAGGTTTAAACACCGACAGCTGGCGCCCACCGTGGGGCCGTCGTCACGATCACCAGGTGAATTCGGAGGACCTCAAGCAGCAAGATCAATCTACTGGTACAGCCTGGCCGGTGCAAGTCAACATGCGAACGCAACTCACTGAGTTGCAATCTGAAGCAAAGTCACCGAGTTGTTTCATATGAGTCCAAGTTGGTGTTGCTCCTGACGCACACAAAACCGAAGCGAAGTCGAGTGTCTACGATTCTGCAGCAGAGAAGATTACTACGTGTACAGAAACCGAAGTGGAGCAATTTCTTAGCTGTCAATCAAGCATCAAAAATCGAGGCGGATTCGAATTCGAATACCAGCGTGGCGACGTTCGACTAGAATCCGTTTCGAAGTCGATTTCCGTACTCTCGAATACAAAATTGGTACAGCTGGGCGGCCCTTGGTCTCGTCGCAATTTCCATCTGGAAAGCTATGTTGGTCTGCTCATCAAGACAGGGTTGCTCCGCCCTTGTGGTAGCAAAATCATTTGCTGGGTTAGCCACAACTAAGTGCACCGGCGCTTAGCTAAACGCACACAAAAGGCTACCTTGGCACTCCAAATATTTTTGCTACGCATACACATGCAAGGCTACACCAACAAGCTCTACTGCTCACGTGCAAAACAATTGATTGGTCATCTTCCTAAGTGCACGTGCAATGCTCCCACGACACTTCAAATTCATTTGCTTGACACGCGGGAAGCTTCCAAGCTGCTACCTATGGATGTACACGAGTACGACAACCTCAACTTCGCCGTACGCCGCGACTACTCGTCTCCGGCCGCACGTGCTCTACGTCAACCTCGCCGTGCGCCGCGAGTACTCGTCACCCGGTCGCACGTGCTCTACGTCAACCTCGCCGTGCGCCGCGAGTACTCGTCACCCGACTACACGCGCTCTACGTCAACCTCATCGCGCACTGCGAGTACTCGTCTCCACTCTCCCGGCTGCAGCGATCTACCTCAACTACGCCGCGCGTCCGGGTGCCTCGGCTCGTCACGCGGCTCGTCGCGCCGCTCATCGTCGACTACTCCACCGCGCGTCCGGGTGCCTTGGCACGTCGTGCGGCTTGTCGCGCCCCGCTCGTCGTCGACTACTCCGCCTCGCCCAGGCTCGTCGTCGACTACTCCACCGCGCGTCCGGGTGCCTCGGCACGTCGCGCGGCTCATCACGTGACTCGTCGTGCCACTCCTCGTCGACTACTCGCCTCGCCCGGGCTCGTCGTCGACTACTTCGCCTCTACCGCGCGTCCGGGTGCCTCGGCACGTTGCGCGGCTCGTCACGCGGCTCATCGCACCACTCGTCGTCGACTACTCCGCCTCGCCCAGGCTCGTCGTCGACTACTCCACCGCGCATCCGGGTGCCTCGGCACGTCGCGCGGCTCTGTTGTGGGGAAAGCAACAGCTTTCGCACACGAACAATAAAGGGAAGACAAAAGCTCTTGAGTCAAAACCAAAATGCTGAACAAAAGACAGCCAAAGGCTTCTTTCTCAACAGTAGATTTCTCAAAAATCGATCCCCCTTTACAAGTGCTGGTCCATCTCCTTTTATAGGGAGGCGGGCGGACTTTTTTACATTACCGAGAACACCCTCGTGTAAAACGAATCAATACGGAATGTGCTAGGCTATCTTCGGGTAATCTCCAATTAGGTTTCCACGTAATCGGTGCTTCATGATGTCACGCCGCAAATCGCGGCGCCTTTCCGGCTCTTATCACGTGCGCTGTCGGGGTGAAAACCCCCGAGCCTTTGGAGATCCCCCCCTTTCGCCCGGCGCTCTTCATCACCTGAAACAAAAACCACACTCAAGTTTGAACTCGTTAAGTGTTAGGAACGACGAAACCCCCCTGAGCGAATCCCAGGCCGAGGCTCCCTAGGTGAATAATATTCGCCCCAGAGGTTTCGTCGCGGAATAGATTGCCAAGCGAGACTCTGACACCCTGGGCTATCTTCGGATTCGTTTAGTCGCTTCGCCGGCGACGAAGGGTACTGGCCGAAACGCAAAATCCGAAAGATGGAAAAGGAATCCGCGGCTCCTGGGGTTTCGCTGTCGAACCTTTCGCATAGCCACTTTTTATTTTTAGGTATACGAAAGGCTTGATTTCGAATCCCCCCAACAGAAGCCCCTCGATGGCGAGGCGCTTGCCTTGATTGCAAACCTGAGCCAGCGAAACTCGGGGATCGAGAATCGAGGCGGAAGAAAACGTCTTCCTAGGCGGCGGTTGCCGGGGATCTCACTGGAAATACCTGAAGTGCCCTCAGGCTGCTGCTTTTTACCGTTGAGTTTGAAATTTTCGACCGTTGGGTTTTACCGCCTATAAATAGCCGGGAGCCGCCGTCGCTGCAACCCCGCCTGCATTTCCAACCTCACTTCTCCATCGCGGCTTTTTGCCTGCTGTTTCCGCCTCTGCCTCCGGCGAATCGCTTTAGCGGAAGCCCCAGTCGAATTGCGAGGTTAGTTTTGCTTCTGCTTTGCACACGCGCTTTCGTTTTTCGGTTTCCAGCGTTACGCGCTTGAGTCCATGTTTCTAAGGAAACTTAGCTGTTTGTGTCAGGCATTCGAACGAAAACATGGAGGACGAGGGATCATCGTCAAATCGCGAAAAACGGATTGCACCGAGAGGTTACGGAGGGCCGCCGCGACCTCCTCCACCTCGACGTCTAGCTCGGAGTCCGGTAAGATTTCGGTTTGGATTGGTCGCGCGGCTCTCGTGAGAGTGGTAGTACCTCGTCTTCTTCTAGTAGCGATGAAAATAGCGGTTCAGGTGGAAGTTATGTCGAAATAATGCCTAGCGACACAGATGTTGGAAAGCGTGTGCTTGTCGACGTGGAGGAGGGCGAGATAGGAGTGGAGACTGATGCAGCTGTGGAAGAATCTGAAGGGAACCCGGCTGGGGCGAAGGCCCGGACCTGCTACATTGGTCGATCCTTGATGACTCAGGCTGATTTGGATGCCCTGCGGTTAGAAGGGTGCTTCGAGCCCGGGGTGTGTCGGTTGCCTGGAAGGGAAACCACGCCGAAGCCCCGTAAAAACGAAAGTGTGGTTTTTCGAGATTTTTTCACTGCGGGCCTTCGGTTGCCGGTTTCCAAGAAGTTTGCAGATGTCTTGGCAGCCTACGGCGTTCAGATTCATCAACTTACGCCTAACTCTATCCCACAAGTGCTGAAATTTCTGTGGGCATGCCGGACCTTCGCCGGGGATAATGATGTCGAAACCTTCGTTCGACACTTTGAGATTCATTGGGCTAGAAGGCTTGTGAAAGTTGATGATGAAGACAAAGAAGCTCAGTATGGCTGCTGCACCTTCCAGACCCGTCGCCTGGCCAAGAATCAGGCTCCGGTGGAGTTGGCGCCGGCGTACAAGAACAAGTGGGCTAATCGATGGACTTCGTATTGGTTTTATGTTCCCATTGAAGTGATAGGTCGAAATTCAAAGCAAGAAGAAGTGATAACATTTTATTTGGCTAGCCGCATGGTTGATTTAGAAGTTGAACTGTCGCCAGAACTGACGAAGGCCAGCCGGTCCTCAGCAAGTACAATTGCATTTTATCAGGCAACACGTGTGATCACTACGCGCGATGCCCTGGAGGAATTTGTGGCTGCCGACGTCTGGCCGTGCCAGCCCCGATGGGGGTCGTGGGCATTCAAGATGCAGTGGCTGCCCGGGCTAGATGATGATGTGCGAAGCCCCATCTTCAATGTCAAGCGACCGAAGGATGTGACCGACGAAGAGATTGTGACTGAAGTGGAGAGGAAAGTTGTGCAGATGATAGAAAATTTTACCCACAAGGAGTGGGAATGCGCCCAGAGAATTTTGAAACATCAGGGTCGTGTCAATCGAGTTTTCGATGAGATGGGCGTGACGTATTCCCCTCGTCCGGTGCCCCGACGGCTGGCAAGAAAATGCAGCCCCCGGGCAATGTTGGGTCTGAGGCCGTCGAGACCTCACGAAAGACCAGTCCAGGCAAGACCGGCTCGGTTGTTGATAATGTCGTGAAAAGTAGTAAAGCCCAAGATATCTTGGCCAAGCGGAAGGCGGACGCTGCAAAAGCAACCCTGCCACCGCTTGCAGAAAAATCCACTAAATTGTTAAAGGTTAATGAGACCCTGGCCCGTCGCAAGGCTGAGGCGGCGAAAGTGGCCGCGGCTGAGAGAAAGAAGAAAAAGACACAAGACCCCGCCATCTCCGGAGAGGCGGACAAGGGATTGGCCTTGAGGAAGAGGCCGCTGGATACTGCCGAAAGGGTGAAACAGCTTGCGGTCAAAGAAAAAGAGCCTAAAGATGCCGAAGCTTCCGCTAAAAGGGCGCGGGTTGATCCAGTTGCTGAAACTGACGAGGATGTCGATATTTTGACAACACCTCAAATTCAACCTTGTACCAAATATCCTCCGAAAGGATCAGCGCAGAAATTGGCTGAGGGGCCTTCGCAAGCGGGTCTGGCTGATGCGGAGGAGCTGGAGGCGCGGGAGGCGAGAGGCAGGCGCGTAGCTGAGCTAATCCAAAAGGAGATTGCCATGGCTGACGTGGCTCCAAAAGAGCGTGTGGCCGGTCTTGTGGATGTCGTGGATGAGTCAGAATCACCATCGTTTTCCTTGTGGAAAATGCAGTACCATTTTCTTTTCTCGTTATGGCCTCGGCCTCTGCCTCGACCTCTACCCCTGCCTCCACCTCTTCCGCCCCTGCGGCCTCCCCCCTGATTGGAATGAGGAGGACTAGGTGGGCTTGGGACCAGACTCTGCGAATCAGCTTGCGGACAGGGATTTTCTTGGGTGTTTTCGCCATCCAGGCCGAAAACGCCCCGAGAATTAGTATGTGAGGTGTTTCTGGGATTGGGCCACTCCCTCTCGCTGGGTTGATTGGCTTTCACAGACTTTTTCTGCTGGGATTGCTCTTCCATGCACATTCTGAAGTCATTGTCTGAGCGACAATACTTCTCGAATTCTTCGTAGAGGCACTGGATGGTTTTGGGCCTTTCGCGCATGAGATGCGAGCGAAATTGACCGGCTCTTAAACCCACAATGGCAGCATTGATGGCGACGAGATCCAAGACGTTTGGCGCCCGGGCTCTTAAATGTACAAATCTTCGAAGTAGTTTTGGAGAGGCTCCTTGTCCTTCTCGCTTACGGAGAAAAGGTCGCTCTCTCGTAAGTTCCGGACGTTGGAAACCTTGGAAGTTTGAGAGGATTCGCTGTTTCAGATCATCCCATCCGTGAATCACGCCTGGGCTTAACAGAGAATACCATTGTGCTGCCGCGTCATCAGCAGCGATGATGAAAGATTTCACCAGTACGGAGTCGTCACCGCCGGCCGAAAGAATGGCGGCTTCGTAGCTCATCAGAAATTGCCTTGGGTCAGACTGGCCCGAGAATCTAGGCAGTGGAACTGGCCTGTACGTTTGTGGCCATGGAGTGATTTGAATCTCTTGAGACAAGGGGGATTTGGGGTCCCATGGTCTCGTGAGAATGGTGTGAACGTCTTGGTGCGAGGGGCCCGATTCGAAAGGGCTCACGAAAGGGTTGCGGCCGAAAGTGGTGTGCGGAGGAGGCCGGGTGAAAAACTCGGTGGGCTCGTTGAAATTGGGTTGGCTAGGAACTCGTGTATTCGAGTGAAGGTTGGGTGAAGCTTAAGGATTGCTTTGCTTTTAGAGCGCGCGAGCTCTTCCTTTAAGCTAGCGATTTCTGCTTTCTCGTTTTTGGATCTCTGCTTCGTGCTGTATTGCCAGAAGCCTTTTCTTGGTTCTGGACAATTCCTCAGCCTCCTTGCGCGGTCCGCCCGGCTCCGCCTCTTGCGTAGGGTTGGGGTCTGGGAGCGCCTCTCCCTGGGTGAGCAGAGCCGAAAGGCTTGGCTCCTCGTCCAAGGAGGACGACGCCCCTTTGGTAGAATTGACAGTGGTTCTCTTCTTTCTTGTGGACATTCTGGGTTTGATACTCGAGCCAAACACAAACGGTGGGCGCCAATTGTTGTTGGGAAAGCAACAGCTTTCGCACACGAACAATAAAGGGAAGACAAAAGCTCTTGAGTCAAAACCAAAATGCTGAACAAAAGACAGCCAAAGGCTTCTTTCTCAACAGTAGATTTCTCAAAAATCGATCCCCCTTTACAAGTGCTGGTCCATCTCCTTTTATAGGGAGGCGGGCGGACTTTTTACATTCCGAGAACACCCTCGTGTAAAACGAATCAAAAAAGAATGTGCTAGGCTATCTTCGGGTAATCTCCAATTAGGTTTCCACGTAATCGGCGCTTCATGATGTCATGCCGCAAATCGCGGCGCCTTTCCAGCTCTTATCACGTGCGCCTGTCGGGGTGAAAACCCCCGAGCCTTTCGAGATCCCCCCTTTCGCCCAGCGCTCTTCATCACCCGAAACAAAAACCACACTCAAGTTTGAACTCGTTAAGTGTTAGGAACGATGAAACCCCCACCGAGCGAATCCCGGGCCGAGGCTCTCTGCGGGTGAATAATATTCGCCCCGCAGGTTTCGTCGCGGAATAGATTGCCAAGCTAAACTCGACATCCTGGGCTATGCCTCGGATTCGTTTAGTCGCTTCGCCGGCGACGAAGGGTACCGGCCCAAACGCAAAATCCGAAAGATGTAAAAGGAATCCGCGGCTCCTGGGGTTTCGCTGTCGAACCTTTCGCATAGCCACTTTTTATTTTTAGGTATACGAAAGGCTTGATTCCGAATCCCCCAACAGGCTCGTCACGTGGCTAGTCGCGCCGCTCGTCATCGACTACTCCGGGTCGCGCAGTCTCGTCGTCGACTACTCTGTGCGCCGCGACTTCGTCTTGCGGCCACGCTGGCTCTACTTCAGCCACGCCATGCGTCATGACTACTTGTCTCACGGCAACACTGGCTCTTACTTCGAGTACACCGCACGTCGCCACGACGTCTTCCGGTCGCATCGCGCCGACCATTCATCTTGACTAGTTTTCCAAACTAGTCAAGAACGACAGTCGCGCTCCCAACAACTAGTCGGAATCAACTCTGACTAGTCATTGCTTCATCTACAAGTCTGCCCAGGCAGCAACAGCTAAGTCATTTATTTAAATGATTACTGTTCTCTTTTCTTGGCTTGTTTCTCCTCATCATGTAGGACTACTTGCCAATTACTCATTTGTGTATGCTTCTCGGCGGGTTTTCACGAGAGCTACACTCTGCTGACTACTCTTGGGGCATATCAATCAAGTCGCCACGAGTCAACTCGAGGGCTATCCCTAGGAGGCGACTTCTAAAGTCCGCTACGCGTGGCAATCTAAAGTCGACTTCTAAAGTCGCATTCTAAAGTCCGCTCCGTGCGGCAACTTAAAGTCGACTCTGGTCGCATCTTCGCCTGCTTCGATGGCATACTACGTGTGTAAGCTTCGATGGAACCTAGCTGTAAGCGGCCCTCGGGTCCTGGAGACGATGGAACCTTGCTGCACGTGGTCTTCATGCTCTGTACCATGGGTCCAAGTACCCTAAGTACTCGCGCTCCGTACCTTGGGTCTGAAATCCATGGCCCAGGTACGCAGGTCGACTTCGGTCGCACCTTCAAGTCCACTACGGTGGCAACCATACCTTGGGTCTGAAATCCATGGCCTAGGTACACAAGCCGACTCCGGTCGCACCCTCAAGTCGACTCCGGTCGCACCCCGAAGCCCGCTCCGGCGGCAACCGTACCTTGGGTCCGAAATCCATGGCTCGGTACTCAAGCCCACTCCGGTGGCACAAGTCGACGCTAACGATCGCATCCAAGCCCGGTCCGGTGGCACAAGCCGACTTTGGTCGCAATCTTAAGCCCGCTCCGTGGAAAAACTATTCGTTTTCTCTGATTTTTCATTCGCTTTGGCTTTCCGGAAAGTGCTTTTCGTTTTTTGCATCTTAAGTCCACCTCGTGTGGCGCAAAGTCGACTACTGTAGTCGCATCTTAAAGTCCGCTCTACGCGGCAAACTAAAGTCGACTTCCAAAGTCGCATTTCAAAGTCCGCTCTGCGCGGCGCAAAGTCGACTATTGTAGTCGCATATCAAAGTCCGCTCCACGCGGCATCCTAAAGTCGACTTCGGTTTTCAAGTCGCATCTCAAAGTCCGCTCCGCGTGGCACAAAGTTGACTTCAGTTTTTAAGTCGCATTCTAAAGTCCGCACTGCCGGCATCTAAAGTCAACTTCGGTTGCATCTGAAGTCCGCTCTGATGGCATGGCTACTGTTTAAGCTACACGGCTCAACGCCAAACTACTATTCGGAATCTCTCCAGCTCGGGGGCTGCACTCATCATACTACTCGAGGATAACTTCAGTATGCTTTGCTCGCTCTCAAGCTTGGGGGTTCCTCACCAATCACTACTCAACGTGTCTCATACGGCTCTCTTATCTCGAGGGTTACACGCTGCAAGGGTACTCGGATGATGGCTTTCGCGAATACTGAAGACCCTTGGATTGATTACCTAATCATTTCAAGGTTCAGGGGCTGCTATGCTACACCCATCATTCAAATTTTTCAAAACGGAAGATTTGGAATCAAGATTGACCCTCAGCTAGAGTCTGCAACTCAACCTAAGGCTTGGGGGCTACTCCATATGGAGTGCGATTTTGCAATTGCACTTCCATATAATCTCGACTTCAAGACTGATGAGCTGGACCACCTCCCAGCCTCGCAGCAGTTCAAGTACTATTGAAGACTTCTCCAAGCAGTACTCGAGGACACTCAAGAACTACTCGAAGAGGCTTCAAGACTACTCGAACTACTACTCTCGACTCCAACGTGCTCGGGGGCTTGTCGGGCATACACCCTGGGTACTCATGCAATGAAGGAAGAAGAGTAGAAGACGGACTCCTACTAGAATTCCTCTCGTACTCCTACTAGGACTCGCTCCATGTAATCCTACTAGGACTCCTACCTTGTAACCGACTAGGCACCCGCCCCCTGGACTATATAAAGGAGGGCCGGGTACCTAGCCGCACATCCACAATCCCTCCGGGAACAACACCAAGCGCAGGGCGCAATACTACTCTAAACAGGACGTAGGGTAGCTACTCCGGCTACCCGAACCTGTATAAATCTTGTGTCTTGTGTCCTCGCGCGTACCTTCGGGTTCCAGATCATGGCGATCCTCACCTTCTACCTTGCTGCGGGTACCTCCCATGGAGGTCGAAAGGTTTAAACACCGACACTACCCCCTTGTAATCTTGAGCAGCTGAACTGTCAAATAAAAAGCCTGCAAGAAGCATCTGTAATGTCATGTAGTTTTGTGCTAAGGGCAATACATCTTAGTATCGTCCATTTCCCCTGTTTAGGATTTTTTGTTCTAAAGGCGGCTTCATTCTTGAACGCCGGCTATCTCTGTGTCAAATTTTTGTAATCCTGGTGCTTATGATCAACGATCAACTTCAATACTAGGATAAGATTTCTTCAAATATCTTCCTTTTATTGCAGCAGAAAATTCTTCTCCTAGTAAAGTTTTTAACATGTAAGCGTTACCAGGCACACATCTGACCACTCGAAAAGGCCCTTCCCAGTTCGGGGACCATTTGCCCAATGCACTGTATTTGGTTCCAATCGGCAGTAATGCTTTCCAGACCAAATCCCCTTCTGCAAATTGCCTAACCTTTACTTTGTTGTTGTAATATTTAGCAATTCGCAGCTTATTCTTCTCAATGTTTTCCAGGGCTCTAAGACGAATCATATGCAAATTTTCTAATTCATCCATCACTAAGCCACTATAATCTTTGGAGCTTAAGTCTTTTTGTAAAACCACTCTACTAGAATCTGACTGCATTTCCCAAGGCAAAACAGCATGATGACCATAAACCAACTCATAAGGAGAAGTCTTTGTAGCTCCATGAGGAGCAATTCGGTAAGCCCATAAAGCCTCATTGAGTACCGAATGCCACCTTTTCGGCTTCTGATCGATTTTCTTTTGTATAAGCTTGATCATGATCTTGTTAGAAGCCTCTGCCTGACCATTAGCTTGGGCATAATAACGAGAAGAACTAAAGAACTTGATTCCCATGGTTTCGGCAAACTCCCTGAACTCCAAGGATACAAACTGAGCTCCTTGATCAGTTGTAATTGTTTGAGGAATTCCAAACCTGTAGATGATGTGTTCTTTAACAAACTCAACCATGTTTTCTGATGTTACTTTCTTCAGTGGAATTGCCTCGACCCATTTGGTAAAATAATCTGTTGCTAAAAGCACAAATTTATGCCCCTTGCTAGATGGTGGGTTGATCTGGCCAATCAAATCTATACCCCAGCTTCTGAATGGCCATGGCTTGATAATGGGATTCGGTCGATGCAGCGGAACCCTTTGAATATTTCCAAACTTCGACGAATCCCGACATCCCTTATAATATTCAAAGCAATCCTCCAACATCGTCGGCCAAAAACATCCAACTTTGCCTAATAACCCATTTCATACGATAGGCCGATTGATGTGCTCCACGTATCCCATCATGCACCTCACTAATCATTTTCTTTTCTTCTTCCGGGACCCGGCATCGCAGCAAACACCCCATCCAACGATTTGTAGAATAAACGTCCATCCGGAAGAACAAATTTTATGGCTTTGTACCGAGCTTCCTAGAAACTTTTCGGGATGGATCTTCCAAATAATCAATAATTTCCTTTCTCCAATCATCCTCTCGCGAGATCCCCTCCGAAAGCACACACCTCCATGGCAAATGCTTCTTGATTTTCTCTATAACCTGAAGCACTTTGAGCCAACCTGTTTGCCTCTTCATTGTGTTCTCTAGGAATATGCTGTAGAATTACTAACTGAAAACTCTTTAGGATTTCCCTGCATTCCTCGTAGTAATTCCTCAGGGCATCACTTTTGCACTCATATTGGCCGTTCAATTGTTTTATAACTAGATCTGAATCTCCATAAATCTCAACTGAAACAGCCCCGACCTCTTTCAAATATTGAAGCCCCCTAAGTAATGCCTCGTACTCAGCTTGATTGTTTGTAACAGTGGGTTGAATAGGGATAGCGAACTCAAAGATCTCTCCCCTAGGTGAAATTAATAGAATCCCTACTCCCCCACCTTTACCACATGATGATCCATCAAAGAACAAAGCCCAAGGAGTAATTTCAAGCAAATCAATCGATGGATCACGATGCTCAGTTATAAAATCGGCAATAATCTGACCTTTTATAGCTTTTGCCGATTCAAACTTCACCTCAAACTCAGATAAAGCTAAGATCCACTTGCCAATCCTTCCATTCAAAATTGGCATAGATAACATATGTTTTATTACATCAAACTTGGAGTATACAACGCATTCGACATTCAACAAGTAGTGCCGAAACTTTGTACACGAGTAGTACACACATAAGCACAACCTCTCTGCAGCCGAATACCTGATCTCAGGATCAAGTAATTTTCGGCTAAGGTACGCTACTACCCGCTCCTTTCCTTCAAATTCTTGTATAAGGGCCGATCCAATGGTTTGGGTATCGGCCGCCACGTACAACTTGAAAGGCTTGTTCAATCGCGGAGGCACCAAAGACCGGTGGTTCCTTCATATATTGCTTGATTTCATCAAAAGCCTTTTGTTGTTCGTCACCCCATATGAACTTCCGGTCCTTCTTGAGCTTCGAACGGAGAAAAGGGCAAACCCTTTTGTGACGATTTGAAAACCTCCTCACAAAATTGATCTTGCCAAGCAATGATTGCAACTCCTTGAGATTGGTTGGAGGGACAACTTCATCGATAGCTTTCATGCTTTTCTTGCTAACCTCAATCCCCCTTCGTGTACCGTAAATCCAAAGAATTCTCCCCGCCGATACTCCAAAAGCACACTTGTTTGGATTCATCTTCAACCCATGCTTTCGGGTGCATTCCAGGGTTCTCTTTACATCCTCCAAGTGTGAGTCATGATTCAAAGATTTGATCACGACATCATCAATGTAAATTTCAACAATTTTGCCGATCAATTCATGAAAGATATAATTCATGGCTCGTTGATAAGTTGCACCGGCATTTTTCAACCCAAATGTCATGACTATCCACTCGAACGAAAGCCTATGTGACCTGGACATCCGAAGGTCGTCTTCGATATATCCTCTATTGCCATGAAAATTTGGTTGTACCCCGCATTACCATCCATGAAACCGATAACCTTATGTCCAACGAAGCGGCGTCAACTAGTAAATCGGAACGGGCATCGGGTATCCATCCATAGGAGTAGCTCTGTTCAAATCTCTGAAATCTATGCAAACCCTCATCTTCCCGTTTTTCTTGTAGACAGGGACGATGTTAGAGATCCACTCTGCATACCTGCATGGCCGAATGAAGTTTGCATCAAGTAGTCTCTCAACTTCCTTCTTCACATCAGCCAACACTTCGTCTTTGTAGATTTTTCGGGGAGGTTGCTTATAGGGCCTAAAACCAGTCTTAATTAGCAACCGATGCTCAACAATAGAACGATCCAAACCAGGCATCTCCGAATAATCCCAAGTGAAGCAATCTTTATATTCTTTTAACAGCTTGATTAACTCTTCTCTGAAACCTGACTCCAAGTTAGCACTGATAAATGTCGGCCTTGTCTTGTCACCGTTTCCAATATCAACTTCCTCCAATTTGTCAGCCGACATGAATCCTTGCCCCAACTTTCCATCAGTTCCATCAACAAGATTGTCCATTAAAAATTACTATAAGAGCCGACTGCTTGAATCGGTTGTTGATCACTGCTGACAGGTTCAACAAGACCTTCACCCCAGTCCTTTCTTGAG
Source organism: Cenchrus americanus (assembly GCA_947561735.1). Taxonomy (NCBI): domain Eukaryota; kingdom Viridiplantae; phylum Streptophyta; class Magnoliopsida; order Poales; family Poaceae; genus Cenchrus; species Cenchrus americanus. The sequence continues at coordinate 109,790,192 of OX387243.1, forward strand.
AAACATTCGATGCTTTGATATTCCCAGAAAGCTGGTTCAACGTTTGCAACGCTCACTGAATAATCTGCTTGGACCACTTCAATGTCGTCATCTACCCACTGAACGAGTTGTTGATGCATGGTAGATGGGATGCAGCAGTTGGCATGGATCCAGTCCCGCCCAAGCAGCAAGCTATAGGCTCCTTTGCCTTCGATGACAAAGAAGGCCGTGAGCAATGTTTTGGATCCAATCATCAAGTCCACGTGCACCCAGCCCTTGGTATCTGAAGGATTTCCAGCAAAATCATTCAGAATTATGCTCGTTGGTGTCAAATCCCCGAGGCCCATGCCAAGCTTCCTAAAGGTAGTATACGGCATCACATTGACCGCGGCCCCACCATCAACAAACATCTTGGTCAATGGCTTGCCATTGACGTATCCCTTCAAGTACAACAGCCTCATGTGTCGATTCTTGGCCGGTTTGTCAAAGGTGGCCTGCTTGGCCAATACCAATTGCGCCATTAACCCCCCAAGCTGTTCATCATCATTGATATCCAGAGACGTTTCCTCCACAACTTGGTTAGCGGGAGACATGAACTCATTCGGCAAAAAGTATACCATGCATGCTGGAGCCGAACGACCCGATCCTTCAGGCTTGTCTTTTGGGTGCCACACTTGTTTTCTCTGGATCCCCGCCTGCTTCAATTCCCAGTTCCTCAAGCGCTGAACCCTTCTCTTTTGGCTTTTCCTCAAGCCAGGAGGGCACCACTATCATTCCTGCCAGATGTACTCGTGTTCCTCTTCTTCTTAATCAGCCCATCTCTGGTCAGCTTGCCTTTTCTTGGGGTGATCAATGACCTCAATTATTTTTTGACACCGATCGTTACTAGGATGCATCCTTCCAATTCTCTCATGGACGGATCGGCGATTGACAGTCTCCTGTCTATATTCAGAATATCGATCACTGCACTCAGGGTAGTTTCTCAATATGGGAAGCTTTAAGCCCTCGTTCCAGCAGCGTCTGAAGAATGCGCATCCCCAATGTGCACGCTCCTGTTCCCGCGTGTGTACTGTTCCAGTTCTTTTTTGCGCGCTTCTTCCTCAAACCTGCGCCTCTCCTCCTCGTGTCTTCGCCTCTGGTAGCGTTCTTTCTCCTGCTGACATTGTCATTTGTTGAGGAGGATGCACGTGGTGACCCTGGGCTTGGTCCTGGATGATTCCCCAACTTCAACATGACTCTTGAGGACACGAGGGGCTTCTCCGTGGACCTATTCCAATGTCACTTGTCGCGCTGGATCCACTGCTCCACCTTGTTTTGCTCTAGCTGACATCAGGACCTTGACCTTCCCCTTCTCCTCAGCAGTCACCATATTGACAGAAAAGCCAATCATATTTTGAGGGAAAGGATGGCCATCCAGTTTCATCTTATTGTCAAATTTCAGGTGTCCCTCCTGGATAGCCTTTTGGATCCTCATCCTGAAGACCCCTGCAGTCATTGATGGAGTGAGAGTTTCTATCATGGAAGCCACAGTAACGTTTCTCTTTAACCCCATCGGGCCAAAGCATAGAATGCCCTTCATGCAGCTTGATTCGGCCTTCTTTTACCAAGAACTCAAAAAGCTTGTCAGCTTTGGTGACGTCGAAGTCATATGTGCCCTTGGTTTGCTTGATCCACCGCTGGTTCATAGTCAAAGGTTCCTTGCCCCACATGATCTCAGCGGTGGCCACTTCCTCATCATCATCAGAATCTCCCATCTGGTCGGCCCTCTCGAGGAACTGATTGTAAATGTCAGCTATGTCGTTGTGCTTGGCAAATCTGATGTCCTTCTTGAACCCATAGGCCTGGTTGCTCATTAATGACAGTTTCTGAGACAATTGACCTAGATTGTCAAATTCCATGCCAAACAACTTCTCTCGTACAGCCGGCAACATTCCCCGCAATGGCCATATCGACCACCGATCATCCGGGAGAGCCAAAGAGAAGCACATGCCCTTGACTTCCCTGAATCTCCTGAGGAACTCCAGAGGCGTCTCATTGTGCCTCTATTTTAAGGTGGTCAGGTCAGTCAGCTTCTTCTCTGTGCTACCACTGAAGTAATGGGCGTGGAACCTTTGCTCCAGCTCCCTCCATGTGCCAACTGACTGGGGAGGCAAAGAAGTAAACCATTGGAACACCGGGCCCGTTAATGACAGGGAAATATCTAACCCTGAATGCCTCATCAGCTGAGGCCTCTCCAAGCTACATCAAATAATGAGCAATGTGCTCTACCGTGCTTGTATCGTCCTGCCCAGAGAACTTCGTAAACTCCGTAGGAGGCTTCACCCTTGGCGGCAGGATCACTCTGTAGTACCATTCCGGGAAGGGAGGCGTGTAAGCTGGTCCTTGCATTTTAGGCTTGAGGCCGAATTGATTTTGCATCAGATCGGCCATCTTCTCGAACCGAATATCATCTTCCCCGCACTCCTGCACCGTGCCGTACCCGGGATTCGGGGAGAGCGTCAATAGCGCCATAATCCATGACCTCGTGGTAACCCCCACCGTACATGTTTCTCTCGCAACCTATTCGGGCCGGGAGCTATCTTGTAAGTGGAATTGGGCGGTACTCCAGACGAGCCGAACGCCATTTTCCCATATGTAGGCTGATATGGGTTTGGCTGTTGAACTGGTTGACCTGCATTGACTTGTAGAGGTGGCTGGACTGGTTGTCCCCCCGCGACTCGTATAGGAGGTTGCATTGGCTGACTTCCAGTGCTGTGTGGAGGAGGCCGGATCGGCTGGCTCCCAACACTTTGTGGAGGAGGCTGGATTGGCTGGCTCCCAACGCTTTGTGGAGGAGGCTGGATCGGCTGGCTATGCAATGGTGGTTGAGCTCCTGTTGGTTGAGCAGAACTGGTCTCTCCGACCTCTGTATAATATCCGTGAGGGGATACTCGACTGAACACCTTTTCCATGCCTGGGCGAAACACGCCAATCATCATCTGCTTGAACATGCCCAAGAAGGCCGTATGATGCTTGCCCATCACAGTTTCCGCAGTATCCCGAAAAGCCTGCAGAATCTCTTCTTTCTCCTAAAAAGATGTGGCGTCAGATTCCCCCGGCAACAGCACCCTGGGCATTTCAGATTTAAGGTATGGAACGCCACTTCTGTTCTTCTTGAACGACATCAAGCACTTCATCTGGAATTGGCCAGTAGTGTCTTTCAACTGTTGCAGTTGCTCTGGAGATAGTTCATCAATGGTGACGTCCATAACGTCGATGATCTCAGGCATCTTGATTTCAGCTATAGAGGTCCCACCGGGCGTGCCAAAAAGTGTGTTGACGCAAAATCCACACCCTGCACCAAGCACACAGCAAGCCGAACAAGCTAGCTTCACACATGAGCAGATTCCAAAGCGTGCCAGTCAATTTTCCCTGAAAATTAACAAAAAACAAAGTAGTTAAATACCAAAGCTTGGAACTTGCCGGGTGGTACCAGACAGTTCCATATTTGCGGCTAGAATGCCATGTGAGATGACATATAGCTATGAGAAGCTATCTGCCAGCAGATTAGAAACTATTCGGGAACTTTGAAGCGTAAAATAGAACATAGCCGAACGGATGACGCAAGCGTGACGATAGATCGGTCTTTATTTAAATAACATTGCTCGTGCACAAAAAACATGACTGATCCTCGAGAATAAATAACAATAAACAATAAATGAAGTAAAGCATGATTACAAACATGTAATGAACAAGCATGCATAAGCCCAAAGCACTAGTCTACCGCATGTCTAGGTACTTCAAAACCCGTCAAGCATGAGACCAAACAAGTTTATCCACCGCATGATACAACTTGTTTGAAATCACACCACCAACCACAAAAGATCTATCCACCACATGATACAATCTAAATATGGAAAGCTAAAAGCACACGTTATTTAAAACATAACTTGTAAACACGTTTTACTCATGAAAGCGTAACCGAATGCGGCTGTACAGCCGAATCGGGGTCCATGGAGAAGGAACAAACAATGCCAAAGATGGTAAATCTATCAGATTGAATCGAAATCTAATCCACCGGATGATTAGCTCTAAAACAACCCAAAAACCTGCATCTACCGCATGATACACGGTTCTGTCAAGATTTACACATGATTAACAAGCTTGAACCCGCAACATGTAACAACCTAGATTGGTTCGGTGTCGGCTATTTGGGAAACACGTGATCCACGTGCCTTATTGAGCCAAGATACAAGTGTCCAATGCAAAGATCACCAAACAAGATAGAGCCGATCCAAATCAATCTAAATTGGGCAAAAAGGGTGTTACATGAATTTAAACATAAAGTAAAAACTCAAAGCAACATGTGGTAACTTAATGAATCTATTAGATCTTGCCAAAATCTAATAGAGCCGATAACTAGCTCCAAGCTAGATCTTAGCCCACCGCATGGCTCATGACCTAACAAGAAACCCTCTTGAACCAAGCTTAAATCCACCGCATGATACTAAGCATGGTAACAAGACTACTTGCATCACGATCTAAATCCACCGCATGATACTAGACATGATACAAGGTTGTCGGTACTTATGGAGGTCGACGGATCGATGAATCCTCTCAAAGAACTCGACGACACGATTAAAGGACTCAAGAGTTTGGCGTAATGCCGGTTTGTTATGAGAATGTTTTCGATTACAATTACATACATCCAGGGTTCATATTTATACCCTGTTGTGGCATGACTCCTGGTGGACTACGAACCTAAAATAACGCCCAAATGCGAATGCTTATCCATCCATTCATCCTTTCCACTCGGGCCACGTCACCATGCGATCTCACGTAATCAGCGCAAACAGTTCCCCTGCCGAACGGAAGCAAAACTGCCGACCGCGAGCATCTCTGCCGAATCCTTTTGAAGAAACCTTCCTTCTCTGGACGAGATTTTTTTACGAAGTTGGGCCCACAAATCAGACTCCCCCCTGTACCAAATTTTGGTGTTAACATGTTCTTCATTTGAATAGAACTGGCCCTCACAGTCATTTGAATAGAATAAAGGAGGAAGTAGAGGGCACCGCCGCCCGCCGTGCCTGCTTCGGCGGTTTTGACACCCAAGAGGGCATCCCAGGCCTCGTCGGCGGCAAATGAGACCACCGCAACCTTCGATTTGACTCACAAACGTGACAAATCAAATATTATCTATCAAAAACTAATTAAAAACCGACATCTCGATAAAATCAAAACCGTGTTTAGTAATATCTAATAATTTACATTCAAGATAGATAATGTTCATTGATGCTTGCGCCTACATCCCGATGTTCATCCTGCTGACGGCGTACTCCACGGCGGGGCGGAATTTACGCGTCCAGAGGTTGAACTCATGATGGATGCGACACTCGATGCTGCAGTAGTGGGTGATCTCTTTGGTATCCGGCCCATAGTGCCTACATCCCACTTCCCAAATGCAGATGTGGGGATTCCGGATGGGCAGCAACAGAATGTCGTCGTCGTCACCATCATCAAGCCAGTACCACAATGCAATGTTGTCGAGATCCTACTTGACGAAGTAGCGCAGCCGCCGCAGGTTGGGGTTCTTCCACCGGCTGTCAGAGGGCGACGGGCCGCCACTGATTTCCTGGAGCAGTGCCATGGCTTCGGGGTCCGCCGGGTTGCAACGGTACTTCGACATCGCTAAGAAGTACTTGGCACCGGAGTCTTCAGCAGCGGCATCTCCGATGAGCTTCAGACCCTTATCGGGGTTCCGCTGCCTCATCAACCTCTTCATCCCCTCGAAGCACAATGCCTCCAGATGATTGGCCTCGTGGAAGCGCCGCTCGAAGCACGACCTGACTTAGAGATTCATTCACACATCACGAAGATCACGCAGCGACACATGCAGTAGTACCTCATTGAAGTTGCAGATGCACCGGAAGGTGCTGCAGATTTTATTGCGAAGGTTCGGAAAATGGAAAACGGACTCATCCTTGATGGAGTGGATGATGATCTTGGTGAGAAGTTCATCTGGCAGCAGTAGCATCAAGCACACTGCGGGCATCATCAAGGAAAAGGGGAGGAAATAGCACAGCAACGAGGTTTGGAATTTGAATGGCGGCGAGGGTTGAAGTTCGCGGCGACGAGGGATGAAGTTGGCAAGGAGGATTAAAGTTGAAGAGGGATGAAGTGGCGACGAGGATTGAAGTTGAAGGAGGCGACGAGGGTTGATGGTTGATGATGGCACCTCGTCCATGTTGTAATAAAACAATAAATGGAAATTGAAAAGGCGCCGCAGTTTGGCTGCTGCCGTTGACAAGTGGGCCCGACATCATTGCCCCGCCCCTTCTCCTTCCCGCGTAAGTGAAAGGCGACGTGTGGCTTTGCGCTCGAGACGGAGCCTGATGCGCAATCAAGTGGCACGAACTGTCAGTAATGGAGTAGTGGGTGGGGGCAGAGGCGCCTGACGGTTCCGCGTCTTGTCAATATAACTCCCTCGCCCAATCGCCCTCCCCTGCTTTCCCCTGCTTCTTCCATAAGCTTATCATCTTTTCCTTCACTTCTGCTTCCTCCTCGCGATTCACCACTACAAATCTTCAGTCACCGAGAGAAGGAGGAGATGGCGTCGAGGAGCCCACCGCCGTCGAAGCGGGGACGAAGGGAGGACGAAGACGATGAAAGCTGCCGTCGGAACAAGTTGGACAAGGGGAAGGATCCAGCCAAGGACGCCGACGAGGAACCACTCTTCGACGATAATAAGTTCGCCGTCGAGCTGCTCAGGAGCGCCTTCAGATAGCTTGAAGGTGTTGGCGAGGCCTTTGACATCAAGGCGCATCATGATGTGTACAAGAATCCGAGCGTGAAGGGTCTCGCCTTCAGGATCCACAGGTTGGCTAAGAAGCTCGAGAACCTCCCCGTGGTCAAGCGGGCTGCCCTCCGCCACTTCTTCTTCGACGATGGAGGCTCCGACAGCGACGACGGCAGCCACAGTGGTGACGACAGCAGCCACGACGGGACTCCGACTAATTGATAGACTCCTCTACCAATTAGTAACAATAATGTCTCTATGTGCTTTTGTGTCTTCGTCCAGTTCTTGGACATGAACTGCTTAGTTTGTGTGTCGATCATGAACTGCTTAGCTAATTATTTTGGTTGTTAGATTTTGTATGTCATGAACTCGATCTAATATACGCGAGTAGATCCAACCGCGTTGTGATGAACTGTGTTCTATTGTGATGAACTAGAGATCTGTTGTGATGAATTAGATCTTATTAGAGTAGTCATTGCCGACGCAGGTTAGCCTGCAGACGCTAACGCGTGGGCTAGTGTCACTGGCGACGATGGTTAGGGAACCCACATCGCATTTGTTGGCAGTTGGGTCCGGGCGGGCAGGCAACAGTTATCTTTTTTATATTGCTTTTGACGCTGACATGTGGGCCTGTCACAATTTTTTTGGAAATGAAACTTGCTTCCCTGAATTATTAGAGCCCATAAAACAGCACCTAAAAAATCATAAAAATACGAACAATTCGTATTTAGACATTCAGTATTTGAATAAAATATCATTAGTCACACTTGTGTGCCCAAAATTCATATATTTTGTTTTTACACTCCATGGTAATTATATAATAATTCTAATAACATCAAATTTGCTCTAAAAAATCTAAATTGACTTGGCAATATAATTTGGGTACCTAAACTTGTCTTCGAAATTTCAAGTGGTATCGATGAAGGAATAATATACTTGTGTACAAATGTATTCATCTCTCACATAGTTTCATAGAATGTTTACTTGAACATTGAAGTTTTTCACACTTTGCATCATGTTCGAACTCATATGCATTTGAAAACTTAACAAAACCTTGTGTTCAACTTAAGCTTACGAAATGTAAAGTTCCATCACTAATGATTGTGTAAAACAAATATTATTTGTAAGTTGTACTTACAAAGAACAAAATAAGGCATATAAACATCACTCAACAAATGGAACGTACACTAAACAATGAAATTAATGAATAGATGGTGATTTTAGAAAAATTTAGAAAAAAGTATCAAATTTGGAGTAATAACGACGAAGAAATACTCGTTACAACATTTGATTGCAGATTAAAAGGAGAAATGGGAACTGTTCTTCATTTGAATAGAACCAGGCCCCACAGTCATTAGCGACACGAGGCTGATAACCCGTGTCGGATTTGCTGCTCTCCCAAAATTTTACACAGATAACTCGAGCATCATACAAAAGCTAATCGACTACTGATTTCCTATTCCAATACTCTGTGCGAACTTCACCACTTCGCTGCGCAGTCTACAGTCTTAGCTGCAAAACAGATAAATTCGAAGCCATCCTTTTTCCACGTCGCAGCTGCTGCCGGTGCCTGCGCATGGCTGATCGCCACGCACCTAAGCCGAAGGCGGCAGCGGTTCACCCCAAATGCGCCAAGTCGAGTAGTGGAGCGCACGCGCGACCTTCTCGCGCAAAGGCAGACACCCCTCGTTGCTCAGCCATCTCGAGGTCGTACTGCCGCTGCCCGCGACCCGCCTCATGTACTCCTTCGTGGTGTCGTCGATGGCGGCACCGACATTGTCTCTGTAGAGCAAGATGGTGTATAAATAGGCCGCATCGTGCCCACCCTCGGCGGCGCGCCGGAGATCATTGTATCCCCTGTGTTCGATGAAGAAGGCTTTGATTCCGGAGAGGAAACAAGCCTCCAGATTCCCGAGACTGCTCAGCATGGCAAGGAATTCTTTGTAAGCGGTGGGGTTCCACACCCAAGAAATCTCATCTTGTATCCCCTATATCAACAAACGCCGGCAGACGTCACCGTGGCCGCACACGCAGCACATGGTCGAGCAAATACCGCGTAGGCTGCGGAGGTCAGCCAAGGGCCGCTCCGAGGTCGCACCGACACGTGCCACAATCTCAACGCGGAGGTCTTGAGGGAGGCCCAACAGCAGCAATGACAGCTGGTGCTGCGTGCTTCTTCCCGGCATGCTATCCATCTCTGGTCGGGAATGGTGATGATGAGGAGTAGGCAGTTGCTGTTTTTCGCGGGTAGAGATGAAGGGGCAGAGGATCTAATTGTTTTGGAAGGAGAAGACACAGGAGATTTGTTTCCAAACACGGTTTAAGTATGCAATGGAGACGACGTTTCGTTACTCCGCGTATCATTTAATTCTACATTGGAATCACTACCTCTGCAGCAGTGCTCTCAGCCATTGACCTTCTTGGGAACCTCTTTCTGTTTCCTGTGCTCTTGATCTTATCCATTCCTCTCCTTTTTTTGGAGCAAACTAACACCAAAACAAACACTTTGGAGCCAACACCCCCCAAAAAACTAACACCTCCAAGAGGTGGTAATTGGTGTTAGTTTGGTGGACCCCACCCCTTTTCTCTCTCTCCCTCTCCTTTTTCAAATGTTTGGAAAAGTTAATTTAAATGCAAACTAACACCTCCATCCAAATATCCAAGATGTTAGTTTTTTATGTGTTAATTTGGAGGTGTTAAAAACTACCACTAACAGTAACACTAACATCTACCATCCAAGCACGACCATTGGAGACCATGTTTGCTTACTCTGCGTATCATTTAATTCTACATTGGAATCACTACCCTGCAGCTCTGCTCTCAGCCATTGACTAGCAACAGTTTCGCCATTGACTGTCTTGGGAACCTTCCCGACTGTTCTTGTGATATTGATCTTATCCCTTCCTTGTTTTTTCTATAAAAAGGCATCGACGCCTATCGGTCCTCCTCACTTCAAGTTGCTTCCTTCTTCTATAGATCTGGATCTAGCTATATGGTTCCTTCTTCTAATACAATAAAGCGAGTCACTTGCTTCCTTCTTCTCTTGATCTAGATATAGCTAGTATATGGTTCCTTCTTCAGATACAATAAAGTGAGTCACTTGCTTCCTTCTTCTCTAGATCTAGATCTAGCTATGGCGCAAAGAATAGATCTTGTAGGGCGCAAGCTTTTGCTTTTCTCTCTTCCTCCTCCTCCTCGATCTCTCAGTTGCTAGAAGAATTCTTGTGATAGGGGGTGATTGGGTTGCTCATCCCTCTAACATAGTTGCCGGAAGAATTCTTGTGACATACTCCTTCCGCGCAGCCGTGTCCGGGGAAGGTAGCCTAGAACCTCCTGGCATCAGGATGAACAATTTCATCTTGTGTCCAATGATCATTGTTTTCAGGATGAACAATCCTTCATCCTTTGTCCAATGATCATTATTTTTCCTATGCTTTCTCCCTCCACTCGCGGAAGGCTCTTGCAAAAAGTGCAGGTTCAGAAAGCTTTGTGGTCTCATTGCAAGCCAGGAATTAATTCTCTAAGCGATCAATAGAGATGGAGTTTATTCAATGACCGCATGCAGCAAGATCGACGACCTGCGAGCGAGATCGACGACCTGCGAGCAAGATCGATGTGTGTGTGTGATTTTGCATATCTCGTTATGAAGATATGGCCGCATTGTAACCTTGTTCTGATGTATCAATGATGACTGTAATTTGTGTGTGTGTGATTTTGCATCTCAAGAGACATGCTTTTGTGATTATCTCTGTGCAGTACAATTTTTTGTATGATTTACCTACCCACTTGCAAAGCTTGAAGAACAAGCCGACGGGGCCTGGCTAAGAGCAACTCCAACAGTTTGGCAAATCAGCTTGTTTCTCTCATGATTCCTGATGTAAGTTAGATCTGGATTTGGTAAGTGTAATTATGCAAGATTGTTGGAGATGAACTCTTTTTTTACTTGGCATATCTTTTTAGAAGTTGGCAAAGCACAAGATTTTCAAAGTAAAATTTGGCAAACTCTTGGATGTAATATGTTCGTGATTTCGCATATCTTGCCCATAACAAAGGTGATGCTAGTTCGTTAGTCCTCGTCTCTTGCTCGTAACAATGGCGACGTAGGTTCGTTAATCCTCGTCTCTTGGCCGTTACTGAACTAAAGCAAAAAATATATAAACCGAATATATATAGTATTTTTGGCAGAATATATTACAAGCAGGATTCAAATTCCACCACATCCCATATATTACAAAAAGGATTGAAATTCCACAAATACATCACATCCTTTATATTACAAAACAGATTCCATTTCCACCAATAGACACATCCTCTGGCATTACAAAAAAGATTCAGCAGAAATCATGCTTGCTTTTTCTTCCTTGATTTCTGTATATGGATTTTTCACTATGGTCGCTTCGCAAGTACGGTGTTTTGTTAGTTCCCAAGAGTTGGGGCTTGTATGAAGTGTCAAATGATGGAATTTCGTCAAACTGGTTGTATTCCTCCTCCTCAACAACATTTTCAATCCCCACAATCCTTTTTTTCCAAGCATAACCAAAAACCAGTTCTTCTTTGCAAGGTTGGGTACTGTTGACAGTGAAAATCCGTCAACCTAGCCATGAGTTACCTTCGGTGTTGGCATAAGTTTTATACCTTATCCATTGGTACTAACCCCCGTGGTATAACAAGTTCACGTGTGCATGTCGGTTTTGGAGTTTAGTGTTTATGAAGGATTTTAGCGTTGAATGCAAGACTTTCGGGATAAGTTCATCAAGCACATTATGACAAGACCTTGAAGCACCGTACAAGTCATGCAATGAAGCAAACTTAACTCCAAGAAGCCAGGGACTTGATCCGAGAAGACAACAAATTCCGAGGACCTGACCAGAAAAGTGCTGAATCTTGCAAGACAAGGAGTTATGCGCAATTCGGAGAGAAACTGACGACATGGACCTACATGCAGAAGGGGGAAACATCCAGGAAGCAAGGGAACCGACGTAGAGCGAAGGAGGCCTCGGGCTGGGCATGGATGGGCCCAGGCCGGCCGGCCCAGGCCAGTCGGCCCAGCCCTATCCAGGGCCCAGTGAGGCTCCCCTTTGCCCTAGCCGCCATTCAGGCTATTTATAGCCCCCTGACCGAGAGCCACGGAGGATAGAATTCGTCATCGGCCGCTGAGGAGCAGAGAAGAGAGGGACACCATCTCGGAGAGCGGAGGGTCGAGCTAGTTGACTAGGGTTTCCCTAGCCGACGTGGGAACCTTGCACGGAAGACCACGTCGGAGTTCCTGGAGCTAGAAGCAAGATCAAGGAAGGATCCCGTTGGTGATCTTGTGTATGTATCATTGTTATAGTTGAATTATCAAGTTGAATCTTTTCCTAGCGATCAAGTGTTTCCTCGAAGATTTCATTTTTCGATCGGCTTTGCTTATTCCAATTCTATTCTCGAGATAGATTACATAGGGTGTTCTTGTAGCCGCGGTGGCTAGAGGTACACGCCGGATCTTCCGAAAGAATCTCGACTTGTCTTTTGACTCGCCCTAGACTCCCCGCATGAGTAGGGATACGTTGTGATAGAACGGGGGTCCCGAAAGGCGGATGTTTTAGGATTTGGACGGGAAACCACGATTTAAAGAGGCTTCTTATAAGATTCGATTTGCTACTTCTTCTCTTGCTTGGAACTTCAACAAAAGGCTTACCCCGATCTCTCTAGATCGGTATACCTACCCAATCTTACTTTGTTTTCTCCGGTCTTTAGTAGATTAGATTAGTTTCGTGTCTTTTACTTAGATGCATTAGGGTTTTATCGAAGACCGAAGTTACTTGGCTTTACTAGATTCGATACCTTGGGTTCACCACTCAAGGGAAGAAGGGTCCCTTGACTACGATGGGAGACGTGTCCGCTTGCAAGTCATAAACGAAATTTGATAAACTATTAACCGTCAACAAGCCCCTTTTTCTGGCGCCGTTGCCGGGGAACAAGTGATCAAGATTTGATTTTTTATTGCCTTTCTTGTAATTTTCAGTTTTCTTTTTGTTTTTCTTTTTGCATCTACTAAACTTTGATCATCCTCAAAATACAGCTAATCTAGTTTGTCTAACCCTAGTTTTTATAGATTTGTTTTTACTATCTAGTTTTTGCTAACCCTAACAGGAAATGGACGGCTACCTCTCCAACAAACCCGATAATTTTGTGGATGATCCAGAAAAACTTTACAGGCTAAGGAGACGCGAAGCACATCAAGCTAAAAAGCTGGATTTTGTAGAATCGGAGTCGGAAGACAAAGGATCGCAGGAATCTCCGAAGAATTCACCACCTCAAAGTCCACGGGAGAATCGACTTCCACCGATGGGTGACCAACCACCGCAAGAACGCAAGATTGGGGAGCTATGCACCCCAGACATCATCGACCTACCAATCTTGAACCTTGAGGAAATCGGAAGACCGTTCGATATCAAGACCTCAACAATCTGCATGGTGCAACATTCACCCTTCACCGGTAAAGAGGATCCGAACCTTCACCTCCAAGCATTCATTCAACTTTGTCAGACTTTCAACATGGATGGGGTGACTCAAGATCAAATGAGGGAAAGGCTTTTTCCGTTCTCACTACTCGGGAAGGCTTTGCAATGGTTCCACTCTCAACCGGCGGAGACGGTGCAAAATTGGAACACGTTGATGAAGGCTTTCATGAAGGAATACTACTCACTGGTAAAACTCAAAGCTTGCGTAATAAGATTGCCACCTTTGTTCAATATCCTACGGAAACTATCTCGGAGGCATTCGAGCGCTTCAACGAGTACACTCGGGCGGTTCCACATCACAAGTTCCCGAAGGAAGACCTCATGCAAAAGTTCTATCAAGGACTCATTATGGCATCAAGGACGATCATTGATGCATCGGCGGGAGGATCCATCATCGAACTTACACCGACGGAAGCTTTCACTCTATTCAAGAAGGTCGCGGATAATGACACATGAGCGTCATCCGGCGCCTACATCCAGTTCAACCCACGGGGAACGTCAAAGGAGTCTTGCAAGTGGAGAAGGAGAACATACTTGAAGGCAAGATCGACTCGCTCATGAGGAGTTTGGAGAAGATGGAGATGGAAAAGAAAGAGGCTCAAAACTTGAAGGCCGCCGAAGCAAGGTCCACATGCGAAGAATGTGGAGAGTATGGCCATGTCCGCAAAGATTGTCCGGAGGAAGCTAAAACGCTCGACTACATGAGGAAGGGAGAATCGCCGAACTTCCGCTACGGCAAGGTAGGCCTCAATTTAATGCAAGCTCATCTATTCCTAACGCGGTTCGCTTCGTATAAAATTGAAGGAGTTCATGGATGAGCAAGCTAAGATCAACAAGGACACCGTCACCAAGTTCAAGACCATAGACAAGGTGTTGGAGAACATCGATAGCAAGGTGACGAAGGTCGGAAGTTCCAATCATCAAGTGCTCAACATGATGAAGATGCTCGAGACGCAAGTTGGACAACTTGCGGGGTGCCTCACTAATGATGAAGGGAAGCTTCTGGGACAACCCAAAAGTCCCGAATCGGCGAAGGCCATTCAAACACGTTCGGGGAAGGAGACCAAAGATCCGGAACGTTCCACGGGAGAAAAGAAGCTTAAATCATCCACCGAGGTGGAAGGAGTTGCTAAAGAGAAGGTTACGGGGATCGTCACCGAGGAACCTGAATTTGAGATGCCGGAGGAAGACACGAGGATACCGCAACTCAAGCCACGCTACTTCCGAGGTAAACTTGACAACCACTTTGAGAAGTTTGTGGAAGTTGTGCGTAGACTTAGCATCAACATGCCATTACTAGATGCCCTACAAGTACCTACATATTCTCGTTACTTTAAAGACATACTTGCAAATAAATATGATATAGCAACACTCGAGGTAGATCATGTCAAGATGTCCGAGGAATGTAGTGCCACTATTGCTAATGGGCTAGAGAAGCAAAAGGACCCCGGGTGCCCCACAATTCCATGTTCGGTTGGTTCTTTCAACTTCGAGAAGGCGTTATGCGACCTTGGAGCTAGTGTGAGTGTCATGCCGAGGGATGTGTTCGAGAAGCTACGCCTACCAATGGAGCCTACGGGTATATGTTTGGAGTTGGGAGATAACTCCATTCGCTATCCCTTGGGCATTGCTGAAGATGTACCCGTGAAGGTCGGACACCACTTCATCCCCGTCGACTTCGTTGTGCTCGAGATGGGAGAGAGGGAGAAGCCGCCGCTCATCCTTGGGAGGCCCTTCCTCAAGACCGTGGGAGCTACTATTGATGTTGGCAAGGGGGAGATCATGTTCGATATCAACGGAGAAAGGAGTTCCTTTAAGTTCCGTCCAAGAATCGAGGCATGCAACATTATTGGAGTGAAGGGAGAACCAAAGCAAAAGGAGCGGCTGAAAAAAAAGAAGGAGCCGAAAAAAATGAACGTAAAGAAAATCAAAGAAGGTGTTGCATCCGTAAAGACAAAGGAAGAGAAGCCGCCTGTGAAGACCAAAAAATGACTAAGCCGGAAGACAAGCCCGTGCCCAAGATGGTGTGGAAGTGGGTACCCAAGATTGCAACGCCCGCAAAGAGAGTTGATCCGAAGTAATCAAGTGAAGAAGTCTAGCTATAGACTATAAACGAAGCGCTAGGCGGGAGGCAACCCGTTTCGTCGAGTCAAGAATAAGCTACCGGGAGGACAACCTGATTCCAGGTTTTTCGAGTCTTTTTAATAATTTAGTTTTGAGTTTTATTATGCAAAGACATTAGACTTAGAAGTGGTTGAACAATATTAGAGACATAATTCTTGATTTAATATTTTGCTTTATCATAAACCCTTTGCATGAACCCTCCTATGTGCTTGTTTGTTCTTTTCTTTTCGAGAAACCTCAACCAAATAATTTCAGAACCTAAATCAACCTTTCACCCTCATTATGGTGCTGAGGTTGACTTATTTTTCATGCTACAACCACACGAGTAGAGCCACGACTTATATCTAGGTGTTAATAAAATTTCAGCACGTGGTAGGACTCACGTGAACCTAGAAATCAAAACTTTTGGTTTGTTTAAAAATCTATATCCTTGGTTTCTCTAGGATTAGAATTTTTCTAAGCCTCATCTAATTTTGTTTTATTCAAAATCTTTCTTATTTAGCCAAAATTAGAACCTAAACCTATGCCCCCATGATCAAGCCGGGAAAAGTTTGCTCTCAACCGATGGAGGCAAACTATACCGGTGAGACAGATATCAACGTAGTCGGAAAATATTTTCGACTTACATTTGTTTTTAATGGTTTAAAAACTTCTCTAAATTTATGCTTGAGCTCTTGCATGGCTCTGAAAAATATTTTAAATTTCGAATTAGAGGAGTGCTTAACCTTAAACATACCTAAATGGAGGCAATCTAGTTTGAATTAATCATGCATGCACCATTGGATTCCCTTTCATCAACTTTCACCAAATCCACATGCAAAGGACAAGCATGGTGGGCAGCAAGCATCAACTTTGCAGGAATTTCATAATGGCATGTGAAGCAAGTGGAGCTAGGGAGCATGGACATGACCCAAAGCATGAAGCATCAAGTGGAAGGACCAATAATGCAAGAGAAAGAGTGGACGAGAGCGTTTGGGCGGTGCAACTCGTGGAGCACGCGGGCAAGAAAGTTGAAGAGGCGAAATTATCGTGCTGGAAGAAAGACGAGGTGGGGAGGAGCACCGGGCACCCCAGGCCGGTCGGCCCAGGCCGGCCGGCCTACCCTATTTAAGGAGCCCCCCTGCTCCCGTTTTCTGCAGGCAAGCTTCCCTCTCCTTCCTTTGTTTGTGTGTTCAAGTTTGTGTGCCCAAAACCTCCGTTGACTTAGCCAACCTTCCCAAGCTTGATAGCTCAAAATAAAAATCCACCACCTTAATCCACTCAAAGTCCACATCCCGAAGTAAGAGTTTAAGTGCCTAGTTACCGGTTGCAACCCGGAGTTTTAGTAGAGAAAAGAGTGCAGCAACCATGTGGAAGAAAACCACAAGTCTCTTCTCCAAGAAGAAGGGTTCGTCGTCCTCCAAGCCGTCGTCGACGACGTCTTCGAGGAGGCACTCGGTTTCCGAGTCGCCCCGGAGCATGGAGACGGATACGGCACCACCAAGGAGGAACAATGCTCTCCTCCTTGGTGGTATGAGGGCTGCAAGGAGCACGTCCATGAGGTTTACCGAACCTGAAGGGCACACGGAGGAGCAGCCCTCACAACCACGACGATCGATCCGTTCGACCGCGCCACCTCCTTATACTTCGATATATTCTTCGTACGGCTTCATCATCTTGTCGTCGTCGGAGGAGGAGAGGCTCTCTCGTCTTGAGAAGAGGCTTGTGCCCAACGTCGAATTCGACGACCAAGCACTCTACACCTTGGGTTTTTGCACCGACATATACTACATGTTGGGGCACCTTGGATGGGTGCAATTCTCCAACGGAGTATCGGCGGACACCCACAAAGAGGTTCGCCTTGGAAATCTTGATGACCATTGCACCTATCCTTGATGATGGGGTGAAAAGCTTATCATTCCGTTTGGAGGGAGTCCAGCAACTGGTTCCCTACGAGCATGTCAAGGAATTACTTGGATTCCATAAGAGGGCTCCGGAGAAAGTTGACGTGCCACCTGGCATGTTAGATGGATTTTGGAATTTAATCTCCGGAGAAGCCCATCAACAACGCAATTGCATCCGCAACCCCATTATCCGGATATTTCACTCTTGGATGAGCAAGAGGGTATTGGGGAGGATGAAGGAGACGAAGGTGACCGACACGGAGTTGAATTGGCTCTACTCGGCTTTAATTGCCAGGCAGCCAATAGACCCCTCTTACCTTATGATCAACCGTTGGTGTTGCGAGGCAACATCGGGGGCGCGACATATTGGTTTGGGGTGCTACCTCTCCATGTCAGCCTTCTCCTTACGGCCGGGGATCGCAAGGAACCCCGACCATCTTTTGCATGGTACCTCTCTCGGCATTGAGTATTTGCGGCAAGGCAAATACATTAGTGGAGATGAGAGAGGAGGTTTTCGTTTGGCCATGGTGAATCTACCCCTTCCGGATGAAAGTCTTAGGCTTTTCATCGAAGGAAGGGAAGATTTGTTGGAAGAGGGACTCCTTGTCCCGGCAAGGAAGAACAAAAGAGGAAGAATCGTAGAGGAGGGAACATCCTCCGCACAAGCGAGTGGTGCACAACCCAATGTGCCACCATTCGGCGGGATCCCTCCTCCGCCAAGTTATTACGGAGGGCCACAACAGCAAGCATGGGGGGTGGTGCACCGGTACCCCCACCAAATTATGTGGTTCCCAACGCTAACTTCGTGGAGCCCTACGCACAATATCCCCAACCACAAAAAAGCATGGCCATAATTGGAGGGTATGTTGCAAGAAACGCCCAAAACGTCGCAGCCATCCAAGCCAACGCGGCTCAACTTGGTGAGGGCAATGCAAATATTGCCTATGAGCTTGGACGCCTTCACCTAGTGGAGCCAAATCAATTTGTCGGAGGGAATGTCCAACCGTATTATGAGCAAGGGTATTACTATCAAGATCATCAACACCAACCACCGGCGGAGGACTAGGAAGATTTAGGAACTTTAGTTTTCTTTTCTTTTCTCTTTCTTTGTAATTTTCAGCTTTTGTTTATGTGTGTTTGCGTAATATTTTCTGTTTTTATTTAAATTTCAGCAAGTGTGTTTGTTTATTTTCAGTTTGTATTTCAGTTTGATTTCATCATTAATAAAGATACCACCTTGATTATATCATTGGAAAAGTTACAAAAATTTGTGCCATGATGATATATGATTATAATTGCCGCTTTGTTTATCTTTGTAATTGATTTATGCATGTTAATGCTAGTGCTCTCTTAAAATATGAATCTGAATTTATTTAAATTCTAGCTTAATCTTTAGCGGAGGTTATGATTAAAATAAAGGCCCATAGTGTTTTATGTGCTCTCAAGTTATAAATATATTAAAGATGTCTTTTATGCCCAAAAATATCGCTAACCTTGTCATAAATATCACTTGTGTCTTGCTCAACCTATCCAAAGCCTAATATATATTTGAGTGCATAAACCTTAGTATACAAGATTTATTTTTGAGTGAGTTATTGCAGGCCATGATTTCTCTGGCCCGAGACTAAGAAGCTGGTCATTCCATTTTTGCGTAGCTATCTTTTTGCTAGCCTTTTATCCGTGCATTGTGTATCCCCGCATCGGAGACCTCACAAACCTCGCCGGATATCCACCCTTAAACCAAATATCATCTTTTGTGATTACCTCCTTGACCACAACCTATTGTTGAGAATGGATCATTGATTCAAGGAAGATCGCAAGACGGTGCTAACATTGAAGAATTCAAGTATCTCTCCAAGGAAAAATATTTTCGGTACCTACCTAATTATTGCCTTTTTGCTTGAGGATGAGCAACGTCTAAGCATGGGGGAGGAGGTAGGTACGATGCAATTTTAGAGTTCAAAGGGGGAGTATTTTAAAAAAAATGAATGAAAAAAAATTCAAAGGCGATGTACGGGATTTCCAAGGTGAAAGTCTCACAAAAAAATGACCGAATGAATCACAAGAAAAAATATGATGAATGAATGAAAGAAAGAAAGAAAGAAAGAAAAGAAGGAGAAATATGAGGAAGAGAAAAAAATATGAGTATGTGTAAAGTGAACTCCCCGGTTCTCTAAAGTGCATTAGGAAATTCAAGGCTTCAAGTTTAAAAGATCCATTCTCATTTTTTCCAACCATGTGCAATCTGATAATGAGGACTTCCTTTGTGCCTCGGGATCACCATTTGCCCTTTGCACATGTCCACTCATCTGAAGTGTGCGTATTTTTCTTTCCCCTCCTTGATATGACATTATTTTCCAATGACCTTTTTGACGAGTCTCGGTAAGACCATGAGAAGCTTGTCTTATTTTGACAACACCTCATTTATAAAATCTTGTTAGGACTAAACTTTCCCAAAAAGCTCCATATAAAGCCTACCACACATATATGTGATGAGAGGGAAAGGAGTAGAATATATAGGCTTGAGAGACAAGCGAGTTGAGAGTTCATGAGAAATATACAAGATGATTTAAATTTGTGAACTTGGTTTAGCTTTTCTTTATCTCGTTCTTTATTTCAAAAATTCTGAGATCTATTTAAACTTTGTGAGCATGTTCATACTTGTGGGATAAGCTTAAATAAGAATGTACCCTCCATAGAGATGAAGGCTAGTACATTATGGAACTTTAATGAATTAATTTTTGAGAGCATTATGTTTTCTCATGTATGATCAAGTGCAAGGTTTAAACATTGTTTGGCAATGATGATATCCATCGAAGGCTTACTCGAGGACGAGCAAGGTTTAAGCATGGGGGAGATATTGACGGTGAAAATCCGTCAACCTAGCCATGAGTTTACCTTCGGTGTTGGCATAAGTTTTATACCTTATCCATTGGTACTAACCCCCATGGTATAACAAGTTCACATGTGCATGTCGGTTTTGGAGTTTAGTGTTTATGCAGGATTTTAGCGTTGAATGCAAGAGTTTTGGGATAAGTTCATCAAGCACCTTATGACAAGACCTTGAAGCCCCATACAAGTCATGCAATGAAGCAAACTTAACTCCAAGAAGCCAGGGACTTGATCCGAAGACGACAAACTCCGAGGACCTGACCAAAAAAGTGTTGAATCTTGCAAGACAAGGAGTTATGCCCAATTCGGAGAGAAACTGACGACATGGACCTACATGCAGAAGGGGGAAACATCCAGGAAGCAAGGGAACCGACGTAGAGCGAAGGAGGCCTCGGGCTGGGCATGGATGGGCCCGGGCCGGCCGGCCCGTGCCGGCCGGCCCAGCCCCTATCCAGGGCCCGGGAGGCTCCCCTTTGCCCTAGCCGCCATTCAGGCTATTTATAGCCCCCCGACCGAGAGCCACGGAGGATAGAATTCGTCATCGGCCGCTGAGGAGCAGAGAAGAGAGGGACACCATCTCGGAGAGCGGAGGGTCGAGCTAGTTGACTAGGGTTTCCCTAGCCGACGTGGGAACCTTGCACGGAAGACCACGTCGGAGTTCCTGGAGCTAGAAGCAAGATCAAGGAAGGATCCCGTTGGTGATCTTGTGTATGTATCATTGTTATAGTTGAATTATCAAGTTGAATCTTTTCCTAGCGATCAAGTGTTTCCTCGAAGATTTCATTTTTCGATCGGCTTTGCTTATTCCAATTCTATTCTCGAGATAGATTACATAGGGTGTTCTTGTAGCCGCGGTGGCTAGAGGTACACGCCGGATCTTCCGAAAGAATCTCGACTTGTCTTTTGACTCGCCCTAGACTCCCCGCATGAGTAGGGATATGTTGTGACGAACGGGGGTCCCGAAAGGCGGATGTTTTAGGATTTGGACGGGAAACCACAATTTAAAGAGGCTTCTTATAAGATTCGATTTGCTACTTCTTCTCTTGCTTGGAACTTCAACAAAAGGCTTACCCCGATCTCTCTAGATCGGTATATCTACCCAATCTTACTTTGTTTTCTCCGGTCTTTAGTAGATTAGATTAGTTTCGTGTCTTTTACTTAGATGCATTAGGGTTTTATTGAAGATTGAAGTTACTTGGCTTTACTAGATCAACTTTTGCGTCACACATTTGTTCCACGGATTCGATACCTTGGGTTCACTACTCAAGGGAAGAAGGGTCCCTTGACTACGACGGGAGACTTGTCCGCTTGCAAGTCATAAACAAAATTTGATACAACTATTAACCGTCAACAGGTACATAGAACACTTGCGCAACATGCATCTCTAGTACGAAATTATCGGTAACAGACTTTATAGCTCGTTACCAATACGGCATCGATCAGTAACGGGCTGTCCGTTACTAATAGGGCATTGATCGGTAACGGACTTTACAAGCCCGTTACCGATAGGTTTGACATTTGTAACGGACTCTTAACATCCGTTACAAATAATTTATGTAACGGGCGTTTAAGAAGCCCGTTACCAGAAGTCCACATTGGTAACGGGCATTGTCGAGGCCAACCCGGGGGTCGTCCTGGCGCGCTTATAGGTAACAGGCGCCAAACAACAACCGTTATAGATGTGGGTGGATGTAACGGGTGTTAAGGGCCCATTACAAATGTTGTGTGACCTATTTGAGGTTTTCACAAAGTGGTGCTTAATTGCTCATCCATAGACTTGCATATGCTTGGTTTATGTGCTTAGTGCTAGGATTAGCTTAGAACTGAGTGAGTGCAAGGTTGTGCCAACCTTGTGAGGTGATTCTTGAGTGAATCAAGGTGTATAAGGTTCGTCATTAGCCTTGGGGCCTAAGTGGCTCACCAGTAATCGTCATCGACCCTCCGGCTTGGTGTGGAGTGGCGAGGACACTTTGTGCAGGGGACATGGAGACCCCCTTCCTTGGTGCAGAAGCTCCTTAGTGGAGGCGGCATCAAGGTGACCAAGGGAGTTTGGTAAGTGCCTAAGTGGCTGGCCTTTGTGGCGAGTCAAGTGGTGCTCTTGGGAGAGACTTGGTGACCGGGAAGCAATACTCTTGTGTGAGTGCTTCAACGACGTGGACTAGGGGTGGCTTAGTGCCTACCGATACCACGAGATAAATCGTTTGTCAAGAGTTTGCTTCCTCTCATCCCCTTTACGTTTCCGCATTTACTCTATTGCAATCTTTGCTTGCCTTTACTTTCCTAGAGTAGTACCATGCTAGGATTGGCTATAGGTTGCAAACCTTGTTTTGGGATGGGAGTTTTACACCTGAACAACCCTAGTTGCACATCTAGATAGTATGTTCTACTTTATCTTTGTGTACAAATAGTGAAGCCATAGGTTAAGGTTTTTAAATTGCCTAATTCACCCCCTCCCCCTCTTAGGCTACGAGCATCTGATTCCTTACAGAGACATGTTCAGCTATGTCCATCATGTAGTATAATAGTGAATTGCTCCAGTTCATGCATAGATTACACGTACATGAATAAAAAGGTATGAATACATCCATTGACTTGTCATGTCGGATTCTGGTTACAATGCACAAAGCATCTTGGAACTCCATTAGTTATAATGAAAATATTCTCTTACATTTCAAATTTTGGACCTCAAAAGTTAAGTAAATAATTATCCTAGTTGCATGTCTAGATACAATTGGTGGGGATGCATTGCTTCCCGCATATAATAGATATGCATTAAGGTTAATATGGAGAAGTAATTAGCTTTTGGGTAGAAACTAATGTCATGGATAATGTTTTGTTTATTTTTCAAGAAATAAAATACATATTAACAAGAAATTGATAATTTGGTTTTGCATATAATGTAAATATATATTACTTTGCGCCGTATGATTG
The DNA here is from genome assembly GCA_947561735.1 of Cenchrus americanus. Classification (NCBI taxonomy): domain Eukaryota; kingdom Viridiplantae; phylum Streptophyta; class Magnoliopsida; order Poales; family Poaceae; genus Cenchrus; species Cenchrus americanus. The sequence continues at coordinate 109,813,279 of OX387243.1, forward strand.
GTTTGGCGGCAGTGAACTTAGCAATGGACATTAATGTACTTATTTTTATTAATGATAATATCTGTTGCAATGGCAAGCGTGGTTGCCCTCTCCTGTAGCACAATTGATATTGTTGGTAGAGTTCAAGGTGCACAAAATTAAAATTGTTGCACAGAAATTTAGTGACTTGTCATCTGTGTTGGCACTATAATTAACAACAATTTTCAATAATCTGTGTTTTGGAGTTTAGGTGTTTTGTTGATGTAGTCTTTTGGCTCAATAATGAATGATATATCAAAGGCTAGAGGTTTAGCATGAAGGTCAAATTAATGAGATTGTGATGTGTATACATTGAGAACAAAAAGATGAAGATGATTCTGAAAATTGTATGATCCTTGTAACCTGTTAGTGATTATTCAATTTGTTAAAAGAATTTTAAACACGTGTGTGTCGCACATGCATCTTACTAGTGAGGGAAAAAGAAAGAATATATAGTCATCTAGTACTTCGACTATCGCTAATAGGAGCAAGTATTATAATAGGCGGGATGCCGACGAAGTCCTACGTGTACGAGAGAGAAACATAGAGAGAGAGGAGCGACTGTCTCGCAATGCGCTCACTGGAAGCCGGCGATAACCTATCAAAGCGCGCTGCAAATCCTGCTATTGGCCGAGATACATGCTTGGCATTAATTACTGGAGGGCCCCACCAACACAGCAAGCCACGTCACTGCGTGAGATGACGACGAGCGGGCGGTATTATTAAACTTGCTCTAATAAAGAATAGTTAATTCGAATGCTATTCAGAAGGCCCACCTATCGTCCATCTCTCCTCACCTTTATAATCTCCTTAAATTAAAATAATCAGTGTTGTAGGCTAATGCTAGGGGTGAACTAGCCAAATTTGAAAACTATTGTTTACGAATCATAGAGTACAAACATAGATGCTCAGGTACACACATGCGTACTCGTCTCTACATATACAAACTCTACTTCTGTGAACACCTTTGAGCCGTTTGCGAGCCGACATTTTCACAGAAAACACCCCGCTCAGCCTAGGGACGACTGCACCCGTCGTCTCGCGAAAGGACGACGGGGCTCGTGCTCCCAGGCCAAATCGCCAAGCCTCAGCATCGTTGCACAACCAAGCGATGGCGAAGGTGGATCTTGTGTGGTGTCGGAACTTTGGTCCATCCTTGTAGGAATATGCGACCGGCCGACGGCTGGCGAGAGGGCATCGTGTCTCGCTGCAGTCCGCCACTGCCGGCCGGCCGACCTTAAGAGAGATGGAGAGAGAGAGCCAACGGCGAGGACCTACTGCTCTTGCGAGGAGGGTCGCCCACCTACGTGTCGTGCTGCTCGCCAGCAAGTGAGTTCTCACGCCCACATGGCTGCGCTCCTGCACGCCTGCAAGGGAGCTCGCTCGTCGTCTGCAGTGGCCGCCGCGAGCCTCGCTGCAGGCCTATGAGCGAGCATGCCTGCCATCCGCCCAGTCCGCTGCGGGCTGCGTCCGGCTGCACAACACACCCGTTGTTTGGAGCACTAGGGAGTAGGGATGAAAATGGATCGGATACGAACGGATACTGCGGATACAGATATAAATAATTTTTCTTTCTCAGTTTGAATTCTCGGATCGGATTCGGATACAGACAGTATATTGTGTGTCGAATAGTGATATTCATCATATTTCAATCATAGAAATTCAACTTTGAATTTCCGGATACTAATGTGGTACGGATAGTTACAGATATTAAATGTCTGGATTCGGATATGGTCTTACCACTTGAGTGTCTGACCCTTTCGGTCGGTCGGACGGATAATATCCGTACCACTTTCATCCCTACTAGGGAGGGAGCAACGACGTGCGTTCAACGGTGTAGAAGAGAAGATAAGAAACGAGTGGATGTGCACGCAAACAACATTTGGACTCTTTGTTTATTCATAGGGCTATACAACTACCAAAATCCATTGCATATTGAAAGGCAATTTGATTATTCTCTTTTTATTTTTCTTTTATTTCTTAGATTTTTTATTTGTGACCCTAAAAAATTACACAAACAAACCGCAACTTTACTAAATCATATCATGTACTAGGAATTTCTATTAATATAAATATATATTATATTATATTATATTAGAGTAATTTTTAAATTATTTTATATGAATTAACTAATTTAATATTATGCATTATCTCAGTTGAGCATCAAAATAGCTACAAAGATCAAATGCATACTTGATCACCATGATTTATATAGTAAAAGATGCAATAAATGTCTTACAGACAGCTAAATAAACAACTGATTGTACAACCTATCTATTAAGTTGTCTATGTATGTCAAAAAGACAACAATTGTCTAACTGTTGTACTTGCCCTCAAAAGACTGTCAACAAATCCTCAAGATTAGCGAAGTCATAATTGTCACCTCATCATCAAGAGGCATGTCGCTTACCACTGAAAGAATAACGCATGTTAAATCCTAAAATAAATCTTGAAAAATTCGAGCACCAGCGCCGAGATGAGGCATTGAACATTGGCAGGTAGGTTCTACCACATGCATGTAACGTTACCAGCTGAGCTAGACTTAGTTCGCAACCAAACTTTAAAACTTTAGCCTATGGCTTCCACTAATTTGCACAAAACATAAACTAGATCATGTTATCTAGTTGTGCATCTACAATTAATATAGTGAAACTTACCACCCACGAAGAGTTTTGCAAATTGCAGCCAATCCTATCAAGAACTACTCTAATTAAGAAAGTAAAGAAGCTCAGTTAGGAGTATCAAAATGCAGAATGTGAAGTAGTGGATTAGGAAGGACACAAACTTGGCATGAGAATTTATCCTAGGGCACTACTCGTAAATACCACCTCTAGTCCATTTTGGAGCTCCAACACGGATATGTTCGCGATCACCAAGTTTCTCTCGATCAAGGTCTTGGGCTCACCACAAAGGTTCTCTCAAAGTCAGAGGAGAGATTGCCACAAAGGCAAGGCTCACCACTTCCTCTCTTCTAGTTAATATGATGTCATCTCCACTACGAATCTTCTCCATGAAGGAGCAAGTATACTCATCCCCGGCACAAGGCCATCTTCATTGTTCCACATAATGTTGGAGGGTCGAATACTTGCCAGCCAGCCACCAAGCCCTCAAGGTACCGACGCACTAAGCTTACAATGGTGGTTCACTCTTTGAACCAATCACAAGGTAGCAACACCTTGCACCCAGTCTCTCTAAACCTATCCCAACACTAATAGTCTATAACTTATACCTTTATAAGACCATTTTGTACTTTTGGTGGTACTTTCTTGATTTGTATTGCGCTCCAATGAACTCTTGCATACTCCAACAATTCCAAATGTTCAAGTACAAAATAAGTAGCCCAAGAGGCTCAAGGAGTCATTGCTCCAATAACTAGAAAATCTATTGAGGATTATATGATATTGATGGTCACATTGAGCATTAGTTGTCCTATCATTCAGTAGAGTACCCTCTTTTTTTACTGACAACTGTTGGACCCCTTTCTGCCCACAACCTCTAATGAAGCGCCAAATTATTCGGATCCAACACTTGTGTCAGATCACCTAATGCTACCTAGAGTTTCTCCACTCAGCCTTGCATCGTCTCTGGATGAAGTAAATATGCTTAGTTTGATGGTAACTTCAACACAAGTGTCAAAAATTTTGATGTTTTCTTCACTCTCTTGGTTTAACACATTCATTCGATGCTTTCAAAATATATGACATTGGATTATCATGGCTAGTCCATGTACAACCTCCTACTATGGCCATCAGGATGATCTGATGCTATTTGTTCGATGGCCATCAGATCATATGATACCCTAGGTTTGGTTCTACCTGTTAGACAAATTTCTCTGATGCACCATAAGATCATCCATTTGTACATGGCTTTTCTAAGTTGAATATCGCCATTTGGATGTCATGGCTTGGATGCATTATTAGAATGTTACCATCACTTGGATATCATGACTTGAATATTATGACTTGGATATACCATAGAATAATCCTAAATATTATGACTTGAACACTTGAATACCATGATTTAGATCATGTCATGGTTTGATTTGCATTCTTGGGGTCTATAAAACCTACAAGCTAGGTACATGTTTGACATACCCTTAGTTCCAATGACTATATTGTCACTAACATCACCAACATCACAAACTATAGTCTAGTGGGGTTATGTTTCTTATATATCTTCATTCTGATGTAATCATTGATGTATTTTTACATAGAGGTCACTAAGATGCAATGCATCTGGTGTACGGGGCTATGTTTGTCTAGGATGAGAAAAGGAAAAGGAGTCCAAATGCTTGTGATACATTGAATCCTAATATTACTAATTGGAGGCTCCTTTTGAAGCTTCCACATGCATGAAACTATGTAGGAATCCTAGGTGGGCATTCTAGAAAAACGTGAAACTAGAAAATAAAAAAAGCAAAAAATATGCCCATCAATTTGGTAGGATCAAATAATCATAACATTGGATCTATTTTTATTTTCTAAAAACTACCCACCTATGCCATAGTGTAAACTAACTCCAAAATCCATATCTAAATTACCCACATTTGTCATTATATAAAATAAAATAAAGTAACATTTACTCTACATCTAGACTACCAGCTTGTGCTATTATAAATAATAATAAAATCCTCTAAATTTGCATCTAAATTCACACAAATAACATAAAATAACCTCTTAAATTTGCATCTAAATTATCCACATATGCCATTACCAAAAATTGGAATCCAAATCACCTTCATTAAAAATATACCTAGTATATATGCCAATACATGATCTTATATGACCTATTTCTTACAATCTTGGTGTAGAAAATAATTATTAAGATAGATGTGTTGCCATTAATAAATATGTAGAGTAAGTGATGAGAATATATATTTCCATGTTAAAATATAGCTAATACTTAGGGTTCATCAATCAAATTAAAGCGCATATATATGCAAGGTGAAAAAATAAAAACTATAATTATGGATGGAAACATTGTAGAGTACTTACTAATTAAAGTCTATCCCAACAAATGAAGATAACAATTATCTATATATAAAAATATTACATTAAAATAATTTGATTGTTTTGATCTATGCCCTTTTTTCAATTAGAGATTTTGTAACAGTTTTCACAAGACGCATTGGGAAACAAAGACAAACACTAGCATTTATCAGAAAAATAAAAATGCATCAATCACGTAGAATCTAGTAATCATGGTCATTGGTCTATCATATTTTCTTAAAAAAATATCCAAATTATGAAAATATTTTGAATTAAGCCCGCAAAATGGTATCTAAATTAGCCACCTTTGCAACGTATAAAGTAAAGCCATAATATTTGTTAAATTATCCATAAATTTTTATTTAAAAGATAACTTAAAATACTCTTCTAAATTTGTGTCTAAATTACCCACATATGTTGTCACTACGTGAAAACCTCAAATAGGTCACGCAGCATTTGTAACGGGCCCTTAACACCCGTTACATGCACCCACATCTGTAACGGTTGTTACTTGACGCCTGTTACAGATAAGCGCGGTAGGCCGACCCCGGGGCTGGCCTCCGCAATGCCCGTTACCAATGTGGAGTTTTGGTAACGGTCTTCTTAAACGCCCGTTACATGAATTCTTTGTAACAGACGTTAAATAGAGCCCGTTACACAAGTTAAACCTATTGGTAATGAACTAGTAAAGTTCGTTACTGATCAACGCCCTATCGGTAACAGGCTGTTGAAGCCCGTTACTGATCACTCCGTATTGGTAACGTGCTATAAAGTCCGTTACCGATGAGCATTTGACGCCCGTTACTAGTTTGAGAGCCCAATAATTAAAGTCTGAGAGCACTCAACTGCCATGAAGCGAGAGCGCGGCATGAGTGAACAAATGAGACGGAGCTTTGTTAATCATCGTCTCCTTTGAGTCTGTCCTCATTTTGATAGGTGAACTCGATCCATCTCTCATTGCTTCCATTTCGACATACATGCACAATCAACACACATATCTTCTAAAACAAAACAAACATCATAAGAGAGAAACCTTGTCCACAAAGATGAAGATAACTTGTCTACAGGAATAAAGATAATTATTACAAAAGGTTAACTTGTCCATATGTCAGGCTAGGACTTAACTAGTCCATCACATTATTTACTATGGTCGTGCTATCTGACCATGCACATCAACAAAGGCATGCCCCTTGAACATCCACAAAAGTATGACTACTCACTCTGCACATCAACAAGCTTGAACTAGATCATGCCCCATCAGGATTATTGGCTCTTTTTGCAGCCTCTTCCTAAGCAACCAAAGATTCTTGAAGCCCTTCTAGAGCACCTTCAATGGGCTCGAGATTTTGTTCAGTAGTATAATTGTACCTCTTTATGTGCTTAACCTTTTTGATGAGGATGTTCACTTCTTTTGTGATTTTTCCAAACTCAGGTTTTACACAATTCCAGAATTTAAGGTTAAGAAGTAACTCAAGATCTGCTCGCGACTCAAAGAGTTTTGCCTTAAATAGGGTTAAACATGGTATAAGAACAACGTAGTTAATTCAGAACTAATTTGCCTCAGACCTTGGAGCAGGATGTGCAAGTAAAAGCAGAACTTAGTTCAGAACTGATTTACCTCAGGACTTGGTATAATTAAGATCATGACAAGTATGGAAGACATCATCATATGCACTAATTAACTTTATGAACCTCGAGCTCAAGCTACCTTAAGCTCCATCTACAGAACAAGTAAAAAGGCAGTGAGATTCATAGAAACTTGCCTCGCCGTCGTCGTAGTCGTTGCCAGAGTCAGATATGAGGTCCTCTACACCCGCCGCTCCCTCGACACCTCTTTGTAGTTGCCAGACACTTGTGCTCACAAACGTGAGGCAGTCCCCTCGCCCACTTCGCTGCCCCCTCGCCGGCACGCTCCTCCTTGCTGCTGCTTGGCCCCTCGTCGAAATCCGAGAGGATCCAGTCGAGGACCCTCGTCTCTGGCATTGGGTTCACTCCACCGCCGCTTGGCCCCTCTCCGGCGCTCATCATCGGCTCCCTCTTGGCTGCCATCTCGCCGGCACGTGCGCGGATCCAGTTGCAGCACCGCTTCGCGTTCCGGTTCTCCTCGATCCCGGGTGCGCGGGGTCGTCCGCTGCTTGGCCCCTCGCCGGCACTCATCGTCGTCTCTGTCTCCACGCCTCGTCTCATGCCTCCTTTGCGCTTTATTGCAAGGAAAGTTATGCGCTTATTCATTCAGAAAGAAGAAAGGGGTAATATTTGGGATGGAGGGGGTAGTAGTCAATGCCGACGCAGGTTAGCAAACCCGGTCGCTTTGTTGGCTGGTGCGCAGGCAATGGTTACCTTCTTTAACGCTTTTTTTGAAATGACACTTAATTGCTTCCCTCAAAAATTAGGGCCCATAAAGCAGCACCTAAAAACTAGGTGATTCTCCGCACGTTGTTGCAAGATATGAGAAACTTTTTTGATAAATGATGAACCCATTTGCTACCACAACCCGTCTATGCAATAACCCTTAGTTGGTGGAAGATGATGTGGGTAGTTTGTATGATGAAAGAATTGGTGTAATGAAGAGAAAAAGAGATAGAGTTAATAACCCTTAGTTTGATGGGAGATGATGTGGGTAGCTTGCATGAAGAGAGAAATGAAGTTAATGATAGTTAGTGTGTACCAATTATATAAGTTATATAGATTAATAAAAATACGAACAATTCATTGTTTTTTAAGAACCGAACAACTCATAGGAGTAGTTGGGCATTTGGTATTTTGAATAAAATATGAACAGTCACACGTCTCCTTGTGACTACATGATTTTTGTGGCCAAGAGCTCTCCTGAGCGGACACGGGTTCCGAGGTGCGTGACTGACCGCCTGATGGTTTGCCGTCTTGTCAATATAAATCCTGAGCAGCCAAGAATTTTGTCAACCGCGGCACCAAGAAAGCCCCAGCACCACCGTCTCCGGTCACCAAGAAGTGAATCCAAGAGCTTCTTCTTCCTCAAGTAAGTGCATGGCGTCAAGCGAGCCATCAAGGAAGCGGGGGAGGGAGGAGGCGCTGCCGCCCCCGCCCGAGGAGGTGCCGCCGCCCACGCCCACCGAGGTGAAGCCGCCCCTGCCCGAGGAGGTGAAGCGGCTGAAGCCGCCCCGGCACAAGCTGGCGCGGCAGCCCGTGGTGCCCCTGTGTGCTCCAAAAGTAAATGTGGAGGATGCTTATTTTTCAGTGAAGATGCTCTACCAGGCTTGGCAGAGTCTTGGAAAGGTGGCCGTTCATCTTGGGGTCCAACGACCCACTGATCTGCTGCAGATGACCGTGATGGATTACGCCTTCAAGGTCAATGTCTTGGCTTGGCAGCTGGAGAGAGAAGTGCTCCCCTCCCCCTGTCTACGTCGACAACGACGACGATGGCGGCCTCGATGTTTCCAGCTCTGGCTCCGACTCCGACGGTAGGGCTCCTCCGGTGACGACTACCTCTGCTTAATTAATTTGTTCCTCTATTAATATGTTCTTCCAGTGTGCTTGTTGAACTTGTGATGGATTAGCTGGTAGATCCTTTGTATGTTCCTCCTATGTGTATGTTGAACTTGTGATGAACTAGTAGATCTAAGAGACGTGGTAGATCAATCCATGTCTCCTATTAAGGAAGGCATTGCAATGTCTATCGTAGCAGCTTACAATAAATTGCAATGTGTATGCCAGGAGTTTGTTACTCTGTTTGTGCCATTATATGGCAGCAGTTCACAATGAATTGCAATGCATATATATGCCAGAGTTACGCCAGAAGTTTGTTACTCTGTTTGTCTTAATAATCCACATTTCCTTTTCCTCGTGCTACAATGAAATGTCAGCACAGATAAATTGATGAATTTTGTAATGTGTGACACATTAAGATTTGTGACCCAATTGTCATTCCATTCATTCTTCATTCATACATTTAACTTTGTCATATGTGACAATTTTTTCATTCTTCATCCACACAGATGAAGCAAAAGCACCACTTTTAACATCAGAGTTACTTGTTTGCAGCATACATCCCTAGTAAACATCCAAATACTACACAAACAACAACCACAATAATCAAGTTCATCTTCCAGATCACATTGTCCATCTTCTCCTCCAGTGCTTTCTTCCTCTGCTTGTCCTCTAGTGCTTGTCTCTGCTCGCCGCTCCCAATTTGACATTCCATTGAATCAACTACTTCATCGACCGCGTCTGCCCAGTTCAACGGTCTAAAAACAATGATGCCAGCATCCTTCAACATCTGGAGATACTCCTTGTGGAAACGATAAAATCCAAAATTCTCGGCGTACTATAGAATCAAAAGCACATAAGAACCCAAACTCAGAATTGGGACACACAGCAGACTACTCACCGAGTTCATTGCACACTTGAAATAAAGACGACCGTGGTTTTCACCTTCCTTCTGTGTCTGCCCCTCCACCACCCGAGCCATACCACAGTCCGGGCAAGTGAGGGCCAGGAGCGTCCCAGTGGTCGATGGATGACCGCTCCTCAGTGCTGAGTGATTGACAATGGGTGTTGGACTGACTCTTGGCTCAGTGCGCAGGTGTAGGCTGCGGCCTAGTTCGTGTTGTTGCAGGTGAAGAACGGGCGCGAAAGGTCTTCAGCCTTGAGGAGCCTCTAGGGGATGGAGAGACAAGTAGGCTCGGTTCGAGGTACCCGGTGGACGGCGGGACTAGGTGCGGGACACATGGTGGCGAGACGAGCAAGAAGAAGTCATGGATGATCGAGCCGATGCACGGTGGCGGTTGAGTCAAGAGGCTTGGCGGGAGGGCGGGCCGAGCACGCGGGGTTTGGTGGTTTGCCCACAAAACCATCGGAGGACGGTTTCTTGGTTTGTGCCTCAAAACCAAGTCCGAAGGCCCAACACGACGGAGACGGGATCCGGGCGTGTCGGGAAGCTCCAAAGCGGAGGACACGCGGCGGGATCGCATGGCTTGCGTCGGGAGGACGCGGGGTGCGGCGAAGGCGTGGCCGTCTGATGGCAAGACCCACAAACATTACATAAATGCCCCTGCGTGGGTTGTATCACTAGTAGTTGAGTTAGGGGTAGTCGAGTCATTTCCCACACCGGCGGGACCCGATATACAAGCTATGAGTGTGTGTGGATGGCTCTCTCTCTCCGTGACTTAGGGTTTTATTTCCCCCCTTCCATTTCTCTTTTTCCTGGACTATTTTCTTCTCCATTTTGTCTAGGCTAGCATGAGAGCTTCATGAGAGATTTATTGAGAGGGATGGATGCTAGGGCGGCATGCTAGACCTTGTGAATCTTTCCTGGTTTGTGTAGAAGATTCGGCGTTGTGATTTTCATGGTCTTTTTCATGCTTGTTTTTGGTGCCTTTGTTCTTGGTGTGGTTCCGCGGATTTGAGTGGGTTTCTCCCCGGATTTCTTTTAGGGAAACATGGATGGATGTCTTGTGCATCTTTGTGATTGATCTTGTGCCCTCAAACGCTGGGAAACCACTTCGATTCAAGGATTTTCGGTCGGAGCTCTAGCTTTTGGTGGTGCTCAAAGGATCCGCGATTCCCGGTGATTTAGGAAGTTAGGAGACAAAATTTTTGGGGTATAGCATCCTTGTTTGACGCTTATCTTGTCCCCAAACTCTTGTCTCAACAGCTTCTACCGTTTGGGAGATCCGGTGATGAATTGGGGGAGTTGACCAACGGGGTCGAGCAGTTTTTGCCTCTGTCCGTGAGGCGCGAACAGTCCGCGAGGTGGTGGCGGACGGTCCGCGAGAGCAGTGTTCGTCGTGTATTCTTCATGTTCTTGCTCAGCTTCGCTTTCGATCCGTTTTGGTTTTGAGGTTTGGTTGGACGAGGTTTCGGACGGTCCGCAGCAGAGGCGCGGACAGTCCGCGGGTGCCCGGGCGGACGGTCCGCGTGCTCCCCGCGGACGGTCCGTTTTTCGGGGTTCGCTTCTAGAGGTTCTGTTAGCTTTAACGGATAGTCCGCGGCTCAGGGCCGGACGGTCCGCGGACGGGTGCGGACGGTCCGCGGCGCGGCGGCCGGACGGTCCGCGTGGCCCGTGCGGATAGTCCGCCCCTCCCCGGCGGGACGGTCCGCCGCAGCCCGGTCGCTTTGTTCCTTGGTTCGATTCCTCCCTCCTTCTTTCGTGCTTCCGCGTGTGCTTCAAGGAATCGTTCCTAAGACTTGAGGTTGGTCCATAACCTCATTGTCTTGGCGATTGATGCATGATTCGATCCATCGCTTGTGAGTGACCGGGATTTATCTAGGGTATAGGCCGAGTTCTTTGAGAAGAATTTTTACCGGCTCCTATTCACTCCCCCGCCCTCTCTAGTCGCCATCCGATCCTTCAATTGGTATCAGAGCGTGGTACCAGATTCGTGGTGACTTTGACAAGTCCTGAATCCTAAGATGGCATATGTTGAGTGGTGCGGTCCGCCGCACTTCGATGGGAAGGGTTACGACAAGTGGGCGGCCCGTATGATGATCTTTCTTCGTGACAAGTTGTTGGATTTCATTGTGCTTGATAAGACCTATGCTATTCCGGCTGAGATCCACACTCTTATGGTGACCGATGCCGATGCTAAGGCCAAGTATGAGGCAAATGCAAAAGCCATTGATCACTTGGTCCGAAGCTTGTATGATCCTGAGTTTGAGCGTGTTCGCCATTTGAATCTTGCTTGGAAAATTTGGGAGAAGTTGTTGGTTGCTCACGGTGGTGATAACCACATGAAGGCTCGCCTCTTTGTTTCTTACCGGATGCAATATGAGAACTGTACTCAACTTCCCGGTGAGGACATTGATGCGATGTTTCAGAGGTTCACCGCCATCGTGAACAACATGAAGGCCAATGTTGAGGATTTCCCTTACACCGAGCATGATCAAGCTTTGAAGCTCTTGCATATCTTGGACTAAAATGTTTGGGTGCTAAGGTTGAGGCCATCAAGGAGTCCAGGCAATACTTGACTATTGAGTTGGATGATCTCTTTTCTAAGCTCAAGTCAGCTGAGGTTGACAGGAAGTTGCAATCCAAGCATGAGGGATCGACTGATCATAGTCTTGCTCTTGTGGGCGGATCAAAGGGCAAAGCCAACACTAACCCTTCCTGTCGATAGTTTTCCTTGTCTTCTCTCATGTCCATTCCAGATGATGAGTTCGATGTACTGAGCGAGGAGGAACTGGCCTTGCTCTCAAGGAGGTTTGATCGACTACATGAGAACCGGAGGAATGCAAGGCGGAGCTCAGGGACATGCTACAAGTGTGGCAAGCGTGGACACTTCATCGTCGAGTGCCCGGAAGCAGAGGAGAACAAGTACAAGATGAGAGAGTACAAGGCGCACCCAAGGCATGAAGACAAGTACTGCTCCAAGGGCAAGAACTACAGCAAGTCCAAGAGCAAGGACAAGGACAAGCGGCGATCGAGCAAGGGCGGCCACAAGAAGGACAAAGCAAGAGCCATGGTGGCCGGTGCAAATGACGTCAACACAAGCTCAAGCGACGCGCATTCAAGCTCAAGCAGTGAGGATGAAGACGCCGGGAGGCGCAAGGGCAAGAAGAATGCAAGCCGGAACCTCAGTGGATTGAGCTTTGTTGCACTTGGAGGCTTTTGTGGCATGGCCCATAGCTCAAGCAGCAAGAAGAGCGAGAAAGAAGTCACCGACTCCGACTCAGAGGATGAGGTAAACCGTGACCCTGACTCTTTGCTTGCTGAGATCACTAGGTTGAATGGCTTGATTGACAACCGTGATAGTGTGTTGAGAGATGCTAAGAAGATGAGGAGAGATCCTAGAGCTCAACTTGAGAATGCTTGTGAGAAAGCAGGAGAGTTAGAGTCTAAATTGCTTGAATTGAAACTTGAGAATGACTCTTTGAAACTTACTCCTACCATTTCTGATGATGTTGAATGTTCTGAATGTAATGCATGGTTGAATGAGATCAAATTGCTTAATGAGAAGAATGCTTCCACTGTGGCTAAACTAGATGCTCTTAGGACTGAGTATGATGAGCTTAAGGCTAGACCCACTTTGCTTGGTGCTTGTAAATCATGTCCTACTGTGCATGCTAAGCTTGTTGATGCTCGTTCTACCTTTAGCACTTTGGAAGCCTCTTTGAAATCTCCTGTTGTCAATGCATGCACTAGCTGTGATGAAGTTACTTTGCGCAATCTTGAACTTACTTCCCGTTTGGATGTCTTCTATGAGGAGAATGATTATTTGAGGAAGGTGTTGGGTTGGTTGTCCAAGGGGAACCTCAATTGCAAATCATGATTGAGGAGTTCAAGAGAGCGGATGGTCGTGGTTTGGGTTTTGAGAAGTTGGGTGAGAAAGTGGGAGAAAACAGTGGGGAGAGTGTGTATGAGAAGTGTGTTGAGTCTAACCCCGAGTTTGAGGTGATTGGAGACATCCAAGTTCCACTTCCAAAAGCACCAAGAACTCTTTCACTCCAAAGCCCAACCACCTTTGCAACAAGCTTGACACAACCCAAGATCCATCCAAATTCCCACCTAAAACAAATGACTTCCGGAAACTGGTGAAGTTTGTGAGTGAGAAGGGCGTGAAACCTAGAGAGAAGCCAGAGCCAAAACCAAAACCAATCCCCTTCAGGTGTGAGTATTTTGGCAAGGAGAGGCATCTAGCGAGTTTTGCTACAAGAGGAAGAGGGATCGCAGGCTTGCTAGGGAGCAAGCAAACCAGGACAGTATCGCCGGTCTCATGGTATTCCCGAGCCTAGAGTGCTCGCTTTCACGGGGTGTGGGAAGTGTGAGGAGTGTTGGTAGAGTTGGAGCTCGGGGTGGTAGGTTACCACGCAGAGGTGGTGGTGAGAGGTTTGATAGGAGAGGTGATGGTGAGTGTGCTTGGTGAGAGGTTTGGTCGGGCTCGTGGTGGTTTTGTCTGGACGTCCCCCTACTCGTCCTCAATACGGGTTTAGGGGAGATGACCGCGCTTTGGGTTCCGAGAGGAACTACGGACCATGTTTTCCCCCTCGTGGTGCTCGTACTCCTTCCATGGGACATGGGAAATTTGGTGGCAAGGGAATGATGTTTGCTAACCCCTCTTTTGAGCAGATGGCTCGACACTGGTTCAACTTTCTTTGTGCTAACCCCGGTGTCAAGTCGTTGGCTCATTCTCGATCTTGTTTCGACTACGGGCGGGAGACTTGAAGAACATTTGGTTGATCGACTCCGGATGTTTCCGACATATGACCAGAGACAAGAAGTGGTTCTCCAGCCTCACCCCAGTGAAGGAAAAGATGTACATCACTTTTGGGGACAACGGACGAGGAAGGGTGATTTCTGAGGGTGTGGTACATGTGAGTGACAAGGTAACGTTGAAGAGGGTTGCTCTTGTGAAGTCTTTGGGTTTCAATTTGCTTTCGGTTTCTCAGTTGCTTGATGAGGGCTTTGAGGAGCGTTTCAAGTGTCTCGTTTGCTAGATTCTCGAGGTGATCTTGTTTGTATGATCATCCCCGAGGGTCAGATTTTCAGGGCTGATTTTTCTCGTTCTTTGGGTCCTGCTCGCTGTTTGATGGCCGGTCCTTCTTCTGATTTGTGGAAATGGCATAGGCGGTTGGGTCACTTGAGCTTTGATTTGATTTCCCGCTTGAGTGGTCTCGACCTTGTCCGAGGATTGCCTAAGTTGAAGTTTGAGAAGGATTTGGTTTGTGCTCCGTGTAGGCATGGCAAGATGGTAGGCACTCCCCATCCACCCCTGACCGATGTCATGACCGAGCGTCCGACGTAGCCGTTGCATCCGGACCTTGTTGGGCCGCCTCGAGTTCGCTCAGTGGGTGGGAAGTGGTATGTCCTTGTTGTGGTGGACGATTACTCTCGCTATGCCTGGGTGTTTTTCTTGGAGGACAAAAGTGAGACATTTGGTTTTGTTTGAGATCTGATCGTGAGGTTGAAGAACGAGAGGCATGAGAATGCCATTCGAGCTATCCGCAGTGATAAAGGCTCAGAGTTCAAGAACTCTTGTTTTGATGCCTTCTGTCGTGATCTAGGTCTTGAACATCAGTATTCGACCCCTTTTGTGCCCCCTCAGAATGGAGTTGTGGAAAGGAAAAATCGGACTCTTTGTGAGATGGCTGGGACGATGCTCGAGGAGCACAGGACTCCTAGGAGGTATTGGGCTGAGGCGGTCAATACGGCCTGTCATGTCTCCAACAGGATTTTATTGCGAGCTTTCAAGAGGAAGACCTGTTATGAGCTTATGCATGGTCGGGCACCCAAGGTGAGTCATTTTCGAGTCTTTGGCTTCAAGTGCTTTATTCTTAAGAAGGGAAAACTCGACAAGTTTGAGGCTAGGTCTAGTGATGGGATTTTCTTTGGATATGCTAACCATTCTAGAGCCTATAGAGTGCTTAACCTTGAGACTAACAAAATCATGGAGACTTGTAAGGTAACCTTCGACGAGACAATGCCATGTACCTCTCTTGGCTTTGAATGTGCAGGTGATGAGGAGATGGCCGAGGACCTCTTTGAAGAAGAGAAGGATGAAGCTGGAGATGATGATGGAGAGAACCATGCGCCTGAAGCTGAGTGTGTACCCACTACTTCCCCTACGACCACTACGGAGGGTGGACCGTCTACTTCATGGACAACGACGGTGCGACAAGGGGACCAGGCAAGAGAAGCTGAAGTTGAGGGGGAGGTAGTCTTGAGGCGTGAGGCTCCCCGGTGGATTCAAGAAGTGCATCCCCTATTGAAGATCATTGGGGACATCGACGAACGTACTACGCGGTCAAGGTCCAAAAATTCATCTCATTTCGCTCATGCTGCATTTGTTGCCTCTTTTGAGCCCAAGGACATTGGACACGCTTTATCTGATGCAAACTGGGTTAATTATATGCATGAGGAGTTGGAAAATTTTGAGAGGAACTAGGTGTGGGAGTTAGTTGAACCACCTCCAAATTGCCATCCTATAGGAACCAAATGGGTTTGGAAGAACAAAGAGGGTGAGAATGGGATGGTTGTGAGGAACAAGTCCAGACTTGTTGCTCGGGATATAGTCGAAGGAGGGGATCGACTATGAGGAGACCTTTGCTCCCGTGGCCCGTCTTGAGGCAATTCGAATCCTTCGAGCCTTTGCCGTGGCTAAAGGGTTCAAGTTGTTTCAAATGGTGTGAAGAGTGCTTTTCTGAATGGGGTCATAGAGGAGGTGTATGTGAAGCAACCACCGGGGTTCGAGAGTGAGAAGTATCCACACAGGGTGTATAGGTTGAAAAGGGCTCGTATGGGTTGAAACGGCGCCCCGGCTTGGTATGGGAGATTGAGAGGTTTTCGGTGAGCGAGAGGGTTCGTGATGGGTACCGTGGATAGGACCTTGTTTCTCCTCAAGCATGGGAATGACTTGTTGATTGTGCAGATATACGTGGATGATATTGTCTTTGGTGGCTCGTCACATAACCTTGTTGCCAAGTTTGCAAATGAGATGAGCAGGGAATTCGAGATGAGCATGATGGGCGAGTTGCAGTACTTTTTCGGGTTGCAGATCAAGCAAGTGAAGGACGAAACATTTGTACATCAGACCAAGTACATGAAAGACATGCTGAGGAAGTTCCAGATGCAAGATGTGAAGCCTATGTAGACACCCATGGGGAGTACGGCTACTTTGGATGTGGACGAGGACAGAGAACCAGTGGACCAGCGAGAGTACCGGAGCATGATCGGCTCCCTCCTCTACCTGACGGCCACGAGGCCAGACATACAGTTCAGTGTGTGTCTGTGCGCTCATTTTCAGGCCTCGCCGAGGACATCACATCGACGGCCGTCAAGAGGATCTTCGGTACCTACGATCCGCCCCCGGTCTTGGCCTTTGGTATTCTTCCTCCTCGACTCTTTCACTTCATGGTTTTTCCGATGCGGATTTCGCCGGTTGCCGAGTTGAGAGGAAGTCTACTTCGGTTTTTACCGCTTTCTTGGGTCCTCGTTGGTTTCATGGTCTTCCCGCAAGTAGTCTAGTGTAGCTCGCCTACCACCGAGGCGGAGTATGTTGCAGCCACGAGTTGTTGTTCCCAGCTGTTGTGGATCTCATACACCTTGAGAGACTTTGGTGAGGAGTGCACCCAGATCCCACTTCTTTGTGATAGCACCAGTGCCATAAGCGTAACAAAAAACCCAGTGCTTCACTCCAGAACCAAACACATAGAAGTGAGGTATCATTTCTTGAGAGACAATGTGAAGAAAGGGACCATTGTGTTGAGTCATGTCCCTACCCAAGATCAGCTTGCAGACATCTTTACAAAGCCTCTCAACCAAGCTACATTTGTGCGCTTGCGGGGGGAACTTGGGGTTTGTTGCCCTTTCTAGTTGATTCTTGGGGGATTTACTTTTGTACCATATGTATCATACCAAGTTTTTCCTTTGATGTATATACATGCTTTGCTTGATGTATAAACCATGGTAGGATAGCCATCTTGTTATATATCATGTTGCATTTGTATCATATTGCATTTTAGGATGATGAGCTTCTTTCATATGCCTTATTTGAGTTTCTCTGGCTACTTGTGAGATATTGGTCATGTGTGAGGAGAAATGGCTATGTGAGGCTATGCTCTTGGAATATTTGAGATATATGTGTTGTGAGATAGCCCTTTTTGAATCAAATGTTAATCTTGACTAAATTTGATGAAATGTGCTCCACTCATGTGTAGTAGTGTATCCATGTCACTTTTTGGTCTAAATGTGCTTTTCATGCTTAGATTGTGCTTGGATATTTCTTTCTTGCATTTGGGCCAAAGGCTGATATCATTGTGAATGTTTAGCCTATGTTGCATTCATGGAGGAGCATAAGCTTCTTTTTGCCGCAAAGCACTTCATGTACCATGAAATGAATTAATCTTGAAAAGAAGTGTGTATGCTTGAAAAATGCTCCTTCCATCATGTTTATACTTAAAATGTCTTATCTTTCACACATGGGTGCAAAACATGTTGCATGATGTTCACCAGTGGAGAAGTCTCCCCGAAGTGGACACATGGCTCATGAGCTTTAACATGACATGCTTTGCTTTATGGGTGTTTGCAATGATCTTTTGTTAAGAATTTGATATCCTTGTATGATCTCTGGATGATATGCATGTTTTTGGCTAGAATATGAAATGGATAGGCCTTTACATTTGAAGAAAATTTGCTTTGTCACATGCCTATATTTCCATATATTACTTGTGGCAATGCTTTGACTATGCTATGACCCATATGTGTGCTCTTTGTCTCACTTCTAGCCTTTGACACTAGATTTGGCCTATTTGAGAAGCTCATGTAGATGTTTATATGCTTTGTCTTTCATTCCTGCATTTTCACCTTGATTCATACATTGTCAACAAGTGGGGGAAGGGGTGAAGAGGTGAGCTTAATGCAAATTCAGAAAAATGCATCTAAAATTTGGAAGTTTGCATCCACATGTTCAGGGGGAGCTTGCATTTGTTCAGGGGGAGCTTTCTTGTTGTCTTCAGTGTGGAGTTTGTGCTTTGCTCAGCTTGTGACCTTTCTTTGCCTTTCTTTGGTTTTGGTCATGAGTTGAGCTTCTTTGTTTTTCTTTCTTCTTACTTTCTTTCTCTGAATTTCATTTCGCATTGTGTGTTGTTAATGCACTCATCAAAGGGGAGATTGAGGACCGTAAACGTCCCGTGGTCGATGGATGACCGCTCCTCGGTGATGAGTGATTGACAATGGGTGTTGGACCGACTCTTGGCTCGGTGCGCGCGTGTAGGCTCGCGGCCTAGTTCGTGTTGTTGCAGGTGAAGAACGGGCGCGAAAGGTCTTCAGCCTTGAGGGGCCTCCGGGAGATGGAGAGACAAGTAGGCTCGGTTCGAGGGACCCGGTGGACGGTGAGACTAGGTGCGGGCCACATGGTGGTGAGATGAGCAAGACGAAGTCACGGATGATCGAGCCGGTGCACAGTGGCAGTCGAGTCAAGAGGCTTGGCGGGAGGCCGGGCTGAGCACGCGGGGTTTGGTGATTTGCCCACAAAACGATCGGAGGACGGTTTCTTAGTTTGTGCGTCAAAACCAAGTCTGAAGGCCCAACACGACGGAGACGGGATCCGGACGTGTCGGGAAGCTTCGAAGCGGAGGACACGCGGCGGGATCGCATGGCTTGCGTCGGGAGGACGCGGGGTGCGGCGAAGGCGTGGCTGTCCGATGGCAAGACCCACAAACATTACATAAATGCCCCTGCGTGGGTTGTATCGCCAGTAGTTGAGTTAGGGGTAGTCGAGTCATTTCCCACATCGGCGGGACCCGATATATAAGCTATGAGTGTGTGTGGATGGCTCTCTCTCTCTGCGTGACTTAGGGTTTCATTTCCCCCTTTCCATTTCTCTTTTTCCTGGACTATTTTCTTCTCCATTTTCTCTAGGCTAGCAGGAGAGCTTCATGAGAGATTTGTTGAGAGGGATGGATGCTAGGGCGGCATGCTAGACCTTGTGAATCTTTCCTGGTTTGTATAGAAGATTCGGCGTTGTGATTTTCATGGTCTTTTTCGTGCTTGTTTTTGGTGCCTTTGTTCTTGGTGTGGTTCCGCGGATTTGAGTGGGTTTCTCCCAGGATTTCATTGAGGGAAACATGGATGGATGTCTTGTGCATCTTTGTGATTGATCTTCTGCCCTCAAACGCCGGGAAACCACTTCGATTCAAGGATTTTCGGTCGGAGCTCTAGCTTTTGGTGGTGCTCAAAGGATCCGCGATTCCCGGTGATTTAGGAAGTTAGGAGACAAAATTTTTGGGGTATAGCATCCTTGTTTGACGCTTATCTTGTCCCAAACTCTTGTCTCAACAGCTTCTACCATTTGGGAGATCTGGTGATGAATTGGGGGAGTTGACCTTCGGGGTCGAGCAGTTTTTGCCTCTGTCTGGGAGGCGCGGATAGTCCGCGAGGTGGTGGCGGACGGTCCGCGAGAGCAGTGTTCGTCGTGTGTTCTTCATGTTCTTGCTCAGCTTCGCTTTCGATCCATTTTGGTTTTGAGCTTTGGTTGGACGAGGTTTTGGACGGTCCACAGCAGAGGCGCGGACAGTCCGCGGGTGCCTGGCGGACGGTCCGCGTGCTCCCCGCGGACGGTCCGTTTTTCGGGGTTCGCTTCTGGAGGTCTTGTTAGCTTTAACGGACGCTCCGCGGCTCGGGGCCGGACGGTCCGTGGTACGGTGTGGACGGTCCGCGGCAGAGGCGGACGGTCCGCGTGGCCCATGCGGACGGTCCTCCCCCCCGGCCGGACGGTCCGCCTTAGCCTCGGTCGCTTTGTTCCTTGGTTCGATTCCTCCCTCCTTCTTTCGTGCTTCCGTGTGTGCTTCAAGGAATCGTTCCTAAGACTTGAGATTGGTCCATAACCTCGTTGTCTTTGTGATTGATGTGTGATTCGATCCATCGCTCGTGGGTGACCGGGATTTGTCTAGGGTATAGGCCGAGTTCTTTGAGAAGAATTTTTACCGGCTCCTATTCACTCCCACCCTCTCTAGTCGCCATCCGATCCTTCACCAAGGGACCAGTGGAAAGCTGCTTAGCTCACCGACTAGATCCAAGCTGATGGTGTGATTGCGTCTGCTCCGGCAACCTTGGACCCTGCTGTTGACGGTGAAATTCCGTCAACCTACTAGCCATGAGTTTACCTTCGGTGTTGGCATGAGTTTTGCACCTTATCCATTGGTACTAACCCCCATGGTATAACAAGTTCACTTGTGCATGTCGGTTTTGGAGTTTAGTGTTTATGCAGGGTTTTAACGTTGAAAGCAAGACTTCCGGGATAAGTTCATCAAGCACCTCATGACAAGACCTTGAAGCCCGGTAGAAGTCAAGCAATGAAGTGAACACGACTCCAAGAAGCCCAAGGACGCAACCCGAGAAGATGGAAAACTTCGAGGACCTAGCCAGAAAAGTTCTGAATCTTGCGAGACAAGGAGCTTCATCCAATTCGGAGAGAAACTAACGACAAGGGCCCACATGCAAAAGGGGGACGGATCTAGAAGACTCGGAAAGCAACACCGGGCAAAGGAGGCCGTGGACTGGGCCGAAATGGGCCCAGGCCGGTCGGCCCAGGCCGGCCGGCCCAGCCCGTTTCAAGGCCCAGTCGGCCCCCCTTTGACCTAGACGCCTCTCGGGTTATTTTTGATGGTTAATATTTGTATCAAAGTTCGTTTAGGCTTGCAAGCGGACAAGTCTCCCATCGTAGTCAAGGGACCCTTCTTCCCTCGAGTGGTGAACCCAAGGTATCGAATCCGTGGAACAATGTGCAACGCAAGGATTCAATCTAGTAAAGCAAGGTAAGCTATCTTATGAAGACAAGTTGCATCTAATCTACTAACTCATAAAGGAAACACATCTAATCTAATCTACTAAAGAGGTAGCAAGAGAAAGCAAGAGATAACCGATCTAGAGAGTCTAGATCATGCTTATGTTATAGCTCCAAACAAGATAGATGAAGATAGAAAAGAGAATCTCACTAAAAGCATCTTTAAATCGTGGCCTCCCATCCGACTCCGAAAACGCCCGCCTTTCGGAACCCCCGTTCTGTCACAACGTATCCCTACTCATGCGGGTAGTCTAGGGCGAGTTCGATAAGAACAAGTTGAAATCACTTGGCCGGTCCGGTATGCACCTCCAGCCACCGCGGCTACAAGAGCACCCTATGTAATCTAGCTATAGACTAGATCGTAGAAGAAGCAAAACCAAGAAGAAAACAAAATCATCGAGAAGGTACTTGATCGCTAGAAATCGGATTCACTTAAAGACTTTACCATGAATGATTACATGAACAAGATCACCACCGGGATCCTACCTCGATCTTGATCCTTGCTCCTAAGCTCCAACGTGGTTTTCCATGCAAGGTTCCCACGTCGGTGTTGACGGTTAATAATTATATCAAAGTTCGTTTGTGACTCGCAAGCGTACAAGTCTCCCGTCGTAGTCAAGGGACCCTTCTTCCCTCGAGTGGTGAACCCAAGGTATCGAATCCGTGGAACAAATGTGTGACGCAAGACTTAATCTATTAAAGCCAAATAACTGCAATCTTCAATAAAGAACCTAATGCATCTAAGTAAAAGACACAAAACAGATCTAATCTACTAAAAACCGGAGAAAACAAAGTAAGATTGGGTAGATAAACCGATCTAGAGGGATCGGGGTAAGCCTTTTGTTGAAGTTCCAAGCGAGAGAAGAAGTAGCAAATCGAATCTTAATAGAAGCCTCTTTAAATCGTGGTTTCCCGTCCAAATCCGAAAACATCCGCCTTTCGAGACCCCCGTTCGTCACAACGTATCCCTATTCATGCGGGGAGCTTAGGGCGAGTCAAAAGACAAGTCGAGATTCTTTCGGAAGATCCGACGTGTACCTCTAGCCACCGCGGCTACAAGAACACCCTATGTAATCTATCTCGAGAATAGAATTGGAATAAGCAAAGCCGATCGAAAAACGAAATCTTCGAGGAAACACTTGATCGCTGGGAAAAGATTCAACTTGATAATTCAACTATAACAATGATACATACACAAGATCACCACCGGGATCCTTCCTTGATCTTGCTTCTAGCTCCGGGAACACCGACGTGGTTTTCCGTGCAAGGTTCCCACGTCGGCTAGGGGAACTCTAGTCAACTAGCTCGACCCTCTCCTCTCCGAGATGGTGTCCCTCTCTTCTCTACTTCTCGGCGGCCGAAGACGAAATCTTCTCTCGCGTGGCTCTCGGTCGGGGGACTATAAATAGCCCGATTGGCGGCTAGGGCAAAGGAGGACGGATTTGGGCCCTAAATGGGACCGGGCCGGCCGGCCGTTGACGGATAAAAGACGTATCCCTCTACGATCCGCAAGCGTACGGACCCCACACCTTTTTCACCATGGGATTCCCAAGGTTCTTGTCAATCCGCGGAGCAAGGGGATTACAAGCGTTCGATCTACTATGACACACTTAGCTACTAGAACCCTAACTACTATTATACTAGAAAAAACACTAAACTACACTAGAGAGAATGATAAACGATCAAGAGAGAAGACACTCGCCCACGGGTCTACGATACTAGAGCATGCAATCGCTTAAAGACATGAAAAACCAATCTAATCTATCGGGGTTGTGACCACGGTTTCGCCCCTTTCCCTCCTCTCGTATCGTCACTACGCGAAGGTATTCATGACTAGACCTTTGATGGCCACGGCGTATTGAATGGATCCAAGGAAGCATTGGAGCTCGTACTCCCTCTACGGCACGGTAGCTAACCTTAAAGCATTAAAATATATTCAACACAAGATGATAGATAGAAAATCCGACAAAGTGCGATTACATCTCACGATCGATTACAACCCATGGACGAATGAGAAGATTACCCCATCAAGGTGCTGATCATGGCACCGTTGATCATGGTTTCCCTTCCGCCGGTGTCTTCCTCCTTCTCCACGAGGGGGTGCTTCCTTCGAGGTGGTTGATCTCCGGCCGAGATCCTCCTCCTCTTTCTCTAGCTTGTGGATGGCCTTCGATGCGAATAAACTCCTCCCCGTCCGTTGGCGGCGCGTCGGGGGTTTTAGGGTCGAAGATCCTTCGAGGGCAAGGAAAACGGGACCGAACCGGTGCCCGAAGTGGGCCGGGCCGATCCGGCCGGGGCCGGCCGGCCCAGCCCGGTTTCGGCCCGGTTCGGTCGCCCTTTTTGCTCCGTGGGTCCTCGTGCACTTATCTACTTCGCCCCCTCCACTTAGATGATTTTGACGCCGTTATCCTCGCGATCAAGATGGAGGCTCTCTTTGCATGAAGTTTGATCTTTTACGCTTCAATCCCCGGGGTGTTCCTCGTAGCACTTCGGTCCTCACCACCATTGGAAGTAATTTCAGCAAGCTCATGAACACGAACAAGACTCCATGAATGCTCCTTTGAACTTATTGCGAATCCGTCCTTTATGTCCATGATTTCCTACATAAACACAACACTTCCAAATGCATGCACAAAGATGAACTTGTTATATGATTAGCATGCCTAGTGGCGGGTTAGTTCAATAATCAAATCCAAACCAAAGTGTAATGAACATGCTAGGTGCACTAAAATACACCGTCAACATCTCCCCCACACTTAGCTCTTGCTCGTCCTCGAGCAAGTACTCGTAAAAGAACTTCGTCCAAGGTGTGTAATCGTGTATCACTTATCCTTCTTCACAAGTTAGTCAATCCCTTCATCTTTAATACATAAACACAAAGTAATGATAATCAAACATAAACATGGGCGTTTAGAATTTTTACCACGTCAAGATTTACCCCACAACTCAAACTCTTCACTTGAAGCTTTCAATTTCAGCAATACTTGCTTCTTTGCTTCCATCGGAGGGTTTTTATGATTTTTAAAACAAAAATCCCTGCAACAAGTATTAGACAAAAACCTTTCTCCAAGCTCTCTCAAGTCACTCATATGAAGTGGTTATCCTAACCAAATTTTATAAAACACTCACCTCCCATTAATCTCTCATATATCATGTAAAGGTGGAGCTATAGGTAGGGCTAGCGCAATCAACACAAGTATTGTCAAACTAAGAACTTCCTCTAATGGTTGTCTACCTTTCAAAGCCAATGATCATGAGAATTAACCATATGTAGGGATATCAAGGATGAGAAGATTTAGAATGGTGGACATGTGCAAGGGCAAAAGAAAATTGTGACTTCAAGGCACCAATGATGTCCTCGTTGTCGGATTGCACATGGTTGGAAATAGAGTAAAAGTTTCGTCTCACAATCAACGTGACATCCTTCCTTACACTTTATTATTTTTCTTTTCTTTCACTTGATCCATCCCTCTCATATCTTCATTGCTAACTCATCTTTCTCTTTTCTTTTTCTTCCTTCATTCACATATGATGATTTTTTTTCTTTTTTTTTTCTTTTCCATACACATACTTTTTCTCTTTATTTTTCTCTCTCTTGACGACTTTTCAAAGCTTTCAATTCTCCCTTTTCTCGCATGCATACAATCTGAATTTTTTAAATAAATCATGCTAGAGACGAGACGAAACTTTGAAAATAGGTTGTGTTCAAGGAATACGATGTTCAAAAGAGGTGTATAGGTTTGGGTATGGAATTCGGCGATGTACATGACTTCCGTTGTGAAAGACATGTTACCGAATGAATGACGAGGCTAGCAACAAAAGATAAGCACAAGGACATGATCATTGCTTGAAATTAAAACTCACCAAGAGAGAAGGGTCCTAGCCTAACTCATCGTGCTAATCACACTTATGGTGGAGCGAAAAAAAAACAAACTTGGCTTTGGATAGGATTTTTTTTTTATACTCTCAACTTGGAAAAAGAGGTTTTGCTAACCTTTATTACAAGGGTTTTAATATAATTTTCAGAACTGAAATCCTCCAATTTTTAGCATCGAACATAGCACAACTAGCATGTGAAGCTCAAGATCGAAGTGCGGTATGGGTACTTTAAGTAGTAGCGATTCCACTAAGCACCACGGTAAACGATTTTCAAACCATATACTTGTATTCATATATCAAGAATCGAAGATTAGACAAACAAGTAAATAAAGATAAACAATACATAAAACACAAAGATATATATAAAGACTCTTTTTATTTGGTTTTCTTGACTCAACACTAATTTAAGACTCTTGCAAAAAAAAATTTAAAAACTGACTCGAAAACTAAAGACTCATTAAAACGCTAGGACTCTCACACGAAGATTAAACCGAACCTAATCTTGAAGTTCAAAAGCTAAGGCTAGCGAGCTAGCTCTCCCCCACACTTAAAACATACGACGTCCTCGTCGTATCTTACAAAAACCAAAGGGGAAAACTAGATCTAATGGTACTTCGAGCAAGCTTTGCACCACTTGCCTCTCATGTTTCCAACCATGCCGAAAAGTTTGCGCACGTTACGGTTAAGGAACTTGTAGTCATCTTCAACTACGCGCTCCAAGTCCTCCATACGCTGCTTCATCGCTTCCATGGTTTGAAGACATTCGTCGGCCGACGCGTAGAGAGCTGCGATGGATTGACGGCAAAATCGACAACACACCGGATGCAATCCGAAGGGGTCGTCGTCGCCATAATCTCCACCGTTGTCACCACCGTCGTCGCCACCTCCATTGTTGTCGCCTTCGCCACCGCCGTTGCCGTCGCCGTTGGGGCCCTCGGGAGTCCTTTCGTAGGGCCGCTCGCCCCAATCGTCATCGTCTCTACCGGCGGCCGCCCACGAGCTCGGGCTACGATCGTCGGAGTAGTCGCTATCCCCATAATCCTTAGGCTCCGGCGACACCTCCTTGTAATCCTTACGCTTGATGCCTTGGAGGCATGCCGACCTTCGAACGGGTGTAGGGACCTTCTCTCCTTTGACGGGGGTTGCGAGATGCAAGAGCTCCGGTCGGGACACGTCCTCCGCAACGGATACGTGCGGTCCTCTTGACGGGTAGCTTGACCTCGCATCGCATCGCCTCCTCCATCGATGGCTTCTTGGCTTCTACCTTCAACTCTAAACTTTTTGGAGGCTCAATGGCTGCTACAAAGGTGCAACACATTGCTTGAAAGATTTAATTCTCGAGCTCCCAATTCGGCCAAATATATAGTCCCGAGAGAAAAGCCACGGGAACCTTATTTTCCTTTTTTACACTTCCCTTAAAATTTTCCGACCAAACAAGGAAGTCAAAAAGGAGCAATTCGGGCGAAATTCGGGGACATCGGGCGTCGGGCCCCCCTTGGGCCGATCCGGCCCGGGCCGGCCGGCCCACCACCCCTCGGGGGCCGGGCCGGTCCGGTTTTTTGCACACCGCCCTATTTTTTTCGTCCTCGGCCCGTGGGAAAAAGTTGGCCCGGTTAATCTTCGCGAAAAACTCCCGAAAGCTAAAAGAAAAATTATTTACGAAGTTGGTGCCTTGTTTTTTCGTCCTAGGCGGGACGTTCGGGCTCTTCCTCCATGGTAAAGACGTCAACATGATGAATGGGCACGACATCGGGTTCGTAGTAAACCTTAAGCCGCTGTCCATTCACCACAAATTGATCGCCGTTTATATCCATAATGGTTACCGCTCCGTTGGAGAACACCGAATGCACAACATAAGGTCCGTCCCACTTGCTTTGCAATTTCCCCTTTCCGAAGGTTTTAAACCTCGAATTGTAGAGGAGGACCTTATCTCCTTCTTTAAATTCTTTTTTTCTTCAATCTTTTATCATACCACCTTTTGATTCTCTCTTTGTATATGCTTGCGTTTTCATAAGCTTTCAACCTCAACTCCTCTAGCTCGCTTATTTGAATTCTCCGTTTCACCACCGCGGCGTCGAGATCAAGGTTCATCTCTTTAATCGCCCAATAGGCTTTATGTTCTAACTCAACCGGAAGGTGGCAAGCTTTTCCATAGACGAATTGATAGGGGGTCATACCTATCGGTGTTTTAAACGCCGTTCGATAAGCCCATAAAGCTCCGTCTAATTTCTTTGACCAATCCTTGCCTCCCTTCTCTATGGTTTTGTTAAGTATGCTTTTTAATTGCCTATTTGACGTTTCCGCTTGTCCGTTGGTTTGTGGGTGATAGGCCGTGGAGACCCTATGCTCAATTCCCAACTTGGACAAGCACTTTTTAAAGTTCTTCCCGGTGAAATGAGTTCCTCCATCACTTATCAAGATTCTCGGTGTACCGAAACGGGGAAAAATCACGTTCTTGATCATAGTGATGGACTCCTCCGTAGAAGCTTTACGACATGGTATAGCCTCTACCCACTTGGATACATAATCAACCATAACAAGTATATACTCGAATCCAAATGAGTTTTTAAAAGGCCCCATGAAGTCTATGCCCCATACATCGAATATGTCGACTTGCAAGTTGTATTTCAAAGGCATAGAATTTCTTTGAGAGATGTTTCCGGTTCTTTGGCATTCGGGGCATGACGCAACATATCTTTTAGTATCTTCATGCATCTCCGGCCAATAGAATCCGCTCGACCATACTTTGGCTTCGGTTCGAAAGTGGCTATAGTGCCCACCGTACTCCGCCGAGTGGCACTTCCTTAGAATCTCAAGCCTCTCTTCTCTTGGCACACATCTTCTCATCACTCCATCATTGCCAAGCTTGAAGAGGTATGGTGCATCCCAAAAATATTTCTTACTTTCGAAATTATCTTTCTTTGAGTGTTCTTGTCTAGATGATCGAGGGGCATCTTTCGAATTGCTCGAATGATGTCGATCATCCATGTATCTTTATCAAGCACTCTATAGAGGTGGTCATCTCTCATCTTATCTTCTATGGGCTCTTTATCATCTTGCCCACGATTCATCCTAGACAAATGATCGGCCACAACATTCTCCACCCCCTTCTTATCACGAATTTCAACATCGAACTCTTGGAGAAGAAGGATCCAACGAATCAAACGTGGCTTAGCTTCCTTCTTAGCCAAGAGATACTTTATGGCTGCGTGATCGGTGTAAACAATGACTTTCGAGTTCACGATGTAGGATCTGAATTTTTCGAAAGCAAATACCACCGCCGACAACTCTTTTTCCGTAGTAGCGTAATTTAATTGAGCCCCACTAAGAGTTTTGCTAGCGTAGTAAACGGCGTGAACTCGGCCTTCCTTTCTTTGTCCCAAGACCGCGCCTACGGCGTAGTCACTTGCGTCACACATGATCTCGAAAGGTTGGCTCCAATCCGGAGGTTGGATGATGGGAGCACTCACCAACGCATTTTTCAAAGTCCGGAATGCCGCTAGACACTTCTCATCAAAGTCGAAAGCCACATCTTTTTGAAGAAGGTGCGTTAAAGGCTTAGTGATCTTCGAGAAGTCCTTTATAAATCTTCTATAGAATCCGGCATGGCCTAGAAAGCTCCTTAAGGACTTAATATCCGTAGGAGGTGGGAGTTGCTCAACCGTCTCTACCTTAGCCTTGTCCACTTCAATTCCTCTCTCGGATATAACATGTCCGAGCACTATGCCTTGCTTAACCATGAAGTGGCACTTTTCCCAATTTAAAACCAAATCTACCTCCGCACACCTTGTAAGGACCTTTTCTAAGTTTGCTAAGCAATCCATGAACGTCTTCCCGTAAACGGAAAAATCATCCATAAACACTTCAACAATTTCTTCGATGAATTCGAAAACACGGCCATCATACAACGTTGAAAAGAGGCCGGAGCGTTGCATAGGCCGAAGGGCATCCTCCTATATGCAAACGTTCCGTAAGGACACGTAAATGTTGTCTTATGTTGATCTTCCGAGTGAATGGGAATTTGCATGAACCCCGAGTATCCATCGAGAAAGCAAAAATAAGCGTGGTTTGCTAACCTCTCGAGCATCTCGTCTATGAACGGTAAGGGGAAGTGATCTTTCTTCGTCGCTTTGTTAAGCTTACGGTAATCGATACACATCCGCCACCCGGTCACGGTTCTTTGCGGTATCAATTCGTTCTTCTCATTCTTCACCACGGTCAAACCTCCTTTCTTCGGTACACAATGTACGGGCTCACCCATTCGCTATGCGGAACCGGGTAGATGATTCCGGCATCAAGTAACTTGATAACCTCTTTCTTTACTACCTCTCGCATGGCATGGGTTAGCCTCCTTTGATGGTCCACTACAGGCTTACATTGGTCTTCCATTGGTATACGATGAGTGCAAAAGGCTGGGCTAATACCTTTGAGATCATTAATTGAATATCCAATCACCTTCCTATGTTTTTTTAATAAAATCAGCAACGCTTCATTTTCTTCGGGACTCAACTCGTCGCTCACAATGACTGGATAAGTTTTGTCTGGGCCCAAAAATTCATATTTTAATCCCTTGGGCAAAGGTTTAAGGTCTACTTCGGGCACTTGTGGCTCCTCGGGTTTGATTTCTCCTATGTCTTCGAACTTTTCTTCCTCCACGCTACCATCATGCGGCTCTAAGCCTTTTGTTGCTTCCTCTAGTTCTTCATCTTGTTGATTACTAATTTGATTTTCCATCGCTCTTTGCAGCGGGTCTCTAAGGGTTTCAACAAAACAAAGACTATCTATCTCTTCTATTTCTTCATCTTCGGGAGGAAAAGGAGTAAGGTGTTTAGAAGCACGAAGAAAGTTATATGTGTACTTTGTTCCATTAAGGTTCATTGTTACTTTGCCTTCTCCGGCATCTAACACGGCATCAACCAACTTAAGAAAAGGCCTACCTAAGATTATATGATCGAATTACTATGGTAAGCATCAATAACAAAGAAATCGGTTGGTATGTAGTTTCTAGAAATTTTTACTTTCATGTTGCAAGCAATACCTAGAGGTTTGATAGTTCTACCATCTCCCATGATTAATTTCGTTGATGTTGGAGCTAAGTCTAGGTTGTGGTATTGAACTTTATTGTAAATTTTAGAAGATAGAACACTTACTTGGGCCCCGATGTCGCATAAAGCTTTGCATTGAACTCCGTTGATCTCGCAACTCAAGTGCGGCGTCATCTTCTCTTCTTCTTTGGATCCGATCGAATAAATTTCAGCAAGGCGGGCGTATGGTGATGCTTCGGGCTTGATCCCCATGATCCTCTTCACCTCGGCAATATGTTCCGGATCCACCACGTCATCTCCAAAGAGCTTTTCAAAAATCTCACCGGTGGTTTCGAGGTCGTATGAATTTTCAGCCTTCCTCTCCCGGTGGGAAATCGACTTCCAATGCTCTTGCCATTCCCTTTTGATTAGGGAACGGTCTTCTCTTGTCGAATACTTCTCCGTAATCAATAGGAACCCAATCCATTGGCTCGAACTCCCTTAGTGGCTTCGCGCTTGACATGCTTCTCTTGTTCGTCTCATTTGGTGCGGCGAAGTCGACGTTTGGTGTAGTTCTTGACTTGGTGTGTTCTTGTTCAAGCTTCTCCATGATCGGCTCCTCTTTTGTGACTTCCGGGGTTGCCTCTTTAGAAAAATCAGCAAGCTTTTTCTTCCTTGGATTGAATTCCGGCTCTTCCGCAAGTCTTGTTTCCCAATCTCTTCGCATGGCAGCCGCTTTACTAACTTTTTGTAGAAGTTGGGCGGCTTCCGTGAGTGTTTTCTCCATGAGATCCCCACCTGCACACATTTCGACGTGTCGCATGCAACTAGGGGTTAGGGAAAAGAAAAATGTATGCAAGAGTACGTCACCGGTGAAGCCGAGTTTTGGTCCTTGTTCGATTAATTCATTAAACCTTTCCCGGGCTTGGTCTATCCCTTCCTCTTCTCCTTGCATGAAATTGATCACTTGCCTCCTTAGATGTTGAACCTTGCTCATTGGAAAGAACTTCTCGCAAAACTTCTTTGTCAACTTGTTCCAATTGCCTTCAACTTCAAAGGACGCAACCGAATACCATGTCTTTGCTTTGCCGGCAAGTGAGTAGGGAAAGAGATTCCATTTGAACCATTCATCGGGAACTCCTTCTTGACGCACCGTGTTGCATATTGTCGTGAAATCCCTTATGTGTCTATATGGGTTCTCCGTAACCATCCCTTCAAATGGGTTTTCCGCCACCATCTTCATGATCTTGGATTTAATTTCATACTTGGTCGCTTCGAGCTTCGAATCCGACTCTTGTACCTTTATGTCTTCACATCGAGGGCTAGCGTAATCCCTTAATGATTTCTCCGGTTCTTCCACGGGTTGATTAACGAACTCCATCTAGACAATAAGATAAAAACAAAAACAAAAAAGAAACAAGTGTTTTTCTGATAATATATGTTAGATATAACAAATAAAAGATAAACTAAAATATAAAACTAAGTTAGATGCAAATCAAACGATGTAAACTAACTTGCTCCCCGGCAACGGCGCCAGAAAAAGGGGCTTGTTGACGGATAAAAGACGTATCCCTCTACGATCCGCAAGCGTACGGACCCCACACCTTTTTCACCACGGGATTCCCAAGGTTCTTGTCAATCCGCGGAGCAAGGGGATTACAAGCGTTCGATCTACTATGACACACTTAGCTACTAGAACCCTAACTACTATTATACTAGAAAAACAACTAAACTACACTAGAGAGAATGATAAACGATCAAGAGAGAAGACACTCGCCCACGGGTCTACGATACTAGAGCATGCAATCGCTTAAAGACATGAAAAACCAATCTAATCTATCGGGGTTGTGACCACGGTTTCGCCCTTTCCCTCCTCTCGTACTGTCACTACGCGAAGGTATTCATGACTAGACCTTTGATGGCCACGGCGTATTGAATGGATCCAAGGAAGCATTGGAGCTCGTACTCCCTCTACGGCACGGTAGCTAACCTTAAAGCATTAAAATATATTCAACACAAGATGATAGATAGAAAATCCGACAAAGTGCGATTACATCTCACGATCGATTACAACCCATGGACGAATGAGAAGATTACCCCATCAAGGTGCCGATCATGGCACCGTTGATCATGGTTTCCCTTCCGCCGTGTCTTCCTCCTTCTCCACGAGGGGGTGCTTCCTTCGAGGTGGTTGATCTCCGGCCCGGAGATCCTCCTCCTCTTTCTCTAGCTTGTGGATGGCCTTCGATGCGAATAAACTCCTCCCCGTCCGTTGGCGGCGCGTCGGGGGGTTTTAGGGTCGAAGATCCTTCGAGGGCAAGGAAAACGGGACCGAACCGGTGCCCGAAGTGGGCCGGGCCGATCCGACCGGGCCGGCCGGCCCGGGCCCGGTTTCGGCCGGTTCGGTCGCCCTTTTTGCTCCGTGGGTCCTCGTGCACTTATCTACTTCGCCCCCTCCACTTAGATGATTTTGACGCTGTTATCCTCGCGATCAAGATGGAGGCTCTCTTTGCATGAAGTTTGATCTTTTACGCTTCAATCCCCGGGGGTGTTCCTCGTAGCACTTCGGTCCTCACCACCATTGGAAGTAATTTCAGCAAGCTCATGAACACGAACAAGACTCCATGAATGCTCCTTTGAACTTATTGCGAATCCGTCCTTTATGTCCATGATTTCCTACATAAACACAACACTTCCAAATGCATGCACAAAGATGAACTTGTTATATGATTAGCATGCCTAGTGGCGGGTTAGTTCAATAATCAAATCCAAACCAAAGTGTAATGAACATGCTAGGTGCACTAAAATACACCGTCAACACCGGCACCGGGCCCATTTAGGCCCGGCCCCGTGGGCTCCTTTGCCCGACGTCGGTTCCCTTGCTTCCGGATGCTTCCCCCTTCGCATGTAGGTCCATGTCGTCGGTTTCTCTCCGAATTGGACTCAACTCCTTGTCTTGCAAGATTCGGCACTTTTCCGGTCGGGTCCCCCGGAGTCCGTCGTCTTCTCGGATCAAGTCCCCGGCTTCTTGGAGTTAATTTTGCTTCATTGCATGACTTGTTCGGGACTTCAAGGTCTTGTCATGAGGTGCTTGATGAACTTATCCCGAAAGTCTTGCATTCAACACTAAAACCCCGCATAGACATTAAACTCCAAAACCGACATGCACACGTGAACTTGTTATACCATGGGGGTTAGTACCAATGGATAAGGTATAAAACTCATGCCAACACCGAAGGTAAACTCATGGCTAGGTTGACGGATTTTCACCGTCAACGGTCGGCTAGGGAGACCCTAGACAACTAGCATGACCCACATCTCCGAGATGGTGTCCATCAAGCTTCTCTCGCTCCTTGGCGGCGGATGACGAATTGATTGATGCGTGGCTCTCGGTCGGGGGGCTATAAATAGCCCGAGATGCAACTAGGTCAAAGGGGAGGACGACGGGCCCCGAAACAGCCGGGCCGCCGGCTTGGGCCGACCGGCACGGGCCCATCCCGGCCTAGTCCGTTGCCTCCTTCGCACGGTGTTGCTTCCCGCGTCTTCTAGATCCTCTCGCCTTTTGCATGTGGGCCCTTGTCGTTAGTTTCTCTCCGAATTGGACGAAGCTCCTCATCTTGTAAGATTCGAAGCACTTTTCTGGCTAGGTCCTCGGAGTTTGTCATCTTCTCGAGCTTGGTCCTTGGGCTCTTGGAGTCATGTTCACTTCATTGCTTGACTTGTATCGGGCTTCAAGGTCTTGTCATTTGGTGCTTAATGAACTTATCCCGGAAGTCTTGCTTTCAACGTTAAAACCCTGCGTAAACACTTAACTCCAAAACCGACATGCACAAGTGAACTTGTTATACCACGGGGGTCAGTACCAATGGATAAGATACAAAAGTCATGCCAACACCGAAGGTAAACTCATGGCTAGGTTCACGGATTTTCACCGTCAACGGCTCCCCCATGCTTAAACCTTGCTCGTCCTCGAGTAAGCCTTCGATGGATATCATCGTTGCCCTTCAATGTTTAAACCTTGCACTTGATAATACATGAGAAAACATAATGCTCTCAAAAGTTTAATTTGTTAAAGTTCCATAATGTACTAGCATTCATCCCTTCGGAGGGTAGATATTTAATTAAGCTTATCCCACAAGTATTAACATGCTCCTAAAATTCAAATGGATCTCAGAAATTTTGAAATAAAGAACAAGATGAAAAAGAGCTAAACCAAGTTTACAAATTTAAACCACCTTGCATCTTGCTCATGAACTCTCATCTCATCTTGTCTCTCAAGCCTATTTATTCTACTCCTTTCCCTCTCATAACATTCATTTATGTGGTAGGCTTTGTATGGAGATTTTTGGGAAAGTTTAGTCCTAACAAGATATTATAAATGAGATGTTGTCAAAACAAGACAAGCTTCTCATGGTCTTACCGAGACTCGTCACAAAGGTCATTGGAAAATAATGTTAAATCAAGGAGGGGAGAGAGAAAAATACACACACTTGAGATAGGTGGAAATGTGCAAATGGCAAAGAGTGATCCCGAGGCACAAAGGAAGTCCTCGTTATCGGATTGCACGGGGTTAGAAAATGAGTATGGATCTTTTAATCTTGAAGCCTTGAAATTCCTAATGCACTTTAGAGAACCGGGGAATTCATTTTATTTTATTTTTATGTCATACATACTCATATAATTTTTTTCTTTTCTCCTCTTTTTTCTCATACTCTTATATTTTTTGTTCTTTCTTTATTTTTCTCATTTTTTTCTCTTTTTCTTTCTCATCAAATTTTTTTTTTATTTGCTCCCCTTGAACTCTAAAATTGCATTGTACCTACCTCCTCCCCCATGCTTAGACGTTGCTCGTCCTCGAGCAAAGAGGTGAGAGAGATAAGGTAGGTACGGAAATACTTTTCCTTCGGAAAGATACTTGAAGTCTTCAATGTTGGCACCATCTTGCGATCTTCCTTGAATTAACGATCCATACTCAACGATAGGTTGTGGTCAAGGAGGTAAACACAAAAATGATATTTGGTTTTAAGGATGGATATCCGGCGAGGTTTGTGGGATCTCCGATGTGGGGATACACAATGCACGGATAGAAAGGCTAGCAATAAGATAGATATGCAAAAACGGAATGACCAGCTTCTTAGTCTCGGGCCAGAGAAATCAAGGCCTAAAATAACTCACCCAAAAATAAACCTTGTATACTAAGTTTTTGCACTCAAATATTTATATGGCTCTAGATAGGTAGAGCAACACGGAAGTGGTATTTATGACAAGGTTAGCTTTACATTTAAGAACAAAATAAATCATCTTTAATCCATCTAAAACTTGAGAGCACATAAAACACTATGTGTCTTTATTTTTATCATAACCTCCGCTAAAGATTAAGCTAGCATTTAGATAAATTCAGATTTGTATTTTAAGAGAGCACTAGCTTAATCATGCATAAAACAATTACAAAGATAAACAAAGCGGCAATTATAATCATATATCATCATGGCATAAATTTCATAACTTTACCAAAGGTAAAAACTTGGTGGTGACATTATTCATGATGAAAATAAAAATTAAGACAAATGCTGAAAATTTAAATAAGAACTGAAAACACTACGCATACATAGGCGCAAACAAGCTGAAAATTAAAGAAAAGGGAAAAGGAAAGATTAAACTATAGCTCCTGCTCTCTCTAATCTTCCGCCGGTGGTTGATATTGATAGTCTTGGTTGTTGTACCCTTTCTCATAATAGGATTGCACTAATCCTATGAATTGTCCGACGGTGCTAGGTGAAGGTGTTCAAGCACATAAGCGATGTTTGCAT
Source organism: Cenchrus americanus (assembly GCA_947561735.1). NCBI lineage: Eukaryota > Viridiplantae > Streptophyta > Magnoliopsida > Poales > Poaceae > Cenchrus > Cenchrus americanus. The sequence goes on from OX387243.1 coordinate 109,849,254, forward strand.
TTCCTTCACCTATTTGGTTTGCATTGGTTAGGATGGCTGCAATATTTTGCATGTTTCTCGCAGCGTATCCTCCAATGGTGGCCACACTTTGTTGTGGTTGGGGAAGATGTGCATATGGCTCCGCAAAGGCTACGTTGGATACCACAAAATTTGGTGGGGGCATGGCTGCACCACCCCCCATGCTTGCATTGGTACACCACCGTAACAACTCGGCGGCGCCGGAATTCCTCCAAATGGTGGCACATAATTTTGTTGTGCACCTCCTTCTTGGGCCATAGAAGATCCTTCTTCTATAATCCTTCTCTTTTATTTTTGTTCGCCGGCACAAGAAGTCCTTCCTCTAACCAATCTTCTTTCCCCTCAAGAATAAGTCTTAATCTTCCATCCGATAGGGGCAAATTTACTTTGGCCACTTCGAAGCCTCCTCTCTCATCTTTACTTATATATTTTCCTTTCTTCAAATCTTAGAGAAGTCCGGGTAGGAGATGCTTCGGGTTCCTTGTAATACCTGGTCTTAAAGAGATAGCCAACATGGAGAGGTAACACCCCGAACCAATATCTCCCGAACTCGATGTTGCTTCACAACACCACCGGTTGATCATAGGTGAGTGGGGTCGATTGGCTGCCTAGCATTCAAAGCCGAGTAAAGCCAACTCAACTCCGTGTCGGTTACCTTTGTTTCTCTCATTCTCCCAAAAATCCACTTGCAGAAAAGTGACACACTTGGATGATGGGGTTCCGGATAGTATTTCTTCGTTGATGGTCTCCTCCCGTGATCATACTCCAAAAACCTTCCCATGTGCCTTCATGCACATCCACTTGTTCCAGAGCTCCCTTTTGAAAATAGGAGACACTCGCCCATGGGTCTACGATACTAGAACATGCAATCGTTTCGAACATGAAAACCAATCTAATCTATCGGGGGTCGTGACCACGGTTTCGCCCCTTTCCCTCCTCTCGTACTCTCACTACACGAAGGTATTCATGACTAGACCTATGATGGTCATGGTGTAAGATCATATATAGATAATCCAACAAAGTATGATTGCATCTCAAGATCGATTACAACCCATGGATGAAAGGAGATTACCCCATCAAGGTGCTAGAAATAGCACCGTTGATCAAGGTTAGCCTTCGATGGTGTCTTCCTTCTTCTCCACTTGTGGGCTCCCTCCAAACGGAATGAGAGACTCGGCACTCCTTCATCAAGGATATGCGCCATGGTCATGAGAATTTCCTAGGTGAATTCCTTATGGGTGTTTGCCGACACTCCATTAGAAAATTGCACCGGTGTCCCGTATGAAAACCCAATATGTGGAGAGCTTGGTCGTCAAAGTCGACGTTCGCTACAAGCCTCTACTCAAGGCGAGCGAGCTTCTTCTCCTCTTCCTCCGTCATGATGATAAACCCATTGGAATACCACGGAGTGTGTGGAGGTGGAGCGGATGATCGTGTCGAGCGGTGAGGTTGGACGGGCGGCTCCTCCATATGTCCTTGAGGTTTGGTGAACCTCATAAACGAGTTTCGTGTGGCCCTCATGCCACTGAGGAGAAGATTGTGGTTCCTCCTCGGTGGTGTCGTGTCCTCCTCCATACTCCGAGGTGACTCGGAAACCGAGTGGCTCCTCGAAGTCGATGATGGCTTAGACGACGATGATCCCTTCTTTTTTTGGTGAAAAGGCTTGTAGTTTTCTTCCATGATTGCAGCACTCTCCCTCACAAATATATATCCGGGTTTTCACCCGGTAACAAGGTACACAAATATTATTTTAGAGTCTAGACTTTGAGTGGATTAAGGATGTGTTTTGTTGCACGAAACAAGCGAGGTGGATGGCTAAGTCTAAGGTGGTTCCGGCCTACAAACTAGAGCACACGAACAAAGAGCCGGATGGGAAACTTACCTCTCTCTTGGCTCGGTTCTTCTCTAGTGCATTCATGCTTGTTGCTTCGTGACCGCGTGCACCTTCCAAACGTTCTCGTCCACTCCTTCGCTTGCATTATTATTCCTTCCACTTGATGTATTCGCTTTGACTCACTTCCATACTCCCTTGCCTCACATGCCTCCATGATATTCCTACAAAACAAAGCCTTGGCTGCCCCCCATTCTTGTACTTTGCATGTGGTTTGATAAGATGTTAAAGGAGCATCCCATGATGTATCATGGTGCATGTATGGTTATGTTAACTCGATTGCCTCCCTCTAAGCGTGTTTTGATGCTAAGTACTCCTCTAATTTCGAAAATAAAAAATAAAATCAGAGATATTAATGTGTTAAAATATAAATCTAGAGGAGTTTTTAAAGCATTAAAAACAAATGTAAGTCGAAAAATATTTCCGACTACTTTTATGTTGGTCTCACCGGTATTGTTTGCTTTCATTAGTTGAGAGCAAGCTTTTCCCGAGTTGATCATGGGGGCATAGGTTTAGGTTCTAATTTTGATTATATAAGAGAGATTTTGAATGAAATAAAATTAAATGAGCTTAGAAAAATTCTAATCTTAGAGAAACCAAGTATATAGATTTTTAAACCAACCAAAAGTCGAGTTTCTAAGTTCACGCGAGTCCTACCAAGTGCTGAAATTTAAATAACATCTAGATACAAGACGTGGCTCTACTCGTGTGTTTTTAGCATGTAAAATAAGTCAACCACAACATCATAAAGAGGATGAAAGGTTGAGTTAGGTTCTGAATTTATTTTGTCGTGGTTTCTCGAAAAAGAAGCAAACAACATAGGATGGTTCATGTAAAGGGTTTATGATTCAAGCAAAATATTCAACCAAGAATTATGTCTCTAATGTTATTCAACCATTCTAAGTCTAATGTTTTGCGTAGTAAAATTCAAAAACTAAATTATTGAAAAGACTCGAAAAACCCCGGAATCGGGTTGTCCTCCCGGTAGATTATTCTTGACTCGATGAAACGGGTTGCCTCCCCGCCTAGCGCTTCGTTTATAGTCCAAGGCTAGACTTCTTCACTAGATTACTTCGGATCAACGTTCTTTGCGGGCGTTGCAATCTTGGGTACCCACTTCCGCACCATCTTAGGCACGGGCTTATTCTTCGGCTTAGTCATTTTTTTGGTCTTCACCAGTCGGCTTTTTCCTTTGGTCTTGACGGATGCAACACTTCCTTCATGTAGTGGCTCGGCATCTCAAACTCCGATCCTTCGGTCGTGATCTTCATGGTCTCGGTGTGATCCTCCATCTCTCCCGAATGAGTTTGAATAGCCTTCGCCGTCTTGGGACCTTGCAGTTGTCTCGGAAATTCTTCTTTGTTACCCATCGGTTGTCCGACAAGTTGTCCCACTTGCGTCTCTAACATCTTCATCACGATGAACACTTCATGTATAGAGGTTCCGACCTCTGTCACCTTGCCATCTAAATTCTTCGATATTTTCTCCATAGCCTTGAACTTAGTGACGGCATCCTTGGACATGGTCGTACTCCTCACACTCCTTGCATGTGGATCTTGCTTCGGCGGCCTTTAGGCGTTGAGCTTCTTTCTCTATCTCCATCCTCCTCTTGATCTTGAACGGCCTTCCGGTGTCTTGAAGGTTTATGATAGGTAGATCAACGATGTCGGTTTAGGTTGATCTTCCTTTGGACTTGGAGGTGGTGATTCCCTTGGAGATTTTGACGGTCCTTCGACTTTGGCTTTTGGATCTAGGGTTTCCAACCCTTTAGCTTGTGTTGCACGTCTCCTTTTCTGTAAAGTTTTCCCCGGATCATCCACAAAAAGTTTTGGGTTTCTTGGAGAGGTAGCCAACCATCTCCGGTTAGGGTTAGCAATAAAACAAAAATCTAAAAAAAAGAAAAATTAGGGTTAGTCAAAACTAGATTAGATTGATTTTTTCTTTTTGAGGATGATCAAACTTAAGAGATGCAAAAGAAAATCAAAAGAAAAACTGAAAAATAAGCGATACTAGATTGGATCTTGATTGCTTGTTCCCCGGCAATGGCGCCGGAAAAAGGGGGTTGTTGACGGTTATTAGTTGTATCAAAGTTCGTTTAGACTTGCAAGCGGACAAGTCTCCCGTCGTAGTCAAGGGACCCTTCTTCCCTCGAGTGGTGAACCCAAGGTATCGAATCCGTGGAACAATGTGCAACGCAAGGATTCAATCTAGTAAAGCAAGGTAAGCTATCTTATGAAGACAAGTTGCATCTAATCTACTAACTCATAAAGGAAACACATCTAATCTAATCTACTAAAGAGGTAGCAAGAGAAAGCAAGAGATAACCGATCTAGAGAGTCTAGATCATGCTTATGTTTTAGCTCCAAACAAGATAGATGAAGATAGAAAAGCGAATCTCATTAAAAGCATCTTTAAATCGTGGCCTCCCATCCGACTCCGAAAACGCCCGCCTTTCGGAACCCCCGTTCTGTCACAACGTATCCCTACTCATGCGGGTAGTCTAGGGCGAGTTCGATAAGAACAAGTTGAAATCACTTGGCCGGTCCGGTATGCACCTCCAGCCACCGCGGCTACAAGAGCACCCTATGTAATCTAGCTATAGACTAGATCGTAGAAGAAGCAAAACCAAGAAGAAAACAAAATCATCGAGAAGGTACTTGATCGCTAGAAATCGGATTCACTTAAAGACTTCACCATGAATGATTACATGAAAAAGATCACCACCGGGATCCTACCTCGATCTTGATCCTTGCTCTGGAGCTCCGACGTGGTCTTCCATGCAAGGTTCCCATGTCGGCTAGGGAGACCCTAGACAACTAGCACGACCCTCATCTCCGCGATGGTGTCCCTCAAGCTTCTCTGCTCCTCGGCGGCGGATGACGAATTGATTGATGCATGGCTCTCGGTCAAGGGGCTATAAATAGCCCGATGCAACTAGGTCAAAGGGGGAGGCCGACTAGGCCCCGAAACAAAGCCGGGCCGACCGGCTCGGGCCGACCGACCTAGGCCCATCCCGGCCTAGTTCGTTACCTCCTTCGCCCGGTGTTGCTTCCCACGTCTTCTAGATCCTCTCCCCTTTTGCATGTGGGCCCTTGTCGTCAGTTTCTCTCCGAATTGGACGAAGCTCCTTGTCTTGTAAGATTCAGCACTTTTCTGGCTAGGTCCTCGAAGTTTGTCATCTTCTCGGGCTTGGTCCTTGGGCTCTTGGAGTCATGTTCACTTCATTGCTTGACTTGTATCGGGCTTCAAGGTCTTGTCATGAGGTGCTTAATGAACTTATCCCGGAAGTCTTTCTTTCAACGTTAAAACCCTATGTAAACACTTAACTCCAAAACCGACATGCACAAGTGAACTTGTTATACCACGGGGGTTAGTACTAATGGATAAGATACAAAAATCATGCCAACACCGAAGGTAAACTCATGGCTAGGTTGACGGATTTTCACCGTCAACAGTTATTTATAGCCACCTGACCGAGAGCCACACATCAATCAATTCGTCATCCGCCGCCGGGGAGCAGAGAAGCTTGAGGGACACCATCTCGGAGATGAGGGTCGTGCTAGTTGTCTAGGGTCTCCCTAGCCGACGTGCGAACCTTGCATGGAAACCACGTCGGAGCTCCGGAGCAAGGATAAAGATCGAGGTAGGATCCCGGTGGTGATCTTGTTCATGTAATCATTCATGGTGAAGTCTTTAAGTGAATTCGATTTCTAGCGATCAAGTGTCTGCTCGATGATTTTGTTTTCTTCTTGGTTTTGCTTCTTCCCCAATCTAGTCTATAGATAGATTGCATAGGGTGCTCTGGTAGCCGCGGTGGATAGAGGTGCATACCGGACTGGCCAAGTGATTTCAACTTGTTCTTATCGAACTCGCCGTAGACTACCCACATGAATAATAGTACGTTGTGACAGAACGGGGGCTCTGAAAGGCGAGCGTTTTCGGAATCGGACCGGAGGCCATGGTTTAAAGATGCTTTTAATGAGATTCTCTTTTCTATCTTCATCTATCTTGTTTGGAGCTACAACATAAGCATGATCTAGACTCTCTAGATCGGTTGTCTCTTGCTTTCTCTTGCTACCTCTTTAGTAGATTAGAGTAGATGTGTTTCCTTTATGAGTTAGTAGATTAGATCCAATTTAGTTCTTCATAAGACATCTTTCCTTGCTTTACTAGATTGAATCCTTGCGTTGCACATTGTTCCACGGATTCGACACCTTGGGTTCACCACTCGAGGAAATAAGGGTCCCTTGACTATGACGGTGGATTTGTCCGCTTGCAAATCCATATGAACTTTGATACGATAATCTACTATCAACAAGCCCCTTTTTCGGGCGCCGTTGCCGGGGAACAAGCAATCAAGATCCAATCTAGTATCGCTTGTTTTTCAGTTTTTCTTTTGATTTTATTTTGCATCTCTTAACTTTGATCATCCCCAAAAAGATAAAAAATTCAATCTAATCTAGTTTTTTATTAACCCTAATTTTCTTTTGTTAGATTTTTGTTTTTGCTAACCCTAACCGGAGATGGTTGGCTACCTCTCCAAGAAACCCAAACTTTCTTTTGTGGATGATCCAGGAAAACTTTACAGGCAAAGGAGACGTGCAACACAAGCTAAAGGGTTGGAAACCCTAGATCCAAAAGCCAAAGTCGAACGACCGTCGAAATCTCCAAGGGAATCACCTCCTCCAAGTCCAAAGGAAGATCAACCTCAACCGCCACCCATGGGAGAACAACTGCAACCGGAGCGCAAGATCGAGCTATGCACCTTGGACATCGTTGATCTACCTATCATAAACCTTCAAGACGCCGAAAGGCCGTACAAATCAAGGTCTCAACTATCCGTGTGGTGCAACACTCGCCTTTCACCGAGGATTGCGGAAGCTTTGGAGCATTTCAATGACTACATGCGAGCCGAATTCCTTGAGTGCCATATCGGTTTACTTAAGAGGAGGATGGAGAAGATGGAGATAGAAAGAGAAGCTCAAGACCTAAAGGCTGCCGAGGCAAGATCCACATGTGAGGAGTGTGAGGAGCACGACCATGTCCGAGGTAAACCCCGATTTAATGCAAGTTCGTCCATTCAAGATTTGGTTCCCCTTTGTACACAATTGAAGGACTTCATGGACGAGCAAGCTAAGATCAACAAGGATGTCGTCACTAAGTTCGAGGCTATGGAGAAAATATTGGAGAATTTAGATGGCAAGGTGACGGAGGTCAGAAGCTCTATGCGTGAAGTGTTCATCATGATGAAGATGCTAGAGACGCAAGTGGAACAACTTGCCGGGCGCCCGATGGGTAGCAAAGGAAGATTGTCGGTACAATCCCAAGGTCCCGAGAAGGCAAAGGTTACTCAAACTCATTCGGGAGAGATGGAGGATCACACTAAGGAGACCATGAAGATCATGATCGAAGGACCGGAGTTTGAGATGCCGAGCCACTACATGAAGGAAGTTGTTGCATCCGTCAAGACGAAAGGACAAAGCCAGCCTGTGAAGACCAAAAATATGACTAAGCTGAAGAATAAGACCGTGCTCAAGATGGTGTGGAAGTGGGTAATCAAGTGAAGAAGTCTAGCCATGGACTATAAACGAAGCGCTAGGCGGGAGGCAACCCGTTTCGTCGAGTCAAGAATAAGCTACCGGGAGGACAACCCGATTCCAGGTTTTTCGAGTCTTTTTAATAATTCAGTTTTGAATTTTACTACACAAAGACATTAGACTTAGAGTGGTTGAATAACATAAGAGACATAATTCTTGGTTGAATATTTTGTTTTGATCATAAACCCTTTACATGAACCATCCTACATGTTTGTTTGCTTCTTTTCGAGAAACCACAACCAAAAAAATTCAGAACCTATCTCAACCTTTCATCCTCTTTATGATGTTATGGTTGACTTGTTTTTCATGCTAAAATGCATGAGTAGAGCCACAACTTGTACCTAGATGTTATTTAAATTTCAGCACGTGGTAGGACTCGCGTGAACGTAGAAGCTTAACTTTTGGTTGGTTTAAAAATCCATATCCTTGGTTTCTCTAGAGTTAGAATTTTTATAAGCCTCATTTAATTTTATTTCATTCAAAATCTCTCTTATCTAACCAAAATTATAACCTAAACCTATGCCCCCATGATCAAGTCGGGAAAAGTTTGCTCTCAACCAATGAAGGCAAACAATACCGGTGAGACCAACATAAAGTAGTCGGAAAATATTTTCGACTTACATTTGTTTTTAATGCTTTAAAAACTTCTCTAGATTTATATTTGAACTCATTAATAGCTCTGATTTTATTTTTTATTTTCAAATTTAGAGGAGTGATTAGCATTAAAACATGCTTAGAGGGAGGCAATCTAGTTAACCTAACCATACGTGCACCATGATGCATCACGGGATGCCCCTCCAACATCTTCTATCAAACCACATGCAAAGGACAAGCATGGGAGGCAGCCAAGGCTTTGTTTTGTAGGAATATCATGGAGGCATGTGAGGCAAGGGAGCATGGAGGTGACTCAAAGCAAAATCATCAAGTGGAAGGAGCAATAATGCAAGCAAAGGAGTGGACGAGAACGTTGGAAGGTGCAACCCCGTGGAGCACGCGCGGTCACGAAGCAACAAGCATGAGTGCGCTAGAGAAGAACCGAGCCAAGAGGAGGAGAGAGGTAAGTCTCCCATCCAGCTCTTTGTTCGTGTGCTCTAGTTTGTAGTCCGGAACCACCTTAGACTTAGCCATCCACCCCGCTTGTTTCATGCAACAAATCACATTCTTAATCCACTCAAAGTCCAGACTCCAAAATAATATTTGTGTACCTTGTTACCGGTTGAAAACCCGGATATATATTTGTGAGGGAGAGTGCTGCAACCATGGAAGAAAACTACAAGTCTTTTCACCAAGGGATCATCGTCGTCTAAGCCATCATCGACAACCTCTTCGAGGAGACACTTGGTTTTCGAGTCTCCTCGAAGTATGGAGGAGGACACGGCACTGCCGAGGAGGAATGACACTCTTCTCCTCGGTGGCATGAGGGCCACACGAAGCTCGTCTATGAGGTTCACCGAACCTCATGGATGTACGGAGGAGCCTCCCGTCCGACCTCACCGCTCGACACGATCATCCGCTCCACCTCTATACACTCCGTGGTATTCCAATGGGTTTATCATCACGATGGAGGAGGAGGAGGAGAAGCTCGCTCGCCTTGAGTAGAGGCATGTAGCGAACCCCGAGCATCTCCTAGCCGGGACTTCCCTAGGATTTGATTATATGAAGAATGAAACATATAAGTGAAGATGAGAGAGGAGGCGTCAAAGTGGCCAACGTAAATTTGCCCCTATCTTGAGGGGGAAGAAGATTGGTTAGAGGAAGGACTTCTTGTGCCGGCGAAGAAAAAAATAAAAGAGGAAGGATTAGGAGAAGGTTCTTCTATGGCAAAAGAAGGAGGTGCGCAATAAAATTATGTGCCACCATTTGGGGGAATCCCGGCGCCGCCAAGTTACTACGGTGGTGTACCAATGCAAGCATGGGGGAGTGGTGCAGCCATGCCCTCACCATTTTGCGGTGCCCAACGTAGCCTTTTGCGGAGCCATATGCACATCTTCCTCAACCACAATAAAGTGTGGCTATCATTGGAGGATACGATGCGAGAAACATGCAAAATATCGCAGTCATCCAAACCGATGCAAACCAAATGGGTGAAGGAAATGCAAACATCGCTTTTGAGCTTGGATGCCTTCACTTAGCACCACCGGGACAATTCATAGGAGGAGCGGTGCAATCCTATTTTGAGCAAGGGTACAACAACCAAGACTATTAATATCAACCACCGGCAGAAGATTAGAGAAAGGAGGAGCTTTATAATATTCAGCTTGTATGCACATATGTTTGCGTAGTGTTTTTAGTTTTTATTTAAATTTTCAGCATGTGTGTTCGTTTTTATTTTCATCATGAATAAAGTCACCAGCTAGTTTTTACCTTTGGTAAAGTTACAAAGTTTATGCCATGATGATATATGATTATAATTGCCGCTTTGTTTATCTCTGTACTATTTTTATGCATTTTAAGCTAATGCTCTCTTAAAATACAAATCTGAAATTATCTAAATGCTAGCTTAATCTTTAGTGGAGGTTGTGATAAAAATAAAGACCCATAGTGTTTTATGTGCTCTCAAGTTTTAGATGGATTAAAGATGATTTATTTTTATTCTTAAAAGTAATGCTAACCTTGTCATAAATACCACTTGCATGTTTCTCTACCTATCCAGAGCCATATATATATTTGAGTGCAAAAACTTAGTATACAAGGTTTATTTTTGGGTGAGTTATTTCAGGCCTTGATTTCTCTGGCCCGAGACTAAGAAGCTGGTCATTCCGTTTTTGCATATCTATCTTTTTTCTAGCCTTTTTATCCGTGCATTGTGTATCCCCACATCGGAGATTTCACAAACCTCGCCGGATATCCACCCTTAAAACCAAATATCATCTTTTGTGATTACCTCCTTGACCACAACCTATCGTTGAGAATGAATCGTCAACGCAATATGGTGCCAACATTGAAGATTTCAAGTATCTCTCCAAAGGAAAAGTATTTCCGGTACCTACCTTATCTTTATCATCTCTTTGCCCGAGGACGAGCAAACGTCTAAGCATAGGGGAGGAGGTAGGTACAATGCAATTTTATTGTTCAAAAGGGGAGCAATTAAAAAAAGTTGATGAGAAAGAAAAAGAAAAAAATGAGAAAAATAAAGAAAGAACAAAAATATGAGTATGAGAAAAAGAGAAGAAAAAAATATGAGTATGTATGATATAAAATAAAATAAAGTGAACTCCCCGGTTCTCTAAAGTGCATTAGGAATTTCAAGGTTTCAAGATTTAAAAGATCCAAACTCATCTTTCCAACCATGTGCAATCTGATAACGAGGACTTCCTTTGTGCCTCGGGATCATTCTTTGCCATTTGTACATGTCCACCTATCTCAAGTGTGTGTATTTTTCTCTCCCCCTCCTTGATTTAACATTATTTTCCAATGAACTTTTTGATGAGTCTCGGTAAGACCATGAGAAGCTTGTCTTGTTTTGACAACATCTCATTTATAAAAGCTTGGTAGGACTAAACTTTCCCAAAAAGCTCCATATAAAAGCCTACCACTTACATATATGTTTTGAAAGGGAAAAAAGTAGAATAAATAGGCTTGAGAGACAAGATGAGATGAGAGTTCATGAGCAAGATGCAAGGTGGTTTAAATTTTTGAACTTGGTTTAGCTCTTTTTCATCTCGTTCTTTATTTCAAAATTTTTGATATCCATTTGAATTTTGGGAGCATGTTAATACTTGTGGGATAAGCTTAATTAATAATCTACCCTCCGTAGGGATGAAGACTAGTACATTATGAAACTTTAACGAACTAAACTTTTGAGAGCATTATGTTTTCTCGTGTATTATCAAGTGCAAGGTTTAAACAATGAAGGGCAACGATGATATCCATCGAAGGCTTACTCGAGGACGAGCAAGGCTTAAGCATGGGGGAGATGTTGACAGTGAAATTCTGTCAACCTAGCCATGAGTTTACCTTCGGTGTTGGCATGAGCTTTACACCTTATCCATTAAAAACTCACCCCAGTGGTATAACAAGTTCAGTTGTGCATGTCGGTTTTGGAGTTTAGTGTTTATGCAGGGTTTTAGCGTTGAAAGCAAGACTTCCGGGATAAGTTCATCAAGCACCTCATGACAAGACCTTGAAGCTCGGTAGAAGTCAAGCAATGAAGTGAACACGACTCCAAGAAGCCCAAGGACCCAACCCGAGAAGATGGAAAACTCTGAGGACCTAGCCAGAAAAGTGTTGAATCTTGTGAGACAAGGAGCTTCGTCCAATTCGGAGAGAAACTGACGACAAGGGCCCACATGCAAAAGGGGGAAGGATCTAGAAGACTCGGAAAGCAACACCGGGCAAAGGAGGCCGTGGACTGGGCCCAATTGGGCCCAGGCCGGCCGGCCTAGCCCGTTTCGAGGCCCAGTCGGCCCCCCCTTTGACCTAGACGCCTCTCGGGTTATTTATAGCCCCCTGACCGAGAGCCACGCATCAATCAATTCGTCATCCACCACCGAGGAGCAGAGAAGCTTGAGGGACACCATCTCGGAGATGAGGCTCGTGCTAGTTGTCTAGGGTCTCCCTAGTCGACGTGGGAACCTTGCATGGAAGACCACGTCGGAGCTCCGGAGCAAGGATCTAGATCGAGGTAGGATCCCGGTGGTGATCTTGTTCATGTAATCATTCATGGTGAAGTCTTTAAGTGAATTCGATTTCGAGCGATCAAGTGCCTAGTCAATGATTTTGTTTTCTTCTTGGTTTTTCTTCTTCCCCAATCTAGTCTATAGCTAGATTGCATAGGGTGCTCTTGTAGTCGCGGTGGCTAGAGGTGCATACCGGACCGACCAAGTGATTTCAACTTGTTCTTATCGAACTCGCCCTAGACTACCCGCATGAATAGGAGTATGTTGTGACAGAACGGGGGCTCTGAAAGGCAGGCGTTTTCGGAATCGGACCGGAGGCCACAGTTTAAAGATGCTTTTAATGAGATTCTCTTTTCTATCTTCATCTATCTTGTTTGGAGCTACGACACAAGCATGATCTAGACTCTCTAGATCGGTTATCTCTTGCTTTCTCTTGCTACCTCTTTAGTAGATTAGATTAGATGTGTTTCCTTTATGAGTTAGTAGATTAGATGCAATTTGGTTCTTCATAAGATAGCTTTCCTTGCTTTACTAGATTGAATCCTTGCATTGCACATTGTTCCACGGATTCAATACCTTGGGTTCACCACTCGAGGGAAGAAGGGTCCCTTGACTACGACGTGGGATTTGTCCACTTGCAAATCCATATGAACTTTGATATGATAATCTACCGTCAACACCTGCTCCTCGCATGTGCACCTCCAGACGAATCGGCGTAGTGCGACATGTGCGCGACGGCGGGGAAAGCGGTGGAGCTCAGATTGGGGAAGAAGAAGGGGGCAGGGGTCGGGGCGCTGGGGCGGATGCATATTCATTCGGCAAGGGGCATTTCTGACAATGGAGCACTTGTTGGCGATGATGGTTAGTGTACCATCGTCGCCGGGGCGGATGCTGACCAGGGGCATAATGGAGCACTTGTTGGCGACGATGGTTAGTCTACCCGCATCGCCTTTGTCGGTCGGGCAGGCTATAGTTATCTTTTTTATATAGGCTTCTGACTGACGCGTGGGCCCGACACGATTTTTCTGAATTGAAACTTGCTTCCCTCAAATATTATACCCCATAAACAACACCAAAACATTCGTAAAAAATACGAACAATTCATAGTTGGTAATTTAGTATTTGAATAAAATCTCAACAGTCACACTTGTCTAACCAAATTTCTTAAAATTAGAATTTGTATCTCTTGTTTACGATAATAATTATAATAATGTCTTAGTGTGTTCTAAAAATTCCACAAATTGACTTGGCAACATAATTTAAGTCCCTAAGCTTGTCTACAAAAATTCAAATGGTTTCGAAAATGAAAGATTATACTTGTGTACAAATGTCTACATCTCTCACATAGTTTCTTAGAATGTTACTTCAACATGGAAGTTTTCCACACTTTAAAACATGTTCGAACTCATATGCATTTGAAATTTTAACATAACCTTATGTTCACCATAAGATTACGAAATGCAAAGTTTAATTAGTAATGGTTGTGTAAAACAAATATTATTTATATGTTGTACTTATAAGGAACAATATAAGATGTATAAACAACATCCAAGAAATGGAATTACATACGAAAAAATGTCATAAATGAATAGTTGTTGATTTTAGAAAAATTGAGAAACAAATATCATAAAATTTGGATTACGGTTGACAAAGAAAAACGTGATACAAAATTTGATTGCAGATTAAAAGGGGGAAAACAAACTATTCTTCATTCGAACAGACCTGGCCCCGCCCCTTCATTGGCGACGGGTGTTTGTTAATCATCGTATCATTTGCGCACCGAACCTTTTTAATAAATGCTCCGCCCTACCTTCCGTCTTCTATCCCCTTCTTCGGCTTCCGCCTTCCTCGTCTCCGGCGCAGGTATGGTCCGCGACTCTAGGGGAGGTCTGTAAGGAGGAGGCCCCGCGGCCACGTCCCCGTCCGTCTTCCTCGGTGCTATCCGCCTCCCCCGCCAAGAGAGTGAGGTTCTGCGGTGACGAAGAGGAGCCGTCCCAGCACGCCGCCCCCGTGCGTCTTCCTCGGCACTCCATGGAAGAGGCCGGTTCTTCGTCGGCCCAGGGGAGGAAGTCGTACATGCACACAAGGGCCAAGTTGGCGGACTCCAACGACGCCCGCCATGGAGAGGCAGGATTTTTTCCCTCAACGTGAAGGAAGAAGCAGTCTGCACACATTGAGGTGAGCGCGAACTCCTACAGCGGTGACCCGGGTAGAAGAGTGGTGCTGGTAGACCACATCTCCTCAGGCGACGACTCCAGCAACAACTCCGGCGACGACTCTGGCAACAACTCCGGTGATGATTCTGAAGACCATGAGGCAAGTTCTGAAACCATCACGCACGAGATTTGTCCATGGACCTTCACATCTTCACTGATTAATTGTTCTAATGCATCAATTTTCATTTGTTGTAGGAAGTTGTTGCACATGACATTGACAGGATTTGGACTGAAATCAACAAGCTCAAGGAATCGGCTGAAAAGAAGCAGACAAGTTTTGAAACCAGTTAGAGCTAAAACAGCTTTCTTGTAAATTACAACTATTATGAAGCTTGCATCAATATAACTTTTTCCTTTGTTTTAGGACCGTGTTGTTACTCGTGATGACATTGACTACATCTGGAAAGTAATCGACAAGCAGGATGAGCAGCTTAAAGCCGCACAAAAGAGGCAGGAGATTGAACTTCTAAAGATGAATGTTGAGCTAGCAGAAAGAGTTGCAAAACTAGAGACAAGGCTAGCTGAACTTGAGGCAGCAGCACAAAAGAATCCATCTAGCTAGCTAACTAGTTCCCTTGCAGCAACGATCTAGTTTGGTGATGCACCCAGCTGATGCAGTCTTATTTTGGTGATGTGCCCTGCTGATGCATATCAGATGTGAATTTGTTTGTTATGACTTATGAGTTAGTTTGCTTGATGATGTGAACTACATTACTCGTTGGCCCACACAAGCCCACTCGCTCTAGGTTAGCAGGGAAGGACGCCTCCCTCACGATGTCTCCTCCCACTCTCCCCTCGCGCCGCCATCGCCACTTTCTCCCCATCGCCTTCGTCCCCCTCACCTCCCCCCACACCGCGACCCACTCTACACCCCTTTTGCTGAGACGCACGCCACACCACGCTTGACGCGACGCGCACCACACCTCTGACAGTGAGATGTAGAGTAGGAGGGACCCAACTGTGGCGGCGGTGATGACGACGACGACGACTAGAGGACGGATCCGACGATGACTGGGAGGAGGAGGGATCCAGCCATAATGTCGACACGAGGACGAGGATATGGCGGCGAGCAGGCAGCGACGAGGAGTAGAGATCCCTCCGCTCCGGCAGTGCGAAGGTCAGTGGCGAATCTAGGATTTGAGTTTATGGTATGCCGCTCTAAAAATGTCTTATACAATTCGGTAAATGCATTCTACCAACTCCGTAATAATTGTAAAACTAATAACAATTCAGTAATAAGGTAATTTGGTATATTTGCTCGAGTTTATGGAATTAGGTCAAGCACGCTTTTGCAGCACACATGCGTTCAAGTAATCAAGTATAAAACATATGCGTGCGTATGGTTTTCTTTTTATATAAATGTGTATAATATACTTGTACTTGTGAGAATTGCAAGGTATGTCGTGGCTCCTTTGTATAAGTACATGTGGACATACTTAGTTGTCGGTCGTATACATACTTAGCATTTCCCTTTAGATTGACTCTTACATTTGGTTTTTCTCTTGTTCCTATGCACATCTGCACATTCTCTCCAAGTTGAATAAGTATCTCATCAGCAACCGAGGCAACCTGCACCTTGCTCTTTAAAATGGTATGGTTGCTTTGCCTGCATTAATTTTTTGTTACTGAATTTTCCATTTATGTTAATGGTTTACCAAGAACCAATGATATTACAGTGGGCTAAAGTAGTTACTGTAATTCCCTTGACTATTAATTCACAGGATAATTCTGACGAGGACTATAGACCTGGGCCACAAGATGAAGAAGAGGGTTATGGCACTGCTAGTGCACAACAAGACCAGATGGGTGGGGCTCAGCGCCGAGGCAGAGCGCCAAGGACATCCACAAAGTGGCCAAGTGACACAATGATAGTCATTGAGGTCGACATAGTGGGGATGCCAGTACCATTGACTCAAAAACGCAGGTTCAGGGCGCTTGCGGGGCTCGTTGCTAGACAAAAGATACCTTTGAACTTGCTGGAAATCAAAGAACTAAACAATGATGAAAAGTGGGACTTGTGTGATAAGCATGTGCAGAAACACTTGAAGTTCCCGGAAGATGCGAAACTGCATGCATTCAAGCTTTTCTGGAAGACGGCAGCCAAGGCATGGAGACAATTCAGATTTGAGCTTAGGTGAGATTTTATCAAAAAAGGACTCAAGCCATTTACAAGGCACCAGTTTATTGTCTCGGAACAGTGGAAGGAGTTCATGAAATAGGCAGAAACCGAGCAAGCCTCATCCGCTAGTGTCAAGTTCAAAGAACTCCGAAGCTGGAACACAAGCAAGCACAACATGGGTCCAACTGTTTATACTGTGAAACTAGAACAATGGGAGGAAGAGGACAGACAATTAGCTGCAGCTGGTATCCCCAACCCATATGACGCCTACCCTGACGATCATTCCAAGAATTGGCTACGAGCAAGGAGTAAGCTAGTGATTAAAGACCGTGTTGCCATGATAGTGTTCAACAATAAAGAGGTTGAAAAATTGGTTGTGGACATCAAGGAGAAGATTGCATGTGCAGAATCTTCAGGAATGGCAGAGCAAAGGGAGTATGATGTGCTAAGTTAGTGCTTGGGACGCCCTGAACAACAAGGTCGTGTGCGTGGTGTCTCCAGCTACAAGGGCTGGTAGTATGCATGGCCTCAGCACGTTGACATGTACAGGAAGAGGACGAAGACCGACACATCAGTTGATACGGAAAAGATAAAGGAACAAATCAAGCAAGAACTGGTGGCTGAGATGCGGATGCAGAACATGCAGATGCAGAGGTGGTGTTGTCACCAATGTCCAATCGCGCAAGCCCTTCACCCGCCACACTGAAGAGCAGTTGTGCGTCCGCAAATGTAGGTTTGATCGATGGCATTGCAGAGTTGGCGATGGAGGTGTGTTGTGACGATCATACACACGAAGACCTTATAGGCATGTTGACTGAACCCATGCACTGTGGCCTATGGATCTCGTGGAGGGGGCTTCAATGTGAGGCTGCACTTGGTCTTGTTCATCCAGAGGAGACTACGCTACAAATAGTCCTAATTCATCAGGACTTTGTTGTGGTTGAAGTGATCATTGTATATACTATCTTTGCGGATGAACTGTTGGAATACCCTCCTAATGACGAGGTGATGAAACTTGGACAAGCTCAAGGACAGAGGTTACAGTGGAGAAGGTGCCGGATTGACATCAAAGGAGCTCCAACATGTAAATCTCGTTCACAGGCTATGATACAAATTCCTTGTAGTTCACACAGTACGGTACAGGTTCCTTCCTTAGATGGTTCCCCTCCTCCTCCTCTTCCTCCTCCTCCTCCTCCTCCTCCTCAATCCCCACACGTTCCATCCCCACATCCGGAAGGTACACAAAATATTCCATCCCCACCTACTCCTAGTCCTGAAAAAACAGAAAAACTTTCATCCCCACATCGAGACACCAAATATTCCATCCCCACCACCATGCCCACCACCTCCTCCTCTTTCTCCTCCTCATGAAACAACAAAACCTACACCCCCAAATGGAAGTGGTCAAAACAATCATGCCAAAGCAGGTACATCTAGGCCTAATACCTCTGTAATAGGTCCTGGTGAGACACCACTAGGCAAGAAATCCCTTGAGAAACCTTCAGCCATTTCAAAGCTGCAAGAAGAAAAACTTGCCAAAAATAAAAGTTCCACACCACCTACAGCAGGCAAGTAAGCCCTTAAGAAACCTTCTTCAGCCATCTCAAAGCAGCAGGAAAAGGAAATTGATGTAAATAAAACCTCTAAGAGGCTTACTAGAAAGCGATCTAAAAGAAACACCAAGGAGAATCGTTGGTATATGACTACCCCAAAGCAATCTGAGAGTGACACCGAGAACAATCCTTGGGCTATGGTTAACCCAAATTACAAATTTGGAAAGAGCCTTCTGAGTGATGGTGATCTCCAAAAAGCTGCTCCTTTTACCAGAAAGCTCCACACATTCTACATGCAACATGGTAAGACAGATGATGATTCTCAAATATGGTCGCACTTCAGCCCGGGACCAATGAGAGATGAATCGTCAAACGAACTCCAGCAGCTACATGTGCAACTCAGTGATTTGTATGATCTCTTCAACTTGGATGCTTTGGATCTAACACTTCTCCGCTACTTCATCCTGTAAGTTGCTTGAAAATTTAATCTGCTTCTCACTAATCACATCCTCTATCGAAATGTGCTTTTTGCCTCACATCATCTTTATTACCATGTATTTTGCCTCCTTACACTTTGTTTTTTCTTACTAATAGGAATATGACTATAGAAGTTGAGAACAAGGGCCCTGCAGTTGTCTACCTTGATCCTGAATGCCTTTGCTCGACAACGTTGAACAACACGTATAATACTATTGCTTTCTCTGTGTCCTATATGCTCAATGCCTTCAAACTATATGCTACAAAGAATTTAATGCTTACCACTTATCTCAGTACGAACCACTGGATTGCAGTGGCGATCGTTCTGAAGCAGCGGAAGGTCTACTATCTTGATTCATTGAAGAAAATCTAATACTGGCCCTTTCGAGCTAATCATTAATGAGTAAGTTATTTCTTTCTTAACCTACGGATTTTCCTCAACAAATTGTACAGAGTATATTAATTAATAGTGTCCTAACCATTGTTGATTGTTTTGTTGTAGGGCTTGGGAATGTTACTGCGGCAAAAAGTTCTCGCGCCTTGGCGCCTTGAAACATGTTAAAGATGTTAAGGTACATACCACTTATTTCCTTCATGTGGAAGCTAGTACTAAAGCTTGAGTTTATTCTTCTCGATCACCACTATTTTTCTTTGTACATTTATTGCAGTGCCACCAACAACCTACTGGATCCAGACTCTGCGGCTTCTATTGTGCCTATCACATGCTTCGATTAAAAGAAAGCAGCCCACATATGGAGGTACTTTATTGGGACAATCTTCATTTGTAAAACCTTCAACTGAGCACAGTTCTTGCTTATTAGCACTGCACATGTTTGGTAACCACCTATATATGTGTGCTGACTGGTGACATTGTTATATCCAGAGCTTAGGGCTAGAGGAGCATCCTCTCGACAAATCATTGCTGGCAGATGTTCGTGAAAGAATTGCCAAATTCCTCATGGAACAGGTGATCACAGCTGGAGGAAAATTTTATGTTGATGACGCTGTGTGGGCTGAGATTATGTATGGTGACTAGGAAATTTTTTGCATTCCTCCTTGTCCATGAATTTTTGCATTCCTTCTTGTCCATGAATTTTTGTGATATTGTTGCATTCCTTCTTGTGAGATGCATTTCCTCCTTGTGTGAGATGATGATGCTGAATTTTGTCATATGATGCATGTGAATTGTGGATTTCTGTGAATTTGGATGATGGATCTAATTTTTGTGAATTTAATCATATCCTAACTAGTTCGAGGATGCAGCCCCTGATGGCTGTCAAATCCTGGCTGGATCTAGGATGCAGCCGGCAAGCAGGCAGCAGGTTATTGTATGGGTGGCCTACGTATCTGTAACGGGTGTTAATTAAAGATCGTTACAATCACTGACCACTGAGTAACGGGCTTCAATTAGAACACCCGTTACAAACTTTCCAACAAAGTAACGGGCACCGTAAAAGCCCGTTACCAATACTGACCAGTGGGCCCCACAACGTGGCCCGTTCGTTAAGACATTGGAGACGCAGGTTCACCACACGCGTCTCTGATATTGATTTCACAGTAACGGACTTTGTTTTGGTGCCCGTTACCAAAGTTCCCTGTGGGCCCAGAGAAACAGTCATTTTCACGTGACCGGTGGCTAGTTGTGGTAACGGTTGTTGTTTTATGCCCGTTACGAATATGTTTTATCAGTAATGGGCATCTGCCCGTTACCTTTCTTGGCTTATTTGTAACACATGGTCGGTAACGGGCGCATTGCCCGTTACCAAAGGCGATCTTCACCCGTTACCAAAGCCAGTTTTTCACGTAGTGTGTGTTAAATAACATAAATTAAACACTTGTCTTAATCTAATCATCTACATGTCCATTATATAAAAATGTCCAAATGCAACAAATATAGTACTAATTAAAAGTGTATAGAGTAGTTAGTAATTAGAAGTCAATCACAACTTGAGTATTGTGGTAGAAATTAAATAATGAGAGTTGTAGATAAATAATTTAACTATTAGCTTGAAATCTAAATTTAAATAACTCTGCACTATAATGTTTTTAAAATTATTAGCCCATGCGAGAAATGGGTTGACGAACTAGTTCGGCTAATTCCATGAATGTCTCGAGATTTTGATTTTTGTACATATATAGCACACTTTCATGGAATATGCACTAGGACACTAAAGTTGGTTTTATTTGTTGCAAGACACTAGAAATGAGCTGAAGATTGTCCATCAGTGTTCTCTATATAGCTGATACCACGCAAGTTCGGTGTCTTGCCGAAAAGTTTCCCGGATTTCTAAACCTAGATCTACATTAAAAATTTTTGTTGAATATGTTATTTGTGTCGGGGACAGCCCTAGGGGTCCCCTTAAACAATGGGGAAAACCTCACTTAAAACCCGCAACGAAACCCAAATACGTTAAGCCTAATCCTGCAGGTGCCTAACCATGCAGGACACAGCCCACAGGGACTCCGACGGCCCATCGAGGCGGCCCACGTAAGGATCCCCTCGAACAGGCTCCGCCTCGTTCGAGGCTGCGCGCTCCCTTCGGGCGGGCATCGCCCCGCTCGAGGGGCAGCACTCCCTTCGGGCGGGCATCGCCCCGCTCGAGGGGCAGCACTTCCCTCGAGCAGGCTCCGCCTCGCTCGAGGGTACGCCCCGCCCTCGGCCGGGGTCCGCCACGCTCGAGGGTGCCCCTCGCGCGTGCGCCGGCCCCGTACACGGGCATTTAACGCCCTGACGCCGCAGGACGGCGCCATCATGCGCCCGGGGCTCGCACCCCGGTGCCGCCGCACCAACTCCCCAGGGAGGAGCCCATCCCCGCCACTGTGGGAGGGGACTGTGCAGTGCGGCCGGTGTCAGTCCCGTGACACCGCGCGCACGCCCCAGTACGGCTAACACGCCGAGCCCTCGAAAGGGGGCCGGCGCACCCTCGATGTACTTTCTCTGACCCTACAGGGTTAGGTGGAGGTGCTAGGCCGGTGGACTGCCATCCCCGCCACTGTAACGGCGTGGCCGCCGTACCCGCGCGTGCAGGCGCACGCCGGACCCTGTAGCAACGACTCCAGCCCCGTGAAGCGCATCGGGGAGGAACGTCGTTCCGCCTACTCCCCGTACGCCGCATGTGCCCGCGTCGACACCTCCCTCGAGCCTATCGGAGGACATCACCGCCATCCGCCGCTCTCCTACCCTCGAACCGCCACTGTTCGGGTACAAGTCGAGCCATGATGACCGGATCGCCGCAAGGATCGCCCGTACGGCCCCCCACTCTACAAAGATAGCTCGTCGTGCTTCTCCACGTAGCTAGATAGCGCGGCATGCATGTAATTCGCCTCCCCCCTTGATCTATAAAAGGGGGACGAACCCCCCGCACCGCAGGGGGGACAGAGACACGGAAACGGCGACACGCTCAAGGCCACGGACCAAGAGCACGCCGTGCACTCACTCTCTTATTCTCCCACAACATCTTCGACCACTCCACTAGGGACTTGGAAGCCACGCTTCCTCTCCCGCCCTCGCTTGTAGCAGCCCCACTACGAGCACCCCCGGTGCCGAGCAATATAGTGCCGTGAGCACACCCCTCGTCGGACGTACGGCCCCCTCGGCGGAACCGGGATAAAAACCCCGTGTCACTTGTTGCTTAGCATCGATCATTGAGGGATAGACCTCGGCGCTATCTACCGGTTAGTGTCGGGACCATATTCCGCACCGACGCTGGCGCCCACCGTGGGGCAAGCGAGCGCCTAAGGTCATTCCACCAACTCCCTCCATGGTGATTCGCACCGAGTACCGCGCTACACGCTACCGCATGGGTAGCTCGGACCCCCCTCCCGGCCGGGTTCGAAATCCGCTTCGGGGACCCGAACTTTCGGGCCACGGGGAACGGCTATCTCATGCGCCTCACCAACCGCGAGGAGCTCCGCGCGCGGCGCCGGCCGAGGTCGGCTTTGGCCCCCGCCGCGCGCACCACCCCGGCGCAGCGCGCCCGCAAGCACGGATGCCGCGGGCCCGTCGACGCCACGACGCCACCGTCGCTCGGGCGGCGTTCGCGTCGGGCGCGGTCCGAGCGGCGGCAGGCCGAGCGCGCCACCGCCCGGCGCGGCGCGCCCACCACCGCGACCGCCACCGCCCCGGCGGGGGCAGCGCGCGATCTCCGGACCGCGCATCCCCATCGGGCCGCGGGGGCGCGACGACGGCCTACAACGCCAACGTCAACACGACGATGCGCGGGGTTCCGCCCGGCCGCCACGTCTTCGTCGCCGGGGACCCCGCGCCTCGGCCAGGCGGATGAGTCATCCCCGGGCTCCGTCGACACGATGCCACCCGCCAACCGCCACGGATACGTGGAGTGGGACTTCTTTGGCGTGCCGGGACCCGGTCGCATTCCGGCGTTTCCTCGACGCCGCGGACTACCGGTTCGGCCTGCTCCGACGACTCCGGCACGGGGACCTACGACCCCGCGCGTGAGTGCCGCGCCGTCATCACCAACGACCCGCCAACGCCGCCGGTGCGGTGGGTGCCGGGAGACGGGGAAGTCACACCCGCCCCGGGGATCGCCGCGCGCCCGGCCGCGGGGCCAAGCGCTCCCCGCCGGGGTCGACGCCGACGCACGCCTTTCCCAAGCCCGCGAGCTCGAGGCCAAGCCGGCGGAGGAATACCGAACGGTGCGGTTGCTCCGCGCCTCAATGGCGGGGAAGCCTCCGCGCGCGGCGAACGCGCGCGGGAGCCGGGGCCGACAGTCCGCGACCGCATCAACACCGTCCCCAACGTCGAAAACGCGGACGTGCCCCCCCGGTGGGCCGCCCGGAAGCTCGTCGCCGCCGCGACGCCGCCGCAAGCTATGCCGGCACCTTCGACCCCCGAGGCTCGAGACATGCACCGCGAGGTGCAAACTCTCATCGAGCAAGCGGCCGTCCAGCGAGCCGAGAGCTCGGCCTCGCGCATCCGCCAACAGGGGGATGCGCGGGGCGATGAAGCTGCACCGGGAGGCGAACCCTCGGTGCACGCGGGGGGACCAGCGAGGCAACCCACCGAGCAAGGGCGCACGCCGGCCAAGGAGCGGCTCCTTGACGCGCGCAGGGCGCTGGATGGCGACGCTCGAAACGTCATCAACGCTAGGCGCACCAGCAAGGCGGACGCACGAGCGGCAAGGGGCTACCACCCTCGACGGGGTGGGCGCTATGACAGCAGCGAGGACCGCTCCCCAACGCCGGAGCCCCCGGGCACCCGAGTGTTCAGCCGGGAGATTCGCGCGGCAGCGTTCCCCCAACGCTTCTGCCAACCCTCGACTATCGTCAAGTACAACGGGGAGACGAACCCCCGCGTGTGGCTCAACGACTACCGCTTGGCTTGCCAGCTGGGCGGGGGCCACCGCCGACGAGGTCATCATCCGCAACTTGCCCCTACACCTTGGCGATGCGGCCCGGACATGGCTCGAGCACTTGCCCGCCGGCCCGGATCCATAATCGGGACGACTCCGGTCCACACATTCGTGGGACAACTTCCGGGGCACATACGTGCGCCCGGGAACTCCCGGGACCTGCGCTCCCCGCACGCGAGGCCCGGCGAGTCGCTGCGGGACTTCATACGGCGCTTCTCCAAGCGCTGCACGGAGCTCCCCAGCGTGGCGCAGTCTGAAATCGTGCATGCCTTCCTCGAAGGCACCACGTGCCGGGATCTCGTGCGGGAGCCGGAACGCAGCCCCCGCCCGCGGACTCCAATGAGCTGTTCGACATCGCCACCAGCTTCGCCTCCGGGGAGGAGGCCGTGGGGGCGATCTTCGATGGCAAGAAGGGCAAGCGCTGCGAGGACGCGCTCGCGGAGGGCAGAAAGTCCAAGGAGCCGCACCACAACGACAAGCGGGGCAAGAAGGGGAAAAAGCCGCGCCGCGAGGCGCGCGAGTAGGGACGCGACGGCGGCAACGCCGAGGCCCTCGCTCGTCGACTCGGCTCGACGGGGCCCTCGACCGGCCCCTCGAGGCCCGGGGTTTTCGATGACATGCCGAAGAAGCCATGTCCCTACCACAAAACCCCGAGACACCACACCCTTGAGCAAAGGCGACATGCTCAAGAAATTCTACGGTCGTGCCGCCGCGAAGGAGGCAGAGGCCAAGAAAGACGGAGGCGATGGCGACGCGGGTGGCTTCCCCGACGTTGAAAATGTGTTCCTCATCTTTGGGGGACCAACCGTCGACATGTCGACACGCCAACGCAAGAAGGAGCGGCACGAAGTCCTCGCCGCTGAGAGGGCACCTCCGTCCTTCCTCAATTGGTCGGAGGACGCCATCACATTCAGCGGGAGGACCACCCAAACCGCGTCCCCAACCCGGCCGCACCCGCTGGTGGTTGACCCCATCATTGGGAACGCCCGGTTCTCGAAGGTCCTCATGGACGGAGGCAGCAGCCTCAACATCCTCTACGCGCATACGCTGCGCCTAATGGGGATCGGATTGGACCAGCTGCGGCCCAGCACGAAGCCGTTCCACGGCATCGCGCCCGGCAAGCAGGTTCAACCCCTCGGGCAGATCGACTTGCCGGTCTGGTTTGGCACCCCTAAGAACTTCCGCAAGGAGACCCTCACCTTCGAGGTGGTGGGGTTCAAAGGGGCCTACCATGCTATACTTGGGCGACCCTGCTATGCCAAATTCATGGCGGTCCCCAATTATACCTATCTAAAGATGAAGATGCCCGGCCCGAACGGCGTCATCACCGTCGGCTCGTCGATCGAGCACGCGTTCGACTGCGACGTCGAATGCGTGGAGCACGCAGAGGCACTGGCGCTGGATGAAGCGCTGGTGAACACGCCGGGAGAAGATGGTCAACGAAGACCTCGACTCGCCGCCAAGCACGCAGGCACCTTCGAGGCCGCGGAGCAGACCAAGGGGGTCCCCCTCGACCCTTCGGCCCCCGAGGGCAAGGTGTTGAGGGTCAGCTCCACCCTCGACCCCAAATAGGAAGTGGTGCTCGTCGACTTCCTCCGCGCCAACGCCGACATCTTCGCGTGGAGCCCCTCGGACATGCCAGGCATCCCGAGGGAAGTCGCCGAGCACTCCCTTGACATCCTCGCCAAACGCTCGCGCCGTGCGGCAACGGCTCCGCCGCTTCGACGAGGAGCGGCGACGGCAATCGAAGCGGAGCGGCGAAAGCTTCTCGAGGCCGGATTCATCAAGGAGGTGTTCCACCCAACGTGGCTAGCAAACCCCGTGCTTGTAAAGAAAAAGAATGGGAAGTGGCGGATGTGTATAGACTACACTAGTCTCAATAAAGCATGTCCTAAAGTTCCTTTTCCTTTGCCACGCATTGATCAAATCGTTGACTCAACAGCCGGGTGTGAACTGCTCTGTTTCCTTGATGCCTATTCCGGGTACCACCAGATAAAGATGAAAGAGTCCGACCAGCTCGCGACCTCGTTCATCACACCGTTCGGGACGTTCTGCTACGTCACGATGCCATTTGGCCTCGTAAACGCGGGTGCAACATACCAGCGTTGCATGCAGCACGTTTTTGGGGATCACATCGGGCGGACGGTCGAAGCGTACGTGGACGACATCGTCGTGAAGACCAGGAAGGCGGACGACCTGGTTGGCGACCTTGGCGTCGCGTTCAACTGCCTACGGGCCAACGGAGTCAAGTTAAACCCCGAAAAATGTGTCTTTGGAGTGCCGCGAGGCATGCTCTTGGGATACATCGTCTCCCAGCGGGGAATCGAGGCCAACCCTGAAAAGGTCGCGGCCCTCGAACGGATGGGTCCGATCCGGGACCTCAAGGGGGTGCAGAAGGTGTTGGGGTGCCTTGCCGCCTTGAGCCGCTTCATCTCGCGGCTCGGTGAGAAGGGCCTGCCCCTCTACCGCCTACTCAAGAAGCACGAGCGCTTCTCCCGGACCACCGAGGCCCGGACGCGCTCGACAAGCTAAAGGCGTCTCGACGCACGCCCCCGATCCTCACGCCGCCGCGGGACGGCGAGCCCCCTGCAGCTCTACGTGGCCGCAACCACTCAGGTGGTGAGCGCCATGATCGTTGTGGAGCGCACGGAGGAAGGGCATGCCTTGCCCGTGCGGATCGGGCGAGGTCCTCTCGGATACGAAAACGCGCTACCCACAGGTCCAGAAGTTGCTGTACGCAGTGGTTCTTGCGCGGCGCAAACTCCGCCACTACTTCGAGGCCCACCCGGTCACGGTGGTTTCCTCCTTCCCACTAGGAGAAATCATCCGCAACCCCGACGCCGCGGGCAGGATCGCCAAGTGGTCCGTGGAGCTGATGGGCGAGACGCTCGCCTACGCCCCGCGCAAGGCTGTCAAGTCCCAAATCCTGGCGGATTTCGTCGCCGAATGGACGGACACACGACCGCCGCCGCCACAGATCCAAGCGGAGTGCTGGACTCTGTTCTTCGACGGCTCGGTGATGAAAACAGGAGCGGGCGCGGGCCCTCGCTCTTCGTGTCACCCCTCGGGGAACACATGCGGTACGCGGTGCGCCTCCACTTCCCCGCGTCTAACAACATGGCTGAATACGAGGCCCTCCTCTCGCGGCCTCAAAATCGCCATTGACTTAGGCGTCAAATGCCTCGACGTAAGGGGCGACTCGCAGCTCGTGATTGATCAAGTCATGAAGAACGCGAGCCGTCACGACGACAAGATGGAGGCCTACTGCAAAGCCGTGCGAGCCCTCGAAGACAAGTTCTACGGCATCGAGCTCAACCATGTGCCCCGCGAGTACAACGAAGAGGCGGACGAACTCGCCAAGATCGCGTCCGGGCGGATCACCGTCCCCCCCCAACGCGTTCGCGCGCGACGTCGCCCAACCCTCGGTCGCCTTCGAGCCCTACCCCTCGAATCACAACGAACCCTCGGGGGCTCCCTCGAATCCAGCGGGTGCGGAGCCCATGGACGAGGACCCCTCGAACGAGGCGTACGTGCTCTCCCTTCTCGAGGGGTACGGCTCCCACGAGGCCGACGTGATGGACATCGAGCCGGCCCCCGCTCCGGGCGGACCGGCGGGGAGAAATACATTTCCCGGATCGCTCGAGGGGAACTCCCCGCGGACCGGGCCGCGACTAGGCGCATCGCCGGGATGGCCAAATCGTTGTGTACAAGCGCGCGCCCTCCCGGCATCTTAGAGCGATGCGTGCCCATTCCCGAGGGGCGCGAGCTCCTACGGGACATCCACGCGGGGATCCGTGGTCACCACGCCGCGCCCCGCACCCTCGTCGGCAACGCGTTCCGCCGTGGCTTCTACGGCCCACCGCGGTCGCGGATGCCGCCGAGGTCGTGCGCACCCGCGAAGGGTGCCGCTTCTACGCCCGCAAGTCTAACTTGCCCGCCCATGCCCTACGGACCATCCCCCGTAACATGGCCGTTCGCCGTGTGGGGACCGGACATCGTCGGGCCCTTGCGGAAGGCGCCGGGGGCTTCACCCACTTGTTGGTCGCAATCGACAAGTTCTCCAAGTGGGTGGAGGTGCGCCCCATCACGAATCTAAGGGCGAGAGAGCGCGGTGACATTCTTCACCGACATCGTCTACCGCTTTGGAGTGCCAAACTCCATCATCACCGACAATGGATCCCAATTCACGGGCAAGAAGTTCTTGGAGTTCTGCGACAAGTTCCACATCCGTGTGGATTGGGCAGCTGTGGCGCACCCACAGACCAACGGCCAAGTGGAACGTGCCAATGGCATGATCTTACAAGGCCTAAAGCCCAGAATTTTCGACCAGTTGAACAAATCTGGGCGGAAATGGCTCCAAGAACTACCAGCGGTTGTGTGGAGCCTAAGGACCACCCCGAGCAGAGCCACTGGGTTCACCCCGTTTTTCCTAGTCCACGGCGCGGAGGCCGTCCTCCCCACGGACTTAGAATACGGGTCGCCCAAGGTTCGAGGCTATAACGAGGATGCTAACCAACGAGCCCGCGAGGACTCGTTGGACCAGCTGGACGAAGCGCGCCTCGTGGCCTTGATGCATTCCGCAAGGTACCGGCGAGCCCCTCGTGGCGCTATCGGGCACGCAAGATACGCCGGCGGGATTTCAGCGAAGGGGACCTGGTCCTAAGGCTACGCCAAGACAACCGAGGGCGCCACAAGCTATCGCCCCCATGGGAGGGACCCTACGTCGTGGTGAAGGTACTCAAGCCCGGCACATACAAGTTAGCCAACGAGGACGGTGAAGAACTCACCAACGCTTGGAACATCCAACAGCTACGTCGCTTCTACCCTTAGCTAGGATTTCCAAGTATTTTTGTTGTAAAACCGCACGGCCAACGCCCCAGTTGGCTACAACTATGTAAAAGCTTTAAGCTCAATAAAAAGGGCAACTCGGCTTTCCCCTGAAACCCAAGTTACCCTCGGGGGCTACTGCGGGGGGCATCCCCCCCCCCCAAAATGGTCCCATTTTTTCGCGCAAAAAACGCAACAACCCACACGCGCTAAGTTTGTTTCCTACTTCAACCTCGAGCCACGATTCGAACAGGGCGCAATCGGCACGGCGGAAGGAGCGTGCGAGCCGAGATAGCCTACGCCGCGTGGATATGGCCCTTCTCTCTCGCCTCCAACCCAGCGGGCCCCCTGCGAAAATCGAACTCCCCTAACTAGAATCTACTCAGGAAGAAGGAGAAACAAAAAGCGTGATAAACAAACAACTTCATTTACAGCAACTGCTCATGTTCATGAAACAACTTGTTTATTTACAAAAGGCCACGAGGCCAGAATACTGATACACATAAACAAAAAATGGGCCTAGCGCCCAACTGCTTTCAGGCGGGAGGAGCAGCAGCATCAGCGACGTCCGGAAAGAGGAACTCCTCGAAGGCCTCGGCGAGCGACCCGGCGGCGTCGGCAGCGAGCGCATCCACGCGCTCCATGGCCACCTCGTCCTCGACACCCTCGGGAACGATGTAGCCTTCCGCCAGCGCCTCGAAGTCAACCTCGTAGTGGGATCGCACCACTCCGAGGGCCTTCTGGACGCCCAGCTGCAGCGCCCGGCGCATCCGCTCGGTGACATGGCCACCAAGGGCGCGCAGGCGGCTGGCCAGCGAACTGCCGGCCTGTGCCTCGCCCTCCTCGACGGCGCGGCAGGTCTCGAGGGCCGCATCGCGCAGCTCCCGCAGCTCCTGCTCGGAGGAGTTGTAGGAGGCCTGCAGCGCCTCGGCCCGCTCTGCCGCGTGCCCCAGAGCAGTGCGCAAGCCTGGGAACACCAAGGCAAGAAATAAATCAGAAAAAGGGAATGCGAGTTCCCAATCGAAAAACCGACAAGACGAGAGTCAGACTGTGGCTCACCTTCGACTTGCTTCTTCTCCATCTCGAAGTCGCGGCGCACGGCCTCGACCGTCAGCTCGAGGCGCTCGACGGTCTCGCCCTGCTCCCGGAGGGACAACTCCTGATTGACGTTGGTGATGTTGAGCATAATCACCTCGCCCTCGGCCTTGGAGTGCTTGGCGTCCCGATCCGCCAAGGTCTTCTGCGTCACCTCGTGGGCGGCGCGCTCCTGCTCCAGCACGACACGGGCGTTGGTGAGGGCGGCCTGCCCCTGCTGGACCCACTCCTCAGCCCCTTGGCGGGCGGTGCTCTCTTGCAGGAACCGCTCCTCAGCGACGACGAGGGCCGCGGCCTTGGCATCGAGGGCGGCCTTCGGTCGTCGGCCTCCTTGGCCCGCCGCTCCAGCTCACGCGCCCGCTCCTCGGCCTGGCGCTGCTGCGCCTGCGCCCCCTCAAGCGATGAGTGAAGCTCCCGGACTTCGGCGCGAACGATGACCACCTCCGCCTCCCAGTTAGCGGCCAGCGTCCGCGTCTTCTCCAAGTCATCGCACGCGTGCCACAGCGCCTCATCACGATCGATGTGGGCTGCGCGCACCCGCTCGAGGCTCGAGCGGCGCGCCGTGTCCTACCTCGAGCCCTCGGGCAGCTCGTCAGGCCGGGGCCGGGGCCCCGTACGCCGGCCCGCTGTCCGGGGACCTCGGAGCATCGGCAAGCGCGTCGAAAGCGCCGCACCGCTCCCGGGAGCCGGTGGGACCTCGGCGTTCACCCGTCGAACGCGTCGTACTTGTCGTGGGCGCGACGCTCGAGCTCCTGGCAACCACAGAAACAAAACCCATGAGTGCCGCGTCACGAAGGCAGCATGCACAAACGAAAGAAAGGAGAGAACAAGCAACCACGGCTAACCTGGAAGACGAGCCACGCCGGGCCACCGTGGACCCGCAGCGCCTCGTTCAGCTCGCGGTTGAGCGTAGCGCCGTAGCTCCGAGCTCGTCCCGCAGCTCTCCGCTCCACCCGAGCGCCGGCAAACGCCGGGGGGTCATCGACGGCCCCCTCCACCGGGCGGGGCGGCCGGCGCGGGAGGACGAGGCCTCGGCGCCGTGTCCTCGACCCCCCACCACCGGGGTGACCCTCGCGCCGCCTCACGAGGGCCCCCTCCCCGGGACTCGGGGGAGTTCGTGGGCCGGCCGGCCCACCGGTCCCACCCGGCGGCGGGGAGTCGTCCGAGACCTCCACCACCTCCGCCCGCGGAATGCCGGCGGGCGCCGCCGCTCGTGCCGCCTCCGCCCGCGTCTCCGCGGCCGCGGCGCGCCGGTACGGCGCCACGGCCACCACCTCCACGGCCGCGCCTCGCGGCCACGGGCGTCGCGGGTTGCTCCCGCTCCGCCTCCTCCACGGCCGACAGCGCCCCCGCGGGCTGCGCCTCCACCACCGCCGCCGCCGCGCCCGCACCCCCACGACGGCCGGCGGCCGGCCGCTCCTCGGCCGACCGCCGACCGCGCCGCGGCGGGCGATCCGTTGGCCGAGGCCTCGGGGCCCCGGCCGCGCCCCCGCGAGCTTTCGCCCGCCGCCGCCGTGCTTGTCCCCGCCCCGCGGCGCCCTCGACGAGCGCCGCCGGGTGGGGATGGACGCGTCCGTCCTCGGCACCTTGGCGGTGCGAGAGGAGGCACGGTTGGCACCATCCTCGCGCGAGCACGAACGGAGGGTTAGGACGCACCGATCATCACCGCATTAAACCGAGCAAAGTATCGAGTCCCTTGCCTCGAGGAGGAAAAGGCGCGCTTCCTCTTCCTCAAAGCCTCGGCGGACGAGGCCGGCGCGGTCGGCGCGCCCGCCGCCGCGTCCCCCCCGACGGCGCGCGCGCGCGCGCGCGCGCGCGCGCCCCGCCCCGCGCGCGGTCACGCCCGATGTCGCGCCTCCCGACGGCGCGCGCGCGCGCGCGCGGTACGCTCGCCCCGCGTGCGGATGCGCCCGCCGCCGCGCTCCCCGACGACGCCGCCGCGCGCGCGGACGCGCTTCCCCCGCGCGCGCGGCACGCTCGATGCGCGCGCCGGCGCGCTCGACGTGCGCGCTCCCGACGAGCGCGCCGGGTGCCACCGCGGCACGCGCCGCCCTCGATGTCGATGGCCCGGCGGCGGGCGCCGTTGCGCCCGCCCCGGCGATGCCGCCCTCGCCGCCGGCGCCGGCTCCGGCGAAGGGGGCGCGGGCTGCCACCTATCGGAGGGACCCTCCCCCTCAGCCTCTTCCTCCTCGTCCTCCTCCGAGGACGAGAACTCCTCGGTCTCCGGGGAGGAGAGCCCCAGCTCTTCGCGCCGACGGTACTCCGCGGCCGCCGATCGCGACGCGCTTGACGTCGCCTCGCGTGCTCCCTCTTGCGCGCCGCCTCCTCTTGCTTTGCCGGCGCTACGCCGCCCGCCCGGCGCGCGGGGAGTCGGGGGTGGGCGGAACGGACTTGGCGATGGTGAAGGTCACCACCGCACACGGGAGCCACAAGGGCGCGTCGGGGGGCAAAGACAACACAAAGAACTAAAACGAAATCAAAAGCCAAACTCACCCGGCGGGCCGGTGGGGAGCATCTCGAGGTCCCACGGGGTCCGACCCGCGAGCATCGGCGGCGTCCGGTGTCGACGGTGCTCCGCGCCCGGCAAGCGCATATGGCCGCTCGAGGGGCGTCGGGAGCATCCGCGACCTCGCCGAGTCGATGGGGTTGGCCGCCTCCGTCATCTCGAAGATGCAAGGTGGCCTCTCCATCAAGGGCACGACCCGCCTATGATGGAGGAAGGCGAGGACGCCCACCGCCCTCGGCCCCATCGTCGCCGGCGCCGCCGGCGTGGCCGGGGACCGACTCCTGCCGCGCCCGATGCTGGGGCGTAGACACCCCGTAGCCCCAGGAGTCAGGCCTCTCCTTGAACACCCGGCCGGTGTAGGGGGGAAGGCCGGGCTCGGCGTTGCGCAGATAAAACCATCCCCGCTCCCAGCCGGCGTTGTTCGTCGTCATGGTGCAGGGGATGTAGACGTTCTTGAATTGCCCCCGCAGGGCAAGCGACATCGCGCCGGCGCGCACCGCGCGGCGGGTCCTTGGCTCCGTCGTGGGCTGCGTGACGAGCTCCGCGCGGAAAAGGTGTACCCAGAGCTCCCAATTGACTGGGATCCCCAGGTACCCTTCGCAAACGCCGACGAACGTAGCCGCCTGCGAAATCGCGTTGGGGGCGAAGTTGTGCAGCTCCACTCCGTAGTGGTGGCACATCGCCCGCATGAAGCGGCTCGCCGGTGCGTTGAAGCCCCGCTCGTGGTAGCGAATGAAGCTGACCACATAGCCTTCCGGCGGGTTGGGCACACGGTCCGCAGCAGGCAGCACGATCCACTCCGCCGGACGCCCATCTTCGTTGGCCGCTAGCTGGCCGGCGGCGACTAGCTCGCCAAGGGACAGTCGCGTCACCGTCGACCTCTCCCAGGCATACGGCTCCAGGATCGTAAGGGGAAGCTGAGGCGGCGCCATGAGGAAGGGCGAAGGAATGCGAGGACGAGAGGACAAGGAACGGAAGAAAAACTCTAACAACGACACCGCGCGGTGGCAAGAGCAAAGCGAAGACGAAGGGGCGGTGGACTGAAAACGGTGAGGCGCTAAGGTAAAAAAAACCGCCGTCTCCCCACTCCCTCAGATTTATAAGCCGACGGGGCGAGCTCTCCGGAGCGGATACCCCGCTCGGATTAACCGCAGTAATCTTCCCTTCACGCCGACGGGCGGGCCCCACCACGACCGCGGCGGCCACATCACCGCAGGGCGGGCCATCATCACGGCGGAGACCCGCGGGGGCCGAGGCGAAGCCGTCACATCCACCTGCCACGCCGCCCACTACGCGCGCGCGCGACCGCAGCGCTTAAAAAGACGCGCCCGCGCTGCAAAAACCGCAGCCTCGACTGCGAGGCATTAAATGAGCGGGACCCTTGCCAAGCAAGGAGAACCCTCGAGCGGGGCGAACCCCTGGCTCGAGACAAGGGTAACTCTCGATGGGATATCAACGTGAGAAGGCTACCCGGGGCCTGCTTGATGTAAAGCAGGCACCGCGGGTACCCATGCCACGTAAAACCCTCGAGCGGCACAAGCCCTCGACTCAAAACGAGAACAGCCCTCGATGGGATATCGACGTGAGAAGGCTACCCGGGGCCTGCTTGATGTAAAGCAGGCACCGCGGGTACCCATGCCGCGTAAAACCCTCGAGCGGCACGAGCCCCCGGCTCGAGACAACATCAACCCTCTAAAAAGGGCACGCGCTGGAGAGGGTCGCCCAGGGCCTGCTTGAAGTAAAGCAGGCGCCGCAAGCACCCATGCCGCGCTGTGCTACCAAGCAGCACCTCGAGGGCTGGCTCGCCCAGACCCCTCGACGGCCGCAAACGTGAAAAGACGGGGCCGCCCATGCGCCACCCCCGCACGGCCCTACCGATCGAGGTCCGAAGCCCGACCCTCGACGGGTTCGAACAGCGCCACGGATCGCGAGTTAGGGACGACGAGGGCACGCGCATTCGAGCCGTTCCTCTAGCCCGTCGGCTCGAGGGTGCCCCACATGTCGTGTTCAAGAGCCGCCGAGGGCGCTAGCGGGGGGATCCCACCGAGGGAGAGCTTCCGCGCCCTCGGTCCCTAGCGAACGGGACCGAGCCCCACCTAGCAAACCCACGCAAGCGCTTCCATGGACGTGTCTCCGGACCGCGCGCCCTACCCTTATCGAACGGGGCATGGACGTCCACTTGAACCACCCGCTAGCGCCTCGACGAGGAATCCGCAATCCGCGACCCGCTCGATGGGGGTTGCGGAAACCTCACCCTCCGTCCCGCGGAGGGACGGCGAGGGCGCGTTAAAAAACAAGTCGCCGTGCTCTACCCGATCGCCTCGAACGGGCCAAGGCTCGGGGGCTTGGCGCACGGCTACACCTCCTTGAAATTGCACCCGCCGGAGACAGTGTCAGCGGTGCGTGCACCCCCGAAGCCGGCTGAAATACCGCCGATGCCGGTTGGCATATGTGCCACGCCTCCTGACCAAAATTCTCGCGGTTAACCCCTGCAGGAGTATCCACACTCCTGCAGGGCTTCGGGGGCTAGACCCGCGGGTCCGCTGACGCGGCCCCACGGAAAGCGTTCGCAGAACAAGGAGGGAAGAACGTCCTATCAGTAGGTTCCAGCATCTGCGGGAGCCTCAACGGCAAACCCACAGATGCTCGGGGGCTACTGTCGGGGACAGCCCTAGGGGTCCCCTTAAACAATGGGGAAAACCTCACTTAAAACCCGCAACGAAACCCAAATACGTTAAGCCTAATCCTGCAGGTGCCTAACCATGCAGGACACAGCCCACAGGGACTCCGACGGCCCATCGAGGCGGCCCACGTAAGGATCCCCTCGAACAGGCTCCGCCTCGTTCGAGGCTGCGCGCTCCCTTCGGGCGGGCATCGCCCCGCTCGAGGGGCAGCACTCCCCTTCGGGCGGGCATCGCCCCGCTCGAGGGGCAGCACTTCCCTCGAGCGGGTCCGCCTCGCTCGAGGGTACGCCCCGCCCTCGGCCGGGGTCCGCCACGCTCGAGGGTGCCCCTCGCGCGTGCGCCGGCCCCGTACACGGGCATTTAACGCCCCGACGCCGCGGACGGAGCCATCATGCGCCCGAGGCTCGAACCCCGGTGCCGCCGCACCAACTCCCCGGGGAGGAGCCCATCCCCGCCACCGTGGGAGGGGGACCGTGCGTGCGGCCGGTGTCGGTCCCGTGACACCGCGCGCACGCCCCGCATGCGGCTAACACGCCGAGCCCTCGAAAGGGTGCCGCGCACCCTCGATGTACTTTCTCCGACCCTACGGGGTTAGGTGGAGGTGCTAGGCCGGTGGACCGCCATCCCCGCGTGCGCGTAACGGCGTGGCCGCCGTACCCGCGCGTGCGGGCGCACGCCGGACCCCCGTAGCAACGACTCCGGCCCCCGTGAAGCGCATCGGGGAAGGAACGCCGTTCGCCTACTCCCGTACGCCGTACGGCCCGCGTCGCACCTCCCTCGAGCCTATCGGAGGACATCACCGCCATCCGCTGCTCTCCTACCCTCGAACCGCCACTGTTCGGGTACAAGTCAGGCCATGATGACCAGATCGCTGCAAGGATCGCCCGGACGGCCGCCCACTCTACAGCATAGCACGTCGTGCTTCTCCACGTAGCTAGATAGCGCGGCATGCATGTAATTCGCCTCCCCCTTGATCTATAAAAGGGGGACGAACCCCCCAGCCGCAGGGGGGACAGGAGACACAGAACAGCGACACGCTCAAGGCCACAGACCAAGAGCACGCCGTGCACTCACTCTCTTATTCTCCCACAACATCTTCAGCCACTCCACTAGGGACTTGGAAGCCACGCTTCCTCTCCCGCCTCGCTTGTAGCAGCCCCACTACAGGCACCCCCGGTGCTGAGCAATATAGTGCCGTGAGCACACCCCTGCTGGACGTACGGCCCCCTCGGCCGGAACCAGGATAAAAACCCTGTGTCACTTGTTGCTTAGCATCGACCATTGAGGGATAGACCTCGGCGCTATCTACCGGTTAGTGTCGGGACCATATTCCGCACCGACAATTTGTCACTCTCCAAAAGAGAAAATACCACGTTATAAGAAGAACAACCTAGTTATGAGCGTTTGTAGCTTGTGGTCCTATTGGTTACCACAAGTTTGGTAAATGAACCACAAGTCTCTTATTCGTTCGAAATTTTTAGTGGAACTCAGCCGGCAGCGTGCTGGACAGTCGTATCTGTAAAGTGTAAAGGAACTGAACACTTCGTGTTTTGCATGTCCTACGTAAGGGGTGCTTCTTGCTTCTCAATAGCTTTGCAGGGCATCAACCACCGTATGTCCAATTTTATAAGACATAACACGGCATTCACCGTGTCATTGTACTATTAGGGCACTCCCAATACTAGAAACTATCACAGTTTCTATATTTTTTGGATTTCGTGTCAAAAAAACTATCTTCCACAATGCAATTTTCTATCATAGCATCACAGGACCCACTTGTCTCTCTCACAACTGGTCTTGATTTGCGTGAAGACCTGGTTTCTTAGTTAGACTTGGAGTCTTACTCCCTCCGGTTTGATAAATAAAGTTGTTTAGGACAGCGACACGGTCTCCAAAACGCAATTTTGACTTCTTATTTTTATAAGAATATTTATTATAAATTAACATATGTATACTTTTATGAAAGTTTATTGCACGCCAAATCTATTCATTAGTTTTCACATTTCCAAACTCAACGAATTAAAAGTTATTCATGGTTTACATTCCCAATGTTTGACTCAAATCTTGTCCAAAACGACTTCATTTACCGAACCGGAGGGAGTATGTTTTCCCTCTCTTTCTTCATTAAATACGACGGCACATCAGCAAAAAGCTATAAATGATATGGTAATTAATAGACTTAGACTCCATGATGAAGTCTGAGTTGAGAGTGCCCTTGCTATCTATCAATTTTGTCAGTAGTATACGGCATATCACATTTCTTACCGGACACTGATACGGATTAGGTGCCTGTTCCACCACACATAATCAGCGATTTGGTACACAGATCGTTACCAATGATTGTATCCTCACCTGTACCAATAATGATGTCCGTGTTCTAATTATATTGACATCCCTGTAACGCTAGCTTCATCGATGAGGACTAGCTGTGCATTTCCGGCGGCGAACATAAAAAATGCAGTGCACAGGTACAAGGCAGTGTCGACAATACACATCATGGGATAACTGCCAAGAGGCCGTTGCTTTTTTAATGGTGCACGCATGACTACCCAAAGGCTCCGTTCCCTCGCATGATTTGCTCCGGAGCCATGTTACCCCTACCAAAGAACGTCGGGTGCAACAGCACTTGATGGCGATCGCGGCGCACTGCGTTCCATCGGAGTCTTTTCCTGCCCTATAAATACCCCCAGCAAGGATGCTCTTTCCCAACCATCCAAACACCAAATCTTGTGTCTGCTCGGTACTAGCAGCAGCAGCAGCGATACCTTCTTAGCTTCGGCCTTAAGCTTGCAGTAGGATTATTGTTGTGTTCGCTGCACTGAGCTAAGAAGGATGGCGCCGGCCTCCATCTCTTCCAAGGCTGCTGCACTTGCAGCATTCTTCTCCTTTCTTGTCACGTATGGCTCGTGCGCTCGGCCGGTGAACTTTAACGAGTCGGACTTCACCGCTGATCCCAACTGGGAGGCCGCCAGGGCCACCTGGTATGGGGCACCCACCGGCGCCGGTCCTGACGACGACGGTACGTACCAGCACGATTCTCTCGGTCATGGCTACGTACCCGGGTATTATCTGAATGCTGCATTTTTGTACGATAATAAACAAATTAACTGACTCTGCATGCCCTTGGCACGACCCATCTTTGTGCGTGCAGGTGGCGCCTGCGGGTTCAAGAACGTGAACCTGCCGCCGTTCTCGGCCATGACGTCGTGCGGCAACGAGCCCCTGTTCAAGGACGGCAAGGGCTGCGGCTCCTGCTACCAGGTACGTACACTATTTCGTCGTGGAAAAACAGAAGAAGGATACCGACCCGAAAGCTCAATTTAAAAATCCATTCGCGTTGCTGCAATCCCCATCTTCAGATACGATGCACCAACAACGATGCGTGCTCCGGCAACCCGGAGACGGTGATCATCACCGACATGAACTACTACCCGGTGTCCAAGTACCACTTCGACCTGAGCGGCACGGCCTTTGGCGCCATGGCCAAGCCAGGCCGCAGCGATGAGCTCCGCCACGCCGGCATCATCGACATCCAGTTCAAGAGGTGGGTACCATGCATCGCTCGTTGCACAGAGCCGCACAGAACAGAATCATTCGCTCGAACGTCTAGCTTACCTGTTCTGTGGAGCCCTTGTACTTTTGCTCAACCAATTTTGACGACACGACAGCCAGTTTTAAATGGGGGGCTAGGCCCATGTAGATTCGCGGAATAATTTGTAGTATACTTGCAATTCACTCCGAATTTGGAGTCTGCAAGCACTGTGGATCGACAAAGGTTGTTGTTTTGAAGCCTAGTCCAAATCCAAATTAAACGTCTCACATGGTTTGTTCCTGCAGGGTGCCCTGCAACTACCCCGGGCAGAAGGTGACGTTCCACGTCGAAGAGGGCTCGAACGCCGTCTACCTAGCGGTGCTCGTCGAGTTCGAAGACGGCGACGGCGATGTGGTGCAGGTGGACCTCATGGAGGCCAACTCCGGCTCATGGACTCCGATGCGCGAGTCCTGGGGATCCATCTGGAGGATGGACTCCAACCACCGGCTGCAGGCGCCCTTCTCACTGCGCATCACCAACGAGTCCGGCAGGATGCTGGTGGCCAACCAGGTCATCCCGGCCAACTGGGTGCCAAACACCTACTACCGCTCCATCATCCAGTACTAGCTCATGCGTGATCTGCTGCTGCCATCGGTCACTGATAGATTTTCGATTCATTTGGTACTATTTCGTTGTTGCATATATTGGATTGAGGTGCCTTAATTAGTTAGTAGGTGAGATATCAGGAGTCCGGCTATGCTGGCATCAGTATGTAGGAGTTGTTTGTGTCTGTAAGAGACTGATGTGTGGGAAATAGAGGAGGCAAGTTTGCATGTGCTTTCCCGGCCCACTCTCTATGAATGTAACGGTACGGTGTGATCAAGGTTTTAAATTATAAACACTGTTTTGTCTACCATTATGTAATAGCACCTTCTAAGCTTCGGTTGTATGGAAACACACGAGACCTCACTGGCGATGGACATTGCAGCACGAAGTGTGATAGTCTTGTTCGTGTGTGCACGAATGTGGTTTTGTTCGTATTGGGGTTCCCTGCTTCCTGCTCCGGCTAGAAAATAGTGGTTGAAGATAAGGCTGTTCGAAAAGCTAGGCTTGTTTTGAGATTGGTTCGAAATCGAATTATAAAGGAGTAAGCTCGAGTTTGATCTCGAGATCGAAAAGCACAATTAAGCTTGTGTATTATTAGTTATTACTATGAGCTATGACTGAAATGTGTATGCATGTATATCTAATTTTCTTTCCAATCGCATTTTCCAAATCCCTAAAGTCTACAAACAAGACAATGACTCAAGTCTAATTACTATATGTTGAACTAAGTTTACGAAGGATGATAAAATATCAAAGATCGTGAACTATTTGTGTTTGACTCGCTTAACTCTGACTCTAGAGCAGGGTTCACAAAACCGCTACCGAAGCGGTTTTTCGAACCTGAAAAACTGGTCCGGTTAACCGAGGTAGTTTTTTTATGTTCAGTCAGACGCGGTACATCACCGGTTAACCGGTCGATTTTCTACCGGGCCGGACCGATTTTTACGATAACCTCGGTTAACCGGCCTAGTAGCAACAGTTTTTAAAACCCTGCTCTAGAGTGGCTTGAAATGAGCCAAGCTTGAACCTAGACATAGGCTCGAACGGCTCTGAGGCTCGGATCAAGCTCGGCCCGACCCTCTTAAAAGCTCATACCTGAATAGATATGGGGCAGATTGGCTCATTTACAACCCTTGTCGAATCTTCTCTAAAAAAATAACCTTGGTTGAAGTCTATCTCATACCATTTGGATTGAGATCCGTTGCTTGTCGAATCTTCTCTAAAAAAATAACCTTGGTTGAAGTCTATCTCATACCATTTGGATTGAGATCCGTTGGTTGCAAAGCATCAGTAAAGGATTTTTTTTTTTGGAACTATGGCGGGCAAGGAGTCGGCCTGGACTTTTCAGTTATATGTGAGGTTTTACATACAGTATTTGTGAAAGGGGGTACAAGAGGGGAACAAGGAGCTAAGTGGCTATCTCTCGGAAATAGTCACTCTGCACAACGAGGGATTCTTTGGCAGAAACTTGATTGGTTCGGTGCTTCCAAAGGTCGAGGTCGGCCGCAACGGCTAAGCCTCGTTCGTTTGGCCGGTGGCCGATGGCCGGTGCTGGTTTGTTCGAGAGAAAAGTACCGCCGGGCCGGTTGCCGGTGGCTGGTTTGTTCCGAGAGAAAAATACCGTTGGCCGGTGGCCGATAAGCGAAGCGAACAGCCGTAGGACAATGGCGGCGGGGCTGGATGAAGTTGTTTAGGAAGACTCGGTCATTTCTGGCCTCCCAGAGGTTCCAGAGCATGGCGTTGATGACAGTCGAGAACACCTTCATCGGAGTTCCATCAGATAACTCGGGAGTGGTCCAGAGCCTTCAGAAGGAACTGAGGTAGGGCACATGCGGAAAGTGCACCAAACGCCAGAACCAACGCGCCCTGCTACAGTGGAGAAGTATGTGGTCCTAGGTCTCGTAGTCTCCACAGAGAGCATAGACAGATGAGTCGATGTTGTTGCAGTGATGGAGGAGGGCTGCCACAGGCATCCTGTCGTGGTGGAGGAGCCACAGGAAGTGATTGCACCGGGGAATTAATGGCGACGTTGGTCCATATGTGAGCGGTGAAGCTATTGACCGGTCGGTGGACCCAGTGATAGAAGGCAGCAGAATTGAAGGCGATCGTCTTGTATCCAACCCTGCGGTCATCCTGCTAACCGGGACTGGGTTGGAAGTCTTGCAAGGTCTGGGTGAGGATGACCTGCTCACCAGTGAAAACTGAGGACAGGAGGCTGGCCATGTGCAGATCCTAGCCCTATTCGGAGAAGTTGTCAGCAACGGTGATGTGCGGATGGTCCGCATGGGAGAAAAAGGCTGGGAAGATGTCTCTCAGCGGCAA
The DNA here is from genome assembly GCA_947561735.1 of Cenchrus americanus. Taxonomy (NCBI): domain Eukaryota; kingdom Viridiplantae; phylum Streptophyta; class Magnoliopsida; order Poales; family Poaceae; genus Cenchrus; species Cenchrus americanus. The sequence continues at coordinate 109,890,688 of OX387243.1, forward strand.
GGGACCAATCCAATTGTCATGCCAAAAGCTGACGGTGGAGCCGTCCCCCAGGTGGACTTGGGTACATCGCCGGAGCAGCGGGAGCAGCTGGCGCAGGACCATCCAGGCAGGAGTGTCGAGGCGGTGTGCGTCGCCCAGGTCACGACCAATGCCGATGTTGATAGGTGAAACTCGTATGAAGTTTCGATTCGCAAGCTAAGCGTACAGATCTCCTATGCCCTTCTTCACCTACGGGAGATCCCAAGGTTCTTGTCAACCTAAGGAGCAAGGGGATTACTAGTGTTTAACCTAACACTATTCTAGTTGATGAAAACTTATGATATAATGATTAATCTATAAAGTAAAGACAAACTAACCCTAAATTACGTTAAAGAGAGATGAAAGGTGCACAAGTACGAAGAACGTATGCCCATGGAGTCTAAGCACTTTGAAGATGCAATCACCCAAAACATTATAAACCCCCGATCCAATCTATCTTGGTGTGTGATCAAGGATTAGACTTTTCCCTTCCCTCCTACATGTCACTACACGAAGGTAATCAGTACTAACCCTAATGAACACGATATGTTGACGCGATCTATGGGAGCAAGCCCGAAAGCACGGTAGCTAGCCTTAAACATTAAGCATCATCAACAAAAGGAGCCTTAAACATTAAGCATCATCAACAAAAGGTATAATAAACATATGATCCAAACAAGATATATAGGTGACTACACTTCAAGTTCTGTTACAACTCCATGGACAAACGAAAGACTTTACCCCATCAAGGTGCTAAGCATGGCACCGTTGAGATGGTGGATGCCTCCAATGAAGATGGATCTTCGTTGTCCTTCAACTTCGGCGGCACCGTGGCAAGCTCTCGGCGTCCTCCTTCCTCATGGCGACCTCCCTTGGGCTTGGCGATGATCTCTCTCGAGTGTCCTCCCCCAAGGGTCTCTCTCATAGTCGATCTTCTCTTCCTTGGCAGCTCTGAGGAACTAACTGGCGTCTGTGGAAGAAAGAGGGGGGCCGAACCGCCGCCAGAAGGGGCTGGGCCGACCGACTTGGGTCGGTCAGCCTGGGACGTTCCTAGCCCAATTTCGGCCCATCTTGTGACACACTTCGTCTTTTGCATTTTGGATCATGGGCCCCTTCAATTGTGGGCTTTGGACGTCGCTATCTCCGCGGCCAAGTTTAGGGATCTCTATGCATGAACTTCCGGTCTTCTCATCTCGGTCCTCGGGAATTCTCCATTCAAGCACATTGGTCCTTGCCACCTTTGGAGGCAAGTTCGCACATGGTCGGAGCTCCTTGATTGACTTGCAAAAGGTTCTCCAAACTAGTTGCATCTTTCCTCATTTAACACGTGAATTCCTGCAAAAACACTATACTCAAAAATGCACATCCAACGGTGAACTTGTTATATCATTAGTATGCCTAGTGGCTGGTTAGTTTCAAAATGAAGTTCAAACCATAACATAACAAGTGTTCTTGGTTGACGGAAATCGACCGCCAACAGCCGGTACCGTAGAAGCGGTGGAACCAACACTGCTAGTTGGTCGTGGACGGCTGGAGAATCTTCCTATCGAGCTTGAGCATGAGCCCCTGGTTCTAAGTGGAGAGATTTTGACACCCATTCCACCAAGGTTCTTTTCTAGGTAGACGATCTCCCAAGCCACCTTGCACTGGTTGTCCCTAGCTCCGGAGGAAGGCCCGACGGATGGCGTCGATCGCTTGAACAAAACCTTGGGGAAGCAGGATGGAACCATGGCGTAGACGGACCAGGCTCCAAGGACCACGTTGACGAGCAGTGCCCGACCACTGGGTGAGAGGAGCTTCCCGCACCATTCAGGGATGTAGGAGGACACCGACTTGGTGAGCAGCTGCAGGTCAGTAAGCCGCACCTTGTGTATGGAGAGGCAGAGTCCTAGGTAAGTTTGAGGGAAGGTGGCCACGGGTAACAGAGGGTGCTGGCCAGCAGGTTCGCCTCTTCGGGATGTGGGGATGTCGATCGGCGTGAAGGTGCTTTTGTCGAAGTTGATGTGTAGCCCAGTCATGGCAGAGAAGTCGTCGAGGAGCTAACGAAGACAAAGAAGTTGCACCGGGTCACCCTTGAGGATGATGAGTGTCATGAGCGTATTGAAGCATGGGACACGAGAGATCGGCAACCTGGGGGTGCTGAATCTCCCCCCTAGATGGAAGCTTGGTCAGCATCTGCTGAAGGAGGTCTGCGACCAGGATGAAGAGGTACGCCGAGAGAGGGTCGCCCTTCCTGAGACCACGGCGGCACCAAATCCTCTTGCCCGGAACACCATTCAGGACGATGGTCGTGGAGCTGTTAGTGTTGACAGTAGTGATCCATTGGCGCCAAAAGAGGGGGGAACCCTTGGCTGCTAGTATGGCGTCCATGGCCGTCAAATCCACAGAGACAAAGGCCTTGGTGAAGTCCACCTTGAGGGCAATGGCCGGAGCCCCCCGCTTGTGGCAGCATTGGACAATTTCCATGGCATAGAGAAAGTTCATTGCAATGCAGCGCCCCTTGATGAACCCTATCTGGTCGGAGTGCACCAACAGGGGCACCACAGGTTCAAGGCGAATGATTATGCCTTCCGTGCATATCTTGGTGATGCAATTTTGAAAAGAGAGATGGGGCGGTAGTCTTTGGGGTGGGTGGCACCATCTTCCTTGGGCAGGAGCACCAAGTATGCCTTGTTGATGTGATCAAGGTCTCCAACATCATGTTGGAAGTCCCTGAGCAGCTTCAGGATATCATCCGCCACCAGCTCCCAATTAGCTTGGAAAAAGTGTGGAGTGAAGCCGTCAGGGCCGGGGCATAGTCTGCTCGCATGTAGAAGAGGATCTTCTTGACCTCGGGTTTGGAGAAGGGCGCTACCAGGGAGTCCGCCTAGGGCGTCGAGAGCCTAGTGCCGGCCATCAGGGGCTGCAGGTCCGGCAGTTGGCTGGCATGGACTGATCGCCCCAATAGCTGAGAGTAGAAGGAGTGGAGGACAACGGCTTTGGTAGTGTGCGAGTGCACCAAGGTGCCAGTAAAGGCAACTTTCAAGCATGTCCTGTCCTTTTGCTAATCAGTAGGACACTTTACTTTTCATTTTCTTGTGTTGATTATCTGGCTGAACTTCTATTCTTTTCAGTTCATACCCCACCACCAATTGTTGATAAATAATGTTTGGGGACAAGAATGATCCAATAATCAATATAAAAAACATAGATTTAATTAGTACTTTTGGGTTAATCCTATCATACCCCAAAAGTAACACATAAAATGCAATATATAACTAGAATTTGTAACGTTGAATGCTCACAAGTCACAAGAAGATTGGGACAAATACTATGTATATTTTCCGACTATTTTGATCGACCATGGAGTGTTGGGTACTAGTTTGGAGCTATTTCTCGAAAAGAAGATACAAATGTAGATAGTTTTGTTGAATATAAGCTACAACTTCAGGGAGGGTGATATCTGTTGGTTTCTTGTTTTCCCTTTGTAAAGTATCTTTTACTTAAAGAAAAGTTTCTTGTTTTCTATTTGTAAAGTATTTTTAACTACAAAAGGAGCTATATTAAAATTCTAACTTCACAAATATATTTTAACAAATGACAATAAATCTAAAAAATAACACGTCATATAGCACCTTTGTTCTTATGAAAGTTTTGAATACGAGGAGGTGGGATCACGGTTTAAGAAACATGTAAATGCATATTTTTATTCTGGTATAAATTTTAACGTTCTCAATTACTGTGGGTTTATCGAAAAGCTCAACTTAATTGGAATGCAAAGTGTACAATTGTAGGCTCATCGCGATGCCTTTATGTGACTATCTATCAATTTTTCTACGTTAATTACGTGTCAGAATGTAGAATGTTGTGTACTCGAGCATCCATAAAAAACCAACTATGGATTGACCATAATGAAAAGTCTTGTTCTTCCTTCTCCTTCTCCTCTAAGCTTCCTCTCCTCCCTCTCGCTCCCCGCGGCAACCCTCATCAGCCCCCCTCTCTTCCTCCCCTCCGACGTTCTCACCGACGGCAAGAGGGGTAGGGAGGCCCCAAAATAGATAAATTTACTTCTTAGTTTACTTTTTCATTCCTTGTTGCCTCATTGCCAGTGCCCTTTGTGACCGCGGATGCGTCGCCGCCGTCGTCGTCGGCGGCCTCTATGGCCTACTCGTCGCCGTCATCCCTGTGACCAAGGTATGTTCCAATAAAATAAACTCGCCTCCTCCCTCCCCGCTCCACCGGTGCTTGAGGCTTCATGCTGCTGCCTCAAATCTTCCTGGGTTTGAGGAAGATTTCACGACTGCTTCATTGGATCCATCTCCTGGTGGTTTGGATCTACTCCCTGGAGTTGCTCACTTGCTCTTCTCTCTTCCTCAACCTAGTTTCTTTCGACACCTCCACCTACACTTCCACCAAGTAGCCTCACCCCCTTTTATAAATCGCCGGCGCTCCCACCAGAAACCCTATTTCGCTCCCCTCCATATACCTTCCGCGCTTCCGCCTACTGCTCCCGCCGATTGAAAGACCGAAACTGCGAACCAGAGAGGGGGGGAGTGAATGGGAGTCGATAAAAATTCTATTGAAGAACTCGGCCTATGAACCCGATTTAACTCGTGCGCCTCTGCAAGCTTCTCTTGCCAAGTCCACGCAGCCACTGGAGTGCTACTGGACCTAACAGCCACTCGGCACATGCAGCGGAAACTCACACGACACAGCTGCTGGCACCTAAAACTGGTCAGGCCGGTTTATGAAACCGGTCAGACCGCTTTTGTGGGACTTAGCCTCTCAACAGGCAGGGGAAACCGGTCAGACCGGTTTGGCAAACCGGTCAGGCCGGTTCTGTCCAGAACCTCCCCAAAACACCTCCGAGACCAAAACATCCCAAGAACCTTTCCTCCTTTGAACAAAAGAAGCCATAGCACGACAGAGACTCTCTTGCTCAGAAACCCTTCACGACGGCCCACAGGGCTGAAACCGGTTAGACCGGTTTGGGAAACCAGTCAGACCGGTTTTGCCTGGACAGTCGGGAAGAACATAGCCCGCGGGAAAAACTCAACCTTCCAAGTGATCGATCTCCCGATTCGTTCCACGGATCAAAGTGAGACTTTGGGTGTAGTTAGGGTACCTTGTGGGCTACCTTTGGCTAGAAGCTCGGTCCACAAAACCCACTCAATCAAGAAGAATCGGAAGTCAACCCTCAAGAACACCTTCCCATGGAAACCACCGTAAACACCCAAATCGAAGCCGTTTCGGAGGGATTGTTGGAGCAAGATCACCAAGAAAAGAGGCACGAGGTCCTCATACGTGACATCCAACAAGAATCCCTCAAAGAAACGCCCCTAAAACTTCCCCACGGAAATTCAAAGAAAGGGCTCCGAAAATCACCAAAAAGGAAAAACGGGAGGAACACAACCAAGCCTTGAGGAACCACGCCGAATCATCTATACATACCATGAAAAATTCATACAAGGTCTAGCTTCCGCCTGATCATCCTTCCCTCTCACAAGATCTCACCATGAAGCTCTCAAGCTAGTCCTATAAAAGTCCTAAGGAAAATAGGAACGGAAAATAGGAAAACAAAGTAAGCTAGGGTTCCCTGAGATGGCTGCCATCCTCTCACCACTTGGGTCATATAGAGGCAAGCCGAAAGACTAAAATACCCCTAAAGCCTAAACTAGGATACACGCCCACCAAGGACACTTTGGGAATTTGTCTTTGTAGCACCATCGAACGGATGCCCGGCGACCGCACTTCGCTTAGCCTCGACGCAAGCCTTGCAATCCCGACGTGTGTCCTCCACCTCGAAGCTTCCGGCACCTTGCGACCCCAAACCGGTCAGACCGGTTCTCCAAACCGGTCAGGCCGATTTTGGCCTGACAGCCACATCCGGTCTTCGGCCTCGGCTTTGTGGCTCAGCCAAGTAACCCGATGGTTTTCTGGTGAACCACCGCAAACCCCGCGAACTTGATGTAGCCTCCGCCAATCACCACTCATGACTTGGCTCCCACGAAGTCCCGGCTCGACCTTGGTTTTGTGGCTCAACCAAGTGTTGGCGGGTTACCCGAAAAATTCGGATGACTCCCCTAACACGAGAGAGAAGGTTTTAGACACGTTCAAGCACAAGGTTAGACCGCTGAAGGGCTGTGATTCCCTCAGCAGATTGCTCAAGCCCCAAAAATCTGAATCCGTTTACACGTGCCCTCGCTCCCCCCTTTTATAGGGAGATGAAGGACTTTTACATTCCTAAAACACCCTCAAGCTCAGAGAATATTCCTAGTGTGAACGCATACAAGAATGTCTTTCTCGTCTAATACAATTACAAGTCTGCCACTAGTTCACACTCAAAACCCGGACTTTTTGGGACAACAACTTTGACTTTGCTTCTTTGACGGTTCGTGAATATCTTCATACGTGACTCCCGAACTGGGTCCCCGGCAGATTCCCGAGTCAGCCTTTGCTTCTTCGTCGGTTCGTGAATGTCTTCGCGCGTGACTCCCGAACTGGGTCCCCGACAGATTCCCAAGTCAGCCTTTGCTTCTTCGTCGGTTCGTGAATGTCTTCGCGCGTGACTCCCGAACTGGGTCCCCGACAGATTCCTGAATCACAATCCCCGAACTTTACATACTCGCGAATCTGAGGCTTCGCAGGTTCCAGGCCTCCGAAAATCATGAGTTCTGTGTTCCTGAAAAACATGTCTCAAGAACTTTGTCAATCTTAACGTTTCGAGGGTGACGGGTTTTCTTGAATTCCCCAACACTAGCCCCTCGGGGAAGCGGGTTGACTCCAACGATCTGATTCCACGAATATTTCGGAAATTTAGTAAAAAACGTCACCCTCGGAACGTCGGAGGGGACACGCGTCGCCCAGAAACCCTAGAACGGTTAGATCGAGGCAGGTTTCGCGGAACTACCCCTCCCCGCCCCTATAAATAGGAGGCTCCCACTGTTAAAAAATTTTACGGCTTTCCTGCTTTTCTTGCGATTCGTGAATCTTTCTGCTCGTAGAATCTAGTCTTCCGCTTAATAGTTAGCGAACTTCCGGTTTTCTTCGGTTCTTTCTAAGGTATTATTTATTTCTCTCTTTCAATTCTTACTTGTCGTTTTTGCTGCAATGGCATTTTTGTTCTGTGGACTTCATTCTCGAATGTTGTTCTCATTTCTTCGTACGCGTAACTCTGTTGGTTAGGTGGCTCGAGTCAAAAGCACCGCGAGACCCATGACTACCGAAGAACTTATCACAGCGGGTCTCCCAGTTGATCCAATTGTCAAAAGTTCTGAGAATGCCGCACCAGGTGCAGATGCAGGCTCTCCTAGTGGCTCCAGGAGTCATGAGGATGGGGAGGTTCGAACAGACGACGACGAAGATGTCGGGGATGTGGACACCGGCATCGACGACCTGGTTAAGGCTAAGACTGCAGGACCGCTGCCACCCTCTCTTGTCTTCGGAGAGTCCAAAGTCACGACCAACCTGATTCGGGAATATGAAGTAGCTGGGTTCTTCCCTTCGGGCGCTGGGCGAGCCCCACTCGACGAACAAGTCCCTACCCCCGAGGATGGAGAGATTGTTGTCTTTTGGGATTTCTTCATCTGTGGGCTCAGATTCCCCTGTGACCCGATTTTGCCGGCGATTTTGGATGCCTTTTCCGTGAAGATCCACCAACTTTCGCCGACGTCTTTTCTGAGTTGTCGAAGTTTATTTGGATCATGAAGACCTTTGGCTGTAACCTCAGTGTTGACGCCTTCGCCAGATTCTACGAACTGGTAATTATTCCCGACGTTATCAAGGTCAGCGACGGGCAGTTCTACCAAGCTCAGCACGCATGCTGCACCTTTAACACCCGGCGCCAGAACACCCGAAAGGGGATTACTCAAATCCAGATCGCTCCGTGCTGCAAGACCAACCTCACCGACGATTGGAATTCGTATTGGTTTTATTTGAAGGTCGACATGTCTGAAGTTCCTCGCTACACGGGCCCAGCTCACCCCTTGTCTTGCCCTATCGCGCCCCTGACTGCGGTGAACACTGCCGAATTCAATCACCGGGCAGTGGGGATTAGAAACTGAGAGAGTGCTTTTCATCTCGCCAGCACTATACTTGGGGGCCGTGACATCATTGAAGAGTTCGTTGCTGCCCGGATTTGGCCGATTTCCAGCGGTTGGGCTCCCATCAAGATCTTGTATTTCAACGTCAACTGGGCAGCTCAAGAAGTACCTTTCCCGAAGTTCAGGATTAAGCTGCGTGAAAATCAAAGCGCTGATGCCTTCATGATCGAGATTGAATAGAGGGTGAATCTCATGATAGGCGAATATACTATGAATGAATACAAGGCGTACAAAGCGCTTGTGAAACACAAGAAGAGGATCAACCATGTGTTCACTGAGGTCTGTGGTGATAAGTCTTTCAGTTCTCGAAGTCCGGGTCCTAAGCTGAAGGTTCCTGCAGTCGCTGTAGCTAGTTGTTCGGCTGCCCCTATTAATGCCCCCCGAAGAAGATCCTCGAAACGAGGCTCAACAGCTGTCAACGAAAGCTCTTCCTTTGGCGTTGAGCCCTCTAGGACAAGATCCTTGGAGTCGTCGAAGCGCAAGCGCAAGACCTCCGAACGAGTTTCAGATGTCGAGCTTCAGGCGGCTTCCGGCCTAGCCTAGATGAGCCGCAAGAAGTTGAAGAAGGCGGTGAAGAAGATTTCTTCTTCCGGGGTTCGGCGGGTTCCTTCTGCCTTTGACGACATGTCTTCATGGGAGCAGATAGCCAGAAAGGTTTTTGCTTTTGGCCTCTATTGAGATTTAACTTTTGAGACAATTGTCCGTCGAGTTCTGAGAATGAGTTCGTGGATATTGATTCTTTTTCAGATGCTGCTCCCGAAGTTCGCAAGGAGCCTGTGCTTGTCACGGCTGCCGAAGCCCCTGTTGCTGCTGAGGCCCCAGCTGCTGCCGAAACCATTGTTGCTGTTGAAGTCCCCTCTGCTGATGTCTCTCTGCCCACTCGCACCCACGACGAGGCTTCCCCCGAATTCACCAAAGAGCTTGAACTCACCGTTCAAAGGGGGGAGGATCCTGTCGAACGTGCCCCCTTACTCGAAGTTCGGGAGGTTGTTCCCGAAGATCAAGCTCCCTCTCCTTCCTTGGCTGATTTTAACAAAAGTTTTGGTACGTCTCATCGCGGCGAGCTATTAACTGTTGGTTTCAAGACAACTAGCGTCGGGAGCAAGACGTCCAAGATTTTAACACTGTGGAAATCGCCTGTACTTGTTGATGAAACAGGAGGGGAGAGTTCGGAACAACCCGGAGGAGTTGCTCGGGACTCTGAGAAGGGGCCTCACCCTGCTCCCGAAGCCACCCCTTCGTCACAGGGTAAGGCTTCTTCTGGTTCCACGAAGAAGGTCACCATGCAGCACTTCAGCAAACAAGGTTCGTTTCTTTTCATTATCTTTTCGCACTTTTCAGATTTTCGAGTTTTCGATTTGAGATTTAATCACGAATTTTTCAGAATTCAAGGACCTTCTTCATTCTTACCCTCCATCGAAGCTAGCGCGTTTTCAAGAAGACTACGCCCTGAAGTATTCTATGCTCGGGAAAGTTGCTGTTGAGCGACTTGTTGACCAGGAAAAGGTGAACAAGCAACTTTCTCAGGAGTCCAAGGAACTCAAGCGCAGCTTCGCTCTCGCTCAATCCGCGAACATCGATCTTGAGAAAAAGGTGGCTGAACTGGCGGAGGCCTTGAAGATCAGTCAGGACAAAAAGAAGATTGCTGAGGCAGCGCTCGAGCAGTCCAAGAAGGATTTGGAAAAGGTACAAAAGGCTCACGAAGACGATCTTAGTTTGATCGAAAATCTTCGAGAGAAACATGAGAGGGCTGCAAAAACTGCCGAAGGTCTTCGTGTTAACAATGCCAATCTCGCCAAGTCTTTGAGCACAAAAGATCGAAAAATTATGGATCTTGAGAAAGCGCTGGCGGAGCAGGATGATACTTCGAAGAAGAACATGTCCGAAATTTTGGAAAAGCTGAAGCTCTTGTTCGAGGAATACAAGAGATCGCTGAACGAGTTTGGCGTTCGTCCTGCTCCCCTTCCGTCTGATATTGGAATTCCCGAGTTCATGGACTGGATGGAAACTGAGTTCAAGGCTCTCTCCGATGTTATCTCCGGCGCCAGTGACTTCGCAGTGGCTTTCTCTATCGAGAGTATACTAAAAATTCTTCATGACTTCGACTGCGCCGATCTGGAGAAGTTCCGCGAAAAGATCTCTCAATTCCCCAGCGCCACGAGTTCTTCAATAATTCGAGCCAATGAAGACGTCCAGGCCATTAAGAACAAATTCACACGGGAATTCTGGTACGCCAGCAGAAAGGAGACCGTCAAGGTCATCGCTCGCTAATACTGGTTCGCGACATTTTGTTTCTTGAATTCCCCTTACATTTGTTTTTCTATCTCATTCAGCTGAACGATTAAGAAGATCGTGAGAATGTCGCTGCGTCCCCCGAAGAGTCTACTTCCGACAAAGATTCTAGCGATTCGGGTGAGGAGGGTTCGAGCAGCAGCAGCAGCAGTGACGAGGATAGCAACGAAGCCAAGCTTCTGGGCGTGATGAAAGTTCGCCGAAGGTTGACATCACGGACTAGATGCTTCATCCGAACTATGCACACCTTCGAGGTTGTCTGTACATTTTGTACATTCACTTAGCTTTTCTGAACGATTGTTTTGTAAACTTTAACCTGCGCAGGTCCTGCAAGCTAGGCCTGCGCAAGACGTGATGCCATTGCGAATTCATCGAGATAGGATGTTTGTTAGCGGCAAAGCGTGGCATTCGTTCAAACAGGCTCATCCCGAACAAAACTTCTCTGATTTTTGGCTCGAAACTTCGCTTAAATTTTCTATGGGTTGTTTTGATCTTTCTTCCTTTTTCTTGTTTTGTGAGAAGGAAAGTTCCGCAGCCGCAACTTCGTGCTCCGCGAATGTTCCGAAGACGGAGCCCCTTAGCCCCATAGCAGACGCACTCGACTTCGCTTACGCTAGCGATGATGCCGAAGACAATAGCTGTAAACCGGGACATGTTGTCGAACTTTCAATCTAGATTTTGTACTAACTGCTGTAATTGTTGATGAACTATTTCAAAATTTTCATGAAAATAAGGCAATGAATGCGTTTTTCCTTGAAAAAACGTCACCCTCCCCCACCTTGCCGTTTTGCATGAAAATTTCATGGCAAGCTGGCGAAGTTTACTATTCGAGTATTTTGATTGAACACGCTTCTGGAAGAAATCTTCGTAGGTATTGAAAACTTCAATTGTTGTTACGCAAGTCGACAAAATTTGTTCTCGAATTTTGTGGACTTGATCTGCTTGGCACACTTGCCTGGTTGATATGGCAACCCTCAGTTGCTTCAACCGTTGTTTTTCTACGAGTTTCTGCACGAGCCCCTTGCCCTTTTATCACAACAATTTTATTGCGAAAAACTTTCAGCAATTTGCATTAGGGAAAAATTTTTTAATAACGCCACACATATTCACTTTTGATCGCAACCGTCATGAAAACTCAGGCTACAACCCATTGTTGCCTCAAATTTCGGTGGGAATCCCTTCGTGGATGGGATTTTTGGGCCACAACTTGTTGTTGTCTCGGGCCCTTTCGGTGGGAATCCCTTCGTGGATGGGATTTTAGGCCACAACTTGTTGTTGTCTCATGCCTCTTTTTTCTCGATGGAATTGAGGCTGTCACGAAGCCTTTCTCACGAACTTCTTTATTTTTTCACGATGGAATTCTGGCTATCACGAAGCCTTTCTCACGAACCTTTTTTCTTTTTTCACGATGGAATTCTGGCTATCACGAAGCGTTTTTTCACGAACTTTTTTCTTTTTTCATGATGGAATTCTGGCTATCACGAAGCTTTTTCTCACAAACTTTTTCCTTTTTTCATGATGGAATTCTGGCTATCACGAAGCCTTTCTCACGAACCTTTTTTCTTTTTTCACGATGGAATTTTGGCTATCACGAAGCCTTTCTCACGAACTTTTTTCTTTTTTCATGATGGAATTCTGGCTATCACGAAGCCTTTCTTACGAACCTTTTTTCTATTTTCATGATGGAATTCTGGCTATCACGATTTGGGGGAAGACTCTTTTCATATGTATCACAAAGAGTATTTACATAGGATCCGCCTCGTTAAAAACATTGCCTCTTGATTTAGAGCCCCTTTTGCAAGGAAAAGAGTACGATCCTTCTTATTCTAATGCAACTAGGAAAAGAAAAGCTAATGTTTTTACCCGAAATCCCTTATAGACATGTGATTCGGATTTTTTAGTTCTTTAGAATACAAACTTGCGAAAATTGAAAAACTACTATATATTACATCTAGCTACAACTGGGTTTTCATGGGTAATACCCTTTTAGGCTGTCAGCATTCCACGAATATGGCAACTCTTCGCCAGTTTGCTCCATTAAGAGAAAAGCCCCTGGCATGTCTACTTCCCTAGCGATGTAAGGCCCTTCCCAAGACCCATGAAGTTTTCCTGGGTTCTCCCAATTTTTCTTCCTTTTCAACACAAGATCACCAATTTTAATGTCCTTTCGGACCACCTTGTCTCTCCAAGCCCTTGTCTCTCTTTGGTACTTCTCAATGTTTTCTGCCGCTTCAAGGATCGTCAGCTCGATCATGTCCTTTTCCACTTTCTTATCGATTTCCTCGATCTCTTTTCCTTTCAAGACTCTCAAGCTTTCATTCTTAATTTCCTCCGGTGTCATAGCCTCAGTGTCGAAAAGTAGGCGAAAAGGCGTGAAGCCTGTTGCTCTCGACACTGTGGTATTGTGAGACCAGATCACCTTCGGTAACTCATCTACCCACTTTCCCTTCTTCTGATCGAACAAGCATTTTTTGGTTCCCGAAAAAATCAGGCCATTGGCTCTTTCAACTGCTCCGTTGGACTGCGGGTGATATACTGACGAAAATTTTGCCTGAGTGCCCAAGGTTTTGCAATACTCTTTGAAGGTGTAACAGTCGAACTGTTTGCCATTGTCAACAGTTAGTTCTCTAGGAACCCCGAACCTGCAGACTATGTTTCGCCAAAAGAATTTCTGAACTGTTTTTACTTTGATATTCACCAGTGGTTTTGCCTCCACCCATTTTGTGAAATAATCGACTGCAACAGCTGCGAATCGACAATTGCCCTGAGCCGTTGGCAACGGGCCCACTAGGTCCATTCCCCACCTTTGCAGAGGCCAAGTTGGTGGAATTAAGTGAACTGGCATTGAAGGCAAATTCTGTTGATTCGCCATTTTCTGGCATGCTTCACACTGCCTAACTAATGTTTTTGCATCAATGTTTATGGTGGGCCAATAGAATCCCTGCTTTATTGCCTTTCCAGCCAAAGCCCTGGTGCCTATGTGTGCCCCACAGAATCCACTGTGAATTTCCTTTAGAAGCTCCTGACCTTTCTCGGAGGTGATGCACCGCAGCCAAGGTTCAGTGACTCCTGATTTGTACAGTTCTCCATTCACTATTGTATAGCTACGTGCCCTTTGCTTCAATCTTTTCTCTTCTAACTCATCTTGTGGTTCATAATGTCCTCTTAGGTAAGCCATAATTTCTGCTCTCGAATCGGGAGTCTCCACTACATTCACGATTTTGGCTCTCGAATCCTTGATGGACAGTTCTCTGATGATTTCGAGGAACACATCCAGGGGTAGTTCTTGATTTTTGGCTGCTGCTTTTGCCAGCTTATCTGCCTCATTGTTATCATCCCTTGGGATATGCTGGACTGAATAGCCTTTGAAGTGTTTTCCCATTTCCCTGACTTTTTCTAGATACTTCATGAGAACGGGATTTCTTGCTTCACTTTCTTTTTCGATATGTTCTTGGATTACTTTCGAATCCGTTCTGATAATGAAGGTCTGCTGCCCCAAGGCTTTCATTTTCCTTAATGCCAACAGAAGAGCTTCGTATTCCATTGTGTTGTTCGTGGAATGTTCGTTGTTCGCGAATACGAGCCGAGCTGCGTATCTTATGACTACGCCTGTCGGGGACGTCACGACAGCCGAAATTCCGACCCCCTTGTAACACCAGGCCCCATCACATTGTACTATCCAAGGTTCAGGTGCATTTTCCTCGAAGTTCTGAGTAGGTGAAGTCCAGTCCACGAGAAAATCTGCTAGAACTTGCGATTTTATTGCACTTCTTTTCTCGAAGTCTACCACATACTCAGAGAGTACAGCGCCTCACTTGATGATTCGGGTGGATGCCTCTCTATTTGCGAACAGATCATTCAGCGGCTGGTTCGTGATAACTCTTATCCTGTGACCCTCGAAGTAGTGCCTTAGCTTCCTTGCTGCCATAACGACCGCGTATGCAATTTTTCCAGTTCGGAATAGAAGATCTTGAAGCCAGACAAAGCTTCAGAAGCAAAGTAAACAGGAATTTGTTTGAGCTTTCCTTCCTCCTCCTTTATTGCACTAGCACCGCACTTACTGCCGAATTTGATGTAGACACATATAGCAGAAGTGCCGATTTTAGTTCGGGAGGACAGAGCTTGGTCATATTGGACAAGTAATCTTTCAATTCTTGGAAGGCTCGTTTTTGAGAATCGGACCACTGGAAATTCTTGGCACTTCGGAGAACTTGGAAGAATGGCAAGCTTCTTTCTGCAGCCTTGGGAATGAATCTGTTAAGGGCAGCCACTCTCCCTGTCTGCTTCTGCACATCCTTCACTGAAACTGGATCTTGCATTTCCACCAAAGTTCTGATCTTGTCGGGATTCGCCTCTATGCCCTTTGTTGAAACTAGACATCCGAGAACTTTCCCCTTGTGAATGCCGAATACACATTTCTCTGGATTCAGCTTCAGGTTTGCTGCTCTCATATTCGCGAATGTTTCCGCCAAATCATTGATGTGACCTTTTCTCTGAACACTTTTGACGACTATATCGTCCACATATGCCTAGATGTTCCTCTGTAACTGGGGATGAAGTACTATTGCTATCATTCTTGAGAATGTGCATCCTGCGTTCTTTAGCCCCTCTGGCATTCTCACGAAACAAAATGTTCCGAATGGAGTGATGAAACTCGTCTTTTCTTCATCCTCTTTACGGACCCTGATCTGATGATACCCAGAGAACATGTCCAGGAGTGATAGCATTTCACTGTTGGCTGCATCATCTACGATTTTGTCTACCCTTTCCAACGGGAAATCGTCTTTTTTGCATGCCTTGTTCAAATCTGTGAAATCCACGCACATTCTCCACTTTCCATTTTTCTTCATGACTGGTACTGCGTTGGCTAGCCAGATCGGAAACTTCACCTCTCTGATTACTTGCGCGTCTTGCAATCTTTGTACTTCAGCTTCCACTGCTTTCACTTTTTCTTCGGACATTTTCCAAAGTTTCTGCTTCTTGGGAGGTATTTTTTCGTCTGTCTCCAGGGCATGTTCGATGATATCCCTGTCATCACCTTGCAGGTCCTTAGCTGACCATGCGAAAACATCTTTATTTTTGTTCAAGAATTGCACAAGTTTCCTATCCTCTTCAACACTGAGGTTAGCCCCTATCGTGACTGCTCTGTCGGGCATGTCATCCAAATACACCTTCTTGGTTTCACCATCTGCGGCTATTTCAATTCTTTCTTTGTCCCGCTTGGCCTCTTTGTAAGCTTCTGTCCTTTCGTCAACTGTTTTCAGCTGGTATACGTTTGTCTGTCCAGGCGTATGGCCTTTTTCTATGTTTCTGGCCTCTTGTTGATTACCGAACACTGTAATAACCCCCTTGGGTGCAGGCATTCTCATGCATAAGAATTGTTGCCTTATGACTGCGTCGAACTTGTTCATGAAACCTCTGCCAAAAATCGCGAGATACGGGTGGTAAATGTCAACCACATCGAAGGTGAGACTCTCCGTTCTGGCATTTTCGAGATCTCCGAAGGAAACTGGGAGTGATATCTTTCCAACCGGCTTGATAGGTTTTCCTCCGAACCCTTGCAGCGGGTACTCTGGGTGTCCAACATGTGCTGGCTCAGATTCATCTTTTCGAAAGTCTTCAAAAACAAGATATCCACTGAACTTCCATTGTCAACTAGGACTTTTCCTATGACCCACCCAGCTATGTTCACCTCAATGACCATGGCATCATTGTGAATCGCGGATTTCAGCCTGAAGTCTTCTTCCGTGAAGGTGATTGGTACCTTTGCCCACTCCGGACGTGCGGCTGGGCCGTCATTGATAATGGTGTTCACAGACCTGAAGTAATTGCTTCTTGGTCTCGAATTCCATGGCTGACCCCCCTGTGATTGGCATGATAGTCCAAAAAGATGGCAATGCTTTGGAGTTCTGAGGTCCTGAACTTGACTGTGGCCTTGACGAATTTTCTGGAGGTGGTGGCAATGTTTCCCGAATCGGCTGCGGTTGTTGGATTGACTGGATTGCTTGCGACTGAGGGAAAAATTGCTGTGACGGCTGCCACGATGACTGTTGTTGCGGGAATTGCTGAACTGGGACAGAACTTGACTGCGAGTTCGCGAATTGCGGTTGCCAAAAGTTCAGGCGAAATTGGCTTGGCATTGAGGATGCGATGCTCATTAGCGCCTTTTCTTGCTGGATTCTTGCCATGTTTTTCTTCGTTTCTGGGCACCCTTCGGTGCTATGGCCCCTCCCATGATATTGGCAATAGAAGTGAGGATCTTTTGGGTTATGGTTCGTAAGTCTCGGGGGTCCTCTTCCTCTCCCCCTTCCTCTGGGATTGAATCCTCCTCTGGTGCTTGGCCTGTTGCTTTGTTCATGTTGTGGGTTTTCGACATTGTTGACATTTCGCGGATGCTGGGATTGTGTTCTCCATGTCATCTCTCTGTTGCCCTGCCTTGCCTCGTTCCGCTCGACCACTCTCTTGCGATGGTCGTCGTCAGACAAAATGTATTCTTCCAATTCACGAAAAAGTTCCTCAACCGTCTTGGGTTTCTTTCTTGTGAGATGCTAAGCTGTTGGCCCTAGAGTGAGGCCCTTGATTAACGCATTGATTGTTGTTTTTTCATCAGCTTCGGGGATTTGAGATCTTTGTTGCATGAACCTTCTCACGAAGTTCCGCAGTGGCTCTCTGTCTTTCTTCTTGCAGTTGTACAAATCTGATGCTTCCGCAGTTGTGTCGTGGAACATCTGAAATGCTTGCATGAACTTTGTCTTGAGGTCTACCCAGCTGTAGACTGAGTGCGGGGGCAGCAAGGAGTACCAATTCAGTACTGGTCCTTCGCATGCAATGATGAAGGATTTGGCCAGTGCAACATCATCCCCTCCTGCCGAATTCACAGTTGATTCGTATCTCATGAGAAATTGCCTAGAGTTTTCGAAGCCGTTGTATTTGGGGAGAGAGACGGGCTTAAACTTCGGCGGCCAAGGTGCTGTTTGCAGCCCAATAGACAGTGGCGACTCAGAATCCACGAAGTGTGAGATTCCGTTTCCCGCGAAGAAGTTTTCTTTCGGGGGTTCTCTTGCTGGCCCAGAATTCTGATGCGGTGATTCCTGCCACAAGGAACTATTCTCTTGTTCTTTCATCTCATCGATTTCTCTTTGTATTACTTCAATTTGCTCTTTTGCTTTGTTTAGTTGCTCAAGCTTTTCAGAGATCTTTCTTTTCGCTTGCAATTGACTTGCGAATTTTTCCTTATCTTTCTGTAGCTGTTGTATCTTTTGTTGAACCCTTTCTAGCTCCCTGTCTATGGTGTCATCATCATCATCAACATTCTCAAATTCTTGCTGTTCAGCAGGTTGTTCTTGGGTGTGGGCCGTCTTTTCTGCTCTTGCCTTCATCAGAGCTTCAAGCTTTGCTCTCCGCTCTTGGTCTGTTGTGTTAGAAGGTTCAGGAATGAAAGAGGTTTCATTCCTTTGAGGAGGATGGTGATCATCTCGATTTGTTTTTGCTGGAACGTTCTTCTTGGATTTCTTCTGAGGTGGCATCATGAGCTTTTCTTCGGCTGAAACACGGTGGGCGCCAATGTTGGGGGGTTACCCGAAAAATTCGGATGACTCCCCTAACACGAGAGAGAAGGATTTAGACACGTTCAAGCACAAGGTTAGAGCGCTGAAGGGCTGTGATTCCCTCAGCAGATTGCTCAAGACCCAAAAATCTGAATCCGTTTACACGTGCCCTCGCGCCCCCCTTTTATAGGGAGATGAAGGACTTTTACATTCCTAAAACACCCTCAAGCTCAGAGAATATTCCTAGTGTGAACGCATACAAGAATGTCTTTCTCGTCTAATACAATTACAAGTCTGCCACTAATTCACACTCAAAACCCGGACATTTTGGGACAACAACTTTGACTTTGCTTCTTTGACGGTTCGTGAATATCTTCATACGTGACTCCCGAACTGGGTCCCCGACAGATTCCCAAGTCAGCCTTTGTTTCTTCGTCGGTTCGTGAATGTCTTCGCGCGTGACTCCCGAACTGGGTCCCCGACAGATTCCCGAGTCAGCCTTTGCTTCTTCGTCGGTTCGTGAATGGCTTCGCACGTGACTCCCGAACTGGGTCCCCGACAGATTCCCGAATCACGATCCCTGAACTTTACATACTCGCGAATCTGAGGCTTCGCAGGTTCCAGGCCTCCGAAAATCGTGAGTTCCCTATTCCTGAAAAACATGTCTCAAGAACTTTGTCAATCTTAACGTTTCGAGGGTGACGGGTTTTCCTGAATTCCCCAACACCAAGAAACTGTCCTCGACTTCATCTTGCTGTTCTTGCCACCATGTGGCCCGTACTTGACCCCGCTGGCCACCGGGTCCCTCGAACCAAGCCTACTTGTCTTCTCCACACCTGGAGGCCTCACCGGCAACGACCTTTCACGCTTGTTCTTCACCTACACCAACACGAGTCAAGCCGCAACCTGCACCTGCAATACTTAGCCAAGAATCAGTCCACACAACGTTGTCAATCACTCATCACACCAGGAAGCGACCATCCACCGGTCCTCGAACCACACATGGTCCTCAATTTCCCCCTTGATGAGTGCATTGGCAACACACACATTTGATAATCAAAGAGAAAAGGAAAAAGAAAAGAAACAACCAAAAAAGAAACTCCAACAAGGGATCGAAAGCCGAGAAAAGGCAAAGGGCAAGATCTCTTGAACAAGACAAGTCTCGGACCCCTTAGGCAAGGGCAACGGCTCGACACATCCGAGACAAAACTATGCTTAAGCAAAGAGCACAAACCACCAAAGCATACAAGAGCTCCCCCTGCACATATGCATACTCCCCCTGAACAATTGCCAACTCTGGACACAAACCGGTCAGGCCGGTTCCCAAAACCGGTCAGGCCGGTTACCAAAACCGGTCAGACCGATTTGGTACAGCAGACCACACCCCCCAAAAGCCAAAAATGCAAAATAAATGCACAAGCTCCCCCTTGACTCTTGAGATAGGTTCTAGGGATGCAATGTAACTTTTCTCCACCTTTCTTTCTCCCCCTTGTTGCCAATGCATGTCAAGGCTCAAATTTGAAAATATGCAACCTAGAGCTTCTCAAGTATACAAAATTCATCACAAGATGCTACACATGTCCAAATGAGCAAGTTAGATACTCTACAGCTTCGTAATAACATCAACTTCATGATTACCAAGTTTCACAACCATTGGACGAAGCTAAGATAGAACTTAGCAATTTTGCGAAAATTTACCCTCTCATGAGCAAAGTCCTAAAACATGAGAAGAACATGTCAAAATAGCAAAGCCACACAAACTTCATGCTAGGGCAACCATTCTAATCATAAGACCATCACAAACACCCACAAGCACCTCATGTCATGTCAAAGCCACTGAGCCATGTGCCTACTTCTATATATGAGACTTCTCATTGGTAGGCATCATGCAACGTTTTAGCACCTAAAGCAAATTAAATTTAGCACGTATGACATGGGAGCACATTTTCTAAGCAATTTACATTTCATTTTCAGATTCATATTTGGTACATGAAATGTCTTTGCGACAAAAAGGAACTTATGCCCCTCCACAAGATAAAGCATGGGGGCTAAACATTCATGATGGCAAATGAGCCTTTGGCCCCATATGATCAAAATACGCTATGCAACCACAAATTAAGCATAGCCAAGCCACTAGCACATGTCAAGATCATATAAAGGCATTTACTCACAAGAGAGCATAGATGTGACATTTTCAAAAACATAGCCATCAACCATGGATATAAATCAAGATCATCAAGAGCTAAGCCAAACTAACCATAGCATACCAAACTAGCTCACAAGATCATATATAGCACATCATGGTGAATAATGTATATGAGAGAAGCTTTTCCTACAAAATGCATATGATACAAAATGCATGCAATCTAAGATACAAGGATGCCTATACATCATGTTACATATGCCCTGCCAAAAGCAAGAAATGCACAAAGGAAAGCTATACATATGATACAAAGGAGCTCCCACACACCAACTCAAGAAATCAAATAAACACCAAGCTCCCCCTGCAAATGAGTGAAAGTTTCTTGATCTAGGGGTTTAGTGAAAATAACGGCTAGTTGGCCATGTGTGGCTACATGGATCAAAGCTATCTTCTGTTTCTCTACGTTGTCTCTCAGAAAATGGTACCTCACTTCTATGTGCTTGGTTTTGGAATGAAAAACTGGGTTCTTTGCAACACTTATGGCACTGGTGCTATCACATTGAAGTGGAACATGGGTATACTCCTGACCAAAGTCACTGATGGTGTATGTGATCCAAAGGAGCTGAGAGCAATAACTAGTTACGGTAACAAACTCTGCCTCGGTAGTGGATTGAGCAACACTCGACTGTTTCCGGGACCAAGACACCAAAGAAGATCCCAAGAACTGGCAAGTCCCAGAAGTGGACATCCTATCCAACCGACATCCGGCAAAATTCGCGTCTGAAAAACCATGAAGAGCCAAAGAAAAAGACGCGGAGTACCAAAGGCCGAAGTCGGGAGTGTGACGCAAGTACCTGAATATGCGCTTGACCGCCTGTCGATGCGAAGTCCTTGGAGACGCTTGAAAACGAGTGCACAGACATACCGAGAACTGGATGTCCAGCCTCGTCGCCGTCAAGTAGAGGAGTGACCCGATCATGCTTCGGTACTCCTTATGGTCCACGTGTTCACCTTCCTCATCCGCATCAAGAGTTGTAGTTGTACTCATAGGCATCACCATGGCCTTGGAGTCCTCCATCTTGAACTTCCTCACAATGTCCTTGGTGTACTTAGATTGGTGCACCAATGTTCCTTCCATTGATTGCTTGATTTGTAGTCCGAGGAAGAACTGCAACTCACCCATCATGCTCATCTCAAATTCCCTGCTAATGTCCTCTGCAAACCTTGCAACAAGAGAGCTAGACGAGCCACCAAAGACAATATCATCCACGTACACCTGCACAATCAGGATATCTCTGCCCTGCCTGAGAAGAAACAAGGTCTGATCGATCTTTCCCATCTCAAACCCTCTCTCAAACAGGAACCCCCTCAACCTACCGTACTAGGCTCTAGGCGCCTACTTCAACCCATACAACGCCTTCCTTAATTTGTACACCCGGTGGGGGTACTTCTCACTCTCAAACCCCGGTGGATGCCTCACATACACTTCTTCCTCCAACACACCATTCAAGAAGGCACTCTTTACATCCATCTGGTATAATTTGAACCCTTTAGCCACAGAAAAAGCTAGAAGGATCTTGATTGCCTCCAAACGAGCTACGGGAGAAAAGCTCTCCTTGTAGTCGATCCCTGCTTTCTGACTGAACCCCTGAGCAACAAGCCTTGACTTGCTTCTCACCACTTCACCTTTCTCTCCCTCTTTGTTCTTCCACACCCATTTTGTCCCAATCGGCTTACACCCTGGGGGAGGGTCAACCAAAACCCAAACTTCATTCCTCTAAAAATTCTCCAACTACTCATGCATCGAATTAACCCAATTGTGATCACATAGTGTGTGTACAATGTCTTTGGGCTCAAAGGTGGCAACAAAAGCAGCATGGGTGAAATGAGAATTGTTTCGAACCCTAGACCGTGTAGTACATTTATTCATGCCGCCGATGATCCTC
This sequence comes from Cenchrus americanus, assembly GCA_947561735.1. NCBI lineage: Eukaryota > Viridiplantae > Streptophyta > Magnoliopsida > Poales > Poaceae > Cenchrus > Cenchrus americanus. The sequence goes on from OX387243.1 coordinate 109,912,715, forward strand.
GAAGCTAGATGATCCACTTGATCTCGCCGGGGAGGTTCTCGCCTTGATGATACCTTCGCCTCAACAGCAGCTTCTCCTTGATCTTGGTTTGTCATCGTAGGTGTGGGAGAGGGCCCGTCCTCGATCGTCATCGAAGTAGTAGGTACATGCTCAGCCGCAGGCACCACACCGCCATCTTCATCATCTCCATGTTCTTGCTCCACCTCCTAAAAGATCTCCTCGGCAAGTTCATCGTCACCTGCGCACTCAAAAACAAGCTGACTACGTGGCTGTGTCTCGTCGAAGGTTATCTTGCAAGTCTCCACGATTTGGTTAGTTTCAAGATTGGGCACACGATATGCTCTAGAGTGAGATACATAACCAAAGAAAATACCGTCGACCGACCTAACCTCAAACTTCTCCAACTTCTTCCCTTTCTTAAGGATAAAGCATTTGCAACCAAAGACATGGAAGTGACTCACCTTGGGTGTGCGACCGTGCATCAACGCGTAACGGGTTTTCTTCTTGTAGACTCTGAGGTAAATCATGTTTGAAACATAGCACACGGTATTGACCGCCTCAGCCCAGAACCTTCTCGGAGTCCTATGCTCATCGAGCATCGTCCGAGCCATCTCACACAAGGTTCTGTTTTTCCTTTCCACCATGCCATTCTGGGGAGGCGTATACGGACTCGAAAACTGATGTTCAAGACCCAAGTCATGGCAAAAGGTTTCGAAACGAGAGTTTCTGAATTCCGAGCCATTGTCACTGTGGATCGCTCGTATGGCATCTCTGTGCCTCTCATTCCTCAATCTCAAGACAAGATATCGAACAAAACCAAATGTCTCCCCTCTCTCCTCAGGAAAGAACACCCACGCATACCGAGTGTAGTCGTCCACCACAACAAGGACGTACCACTTCCCACCCACAGATCGCACACGAGTTGGGCCCGCAAGGTCCATATGGAGCAGCTCGCATGGACGCTCCGTCATCTCATCGGTGAGGAGCGGATGGGAAGCAGCTACCATCTTAGCATGCCGACAAGGAGAACACACCAACTCTTTCTCAAACCTGAGCTGTGGAAATCCTCGGACCAAGTTGAGTTTACTCAAGCAAGACAAAAGGTCGAAGCTCAAGTGACCCAACTTCCTATGCCACTTCCACAACTCACTCGAAGAACCAGCCAAGAAGCAACACTCAACATCAGAAGACTGAGAAAAATCAGCTCGGAACACCTGACCCTTGAGAACGACCATACAGACAAGGTCCCCTCGAGAATCCAAAATCAGAGAGCCACCGGGACGAAACAACACCTCAAAACCCTCATCCAATAGCTGGGACACGGAAAGCGAATTGTATCCAAGAGATTGAACAAAAGCAACACGCCTGAGAGTGATCTTGTCACTCACCATAATCTCACCTTCTGATAACACATGCCCTCGCCCATTGTCCCCAAAGGTGATGTACCTCTTTGTCACCACAGAGACGAGACTTGAGAACCACCCCTTGTCTCTGGTCATATGCCTCGAGCAACCGAAGTCAATCAATCAAATGTTCTTCAAGTATCCCACCTGAAAATCAAAAGCGAGCACATGAGTGAACAAACAACTCAGCACTGGGTTAGTACCAAAAGAGTAAAACCAGTGCCGAGCCATTTTCTCCAAAGTGGGGTTAGCACACTCCAAAGCATCTCTCCTATCAAAGGTACCTCCACGAAAACCACCACGGTAACCACTATGAGGAAACCAACCCTCTCTACCTGGAGGAGGACCAAAACCACAAAAGGAAGATCGTGGACCATTCCTCCTCTCCATCTCAAAGCTACGACTCCTCCCATCCCCATATTGAGCACGAGGGGGAGAACGCCTAGCAAACTGACCACCTACAAGCTTTCCAGACCAACCACCAGAACCTCACGACCTCCTGCAACAAGTCGAGACTCACCACGAGCACGAAAACCAAACTGGTCCCCCTGCTGCCTCCAAACCGGTCTAACCGATTTCACTCCTACAGGAGGGTCCCTTCCTCCCATAGCACTCTTTTCTCCCCAAGCCGGAACTGTGCGAACAATGGTCTTACCCCTGGGCAGTGGCGTACGAGACTCAGGCACACCATGGGATGGGTGGTACCTGTCCTTGTTTGCCCACTCCTTTTCCATTCTTTCCTCAAGCCTCTTCTTGAAGCAAAACTCACCCTTGTGACCATCTCTCCCACAATAGCCACAATGAAACTTTATGGATTTAGGCTTAGGCTTAGGATGGGGCTGCTCATTTGGTTTCTCTCCACTCAGCTTATCAACCGGTTTCTCCTCACTCGGCCTATCAACTGGTTTCTCCTCACTCAGGTTCTCACTTTCTTTCCCAAAGAACACATTCCCCAAGGTGCTCTTGAACTTCATAGGCTTTTGGAAATCATATGTGAAGTGAGGGAATATGGGTGGATCTGGGTTTGTGTTGAGTTTGTTTCGTGTGGGTTGGGTTTAGGAGTGAAGGCATTCTTGTGGTAGGTTTTTGGTGGAGCTAGGATGTCACCAATCTTTTCTCCTCCCTCACCACTAGCCTCTCCAACCTTCTCCTACCCAAGCGCTTGCCCATCTTGGCGCTTATAAGTCTCCATCATCATCCTGAGTTGGGGTTCATGCCCCGACAACAAACCCATCATTTTTCTCAACTCATCATTCTCATCCTGCAAGCGATTCACATATTGTACAAGTTCCAGATTTTTCAAAGCATGCACTTCGCAAGTAAAACAAGAAGTGAGAACAGGTTCTTTCAACTTAGCCTCAAAAGAAATAGTGTAAGCATGCATCTCATCAATTTTTCCATGCAAAACAGGGTAAGAAGTGCAAGCACCTAGCAAAGCAGGTCTAGACTTAAGCTCAGCCACTTCAACCCTAAGCACATCTAGTTCATCAAGAGTAGAAGCATGCTTATCCTTGAGACTAGTAAGATCAACTAGGAAATCAGGACAATCAACACAATCAACCTCATCAGAAACAACAGGTGAAGCTTTAAGTGTATCAATTTCAAGCTTAGCATATAGGATCTATGTTTCTAGCTCAGCCACTCTAGTCCTAGCATCCTCAAGCGAAGCCCTAAGCTCTTTATCTGCTTCACCTCTCTAAGCATATCATCATGGTTATCAAGCAACAAGCCAAGCTGTTCATTCTCCTGATGCAAGAAGGGAAGCTCGTCACGTACCTCATCTTCAGAGTCAGAGTCCGAGTCGCTCTAGTGACTCTTCTTGCTACCGGAGTTAAGCACCATGGTGCAGAACCCATCTCTAGCGAAGCAGCTCAGCCCACTCAGGTTCTTGGATGGCTTCCTGCCCTTGCGCCGATCACCTTCATCTTCACTTCTACTCGAGCTCGAGGTGGAGTACGTGGAACTGGAGTCGACGTCACTCGCTCCAACCATCGCTAGGGCCTTGCCTCGACCATCCTTCTTCCTCGATCGTCGCTCGTCCTTGTGCTTGCTCTTGTGCTTGTACTTGTGGTCGTGTCTTGATCGGTACTTGCCATCCGTCCTTGACTTGTGCTTGTAGTTGTCCTTGTTCTAAATCTTCTCGGGGCAGTTGGAGATGAAGTGTCCTGGCTTGCCGCACTAGAAGCATGTCCTCGTGTTCACCCGGTTCTCGTGCATCCTCTCGAACTGCCTGGTCAGCAACGCCAGCTCATCCTCTCCAAGCACGTCGAACTCCTCATCTGGCAAAGACATCAAAGAGGACAGGGAGAATATATTGGTGGATGGGTTAGCTTTAGATTTTCCTTTCGAGCCACTGATGAGGGCGAGACTATGGCAGTCAGTCAGGCCCTCAATCTTGGCTGTCATACCCTGATCCACCTCAGCCGACATGAGCTTCGAGAACAGCTCATTCACAGTCAAGGTGTCATACTTTTCAGACTCGACAATGCCCTCGAACTTTTCGGTACAAACCGTATGATCCAGCGAGTGCAAGAGCTGGACAGCTCTATCATGATCATCGTACGGGAGCACGTCCACATTGGCCCTCATGTTGTTCACCGCAACCGTAATTTTCTGGAACAAGGCATCGATGGACTCACCGGGGAGATGAGTGAAGTTCTCGTACTCTCTCCGGTAAGTTGCATACATCCGAGCCTGAACCTGAGCATTTCCTACATGAGCTTCCTTCAACAGAGTCCAAATCCTACAAGCCAAGTTCTTCGTATGCACCCGATCGAATTCGAATTGACACAGAGCACGAAACAAGTAATCGACCGCCTTGTTGTTGGCGTTGAACATGTCCCTCAATCCTGGAGCAAGGAAGTTCATCGGATGGACATAAGATGTGTCCACCGTTACATCCCAAAGGATCTGACCCTTACCGCAGAGGAACGCTGCCATCCGCTTACTCCACATCTGGTAGTTCTTCCCATCGAAATGTGGAGGACCTGAACCCCATTCCTGGCACGCCATCCTTGGATCTTAGTCTGGTTAGAGTCAATCAAGACCTGCAACCGGCTCTGATACCACATGAAGGACCGAAACGGCGAATCCGAGAGGGGGGAGTGAATGGGAGCCGATAAAAATTCTATTAAAGAACTCGGCCTATGAACACGATTTCACTCGTGCGCCTCCGCAAGCTTCTCTTGCCAAGCCCACGCAGCCACTGGAGTGCTACTGGACCAAGGAGAAAGACACAACTAACAGCCATTCGACACACGCAACAGAAACTCACACAACACAGCTGCTGGCACCTAAAACCAGTCAGGCCGGTTTCTGAAATCGGTCAGACCACTTTTGAAGGACTTAGCCTCTCAACAGGTACAGGAAACCGGTCAGACCGGTTTGGCAAACCGGTCAGGCCGGTTCTGTCCAGAACCTCCCCAAAACACCTCTGAGACCAAAACACCTCAAGAACCTTTCCTCCTTTGAACAAAAGAAGCCATAGAACAACAGAGACTCTCTTGCTCAAAAACCCTTCACGACGGCCCACAGGGCTGAACCCGGTCAGACCGGTTTGGGAAACCGGTCAGACCGGTTTTGCCTGGACAATCGGGAAGAACACAGCCCGCGAGAAAAACTCAACCATTCAAGAGATCGATCTCCCGATTCGTTCCACGGATCAAAGTGAGACTTTGGGGATAGTTAGGGTACCTCGTGGTCTACCTTTGGCTAGAAGCTCGGTCCCCAAAACCCACTCAATCAAAGAGGAATTGGAAGTCAACCCTCAAGAACACCTTCCCATGAAACCACCGAAAACACCCAAATCGAAGCTATTTCGGAGGGATTGTTGGAGCAAGATCACCAAGCAAAGAGGCACAAGGTCCTCATACATGACATCCAAGAAGAATCCCTAAAGAAACACCCCCAAAACTTCCCCATAGAAATTCCAAGAAAAGGCTCCGAAAATCACCAAAAAGGAAAAACATGAGGAACACAACCAAGCCTTGAGGAATCACACTGAATCATCTATACATACCATGAAAGGTTCATACAAGGTCTAGCTTCCGCCCGATCATCCTTCCCTCTCACAAGATCTCACCATGAAGCTCTCAAGCTAGTCCTATGGAAATACTAAGGAAAATAGGAAGGGAAAATAGGAAAACAAAATGAGCTAGGGTTCCCTGAGATGGCTGCCATCCTCTCACCACTTGGGTCATATGGAGGCAAGCTGAAAGACTAAAATACCCCTAAAGCCTAAACTAGGATACACGCCCACCAAGGACACTTTGGGAATTTGTCTTTGTAGCACCATCGGACGGATGCCCGGCGACCGCACTTCACGTAGCCTCGACGCAAGCCTTGCGATCCCGGTGCGTGTCCTCCGCCTCGAAGCTTCCGGAGCCCTGCAACCCCAAACCGGTCAGGCCGATTTTGGCCTGACAGCCACGCTCGATCTTCGGCCTCGGCTTTGGGGCTCAACCGAGTAACCCGATGGTTTTCGGGTGAACCACCGCAAACCCTGCGAACTTGATGTAGCCTCCGCCAATCACCACTCATGACTTGGCTCCCACGAAGTCCCAGCTCGACCTTGGTTTTGTGGCTCAACCAAGAAACCGTCCTCAACTTCATCTTGTCGTTCTTGCCACCATGCGTCCTGTACTTGACCCCACTGGCCACCGGGTCCCTCAACCAAGCCTTATTGTCTTCTCCACACCTGGAGGCCTCACCAGCATCGACTTTTCGCGCTTATTCTTCACCTGCACCAACACGAGTCAAGCCGCAACCTGCACCTGCAATACTTAGCCAAGAATTAGTACACACAACATTGTCAATCACTCATCACACCAGGAAGCGACCATCCACCGGTCCTCGAACCACACATGGTCCTCACTGATCCACCGGCCGCCTCACCTATGGGCCGCAGATCGCCGCCGCCTCCTTCCGTCTTCCTCCTACGGCCTCTGCCGCCTCACCTATGGGCCGCAGATCGCCGCCGCCTCCTTCCGTATTCCTCCTACGGCCTCTGCCGCCTCCCTTGCTCTTCCTCAACCTCCTCCATTACAGGTTAAGCCCGTCGGGCCCTCCTGCCTCCCCTCCTCTCCCCCCTTCCATTCGTCCCTCATCGGAGGTGAGGAGCAGTGGCAGGCTGAGGTGCTGCGGTGGTGCATAAGGAGGCGCAGCTTGGCCTCCTATCCCCCAGCGTCGGCACTTCGACTGCTCCCCTAGCACGGTGGCGACGGATCTCCCCCAGAGCGGCGACGACGGATCCTTCCCCATCTCGGCGGCTTGCAGCTCCTTCCCCTGCTCTGTGGCGGTGAATACTCCCTCGACATTGTTTTGGTGTGGCAGCCGGCGGTGGCAGATCTAAGGCATCGGTCAGCTCTGGGTTCTCCCTCCCTTTCTCTTTCTCTCTCTCTCTCTCTCTCTCTCTCTCTGTGTGTGTGTGTGTGTGTATGGTGTGCGGTGGTGGCCAGACGGTGAGGGCCGATGTGGCCCCCTGCACCTTTTTTGTTTTGAACAATTTTTTTGCTGAGAGCTATTTGCTCTCGTGGCACAAGTGTGTCAAGAGGGTTTAACATGGCTCTTGGCAAAGAGCCCTTCGCCGGTAGAATTGTGTCGAGAGCTTGCTCTTGGCAGAGGTTGCGCCGAAAGGAATAAGCCATTCGCCGAGAGAATGGTGGCTCTTAGCGAAGGCCCAAAATCTGGTAGTGCTGTGCCTCTCCCATACCCCGAAATGCTCCAAGAGATTAAACCCACAGCGTGAAGAATCTCAAGTTCACCAGATGCACGAGGCCGGATACACCTTTGTCGGACTGTCAAAACACCCTGACACCACGAATTCTTCGTGCTTCTCTTCTCGATCCCCATGGACGACACACTCCAGAACCATGCAATCTGCCGACACAACAGGCCAATGGCCCAACTTGAACCCCTCCTCCGACGCGTTGCACACCCGCAAGCGCAAGGAGAACGTCGATGCCCCGAATGCCTCTTTGTCCCCCTCGTCGGAGACCATCACGTCTTGGAGGGCCAGCTCAGTGATGTCGTAGTGGTCGATGTCAGTGAGCCCCCACGTGCTCCTATCCAACTCCAAGCGAGGTCCCAGACGTTGTGTTGGCTCCGCACGCGCCTTGTGTCGCGCTCCCTGATGTCGCGGCTCCGGCGAGCTCCTGCGGGAGGCCGGAGTGCTCCCCCGGCAGCCTCACGAGCTCTGCCACAGGCGGCTTCACCGAAGGAGGCTGACACGTGCCGGGGGACCGACTGGTAGCCAGGTGAAGAAGAAAGGGAGGAAGACGAGATGGAAGAAGAAGGGGGTATGCCGGTCATTTTGCATACTGGGTCCCACCTATCAGGAGCCACTAATGGATAATGTTCAATGAATTGCTGACATAATGGCTTGTAGGACAATAAAGTTTTAGGCGGTGGCACATAGGTATACTCCAACTTTCTGATGGATCACAGGTCATGAGGTACTTTTATAATGGCATAATGTTCGCACCGAAAATTGGCAGGTCGAGCCTGAGGGTCGGACCTGTGAGTCCCACCGATCAGACCAGTGTGGTCAAAGACTATAACATACAATTTTGACTTCACCATTGGACAGATCTCATCGAGTAGATCAAGATTCATATGTCGAACAGCCAAATTGAAGTCCGGATGTGGGAGATATGACTTATACAAGATCTGCACGCCGAGTGCACCGGTCTGACCGGTGCCCCCTATCTGAACCGAAACAAGGAGTCCTAATAGATTTAGGCTTTTAAAAGGATTTCCTTGAGGGGCAAGACCTCCCTACCCTATAAATATAAAGGGCCATGGCCGATCAAGGTATCCAATCGATCAAAAACACTTTTGTTTATCTTTTTACCTTTTTTTGCCCTAAACTTTTCCAATCTACTACTTGTTGTTCCCCTTCATCTCTACGTCGATTAAGGGCATTCTAGGTGGCCTTGCTGACCCTAGAGCAACCCTACATGCACCGCCCCGATGGGATCCTGCCCCGGTGACGTTCGGAGGTCTTTCGCCAGTTCACCTCGTCAAAGGTGTGGCCGGTGACCTTCACCGGTCTGACCGGTGAGTGAAGGTCTGACCGGTTGTAAAACCCCGGATTTTCATAGAAAAACCTGAATCCCTGTACTTTCGCGATAAGTCCCTGGATCAGTGGCTATCGCGTACAGAACGTCTCACAGATAAATACACAAAGTCATACATCTCATCACATAAGAGTAAAAGTACATAATTTATTACATGTCCATTATGGAGTACATCAATACAAGCCTCATGGCTGAATCAATGTGAAATTCTACGCAATGGTAGCTAGCATCTTAGAAGGGTCTCCATCTTTTATTCTCTTCACCATAGGCATTCTTGAGCGAAACGACGCATCCCTCAGTCGTACCATCCATCGGCGTTGTTGTCGTACTCGGTCTCGTACCCTGCACACCCAAAATCTATCCCCAAGGAGTGGGATAGGTCCACGTCACCAACTGTATGCAGCTTTAAGTGGCCTAACATCTAAGGGGAGAAAAAGAGACAAGGAAGTGGCTCTGGTTTCCTATGCAGCAACAGAGAGTATAAACAAGATATCTCCATCAAGTTCCCGATCCCCAAAGCTCTCAACACAGCTCGGAACCACCTGGTCACCCAGGGCTCCGTCTCCACAACCTACTCCCGTCTAGGGTCGACGCGAGAACTTCCTCTGCTCGCACCTCAATGATTGCAATCGGATCAATGAGGTAGATGGAGCCTCTCTCCTCTAACCGGCTGCAATCACGGCTCACCACACACTCTCCTATAGGGGGAGGTAGAAATCCCAAAACATGAGGAACGAACATGTCTTCTAGGCATTGTCCGTGACCGAGGACGCGGCTATAGCTCTAGATCGAACAACTCTGCAGAGCGTGTACACCTGTACCCATCTCTAAATGGTGCTCGACCGGTGTACGGCCGACCGAGCCCATCCTACTGGGCGAACTCTCGGTAGTTACGGTCCCATCCTGCATCCGGCCCTCAAAACGCCCCCCCCCCCCCCGCAGTGGGGACTGCACCGAAACTGTGAAATGCCCCCCATGTGGGCACACTGGAGTCGCTCTGAGAGGGTGGCCTCACCTCTACCGCTCCCCCACTGATGCCCCGCTATCCTCCTGGCAGGTACGGTTCCGCACTTGCCGAGCTCAACTCGGCCCTAACCCCACGCTCGGCGGGGTTGAGGACCATGTGTGGTTCGAGGACTGGTGGATGGTCGCTTCCTTGTGTGATGAGTGATTGACAACGTTGTGTGGACTGATTCTTGGCTAAGTATTGCAGGTGCAGGTTGCGGCTTAACTCGTGTTGGTGCAGGTGAAGAACAAGCGCGAAAGGTCGTTACCGGTGAGGCATCTAGGTGTGGAGAAGACAAGTAGGCTTCGTTCGAGGTACCCGGTGGCCAACGGGGTCAAGTGCGGGCCGCATGGTGGCAAGAAAAGCAAGATGAAGTCAGTGGACGGTTTCTTGGTTGAGCCACAAAACCAAGGTCGAGCCGGGACTTCGTGGGAGCCAAGTCATGAGTGGTGATTGACGGAGGCTACATCAAGTTCGCGGGGTTTGTGGTGGTTCACCAGAAAATCATCGGGTTACTCGGCTGAGCCACAAAGCCGAGGCCGAATATCGGGCATGGCTGTCTGGCCGAAACCGGCCTGACCGGATTGGAGAACCGGTCTGACCGGTTTGGGGTCGCAGGGTGCCGGAAGCTTCGAGGCGGAGGACACGCGTCGGGATCGCAAGGCTTGCGTCGAGGCTACGCGAAGTGCGGTCGCCGGGCATCCGTCCGATGGTGCTACGAAGACAAATTCCCAAAGTGCCCTTGGTGGGCGTGTATCTTAGTTTGGGCTTTAGGGGCATTTTAGTCTTTCGGCCGGCCTCCATATAACCCAAGGGGTGAGAGGATGGCAGCCATCTCTGGGAACCCTAGTTCATTTGCTTTCCAATTTTCCCTTCCTATTTTCTTAGGATTTCCATAGGACTAGCTTGCGAGCTTCATGGTGAGATCTTGTTGAGAAGGTTGGATGATCAGGCGACAAGATAGACCTTGTATGAACCTTTGTGGCATGTATAGATGATTCGGCGTGGTTCCTCAAGGTTTGGATGTGTTGTTCCCGGTTGTTCTTGGTGGTGATTTTCGGAGCCCTCTCTTGGTGATTTTCTCAGGGCGTTTTCGGGACCTTGCTCTTGGGGATTTGATGGGGGAAGTTTGTGGAAAACCTTCGTGGTTCTTTGGGCTGTGATTCCCCTCCCAAATCCGTGAGTTAAGGGGCTCGATTTTGGTGGTTTCGGAGTTCTAGGGTTGGAGGTGCTCTTGAGGGTTGACTTTCGAATCCTCTTGATTGAGTGGGTTTTGGGGATCGAGCTTCTAGCCAAGGGTAGCCCACGAGGTACCCCATCTACCCCAAAGACTCACTTTGATCCGTGGAATGAATCGGGAGATCGATTGGAGGGTGTGTTGAGTTTTTCCCGCAGGCTGTGTTCTTCCCGACTGTCCAGGCAGAAACCGGCCTGACCGGTTTGGACGGTTTGACCGGTTTCGCCCTGTGGGCTGTCGAGAAGTGTTTTTGAGCAAGGAAGTCTCTGTTGTGCCATGACTTCTTTTGTTCAGATGTGGAAAGGCTCCTGAGGTGTTTTGGGTCTTTGGGGAGTTTCTGGACAAAGTCGGTCTGACCGGTTTGTCAAACTGGTCTGACCGGTTTCCCCTGCCTGCGTGAGGCTAAGTCCAACAGAAGCGGTCGACGGTTCCGAAAACCGGCCGACCGGTTTGGGCTGCCAGCAGCCGTGTCGTGTGTGTTTCCACTGCATGTGTGCTGTGGCTGTTGGTTGAGTCTTGCTCCTAGGTTCAGTAACACTTCAGTGGCTACGTGAACTTGGCAAGAGAATCTTACGGAGGTGCACGAGTGAAATCGGGTTCATAGGCCGAATTCTTGAATAGAATTTTTATCGACTCCCATTCACTCCCCCCCTCTCTGGTTCGCCGTTTCGGTCCTTCAAGTGGTATCAGAGCCGGTTCGGGTCTTTATTGACTCTGACCAATCTAAGATCCAAGGATGGCGTACCAGGAACGGGGTTCGGGTCCTCCACACTTCAGTGGAAAGAACTACCAGATGTGGAGTAAGCGGATGGCGGCGTTCCTCCGCGAAAAGGGTCAGATCCTTTGGGATGTCACGATGGACACAGCCTATGTCCAGCCGATGAACTTCCTCGCTCCAGGATCGAGGGACATGTTTGACGCCAACAATAAGGTGGTCGACTACTTGTTTCGTGCTTTGTGTCGGCCCCGAGTTCGATCGGGTGCACACCGAGCACTTGGCTTGTAGAATTTGGACGGTCTTTGAAGGAGGCTCATGTTGGGAATGCCCGTGTTCGAGCACGGATGTATGTGACCTACCGGAGAGAGTATGAGAACTTCACTCATCTCCCCGGTGAGTTCGTTGATGCCTTGTTTCGCAGGTTCATGATGGTTGTGAACAACATGAGGGCCAATGTGGACGTGCTCCCGTATGATGATCATGATAGAGCTATCAAGCTCTTACACTCTTTGGATCGTACAATATGGGGAGAAAAGTTCGAGGCCATTGTGGAGTCGGAGAAGTATGACACTCGACGGTGAATGAGCCGTTCTCGAAGCTTAAGTCGGCCGAGGTGGATAGGGGCATGATCGCCAAGCTCGAGGGTCCGACCGACCCCCATAGTCTTGCCCTCGTTGGTGGTTCGAAAGAAAAGGCTAACACTAACCCATCCACCGGGATGTTCTCTTTGTCCTATTTGATGTCTATGCCGGATGAGGAGTTCGATGTGCTTGGAAGGGACAAGCCGGCGTTGCGACGAGGAGGTTCGAGAGGCTGCACGAGAACCAGGTGAACATGAGGAGGAACACGAGGACATTCTTCCAGTGCGCAAGCCGGGACACTTCGTCGCCGACTGCCCGGAGAAGGTCGAGAACAAGGACAGCTACAAGCACAAGCCGAGGATGGATGGCAAGTACCGGTCGAGGCGCGACCACAAGAGCAAGCACAAGAACAAGCACAAGGACGAGCGACGATCGAGGAAGAAGGAGAGCCGAGGCAAGGCCCGAGCGATGGTGGGAGCAAGCGACGTCGACTCCAGTTCCGCGTACTCCACCTCGAGCTCGAGCAGAAGTGAAGACAAAGGCGATCATCGCAAGAGCAAGAAGTCGTCCAAGAACCTGAGCGGGCTGAGCTGCTTCGCTAGAGACGGCTTCTGCACCATGGCGCTGAGCTCCGGCAGCAAGAAGAGCACACAGAGCGACTCGCACTCTGAGTCCGACGCCGAGGTGCGTGATGAGCTTCCCTTCTTGCATCAAGAGAATGAGAGGCTTGGCTTGTTGCTTGATAACCATGATGACATGCTTAGAGATGCCAAGAAAATGAGAAAAGAGCTTAGGGCTTCACTCGAGGATGCTAGGACTAGAGTGGCTGAGCTAGAAACACAGGTTCTTGATAGCAAGCTTGAGATTGATTCCCTTAAGGCTAGCCCTGTTGTTTCTGATGAGGTTGATTGTGTTGATTGCTCCATCTTTCTTGCTGATCTTGCTTTGTTCAAGGAGAAGCATGCCTCCAAGTGTGAGGAACTAGATGTGCTTAGGGTTGAAGTGGCTGAGCTTAAATCTAGACCTACTTTGCTAGGTGCTTGCACTTGCCCTGTTTTACATGCTAAAATTGATGAGATGCATGCTTACACTAGTTCTCTTGAGGCTAAGCTGAAAGAACCCATTCCTACATCATGCTCTACCTGTAAAATGCATGCTTTGAAGAATTTGGAACTTGCGCATTATGTTGATCGTTTGCAGGATGAGAATGATGAGCTGAGAAAGTTGATGGGTTGGTTGTCTGGTCATGAGCCTCAGTTGAGGATGATGATCGACGCATTTAAGAGGCAGGTTGGTGAGGGACTTGGAGCAAGCAAAGTTGGTGAGGGAAGTGGAGAGAATATCCTAGAGCCACCAAAAACCCACCACAAAAATGATTTCCTTCCAAAACCTAATCACCTTAGGAATTGACTAGACACAACCCCAGCTCCACCCGTGTTTCCTACACCAACAAATGATCTCAAAAAGCCTATCAAGTTTGTGAGCACTTCCGGGAAAGTGTTCTTTGGGAAAGAGAGTGAGAAGGCTAGTGAGGAGAAACCGGTGGAGAAGTCGAGTGGAGAGAAACCAAGTGAGCGGCCCCAATCCAAACCCAAACCTAAGCTTGTGAGGTTTCATTGTGGCTATTGTGGGAGAGATGGCCATAAGGATGAGTTTTGTTTCAAGAGGAAGCGAGAGGAGAGAATGGCGAAGGAGTGGGCTAACAAGGACAAGTATCACCCCTCCAGTGGTGTACTTGAGCCTCGTGTGCAGATGCCCAGGGCCAAGGCAAGTGTGAGGATAGTTCCGGCTTGGGGAGAGCGAAAGGCTGCAGGAGGTGTTGCTGGAGGAGTGAAACCGGTCAGACCGGTTTGCGGTCTGCAGAGTGGCAAGTTTGGTTCTCGTGCTCGTGAGGAGTCTAGGTTTGTCTCCGGTGGTCATGGTTCTGGTGGTTGGTCTGGAGAGTCAGCAGGTGGTCAGTTTGCTAGGCGTTCTCCCTCTCGTGTTCAATACGGGAATGGGAGGAGTTGTAGCTTTGAGATGGAGAGAAGGGACGATCCACGGTTCTCCTTTCGTGATTTTGGCCTTCCTCCAAGCAGAGAAGGGTGGTTTCCTCGGAGTGGTTACCAAGGTGGTGTTCGTGGTGGTAGTTTTGGTAGGAAAGATGGTTTGGTGTGTGCTAACCCCACTTTCGAGCAAATGGCTCGGCACTGGTTTTACTCTTTTGGTACTAACCTCAGTGCTGAGTCGTTTGTTCGCTCACGTGCTCGTTTTTGAATTTCAGGCGGGAGACTTGAAGAACATTTGGTTGATTGACTCCGGTTGCTCGAGGCATATGACCGGAGACAGGGGGTGGTTCTCAAGTCTCGTCCCGGTGGGCGTGTGCTTTCAGAAGGTGAGATTAAGGTGAGTGACAAGATCACTTTGAGGCGTGTTGCTCTTGTTCAAATCGCTGGGGTACAATTTGCTTTCTGTGTCCCAGCTGTTGAATGAGGGCTTTGAGGTGTTGTTTCAGCCTAGTGGTTCTCGGATTTTAGACTCTCGAGGGGACCTTGTCTGTATAGTCGTTCCCGAGGGTCAGGTGTTTCGTGCTGATTTTTCTCAGTCTTCGGGTGTGGAGTGTTGTTTCTTGGCTGGTTCTTCGAGTGAGTTGTGGAAATGGCATAGGAAGTTGGGTCACTTGAGCTTTGACCTTTTGTCTCGCTTGAGTAAACTCAATTTGGTCCAAGGATTGCCACCTTTGGTTTGTGCGCCGTGTAGGCATGCCAAGATGGTAGCCTCTTCTCACCCGCCTCTCACCGATGTGATGACTGAGCGTCCATGCGAGCTGCTCCATATGGACCTCGTTGGCCCAGCTCGTGTGCGATCTGTGGGTGGGAAGTGGTATGTCCTTGTTGTGGTGGACGACTACTCTCGGTATGCGTGGGTGTTCTTTCTCGAGGATAAGGGGGAGACGTTTGGTTTTGTTCGAGATCTAGTCTTGTGGTTGAGGAACGAGAGGCACGGAGATGCCATACGAGCAATCCGCAGTGACAATGGCTCGGAATTCAGAAACTCTCATTTTGAAACCTTTTGCCATGACTTGGGTCTTGAGCACCAGTTTTCGAGTCCGTATACGCATCCTCAGAATGGTGTTGTGGAAAGGAAGAACAGGACCTTGTGCGAGATGGCTCGGACGATGCTTGATGAGCATAGGACCCCAAGGAGGTATTGGGCTGAGGCGGTGAGTACCGCGTGCTATGTATCAAACAGGATCTACCTCAGAGTGCATAAGAAAAAAACATGCTACGAGTTGACGCATGGTCGCACACCCAAGGTGAGTCACTTCCATGTCTTTGGTTGCAAGTGTTCCATTCTGAAGAAAG
The DNA here is from genome assembly GCA_947561735.1 of Cenchrus americanus. Lineage (NCBI taxonomy): Eukaryota > Viridiplantae > Streptophyta > Magnoliopsida > Poales > Poaceae > Cenchrus > Cenchrus americanus. The sequence goes on from OX387243.1 coordinate 109,928,080, forward strand.
GCAAGAAGTCCGTCGATGGTATTTTCTTTGGTTATGCATCTCATTCTAGAGCATATCGTGTGCTCAATCTTGAAACTAACCAAATCGTGGAAACTTGCAAGGTAACCTTCGACGATACACAGCCACGTAGTCAGCTTGTCTTTGAGTGTGCAGGTGATGATGAGCTTGGTGAGGAGATTTTTCAGGAGGAGGAGCATGAACTTGGTGACGATGAAGATGGCGGTCTGGTGCCCACGGCTGAACATGTACCCACTACTTCGACTACGGTGGTGGACGGACCCTCTCCTACACCTACCACGACAAATCAAGAACGAGGACAAGCTGTTGTTGAGGGGGAGGTAGCATCGAGGCGAGAACCTCCCTGGTGAGTACAAGTGGATCACCCAGCTTTGAGGATCATCAGCGACATGAATGAACGCACTACACGGTCGAGGGTTCGGAACAATTCTCATTTCGCTCATGCTGCATTTGTTGCAACTTTTGAGCCCAAAGACATTGGACACGCACTATCTGATCACAGTTGGGTTAATTTGACGCATGAGGAGTTGGAGAACTTTGAGAGGAATCAGGTTTGAGAGCTGGTTGACCCTCCCCAGGGTGTAAGCCGATTGGTACAAAGTGGGTGTGGAAGAACAAAGAGGGAGAGAAAGGTGAGGTTGTGAGAAACAAGTCGAGACTTGTTGCTCAAGGGTTCAGTCAGAAGGAGGGGATCGACTACGAGGAGACCTTTGCTCTCGTAGCCCATTTGGAGGCGATTAGGATCCTTCTAGACTTTTCTGTGGCTAAAGGGTTCAAGTTGCACCAAATGGATGTGAAGAGTGCTTTCCGAATGGTGTGTTGGAGGAAGAAGTGTATGTGAGGCAACCTCCGGGGTTTGAGAGTGAGAAGTACCCCCACCTGGGTGTACAAGTTGAGAAAGGCGCCGTATGGGTTGAAGCGGCGCCTAGAGCTTGGTATGGTAGGTTGAGGGGGTTCTTGTTTGAGAGAGGTTTTGAGATGGGGAAGGTCGATCGGACCTTGTTTCTACCGAGGCAGGGCGAGAGATATCCCGATTGTGCGGTGTGTACGTGGATGATATTGTCTTTGGTGGCTCGTCTAACTCTCTTGTTGCAAGGTTTGCAGAGGATATGAGCAGGGAATTTGAGATGAGCATGATAGGAGAGTTGCAGTTCTTCCTCGGGCTACAAATCAAACAATCAAAGGAAGGAACATTTGTGCACCAGGATAAGTACACCAAGGACATTGTGCGGAAGTTCAAGATGGAGGATTCCAAGGCTATGACGACGCCGATGAGTACGACTACAGCTCTTGACGCGGACGAGGAAAGTTTACATGTGGACCAGAAGGAGTACCAGAGCATGATCGGGTCACTCCTTTACTTGACGGCGACGAGGCCGGACATCCAGTTCTCGGTATGTCTATGCGCTCGTTTTCAAGCGTCTCCGAGGACTTCGCATCGGCAAGTGGTGAAGCGAATTTTCAGGTACTTGCGTCACACTCCCGACTTCGACCTTTGGTACTTCGCGTCCTCTTCTTTGGCGCTTCATGGTTTTTCAGACACGGATTTTGCCGGGTGTCGGTTGGATAGGAAGTCCACTTTTGGGACTTGCTAGTTTTTGGGTTCTTCTTTGGTGTCTTGGTCTTCCCGGAAACAGTCGAGTGTTGCACAATCCACTACCGAGGCCGAGTATGTTGCCGCTGCTAGTTGTTGCTCTCAGCTCCTTTGGATTTCATATACCATGAGTGACTTTGGTGAGCAGTATACCCATGTCCCACTTCAATGTGATAGCACCGGTGCCATAAGCGTTGCAAAGAACCTAGTGCTCCATTCCAAAACCAAGCACATAGAAGTGAGATATCATTTTCTGAGAGACAACGTAGAGAAAGGGAAGATAGCTTTGATCCATGTACCCACACATGACCAACTAGCCGATATTTTCACCAAACCCCTAGATCAAGCAACTTTCACTCGTTTGCGGGGGAGCTTGGTGTGTGTTTGATTTCTTGAGTTGGGTGTGTGGGAGCTCCTTTGTAGCATATGTATAGTTTCCTTTGTGCATTTCTTGCATTTGGCATGGCATATGTAACATGATGTATAGGCATCCTTGTATCTTAGATTGCATGCATTTTGTATCATATTGTTGACGGTGTATTTTGGTGCACCAAGCATGTTCATTACACTTTGGTTTGGATTTGATTATGGAACTAACCCGCCACTAGGCATACTAATCATATAACAAGTTCATCTATGTGCATGCATTTGGAAGTGTTGTGTGTATGTAGGAAAACATGGACATAAAGAACGGATTCACAACAAGTTCAAAGGAGCATTTACGGAGTCTTGTTCGTGTTCATGAGCTTCATGAAATCACTTCCAATGGTGGCAAGGACTGAAGTGTTACAAAGGAACACCCCCAGGGATTGAAGCGTAAAAGACCGAACTTCATGCGAAGAGAACCTCCATCTTGGACGCGAGGATAACATCGTCAAAATCATGCAAGTGGAGGGGGCAAAGTGCATAATCACCTGAGGACCCACGGGAGCGAAGGGGCGACCGAATCGGGCCGAGATGCAGCCCACCCCGGTGGTCGGTTCGGCCCCCATTTCCTTACACCCGAAGGATCTTTAACCCTAAAAGCCTGGAGGCGTCACCATCACGGAGGGGAGAGCCATTCGCACCAGGGGGCCATCCACAAGCTAGAGAGAGGAGGAGGATCTCCCGAGGGAGATCAACCACCTCGAAGGAAGAACCCTCTCGTGGAGAAGAAGGAAGACACCGTCGGAAGGGAAACCATGATCATCGGTGCTATGTCTAGCACTTTGATGGGGTAATCTTCTTATTCGTCCATGGGTTGTAATCGATCTTAAGATGTAGTCATACTTTGTCGGATTATCTATCTATCATCTTGTGTTGAATATACTTTAATGCTTAAGGTTAGCTACCTTGCCGTAAAGGGAGTAGGGCCCCAATGCTCCCTTGGATCCATTCAATACGCCGTGTCCATCATAGGTCTAGTCATGAATACCTTCGCGTAGTGACAGTACGAGAGGAGGGAAAGGGCGAAACCATGGTCACAACCCTCGATAGATTAGATTGGTTTAATGTCTTTATTTGATTGCATGATCGTAGACCCATGGGCGAGAGTCTCCTACCTTGATCACTTATCATTCTCTCTAGTGTAGCTTAGTTGTTTTCTAATATAATAATAGTTAGGGTTTTAGTAGCTAGTGCGTAGAAGTAGATTGAACGCTTGTAATCCCCTTGCTCCGCGGATTGACAAGAACCTTGGGAATCCCGTGGTGAAAAGGGTGTAGGGTCCGTACGCTTGCGGATCGTAGAGGGATACGTCTTTTATCCGTCAACAAGCCCCTTTTCCTGGTGCCGTTGCTGGGGAGAAAGCTAGTTTACATCGTTTGATTTGCATTTAACTTAGTTTTATATTTAGTTTATCTTTTATTTGTTTTATCTAACACCTATTATCTAGAAAAACGTTTTATTTTGTTTTTGTTTTTGTTTTTATCTTATTGTCTAGATGGCCTTCATTAATCAACCCGTGGAAGAACCGGAGAAATCACTAAGGGATTACGCTAGCCCTCGATGTGAAGACATAAAAGTACAAGAGTCGGATTCGAAGCTCGAAGCGACCCGGATGAGATTAAATCCAAGATCATCAAGATGGTGGCGGTAAACCCGTTTGAAGGGATGGTTACGGAGAACCCATATAGACACATAAGGAATTTCACGATGATATGCAACACGGTGCGCCAAGAAGGAGTCCCCGATGAATGGTTCAAATGGAATCTCTTTCCCTACTCACTTGCCGGCAATGCAAAGACATGGTACTCATTTGCGTCCTTTGAAGTTGAAGGCAATTGGAACAAGTTGACAAAGAAGTTTTGCGAGAAGTTCTTTCCAATTAGCAAGGTTCAACACCTAAGGAGGCAAGTGATCAATTTCATGCAAGGAGAAGAGGAAGGGATAGACCAAGCCAGGGATAGGTTTAATGGGTTGATCGAACAAGGACCAAGACTTGGCTTCTCCGGTGACGTACTCTTGCATACATTTTTCTTTTCCCTAACCCCTAGTTGCATGCAACACGTCGAAATGTGTGCGGTGGGGATCTCATGGAGAAAACACTCACAAAAGCCGCTCAACTTCTACAAAAAATTAGTAAAGCGGCTGCCATGCGAAGAGATTGGGAAACAAGACTTGCGGAAGAGCCGGAATATAATTCGAGGAAGAAGAAGTGTACTGAATTTTCTAAAGAGGCAACCCCGGAAGTCACAAAAGAGGAACCAATCACGGAAAAGCTTGAACAAGAACACATCAAGTCAAGAACTACCCCGAGCATCGACTTCGCCGTACCAAATGAGACAAACAAGAGAAGCATGTCAAGCGCGAAGCCACTAAGGGAGTTCGAACCAATGGATTGGGTTCCTATCGATTACGGAGAAGTATTCGACAAGAGAAGACCGTTCCCTAATCAAAAGGGAATGGCGAGAGCATTGGAAGTGGATTTCCCATCGGAGAAGAAAGCGGAAAATTCATACGACCTTGAAACCACTGGTGAGATTTTCCAAAAACTCTTTCGAGAGGACATAGTGGATCCGGAACACATAGCCGAGGTGAAGAGAATCATGGGGATCAAGCCCGAAGCATCACCATACGCTCGCCTCGCCGAAGTCTACGCGATAGGATCCGAAGAAGAAGAGAAGATGACACCACACTTGAGTTGCGAGATCAACGGAGTTCAATGCAAAGCTTTATGCGACATCGGAGAACAAGTAAGTGTCCTATCTTCTAAAATTTACGATAAAGTTCAAGACCACAACCTAGACTTAGCTCCAACATCAACGAAATTAATTATGGGCGATGGTAGAACTATCAAACCTCTAGGTATTGCTTGCAACATGAAAGTAAAAATCTCTGGAAAATGTATACCAACCGATTTCTTTGTTATTGATCCTTACCATAGTAATCATGATGACATAATCCTAGGTAGGCTCTTTCTTAAGTTGGTTGATGTCGTGTTAGATGCCAGAGAAGGCAAAGTAACAATGAACCTTAATGGAACAAAGTACACATATAACTTTCTTCGTGTTTCTAAACACCTTACACCCTTTCCTTACGAAGATGAAGAAGTAGAAGAGATAGATAGCCTTTGTTTTGTTGCAACCCTTAGAGACCCGCTGCAAAGAGCGATGGAAAATAGAATTAGTAATCAACAAGATAAAGAACTAGAAGAAGCAACAAAAGGCTTGGAACCACATGATGGAAGCGTGGAGGAAGGAAAATTCGAAGATATAGGAGAAATTAAACCCGAGGAGCCACAAGCACCCGAGGTAGACCTTAAACCTTTGCCCAAAGGATTAAAATATGAATTTTTGGGCCCAGACAAAACTTATCCAGTCATCGTGAGCGACGAGTTGAACCCCGAAGAAAATGAGGAGTTGCTGATTTGATTAAAAAACATAGGACGGTGATTGGATATTCGATTAATGATCTCAAAGGAATTAGCCCAGCCTTTTGCACTCATCGTATACCAATGGAAGACCAATGTAAGCCCGTAGTGGACCACCAAAGGAGGCTAACCCATGCCATGCGAGAGGTAGTAAAGAAAGAAGTTATCAAGTTACTTGATGCCGGAATCATCTACCCGGTTCCGCATAGCGAGTGGGTGAGCCCAGTACATTGTGTACCAAAGAAAGGAGGTTTGACCGTGGTAAAGAATGAGAAAAACGAATTGATACCGCAAAGAACTGTGACTGGGTGGCGGATGTGTATCGATTATCGTAAGCTTAACAAAGCGACGAAGGAAGATCACTCCCCCCTACCGTTCATTGACGAGATGCTCGTGAGGTTAGCAAACCACGCTTATTTTTGCTTTCTCGATGGGTACTCGGGATTCATGCAAATTCCCATTCACCCGGAAGATCAACACAAGACAACATTTACGTGCCCTTATGGAACGTTTGCATATAGAAGGATGCCCTTCGGCCTATGCAACGCTCCGGCCTCTTTTCAACGTTGCATGATGGCCGTGTTCTCATAATTCATCAAAGAAATTGTTGAAGTATTTATGGATGATTTTTCCGTTTATGGGAAGATGTTCATGGATTGCTTAGCAAACTTGGAAAAGGTCCTCACGAGGTGTGCGGAGGTAGACTTGGTGTTAAATTGGGAAAAGTTTCACTTCATGGTTAAGCAAGGCATAATGCTCGGACATGTTATATCCGAGAGAGGAATTGAAGTGGACAAGGCTAAGGTGGAGACGGTTGAGCAACTCCCACCTCCTACGGATGTTAAGTCCTTAAAGAGCTTTCTAGGCCATACCGGATTTTATAGAAGATTTATTAAGGACTTCTCAAAGATTACTAAGCCTTTAACGCATCTCCTTCAAAAGAATGTGGCTTTTGACTTTGATGAGAAGTGCCTAGCGGCATTCCGGACCTTGAAAAGTGCATTGGTGAGTGCTCCCATCATTCAACCTCCGGATTGGAGCCAACCTTTCGAGATTATGTGTGACGTAAGTGACTATGCCGTAGGCGCGGTTTTGGGTCAAAGAAAGGAAGGTCGAGTTCACGCCATTTACTATGCTAGAAAAACTCTTAGTGGGCCACAATTAAATTATGCCACTACGGAAAAAGAGTTACTAGCGGTGGTATTCACTTTCGAAAAATTGAGATCTTACATCGTGAACTCGAAGGTCATTGTTTACACTGATCACGCAGCCATTAAGTATCTCTTGGCTAAGAAGGAAGCTAAACCACGTTTGATTCGTTGGATCCTTCTTCTCCAAGAGTTTGATGTTGAAATTCGTGATAAAAAGGGGGTGGAAAATGTTGTGGCTGATCATTTGTCTAGGATGAATCGTGGACAAGATGATAAAGAGCCCATAGAAGATAAGATGAGAGATGACCACCTCTATAGAGTGCTTGATAAAGACACTTGGATGATCGATATCATTCGAGCAATTCGAAAGATGACTCTCGATCATCTAGATAAGAACTCTCAAAAGAAGATAATCTCCGAAAGTAAAAAATACTTTTGGGATGCACCATACCTCTTTAAACTTGGCAATGATGGAGTCATGAGAAGATGTGTGCCAAGAGAAGAAAGGGTCGAGATTTTGAGAAAGTGCCACTCGACGGAGTATGGTGGACACTATAGCCATTTTCGAACCCAAGCGAAAGTATGGTCGAGCGGATTCTATTGGCCGGAGATGCATGAAGATACTAAAAGATATGTTGCATCATGCCCCGAATGCCAAAGAACTCGAATTGCTCCTTTCAACTTCCTTCTTTGGTAAGAAAATTTTAAGGGAAGTTTTAAAAAGGAAAATGAGGTTCCCAGGGCTTCCCTCCCTGGACTGTTTATTTGGCCGAATTGGGAGCTTGGGAATCAACCCCTTCAAGCAATATTTTGCACCCTTGCATCAGCCATTGTGTCCCCGAGTAGCTTAGAGTTGAAGCAAGAAGCCAAGGAGCCATCGATGGAGGAGGCGAAGCAATGCGAGCTAAAGCTACCCGTCGAGATCAAGAGGACCGCCCGCAACCGTTGCGGAGGGCGTGTCCTGACCGGAGCTATCGCACCTCACGACTCTGTCAAGAAGGAGAACATCCCTCCTCCCGTTCAAAGGTCGGCACGCATCCGTGGCATGAAGCGGAAAGACTACAAGGAGGCGTCGCCCGAGCCTATGGACTACGGGGGTAGCGACTACTCCGACGATCGCAGCCCGAGCTCGTGGGAGGCCGCCGGAAGAGATGATAATGATCTTTACATCTGGGATGAGGAGCCCAAGGAGAGGACTTCCGAAGGCTCCAACGGCGGCGGCAACGACGGCAACGACGGCGGCGACAATGGAGGTGGCGACGACGGCGGTGATGATGGTGGAGACAATGGCGATGACGATCCCTTCGGATTGCATCCGATGTGTTGTCAAGCTTGTCGTCACTCCATCGCGGATCTCTACACTACGGTCGACGAATGTTTCCAAGCCATGGAAGCGATGAGGCAGCGTATGGAGGACTTGGAGCGCGTAGTCGAAGACGACTACAAGTTCCTAAACCGTAACGTGCGGAAACTTTTTGCCATGGTTGGAAACATGAGAGGCAAGTGGTGCAATAGTTGCAGGAAGTACCACTAGGTCTAGTTTTCCCCTTAGGAATTTGTAAGATACGACTAGGACGTGGTATGTTTTTAGCGTGGGGGAGAGAGCTAGCTAGCCTTAGCTTTTGAGCTTCAAGTTTAGGTTCGGTTTAATTTTCGAGTGAGTGTCTTAGAGTTTAATGAGTCTTTAGTTTTTGAGTGTGTTTTTAATTTTTGCAAGTGTCTTAAATTAGTGTTGAGTCAAAGAAAATCAAATAAAAAGAGTCTTTATATATTTTTGTGTCTTATGTATTGCTTATCTTTATTCACCTTGTTTGTTTAATCTTTGATTTTTGGTATATGAACATAAGTGTGTGGTTTGAAAAACGTTTACCGTGGTTCTTAGTGGAATTGCTACCACTTAAAGTACCCGCACCACACTTCGATCTTGAGCTTCACATGTTAGTTGTGCTATGTTCAATGCTAAAAGTTGGAGGATTTCAGTTCTGAAAATTATCTTAAAACTTTTGTAATAAAGGTTATCAAAACCTCTTTTTCCAAGATGAGAGTAAAAAAAATTCCTATACAAATCCAAATTTATTTTTTTTGCTCCACCATAAGTGTGATTAGCACGATGAGTTGGGCTAGGACCCTTCTCTCTTGTGAGTTTTAATTTCAAGCAATGATCATGTTCTTGTGCTTATCTTTTGTTGCTATCCTCGTCATACATTCGGTAACGAGAGTTTCACATTGGAAGTCCCGTACATCGCCAAATTCCATACCCAACCCTATACATCTCTTTTGTACATCGGATTCCTTGAACACAACCTATTCTCAAAGTTTCGTCTCGTCTCTAGCATGGTTTAATTAAAATTTCAGATTGTATGCATGCAAGAAAGAGAGGAGTTGAGAGCTTTGAAAAGTTGTCAAGAGAGGGAAAAATAAAGAGAAAAGTATGAGTATGGAAAAGAAAGAAAGAAAGAAAGAAAGAAAGAAAAATATGTGAATGAAAGAAAGAAGAAAGACGAAAAAGAAAAAGAAAAAAGAGGAGGTAGCAATAGAGATATGAGAGGGATGGATCAAGTGAAAGAAAAGAAAAATAAAGTGTAAGGAAGGACGTCACGTTGTTGAGAGATGAAACTTTCATTCTTTTTCCAACCATGTGCAATCCGACAACGAGGACGTCATCGGTGCCTTGTAGTCACAATTTTCTTTTGCCCTTGCACATGTCCACCATTCTAAATCTTCTCATCCTTGATATCCCTACATATGGTTAATTCTCATGATCATTGGCTTTGAAAGGTAAACAACCATTAGAGGAAGTTCTTAGTTTGACAACATTTGTGTTGATTGCACTAGCCCTACCTATAGCTCCACTTTATATGTTATATGAGAGATTTATGGGAGGTGAGAGTTTTATAAAATTTGGTTAGGATAGCCACTTCATATGAGTGACTTGAGAGAGCTTGGAGAAAGGTTTTTGTCTAATACTAGTTGCAGGAATTTTTGTTTTGAAAATCATAAAAAAAACCCTCCGATGGAAGCAAAGAAGTAAGTATGGCTGAGATCGAAAGCTTTGAGTGAAGAGTTTGAGTTGTGGGGTAAATCTTGACGTGGTAAAAATTATAAACGCCCATGTTTATGTTTGATGATCATTACTTTGTGTTTATGTATTAAAGATTAAAGGATTGAGTAACTTGTGAATAAGGATTAGCGATTCATGATTACAACACCTTGGACGAAGTTCTTTTACGAGTACTTGCTCGAGGACGAGCAAGAGCTAAGCGTGGGGGAGATGTTGACGGTGTATTTTGGTGCACCAAGCATGTTCATTACACTTTGGTTTGGATTTGATTATGGAACTAACCCGCCACTAGGCATACTATTCATATAACAAGTTCATCTATATGCAGGCATGCCAAGATGGTAGCATCTTCTCACCCGCCTCTCACCAATGTGATGACTGAGCGTCCATGCGAGCTGCTCCATATGGACCTTGTTGGCCCAGCTCGTGTGCGATCTACGGGTGGGAAGTGGTATGTCCTTGTTGTGGTGGACGACTACTCTCGGTATGCGTGGGTGTTCTTTCTCGAGGATAAGGGGGAGACGTTTGGTTTTGTTCGAGATCTAGTCTTGAGGTTGAGGAACGAGAGGCACGGAGATGCCATACGAGCAATCCGCAGTGACAATGGCTCGGAATTCAGAAATTCTCGTTTTGAAACCTTTTGCCATGACTTGGGTCTTGAGCACCAGTTTTCGAGTCCGTATACGCCTCCTCAGAATGGTGTTGTGGAAAGGAAGAATAGGACCTTGTGTGAGATGGCTCGGACGATGCTTGATAAGCATAAGACTCCGAATAGGTATTGGGCTGAGGCGGTGAATACCGCGTGCTATGTGTCAAACAGGATCTACCTCAGAGTGCATAAGAAGAAAACATGCTACGAGTTGATGCATGGTTGCACACCCAAGGTGAGTCACTTCCATGTCTTTGGTTGCAAGTGTTTCATTCTGAAGAAAGGCAAGAAGTTGGATAAGTTTGAGGCTAGGTCTGTCCATGGTATTTTCTTTGGTTATGCATCTCATTCTAGAGCATATCGTGTGCTCAATCTTGAAACTAACCAAATCGTGGAGACTTGCGAGGTAACCTTCGACGAGACACAACCACGTAGTCAGCTTGTCTTTGAGTGTGCAGGTGATGATGAGCTTGGCGAGGAGATTTTTCAGGAGGAGGAGGAGCATGAACTTGGTGACGATGAAGATGGCGGTCTGGTGCCCCCGGCTGAACATGTACCCACTACATCGACTACGGTGGTGGACGGACCCTCTCCTACACCTACGACGACAAATCAAGAACGAGGAGAAGCTGTTGTTGAGGGGGAGGTAGCATCGAGGCGAGAACCTCCCCGGCGAGTACAAGTGGATCACCCAGCTTTGAGGATCATCGGCGACATGAATGAACGCACTACACGGTCGAGGGTTCGGAACAATTCTCATTTCGCTCATGCTGCATTTGTTGCTACTTTTGAGCCCAAAGACATTGGACATGGACTATATGATCACAATTGGGTTAATTTAACGCATGAGGAGTTGGAGAACTTTGAGAGGAATCAGGTTTGGGAGCTGGTTGACCCTCCCCCAGGGTGTAAGCCGATTGGTACAAAGTGGGTGTGGAAGAACAAAGAGGGAGAGAAAGGTGAGGTTTGAGAAACAAGTCGAGACTTGTTACTCAAGGGTTCAGTCAGAAGGAGGGGATCGACTACGAGGAGACCTTTGCTCCTGTAGCCCGTTTGGAGGCGATTAGGATCCTTCTAGCCTTTTTTATGGCTAAAGGGTTCAAGTTGCACCAAATGGATGTGAAGAGTGCTTTCCTGAATGGTGTGTTGGAGGAAGAAGTGTATGTGAGGCAACCTCCGGGTTTGAGAGTGAGAAGTACCCCCCACCGGGTGTACAAGCCGAGAAAGGCACCGTATGGGTTGAAGCGGCGCCAGAGCTTGGTATGGCAAAGTTGAGGGGGTTCTTGTTTGAGAGAGGTTTTGAGATGGGGAAGGTCGATCAAACCTTGTTTCTACTGAGGCAGGGCAGAGATATCCTGATTGTGCAGGTGTACGTGGATGATATTGTCTTTGGTGGCTCGTCTAACTCTCTTGTTGCAAGGTTTTCAGAGGATATGAGCAGGGATTTTGAGATGAGCATGATGGGTGAGTTGCAGTTCTTCCTCGGGCTACAAATCAAACAATCAAAGGAAGGAACATTTGTGCACCAGGCTAAGTACACCAAGGACATTGTGCGGAAGTTCAAGATGGAGGATACCAAGGCTATGACGACGCCGATGAGTACGACTACAGCTCTTTATGCGGACGAGGAAGGTGAACACGTGGACCAGAAGGAGTACCGGAGCATGGTCGGGTCACTCCTTTACTTGACGGCGACGAGGCCGGACATCCAGTTCTCGGTATGTCTGTGCGCTCGTTTTCAAGTGTCTCCGAGGACTTCGCATCAGCAAGCAGTGAAGCGAATTTTCAGGTACTTGCGTCACACTCCCGACTTCGACCTTTGGTACTCCGCGTCCTCTTCTTTGGTGCTTCATGGTTTTTCATACGCGGATTTTGCCGGGTGTCAGTTGGATAGAAAGTCCACTTCTGGGACTTGCCAGTTTTTGGGTTCTTCTTTGTTGTCTTGGTCTTCCCGCAAACAGTCGAGTGTTGCACAATCCACTACCGAGGCCGAGTATGTTGCCGCTGGTAGTTGTCGCTCTTAGCTCCTTTGGATTTCATATACCATGAGTGAGTTTGGTGAGCAGTATACCCATGTCCCACTTCAATGTGATAGCACCAGGGCCATAAGCGTTGCAAAGAACCCAGTGCTCCATTCCAAAACCAAGCACATAGAAGTGAGGTATCATTTTCTAAGAGACAACGTAGAGAAAGGAAAGATAGCTTTGATCCATGTACCCACACATGACCAACTAGCCGATATTTTCACCAAACCCCTAGATCAAGCAACTTTCACTCGTTTGCGGGGGGAGCTTGGTGTGTGTTTGATTTCTTGAGTTGGGTGTGTGGGAGCTCCTTTGTAGCATATGTATAGTTTCCTTTGTGCATTTCTTGCATTTGGCATGGCATATGTAACATGATGTATAGGCATCCTTGTATATTAGATTGCATGCATTTTGTATCATATTGTTGACGGTGTATTTTGGTGCACCAAGCATGTTCATTACACTTTGGTTTGGATTTGATTATGGAACTAACCCGCCACTAGGCATACTAATCATATAACAAGTTCATCTAAGTGCATGCATTTGGAAGTGTTGTGTTTATGTAGGAAAACATGGACATAAAGAACGGATTCGCAACAAGTTGAAAGGAGCATTTACGGAGTCTTGTTCGTGTTCATGAGCTTGATGAAATCACTTCCAATGGTGGCAAGGACCGAAGTGTTACAAAGGAACACCCCCGGGGATTGAAGCGTAAAAGACCGAACTTCATGCGAAGAGAACCTCCATCTTGGACGCGAGGATAACATCGTCAAAATCATGCAAGTGGACGGGGCAAAGTGCATAATCACCTGAGGACCCACGGGAGCGAAGGGGCGACCGAACCGAGCCGATATGGGCCCGGCGCGGCCGACCCGAGCCGGTCGACCCGTGCCGGCCGGCCCAGCCCACCCCGGTGGTCGGTTCGGCCCCCCATTCCCTGCACCCGAAGGATCTTTAACCCTAAAAGCCTGGTGGCGCCGCCATCACGAAGGGGAGAGCCATTCGCACCAGGAGGCCATCAACAAGCTAGAGAGAGAGGAGGAGGATCTCCTGAGGGAGATCAACCACCTCGAAGGAAGCACCCTCTCATGGAGAAGAAGGAAGACACCGTCAGAAGGGAAACCATGATCATCGGTGCTATGTCCAGCACTTTGATGGGGTAATCTTCTTATTCGTCCATGGGTTGTAATCGATCTTAAGATGTAATCATACTTTGTCGGATTATCTATCTATCATCTTGTGTTGAATATACTTTAATGCTCAAGGTTAGATACCTTGCCGTAAAGGGAGTAGGGCCCCAATGCTTCCTTGGATCCATTCAATACGTCGTGTCCATCATAGGTCTAGTCATGAATACCTTCGCGTAGTGACAGTACGAGAGGAGGGAAAGGGAGAAACCGTGGTCACAACCCTCGATAGATTAGATTGGTTTAATGTCTTTATTTGATTGCATGATTGTAGACCCATGGGCGAGTGTCTCCTACCTTGATCGCTTATCATTCTCTCTAGTGTAGCTTAGTTGTTTTCTAGTATAATAATAGCTAGGGTTTTAGTAGGTAGTGCGTAGAAGTAGATTGAATGCTTGTAATCCCCTTGCTTCGCGGATTGACAAGAACCTTGGGAATCCCGTGGTGAAAAAGGTGTGGGGTCCGTACGCTTGCGGATCGTAGAGGGATATGTCTTTTATCCGTCAACAATATGCATTGGATAAGAAAAGCTTCTCCTATATACATTGTTCACCATGGAATGCTATATATGTCTTTGTGAGCTTGTTTGGTATGCTATGGTTACTTTGGCTTAGCTCTTGATGATCTTGATGAATAATCCGTGGTTGATGGCTATGTTTTTTGAAAAATGTCACATATATGCTCTCTCATGTGTAAATGCCTTTATATATCTTGACATGTTTTAGTGGCTTGGTTATGCTTAATTTGTGGTTGGATAGCTAGTTTATTGATCATATGGGGCCAAAGGCTCATTTGCCATCATGAATGTTTATCCCTCTTGCCTTATCTTGTGGAGGGGCATAAGTTCCTTTTTGTCGCAAAGACATTTCATGTACCAATTATGAATCTGAAAATGAAATGTAAAATGCTTGGAAAATGTGCTCCCATGTCATATGTGCTGAATTTAATTTGCTTTGGGTGCTAAACCGTTGCATGATGCCTACCAATGAGAAGTCTCATACATAGAAGTAGGCACATGGCTCGGTGGCTTTGACATGACATGAGGTGCTTGTGGGTGTTTGTGATTGTCTTATGATTAGAATGGTTGTCCTAGCATGAAGTTTGTGTGGCTTTGCCATTTTGACATGTTTTGCTCATGTTTAGGTTTTTGCTCATGAGAGAGTAACTTTTCGCAAAATTGCTCAAATCCTTGTTAGCCTTGTCCAATGGTTGTGAAACTTGGTGATCATGTAGTTGAGGTCATTACAAACCTGTAGAGTATCTAACTTGCTCATTTGGACATGTGTAGCATCTTGTCATGAATTTTGTATACTTGAGAAGCTCTAGGTTGCATTTTTTCAAATTTGTGCCTTGATTCATGCATTGGCAACAAGGGGAGAAAGGAAGGTGGAGAAAAGTTGCATTGCATCCCTGGAACCTATCCCAAGAGTCAAGGGGGAGCTTGTGCATTTCCTTTGCATCTATGGCTTTTGAGGGTGTGGTCTGCTGTGTGAAACCGGTCTGACAGGTTTCGGAAACCGGCTTGACCGGTTTGTGCCCAGGGTTGGCACTTGCTCAGGGGGAGCTTGCATATGTGCAGGGGAGCTCTTGTGTGCTTTTGTGGTTTGTGCTCTTTGCGTGAGCATGGTTTTGTCTCGGATGTGTCGAGCCGTTGCCCTTGCCTAAGGGGTCCGAGACGTGTCTTCTTCAAGTGATCTTGTTCTTTGCATTTCTCGGCTTTCGATCGCTTGTTCAATTTTTCTTTTTATTTGTTTCTTTTTTGTTTCCTTTTCTCTTTGCTTACCAAATGTGTGTGTTGTCAATGCACTCATCAAGGGGAAGATTGAAGACCATGTGTGGTTCGAGGACCGGTGGATGGTCACTTCCTTGTGTGATGAGTGATTGACAACGTTGTGTGGACTGATTCTTGGCTAAGTATTGCAGGTGCAGGTTGCGGCTTGACTCGTGTCGGTGCAGGTGAAGAACAAGCGCGAAAGGTCGTTGCCGGTGAGGCCTCTAGGTGTGGAGAAGACAAGTAGGCTTCGTTCGAGGGACCCGGTGGCCAGCGGGGTCAAGTGCGGGCCGCATGGTGGCAAGAAAAGCAAGATGAAGTCTGTGGACGGTTTCTTGGTTGAGCCACAAAGCCAAGGTCGAGCCGGGACTTCGTGGGAGACAAGTCATGAGTGGTGATTGGCGGAGGCTACGTCAAGTTCGCAAGGTTTGCAGTGGTTCACCAAAAAATCACCAGGTTACTCGGCTGAGCCACAAAGCCGAGGCCGAAGACCGGTGTGGTGGTCTGCCGAAACCGGCCCGATCGGTTCGGAGAACCGGTCGACCGGTTTGGGGTCGCAGGTCGCCGGAAGCTTCGAGGCGGAGGACACGCGTCGGGATCGCAAGGCTTGCGTCGAGGCTACGCGGAGTGCGGTCGCCGGGCATCCGTCCGATGGTGCTATGAAGACAAATTCCCAAAGTGCCCTTGGTGGGCATGTATCTTAGTTTAGGCTTTAGGGGCATTTTAGTCTTCCGGCTGGCCTCCATATAACCCAATGGGTGAGAGGATGGCAGCCATCTCTGGGAACCGTAGTTCATTTGCTTTCCTATTTTCCCTTCCTATTTTCTTAGGATTTCCATAGGACTAGCTTGAGAGCTTCATGGTGAGATCTTGTTGAGAGGGTTGGATGATCGGGCGGCAAGCTAGACCTTGTATGAACCTTTGTGGCATGTATAGATGATTCGGCGTGGTTCCTCAAGGTTTGGATGTGTTGTTCCCGGTTGTTCATGGTGGTGATTTTCAGAGCCCTCTCTTGGTGATTTTCTCGGGGCGTTTTCGGGACCTTGCTCTTGGGGATCTGATGGGGGAAATTTGTGGGAACCCTTCGTGGTTCTTTGGGCTGTGATTCCCCTCCCAAATCCGTGAGTTAAGGGGCTCAATTTTGGTGGTTTCGGAGTTCTAGGGTTGGAGGTGCTCTTGAGGGTTGACTTTCGATTCCTCTTGATTGAGTGGGTTTTGGGGACCGAGCTTCTAGCCAAGGGTAGCCCACGAGGTACCCCATCTATCACCAAAGACTCACCTTGATCCGTGGAACGAATCGGGAGATCGATTGGAGGGTGTGTTGAGTTTTTCCCGCGGGCTGTGTTCTTCCCGACTGTCCAGGCAGAAACCGGCGTGACCGGTTTCGCCCTGTGGGCTGTCGAGAAGTGTTTTTGAGCAAGGAAGTCTCTGTTGTGCCATGGTTTCTTTTGTTCAGATGTGGAAAGGCTCCATAGGTGTTTTGGGTCTTTGGAGAGTTTCTGGACAAAGTCGGTCTGACCGGTTTCCCCTGCCTGCGTGAGGCTAAGTCCAACAGAAGCGGTCTGACCGGTTTCAGAAACCGGCCTGACCGGTTTGGGCTGCCAGCAGCCGTGTCGTGTGTGTTTCCGCTGCGTGTGTGCTGTGGCTGTTGGTTGGGTCTTGCTCCTAGGTTCAGTAGCACTTCAGTGGCTACATGAACTTGGCAAGAGAAGCTTGCGGAGGTGCACGAGTGAAATCGGGTTCATAGGCCGAATTCTTGAATAGAATTTTTATCGGCTCCCATTCACTCCCCCCCTCTCTGGTTCGCCGTTTCGGTCCTTCAGGGGTGGTGTGTATGAAGGTCCTGTCGACAAGTTGATCCACTCGGTTTCAGACCGGGGCGAGCTCATGTCCACCAAGCGCAAGTAAAAACCCAACACCTAGGCTCCGAAAACCGTCAAAGTAGGGATACACTGAGGAGTGCACCCCTATCCCCAATCCCAGATCGGTTGTTTCGAGCTCACCCCCGCCAAAGTACCCAAAACGCCTTCTCCTGCCGGTTTTATCCCACTCACGCCAAGAACCACTACTCCCATCCCAACACATGCATAGCGAAGCTCAGCGTATATACACGCTTATAAACATATATAGTAGTAGGACAATCAAGGACAGGGTATTTAAAGTAGGCAGTGCAAGGTTCATCATCATCATGCCATAAAGTAAAGCGCTAGCATTCTATATAGCAACGCCTAATAGGTATTTCAGAATCAGTCGGGCGTGAACCTGGGGTCAGGTTGTGAGACATAAGTACCCCTGGGTCCCCACCGAACAGGCT
The DNA here is from genome assembly GCA_947561735.1 of Cenchrus americanus. NCBI lineage: Eukaryota > Viridiplantae > Streptophyta > Magnoliopsida > Poales > Poaceae > Cenchrus > Cenchrus americanus. The sequence goes on from OX387243.1 coordinate 109,945,699, forward strand.
CACGGCCGTCCCTGACAAGTGGGTCCGGCCTACTAGAAGACCCACCGACCTGTCAGTGGGCCCAACCGACCTAGTTGGTGACCCACACGACCTCCTGAAGACCTTCTAGAAGATTCCCCAAACGACCTCATTCGCCACGACCTCAAGACTTGACGCACAAGACAAGATCTCGGTGGATTATGACCAAAGCAGATCGACAGGATATGGCAAGATGTGTAACGTAGATTTAGGTCTCCTGGTCGTAACCGACCAGGAGTCTGGGAACCGACCTCATCCGCTGGCCAATATAAGGCAGACGAGGCGATCCCCTTTGCAACATCATCATCTCGACCATCCCTCAAGCAATCTACAACGACAACTGGACGTAGGGTGTTACTCTCCGGAGGCCCGAACCAGTATAAACTCGCCGTGTTCTCTGTGTTCCGCGCACTCGTGTGCGACCTTCGAGTTCTTAGCCTTAGACTCCTCCCCGCCGAACAACTAAATCACAAGCATTAACACCCCTATGGGCTGTCCAGATCTCACCATCTGACAGTTAGCGCGCCAGGTAGGGGGTGAGTCAAGGTTCTTCGTGCAACTCGATGGCTTCGACCAACGGCGTCACCTTCCCGGAGAGCATGGCGGACCTCCTCGCCAACCCTGTCGACATCTGCTTCGGCTCGATGCCGGTGACATCCACCACTCCGGCCACCTGCCTTGTCATCGAAGGCAACACAGTCTCCACCAACCAACAGATCGAAACAGATCTGTCAAAGAAACCCCACCCACCCACTCCTAGCGACCTGATCGCTGGGATCGATCGTGTCGGGGATATGATCTCCGATACAATAAAAAACCGCGAGCACGCCAAGAGTCCTTGCCCGACCCCTTCAACCTCCAGCATGCCTCTCGGCATGCGCAATGCTGCTCGCGTAGCATCACGCTACATGAAGCGCAAGATCCAGATCAAATCTGGACTCTGCCACCAAGATCGTGGAAGCTGCAGGAATCACCTCGATGAGCCCTGCCCTATCCACGGAAACCCCAAGCACACCGCACGCCAGTGTTGTGTTCTCAAAAAGTTTCGACGACCTCTTACCGCGGCTCATTGCCGCCGGTTGAACCAAGAATCGTCTCCAGACTGCCTCGCGTTCCAGGTCGCTCACACAACGATCTCCCTGAATTATCCGGTAGAAGAATTCGAGACCCCAAATCGCCAGATCTTGGTCGTCTCTACAGATGTACCACCACAAGACGGAGAGACAGATGCGCAGCATCAGGAGCGAGAAAACGCCAACGCTGCCCGAGTTGTGCAACGACAAGAAGAGATCACGGCCGCTGTCCCAGCTGCAGGCCTTCCGCCGGCCAACGCCGGACAGGTCAACGCCAACCCCAAGCGAGAAGTGCTCGTAGTACCAGCAGCTCCACAACAGCGATGCCACGACGACCCACCTCGAGCCAACAGACTACGTGCGCGAGATCTCCTCAGGGACTTCGAGCGCGACGGACATGAAGTCTACAACTCACCGCAGACCAACTTGGGAGCTGCCCTTGCTGTCCTAAACCACCTCGAAGATTCTCCAGCAATCCGGCACCTCCAAGCCAATGTCCGCGTTGCAGCCGCTCAGATTGAAGAAAGAGGTCCCAGATACAGCAGATCCGCAGCAAGTTCCTATTCCAGAAGCAGATCGGAGCGTCCTCGACAGCGACGTTGAAGCCAGGGTCCTCTTGACCTGGTAGCTGAAGAAGGGAGAGGTGAAAACGAAGTGATGCAGCCGGCCAATCCTGCTGCTAGTGCTGCAGCCAACGCTCCAGCCAATCCAGCGGCTAATGCTCCAGCAAATGCCCCAGCTAATGCTGGCAACGCCGCCAACAATGCAGCCAACGCTGCCAACATCCAGGGGAACCCCGCCCCAAATCCAAGACGCAATGCAGGAGCTCAGCCTCCTCCGGTCCAACCTGATCAAGCAGAGGGAAGCTGACGACACCACATAAGAGATGAAGTCGAGATAGCTCGACGTGCAAACTACGACCGCAAGCATGGGGTACCTGACCCCCTCGACGCCAACCACCCCATCCAAGCTACAGATCTCCGGATCATGCATGATCAGGAACTCCTGCGACGTGCCCAGTACGACCAAGACAATGGCCCTCCCGATAACCTCTACGTCATCCCTGCTGATCATGCTCCATCAGCAAGTCCGGGAGCGGTCAACAATTTCTCAGCTTTCTCACGATGTCTCTGGATGATCAGATATCCCAAAGACTTCAAGCCTTCAATTGAGAAGTACGACGGTCACTCCGACCCGAGTATATGGCTCAAGATGTACATTATAGCCGTGCGTGCCTTGGGAGGCAATGAAGACCACATGGATGGGTACTTCCCTCTTGTGATGGGCAAGGCGCCACTCCTATGGCTCGACAATCTCCTAGCAGAGTGCATCACCTCCTGGGCAACTTTGTCCCGCCTATTCATGACCAATTACCAGGCGACCTACAATCGCCCTGGCAATACTCACCACCTCGCCAGAGTTCGGATGAGAAGAGACGAAACTCTCCGTGAGTACACCAACTGCTACTTCGAGAACCGCAACACCCTTGCAGGTGTCAAAGACGATGACGTCATTGCATACTACAAGAAGGGGATCACCAATATCAAGTTGTTCAAGAAGATCCACAAAGCCGACACCAAAACTATTGGCGACCTCATGGCCTACGTCGACAAACTGGTCGACACTCAAGACACAGTAATGCATGACTTCAATGGAGAGGACCACGACGACGGAGGCACCAGGTCGCGCAAACGATCCGGTGAAGCCTACGTAACAGATCCACCAAGACCGTTCACCTTCCTCGAAGGTGACTTCAACATGGTCATGGACGACCAGTGCCAGTTCCACCGCGACGCCAAGCATACCATGAGGGAGTGCGAACAGCTAAAGCGCACCCTCGGGGTACCATCTACCTCCAAGAAGACCAGGAGTAACAGCAACGACGACCGCAATGGTGGCCAACGCTTCGAGAATCGTAACCGTTGACCTGATCGACGAGATTACCGTGACCGCAGACCCTATCCTTGCAACGACGATAGGGATTGACGTGATTACCGCCGTGATGATAGACGCGACGACTACCGTCGGACGACCGCGCTGATAAGCGTGATAGAAGTGATCGTCGTGATGATCGCCACGATGACCGTCACGACGACCGGCGCGACGATAGACATCATCAGGATGACCACAACCGCCAAGACAACAACCGCAAAGAACGGACACCTCCGCCACCGCCCAAGGGAGGCAACCCCAATGGTGCATTCCAGAAGGCAAATCGCGAGATCAACTTCATTGTTGGTGGTCGCCAAGCGATCAAAACCAACCAGCAAACTCGATCAAACGCCAGGGAGACCGGGCCCGTCAACACCGAAAATCCACGACCTCTACGGTGGTCTGAATTCCCAATCACTTTCTCCAGGAAAGATCATTGGGTCCACATTCCCGACCCCGGAACCTATCCGTTGGTCGTCAACCCCATAGTTAACGGGGCCTGGTTGCCCAAGACCCTCATCGACAGAGGTAGCAGCTTCAACATCATCTTCACGGAGACACTACGCAAGATGGAGTTCGACTTCTCCAAGATGACCGCTTGCGACGAACCCTTCTACGGGGTCGTGCCCGGCAAGGCTGCATACCCCATAGGTCATGTATGCCTGCCGGTCACCTTTGGCACAGAGGAGAACTTCAGAACAGAGTATCTGACATTCGAAGTCGCGGACTTCCGCTCTTCATACCGCGCCATCTTCGGACGACTTATGTTGGTCAAGTTCATGGCCATACCACACCACACCTACCTCATCATGAAGATGCCGGCACCAAACGGAATCCTTTCCGTCCTTGGGGACATCATGGTCTCCTACAATTGCGAGAGCGCTACCGTCGAGCTCTCCAAAGATTCCGCAATCAAAGCCGCTGCAACGGTCATGGTTGCTCAGGCAGCCAAGATCAAGCAAACTACTCTTCAAGTACCGGAGCAAAAGCGTACGAGCACAGCTTTGGACCCAAGTCCAGCTATCAAAAAGGTTTGCCTCGGCCTGCCCGACGCATCCAAGGAAGTCATCATCGGGGCTGACCTCGACCCCAAATAGGAACTCGCGCTCACCAGCTTCCTCAGGGACAACGCCGACATCCTTGCATGGAGCCCATCCGACATGCCCGGAGTCCCTAGGGACTTGGCTGAGCACAAACTCGAAGTCAACAAGACTGCTCGACCTATCAAGCAAAAGCTCCGGCGATTTGCAAAAGATAGAAAACAAGCTATAGAAGTTGAAGTCTGTAAGCTCTTAGCTGCAGGATTTATCAGAGAGTGCCAACACCCGGTTTGGCTCACAAACCCGGTCCTTGTACCAAAGAAAACTGGTGGATTAAGAATGTGTATTGATTACACCGATCTTAACAAGCACTGCCCAAAGGATCCGTTCCCTCTACCTCGTATCGACCAGGTCGTAGACTCCACGGCCGGCAGCGTCCTACTCTGCTTCCTCGACTGCTACTCAGGGTATCATCAGATAGCCCTACATCCCGATGACGAAGACAAGATAGTGTTCATAACGCCCCACGGCATCTACTGCTATAAGGTAATGACCTTAGGCCTGAAAACGCCGGAGCAACCTACCAAAAAGCAATTCAGAAGTGCTTGAAGACCCAAATTGGGAAGACCGTCGAGGCCTACGTAGATGATGTGGTCGTCAAGACTACAGAAGAAGACAAGCTCATCGCCGACCTGATAGAAACTTTCGCCAATCTACGCGAGTTCCAATGGAAGCTCAACCCAACAAAGTGTGTCTTCGGTGTTCCTTCCGGATTGCTCCTGGGCTTCATGGTCGGACACCGAGGCATTGAGGCCAACCCAGCAAAGATCGACAGCATACGCAAGATGGCCAAGCCATCCAACAATAAAGACGTCATGAAGCTCACCGGCATGATGGCGGCTCTAGGTCGTTTCATCAGCAAGCTCGGCGAAAAGGGACTTACTTTCTTCAAGCTACTAAAGAAGGCCGACAAATTCGTATGGGATGACGAAGCGCAACAAGCGTTTGAGGCTCTCAAAGAGTCCTTGACAACACCACCAGTAATGACGCCTCCAATACCGAATGAAACACTCTTGCTCTACATCTCTACCACCACCAATGTGGTTAGCATGGTTCTCGTCGCCGAACGAGAAGAAGAAGGGTAGGCCTATCCTGTTCAAAGACCTGTATATTACGTGAGCGAGGTCCTGGCCGATGCTAAAACACGTTACACACAACCTCAAAAGCTGCTCTATGCGCTCCTGATCACCTCGAGAAAGCTTCAACACTACTTCCAAGCTCACAAGATCATGGTCCCATCTTCGTCCCCCTTGGGAGAGATCATCCGCAACCGCGACGCCAACGGCCGCATCGTCAAGTGGTCGGTCGAGCTTGGAGAGTTGGAGATCGAGTTTTGTCCCAGACAAGCGATCAAGTCGTAGATCCTCGCAGACTTTGTGTCTGAATGGACAGAAATCCAGATGCCCCCTCCCAAGGAGCGGCCTGAACACTGTATAAGGAATCGGATGCCTGTTAGCCTAAGAGGGGGAGGGGGTGAATTAGGCAACTTAAAAACTTAACCTATGTCTTCACTACTTTTTCTCAAAGGTAAACTAGAACATACTATCTATATGTGCAACTACGGTTGTTCTAGTGTGAAACTCCCATCCCAAAAGAAGGTTTGCAACCTATAGCCAATCCTAGCATGATACTACTCTAGGAATGTAGAGACAAGCAAAGATTGCAATAGAGTAAATGCGGAAACGTAAAGGGGATGAGAGGAAGCAAACTCTTGACACGTGATTTATCCCGTGGTATCGGTAGGCACTAAGCCACCCCTAGTCCACGTTGTTGAAGAACTCACACAAGAGTATTGCTTCCTCGGTCACCAAGTCTCTCCCAAGAGCACCAACTTGACTTGCCACAAAGGCTAGCCACTTAGGCACTTGTCAAGCTCCCTTGGTCACCTTGATGCCGCCTCCACTAAGGAGCTTCTCCACCAAGGAAGGGGGTCTCCACATCCCCCGCACAAAGTGTCCTCGCCGCTCCACACCAAGCCGGAGGGTCGATGACGATTGCCGGTGAGCCACTTAGGCCCCAAGGCTTCCAGCGAACCTTGTACAACTGGATCCACTTAAGAATCACCTCACAAGGTTGGCACAACCTTGCACTCACTCAGCTCTAAGCTAAGCCTAGCACTAAGCACATACACAAAGCATGCACTAGTCTAAAGGTGAGCAATTAAGCACTTGGATGGATTGGATATGATCTTGAATGTGTCTTGAACTCCTCTGCACTTCCACACAATCCAGCAACCTCAAATGGGTGAGTGGAGGGGGTATAAATAGCCCAAGGCATCAAACTAGCCGTTGGCTAACGTCCACCGAAAAGGTACCGTCGGATGATCCGACGCTATGCTTTTCCAGGGCGTCGGTTCATCCGGTGCCCCTCCCACGTCACCTAGCCGTTGAGGTTCTCCCGACACAACCGGCTCCGACGCTATGCTCCGACGCTTCGTCGGATCATCCGTCCGAAGGCCTCGCGTCCAAGTCGGTGCATCGTTAGCTTCCAACGGCACCGTCGGATAGACCGACGCTATGCCTTGACCAAAGCGTCGGATCATCCGGTCTTGAAGGCTTCGTCTTGGCGCGTCTCTCGTATGAATTCAAACCAAGCGTCGGATAGACCGACGGGGTCCCCACTCGGACCGTCGGATCATTCGGTGCTACGGCCTTCCTTGCTCTTCCTCTCGCAACTCGTCCGACGCTACTAAATAACGGACCGTCGGTTCATCCGATGGTACCTAGGGTTTGACCCCCGTGTACTAACTCGTCCGACGATTGCACCGGCGCTTGTATTTGAGGGACCGTCGGTTCATCCGACGGTGTCTTCTCTTTTCCTTTTCTTGCTCGGTTTTGACCCTTTGTTTTGGCATTTTTGCATGGGGTTTTCTTGCATCCTTGGGACCTAGAAATGTCTACAAAGACATGCTCAAACAATATGGTTAGTCCCAATGATCATGTTGTCATGAATCACCAAAATCAAACTCCAAACAAATGGCATATGAGGCCATGTTCGCTACACACTAGATCATGTACTTCGACGACGCTCTCAACCTCGAAGGGGCAGGCGCAGGCGTATTACTTATTTCTCCTCAGGGAGAATAGCTCAAGTACGTCCTGCAGATTCATTACAATGCCTCCAACAATGGAGTAGAATACGAAGCCCTAATTCATGGCCTCCGAATAGCAGTGTCCCTTGGCATCAAGCGACTACTATGTTTCGGCGATTCCAAGGTCGTCATCGAGCAAGTCAACAAAGACTAGGATTGCGTCAAGGACACGATGGATTCTTACTGCGTTGAGATTCGAAAGCTCGAAGGCCACTTCGAGGGAATCGAATTCCAACACGTCCCATGCAACAACAACATCGCCGCTGACGTACTCTCCAAACTAGGCTCACGACAAGCCCTAGTCCCGGCAGGCGTATTCGTCCAAGACCTATGCAAGGCTTCAATCAAGCTCCTGGATCCTGATAATCCAGAACAATCTCCAAACGACCAAAATCCAGTACCTCCCTGTGACGTGCTCATGACCGAGAAGGAGGACGACTGGCGCAAGCCTTTCATAGACTTCATACTCAACCAATTTGTCCCAGACAACAAAACGGAGCGAGAGCGCATCACACAGCGAAGTGCTAACTACGTCGTGACTGGTTCCGACCTATACAGGAAAGCTGCCTCCACGGGCATCCTGACGAAGTGCATCCTACGATCGGAGGGTCTACAACTCTTGGCCGAAATACACAGTGGTGAGTGTGGCTGCCACGCTGCATCCACGAACTTAGTCGGTAAAGCATACCGATCTGGATTCTACTGGCCCACAAACAGAATCGATGCAAAAGACCTCATCAAGAGGTGCAAAGGATGCCGCTTCTTTGCCAAATAGCGAAGACTCCGCTCGGGCTCGCGCACTATACCACCATCCTGGCCCTTCCCTATATGGGGTCTCAACGCGGTAGGATCGTTTCGTACCGTTCCAGGTGGCTACAAACATATTCTAGTTGCTGTAGATAAATTCACTAAGTGGATTGAGGTCCGACCTGTTGCGAAAGTAACATCGGAAGAAGCAGTCAAATTCATTGGAGACATCAAACATCGCTTCGGTGTGCCCAATAGGATCATCACAGACCTAGGCGCAGCTTTCACTGGCTCGGTCTTCTGGGACTTCTGCCAGGATAACCTCATCGACGTCTACTATTCCTCGGTCACCCACCCAAGGTGCAACGGCCAGGTAGAAAGAGCCAATGGCATGGTGCTCCAAGCACTCAAGGATCATATTTACGACGACGCTTCCAACTATGCCACCAGATGGCTAGCCGAGCTGCCTCATGTAATCTGGGGCCTCAGGACTCAAGTTAGCTCCGCGACAGGCTTCTCGCCCTTCTTTCTGGTCTACGGATCAGAAGCTATACTTCCTACCGATGTCACCTTCGGAGCTCCACGAATTCAGTTCTACGAGGAAGGAGAGGCCGAGCAAACACGTCGCATCGACCTCGACAGTCTTGAAGAACAAAGACTCACTCATGAGGCAAGCTCGTCACGACCAACAACTACGTCGCTACCATGATCGCAATGTTAAGGAGACCTCCTTCAACATTGGCGACCTCGTCCTCAGACGCATTCAAAAGACTGACGGCATGCACAATCTCTCTGCCCCATGGGAGGGACCCTTCGTTGTCACGGAAGTAATCATCCCGTCGACCTATCGGCTACAGTGGGGTGACGGGCAAGGGGTGCCCAACCCTGGAACGTGGAGCATCTATGACGATTCTATCCGTAGATTAGTTTCTTTTTAAAGATATGTATTTTCCCTTTTGTATTCCTCTTTTTCAGATTAACTAAAAAGTATTTCAAGCAGTCCTCTGCTATGAGTCGAGCACTGCCTCCTCCTTCCTCACACCGTAACCCCCACCCCCTCGACGTGCGCGGGGGCTTGGCTAAAGCCAACACCTGGGTCGCACGACCTAGGGGGGTCCTAGCTTTTCTCCGTCCTTTCCCCTCGACATGCTCTGGGGCTTGGCAAAAGCCAACCTAAAGGTCGCACGACCTAAGGGCACCAGCCTTAACGAGTATGAAGCCTACTACCGCCTCGAGTAATGCTTGACAAGAAAGGTCGCCAGACCTGAGCTCTAGGCTCCTCCCTCGCGCACCGACCTCTCATAAGCCTCCACGCTGAGCTGAAGAGGTCGGTAAGCCAACCTCTCCATGAGTAGTGGTTAGCGAGTCAAGAAATCAAAGTATCGTCACCCACAACATCAACCAGAACTCGTGCAGGCAAAAATCAAGTACTTCGTCACAGGCCTCTTCACAAGTTTTTACAAAGACAAGAGAGGAGGGGGAGGTATAGCTCCTAGCTACTACTGGTCGCCGCCATCGCCACCTTCACCACCGGCTTCGTCGTCGCCCTCAAAGTCGATGCTCTCTGCCACCTCGGCAGCAGCGTCACCAACTTCAAGCTCCAAGGCATGAAGGTCCTTTGTGGTGTCAGCACCGCCCTTGATCTTGGTCATGTCGACCTCCGGATAGTGGGACTTGACTCTCACCAACGCATCGGTCGCAGCCGCCAAGACGGTTGCCCTCAACAAGGTCAACATCCTATTAGGAACATCTACAAGGCAATCAACGATTGACTGCTGCTGACCTCCTTCCTCAGGAACCGGTATGCAAGATATTGCATAATTGGCAGCACCCTTGAGGTCGCTCAGCTCCACCTCATACCCTGCAATGGTGATTTGGTCACTCTCCAAGGACTTCAAAACAACCTCGAACTCGACTTCAAGGGCCCGACGAGCTGTGGTATCATAAGCCAGCTTTTGGGTTACGGCGTACTCACTCTCGGTGGCCTCTTTCATCGCCCGTTTGAGTTCCAGGCCTGCAGCCTCGATCTCCCGGACCTTGCCCTCCAGGCCATGAATCTTTCTCCTGGAGGCCGCTAGAGCATTCTTCAGCTCTTCCTCGCGGTTACGGAAATCTGCACACACAACATTTAGCTCATGGCTAATGATCTCGCGTTCAAAAAGGACGAAGACTAAAAACTTACTAGTAGCCACTGTGTTGAACTGCGTAGTGTCCTCCACGGCCTTGCACCTTTCCTCGGCAAGCTCGTCCTCGAGCCTCTTCTTGTCGGGGGCCTCTGCTTCACGTACCTCCTTGAGCTCTCGCTCAAGGTTGATGATACATTGTTCTTTCTCCTCTGCATGTCGCAGCTGGTCGGCCCGACCCTTGGCCCTCTCCACCAGCGACTGTTACAAAATTACAAGGTCGTCAGCAATACTTCACGAGCAAAATAATCAAACAGTAATAGTACATCACAAGCAACTCACAATTAGTGTGTGGTTGATGGTAACAATGCTGGTCTGCAAAGCCCGCATGTCCTCATTGTCCTCGAACCAATCATCCTGCCAAGGGGTGTGATCCCAATTAATTGATCGACGAGGCAACCGCAGGCTTGAAGTTGAAGATGGAGGTACCTATGCGCCGGATACTCTTGGACCTCCCGGTGCTAGGCCGATCTGGGGCTGGTCCTCGGCCACGTCCCTCGCCCCATTAGGTACAGCTCTGATAGGGTCAACATCTACGACTGTTGGGGAAGTCGTTGCCCCGACCCCCCCAGCTGAGGTCTCAGCACCCTCAGCAGCGTGCAAGGCAGAACCCGCCCTCGTGTCAGCCACGGGCGGTGAAGTCGTCGCCCCCTCCGCCACCCCCCGTGTTGGGGTAGCGGTCCGGGCATCATCCATAAGCGAGGACCATGTGTGGTTCGAGGACCGGTGGATGGTCACTTCCTTGTGTGATGAGTGATTGACAACGTTGTGAGGACCGATTCTTGGCTAAGTATTGCGGGTGCGGGTTGCGGCTTGACCGGTGTTGGTGCGGTGAAGAACAAGCGTGAAAGGTCGTTGTCGGTTAGGCCTCCGGGTGTGGAGAAGACAAGTAGGCTTTGTTCGAGGGACCCGGTGGCCAGCGGGGTCAAGTGCGGGCCGCATGGTGGCATGAACAGCAAGATGAAGTCGTGGACGGTTTCTTGGTTGAGCTTCAAAACCAAGGTCGAGCCGGGACTACGTGGGAGACAAGTCATGAGTGGAGATTGGCGGAGGCTACACCGAGTTTGCGGGGTTTCCGGTGGTTCACCGAAAACCACCGTGTTCCTTGGTTGATCCACAAAGCCAAGACCGAGAACCGAAGACGGAGGTGCGGCAGCACCGCACCGGTCGATCGGTGGGTCGACCGGTGGGGACCGGTCTGACCGGTGAGGAGCACCGGTCTGACCGGTGTGCGACGACAAAGTCCGGAATCTTCGAAGCGGAGGACACGCGTCGGGATCGCATGGCTTGCGTCGAGGCTACGCAGGGTGCGGTCGCGGCATCCGCCCGATGGTGAAGACATCAAGAATTCCAAATCCGCCCTTGAGGGGCTTGTATCCCTAGTTAGTAGAGAAGGGCATTTTAGACATTCGGTTGCCTCCATATAACCCAAGAGGTGAGAGGATGGCAGCCCACTCTTGGAACCCTAGCTCATTAGTTTTCCTATTTTCCACCTATTTTCCTTAGGTTTTCTCTAGGACTAGCAAGAGAGCTTCACGGAGAGATCTTGTAGAGAGGGATGGATGATCGGGTGGCTTGCTAGACCTTGTACGAACCTTTGTTTCATGTATAGATGATTCGGCGTGGTTCCTCAAGGTTTGGATGTGTTTTCCCCGTTGTTCTTGGTGGTGATTTTCGGAGCCTCTCTCTCGGTGATTTCTTTGGGGTGTTTTTGGGGCTTTTCTCTTGGGGATTTGATGGGGGAAATTTGTGGGAACCCTTCGTGGTTCTTTGGGCCGTGATTCCCCCTCCCAAATCCGTGAGGAGAAGTGCTCGAGTTTGGGGGTTTCTTGAGTTCTTGGGTTGGAAGTGCTTTCGGCGGGATTTCTTCGATTCCTCCTTTTTGGACGAGATTTGGTGGGATTAAACTTGGCTATGGACTCCTCATGAGGTGTTCCTGATATCCCCAAAGTCTTGTTCAAGTCCGTGGAGCGATTCGGGAGATTGAGATTTGGTTTTGGGGGAGTTGACCCGCGGGTGCTTCGTTCTTCCCGAGTCGCCCGTGCTACACCGGTCTGACCGGTGCTCTTGACCGGTCTGACCGGTGCGAGCCCTTGTGGGTTTTTGCTCAGGTGAACGTCTTGGTGAGTTCGCTGTTGTCCCGTGTTGCTGCTGTTTCAAGTTTGGGTCCGTTTGGTGGTCGGTTGGCCTGTTTGGTGCCTTGGGGGCTTTCGGTCGCCATCGGTCCGACCGGTGTGTCTCACCGGTCCCGACCGGTGTAGAGCCACTTAGTGGAAGTTGCTCGGTTTCACCGGCGAGGGACCGGTCCGATCGGTGGTGCTCACCGGTCCGACCCGTGTGGGTCTCGTAGACTCGAGGTTTGGTTTTTCCGCCGCGTTTCTCGGGTCGGAAGGTTGCGTGTTGGTTCCTAGGTCCAGTGGCACTCCAGTGGCTACGTGGGCTTGACCAACCTTGGTAGTGAGTCGAGACGTGTGTTGGAAGCCACGTTCGTCTTGTTGGAGTTTTCATCTCCTTCGAGAAGAATTTTTATCGGCTCCCATTCACTCCCCCCCCTCTCTGGTTCGCCGTATCGGTCCTTCAAGTGGTATCGAGCCGGTTCGGGTCTTTGTTGACTCTAACCGGTCTAAGATCCAAGTATGGCGTACCGGGAATGGGGTTCGGGTCCTCCACACTTTGATGGCAAGAACTACCGGATGTGGAGCAAGCGGATGGGTGCGTTCCTCCGCGGAAAGGGTCGGCTTCTTTGGGATGTCACGGTGGACACGAGGCTATGTCCGGCCGATGGATTTCCTTGCTCCGGGGTCGAGGGACGGATTCGACGCCAACAATAAGGCGGTCGACTACTTGTTTCGTGCTTTGTGTCGGCCCGAGTTCGATCGGGTGCACACCGAGCACTTGGCTTGTAGGATTTGGGCGGTGTTGAAGGAGGCTCATGTTGGGAACGCCCGGTGTTCGAGCACGGTTGTATGCGACCTACCGAGAGAGAGTACGAGAACTTCACTCATCTCCCCGGTGAGTCCATCGATGCCTTGTTTCGCAGGTTCACGGTGGTGGTGAACAACATGAGGGCCAATGTGGACTTGCTCTCGTACGATGATCATGATAGAGCGGTCAAGCTCTTACACTCTTTGGATCGTACAATATGGAGCGGAAAGTTCGAGGCCATAGTCGAGTCGGAGAGGTATGATACTCGACGGTGAACGAGCCGTTCTCGAAGCTCAAGTCGGCCGAGGTGGATAGGGGCATGACCGCCAAGCTCGAGGGACCGATCGTTTCCCATAGTCTTGCCCTCGTTGGTGGTTCCAAAGGAAAGACTAACTCTAACCCATCCACCGGATGTTCTCGTTTTCCTCTTTGATGTCTATGCCGGATGAGGAGTTTGATGACCTTGGAGAGGACGAGCCGGCGCCGTTGACGAGGCGGTTCGAGAGGCCGCACGAGAACCGCGTGAACATGAGGAGGAACACGAGGACTTGCTTCCGGTGCGGCAAGCCGGACACTTCATCGCCGACCGCCCGGAGAAGGCCGAGAACAAGGACGGCTACAAGCACAAGCCGAGGATGAACGATGGCAAGTACCGTTCGATGCGCGACCACAAGAGCAAGCACAAGAACAAGTACAAGGACGAGCGACGATCGAGGAAGAAGGAGGGCCGAGGCAAGGCCCGAGCGATGGTTGGAGCGAGTGACGTCGACTCCACTTCCGCGTACTCCACCTCGAGCTCGAGCAAGCGGTGAAGACGAGGGAGATCGCCGCAAGAACAAGAAGTCGTCCAAGAACCCGAGCGGGCCGAGGCCGCCGCGAGAGATGGCTTCGCACCATGGCGCGAGCTCCGGCAGCAAGAAGAGCACACGGAGCGACTCGGACTGCGAGTCCGACGACGAGGTGCGTGATGAACTTCCCTTCTTGCGCCGGGAGAATGAGAGGCTTGGCTCTTTGCTTGATAACCGTGATGACATGCTTAGAGAGGCCAAGAAAATGAGGAAAGAGCTTAGGGCTTCACTCGAGGATGCTAGGACTAGAGTGGGTGAGCTAGAGACACGGGTGCTTGATAGCAAGCTTGAGATTGATTCGCTTAAGGCTAGCCCTGTTGTTTCCGATGAGAATGATTGTGCTGATTGCTCCATATTCCTTGCCGATCTTGCTTTTTTTATGGAGAAGCATGCCTCCAAGTGTGAGGAACTAGATGTGCTTAGGGTTGAAGTGGCCGAGCTTAAGTCTAGACCTCGCTTTGCTAGGTGCTTGCACTTCTTGCCCTATTTTGCATGCTATGATTGATGAGATGCATGCTTACACTAGTTCGCTCGAGGTTAAATTGAAGGAACCCATGCCTACATCTTGCTCTACCCGTGAAATGCATGCATTGAAAAATTTGGAGCTTGCACATTATGTTGATCGTTTGCAAGATGAGAATGATGATTTGAGGAAGTTGATGGGTTGGTTGTCCCAGTCATGAGCCTCGGTTGAGGATGATGATCGAGGCCTTTAAGAGGCAAGATGGTGAGGGGCTTGGGGCAAACAAGGTTGGTGAAGGAAGTGGAGAGAATATCCCGAGCCACCAAAAACCCACCACAAAAATGATTTCCCACCAAAACCTAACCATCTAAGGAACCGACTAGACACAACCCCGCCTCCACCCGTGTTTCCTACACCCACAAATGACCTACAAAAGCCTATCAAGTTTGTGAGCACTTCGGGGAAAGTGTTCTTTGGGAAGGAGAGTGAGAAGGCAAGTGGTGAGAAACCGGTGGAGGGTTTGAGTGGAGAGAAACCGAGTGAGCAGCCACATCCCAAGCCTAAGCCTAAGCTTGTGAGGTTCCATTGTGGCTATTGTGGGAGAGATGGCCATAAGGAGGAGTTTTGCTTCAAGAGCAAGCGAGAGGAGAGAATGGCAATGGAGTGGGCTAACAAGGACGAGTACCACCCTTCCGATGGTGTACTTGGGCCTCGTATGCGGATGCCCGGGGGCAAGGCGAGTGTGAGGACGGTTCGTGCTTGGGGAGAGAAGAAGGCTGCAGGTGGTCGTTGTCCGAGTCACACCGGTCGGACCGGTGTGGGGCACCCCGTCGAGGCCGGTGCGGGCCCGGACGTACGCTTGTTTGGGTTTCGAGCTCGTACAAGTGCGAGGGTTGTTTCGGGTGGTCGTGGTTCGGTGGTTGGGCCGGAAAGGGTGCGGTGGTCGGTTGCTAGGCGTTCTCCTCCTCGTGCTCAATACGGGGATTGGAGGAGTCGTGGCTTTGAGTTGGAGAGGAAGGACGTTCCACGGGCTTTCTTGCGTGGATTTGGTCCTCCTCCAGGCAGAGAGGGGTGGTTCCCTCGGGGTGGTTACCGTGGTGGTGTTCGTGGAGGCGCTTTTGGTAGGAGAGATGCTTTGGTTGGTGCTAACCCCACTTTCGAGCAAATGGCTCGGCACCGGTTTTCCTCCCTTGGTACTAACCCCGATCTTTGAGTCGTTTGTTCGCTCACGTGCCTATTTTTGAATTTCGGGTGGGAGACTTGAAGAACATTTGGTTGATTGACTCCGGTTGTTCGAGGCATATAACCGGAGACAGGGGTGGTTCTCAAGTCTCGTCCCGGTGGTGACGAAGAGGTACATCACTTTTGGGGACAATGGGCGTGGGTGTGCGCTTTCAGAAGGTGAGATCAAAGTGAGTGACAAGATCACTCTGAGGCGTGTTGCTCTTGTTCAATCGCTGGGGTACAATTTGCTTTCCGTGTCCCGGTTGTTGGATGAGGGCTTTGAGGTGTTGTTTCGGCCTCGGTGGTTCTTGGATTGTGGACTCTCGAGGGGACCTTGTTTGTATGGTCGTTCCCGAGGGTCAGGTGTTTCGTGCTGATTTTTCTCAGTCTTCGGGTGTGGAGCGTTGTTTCTTGGCTGGTTCTTCGTGTGAGTTGTGGAAGTGGCATAGGAAGTTGGGTCACTTGAGCTTTGACCTTTTGTCACGCTTGAGTAAACTCAATTTGGTCCGAGGATTGCCACGGCTGAGGCTTGAGAAAGAGTTGGTTTGTGCTCCGTGTAGGCATGCCAAGATGGTGGCCTCTTCTCACCCGCCTCTCACCGATGTGATGACCGAGCGTCCATGCGAGCGCTTGTTGACGGTGAAAATCCGTCAACCTAGCCATGAGTTTACCTTCGGTGTTGGCATGAGTTTTATACCTTATCCACCGGTACTAACCCCCCGTGGTATAACAAGTTCACGTGTGCATGTCGGTTTTGGAGTTTAATGTTTATGCGGGGTTTTAGTGTTGAATGCAAGACTTTCGGGATAAGTTCATCAAGCACCTCATGACAAGACCTTGAAGCCCCGTACAAGTCATGCAATGAAGCAAACTTAACTCCAAGAAGCGGGGACTTGATCCGAGAAGACAACGGACTCCGGGGACACGACCGAGAAAAGTGTTGAATCTTGCAAGACAAGGAGTTGAGTCCAATTCGGAGAGAAACCGACGACATGGACCTACATGCGAAGGGGGAAACATCCGGGAAGCAAGGGAACCGACGTGGGGCAAAGGAGCCCACGGGGCCGGGCCTAAATGGGCCCGGGCCGGCCGGCCCGGTCCGGTCGGCCCGGCCCATTTTGGGCCCAAACGTGCTCTCCTTTGCCCTAGCCGCCAATCGGGCTATTTATAGTCCCCGACCGAGAGCCACGCGAGAGAAGATTTCGTCTTCGGCCGCCGAGGAGCGAGAGAAGAGAGGGACACCATGTCGGAGAGGAGAGGGTCGAGCTAGTTGACTAGGGTTTCCCTAGCCGACGTGGGAACCTTGCATGGAAGACCACGTCGGAGTTCCGGAGCTAGAAGCAAGATCAAGGAAAGATCCCGGTGGTGATCTTGTGTATGTATCATTGTCAAAGTTGAATTATCAAGTTGAATCTTTTTCTAGCGATCAAGTGTTTCCTCGAAGATTTCGTTTTTCGATCGGCTTTGCTTATTCCAATTCTATTCGCGCGATAGATTACATAGGGTGTTCTTGTAGCCGCGGTGGCTAGAGGTACACGCCGGATCTTCCGAAAGAATCTCGACTTGTCTTTTGACTCGCCCTAAGCTCCCCGCATGAATAGGGATACGTTGTGACGAACGGGGGTCTCGAAAGGCGGATGTTTTCGGATTTGGACGGGAAACCACGATTTAAAGACGCTTCTTATAAGATTCGATTTGCTACTTCTTCTCTTGCTTGGAACTTCAATAAAAGGCTTACCCCGATCCCTTTAGATCGGTTTATCTACCCAATCTTACTTTGTTTTCTCCGGTCTTTAGTAGATTAGATTTATCTTTGTTTTGTGTCTTTTACTTAGATGCATTAGGTTCTTTATTGAATATTGCAGTTATTTGGCTTTATTAGATTAAGTCTTGCGTCACACATTTGTTCCACGGATTCGATACCTTGGGTTCACCACTCGAGGGAAGAAGGGTCCCTTGACTACGACGGGAGACTTGTGTTGACGGTTAATAATTGTATCAAAGTTCGTTCGTGACTCGCAAGCGTACAAGTCTCCCGTCGTAGTCAAGGGACCCTTCTTCCCTCGAGTGGTGAACCCAAGGTATCGAATCCGTGGAACAAATGTGTGACGCAAGACTTAATCTATTAAAGCCAAATAACCGCAATCTTCGATAAAGAACCTAATGCATCTAAGTAAAAGAAACAAAACAGATCTAATCTACTAAAAACCGGAGAAAACAAAGTAAGATTGGGTAGATAAACCGATCTAGAGGGATCGGGGTAAGCCTTTTGTTGAAGTTCCAAGCAAGAGAAGAAGTAGCAAATCGAATCTTAATAAAAGCCTCTTTAAATCGTGGTTTCCCGTCCAAATCCGAAAACATCCGCCTTTCGAGACCCCCGTTCGTCACAACGTATCCCTATTCATGCGGGGAGCTTAGGGCGAGTCAAAAGACAAGTCGAGATTCTTTCGGAAGATCCGCGTGTACCTCTAGCCACCGCGGCTACAAGAACACCCTATGTAATCTATCTCGAGAATAGAATTGAAATAAGC
This sequence comes from Cenchrus americanus, assembly GCA_947561735.1. NCBI lineage: Eukaryota > Viridiplantae > Streptophyta > Magnoliopsida > Poales > Poaceae > Cenchrus > Cenchrus americanus. Next base: position 109,963,834 of record OX387243.1, read on the forward strand.
AAAGCCGATCGAAAAACGAAATCTTCGAGGAAACACTTGATCGCTGAGAAAAGATTCAACTTGATAATTCAACTATAACAATGATACATACGCAAGATCACCACCGGGATCCTTCCTTGATCTTGCTTCTAGCTCCGGAACTCCGACGTGGTCTTCCGTGCAAGGTTCCCACGTCGGCTAGGGGAACCCTAGTCAACTAGCTCGACCCTCTCCTCTCCTAGATGATGTCCCTCTCTTCTCTCGCTTCTCGGCGGCCGAAGACGAAATCTTCTCTCGCGTGGCTCTCGGTCGGGGGACTATAAATAGCCCGATTGGCGGCTAGGGCAAAGGGCGGCGTGTTTGGGCCCTAAATGGGCCCGGGCCGACCGGACCGGGCCGGCCGGCCCGGGCCCATTTAGGCCCGGCCCCGCGGGCTCCTTTGCCCGAGGTCGGTTCCCTTGCTTCCCGGATGCTTCCCCCTTCGCATGTAGGTCCATGTCGTCGGTTTCTCTCCGAATTGGACTCAACTCCTTGTCTTGCAAGCTTCAAAGACTTTTCTCGGTCGTGTCCCCGGAGTTTGTCGTCTTCTCGGATCGAGTCCCCGGCTTCTTGGAGTTAATATCACTTCATTGCATGACTTGTTCGAGACTTCAAGGTCTTGTCATGAGGTGCTTGATGAACTTATCCCAAAAGTCTTGCATTCAACACTAAATCCCCGCATAAACATTAAACTCCAAAAACGACATGCACACGTGAACTTGTTATACCACGGGGGTTAGTACCAATGGATAAGGTATAAAATTCATGCCAACACCGAAGGTAAACTCATGGCTAGGTTGACGGATTTTCACCGTCAACATCTCCCCCATGCTTAAACCTTGCTCGTCCTCGAGTAAGCCTTCGATGGATATCATCATTGCCAAACAATGTTTAAACCTTGCACTTGATTACACATGAGAAAACATAATGCTCTCAAAATTTTAATTCATTAAAGTTCCATAATGTACTAGCCTTCATCTCTACGGAGGGTAGATTCTCATTTAAGCTTATCCCACAAGTATTAACATGCTCACAAAGTTTTAAATAGATCTCAGAATTTTTGAAATGAAGATCGAGATAAAGAAAAGCTAAACCAAATTCACAAATTTAAATCATCTCGTGTATTGCTCATAAACTCTCATCTCACTTGTCTCTCAAGCCTATATATTCTACTCCTTTCCCTCTCATATATATGTGGTAGGCTTTATATGGAGCTTTGGGAAAGTTTAGTCCTAACAAGAATTTATAAAAGAGGTGTTGTCAAAACAAGACAAGCTTCTCATGGTCTTACCGAGACTCGTCAAAAAAGTCATTGGAAAATAATGTTAAATCAAGGAGGGGAAAGAGAAAAATACACACACTTTTAGATAGGTGGACATGTGCAAATGGCAAAGAGTGATCCCGAGGCACAAAAGAAGTCCTCGTTATCGGATTGCACATGGTTGGAAAATGAGAATGGATCTTTTTATCTTGAAGCCTTGAATGCACTCTTAGAGAACCGGGGAGTTCACTTTACGCACAAATATATTTTTTTTCTCTTATATTCTTTTCTTTCTTTCTTCATTTTTTTCATATATTCAGCCCATGACTTCCACAACGAAGTTTTGATTTTTTATACCTTGAAAGTCATGAGTATCACTGGATTTTTTTTTACCCAACCCTATACATCTCTTTCATCATTATATATTTTTTTTAAAATACTCCCTTTTGAACTCTAAGGCAGCACCGTACCTACCTCCTCCCCCATGCTTAGACGTTGCTCGTCCTCGAGCAAAGAGGCGAAAAATAAGGTAGGTACCGGAGATATTTTCCCTGGAGAGATACTTGAAATCTTCAACGTTGGCACCGTCTTGCGATCTTCCTTGAATTGATGATCCATTCTCAATGATAGGTTGTGGTCAAGGAGGTAATCACAAAAAGATGATATTTGGTTTAAGGGTGGATATCCGGCGAAGTTTGTGAGATCACCGATGCGGGGATACACAATGCACGGATAAAAGGCTAGCAAAAAGATAGATACGCAAAAACGGAATGACCAGCTTCTTAGTCTCGGGCCAGAGAAATCATGGCCTGCAATAACTCACTCAAAAATAAATCTTGTACACTAAGGTTTATGCACTCAAATATATATAAGGCTTTGGATAGGTAGAGCAACACACAAGTGATATTTGTGACAAGGTTAGCAATATTTTTGAGCATAAAAGACATCTTTAATCTATTCATAACTTGAGAGCACATAAAACACTATGGGTCTTCATTTTAATCATAACCTCCGCTGAAAATTAAGCTAGCATTTAAATAAATTCAGATCTGTATTTTTAAGAGAGCACTAGCTTAAACATGCATAAATCAACTACAAAGATGAACAAAGCTGCAATTTTAATCATATATCAACATGGCACAAATTTTGTAACTTTTCCAATGATAAAAATCAAGGTGGTGACTTTATTAATGATGATATCAAGCTGAAATACACACTGAAAATAAACATAAGCTTGCTGAAATTTAAATAAAAACAGAAAAAAACTACGCAAACACACAAGAGCAAAAGCTGAAAATTACAGAGAAAAAGAAAGGAAAAGAAAACTAAAGTTCCTAAGTCTTCTTAATCCTCCGCCGGTGGTTGATGTTGATAGTCTTGATAATAATAGCCTTGCTCATAATATGAATGAACGCTTCCTCCGTCGAATTGATTTGGCTCCACAAGGTGAAGGCGTCCAAGTTCAAAGGCAATATTTGCGTTGCCTTCACCGAGTTGAGCTGCGTTGGATTGGATGGCTGCGATATTTTGAGCATTTCTTGCAGCGTATCCTCCAATAATAGCCATGCTTTGTTGTGGTTGGGGATGATGAGCGTAGGACTCCGCGAAGTTAGCGTTGGGCACAACATAATTTTGTGGGGGTACCGGTGCACCACCCCCCCATGCTTGTTGTTGAGACCCTCCGTAATAACTTGGCGGAGGAGGAACTCCGCCGAATGGTTGCACATTGGGTTGTGCTCCACTCGCTTGTGCGGAGGATGTTCCCTCCTCTACAATTCTTCCTCGTTTGTTCTTCCTAGCAGGGACAAGTAGTCCCTCTTCCAACCAATCTTCCCTTCCTTCGGTGAAAAGCCTAAGCCTCTCATCCGGAAGGGGGAGGTTCACAATGGCCAATCGGTAACCTCTTCTCTCATCTCCACTAATGTACTTGCCTTGCCGCAAGTACTCAAAACCGAGAGAGGTACCACGCAAAAGGTGAGCCGGGTTTCTTGCGATCCCCGGTCGCAAGGAAAAGGCCAACATGGAGAGGTAACACCCCGAACCAATATCACCAGCCCCCGATGTTGCTTCACAACACCAACGGTTGATCATGAGGTAAGAGGGGTCAATTGGCTGCCTGGCAATCAAAGCCGAGTATAGCCAATTCAACTCCGTGTCGGTCACCTTTGTTTCCCTCATCCTCCCCAATACCCTCTTGCACATCCAAGAGTGAAATATCCGGATAATGGGGTTGCGGATGCATTTGCGCTGTTGATGGGCATCTCCGGAGATCATGCCCCAAAATTCCGCCAACATGCCGGGAGGCACGTCAACTTTCTCCGGAGCTCCCTTGTGGAATCCAAGCAGCTCCCTAACGTGCTCGTAGGGAACCACTTGCTCGATTCCCTCCAACCGGAATGACAAGCTTTGCACCCCATCATCATCAACGATGGGTGCAATAGTCATTAAAATTTCCAAGGCGTAACCCAAGTGGGTATCCACCGATATTTCGTTGGAGAACTGAACCCACCCGAGGTGCCCCAACATGTAGTATATGTCGGTGCGAAAACCCAAGGTGTGGAGTGCTTGGTCGTCGAGCTCGACGTTGGGCACAAGCCTCTTCTCAAGATTGGCGAGCCTCTCCTCCTCCGCCGCCGACAAGATGATGAAGCCGTACGAAGATTGTGTCGGGGTGTAAGGAGGTGGTGCGGTTGAGCGAGTCGATTGTCGTGGTGGCGCGGGCTGCTCCTCCGTGTGCCCACGAGGTTCGGTGAACCTCATGGAAGTGCTTCTCGTAGCCCTCATACCACCAAGGAGGAGAGCGTCGTTCCTCCTCGGTGGTGCCGTGTCCGTCTCCATGCTCCGGGAGACTCGGAAACCGAGTGCCTCCTCGAAGACGTGGTTGATGACGGCTTGGACGACGACGAACTCTTCTTCTTGGAGAAGAGACTTGTGGTCTTCTTCCACATGGTTGCTGCACTCTTTCTTCAACTACAAATCCGGGTTGCAACCGGTAAACTAGGCACTTAAACTCTTTGCTTCGGGTGTGGACTTTGAGTGGATTAGGGAGGTGGATTTTTTTCTTGAGCTCTCAAGCTTGGGTGGTTGGCTAAGTCTACGGAGGTTCTGAGCACACAAACTTGAACACACAAACAAGGGAAGGAGAGGGAAGCTTGCCTGCAGAAGACGGGCGCCGGGGGACGCCATTTATAGGGCAGGCCGGCCGGCCTAGGCCGGCCGGCCCGGGGTGCTCCGGCTCCTCCTCGGCGCGTCTTTCTCCCCAAAGCACGATCATTTCACCTCTGCAACTTTCCTCGCCCGCGTGCTCCACGAGTTGCACCGCCCAAACGCTCTCGTCCACTCCTTTTCTTGAATTATTGGTCCTCCCACTTGATGCTCCATGCTTTGGGTCATGTCCATGCTCCCTAGCTCCACTTGCTTCACATGCCACCATTGAAATCCTGCAAAGTTGATGCTTGCTGCCCACCATGCTTGTCCTTTGCATGTGGAGTGGGTGAAAGTTGATAAAAGAGAATCCAATGGTGCATGCATGATTAATTCAAACTTGATTGCCTCCATTTAGGTGTGTTTAAGGTTAAGCACTCCTCTAATTCGAATTTTAAAATATTTTTCAGAGCCATGCAAGAGCTTGAGCATAATTTTAGAGAAGTTTTTAAACCATTAAAAACAAATGTAAGTCGAAAATATTTTTCGACTACGTCGATTTTCGTCTCACCGGTATAGTTTGCTTTCATCGGTTGAGAGCGAACGTTTTCCCGGCTTGATCATGGGGGCATAGGTTTAGGTTCTAATTTTGGCTAAATAAGAAAGATTTTGAATGAAACAAAATTAGAATAGGCTTAGAAAAATTCTAATCCTAGAGAAACCAAGGATAAAGATTTTTGAAACCAACCAAAAGCTTTGATTTCTAGGTTCACGCGAGTCCTACCACGTGCTGAATTTTTATAACACTTGAATATAAATCGTGGCTCTACTCGTGTGGTTTTAGCATGAAAAATAAGCCAACCTCGGCACCATAATGAGGGTGAAAGGTTGAGCTAAGGTTCTGAAATTATTTGGTTGAGGGGTTTCTCGAAAAGAAAAGAATCAAACAAGCACATAGGAGGGTTCATGCAAAGGGTTTATGATAAAGCAAACACTCAATTAAGAATTATGTCTCTAATATTGTTCAACCACTTCTAAGTCTAATGTCTTTGCGTAATAAAACTCAAAAACTAAATTATTAAAAATACTCGAAAAACCTGGAATCGGGTTGTCCTCCCGGTAGCTTATTCTTGACTTGACTTGACGAAACGGGTTGCCTCCCGCCTAGCGCTTCGTTTATAGTCTATAGCTAGACTTCTTCACTTGATTACTCCGGATCAACGCTCTTTGCGGGCGTTGCAATCTTGGGTACCCACTTCCGCACCATCTTGGGCGCGGGCTTGTCTTTTGGCTTGGTTTGTCTTAGTCATTTTTTTGGTCTTCACGGTGTGGCTTCTCTTCCTTTGTCTCGACGGATGCAACACCTTCTTTGATTTTCGTTACGTTCATTTTTTCCGGCTCCTTCTTCTTTTTCAGCCCCTTCGTTTGTTTTGGTTCTCCCTTTACTCCAATCATGTTGCATGCCTCAATCCTTGGACGGAACTTGAAGGAACTCCTTTCTCCGTTGATATCGAACATGATCTCCCCCTTGCCAACATCAATAGTAGCTCCCACGGTCTTGAGGAACGGCCTCCCTAGGATGAGCGGCGGCTTCTCCCTCTCTCCCATCTCGAGCACAACGAAGTCGACGGGGATGAAGTGGTGTCCAATCTTCACGGGTACATCTTCGGCAATGCCCAAGGGATAGCGAATGGAGTTGTCACCCAACTCCAAACATATTCCCGTAGGCTCCATCGGTAGGCGTAGCTTCTCGAACACATCCCTCGGCATGACACTCACACTAGCTCCAAGGTCGCATAACGCCTTCTCGAAGTTGAAAGAACCAACCGAACATGGAATTGTAGGGCACCGGGGTCTTTTTGCTTCTCCGGCCCATAAGCAATAGCCGCACTACACTCCTCGGACATCTTGACATGATCTACCCCGAGTGTTGCTATCTCATATTTATTTGCAAGTATATCTTTAAAGTAACGAGAATATGTAGGTACTTGTAGGGCATCTAGTAATGGCATGTTGATGCTAAGTCTACGCACAACTTCCACAAACTTCTCAAAGTGGTTGTCAAGTTTACCTCGGAAGTAGCGTGGCTTGAGTTGCGGTATCCTCGTGTCATCCTCCGGCATCTCGAATTCGGGTTCCTCGGTGACGATCCCCGTAACCTTCTCTTTAGCAGCTCCTTCCACCTCGGTGGATGGTTTAAGCTTCCTTGCTCCCGCGGAACGTTCCGGATCTTCGGTCTCCTTCCCCGAACGTGTTTGAATGGCCTTCGCCGATTCGGGACATTTGGGTTGTCCCGGAAGCTTCCCCTTCATCAATAGTTAGGCGCCCCGCAAGTTGTCCGACTTGCGTTTCGAGCATCTTCATCATGTTGAGCACTTGATGATTGGAACTCCCGACCTCCGTCACTTTGCTATCGATGTTCTCCAACACCTTGTCTATGGTCTTGAACTTGGTGACGGTGTCCTTGTTGATCTTAGCTTGCTCGTCCATGAACTCCTTCAATTGTATCCGAAGTGGAACCGCGTTAGGAATAGATGAGCTTGCATTAAATTGAGGCCTACCTTGCCCGTAGCGGAAGTTCGGCAATTCTCCCTTCCTCATGTAGTCGAGCACTTTGGCTTCCTCCGGACAATCTTTACGGACATGGCCATACTCTCCACATTCTTCGCATGTGGACCTTGCTTCGGCGGCCTTCAAGTCTTGAGCCTCTTTCTTTTCTATCTCCATCTTCTCCAACCTCCTCATGAGCGAGTCGATCTTGCCTTCAAGTATGTCTTCTTTCTCCACTTGCAAGACACCTTTGACGTTCCCCATCGGTTGAGCCGGGTGTAGGCGCCCGGATGACGCCCACGTGTCATTATCCGCGACCTTCTTGAATAGCGTGAAAGCTTCCGTCGGTGTAAGCTCGATGATAGATCCTCCCGCTGATGCATCGATGATCGTCCTTGACGCCATGGTGAGTCCTTGATAGAACTTTTGCACGAGGTCTTCTTTCGGGAACTTGTGATGTGGAACCGCCCGGTGTACTCGTTGAAGCGCTCGAATGCCTCCGAGATAGTTTCGTAGGATATTGAACAAAGGTGGCAATCTTATTACGCAAGCTTTGAGTTTTACCCGGTGAGTAGTATTCCTTCATGAAAGCCTTCATCAACGTGTTCCGGTTTTGCACCGTTTCCGCCGGTTGAGAGTGGAACCATTGCAAAGCCTTCCCGAGTAGTGAAAACGGAAAAAGCCTTGCCCTCATTTGATCTTGAGTCACCCCATCCATGTTGAAAGTCTGACATAACTGAATGAATGCTTGGAGGTGAAGGTTCGGGTCCTCTTTGCCGGTGAAGGGTGAATGTTGCACCATGCGGATTGTTGAGGTCTTGATCTCGAACGGTCTTCCGATCTCCTCGAGGTTCAAGATTGGTAGGTCGATGATGTCTGGGGTGCATAGCTCCCCAATCTTGCGTTCTTCCGGTGGTTGGTCACCCATTGGTGGACGTCGGTTCTCCCGCGGACTTTGAGGTGGTGAATTTTCCGGAGATTCCTGCGATCCTTTGTCTTCCGACTCCGAATCTACAAAATCCAGCTTTTTAGCTTGATGTGCTTCGCGTCTCCTTAGCCTGTAAAGTTTTTCTGGATCATCCACAAAATTATTGGGTTTGTTGGAGAGGTAGCCGTCCATCTCCTGTTAGGGTTAGCAATAAACAAAGTATGCAAGAAAAAACTAGAAAACAAAACAAATCTATAAAGACTAGAGTTAGACAAACTAGATTAGATGTATTTTGAGGATGATCGAAGCTTAGTAGATGCAAAAATAAAACAAAATCAGTACTGAAAATTACAAAAAAAGCAATAAAAAATCAAATCTTGATCACTTGTTCCCCGGCAACGGCGCCAGAAAAAGGGGCTTGTTGACGGTTAATAATTGTATCAAAGTTCGTTCGTGACTCGCAAGCGTACAAGTCTCCCGTCGTAGTCAAGGGACCCTTCTTCCCTCGAGTGGTGAACCCAAGGTATCGAATCCGTGGAACAAATGTGTGACGCAAGACTTAATCTATTAAAGCCAAATAACTGCAATCTTCGATAAAGAACCTAATGCATCTAAGTAAAAGAAACAAAACAGATCTAATCTACTAAAAACCGGAGAAAACAAAGTAAGATTGGGTAGATAAACCGATCTAGAGGGATCGGGGTAAGCCTTTTGTTGAAGTTCCAAGCAAGAGAAGAAGTAGCAAATCGAATCTTAATAAAAGCCTCTTTAAATCGTGGTTTCCCGTCCAAATCCGAAAACATCCGCCTTTCGAGACCCCCGTTCTGTCACAACGTATCCCTATTCATGCGGGGAGCTTAGGGCGAGTCAAAAGACAAGTCGAGATTCTTTCGGAAGATCCGGCGTGTACCTCTAGCCACCGCGGCTACAAGAACACCCTATGTAATCTATCTCGAGAATAGAATTGAAATAAGCAAAGCCGATCGAAAAACGAAATCTTCGAGGAAACACTTGATCGGCGAGAAAAGATTCAACTTGATAATTCAACTATAACAATGATACATACGCAAGATCACCACCGGGATCCTTCCTTGATCTTGCTTCTAGCTGCGGGAACTCCGACGTGGTCTTCCGTGCAAGGTTCCCACGTCGGCTAGGGGAACCCTAGTCAACTAGCTCGACCCTCTCCTCTCCTAGATGATGTCCCTCTCTTCTCTCGCTTCTCGGCGGCCGAAGACGAAATCTTCTCTCGCGTGGCTCTCGGTCGGGGGACTATAAATAGCCCGATTGGCGGCTAGGGCAAAGGGCGGCGTGTTTGGGCCCTAAATGGGCACGGGCCGACCGGACCGGGCCGGCCGGCTCGGGCCCATTTAGGCCCGGCCCGCGGGCTCCTTTGCCCGAGGTCGGTTCCCTTGCTTCCCGGATGCTTCCCCCTTCGCATGTAGGTCCATGTCGTCGGTTTCTCTCCGAATTGGACTCAACTCCTTGTCTTGCAAGCTTCAGCACTTTTCTGGTCAGGTCCCTGGAGTTTGTCGTCTTCTCGGATCGAGTCCCCGGCTTCTTGGAGTTAATATCACTTCATTGCATGACTTGTTCAGGACTTCAAGGTCTTGTCATGAGGTGCTTGATGAACTTATCCCAAAAGTCTTGCATTCAACACTAAATCCCTGCATAAACATTAAACTCCAAAAACGACATGCACACGTGAACTTGTTATACCACGGGGGTTAGTACCAATGGATAAGGTATAAAATTCATGCCAACACCGAAGGTAAACTCATGGCTAAGTTGACGGATTTTCACCGTCAACAACTTGTACGCTTGCGAGTCACGAACGAACTTTGATACAATTATTAACCGTCAACAAGCCCCTTTTTTCTCGGCGCCGTTGCCGGGGAGCAAGTGATCAAGATTTGATTTTTTATTGCTTTTTTTTGTAATTTTCAGTACTGATTTTGTTTTATTTTTGCATCTACTAAATTTTGATCATCCTCAAAATACATCTAATCTAGTTTGTCTAACTCTAGTCTTTATAGATTTGTTTTGTTCTCTAGTTTTTTTGCATACTTTGTTTATTGCTAACCCTAACCGGAGATGGTTGGCTACCTCTCCAAGAAACCCAAACCTTTTTGTGGATGATCCGGAAAACTTTACGAGGCAAAGGTGACATGCAACACAAGCTAAAGGGGTGGAAACCCTAGATTCAAAAGTTAAAGTCGAAGGACCGTCGAAATCTCCAAGGGAATCACCACCTCCAAGTCCAAAGGAAGATCAACCTCAACCACCGGAGCGCCGCGCACCCCGGACATCATTGATTTACCTATCATAAACCTTCAAGACGCCGGGAGGCCGTTCAAGATCAAAGTCTCAACTATCCCATGAATTGCGAGAGCTGAATGCATACGAGTCGGATTCCTTGAGTGGCATATCGGTTTACTTAAGAGGAGGATGGAGAAGATGGAGATGGAGAAAGAAGCTCAACACCTAAAGGCCGCCGAAGCAAGATCCTCATGCAAGGAGTGTGTGGAGTACGACCATGTCCAAGGACGCCGTCACTAAGTTCGAGGCTATGGAGAAAATATTGAAGAATGTAGATGGCAAGGTGACGGAGGTCGGAAGCTCTATACGTGAAGCGTTCATCGTGATGAAGATGCTAGACGCAAGTGGGACAACTTGCCGGGCGTCCGATGCGTAACGAAGAAGAATATCCGAGACAACTCCAAGGTCCCAAGACGGCGAAGGCTACTCAAGCTCATTTGGGGGAGATGAAGGATCACACTAGAGACCATGAAGATCACGACCGAAGGACCGGAGTTCGAGATGCCGAGCCACAAGGAAGATGTTGCATGCGTCAAGACCAAAGGACAAAGCCGACTGTGAAGACCAAAAAAAAAAATTGACTAAGCCAAAGCGGGTACCCAAGATTGCAACGCCCACAAAGAGTGTTGATCCGAAGTAATCAAGTGAAGAAGTCTAGCCATGGACTATAAACGAAGCGCTAGGCGGGAGGCAACCCGTTTCGTCAAGTCAAGAATAAGCTACGGGAGGACAACCCGATTCCAGGTTTTTCGAGTCTTTTTAATAATTTAGTTTTTGAGTTTTATTACGCAAAGACATTAGACTTAGAAGTGGTTGAACAATATTAGAGATATAATTCTTGATTGAATGTTTGATTTATCATAAACCCTTTGCATGAACCCTCCTATGTGCTTGTTTGATTCTTTTCTTTTCGAGAAACCCTCAACCAAATAATTTCAGAACCTTAACTCAACCTTTCACCCTCATTATGGTGCTGAGGTTGACTTATTTTTCATGCTAAAACCACACGAGTAGAGCCATGATTTATGTTTAAGTGTTAATAAAATTCAGCACGTGGTAGGACTCGCGTGAACCAAGAAATCAAAGCTTTTGGTTGGTTTTAAAAATCTTTATCCTTGGTTTCTCTAGGATTAGAATTTTTCTAAGCCTATTCTAATTTTGTTTTATTCAAAATCTTTCTTATCTAGCCAAAATTAGAACCTAAACCTATGCCCCCATGATCAAGCCGGGAAATGTTTGCTCTCAACCAATGAAGGCAAACTATACCGGTGAGACCGAAATCGACGTAAAAATAAAATATTTTCGACTTGCATTTGTTTTTAATGGTTTAAAAACTTCTCTAAAATTATGTTCGAGCTCTTGCATGGCTCTGAAAAATATTTTAAATTTCGAATTAGAGGAGTGCTTAACCTTAAACACACCTTAATGGAGGCAATCTAGCAATCATGCATGCACCATTGGATTCCCTTTCATCAACTTTCACCAATTTCACATGCGAAGGACAAGCATGGTGGGCAGCAAGCATCAACTTTGTAGGAATTTCATGGTGGCATGTGAAGCAAGTGGAGCTAGGGAGCATGGACATGACCCAAAACAGGAAGCATCAAGTGGAAGGACCAAGGAGTGGACGAGAGCGTTTGGGCGGTGCAACTCGTGGAGCACGCGGGCAGGGAAAGTTGCGAGAGGTGAAATGATCGTGCTTTGGAAGAAAGACGAGGCGGGGGAGGAGCACCGAGGCCGGCCTCACCTACATAAGGAGCCCCCCCGGCTCCCGTTTTCTGCAGGCAAGCTTCCCTCTCCTTCCTTTGTTTGTGTGTTCAAGTTTGTGTGCTCAAAACCTCCGTAGACATAGCCAACCTTACCAAGCTTGAGAGCTCAAGAAAAAAAAATCCACATCCTTAATCCACTCAAAGTCCACATCCGAAGCAAAGAGTTTAAGTGCCTAGTTACCGGTTGCAACCCGAAATTTTAGTTGAAGAAAGAGTGCAGCAACCATGTGGAAGAAGACCACAAGTCCCTTCTCCAAGAAGAAGAGTTCGTCGTCGTCCAAGCCGTCATCAACCACGTCTTCGAGGAGGCACTTGGTTTCGGAGTCTCCCCGAGCATGGAGACGGATACGGCACCACCGAGGAACGATGCTCTCCTCCTTGGTGGTATGAGGGCTGCAAGAAGCACTTCCATGAGGTTTACCGAACCTCGTGGGCACACGGAGGAGCAGCCCGCGCCACCACGACGATCGACTCGCTCAACCGCACCACCTCCTTACACCCCCGACACACTCTTCGTACGGCTTCATCATCTTGTCGACGGAGGAGGAGGAGAGGCTCGCCAATCTTGAGAAGAGGCTTGTGCCGAACGTCGAGTTCGACGACCAAGCACTCTACACCTTGGGTTTTTGCACCGGCATATACTATATGTTGGGGCACCTCGGATGGGTGCGGGTCTCCAACGGAGTAACGGTGGACACCCATTTGGGGGTTCGCCTTGGAAATTTTAATGACTATTTCACCCATCGTTGATGGGGTGCAAAGCTTGTCATTCCGTTTGGAGGGAGTCCAACAAAAGGTTCCCTACGAGCACGTTGGGGAGCTGCTTGGATTCCACAAGGGAGCTCCGGAGAAAGTTGACGTGCCACCCGGCATGTTGGCGGGATTTTGATCTCCGGAGAAGCCCATCAACAACGCAATTGCATCCGCAACCCCATTATCCGGATATTTCACTCTTGGTTGTGCAAGAGGGTATTGGGGAGGATGAAGGAAAAAAAGGTGACCGACACGGAGTTGAATTGGCTATACTCGGCTTTAATTGCCGGGCAGCCAATAGACCCCTCTTACCTCATGATCAACCGTTGGTGTTGTGAAGCAACATCGGGGGCGGGTAATATTGGTTCGGGGTGTTACCTCTCCATGTTGGCCTTTTCCTTGCGGCCGGGGATCGCAAGAAACCCCGACCACCTTTTGCGAGGTACCTCTCTCGGCATTGAATATTTGCGGCAAGGCAAATACATTAGTGGAGATGAGAGAGGAGGTTATCGGTTGGCCATAGTGAACCTACCCCTTCCCAACGAGAGGCTTAGGCTTTTCAATGAAGGGAGAGAAGATTGGTTGGAAGAGGGACTACTTGTCCCTGCAAGGAAGAACAAGAGAGGAAGAATCGTAGAGGAGGGAACATCCTCCGCACAGGCGAGTGGAGCACAACCCAATGTGCAACCATTCGGCGGGGTCCCTCCTCCGCCAAGTTATTACGGAGGGCCACAAGAGCAAGCATGGGGGGGGTGGTGCACCGGTACCCCCACCAAATTATGTTGTGCCCAACGCTAACTTCGCGGAGTCCTACGCTCATCATCCCCAACCACAACAAAGCATGGCCATTATTGGAGGGTATGCTGCAAGAAACGCTCAAAACATCGCAGCCATCCAAGGTAACGCAACTCAACTTTGGTGAAGGCAACACAAATATTGCCTTTGAACTTGGACGCCTTCACCTTGTGGAGCCAAATCAATTCGTCGGAGGAAGCGTCCAATCGTATTATGAGCAAGGGTATTATTATCAAGATCATCAACATCAACCACCGGCGGAGGACTAGAAGATTTAGGAACTTTAGTTTTCTTTTCTTTTCTTTTTCTCTGTAATTTTCAGCTTTTGCTTATGTGTGTTTGCGTAGTATTTTCTGTTTTTATTTAAATTTCAGCAAGCATGTTTGTTTATTTTCAGTTTGTATTTCAACTTGATGTCACCATTAATAAAGACACCACCTTGATTATATCATTGGAAAAGTTACAAAATTCGTGCCATGATGATATATGATTAAAATTGCAGCTTTGTTCATCTTTGTAATTGATTTATGCATGTTTAAGCTAGTGCTCTCTTAAAAATACAAATATGAATTTATTTAAATGCTAGCTTAATTTTCAGCGGAGGTTATGATTAAAATAAAGACCCATAGTGTTTTATGTGCTCTCAAGTTATGAATAGATTAAAGATGTCTTTTATGCTCAAAAATATCGCTAACCCTGTCACAAATATCACTTGTGTGTTGCTCAACCTATCCAAAGCCTTATATATATTTGAGTGCATAAACCTTAGTGTACAAGATTTATTTTTGAGTGAGTTATTGCAGGCCATGATTTCTCTGGCCCGAGACTAAGAAGCTGGTCATTCCATTTTTGCGTATCTATCTTTTTGCTAGCCTTTTATCCGTGCATTGTGTATCCCCGCATCGGTGATCTCACAAACTTCGCCGGATATCCACCCTTAAACCAAATACCATTTTTTTGTGATTACCTCCTTGACCACAACCTATCGTTGAGAATGGATCATCAATTCAAGGAAGATCGCAAGACGGTGCCAACGTTGAAGATTTCAAGTATCTCTCCAAGGAATAATATCTCCGGTACCTACCTTATTTTTCGCCTCTTTGCTCGAGGACGAGCAACGTCTAAGCATGGGGGAGGAGGTAGGTACGGTGCGGTTTTAGCGTTCAAGGGGGAATATTTAAAAAAAATGATGAAAGAGATGTATAGGGTTGGGTAAAAAAAAATCCAGTGATACTCATGACTTTCAAGGTATAAAAAAATCAAAACTTCGTTGTGGAAGTCATGGGCTGAATATATGACGAGAAAAAAAAATGAAAGAAAGGAAGAAAGAAAAGAATGAGAAATATAAGAAAGAAAAAAATATATTTGTGCGTAAAGCGAACTCCCCGGTTCTCTAAGAGTGCATTCAAGGCTTCAAGATAAAAAGATCCATTCTCATTTTCCAACCATGTGCAATCCGATAACGAGGACTTCTTTTGTGCCTCGGGATCACTCTTTGCCATTTGCACATGTCCACTTATCTAAAAGTGTGTGTATTTTTCTCTTTCCCCTCCTTGATTTAACATTATTTTCTAATGACCTTTTTGACGAGTCTCGGTAAGACCATGAGAAGCTTGTCTTGTTTTGACAACACCTCATTTATAAATTCTTGTTAGGACTAAACTTTCCCAAAGCTCCATATAAAGCCTACCACATATATATGAGAGGGAAAGGAGTAGAATATATAGGCTTGAGAGACAAGTGAGATGAGAGTTTATGAGCAATACACGAGATGATTTAAATTTGTGAACTTGGTTTAGCTTTTCTTTATCTCGCTCTTTATTTCAAAAATTCTGAGATCTATTTAAAACTTTGTGAGCATGTTAATACTTGTGGGATAAGCTTAACAAGAATCTACCCTCCGTAGAGATGAAGGCTAGTACATTATGGAACTTTAATGAATTAAAATTTTGAGAGCATTATGTTTTCTCATGTATGATCAAATGCAAAGTTTAAACATTGTTTGGCAATGATGATATCCATCGAAGGCTTACTCGAGGACGAGCAAGGTTTAAGCATGGGGGAGATGTTGACGGTGAAAATCCGTCAACCTAGCCATGAGTTTACCTTCGGTGTTGGCATGAGTTTTATACCTTATCCATCGGTACTAACCCCCGTGGTATAACAAGTTCACGTGTGCATGTCGGTTTTGGAGTTTAATGTTTATGCAGGGTTTTAGTGTTGAATGCAAGACTTTCGGGATAAGTTCATCAAGCACCTCATGACAAGACCTTGAAGCCCCGTACAAGTCATGCAATGAAGCAAACTTAACTCCAAGAAGCGGGGACTTGATCCGAGAAGACAACGGACTCCGGGGACACGACCGGAAAAGTGCTTGAATCTTGCAAGACAAGGAGTTGAGTCCAATTCGGAGAGAAACCGACGACATGGACCTACATGCGAAGGGGGAAACATCCGGGAAGCAAGGTAACCGACGTGGGGCAAAGGAGCCCACGGGGGCGGGCCTAAATGGGCCCGGGCCGGCCGGCCCCGGTCCGGTCGGCCCGGGCCCATTTTGGGCCCAAACGTGCTCTCCTTTGCCTTAGCCGCCAATCGGGCTATTTATAGTCCCCCGACCGAGAGCCACGCGAGAGAAGATTTCGTCTTCGGCCGCCGAGGAGCGAGAGAAGAGAGGGACACCATGTCGGAGAGGAGAGGGTCGAGCTAGTTGACTAGGGTTTCCCTAGCCGACGTGGGAACCTTGCATGAAAGACCACGTCGGAGTTCCGGAGCTAGAAGCAAGATCAAGGAAGGATCCCGGTGGTGATCTTGTGTATGTATCATTGTCAAAGTTGAATTATCAAGTTGAATCTTTTTCTAGCGATCAAGTGTTTCCTCGAAGATTTCGTTTTTCGATCGGCTTTGCTTATTCCAATTCTATTTGCGTGATAGATTACATAGGGTGTTCTTGTAGCCGCGGTGGCTAGAGGTACACGCCGGATCTTCCGAAAGAATCTCGACTTGTCTTTTGACTCGCCCTAAGCTCCCCGCATGAATAGGGATACGTTGTGACGAACGGGGGTCTCGAAAGGCGGATGTTTTCGGATTTGGACGGGAAACCACGATTTAAAGACGCTTCTTATAAGATTCGATTTGCTACTTCTTCTCTTGCTTGGAACTTCAATAAAAGGCTTACCCCGATCCCTCTAGATCGGTTTATCTACCCAATCTTACTTTGTTTTCTCCGGTTTTTAGTAGATTAGATTTATCTTTGTTTTGTATCTTTTACTTAGATGCATTAGGTTCTTTATTGAATATTGCGGTTATTTGGCTTTAATAGATTAAGTCTTGCGTCACACATTTGTTCCACGGATTCGATACCTTGGGTTCACCACTCGAGGGAAGAAGGGTCCCTTGACTACGACGGGAGACTTGTACGCTTGCGAGTCACGAACGAACTTTGATACAATTATTAACCGTCAACACTGGCTCCATATGGACCTTGTTGGCCCGGCTCGTGTGCGATCCGGGTGGGAAGTGGTATGTCCTTGTTGTGGTGGACGACTATTCTCGGTATGCGTGGGTGTTCTTTCTTGAGGAGAAGGGGGAGACGTTTGGTTTTGTTCGAGATCTAGTCTTGAGGTTGAGGAACGAGAGGCACGGAGATGCCATACGAGCTATCCGCGGTGATAATGGCTCGGAATTCGGGAACTCCCGTTTTGAAACCTTTTGTCATGACTTGGGTCTTGAGCACCGGTTTTCGAGTCCGTATACACCTCCCCGAATGGTGTTGTGGAAAGGAAGAACGGGACCTTGTGCGAGATGGCTCGGACGATGCTTGATGAGCATAGGACTCCGAGGAGGTATTGGGGCGAGGCGGTGAATACCGCGTGCTATGTGTCGAACGGGATATACCTCGAGTGCACAAGAAGAAGACATGCTATGAGTTGATGCATGGCCGCACACCCAAGGTGAGTCACTTCCATGTCTTTGGTTGCAAGTGTTTCATTCGAAGAAAGGCGAGGAAGTTGGATAAGTTTGAGGCTAGGTCCGTTGATGGCATTTTCTTTGGTTATGCATCTCATTCTAGAGCATATCGTGTGCTCAATCTTGAAACTAACCAAATCGTGGAGACTTGCGAGGTAACCTTCGACGAGACGAGCCACGTAGTCGGCTTGTCTTTGAGTGTGCGGGTGATGATGAGCTTGGCGAGGAGATTTTTCAGGAGGAGGAGCATGAACATGGAGATGATGAGGATGGCGGTGCGGTGCCCCCGCCGAACATGTACCCACTACTTTGACTACGATGATGGATGGACCCTCTCGCTACACCTACGACGACAAATCAAGAACGAGGAGAAGCTGATGTTGAGGGGGAGGTAGCTTCGAGGCGAGAACCTCCCCGGCGAGTTCAAGTGGATCACCCAGCTTCGAGGATCATCGGCGACATGAATGAACGCACTACACGGTCGAGGGTTCGAAACAATTCCCATTTTGCTCATGCTGCGTTTGTTGCTTCTTTTGAGCCCAAAGACATTGGACACGCACTATCTGATCACAATTGGGTTAACTCGATGCATGAGGAGTTGGAGAACTTTGAGAGGAATCAGGTGTGGGAGTTGGTTGACCCTCCCCCAGGGTGTAAGCCGATTGGTACAAAGTGGGTGTGGAAAAACAAAGAGGGAGAGAAGGGTGAGGTTGTGAGGAACAAGTCAAGACTTGTTGCCCAGGGGTTCAGTCAGAAGGAGGGGATCGACTACGAGGAGACCTTTGCTCCCGTAGCCTTGTTTGGAGGCGATTAGGATCCTTCTAGCCTTTTCTCGTGGCTAAAGGGTTCAAGTTGCACCAAATGGATGTGAAGAGTGCTTTTCCGAATGGAGTGTTGGAGGAAGAAGTGTATGTGAGGCGACCACCGGGGTTTGAGAGTGAGAAGTACCCCCACCGGTGTACAAGTTGAGGAAGGCGCCGTATGGGTTGAAGCGGCGCCTAGAGCTTGGTATGGCGAGGTTGAGGGGGTTCTTGTTTGAGAGAGGCTTTGAGATGGGGAAGGTCGATCGGACCTTGTTTTTGCCGAGGCGGGGCGGAGATATCCCGATTGTGCGGGTGTACGTGGATGATATTGTCTTTGGTGGCTCGTCTAACTCTCTTGTTGCAAGGTTTGCGGATGATATGAGCGGGGATTTTGAGATGAGCATGATGGGCGAGTTGCGGTTCTTCCTCGGGCTACAAATCAAGCAATCAAAGGAAGGAACGTTTGTGCACCGGGCAAAGTACACCAAGGACATTGTGCGGAAGTTCAAGATGGAGGACTCCAAGGCTATGACGACGCCGATGAGTACGACTACGGCTCTTGATGCGGATGAGGAAGGTGAACACGTGGACCGGAAGGAGTACCGGAGCATGATCGGATCACTCCTCTACTTGACGGCGACGAGGCGGACATACGGTTCTCGGTGTGTCCGTGCGCTCGTTTTCAAGCGTCTCCCGAGGACTTCGCATCGGCAAGCGGTGAAGCGAATTTTCGAGGTACTTGCGTCACATTCCCGACTTCGGCCTTTGGTACTCCGCGTCCTCTTCTTTGGCGCTTAATGGTTTTTCGGACGCGGATTTTGCCGGGTGTCGGTTGGATAGGAAGTCCACTTCGGGACTTGCCGCTTTTTGGGTTCTTCTTTGGTGTCTTGGTCTTCCCGCAAGCAGTCGAGTGTTGCTCAATCCACGACCGAGGCCGAGTATGTTGCCGCCGCTAGTTGTTGCTCTCAACTCCTTTGGATCACCTACACCATGAGTGACTTTGGTGAGGAGTATACCCATGTCCCACTTCAATGTGATAGCACCGGTGCCATAAGCGTTGCCAAGAACCCGGTGCTCCATTCCAAAACCAAGCACATAGAAGTGAGGTATCATTTTCTGAGAGACAACGTCGAGAAAGGAAAGATAGCTTTGATCCTTGTACCCACACATGACCAACTAGCCGATATTTTCACCAAACCCCTATATCAAGCAACTTTCACTCATTTGCGGGGGGAACTTGGTGTGTGTTTGATTTCTTGAGTTGGGTATGTGGGAGCTCTCTTTTGCCGGTGGTGTCGAGCCCGTTGTGCCTCCCCTCGAGGAGCCGGTTTGTAGCATATGTATAGCTTTCCTTTGTGCATTCCTTGCATTTGGCATGGCATATGTAACATGATGTATAGGCATCCTTGTATCTTAGATTGCATGCATTTTGTATCATATGCATTGGTTAGGAAAAGCTTCTCTCATATACATTGTTCACCATGGAATGAGATATATGTCTTTGTGAGCTTGTTTGGTATGCTACGGTTAGTTTGGCTTAGCTCTTGATGATCTTGATGAATAATCCATGGTTGATAGCTATGCATTTGAAAAATGTCACATGTATGCTCTCTCATGTGTAAATGCCTTTACATGCTCTTGACATGTTTTTGTGGCCTTGCTATGCTTAATTTGTGGTTGGATGGCTAGTTTATTGATCATATGGGGCCAAAGGCTCATTTGCCATCATGAATGTTTAGCCCTCTTGATTTATCTTGTGGAGGAGCATAAGTTCCTTTTTGTCGCAAAGACATTTCATGTACCATTTACAAATCTGAAAATGAAATGAAAAATGCTTGGAAAATATACTCCCATGTCATATGTGCTGAATTTAATTTGCTTTGGGTGCTAAACCGTTGCATGATGCCTACCAATGAGAAGTCTCATACATAGAAGTAGGCACATGGCTCGGTGGCTTTGACATGACATGAGGTGCTTTTGGGTGTTTGTGATGGTCTTATGATTAGAATGGCTGTCCTAGCATGAAGTTTGTGTGGCTTTGCCATTTTGATATGCTTTGATCATGTTTAGGACTTTGCTCATGAGAGGCTAGTTTTTCGCAAAATTGCCAAAATCCATCTTAGCTTCGTCCAATGGTTGTGAAACTTGGTGATCATGTAGTTGAGATCGATACGAAGCCGTAGAGTATCTAACTTGCTCATTTGGACATGTGTAGCATTCTTTGTTGAATTTTGTCTATTTGAGAAGCTCTAGGTTGAAAGTTTTGCATTTTTTGCTTGATTCATGCATTGCAACAAGGGGGAGAAGTTTGAGCTTGAAATGGCTTACCGGACGCATTTAGAAGGTTTTCAGGTGGTTTCGAGCCATTTCTCGGGCTCTCGTTGTACACCGGTCGACCGGTGAAGAGCACCGGTCCGACCCGGTGTGAGTCTTTGGTCTCGTACACATGTTAGGCACCGGTCTGACCGGTGGTGATGACCGGTCTGACCGGTGTGAGCTGAAAGTGCTGCAGCTGTCCTGTTTCAAGTGGTGTCTTGCATGCATTCGTCCAGGGGGAGGTGCATTGGTTCAGGGGGAGCTTGCATGTGTGCAGGGGGAGCTCTTTGTGGTTTTTCGAGCTTTGTTTCGGTGGTTTGCGCTCTTTGCTTGAGCTTTGTTTTGTCTCGGATGTGTCGAGCCGTTGCCCTTGCCTAAGGGGTCCGAGACTTGTCTTCTTCAAGTGATCTTGCTCTTTGCCTTTGTTTGGCTTTCGATCGCTTGTTGGAGTTTCTTTTTGTTCGTTTCTTTTCTTTTTCTTTTCTCTCTTGTTACTTTCGTGTGGGTGTTGTCAATGCACTCATCAAGGGGGAGATTGAGG
The DNA here is from genome assembly GCA_947561735.1 of Cenchrus americanus. NCBI lineage: Eukaryota > Viridiplantae > Streptophyta > Magnoliopsida > Poales > Poaceae > Cenchrus > Cenchrus americanus. The sequence continues at coordinate 109,984,997 of OX387243.1, forward strand.
ACCATGTGTGGTTCGAGGACCGTGCTTGGTCGCTTCCTTGTGTGATAAGTGATTAACAACGTTGTGAGGACCGATTCTTGGCTAAGTATTGCGGGTGCGAGGTTGCGGCTTGACCGGTGTTGGTGCGGGTGAAGAACAAGTGCGAAAGGTCGTTGCCGGTTAGGCCTCCGGTGTGGAGAAGACAAGTAGGCTTTGTTCGAGGGACCCGGTGGCCGGCGGGGTCAAGTGCGGGCCGCATGGTGGCATGAACGGCAAGATGAAGTCGTGGACGGTTTCTTGGTTGAGCTTCAAAACCAAGGTCGAGCCGGGACTACGTGGGAGACAAGTCATGAGTGGAGATTGGCGGAGGCTACACCGAGTTCGCGGGGTTTCCGGTGGTTCACCGTAAAACCACCGGGTTCCTTGGTGGATCCACAAAGCCAAGACCGGAGAACCGAAGACGGAGGTGCGGCGGCACCGGGCCCGTCCGACCGGTGGGTCCGACCGGTCGACCGGTGTGCGACGACGCGGTCCGAATCTTCGAAGTGGAGGACACGCGTCGGGATCGCATGGCTTCCGTCGAGGCCGCGCGAGGGTGCGGTCGCCGGGCATCCGTCCGATGGTGAAGACATCAAGAATTCCAAATCCGCCCTTGAGGGGCTTGTATCCCTAGTTAGTAGAGAAGAGCATTTTAGACATTCGGTTGCCTCCATATAACCCAAGAGGTGAGAGGATGGCAGCCAACTCTTGGAACCCTAGCTCATTAGTTTTCCCATTTTCCACCTATTTTCCTTAGGTTTTCTCTAGGACTAGCAAGAGAGCTTCACGGAGAGATCTTGTAGGGAGGGATGGATGATCGGGCGGCTTGCTAGACCTTGTACGAACCTTTGTTTCATGTATAGATGATTCGGCGTGGTTCCTCAAGGTTTGGATGTGTTTTCCCCGGTTGTTCTTGGTGGTGATTTTCGGAGCCCTCTCTCGGTGATTTCTTTGGGGTGTTTTCGGGGCTTTTCTCTTGGTGATTTGATGGGGGAAATTTGTGGGAACCCTTCGTGGTTCTTTGGGCTGTGATTGCCCTCCCAAATCCGTGAGGAAAAGTGCTCGAGTTTGGGGGTTTCTTGAGTTCTTGGGTTGGAAGTGCTTTCGGCGGGATTTCTTCGATTCCTCCTTTTTGGACGAGATTTGGTGGGATTAAACTTGGCTATGGACTCCTCATGAGGTGTTCCTGATATCCCCAAAGTCTTGTTCAAGTCCGTGGAGCGATTCGGGAGATTGAGATTTGGTTTTGGGGGAGTTGACCCGCGGGGTGCTTTGTTCATCCCGAGCCGCCCGAGCTACACCGGTCTGACCGGTGCTCTTGACCGGTCTGACCGGTGCGAGCCCTTGTGGGTTTTTGCTCGGGTGAACGTCTTGGTGAGTTCGCTGTTGTCCCGTGTTGCTTGCTTGTTTCAAGTTTGGGTCCGTTTGGTGGTCGGTTGGCTCTGTTTGGTGCCTTGGGGGCTTTCGAGTCGCCATCGGTCCGATCGGTGTGTCTCACCGGTCCGACCGGTGTAGAGCCACTTAGTGGAAGTTGCTCGGTTTCACCGGCGGGGGACCGGTCCGACCGGTGGTGCTCACCGCGTCCGACCGGTGTGGGTCTGTAGACTCGAGGTTTGGTTTTTCCGCTACGTTTCTCGGGTCCGAAGGATGCGTGTTGGTTCCTAGATAGGTCCGGTGGCACTCCGGTGGCTACGTGGGCTTGACCAACCTTGGTAGTGAGTCGGAGACGTGTGTTGGAAGCCGCGTTCGTCTTGTTGGAGTTTTCATCTCCTTCGAGAAGAATTTTTATCGGCTCCCATTCACTCCCCCCCTCTCGGTTCGCCATATCGGTCCTTCAATAAGCGCCTCGCCCACGACCTGCGGCTCGGACGACCTCGTGCGGGAGGGCGACGATGGCGCAACCGACACCTCTTGTGGCCCTGCCGCCGACCTGCATAGAACAAATTATACTTCAAAATCCCGCTCAGAAGTGTAAAGATCGCATCAGCTACTAAGTCTATACCTCGGCGCCACCGGAAGCCGAGCTTTTGGCCAAAACACCTAGGGCTTAATAGCTGCAGGTATCTTCGTCCACCACGCTGCGCCTCCAAGCCACGTCGGAGGGCCTCCTCCGACATCTTCTGTACCAGCTCTCGCTGCCTCTTGGCAGCAGGACTCTCAGGCCTCTCTGCTGCCTGGTCTTCAGGGACCGGCAGCTCTTCGATGGCCTCATCCTTCTCCTCCTTCTCCTGCTCCTTCTCCCCCTCCTCATCCTCCGACCCGACCTCATGAGAGCGAGGCGTCGGAATCATTGCTGTCGCGACGCCCGGAGGGGAGGCCTCTCTCCTCTTCCTCTTCTTCTTCTGCTCTGCGGCCTTCACCGCAGAGATAGCAGTAGCGACGGACTAAGCAGACTTCTTCGCCACCGTCGACCTGGTCTTGCGCCGGGACTTTGCGGCGCCGATGACTGGATCCACCCCAGCCTCCGCATCAGTGTCTTCGTCGGCCTCCACCGACGAGTCTGACTCATAATTCTCCAGCAGACGACCTACTGGAGGCTTATATTTGTCCGACCTCAGCTTCCGGCGTTGTATCTCTCCCTCCGGGAGAGGTGCTGGGCACCACGTCTGGAGCTCGCGCACCTGCAAACAGACGACGTAAATGTTGTACGACCAAAAAGAATCAAGAAGGCTAAGCACAACGACTTAAAGATAGATCTCAAGATCTTACCGGGTCAGCCGACCTCTTCAACGAGTGTGCCCTCGGGCACTTCTTCACCTTGACCTTCCCAGAGTATATCTGGGAAACTCTAGCCGCCATCTCCTCCTTGGAGACCTTGCGGTTCACCTCACGTGTGGGATCAGACTGCCCACAGTACTCATACGACGGGTGGACCCGATCCTTGATCGGTTGGATCATCCGCCGGTAGAACGATCTGGCCACCGCCGCTCCTGTCACCCCTCGGATCTTCATGTCACCGACCAACTCCAGCACCCCCTGCAGGTCCTCGAGTTCGTGGGTGGACAATCCTAGATCCCACTCGCTAATCTTCACTGGCTTATGGCCAGTCCGTCGCGGCAGCCCCAGGATCTGATCCGCAATATAAAACCACTCCGACCTCCACCCAGCGGTGTTGTCGGGGAGGTCGGTGTCTATCCACTCAGCCTTGAGGCCTGACCTCAAGTTGAACATCACAGCCCCCACTGGCCCTGATCTCTTGCCAGTGCTCTTAACGCAGAAGAAATGCCTCCACAACCCGAAGTGAGGCGGTATCCCCAGATACGCCTCACAGAAATGAATAAAAGTCGACACTACAGTAATGGAGTTAGGAACGAGGTGTACCAACTCCAATCGGTAGTAGTACAGAAGGCCGCGGAGGAAATCCCCCGCGGGGAGGTTGAAGCCGCGCTCGAAGAAGGAACCGAGGACGATTTGCTCCTTGACGTCCTCGCTCGGGAAATCTTCCCCAGCAGTAGCCCTCCACTCCACCTCCATCTTTGGCCGGAGCAGCCCCCGGTCCACTAGCGCCTGGATCTTGGCCTCGGTCATCGTCGACCGGACCCACGCCGCCTGGGGGTCCGGGATGCAAGCCGCATCCGTCGCCATCTCACTGCTAGGGTTCGCGGTGGATCTAATGTGGTAGAGTGTCTTGATGCGCATGTGCTGGAGGAGCACGGCGGGGAGCGGCGGCGCTAGCACGAGCTTAGCCGGAGGAGGAGGATGGGCGCGTAGGTGCGTTAGAAAGGCGGCCGCAGGGTCGCTGTAGCACAAAGGAAGGCGAGAGCGACGGGAGCGAGGGTGACGGGAGCAAGAAGATGAAGAGAATGGGGTCAAACCCGCCCCGACTCACTCTATTTATAGCGGGGTCCACTCAATCTAATCCGTTGCGGCTCCTTGCTCCGTACAACACGCCTCCAACGGCTTTATTCCGAGAAGTCAGCGAGAAGATCAAGGCGGATTTTTCGCCAACAAACCAAGCGCCACGACCTAAACCTGAATTTAGGTCGTCAGCCAAACAAGAAGACTACATCAAGTTGTCCTGATGGCAAACACGATTTGCAAGCCCCCACATCATATAAAATCAGGTCTTTGGCGAATCATTTTGCCAAACGACCAAATACATGACAGAAGAGAGCGAACATTACATAGACCACCTAAAGTTACAAGCCACCTACGACCTCACTGGATCCAGAATCCAAGGGGGCGTATGGGCCTACAGCCTTATCAGATCCAGAACCTCAAGTACAAGCCACCTAAAGACCTTACTGGATTCTAAATCCGAAGGTACACAAGTCGCCTGTGACCTCATTGGGTCCAGAACCCGGCACACAAGATGAATATACCACAAGGCCTGAAGCACCCGGAGCGGTCACCACGACCTATTCCTCGAAGCAGAGCACGTCGCGAGACTTATCCTAGCATCAGGACCTTGATGGCGGACGAGTGGGAGACAACTTCAGGACAGCACGCAATCTAAGGCATGCTCGGTTCCAACTATTGTAATGGAGACACGAGCTTGCTCTTCGGTGCGGAGCTCCAAGCTCCGGTAAACTCCCGGTGCTCACCAGAGACGTCCCGATATAGCCCCAGCTCGAACGGTAGCGCCTCCAAACTCTGCCTGGTACCACGCAGAGGCTGGCTCCAGCAGATAGAGATGTTGCCTGCACTTCGCGAGAATTCTCCTAGCTTCAAGCATCTACAAGAACACAACTCTATACTCTGGTGGACGGCCGCATGCCCATGGCATGGCCAAAGAACTACCCTGCAGCTTCATAGCTCAACAATGCTCGGTGCTTGCCTCCTTCAGCTTCACGGTGCTATTTATAGCCGACGCCGCGCCTTGGGTAGCTGGCGACTTAATGACACTGTCTCCACGTGACGGAGGGAGCTGCAGCCTTTGCATCATTAAAGGCGACGACGTTAATTTCCCTGACTCACGACGCCTTTGTCGTTTGCGCATCAATGATGCCGGAGCCCCACCGCAGAGGTCACATGGCTACAGTAACTTCTCGATCAGTGGGCAGTTTGTCGTTTTCTGGGTGGCAAGAGCATCTCCGACCACTGTTGACCCGTGACCCTGCAGTCTACGCTACAAGACAACACCTGACCTCGTGTCAGAGGGCTCCGCGCCTACATTAACTCGCGTTTTGACGGCAACTTCACGACCTTCTTCTACGACCTAATGAATGTTATTTGCACCCACTAGGCTCTGCGTCCTGGTGCACCCGCTATGGCTCTGCACGTAAACAGACCTATTCCAATCAGCCTATATTTTTGTTTCCTGAACCGAATGGTCGTAGGTTCGATTGAAGACCTTCCGGGGTAGGCGTGCCTCGCTGCTCTGCCAGATCCTTCTGGGCGCCTGGAGATGAATAGTGCCATGGAGAATAGAAGCGTTCAAGGAGATCTACAATTTTCGTCGAGCCTCCGTGGTTGGTGTGCCAATTGCTAAGGTCACCGACACCTTAGTATCACGGCCCTGCTGCGTGGCCAGCAGCTATGTTGGTCATCTGGACACCAAAACAACCTCCTCAAGGTCGGCATGCCTTAGTACGTAGGTCGTGCAATACCTTGGTATGTATATGGCCCCGCCAACCTAGTTGGGCGCCCTGGACGCGTGACCTTCTGAGGTCGGTGTGCTCTAGTAGCCCTGCCAGCCTGCTCTGGACAACAATGATTTTACGTCAGGAATGAAAGCCTCTTAGTGGGGTGCGCACCTGATGGCCCTGCCAAGCACTTCTGGGTGCTTGGGCGCTTATGATTTTGAGACCTCCCTAAGGTCGGCATGCCTTGAGTGGCTCTGCTAGACTCTTTGCAGCTATGCAAGATATCTAGATGTCTCTACACTCCATACGCTCAAGATCAACGAATTTTTCGGCTTCAGCGTCAATTAAACCCAGACATCGCAACTTCAACTACAACATCACCAACGATTTCTTCATCTGACGTACCTTTCAAGACCTTGCCGGGTATCCTCGGATACTGGGTATCGTTGGTTTAAGGCCTTTTTGAGGTCGGCACGCCTACAAGGCCTCCCTGAGGTCGGCCCTGCCAGACTCCTTGCAGCTATGCTAGGAGATCTGGGTGTCTCTTCACTTCGTTTGATCAAGATCATGACTCAGTTTTCTTCACTTTTTGGAGCATCAAACCAGCCATGCTGTCTGCTTCAATGCTCAGGGACTACTCTACGAGTGCGCCTTCGACGCCCTCTCGTTTTCCTCGTCGTACCGACCTGTTGGGAAACCTTTTTGTCATCACATCGTTACTCGATCTACTTTTTCTCAGCTTCTTTTTTGGACCATCACACCGGCCATCCTGCCCGCCAAGATGATCGGATACTACTCATGAGTGCATCTTCAATGCCCTCTGAATTTTTTCATCGTCGTTTCGATCTATTGGAAGCCTGCTTCCTATAGGTCGTCACTTGACCTCTCTTCGTTCGGCAAGACATAAACAGGTCAGCTGCTATGCTGATTTGTTTCTTTTCTTTTTGGACCGACGTGCATGCTATTCGACCTGTCGATAGCTCTACGACTTCGTCATGACCTTTTTAAGGTCGCTGCGCCTACACCTCGCTCGGGGGCTTGTGAGACATGGGTACCCCTGGGTCCCCACCGACCAGGCTCACGATCGTCCCCAACAAGTGGGTCCGGCCTGCTAGAAGACCCACCGACCTGTCAGTGGGCCCAACCGACCTAGTTGGTGACCCACATGACCTCCTGAAGACCTTCCAGAAGATTCCCCAGATGACCTCATTCGCCACGACCTCAAGACTTGACGCACAAGACAAGAACTCGGTGGATTATGACCAAAGCAGATCAACAGGATATGGCAAGATGTGTAACGTAGATTTAGGTCTTTGTTGACGTAAAATCAGCACTTCACGCCAAGCACACAGCAAGCCGAACAAAGCTGGCTTAACACACGTTGCCGAAACCGAAGCGTGCTAGTCAATTTTCCTGAAACTGACAAAGGACGAAAAAACAGTTAGATAAAACCTGGAACTTGCCGGGTGGTACCAGACAGTTCTGTATGTACAGCTACAAAGCCAATCAAACTGACATATAGCTACAACAAGCTATCTATCCGCAATTTGAATATCATTCGGGAGCTCTAAAACATGTAAACAGGGTATAGCCGAATGCATGACGTAAGCATGATGAAAGATTGGTCTTTGTTTAAACAACATTACAGTACGTGACCACGACCGATGATCGAGGATAAATTACAATAAAATAAATAAAGGCGACGCATGATTATAAATTTGCAGTAAACATGCATGCATAGGCCAAAAGCACTAGTCTACTGCATGTCTAGGTACTTTCAAACCCGTCGAGTGTGACACCAAACAAGTTAATCCACCGCATGATACGACTTGTTTAAAGCCACACCACCAACCAAGAATAGATCAATCCACCGCATGATACAATCTAATCATGGAAAACTAAAAGCATACATTATTTAAAACAAGCTTATGAACATGTTTCGCTCGTGGCAGAATTGTCGAATACAGCTGTACAGCCAATTTGGGTTCCGTGGAGAAGGAACAAACTATGCTAGATCAACACGCTTGAACCCGCAACACGTGGCAATCTAGATTGATTCGAATTCGACTATTAAAGAGCACGTGATCCATGGACCATATCGAGTTGAAGATTTGAACACGCATCATATGGATCATAAACAAGATAAAACCGAATCTAGTCAATCTAAATTGGGCAATGAGAGTATTACATGAATTAAACATAAAGCAAAATTCAAAGTAACACATGGTAACTTAATGAATCTATTAGATCTTGCCAAATCTAACAGAGCCGATAACTAGATCTTAGCCTACCGCATGGCTCATGATCTAACAAGAAACCCTCTCGAACCAAGCTTAAATCCACCGCATGATACTAAGCATGGTAACAAGACTACTTGCATCACGGTCTAAATCCACCACATGATACTAGACATGATACAAGGTTGCCGGTACTTACGGAGGTCGGCGGATCGATGGATCCTCTCGAAGAACTCGACGACTCGACTAAAGGACTCGAAAGATGGCACGGGGTCGGTTTGTTGTGAAATTGTTCGATCCCTATTACAAACATTAAGGGTTCATATTTATACCCTTGTCCTAACATGACTCCTAGTCGACCACGATTACAACATTTATTGCTTAAATTAATGCCCCGGCGCCAATGTCCGTCTTGCACCCGTCATCAATTCGTCCCTTCCTTATATTCAGACCACATCATCACGTATTCCCGAATGCTTCCTCTTCTAAGCGCAAAACAGCCCTTCTGCCGAATGATGGCGTGCTCCCGACCATAGGCATCTTTACCGAATGCTTTGAGGAAAATTTCCTGCCGAATGGTGTTTCCTTACCAAACTCGGCCCACAAGTCAATCTCTTTCCTGTAACAATTTTTGGTGTTAACAGTCTTTTGGTCATAACCGACCAGGAGTCTGGAAACCGACCTCATCCGCTGGCCAATATAAGGCGGATGAGGCGATTCCCTTTGCAACATCATCATCTCGACCAACCCTCAAGCAATCTACAACGACAACTGGACGTAGGGTGTTACTCTCCGGAGGCCCGAACCGAGATAAACTCCCCGTGTTCTCTCGTGTTCCGCGCACTCGTGTGCGACCTTGAGGACCATGTGTGGTTCGAGGACCGGTGGATGGTCGCTTCCTTGTGTGATGAGTGATTGACAACGTTGTGTGGACCGATTCTTGGCTAAGTATTGCGGGTGCGGGTTGCGGCTTGACTCGTGTTGGTGCGGGTGAAGAACAAGCGCGAAAGGTCGTTGCCGGTGAGGCCTCCGGTGTGGAGAAGACAAGTAGGCTTCATTCGAGGGACCGGTGGCCGGCGGGGTCAAGTGCGGGCCGCATGGTGGCATGAACAGCAAGATGAAGTCGTGGACGGTTTCTTGGTTGAGCCTCAAAACCAAGGTCGAGCCGGGACTACGTGGGAGCCAAGTCATGAGTGGAGATTAGCGGAGGCTACACCGAGTTCGCGGGGTTTCCGGTGGTTCACCAGAAAACCACTGGGTTCCTTGGTTGATCCACAAAGCCAAGACCGGAGAACCGAAGACGGAGGTGCAGCAGCACCACCGGACCGGTCGACCGGTGGGGACCGGCTCGACCGGTGTAGAGCCACTTAGTGGAAGTTGCTCGGTTTCACTGCGGGGACCGGTCGGCCGGTGGTGCTCATCGGTCCGACCGGTGTGGGTCCGTAGACTCGAGGTTTGGTTTTTCCGCTGCGTTTCTCGGGTCGGAAGGTTGCGTGTTGGTTCCTAGGTCCGGTGGCACTCCGGTGGCTACGTGGGCTTGGCCAACTTGGGTAGTGAGTCGAAGACGTGTGTTGGAAGCCGTGTTCGTCTTGTTGGAGTTCTCATCTCCATCGAGAAGAATTTTTATCGGCTCCCATTCACTCCCCCCCCCTCTCGGTTCGCCGTATCGGTCCTTCGGACCTTCGAGTTCTTAGCCTTAGACTCCTCCCCGCCGAACAACTAAACCACAAGGATTAACACCCCTGTGGGCTGTCCAGATCTCACCATCTGACATGGGTAGTCCTCCGCGGTGAAGTCGTCGCCGTAGTCGTACTCCGGGATTAGCTCCCCGGCTCCAGCTACTCCTATTAACGCGTAAAAGAAAATAAACAGGGGTCCTAGAGCAATTAACTCCAAAAGAATGACAAGTAAGAGCCAAAAGAGAGCAAACACTAGCCTAGAACGGAGGTTAAGATTTTAGAGAGTTTCTGCAAAAGGTTTTCTATTTTTCGGGGCCAAAAAGAATTTACTAGTATTTTTCAAAGAGAAAATAGTTTTCTAAAAATAAAATACGTATACACAGTAGCACAGTCTATAGGCTGACTACTGGCTGCCTCTAAATGGCTTTAGGCTGGCTCTAAGGCATCTGCAAGCCGGCTATTAGCGCCAACGTGACGGCCACGTCAGCGGCTATAAGCCGGCCACATCCCACATGGCAGCCCCCGTGGACTGCTGGGGTTGCGGTCGCATTTGATCCCGCCGAGATCGGGTGCGGCACAGGCTAAGGCGGGTTGCAGTGTGGCCGGGTCGGGAATGGGTGGACGCACGGGATCCCGCGGATCCTTTGCGGCCACCACGGTATGTGGGCCGGCGCGTGCATAAAAACCTTCTGGGTTTTAGAGTCGTCTGCCAGGTGCTCGGTGCAATTCTCCAAAGGAGCGGCGGCTCGGGATGATCTCGCCGGCGGCGAGGTTTCACGACGCCTGATCAACGTGCTGCATGGCGAGGTCCGTGAGGTCTTACTGGTCCGCAATGCTTAGCTGTGAAACCCCAGGAGCCCTTAAGTCCTTTTTCATTTTTCGGTTTCCATCTTTCGACCAGTGCCTTTCGTCGCCAGTAGAGCAACTAGATAAGCCCAGCGGTTCAAAGTGTTAGAATCACGGTCTGGCGGATTGGTTTTCCTTGCGACGAAACCCCGGGGGCGAATCTTAACCGCCCAGCCAGTGTTAGCCTGGGTTTCGTCTGGGGGGTTTCGTCATCTTTAATATCTAATGCATTCAAGTTTGTCTATGACATGTGTTTCAGGTGACAAAATGCACCAAGCGAAAGGGGGTCTCCAAAAGATTGATTGTCTTCTCCCGACAAGCGCACGTGCTGACAGCAAGAAAGGCGTCGCGATCTGCGGCGTGACGTCACAGAGCGCCAATTACGTGCAGACCTAATTGGAGACTACCCAAAATTATTCTAGCACATTCTGTTTTAATCCATTTCACATGAGGGTATTCTCGGTATGTAAAAAGTCCGCTCGCCTCCCTATAAAAGGAGACGGACCGGCACTTGTAAAGGGATCGGCTTTTGAGAAACTCACCGTTGAGAAAGAGCTTTTGGTTTTCTTCCTCTTGTGTTTGAGTTTTGGTTTTGAGTCTTGAGCTTTAGTTTCCCTTTATTGTTTATGCAAGGTAGCTTCGCTACCCCACAACAATTGGCGCCCACCGTTTGTGTTTGGCTCGAGTAAGAAACCCAGAATGTCCACAAGGAAGAAGAGAACTACCGCTAATTCAACTAGGGGGGCTTCGTCGTCCATCTATGAGGAGTTGAACCCATCCACCTTACTCACCCAAGGAGAGGAGCTTTCGGAGCCTAGCGTTGCGACGACTAAGGCCACGTACGTTGGCCAAGTTGCACAGGGAGGCTGAAGAACTGGCCAAAGCCAAAAAGAGGTTGCTAGCGGTGCAGCACGAGGCCGAGGCAGCAAAAGAAATTCAGAGGCAATAGGAAGAGATTGCCAAGTTGCAAGAAGAACTGTGTGCCATTAAAGCAAAACAATCTCTAAGTTTCGATCAGCCTTCACCCGAGTATACTATACCCAACCAATCCATATTCACAGAACGCAATGAGTTTTCACCCAGCCCCCTCCGCACACCACCTTCAGCCGTAATCCCTTCGTCAATCCTTTCGAGTCTGGTCCTTCGAACCATGATGTTCACACCATACACACGAGGTCTTGGGATCCCAAGTCACCTCTGTCTCAAGAAATTCATATCACTCATTGGCCACAAACCTATAGGCAAGTTCCACTCCCAAGATTCTTAGGTCAATCTGACCCTAGACAATTCCTAATGAGCTACGAAGCAGCTATTCTTTCAGCTGGTGGTGACGATTCTGTGCTGGTAAAGTCGTTCATCATTGCTGCCGACGAAGCGGCAGCGCAGTGGTATTTGCTCCTGAGTCCTGGTGTGATTCATGGATGGGATGACTTGAAGCAGTGGATTCTCTCCAATTTCCAGGGTTTTCAGCGTCCGGAGCTTACAGAGAGCGACCTCTTTTCGTGTAAGCAAAAGGACAAGGAACCTCTCCAAAACTACTTCAGGAGACTTGTTCACCTTAGGGCCCAGGCACCAAATGTGTTGGACACTGTCGCCATCAACACCGCAATTGTGGGCTTGAGAGCCGGCTAGTTTCGTTCACATCTCATGCGCGAAAGGCCCAGGACAATTCACCTCTTATACAAAGAGTTCAAGAAGTATTGTCGCTCAGACAATGACTTCAGGATGTGTACAGAAGAGCAATCGCAACAAAAGAAGTCTGCAAAAGCTAACCAGTCCAGCCAAAGAGAGTGGCCCAATCCCAGAAACGCCTCGCATGCCAACCCTCCAAACATTTTCAGCCTCTACAACAAGAACACCCAAGAAAATCCCAATCCGCAAGGTGACTCCCAAAATCAAACCCCTAGCCGGCCTAGTCCACCGCATTCAAATCAAGGGGGCGGCCACAGAGGCGGCAGGGACGGCGGCAGAGGCAGAGGTCACGGCAGGGGCCGAGGCCATCACGAGAAAAGAAAATGGTATTGCATATTCCACAAAGAGAATGATGATCATAGTTCAAATTACTGCCCAGACAAGAAAATATTCGAAGCTATTCTTGAAGAAAAAAGGAAGGAGAAGGAAAGGGCCAGTACCATAAATCATTCCGCTCTGTTGATGGTGTAAAACCGTGCTCAAGTTCACCGCAAGCCTACGAGTGACTTGGTGCCTTTTTCACCAAGGAGGGTCCTCCCTAGATTTGTCAATCGAAGGATCGGAAGCAAACCACTAAGGTTCTCTATCTAACCTACCGGTCTAACCCTATGTATAGCATTGATTGCATAAAGGTAACATACAAACACGAAGGGATGTATGGATCACATCCACCTAGCCATAAAGGTAAGCAAACCAAAGGTAAACCTAGCCTGTCGTCTTCTTGTTGTCGTTCCGGCCAAGGTGATAAACCAATCTAAACCTATACTATAATAAGGATTACACTCGATATGGAGTAACCCGATATGGAGTGGTCTGATACACATTCACTTGCCGCTTTCTCCTCCACCATACTGTCACTACGCAAGGATATTCATCACCGAGCAACAACCCAGGTCCGTGCACTACTACAGTGTATCCGCAAGACAATACTATCACCATGATTCGATCTAGTCCTACTAAAGGCATATGGTAGCTACACATATGAATAAGCATAACTCGTAGTAGATCAAAGTATGACAAGATATGGTTACATCACCGAATGTTGAAGGTACAAACGACTTGACGAATTCAAGTCGCGGCTCCGGAACTCCAACATGGCTTTACCACACAGGGCCAACCATGGTGGCTAGGGCATGGCCTAAGCCATCTCCTAGGCAACTCGAGGACTCGCGGCGGCCGTCGGCTTCCTCCCGGTGCTTCTCCTTCGTCTCGGTGACTCTTTGATGAATGGATGGATGTGGCGGCCGGCGGAGGCAGAGGCAATAAATAGACAAGCACCTAGGGCAAAAGGGGGTGCCGAACCGGGCCCGGAGTGGGCTGGGCCGGTCGGCCCAGGCCCATTTCGGCCTAGTTCGGCCCCGGTTTCCTCCCCGGTTGCTTCTTGCATGATTCCTTATTTGTGTGCACTTGCATGTGGGCCTTTGACGTCATTTCCTTCACGGTTAAGGCTTGAATCCTTGCTATGCAAGCTTTGCTGTTTTCTGGTAGAGTCCCTGAAGACTTGCACGTTGACGCTTCGGTCCTCGGGCCATTTGGAGTCATGTTCATCGCATGTCTTTACTCTTGTCGGGCTTCATGATCTTCTTCCAAAGTGTTTGGTGAACTTATCCCGAAAGTCTCCTCTTTAGCGTAGATTTTCTGCGTAAACAATGAACTCCAAAATCGACATGCAAGAGTGAAATTGTTATATACGGGGGGTTAGTTCCAGTGGTTAGAATAATAAATCAATACCAACAGTAAAGGTAAACTCATAGCTAGATTGACGGAAATTCACCGTCAACATCTCCCCCAAGCTTAAACCTTGCTCGTCCTCGAGTAAGTTTTCAATGGATATCAGCATTGCCTTTCATTGTTCACACCCTGCACTTGATCACACATGAGAAAGCATAATGCTCTCCAAGTTTATATTTGTTAAAATTCCATAATGTAACTAGCTTTCATCTCTATGGAGGATAGATATAACTTAAGCTCTTTCCACAAGTAATCAATCATGCTCTGCAAAATTCGAATAAGTCTTAGAAACTTTTGAAGTGAAGAACGAGGTGAATAAAAGAGCTAAACCAAGTACAAAAGATTAAACCTTCTTGCATCTTGCTCATGAACTCTCCCATCTCACAACACTCTCAAGCCTACTTGATCTATATCCTTTCCCTCTCATGTTTGTTGGTGGAAGGGTTTTATTTTGAGCTCATAGGAAAGTTTTTATCCTACCAAGATGCTAAAGTTGAGACTATTATCAAAACAAGGCAAGCTTCTCATGGACTTATCATGACTCGTCAAAAAGGTCATTGGAAAAACAATGTTCACAAAGAGGAAGAGAAAGAACTCACACTTTTAGATAGGCGGACATGTGCAAATGGCAAAGAATGATCCCGAGGCCCTAACGAAGTCCTCGTTATCGGATTGCACATGGTTGGAAAAATGAGTATGGGTCTTCATCTTGAAGTCCTTGGAAAATCCTTATGAAACTAGAGAACTGGGGGAGATTATTATTACTCTATATTTTTTCTTTTTCTTTTTCTTGTTTTCTTCCTTTTTTCTTTTTTTTCTTTTTGACATGTGAGGTACTTTGGATTTTTTTTATTTTGTCCTCTTATCTTATTCATTTTTTTATCTCCCCTAGAACTCTAATTTGCATAGTACCTACCTCCTCCCCCATGCTTAGACGTTTGCTCGTCCCCGAGCAAAGAGGAAGTGGTGTTAAGGTAGGTACCGGATGTCTTGATGAGAGGGAACTTGAATCTTCCCTTTGAAGCACCTTATTGTGACGTGTCGTCTCCATACTCAACTAATGGGTAGGTAGGTCAAGGAGGTTAACACAAAAGATGATGTTGGTTTAAAGGGTGGATATCCGGCGAGATTTGCAAAGCTTCCGATGTGGGAGCTCACAATGCACTGATAGAATAGGCTAGTAAAACATAAGTTACGCAAAAAAACGGAATGACCAACTTCTTAGTCACGAGCCAAAGAATCGAGCCTTGAATCAATTCACCCAAATAACTCTTGTAATCTATGGTTGCACTCAATATATAAGGCTTTGGATAGGTAGAGCAAAATTCAAGAGGTATTAATGACAAGGTTAGCATGACTTTTAAAAGCAAAAAGTATTATGTCCTTCGACCCATCCAAAGTTGAGAGCATAAAAGAAACCATGGGTCTTTATTTTTATCATGAACTCCACAAAAGATTAATCTAACATTTAATTAATTTTAGATTTGTATTAGAGAGAGCAATAGCTTAATCATACATAAACAAGCATAAAGTTTAAACAAAGCGGCAGTGGTCATCATATATCAACGAGCAAGATCAAGCCGAAATTATTTCGTCATGGTGAGCACAAGGTGATGAAAATAAACAAAAACTAAAACTAGGTTGTACTCCTAGAAGCCATGTTATTTAAAGAGAGAAACATACAAAAGTTGCATCTAAGGTTGTTGAAGGTATATACATATATACAAGCATTTAGAAAGACAAGGACAAAGAGAGGGTTGAGGAATTGTTACCGTCCTTTGATGCTTGTGATGTAGTGCACCCTCCCCCATGCTTAAGCATTGTGCCTAGCATGGAAGAAGGAAGATCGGCATTCGTAGCAACCGTGATCCTTGAACTCCATGCGGTCTTCTTTCGTCCACCAAGTCTTCCCCCATTCTTAGCATGTTTCTAGGCACGGAAGATGATGAACCATTGAAGTCCTACCGTCATGCAAGGATATCATCATCACATTATTGCCCTTGTTCATCCTTCAATGTCCGCCCTTTGCCACGAGCCTTGATCCCAAATGTTTCTCATCCCATCTTCTCCTCCTTCCATGTTGTCCTTTATTGCTGGTTCATCTTCCACGAGTTTTTCTTCTACTTCCAGAACTGAGTTTGTACTGAATAATAGCTCCATTGCAGAGTTCTTGAAATTATCTTTCCAACGAGTGGTCATTCATCCTGATCGGACTCCGAACAAGAGAGTTACGCCCTTTTTACTTTCAGAATATGTGACACCCAAAGATTTGGTTGTAACTTATTGCACAGGCCTCCTAAAATGTTGATTCTTGATGCATTGGAAAGTAGACTTAATGGAGCACTTTAATATCTAATTTTTCCCTTTTGTACATCTCTGAACATGTGCTTAATCTTGATGAAAACAGCAGTGCTCCCTTCGGGATTTTGGAGGTGTTGATGATCTTGATTTCAGCTTTTATCACGAACTCATGGGAGTGATTCACCATGCCTGCAAAATAACTATAATGCACAAAGTACCCCCGAGGTGACGGTCGGGAATACTCACCCTATGCCAACAAACCATGACATCCCTACGATCTTCACTTGTGCCATAGTTAATCTAGCGAAAATACAAATGGGTGTACGTGAGTGCAAGTGTGTATGCAAATGAGAGGATGGTATAAAAACAAAACAATGTTTATGCCAAATTCTAAGCTCAATGCTTACAAAGTGGATGCCAAACTTCTCCCTCACCATAAAGATTTTTTAATCATGGTCAAAACACCATGCTTATCCCAAGATTAACAACTCTTCATGGTGTAAGATAAGTAGGGTGCATTGCAAAGTCTATAAACAATCCAATGTAATATGATAGCAAGGCATATACAACTGAATGATGTGGGTCTCCAATCATTCTAAACACCATGTTTACACAAGATTACAAAAAGAAAAATGCCCATATCGTCATATGAAGCATTAACATAGGTACGAAAGCATTCATCATAAAGCTTCACAAAAGATCCCAAGCTAACATAAAGTGGATGATGACAAAGAGATGGATGCAAAATGAAAATGCAAGATGTTAGCACAAGCAAACATTAGCAAGGTTTTAAAAACACTTTTGATGTGGTCTATAATAAGTAATAGACAAAGCTTGATCTCACACTTCATATGAGGTAAGCATTGTCAACAAGGAAGTAACCCATCGAAAAGAATCAAACAACCAAACTAACAAGGTTTAAGGGTAGGTTATGGGTATCCTATATTTTTTGCTCAAACGAGGAAATTGAAGAGAGGAAGTCAAGAGATTCTAACTAAGGTGGCACTAGTCTTTAATGAAAAACAAACCTATGGTTTTAGGATGGCTAAAGGGTGAAAGGTTTTCCTAAGGATTTTATGGGGAGGCTAATCAAAGTTTTTAGTTAGAAGAGAGGAAAGAGATAGACTTGTTCAATCCGGACGGCAAATGGTCAACACAATCAATCCTACCTCTATTTGCTATGGTTTTTGGTGGGGGTTATAGGAAGGCTTAGGTTGGTTGGACAAAAAGTTAGATTAACACAAATATGCAATGCGATGCAAGGTGGATGAACAAAATGATATGACATGATATGCGGTGGTCTAAAACAAAAACAAACATTATCCTAATTTAAATAGCCACAAGTTTAGAATCAAAGAATGGTGCCAACTTCATATATCTCTCTAAAAAGAAACAAAAGAAAAAGACTCTAATCTCTAATAGGCACACAAAAAGGTCTACAAGTTTTCCAAGATCAAATAACAAAGCGCTCCCTCAAATGAAATTAGATCATACAACATGGTGTTGTGGTTTTTATTAGAGCAATGGTACAATGTTATTTTATGGTTAAATTAAAGAGCACAATGCAGATGGTCATGTATATATATAAATAAAAACCGGGTTGCCTCCCGCAAACCGCTTCATTTAAAGTCATAGAGCTCGACTTTCTCACATACCTTCTTGTTATTGCGGAGCCATGATCCTTCATGCAAGATTTGAAGGTGTTCATGCAGCCTTGATCCACTCTCCATTCTTGGCACGATCACTTATGCTCGATGAGAGGCTTGCCCAATCGTCTCATTGCATCATCATCATCACCTTCTCCATCGCACTTTATCGCTGCCTCTTCTTTCACAAATTTTCCTCTCTGTCCAGATCAGACCATGTAGAAAACAATAGCTTCCATGCGTGGCGCATGAAATTGTCTTTCCATCAAGTATTTATTCACCCCCAACGGACTCCGATCGAGTGAGTTATGCCCGTTCTACTCCGGCGCTGCAATCTGTCCAAAGCTGATTTCAGACTGCACATCGCTCAATGTTTTTGTCATATCTCCTTGTACGGGTCTTCAAATTCATCGATCTTGGATGCGTTGGAACCGGCACTTGATGGGCTTCTGATTTTTAACTTTTTCTTCCTTGAACATGTCTGACCAGGTCCTAAAAATTGATGAAAACAGTGGCGTCTGTTTTTGAGGTTTGGTGACGGTGATGCACGGGTTTGCAATTCCTTTGGGTATGACTTCTCTCCTCTTAATTTATGTTTAATGCCCTGAATGGTTAGTGAAACTTGGCATTTCTCCCACAATTTGCTCTTTTAAGGTCACTAGCTTGACCGAGCACAAAGCAAGTCCAAGATTTACAAATCATATCGCAAACAAACGCTTCCATAACCACAATTTATGACAAAGTAAGCTGTGATAAATTATAGCATAAGTTTTCTTTCTCAGCACTAAGCTCTCATTAGGCAAAGGTTCATTAGGCATGTAACAAGTTTTAAGCACAACAAAGACTCTTTATCACTCTCAAGAAATTCTAGCCTATCATGATTATCATAAGAACAAGGCATAGAATTCAACCTCACTAATGGATATGAATCATAGATATATCAAAGGAATATTATCAGCTCCAAAAGTATCTTGAGAGGTTAATTTGTACCTTGGCCATCAAGCTTTTCATCGTGAGTGGTCTCTCGGAGTTGAAAGCAAACAATCTTCAATGATCGGTGGCTTGTATTGTCATTTCGCAATTCCTTCGTTCGTGCCACACATCATCAAGGTTGCCTTATGTGGACTCACTCTTCTTATTCATTTGTGGAACTTCACACATGTCTCAAATATCTTCATGTAACTCCATGATCCTTCGTGTGAGAGTCAAGAGTATTCGCGCCATTGGATACCGTTTGTGTGTAATCCATCGTGATTTGCTTCTAACATCTCCTAGCGTCGGATGTTGCCAACTTGTGCCTTCTTTTGCCAATTATCTTGGGGTCTTCGCTTTGTTCCAAACTTCTGAATTTCATCCCGTGTGGTCCAATGGAAAAGTTGCCCAAGCTTCTCTTCGTTGCTGTCGCCCTTATCTCCACTATCTTGTTCTCATCATGTTGCTGCTGCCTCTTTTTTCGTGGATTTTCCCCTGTGTACATAACAGAAAATATACCAAAATATTGTTCCATTGAAAACTTTATAAATTTACCTTTCCAATAGATACTCATTCATCTTAATCGGAGCCCAAATGAGGGAGCTATGGCCGTTTTGTTTCCGCTCTTGCATGCTGTCCAGAAAATTTCAGAACGCGCAACCTTCGGTAATTCGGCCATACCCGCTTGTAGGAACCTCCGATTGACTTGATTCTTGATTCGTTGGAAGCGTAACTTCATGGGGCTTCTAATATCCAAAGATATCCTGTCGTTTTCCCTTGAGGTTGTGCAGAAATTGATGCGAACAGAAACTTCTTGTGAATTGATCCGAATATGTTGACGACCTTGATCTTGTGGTCTTCGGGGCGTTACATCGCGTCTCCTTTGGCTTTAAGTCATCACCATTGCTGGACCAGCGAGTAGCATGATGGCAATGGTGTGTCTTCTTCATGATTTTTCTTTAGCCAAAGTGACGGGTGCTTCTTTCGCAACGTGATTGCTTCCAACACCTATTGCTTGGACAAACAAACCTCCACGAAACATTAGTCTTAAAACTTTAATTGACACATTGGCATAACCTTGTTTATCATCGCTCGTGTAGGGTGTGGACTCAATAGTGGACGATGGGCCACTAACAAAGTTAGCACCTACCACTAAAGAGTGAATCTTGATGTAGTCATCATCCTGTCGGAGCGGATTGTGAACTTCTCGAATGTCTTGTGTCTAGCTTTTCACCTACTTTCAAGGACACAAACAAGAAAGCAAGCATGTATGCAATAATAAAAATTAGGGTTAGTCAAAGAGATAGATGGATCACCCTAGGGTTCGAGTTTCTGATCCCCGGCAACGGCGACAAAAAAAGGGGCTTGTTGACGGTGTAAAACCGTGCCCAAGTTTACCGCAAGCCTACGAGTGACTTGGTGCCTTTTTCACCAAGGAGGATCCTCCCTAGATTTGTCAATCCAAGGATCGGAAGCAAACCACTAAGGTTCTCTATCTAACCTACCGGTCTAACCCTATGTATAGCATTGATTGCATAAAGGTAACATACAAACACGAAGGGATGTATGAATCACATCCACCTAGCCATAAAGGTAAGCAAACCAAAGGTAAACCTAGCCTATCGTCTTCTTGTTGCCGTTCCGGCCAAGATGATAAACCAATCTAAACCTATACTATGATAAGGATTACACTCGATATGGAGTAACCTGATATGGAGTGGTTCGATACACGTTCACTCGCCGCTTTCTCCTCCACCGTACTGTCACTACGCAAGGATATTCATCACCGAGCAACAACCTAGGTCCGTGCACTACTACAGTGTATCCACAAGACACGACTAATCACCATGATTTGATCTAGTCCTACTAAAGGCATATGGTAGCTACACATATGAATAAGCATAACTCGTAGTAGATCAAAGTATGACAAGATATGGTTACATCACCGAATGTTGAAGGTACAAACGACTTGACGAATTCAAGTCGCGGCTCCGGAACTACACCATGGATTTACCATGCAGGGCCAACCATGGTGGCTAGGGTATGGCCTAAGTCATCTCCTAGGCAACTCAAGGACTCGCGGTGGCCGTCGGCTTCCTCCCGGTGCTTCTCCTTCATATCGGCGACTCTCTGATGAATGGATGGATGTGGCAGCCGGCGGAGGCAGAGGCAATAAATAGACAAGCACCTAGGGAAAAAGGTGGCGTCGAACCGGGCCCGAAGTGGGCTAGGCCGGTCGGCCTAGGCCCATTTCGGCCTGGTTCGGCCCCGGTTTCCTCCCCAGTTGCTTCTTGCATGATTCTTTATTTGTGTGCACTTGCATGTGGGCCTTTGACGTCATTTCCTTCACGGTTAAGGCTTGAATCCTTGTTATGCAAGCTTCGCTGTTTTCTGGTTGAGTCCCTGAAGACTTGTACGTTGACGCTTCGGTCCTCGGGTCATTTGGAGTCATGTTCATCGCGTGTCTTGACTCTTGTCGGGCTTCATGATCTTCTTCCAAAGTTCTTAGTGAACTTATCCCGAAAGTCTCCTCTTTAGCATAGATTTCCTGCGTAAACAATGAACTCCAAAATCGACATGCAAGAGTGAACTTGTTATATACGGGGAGTTAGTTCTAGTGGTCAGAATAATAAATCAATACCAACATTAAAGGTAAACTCATTGCTAGGTTGACGGAAATTCACCATCAACACGCTCCAGCTTGGCAAAACCCCAGTTTTGGGAGAAATTCTTTCGCTAACCCTTTCCAGCCACCTCAGTTCCAACCACCTAACCCAACCTATACTCAACCTCCACCTTGGCAATCCCAAACTTTTCAAGCTCAGAACATTGAGCGCAGACCCATTGAGCAACACCCCATCGCTCCCCCACCTCCTCCATTCAAAGGCCCAATGGCTCCACCAATGGCAATGAAGCTGGAGGGCCAAAACGACCCCTTGCCATCCGTCGGAACCATAATCCCAATCTCAGGGGGCTTCGCGCTGGACTTCGAAACCAAGAAGGAACGAAAGCACTACTTTCGTGAAGTGCGAAACATCTGTGTGGAGGGGAGAGTCGAGAGGACGAGATGGTCCCACATCCCAATCAATTTCTCAGAAGAAGATGTAAGGTTGCAAGGTTTTCCACACAACGATGCCTTGGTAATCGAAGCAAACATAGCAAGCTGGACTTTGGGGAAGCTTTTGGTTGACAATGGTTCATCAGCTAATATCATTTTCGCCGACGCTTTAGACAAGATGGGATTGAGCAAAGATCTGTTGCAACCTCCAGACACGCCATTGTATGGATTCAGAGGGCGAGTCATCCATGCGCTTGGCAAAGTAGTCCTTCCGGTGTCTTTCAGAACCGTTCAAAATGCCAGGATAGAGTACTTATCTTTCGACGTGGTGGAGATGTACTAGCCTTACAACGGCATCTTGGGCAGAGGATTCCTCAACAAGTTTGAAGCCGTCATTCATCAAGCCTACCTGTGTGTAAAAATTCCAGCGACGTAGGGAGTCATCACAATTTGGGGTCACCAGAACGACGGTCGCAATTTGGAAAGAGGCCGCACTCCAGGGCAAAGAAATGTTCACGCTCTCGACGAAGCAGTCAAGGGCAAAGAGGTGGAGAAGCAACCGAAAGCAGATAGAGAAAATGTTAACATGCAGCCAGATTGTGACACCAAGAGGGTCCTTTTGGACACAATGGTTGTGGACCAAACCATCATTATAGGATCGGACCTCTCGCCAGACGAAGAGGGCAGACTTGTTCACTTCCTTCAAAAGAACAAAGATCCGTTCGCTTGGTCCACCAAAGATCTCACTGGTGCGGACCGAAGTTTCATTGAGCACCAATTGAATATCGACCCCTCGGTCAACCACAAAGGCAAAAGCTAAGGAAGATGTCCGATGATAAAGTGACTGCAGTCAAGTCGGAGGTCCAGAGGTTATTGGACGCCACTGTCATTCGCGAAGCCATGTACCCCAAATGGTTAGCCAACACTGTGCCTGTCAAGAAGAAGAATGGAAAGTGGAGGATGTGCATCGACTTCACAGACCTTAACAAGGCCACACCGAAAGATAACTATCCATTGCCAAGGATGGATCAGGTCATTGATTCAGCGACCAACGCGGCCATTATGTCCCTCTAGGATTGCTTTTCTTGCTACCATCACCTCAGCCACTATCAGGAAATTCTTTTGGCAGCAAATCATTTGCAGATTCGGCGTGCCTAAAGAGCTCACAGTCGATAATGTAAAGCAATTTGATCGCCAGGATTTTAGGGAGTACCGTCGCTCAATCGAAACGAAGCTCCGTTTCGCATCTGTGTACCATCCTCAATCCAACGGGGCAGTCAAAAGAGCTAATGGGCAAATCTTTTCAGCCATAAAGAAATGTCTTTTCGAGCAGAATAAGGGAAAATGGGATGATGAGCTATCAAGGGTCATCTGGTCACACAACACCACAGAGTCAAGAACTACTAAGTTCACTCCGTTCAGACTGCTCTATGCGGCCGAAGCTATGTGCCCAGAAGAGCTCGCCAATGAAAGCACCAGAGTTTTGGTGGGCAGCTCTCGCGAGAGTGAGGAGGTTGACAAGGATCTAGTGGAGATCGACAGACTTGATGCAGTCCAAAATCTGCTGAAATACCAAGAAGAAACCAGAAAATGGAGAGACAAGAAGGTATCTCTAAAGAACATCCAGGTGGGAGATTTCATTCTAAAGAGAAAGAAGAATGCCGACGTTGTAGGCAAGTTCCATTCGCTTGGGAAGGATCTTACGTCGTATCAAGCAGTGTTCGAGATGGGGCCTTTTGTCTGAAGGATGAGGCAGGCGTGGAGTTGCCACATTCATGGAATGTGGACAACTAGTGCAAGTTTTTCCCGTAGTTTGTTTCAGTAGGAGTCCGTGGCATAGAGTTATAAGTGCGGAGGACTCAGTCAGATTTACATTTCCAGTTTTTACTTTCGCGCATTTTAAATTCAATAACAAGGCGGGTACTCTTTTCCTCACATAGGGAGGACTCCACCCTGGAGCGTGAGGTTTTTAACGAGGCAGCCTTGATGTAAAATTTCATTTCCCTAATGAATGAAATAATTCCTCCCTACGTTCGTTGTCATTTGATTTCGCTTGCATAATTTAAAGTGCTATCGCAAGATAGCCCACTCTAAAAAGGAGAGTGAATTGAAGTGCTATTTCCAAATAGCCCATATCGGAAGAGGGTGAATTGAAGTGCTATCTTCGAATAGCCCACTCCGAAAGCGAGCGCATCAAAGTGCTACTAAAAGGTAGCCCACCCACAAGTGGTGAAGTCAAAATGATTCACAAGAATCAATGTTTTAAAGAGCTGTTTTCGTCACAGCCCGTCCGAAAGGGTGTATAAAAATGGTTCAATTTCGAATCAAAGAAGCGTGAGTGGTTCGCTAGAATCAGCGCTTAGAAAGAGTAGTTTTCGCAATGGTACATTCGACGAGGGTTTATCAAAAATTTTGTCGAAGTTCACTCAGAACAAATGTCGAAAATTGTCAAGTTCAAATATAGTTTTTTCAAGACGATTGCACAAGAAAAACCTAGCGTTGCACTGAGATGCCGATACTAAACTAGAGAGAAACCTTCATCGTCAAAAACAGCTCAAAAGTTGTAATATTTGACATGGTCCGAACAGCTCCTAGTCTTGCAATGCGTTTCACGCCTAGGCGTCGCATGGCAGGCTAGCCCTCTCATGGCAAAAAGATGCAATCGGAAAATAAATAGACTCGCTTAATGTCCTCATGCAAAGATTCATTTAATACAAATAGTCAAGCAGAGTCGAAGATACACGAATTCGGTTGGTACAAGTTAATATCTTTCAGCCTTCATTCTCCTCACTTCCGAAGGGGGAAGACGTTTTCTTTCAGAAACTTCAAATCGAAAGCGGCGAGAATCTCAGTATCAAATACACAGCTTTCATGAGAAAGGTAGTTCTATGCAACAGCCATCTAAGTATCGTCCTCCGCGACTCTTGGTCATATCATATACGAAACATCACGTCCTCTTCGGTGTGCAACTCCTCTTTCACTAATGGGGCTTCGCAAGCTCTCGGGTTTACCAAAGCGATCTTACTAGTAACGTGCATAGTCATAAAATAGCGAAGAGGATAACTATGTAATGACTGATACTGACAACAAAATTCCCAAAACTCTTTGAAAGTTTTCTTGGGGTATCGATGCTGAAAAGCTTTTCCAAGACGCCCCACTGACACAGGTGTTGGCACGGTTGAAAGTCTTAGGCATCATGTCCAACACCACGCCCTCATCCGGCGTCTATCAAAACAATTTGCACAAATTTACATCATAGCTTTCAAGAACCCGAGAGGGTGTTACATCAATTTTCTAAAGAGTTTGGTTCATCCTAAACCTCCGCGGTTGGATCAGCGGTGGGATCGCGGCGTAACCCTTCGTGTTGTAGGGGAGCGAGAGCTTCACCGGTCACAGGATCCACGAGTCCACCTTCGGTGTCGGCTGTCTCGCGAGCAGGGGCTCCAGGGACTCCTTGATCGTCAGCGCCAGATCTGGTCTTTAGCGGCCAATCCCTGTAAGGACCATAAAGTCCGAGAGTTGCGTTGGGTCCGTGGGCCGCCCGATGTTCACGTAGCTCCAAGGCTTGTTTCGCCTAGCCAAAATAGAACTATGAGAAGGAAGAAAAGCATCAAACATTAGAGTAAAGATTTTACAAGAGCAATGATAATCACTGAAACAAGTCGAAAGGTCTTACCTTGGCCAATCGATCCACGACCTTTTTCCGGGAGTGCTCTCGTCCACTTTTAGCCCAGAAGTTGCGGAGGATGATCTTTGTAATCAGATCAACAATCTTACTTGGGGCTGGCACATCCTCAGACGAAGGGAACTCAAAGTTCCGTCTTCCGAAAGCCTTGAAATGCTCGCAACATTGTTGTTCAAGAAGGTGCAGCAGCATTTCGGAGCACGTCGCTACCCCATAATCCCCGACCTTACTCATAGTGTCTGGTAGAAGTTTTAGCTCGCTATGTAACCATTCCACAAAGCTCGAAATGTTGTCAGTGATTTTGAAGTCCCACGTTTCGGCACCGAACCTTTCTAGGGCGCAACGATAAGTCGTGGCTAAATGTTGGGGAATTCAGGAAAACCTGTCACCCTCGAAACGTTAAGTTTGACAAAGTTCTTGAGACATGTTTTTCAGGGGCAGGAAACTCACGATTTTCGGAAGCCTGGAACCTGTGAAGCCTCGAATTCGTGAATGTGTGAAGTTCGGGAATCTTGATTAGGTAAAGTAATGGGGTCACCGACATGCGGAGGCCTGGAACCTCGAGCTGGCGGTGGCGCGAACTTCGGAGGACGGCCAATTCGGGAATCTGTCGAGGACCCAGTTCGGGAGTTACGCGTGAAGACATCCACGAACCTGCGGAGAAGCAAAGTCAAAGTTGTTGTCCCAAAAAGTCCGGGTTTAGAGTGTGAACTAGTGGCAGATTTGTAAATATGTTAGACGAAAAAGACATTCTTGTATGCGTTCACACTAGGAATAGGCTGAGGGTGTTTTCGGTATGTAAAAGTCCCTTCATCTCCCTATAAAAGGGGGCGCGAGGGCACGTGTAAACGGATTCAGACTTTTTGGAACTTGTGCAATCAGCTGAGGGAATTACGGTCTCTCGGCATTCTAACTGTGTGCTCGAACGTGCTAAGAACTCTCTCTTTCTCACGCGTGTTCGGGGAATCATCCGAATTTTTTGGGTAACCCCCCAACATTGGCGCCCACCGTGTTCCAGCCGAAAAGAAACTCACGATGCCACCTCAGAAGAAATCCAAGAAGAACGTTCCAACAGAGGCAAATCGGGACAATCACCATCCTACCCAAGGGAATGAAACCTCTTTCGTTCCTGAATCTTCTAACACAACAGACCAAGAACGGAGAGCAAAGCTTGAAGCTCTCATGAAGGCAAGAGCAGAAAAAGCAGCTCGTACCCAAGAACAACCTGCTAAACAGCAAGAGTTTGAGAATGTGGATGATGATGACAACACCATAGATAGGGAGCTAGAAATAGTTCAAAGAAAAGATACGAGCGGCTACGGAAAGACAAAGAAAAGTTCGCAGCTCAATGGCGGGCGAAGAGAAAAATCTCTCGAAAAGCTAGAGCAGCTAAACAAAGCAAAAGAGCAAATCGAAGCGATACCGAAGAAATTGATGAAATGAAAGAACAAGAGAACAGGTTCCCCGTGGCAGAGTCACCGCACCGAACTGCGGGCCGGCAAGAGAACCCCCGAAAGAAAACTTCTTCGCGGGAAATGGAGTCTCACACTTCGTGGATTCTGAATCGCCGCTATCTATTGGGCTGCAAACAGCACCTTGGCTGCCGAAGTTCAAGCCTGTCTCTCTCCCCAAATACAACGGCTTCGGAAACTCTAGGCAGTTCCTCATGAGATATGAATCAGCTGTGAATTCGGCAGGAGGGGACGATGTCACATTGGCCAAATCCTTCATCATCACTTGCGAAGGACCAGTACTGAATTGGTATTCACTGCTGCCTCCACATTCAGTCTACGAACGGGTAGACCTCAAGACAAAGTTCATGCAAGCATTTCGGATGTTCCACGACACAACAACGGAAGCATCGTATTTGTATAACTCGCAAGCGAGAAAGACAGAGAGCCACCGCGGAACTTCGTGATAAGGTTCATGCAACAAAGGTCTCAAATCCCCGAAGCTGATGACAAAACAATGATCAACGCACTGATCAAAGGTCTCACTCCAGGGCCAACAGCTTCGCATCTCACGAGAAAGAAACCCAATACGGTCGAAGAGCTCTTTCGCGAATTGGAGGAGTACATTTTGTCAGATGATGACCATCGCAAAATAGTAGCCGAGCGAAACGAGGCAAGACAGGGCAACAGAGAGATGACATGGAGGGCACCACCCCAACATCCGCGAAATGTCAACAACGTCGGAAATTCGCAACTTGAACAAGGCAACAGGCCAAGCACCAGGGGAGGGTTCAATCCCAGAGGAATGGGGAGAGGCAGAGGACCCCCAGCACTCACGAACCACAACCCAAAAGATCCTTACTTCTATTGCCAGTATCATGGGAGGGGCCATAGCACCGAAGGGTGCCCAGAAACGAAGAAGAACATGGCAAGAATTCAGCAAGAGAAAGCACTAATGAGCATCGCATCCTCAATGCCAAGCCAGTTTCGCCCCGACTTTCGGCAGCCGCAATTCGCGAACCCACAGTCAAGTTCTGTCCCGGTTCGGCCAATTCCCGCAACCACGGTCAATGTGGCGGCCGTCGCAGCAGCTTCTTCCCTCAATCACAAGCGATCCGGGCAATCCAAGAACCACAACCCATTCGGGAAATCCCCCGCCGCCACCTCCCGTAAAGTTCGTCAAGGCCTCGGTCCAAGTTCGGGACCACGAACTCCAAAGCATTGCCATCGTTCGGAACTATCATGCCAATCACGGGCGGGTCGGCCATGGAATTCGAGACCAAGAAGCAAAGAAACAATTACTTCAGTGTCCGTGAACACTATCATCAATGACGGCCCACCGCACGGCCGGAGTGGGCAAAGGTGCCAATCACCTTCACGAAGAAGATTTCGGTCGAAATCCGCGATTCACAATGACGCCATGGTCATTGAGGTGAACATAGCTGGATGGGTCATAGGAAAAGTCCTAGTTGACAATGGGAGTTCGGCGGATATCCTGTTCTTGAAAACTTTCGAAAAGATGAATCTGAGCCGACATGTTGGACCCCCGCAGTACCCGCCGCAAGGGTTCGGAGGAAAGCCCATCAAGCCGGTTGGAAAAATTTCACTCCCGGTTTCCTTCGGAGATCTCGAGAATGCCGTAACGAGAGAGTCTCACTTTCGATGTAGTTGACATTTACCACCCATACCTCGCAATTTTCGGCGGGAGGTTTCATGAACAAGTTTGATGCTTTGTCATAAGGCAGCGGCTTCTTATGCATTAAGATGCCCGCGCCCAAAGGGGTCATCACGGTGTTCGGCAATCAGCAAGAGGCCAGAAACATAGAAAAAGGCCACACGCCCGGCCAAACGAACGTGTACCAGCTGAAAGCAGCTAACGAGAAGAAGGAAACCTACGAAGAGCCTAAGCGGGACAAGGAAAAAATGAGATAGCCGCAGAGGGTGAAACATGCCCGATAGAGCAGTCATGATAGGGGCCAACCTCAGCGCCGAAGAGGACAAGGACCATGTACGATTTCTGAACAGAAACAAGGATGTTTTCGCATGGTCAGCTAAGGACCTGCAAGGTATTGACAGGGATATCATCGAACATGCCCTGGAAACAGACGAAAAAATACCACCCAAGAAGCAAAAACTTCGGAAAATGTCTGAGGAAAAGGTGAAAGTAGTCAAAGCAGAAGTTCAAAGATTACAGGATGCACAGGTAATCAGAGAAGTCAAGTACCCGGTCTGGCTAGCCAACACTGTGCCAGTCAAGAAAAAAATTGGAAAGTGGAGAATGTGTGTGGACTTCACCGATTTGAACAAGGCATGCAAGAAAGACGATTTTCCCTTGGAGAGGGTAGACAAAATCGTAGATGATGCAGCCAATAGTGAGATGCTCTCGCTCCTGGACATGTTCTCTGGGTATCATCAAATCATGGTTCAAAAAGAGGACGAAGAGAAAACAAGTTTCATCACTCCCTTCGGAACATTTTGCTTCGTAAGAATGCCAGAGGGGATAAAGAACGCGGGATGTACATTTTTAAGAATGATAGCAATAGTATTACACCCGCAGATTCAGAGAAACATCTTAGCATATGTGGACGACATAGTTGTCAAAAGCGTTCAGAGGAAAGACCACATCAGCGACCTGGCGGAAACATTTGCGAACATGAAGGCAGCGAATCTGAAGCTGAATCCAGAGAAATGTGTATTCGGCATTCACAAGGGGAAAGTTCTTGGATGCCTAGTATCAACAAAAGGCACGAAGCAAATCCCGACAAAATCAAGGCCCTAGTGGAAATGCAAGATCCAGTTTCAGTGAAAGATGTGCAGAAACTGACAGGGAGAGTAGCTGCCCTTAACAGATTCATTCCCAGAGCCGCAGAAAGAAGCTTACCGTTCTTCCAAGTCCTCAGAAGTGCTAAGAACTTCTAGTGGTCTGAACCTCAGAAGAGAGCCTTCCAAGAATTGAAGGATTACTTGTCCACCATGACCAAACTCTGTCCTCCCGAACTTAAATCGCCGCTTCTGCTATATGTGTCTGCATCAAATTCTGCAGTAAGCGTAGTGCTAGTGCAAGAAAAAGAGGAAGAAGGAAAGCTCAGACAAATTCCTGTATACTTTGCTTCTGAAGCATTGTCTTGTTCCAAGATCTTCTATTCTGAGCTGGAAAAAATCACATACGCGGTCATCATGGCAGCAAGGAAGCTAAGGCATTACTTCGAGGGTCACAGAATAAGAGTCATCACCAACCAGCCGCTGAATGACTTGTTCGCAAATAGAGAGGCGTCCACCCGAATCATCAAGTGGGGCGCTGAGCTTTCGGAGTACGTGGTAGACTTCGAGAGAAGAAGTGCAATAAAATTGCAAGTTGTGGCAGATTTTGTCGTGGACTGGACCTCACCTACTCAGAATCTCGAGGAAGATGCACCCGAACCTTGGATAGTACAGTGTGACGGGGCCTGGTGTTACAAAAGGGGTTGGAATTTCGGCTGTTGTGACGTCCCCGATGGGCGTGGTCATAAGATACGCAGCTCGGCTCGTATTGTCGAACAACGAGCATTCCACGAACAACACAACAGAATACGAAGCTCTTCTGTTGGCATTAAGGAAAATGAGAGCCTTGGTGCAGCAGACCTTCATAATCAGAACGGATTCGAAAGTGATCCAAGAACATATCGAGAAAGAAAGCGAGGCAAGGAATCCAGCTTCTCATGAAATATCCGGAAAAAGTCGAGAAATGGAAAAACACTTCAAAGGGTACTCGGCCCAAAGATATCCCAAGGGATGACAACAATGAGGCAGACAAACGGCGAAAGCGGCAGCTAGAAATCAAGAGCTACCCCCAGATGTGTTCTTCGAAATCATCAGAGAACCATCCATCAAGGATTCGAGAGCTAAAATCGTGAATGTAGTGGAGACTCCCGACTGGAGAGCAGAAATCATGGCTTATTTGAGAGGACACTACGAACCACAAGATGAGTTAGAGGAGAAAAGATTAAAGCAGAGGGCTTGGGGCTATACAGTAGTGAATGGAGAACTATACAAATCAGGAGTCACTGAACCTTGGCTGCGGTGCATCACCTCCGAAAAAGGCCAGGAACTTCTAAAGGAAATTCACAGCGGATTCTGTGGGGCGCACATAGGCACCAGGGCTTTGGCCGGAAAGGCGATAAAGCAGGGATTCTATTGGCCCACCATAAACATTGATGCCAAAACGTTAGTTCGGCAGTGTGAAGCATGCCAGAAAATGGCAAATCAACGACCGCCTTCAATGCCGCTTCACCTAATTCCACCGACTTGGCCCCCGCAAAGGTGGGGAATGGATCTAGTGGTCCCGTTGCCAACACCTCGTGGCAACCGCCGATTCGCGACAGTTGCGCTCGATTATTTCACGAAGTGGGTGGAGGCAAAACCACTTGCGAATATCAAAGGAACAACAATTCGGAAATTCTTTTGGCAAAACATAGTCCGCAGTTCGGGGGTTCCTAGAGAACTAACGGTTGACAATGGCAAACAGTTCGACTACTACACCTTCAAAGAATACAAAGAAAACCTTAGGCACCCAGGCGAAATTTTCGTCAGTATATCACCCACAGTCCAACGGTGCAGTTGAAAGAGCCAATGGCCTGATTTTTTCGGGAATCAAGAAATGCTTGTTCGACCGTAAAAAGGGAAAGTGGGTGGATGAACTTTCGAAGGTGATCCGGTCTCACAATACCACGAAGATCAAGAGCAACAAGTTTCATGCCTTTTCGCCGACTTTTCGGCACCGAGGCCATGACACCGTGAGGAAATCAAGAATGAAAGCATGAGGGTCTTGAAAGGAAAAGAGATAGAGGAAATCGATAAGAAGGTGGAAAAGACATGATCGAGCCGACAATCCTTGAAGCCGCGAAAAACATTGAGAAATACCAAAGAGAAACAAGGGCATGGAGAGACAAGAAGGTGGTCTGGAAAGATATCTAAACTGGCGATCTTGTGTTGAAAAGGAAGAAAAATTGGGAAAACCCGGAAAACTTCATGAGTCATGGGAAGGCCTTACATCACCGGAGAAACGGACATGCCAGGGGCTTTTCGCTTAATGGAGCAAACTGGCGAAGAGTTGCCGTATTCATGGAATGCAGACAGCCTAAAAAGGTATTATCCATGAAAACCCTAGTTGTAGCTAGATGTAACATATAGTAGTTTTTTAATTTTCGTAAGTTTGTATTCTAGAAAACTAAAAAATCCGAATCACGTGTCTATAAGTGATTTTGGGAGAAAACATTAGCTTTCCTTTTTCATAGTAATGTTAGAATAAGAAGGACCGTACTCTTTTCCTTACAAAGGGGGCTCTAAATCAAGGGGCAAGGTTTTTAACGAGGCAGATCCTATGTAAATACTCTTTGTGATACATGTATAAAAAGAGTCTTCCCCCAAATCACGTATTTTCAGAATTCCATTGTGAAAAAAGAAAGAAAGTTCGTGAGAAAGGCTTCGTGATAGCCAGAATTCCATTGTGAAAAAAGAAAGAAAGTTCACGAGAAAGGCTTCATGATAGCCAGAATTCCATTGTGAGAAAAGAAAGAAAGTTCGTGAGAAAGGCTTCGTGATAGCCAGAATCCATTGTGAAAAAAGGAAGAAAGTTCGTGAGAAAGGCTTCGTGATAGCCAGAATTCCATTGTGAAAAAAGAAAGAAAGTTCATGAGAAAGGCTTCGTGATAGCTAGAATTCCTATTGTGAAAAAAGAAAGAAGGTTCGTAAGAAAGGCTTTGTGATAGCCAGAATTCCATTGTGAAAAAAAGAAAGTTCGTGAGAAAGGCCTCGTGATAGTCGGAATTCCATCGTGAAGAAAGAGGCCTGAGACAACAACAAGTTGTGGCCTAGAAATTCCCATCCACGAAGGGATTCCCACCAAAAAAGGCCGGAGACAACAACAAGTTGTGGCCTCAAATCCCATCCACGAAGGGATTCCCACCGAAAAAGGCCGGAGACAACAACAAGTTGTGGCCTCAAATCCCACCCACGAAGGGATTCCCACCGAAAAGGCTCGAGACAGCAGTAAGCTGTGGCCTAGAATCCTATCCACGAGGGGATTTCCACAGAAAAAAGTCTGCAGGATGATTTCGAGAAAGCGAATGGGTAGGGGGTTGCCGCCAGATTTTTCTTTAGCGTAAATTGCCGAAAAGTTTCTCGCGATAACATCGTTGTAAGAAAGGAGCAAGGGGCTCGTGCGAAAAATCGTAGAAAGTCTTGGTTGAAGCAACTGAGGGTTGCAGTATCAACCGGAGCAAGTCTGCCAGTTGGATCAAGTCCACAAAACTCGAAAACAAATTTTGTCGACTTGCGCGACGACGGTTCAAATTTTCAAAAACTAAAGGAGATTTCTCTTAAAGGTTTACTCGATCGAAATACGCGAACTGTAAGCTTCGTCAACATGCCTTCAAGTTTTCATGCAAAACGGCAAGGTGGGGGAGGGTGACGTTTTTTCAAGAAAAAAACATATTCATTGCCTTATTTGCATAAAAACTTTCGAATAATACATCAACGATTACAGCAGTCAAAGCAAAATTTAGAATGAAAGCTCTACAACATGTCCTGGTTTACAAACATTGTTTTCGGCCATATCACTAGCATAAGCGAAGTCAGACGCGCCTGCTAAGGGGCTAAGGGGCTCCGTCGTCGGAATTTTTGCGGAGCGCGAAGTAGAGGATGCAGAACGTCCCTTCTTACGAAACAAGGAAAATGAAGAGAGATCAAAACAGCCCATAGAAAATTTAAGCGAGGTCTCAAGCCAAAAATCGGAGAAGTCTTGTTCGGGATGAGCCCGCTTGAACAGGCGCCACGCTTCGCCGCTAACAAACATCCTATCTCGATGAATTCGTAGTGGCAACACGTCTCGCGCAGCCCGGCTTGCAGGGACTCGCGCGAGTTAAAGTATACAAAACATTTGTTCAGAAAAACTAAGTGAATCTACACAAATGTACAGGCAGCCTTAAGGGTGTGCAAGGTTCGGAAAAAACATCTAATTCGTGACATCCACCTTCTGAGAACTATCTTCGTGCTCGGATGCTTGCCCGTCGTTGCTGCCCTCATCGCTGCTACTGCTGCTACTGCTGCTGCTACTGCCGCCTGAACCCCCTTCGCCTGAGTCGCTGTAATCTTCGCCGGAAGTTGACCCTTCGGGGGACGCAGTGATATTCTCGCGATTCTCCTCCTCATTCAGCTGACAAAGAAAGAAAAGCAAGTGTAAAGGAAATTCGAGAGACTGAAACACAAATAACCGGTACAAGTGACGAAGTTGTGCAAAGTTTACCTCAGCAAGTTTAGCGCGCGCAATGACCTTGACGGTCTCCTTCCCACTGGTCAACCAAAATTCCCTTGCGAACTTGTTCTTGATGGCCTGAACATCAGCATTGGATCGAAGTATCGCAGTGCTTGTGGCGCTGGGGAATTGGGAGATCTTCCCGCGGAACTTCTCCAAGTCAGCACAGTCGAAGTCATGAAGAATCTTCAATATGCTCTCCACGGAGAAGGCAGCCGTGAAGTCACTGGCGCCGGAGATCACCTCAGAGAGGGCCTTGAACTCAGTCTCCATCCAATCCATGAATTAGGGAATCTCGATGTTATCCGGGAGAGGAGCTGGACGAACGCCGAACTCGTTCAATGACTTCTTGTATTCCTCGTAAAGAAGTTTCAGCTTCTCCAGAGTTTCAGAAGTATTCCTCTTCGAGGCTGCATTCTGCTCCGCCAGCGCTTTTTCAAGATCCTGGATCTTACGATCTTTTGTGCTCAGAGACTTAGCGAGGCTGGCGTTGTTGGTGCGAAGATCTTTGGCAATTTTCATAGCCCTCTCGTGTTTCCCCCGAAGATTCTCGATTACACTGAGGTCATCTTCGTGGGATTTTGGAACCTTTTCCAGCTCCTTTTTGGATTGCTCAAGTGCCGACTCCACGAGCTTCTTTTCGTCTTGACTTATCTTCAAAGCCTCCGCCAACTCAGCCACCTTCTTTTCAAGTTCTATGTTCGCGGATTGTGCAAGGGCGAAGCTGCGCTTGAGTTCCTTAGATTTTTGGGAAAGCTGCTTGTTCACCTTCTCTTGTTCAACAAGCCGCTCTACGACAACTTTCCCGAGCATAGAATGTTTGAGTGCATAGTCCTCCTGAAAGCGCGCTAGCTTCGAGGGAGCGTAAGAGTGCAAAATATCCTTGAATTCTGAAAAAATTCAAGATTAAAGTCTCAGATCAAAATTCAAGAATCAGAAAAAGCATGAAAAAGTAGTGAGAAGGAACGAACCTTGCTTACTGAAATGCTGCATGGTGACCTGTTTCACCGAACCAGAAGAAGCCTTACCCTGAGGTGAAGGGGTGGCTTCGGGAGTAGGATGAGGCCCTTTCTCAGAACCCGAAGCGCCTCCTTCAAAGTTGTCCCGAGCTCTCCCCTCCCCGATTCATCAAGAGTCATAGATGATTTCCACAGTGTTAAAATCTTAGAAGTCTTGCTCCCAACGCCAGTTGTCTCAAAGCCAACACTTAATAACTTGCCGCGATGAGACGTACCAAAACTCTTGTTGAAAGCAGCCAAAGAAGGAGGGGGAGTTTGGTCTTCGGGAACAACCTCCCGAACTTCGACCAAGGGAACATGTTCGGTAGGATTCTCCCCCCTTTGTACGGTGAGCTCAAGTTCCTTGGAGAATTCGGGGGAGGCTTCATCCCGAGAGCGAGCAGGTTGAGAGATATCGGCAGCAGGGGCTTCGGCAGCAGCGGGGGCTTCAGCGGGGACAGCAACTTCAGCTTTGGCAGTGGTCTCAGCAGCAGCAGCAGGTGCAGCCTCCTTGCGAACTTCGGGAGCAGCATCTGAAAAGGAATCAACATCCACGAATTCATTCTCAGAACCCGACGGACAATTGTCTCGAAAGTTAAACAGAGGCCAGAAGCAAACACCTTTCCGGCTGTCTGCTTCTACGAAGGCATCGTCGTCGAAGGCGGAGGGAACTCGCCGAACACCGACAGAAGAAACTTTCTTCACCGCCTTCTTCAACTTTTTGCGGCTCATCTGGGCTAGGCCCGAAGCCGCTTGGAGTTCTGCATCCGAAGTTCGTTCGGAAGTCTTGCGCTTGCGCTTCGACGATTCCAAGGATCTCGTCCTTGACGGCTTAACCCCAGAGGAAGTGCCCTCGCTGACAGAAGATTAGCCCCGCTTCGAAGACCTTATTCGTGGGGCGTTGATGGGGGCAGCCGAACAACTGGCCACTGCAACTGCGGGAACCTTCAGCTTGGGACTCGGATCTCGAGAATTGAAAGATTTGTCACCGCAAACTTCGGAGAACACGCGATTGATCCTTCTCTTGTGCCTCACGAGAGCCTTGTATGCCTTGTACTCGTTCATGGTGTATTCGCCGATCATGACATTCACCCTCTTTTCTATTTCAACCATGAAGGCGTCAGCGCTCTGATCCTCACGAAGCTTAATCTCGAACTTCAGGAAAGGCACCTCTTGAGCTGCCCAATTGACCTTGAAGTACACGATCTCAGTGGGAGACCAACTGCTGGAAATAGGCCAGATACGGGCAGCCACGAACTCTTTGATAATGTCGCGGCCACCAAGTATAGTGTTGGCAAGATGAAATGCACTTTCGCAGTTCCTAATCCCCAGGGCCCGCTGATTGAATTCGGCTGTGTTCACCGCTGTCAGGGGCACAATCGGGCAAGACAAGGGATGAGCCGGGCCGGTGTAGCCGGGAACTTCTGACATGTTGACCTTCAAATAGAACCAATGAGAGTTCTAGTCCTCGGTGAGGTTAGACTTGCAGCAGGGAGCAATCGACTCGGGGTGATTCCCTTTCGGGTGTTCTGGCGACGGGTGTTGAAGGTACAACACGCGTGCTGGGTGTGATAGAATTGCCCATCGCTGCCCTTGATAACTTCGGGGATAATCACCAGTTCATAGAATCTGGCAAAGGCGTCGACGCTGGGGTTGCAGCCGAAGGTCTTCATGATCCAAATGAACTTTGACATCTCAAGAAAAGACGTCGGCGAAAGCTGGTGAATCTTCACCGAAAAGGCATCCAGAATAGCCGGCAGAATTGGGTCGCAGGGGAACCTAAGTCCGCAGATGAAGAAGTCGCGAAAGACCACAAATTCTCCGTCCCTAGGGGTAGGGATTTGCTCATCAAGCGGGGCCCGCCCAGTGCCCGGGGGGAAGAACCCGGCTCTCTCATACTCCCGAATCATGTTGGTTGTCACCTTGGACTCTCCGAAGACAAGTGAGGGTGGCAGCGGGCCGGAAGTCTTCGCTCTAACCAGGTCACTGACGCCGGCATCCACGTCTCCGATATCTTCGCCGTCGTCAGATTGGACCTCCCCGTCTTCGCGACTCCTGGAGCCGCTAGGAGAGCCAGTATCTTCGGTTGGTGCAGCATGCTCACCACCTTCGACAACAGGGTCAACTGGAAGACCAGCTGCAATGAGCTCTTCGGTAGTCATGGGTCTGGCTGTGCTTTTGACTCGAGCCACCTAACCAACAGAGACAAACATACGAACCAATAAGAACAACATTCGAGAATGAAGCTCATAGAATAGAGATACCACTGCACCAAAATATGACAAGTAAGAATTGAGAAGAGAGAAATAAAATAGTACCTTAGAGAGATGCGAAGGGAACCGGAAGTTCGCGAACTTTTCAGCAGAAGACTAAATTCCGCGAGCAAGAAAGATCCACAAATTGCAAGAGAGCAGGAAGGCCGTAAAATTTTTTAACAGCGGCAGCCCGCTATTTATAGGGGCGGGGAGGGGTAGTTCCGCGAAACCTGCCTCGATCTAACCGTTCTAGGGTTCCCGGGCGACGCGTGTCCCCTCTGACGTTCCGAGGGTGACATTTTTTACTAAATTTCCAAAGGTTTCGTGGAATTGGATCGTCGGAGTCAACCCGCTTCCCCGAAGGGCTAGTGTTGGGGAATTCAGGAAAACCTGTCACCCTCGAAACGTTAAGTTTGACAAAGTTCTTGAGACATGTTTTTCAGGGGCAGGAAACTCACGATTTTCGGAAGCCTAGAACCTGTGAAGCCTCGAATTCGTGAATGTGTGAAGTTCGGGAATCTTGATTCGGTAAAGTAATGGGGTCACGGACATGCGGAGGCCCGGAACCTCGAGCTGGCGGTGGCGCGAACTTCGGAGGACGGCCAATTCGGAAATCTGTCGAGGACCCAGTTCAGGAGTTACGCGTGAAGACATCCACGAACCTGCGGAGAAGCAAAGTCAAAGTTGTTGTCCCAAAAAGTCCGGGTTTAGAGTGTGAACTAGTGGCAGATTTGCAAATATGTTAGACGAAAAAGACATTCTTGTATGCGTTCACACTAGGAATATTCTCTGAGGCTGAGGGTGTTTTCGGTATGTAAAAGTCCCTTCATCTTCCTATAAAAGGGGGCGCGAGGGCACGTGTAAACGGATCCAGACTTTTTGGAACTTGTGCAATCAGCTGAGGGAATTACGGTCTCTCGGCATTCTAACTGTGTGCTCGAACGTGCTAAGAACTCTCTCTTTCTCACGCGTGTTCGGGGAATCATCCGAATTTTTCGGGTAACCCCCCAACACTAAATATGCCCCCCATTGATGGTAGTAAGCTTCGTTCTTTTCTAGAGTATCTTCAAGCTCGCCCTTTAGACTTTTTAGTTATGCTATGAGGTTTCCATTAGCCTCTAGCTGAATGTATTGAGCATCGTACTGAGTGACCATGTCCTTCAACTCAGTACGACACTCCTCATAGCATTGCAAGCTCTTTTCAGCTCTTGCTTCAGAGCGTCGACATCGGTTTTTTGTTTCGTGCTTTGGTCCTTCAGTTGGCGAGACTGTTCTCTTAGTCTCTCATTTTCATCTCGTAGTCTATGGTTCTCGTTTTCCAAAAGCTTTTTCTCTTCAAGGGATGCCTTCGCTTCGTCAGCAACTCGCTCGAAGCCCTTTTGGCAAGCCAAAACGCCCTTCGAGAGAAAGGACCGCATCGTCTTCATCAGTTCTTCCGCATTCAAGCCCTCCAAGGACTGAACAAAATCTGAAAACACAAAATAACACGGAGATGCGTCAGGTTACAAAAGCAGTGTGATTTCATTTTGTTTTCAAATCTAAAACAGCAACCAAAGATGCCCCCAGCAAGTCAGCCGGTATAGTCTCATACCGGGTTCCAGTGTCAAGGAATCAATACCCAATCCCAGCGTTGAAGGGCTAGCTTCAGTCCCCAACGAATCTTTCTCTTTATTGCTCAACATAACCAAAGTTTTAGCCACTGAAAAATAACATGAAGCTGAAAGGCATCAGTTAGTAAAAAGTAAGTTTTATAAGGAAAACGGGGAAACTTAACGACAAATCAAGAAAACACACCTGCTTTCTCAAGATGGAGAACGTTGGTCTCTGGGATAAGCGAGGCCGCGTTTTCTCCAGTAGCCTTCGCAGTCAGCTCATCAACGTCACCCAACACCAGCGGTGGTGAACGAGATTCGTCTCCCGCGGGTCTCTTGGCTTTCGAGGGATCCAAGTCAATTGGATCTTGGGGCTTCAGACCTGAGCTTTCGCTCGGACCCATCGCGGACTCTTTCCGGACTTCAAGAGTTTTCAAAGCGGAGCTTTCTTGTTCCTTGATTTCGGTGGACGCGTCATCGTCAATGTAGCATAACTCTTCCGTCTCGTCAATCACGTCCACGAGACAGGCAACACGTTCCTTTGGGGCTGAGCTAGCCATTGCGATCTGCTTTTGTATCATTTCAGCCACGCATTTGCCTCTGGCATCTCGCGCCTCCAACTCTTCTGGATCGACCGAAGTGGCAGTGGGCAACTCTTCAACTGTTTTCAGCGCTTTCCCTTTCGGAGGGTAATATGTTGAGGGTTCAATCTGGAGGGGTGACAGGATATCAACGTCCTCATCTGTCTCCGCGACCGGATCGATCTGCGCCCTTTTTCTAGCGGGCTCCTCATCATCGGGGTCCTTTTCTTTGGCGACAACACGTTTTTCCTCTTTCGAGACACCTGCAATTCTCTTCTTCGAGATCACTTTCTTCTTGAGATCAGTTACTGGGGAAGGGTGATGAATTCTCTTCTTCTCCCTTTCGGTGGCGGCCACCTTTGCCGCCTCGGTCTTATGCTGAACTAAGTTTTCATTGATTTTCATCAACTTGGAGGATTTTTCAGCAAGAGGAGGCAGGGTAGTCTTTGCAGTGTCTGCTTTCCGCTTGGCCAAAACATCTTGGGCTTTCGTGCCTTTTGAAGCACCCTCTGTCGTGCCAGCCGTTTTGCTTGTTTTTCCCTTCTTTGAAGTTTCAACAGGCTCTGACCCAACGTTACCTGGGGTCTGCATTTTCTTGCCTGATGTCGCTGGTTTTGGCCGTGGCGGATACGAGACGTTCACCTCGTCCAACACCTGGTTGACGCGGCCTTGGTGCTTCAAAATCTTTTGGGCACATACCCACTCTTTATGAGTATAATTGCCTGTCATTTGAACGACCTTTTTCTCTACCTCGGCGACAATTTCATCATCTGTCTTTCCATCGGGGCGTTTCACATTGAATTTGGGGCTTCGCACATCATGATCTAGCCCAGGTAGCATTTCAGACTTGAATGCCCATGAGCCCCATCGAGGTTGGCATGGCCAAATATCAGCAGCCACAAATTCTTCCAAAGCATCTCGAGTTGTAATCACGTGGGAAGCTTGAAAGAAAGCACTAGTGCTGGAAGACGAGCGGCTGGCCTTCGTCAGTTCAAGTGACAGGTCAACATCCAAATCAACCATGCGACTTGCCAAATCATAAGTCGTCACCTCCTCCCGTTTTGCATCCCTGCCAATTACTGGAATAGGGGCATAAAACCAATAGGATGTCCATCGGTTGGCCCATTTATTCTTGTATGCGGGGCCTAGCTCGACTGGGGCTTGATCCTTGCGGATGCATCGTGTCTGAAAGGTGCAGCACCCATACTGAGCTTCTTTTTCTTCATCCTTGACATTAATCACGCTTTTCGCCCAATGAATCTCAAAGTGGCGAACGAAGGTCTTCACATCGTTGTCCCCGGCAAACGTACAACAGACCCACAAGAATTTCGTAATTTGAGGAATTGAATTGGGAGTCAATTGATGAATCTGCACATTATAAGCGGCCAATATCTCGGCAAATCTCTTGGACACTGGTAGCCAAAGCCCCACTGTGAAAAAGTCCCGGAACATGACACTTTCATTTTTTTGGGGTTTTGGTGTGGTCTCTCTCCCAGGCAGATGACAGACCCCAGGTTCAAAACAACCTTCCAATCGCAGCGCATCCAGATCAGCTTGGGTCATCAGAGATCGACCCATAAAGCAAGTTCTCTGCTTAACAAGATCCTGGAGATCAGCTTTAAGCCCTGTCAAATTTTCCTCTGACTCCTCCGCACCCGGTGCGTCGCTCTCCTCCCCAATCTCGCCCTCCTCCACGTCGACGGCACGCTTTTTAGCATCTGTGTCACTCAACATTATTTTGACATACCCTCCACTACCCGAATCATTACTTTCATCGCTACTAGAGGTGGATGAGGTGCTGCCACTCTCGCGAGAGCTAGCAGACCAATCCAAGCCAGAAATCTTACCAGACTCCGAGTTGGATGACAAAGAGGTAGACGTAGCGGCAGCTTCCGCAACCTCTAGTGGAGTAGCCTGGGCTTCACAGTTCGATGGCGACCCTTCACCCTTGTTGGGGAATTCAGGAAAAACCTTATACCCTCAAAACGTCGGGTTTGCCAAAATTCACGAGGTAAGTTTTCAAGTAATGTGCGAAAATGACAGCCGAATCTGGCTTCTTCGCGTGAATCTGCTGTCCATTTCAGGGTGGTTGAAACTTGCGAGCTCTGGGATGATGAACCTACGAAGCCTTAAAATCGCGAATCTGTGAAGATCTAGAATCATGAACCTGCGAAGCCCTAAAATCACGAATCTGCGAAGATCTGGAGTCGTGAACCTGCATCAATCTTTTCATAGCCAACACTTAGTAGTTCACCCCGATAAGACGTACCAAAGCTTTTGTTGAAAGCAATCATAGAGGGCGAAGGGTCTTGATTCTCGGGAAGGCTTCCGCGAGTTTCAACAAAAGGAACTTCAGGAGCAGGATCTTCACCCTTATGAACAGTCATTTCGAGCTCTTTGGTGAACTCGGGAGAGGCCTCGTCTTGGCGACCAGAGGGTTGGGGATCAACAATTTCAACAGCGGCAGCGGCAGCAGACGTCTCAATTTCCATGACAACTTCGATAACAGCATCTGAAAAAGATTCAATATCCACGAACTCATTTTCAGAACCCGGAGTGCAGTGTTCATGAAGACTAAATCTTAAGTCAGGCCAAGAGAAAAAACCTTTCTGGTTGGGTTCGGCGAAGAAGTCATCGTCGAAGGCAGAAGGGACTGCCGAACTTCAGTAGTAACAATCTTCTTAACAACTTTCTTAGCCTTCTTTCGACTCATTTGAGCAAGGCTGGTAGCCGCTTGAAGTTCGGCATCCGAAACATTTTCGGAAGAATTTCGCTTCTGTTTAGTTGATTCGAGAGATTTAGTCTTCACAGGTTGAACACTAGAAGATGGTTTTTCATCGGTATTCCCTTTGCTCTTCTTCGAAAATCTTCTTCTTGGAGCTTTCAAAGGTGCAGCCGAGCAACTGCCCACAGCAACAGCTGGCATCTTCACAGTGTGGCCTGGACGATGAGAGCAGAAGGACTTTTCTCCACAAATCTCAGAAAACACCCGAGTTATCCTTTTCTTATGTTTTACCAAATTCTTATACGCCTTGTATTCGTTCATGGTGTATTCGCCAATCATGGCATTCACCTTTTTCTCAACCTCAACCATGAACTCTTCGGTGCTCTGGCCATCTCTCAAATGAAGGCCGAATAGGGGAAAAGGAACTTCTTGTGCTACCCAATTGACGTTGAAATTCATGATTTCTGTAGGGGCCCATCTATGGGAAATCGGCCAGACGTCAGCGGCAATGAATTCCTCGATAAGAACGCGTCCACCAAGAATACTTCTGGCAAGGTGGAACACACTTTCACAATTCCTGATTCCAGCCACTCGGTGATTGTATGAGGTGGTGTTAGTAGCAGTTAACGCTTTGATGGGCGTGGAGAAAGGATGAGCTGGTCCATCGTACCCGGGAACCGTAGACATGTCCACCTAGACATAAAACCAGTAGGAGCTCCAGTCTTTCGCGAAGTTCGTCT
The DNA here is from genome assembly GCA_947561735.1 of Cenchrus americanus. Classification (NCBI taxonomy): domain Eukaryota; kingdom Viridiplantae; phylum Streptophyta; class Magnoliopsida; order Poales; family Poaceae; genus Cenchrus; species Cenchrus americanus. The sequence continues at coordinate 110,028,020 of OX387243.1, forward strand.
TGCAGCAGGGCACGATTTGGATTCGCGTAAGCCCTCTTCATGTATTTTGCCTGCGCGTATTGAAAGTGCAGCACATGTAGTGTGCCTCGTAATATCGGCCATCGTTAAGCTTAATGATGTCCGGCACAATGACTAGTGTTGTGGCGATAGACGAAGCTACCGTGCACAAACAATGAGAGAAAACAAAAGCTCAAGAACCAAAACCGGAACACAAAACAAAGGACAGCCAAAAGCTCTTTTCTTAACAGTAGATTTCTCAAAAGCCGATCCCCTTTACAAGTGCCGTTCGTCTCCTTTTATAGGGAGACGACGGACTTTTTACATTCCGAGAACACCCTTGTGTAAAACGAATCAAAACAGAATGTGCTAGGCTATTTCTAAGAAATCTCCAATTAGGTCTCCACGTAATCAGCGCTTCATGATGTCACGCCGCAAATCGCGGGGCCTTTCTTGTTGTCATCACGTGCGCCTGTCGGGAGAAAACCTTCGATCTTTTAGAGATTCCCCTTTCGCCTAGCACCTTTTGTCACCTGAAACATGGAATCGCATTCAAACTTGAAATCATTAGATGTTAGAGACGACGAAACCCCCCAATCGAATCCCAGGCCGAGACTGCCTGGGTGAGCAAGATTAACCCCTGGGGTTTCGTCACGGAAGAAAACACTCAGCCTGACCGAGATCCAAACGCCCTGGGTTATTCTGAGCCCATTTGGCAGCTTTGCTGACGACGAAGGGTATTGGTCGAAAGACAGATTCTGAAAGACAAAAAAGGATTCAAGGGAACCTGGGGTTTCGCTACTGGGCCTTTTGCATAGAAACTTGGGAAACTAAATACACTCTTTTATTTTTGTTATACGAAAGGCTTGATTCCGAATCCCCCTAACAACTAGCTCGAACAATCGGGCGAAAACGTCAGTGCTAAAGTTACACCCGAAAGTCTTCATAACCTAGAAAAACTTGGAAAGTTCCAAAAATGAACTCGGTGAGAGCTGATGAATCTTCACAGAGAACTTGTCCAAGATAGCAGGCAGAAGGGGATCACAAGGGAATCTAAGCCCGCAGGTGAAGAAGTCACGAAATACGGCAATTTCGTCAGCTTCGGGGGTAGGAACTTCTTCGTCCAGGGAAGCGCAGCCATTACCCACAGGAAAGAATCCGGCTGCCTCGTATTCTCTGATCAAATTTGCAGTGCTTTGGATTTATCGAAAATGAAAGACGGAGGGAGAGGTTTTGATCGTTTCGCGGCAACGAGATCTTTCAGATCAACATCCACATCTTCAATATTTTCTCTCTCAGATCCGATTTCTCCCTCCTCACGGTTCTCAGATCCATCAGCAGCTGAGATTTCTTCTGAAAGTTGAGCGATCTCAGTTCCATGCATTTCCTCCTCAACAGGTGGAAGACCAGCAGCAGCTAATTCCTCAGATGTCATGGGTCTTGCGGTGCTTTTAACGCGGGCCACCTAATTGACAATAATACAAAGAAAAAAACCTAAGGTGACATTTATGAATCAAAATATGCGAAATAAAAATTTGTGAATGTGAATGTTGAAAAGTAAAAGATGATAACAGAAGAACAAAGAAAGCAATACCTTTGAAAATCGGGGAAGTCTTGAAGCTTCAGACTCTTTGTCGCGAAGAGCCTTTCTGCGAAAATGCAAGCAAAAGTTCGGAAAAAACAAGGGAGCGGTGAAAAATTTTTACGGTGAGAGCTATCTATTTATAGGGGCGAGGGGGGTAGTTCAAGAAAACCTCCTCGATATGACCTTTGCGAGTTTTCCGGGAGACGCGTGTCCACTCCGACGTTCCGAGGGTGACCTTTTTTACCAAAATTCAAAAGTTTTCGCGGAATCGGATCGTCGAAGTCAACCCGCTTCCCCGAGGGGCTAGTGTTGGGGAATTCAGGCAAAACCTTACACCCTCGAAACGTCGGGTTTGCCGAAATTCATGAGATAAGTTTTCAAGTAATGTGCAAAAATGACAGCCGAATCTGGCTTCTTCGTGTGAATCTGCTTTCCATTTCAGGGTGGTTGAAACTTGCGAAGCTCTGGGATCATGAACCTGCGAAGCCTTGAAATCGTGAATCTGTGGAGATCTGGAATCATGAACATGCGAAGCCCTAAAATCGCGAATCTACGAAGATCTGGAGTCATGAACCGGCGAAGATCCGGAATCATGAACCCGCAAAGATCTGGAGTTACGAACCTGTGAAATTCGAGAATCTGGTGAAGTTCAAATTCGGAGGTTATGATGTGTGAAGATCTCCACGTATAAGAGATTCAGAAATCAGCAAGAATCCAAGTCAAAGACGTTGTCTCAAAAGTCTGGGTTTGACGTGTGAACTAGTGGCAGGCTTGTAAATATATGAAATCAGCCCCGCAAATCACGGGATGTAAAAGACATTCATGTACATGTCCACACTAGGAATATTCCTTAGATTCGAGGGTATTCTCGGAATGTAAAAGTCCCTTCGTCTCCCTATAAAAGGGGGCACGAGGGCACGTGTAAAGGGGTTCCCAACTTTTGAGGTGAGTACAAGCTTTCGGAGATTCTTTGTCTCCTGGTCGTAACTTTCTTGCACTTGTTCTTGATTCTTGTGTTCTGGTGTTCCATCCGATTTTTAGAACCCTGAGGACCATGTGTGGTTCGAGGACCGGTGGATGGTCACTTCCTTGTGTGATGAGTGATTGACAACGTTGTGTGGACTGATTCTTGGCTAAGTATTGCAGGTGCAGGTTGCGGCTTGACTGGTGTTGGTGCAGGTGAAGAACAAGCGTGAAAGGTCGTTGCGGTGAGGCCTCCGGTGTGTGGAGAAGACAAGTAGGCTTCGTTCGAGGGACCGGTGGCCGGCGGGGGTCAAGTGCGGGCCGCATGGTGGCATGAACAAGCAAGATGAAGTCATGGACGGTTTCTTGGTTGAGCCTCAAAACCAAGGTCGAGCGGGACTACGTGGGAGCCGAGTCATGAGTGGAGATTGGCGGAGGCTACACCGAGTTCACGGGGTTTCCGGTGGTTCACCATAAAACCACTGGGTTCCTTGGTTGATCCACAAAGCCAAGACCGAAGAACCGAAGACGGTCTTTGCCGCAGAGAAGCCGGCACCGGTCGACCGGTGGGTCCGACCGATCCGGCCGGTGGGTACCGGTCGACCGATGAGGAGCACCGGCTCGACCGGTGTGCGATGACGCAGTCCGGAATCTTCGAAGCGGAGGACACGCGTCGGGATCGCAAGGCTTGCGTCGAGGCTAAGAAGGTTGCGGTCGCCGGGCATCCGTCCGATGAAGAAAGCTTCAATTCTTCCAAAACCGCCCTTGAGGGGCTTGTATCCCTAGTTGTTAGAGAAGGGTATTTTAGACTTTCGGTTGCCTCCATATAACCCAAGAGGTGAGAGGATGGTAGCTAACTCTTGGAACCCTAGCTCATTTGTTTTCCTATTTTCCTTCCTGTTTTCCTTAGGTTTTCCATAAGACTAGCTTGAGAGCTTCATGGTGAGATCTTGTGAGAGGGTTGGATGATCGGGCGGCAAGCTAGACCTTGTATGAACCATTGTTGCATTTATAGATGATTCGGCGTGGTTCCTCAAGGTTTGGATGTGTTGTTCCCGATTGTTCTTGGTGGTGATTTTCGGAGCCCTCTCTTGGTGATTTCTTTGGGTTGTTTTCGGGACCTTTCTCTTGGGGATTTGATGGGGGAAATTTGTGGGAACCCTTCGTGGTTCTTTGGGCTATGATTCCCCTCCCAAATCCGTGAGTAAAGGGGCTCGATTTTGGGGTTTTCCGAGTTCTAGGGTTTGTGGTGCTCTTGGCGGGATTTCTTCGATTCCTCCCTTTTGGACGAGTTTTGATGGGATTAAACTTGGCTATGGACTCCTCATGAGGTGTTCCTATTATCCCCAAAATCTTGTTCAAGTCTGTGGAGCGATTCGGGAGATCGAGGTTTCGATTTGGGGGAGTTGACCCGCGGGTGCTGTTCATCCCAAGCTGCCCAGGCTACACCGGTCTGACCGGTGCTCTTGACCGGTCTGACCGGTGCAACTCTCGGTGGTTTTTGCTCGGGTGAATGTCTGGGTGTGTTCGCTGTTGTCCTGTGTTGCTGCTATTTCGAGTTTGAGTCAGTTTGGTGGTCGGTTGGTCTGTTTGGTGCTTTGGGGACTTTCAGGCTGTGACCCGTTTAACCGGTGTGTTTCACCAGTTTGACCGGTGTGGAGCCACTTAGTGAAAGTTGCTCAGTTTCACCAGCAGGGACCGGTCTGACCGGTGGTGCTCACCGGTCTGACCGGTGTTGGTCTGTAGACTCGAGGTTTGGTGTTCCGCTACGTTCTCGGGTCGGAAGGTTGTGTGTTGGTTCCTAGGTCCAGTCGCACTCCAGTGGCTATGTGGGCTTGACCAACTTGGGTAGTGAGTCGGAGACGTGTGTTGGAAGCCGTGTTCATCTTGTTGGAGTTTCCATCTCCTTCAAGAAGAATTTTTATCGGCTCCCTTTCACTCCCCCCCCCCTCTCTGGTTCGCCGTATCGATCCTTCAAGTGGTATCAGAGCCGGTTCGGGTCTTTATTGACTCTAACTAGTCTAAGATCCAAGGATGGCGTACCAGGAACGGGGTTCGGGTCCTCCACACTTCGATGGCAAGAACTACCAGATGTGGAGCAAGCGGATGGGTGCGTTTCTCTGCGGAAAGGGTTTGGGATGTCACGGTGGACACAGGCTATGTCCAGCCGATGGACTTCCTTACTCCAGGATCGAGGGACAGATTCGATGCCAACAATAAGGCGGTCGACTACTTGTTTCGTGCTTTGTGTCAGCCTGAGTTCGATCGGGTGCACACCGAGCACTTGGCTTGTAGAATTTGGACAGTCTTCCGAAGGAGGCTCGTGTTGGGAATGCCCGTGTTCGAGCACGGATGTATGCGACCTCCTGGAGAGAGTACGAGAACTTCACTCATCTCCCCGGTGAGTCCATCGATGCCTTGTTTCGGAGGTTCACGGTGGTTGTGAACAACATGAGGGCCAATGTGGACGTGCTCCCGTACGATGATCATGATAGAGCGGTCAAGCTCTTACACTCTTTGGATCGTACGATTTGGGGCGGAAAGTTCGAGGCCATTGTGGAGTCGGAGAAGTATGACACTCTGACGGTGAACGAGCTGTTCTCGAAGCTCAAGTCGGCTGAGGTGGATAGGGGCATGACTGCCAAGCTCGAGGGACCGACTGATTCCCATAGTCTTGCCCTCGTTGGTGGTTCGAAAGGAAAGGCTAACACTAACCCATCCACCAGGATGTTCTCTTTTTCCTCTTTGATGTCTATGCCAGATGAGGAGTTCGACGAGCTTGGAGAGGACGAGCTGGCGCTCTTGACAAGGCGGTTCGAGAGGCTGCACGAGAACCGGGTGAACATGAGGAGGAACACGAGGACATGCTTCCAATGCGGCAAGCCGGGACACTTCGTCGCCGACTGCCCGGAGAAGGTCGAGAACAAGGACGGCTACAAGCACAAGTCGAGGATGGATGGCAAGTACCGGTCGAGGCGCGACCACAAGAGCAAGCACAAGAACAAGTACAAGGACGAGCGACGATCGAAGAAGAAGGAGAGCCGAGGCAAGGCCCGAGCGATGGTTGGAGCGAGCGACATCGACTCCAGTTCCGCGTACTCCACCTCGAGCTCGAGCAGCAGTGAGGATGAAGGTGATCATCGCAAGAACAAGAAGTCATCCAAGAACCTGAGCGGGCTGAGCTGCTTCATGAGAGACGGCTTCTGCACCATGGCGCTGAGCTCCGGCAGCAAGAAGAGCACACAGAGCGACTCGGACTCCGATTCCGACGACGAGGTGCGTGATGAACTTCCCTTCTTGCGCCAGGAGAATGAGAGGCTTGGCACTTTGCTTGATAACCGTGATGACATGCTTAGAGAGGCCAAGAAAATGAGAAAAGAGCTTAGGGCTTCACTCGAGGATGCTAGGACTAGAGTGGCTGAGCTAGAGACATAGGTGCTTGATAGCAAGCTTGAGATTGATTCCCTTAAGGCTAGCCCTGTTGTTTCGGATGAGGTTGATTGTGCTGATTGCTCCATCTTTCTTGCTGATCTTGCTTTGTTTAAGGAGAAGCATGCCTCCAAGTGTGAGGAACTAGATGTGCTTAGGGTTGAAGTGGCTGAGCTTAAGTCTAGACCTGCTTTGCTAGGTCCTTGCACTTCTTGCCCTGTTTTGCATGCTAAGATTGATGAGATGCATGCTTACACTAGTTCACTTAAGGCTAAATTGAAGGAACCCATGCCTACATCATGCTCTACCTGTGAAATGCATGCTTTGAAGAATTTGGAACTTGCACATTATGTTGATCGTTTGCAGGATGAGAATGATGAGGTGAGGAAGTTGATGGGTTGGTTGTCTGGTCATGAGCCTCGGTTGAGGATGATGATCGAGGCATTTAAGAGGCAGGATGGTGAGGGACTTGGGGCAAACAAGGTTGGTGAGGGAAGTGGAGAGAATATCCCAAGCCACCAAAAACCCACCACAAAAATGATTTCCCCCCAAAACCTAACCATCTTAGGAACCGACTAGACACAACCCCAGCTCCACCCGTGTTTCCTACACCCACAAATGATCTACAAAAGCCTATCAAGTTTGTGAGCACTTCGGGGAAGGTGTTCTTTGGGAAAGAAAGTGAGAAGGCTAGTGAGGGGAAACCGGTGGAGGAGTTGAGTGAAGAGAAACCTAGTGAGCAGCTACAGTCCAAGCCTAAGCCTAAGCTTGTGAGGTTCCATTGTGGCTATTGTGGGAGAGATGGCCATAAGGATGAGTTTTGCTTCAAGAGGAAGCGTGAGGAGAGAATGGCAAAGGAGTGGGCTAACAAGGACAAGTACCACCCTTCCGATGGTGTACTTGAGCCTCGTGTGCAGATGCCCAGGGCCAAGGCGAATGTGAGGACGAGTTCGGGCTTGGGGAGAGCGGAAGGGCATGTTGGAGGTGTTGTTGTCCGGGTCGGACCGGTGTGGAGCACCGGTCGGACGTGCGGCCTCGGACGGGCGGCGGTTCGGGTTTCGTGCTCGTACGGTGTGCGAGGGTTGTTTCTGGAGGTCGTGGTTCTGGTGGTTGGGCTGGAGAGTTTGCAGGTGGTCAGGTTGCTAGGCGTTCTCCCCCTCGAGTTCACTACGGGGATGGGAGGAGTCGTACCTTTGAGAAGGAGAGGAGGAACGGTCCACGGGTTCTCTTTTGTGGTTTTGGTCCTCCTCCAGGTAGAGAGGGGTGGTTCCCTCGGGGTGGTTACCGTGGTGGTGGTCGTGGAGGTAGCTTTGGTAGGAGAGATGTTTTGGTTGGTGCTAACCCCACTTTCGAGCAAATGGCTCGGCACTAGTTTTACACTTTTGGTACTAACCCCAGTGCTGAGTCATTTGTTCGCTCACGTGCTCATTTTTGAATTCCAGGTGGGAGACTTGAAGAACATTTGGTTGATTGACTCCGGTTGCTCGAGGCATATGACCGGAGACAGGGGGTGGTTCTCAAGTCTCGTCCCGGTGGTGACAAAAAGGTACATCACTTTTGGGGACAATGGGCGTGGGCGTGTGCTTTCAGAAGGTGAGATTAAGGTGAGTGACAAGATCACTCTGAGGCGTGTTGCTCTTATTCAATCGCTGGGGTACAATCGCTTTCGTGTCCCGGTTGTTGGATGAGGGCTTTGAGGTGTTGTTTCGGCCGGGTGGTTCTCGGATTTTGGACTCTCGAGGGGACCTTGTCCGTATAGTCGTTCCCGAGGGTCAGGTGTTTCGTGCTGATTTTTCTCAGTCTTCGGTGTGGAGCATTGTTTCTTGGCCGGTTCTTCGAGTGAGTTGTGGAAGTGGCATAGGAAGTTGGGTCACTTGAGCTTTGACCTTTTGTCTCGCTTGAGTAAACTCAATTTGGTCCGAGGATTGCCACGGTTGAGGCTTGAGAAAGAGTTGGTTTGTGCGCCATGTAGGCATGCCAAGATGGTAGCCTCTTCTCACCCGCCTCTCACCGATGTGATGACTGAGCGTCCATGCGAGCCGCTCCATATGGACCTTGTTGGCCCGGCTCGTGTGCGATCCGTGGGTGGGAAGTGGTATGTCCTTGTTGTGGTGGACGACTACTCTCGGTATGCGTGGGTGTTCTTTCTTGAGGATAAGGGGGAGACATTTGGTTTTGTTCGAGATCTAGTCTTGAGGTTGAGGAACGAGAGGCACGGAGATGCCATACGAGCTATCCGCAGTGATAATGGCTCGGAATTCAGAAACTCTCGTTTCGAAACTTTTTGCCATGACTTGGGTCTTGAGCACCAGTTTTCGAGTCCGTATACGCCTCCCCAGAATGGTGTTGTGGAAAGGAAGAATAGGACCTTGTCCGAGATGGCTCGGACGATGCTTGATGAGCATAGGAATCCGAGGAGGTATTGGGCTGAGGCGGTGAATACCTCGTGCTATGTGTCAAACAGGATGTACCTCAGAGTGCACAAGAAGAAGACATGCTATGAGTTGATGCATGGTCGCACACCCAAGGTGAGTCACTTCCATGTCTTTGGTTGCAAGTGTTTCATTCTGAAGAAAGGTAGGAAGTTGGATAAGTTTGAGGCTAGGTCTGTCGATGGTATTTTCTTTGGTTATGCATCTCATTCTAGAGCATATCGTGTGCTCAATCTTGAAACTAACCAAATCGTGGAGACTTGCGAGGTAACCTTCGACGAGACGAGCCACGTAGTCGGCTTGTCTTTGAGTGTGCGGTGATGATGAGCTTGGCGAGGAGATCTTTCAGGAGGAGGAGCATGAACATGGAGAAGATGAAGATGGCGGTGCGGTGCCCCCGGCTGAACATGTACCCACTACTTCGACTACGGTGATGGACGGACCCTCTACTACACCTACGACGACAAATCAAGAACGGGGAGAAGCTGATGTTGAGGGGGAGGTAGCATCGAGGCGAGAACCTTCCCGGCGAGTGCAAGTGGATCACCCAGCTTCGAGGATCATCGGCGACATGAATGAACGCACTACACGGTCGAGGGTTCGAAACAATTCTCATTTCGCTCATGCTGCGTTTGTCGCTACTTTTGAGCCCAAAGACATTGGACACGCGCTATCTGATCACAATTGGGTTAATTCGATGCATGAGGAGTTGGAGAACTTTGAGAGGAATCAGGTTTGGGAGTTGGTTGACCCTCCCCCAGGGTGTAAGCCGATTGGTGCAAAGTGGGTGTGGAAGAACAAAGAGGGAGAGAAAGGTGAGGTTGTGAGAAACAAGTCGAGGCTTGTTGCTCGGGGGGTTCGGTCGAAGGAGGGGTTCTGTTTGAGAGAGGGTTTGAGATGGGAAAGGTCGATCGTACCTTGTTTCTTCTCGGGCGGGCCGGGAGATATCCCGATTGTGCGGTGTACGTGGATGATATTGTCTTTGGTGGCTCGTCTAACTCTCTTGTTGCAAGGTTTGCGAGAGGATATGAGCGAGGGAATTTGAGATGAGCATGATGGGCGAGTTGCGCTTCTTCCTCGGGCTACAAATCAAACAATCAAAGGAAGGAACATTTGTGCACCAGGCTAAGTACACCAAGGACATTGTGCGGAAGTTCAAGATGGAGGACTCCAAGGCTATGACGACGCCGATGAGTACGACTACAGCTCTTGATGCGGACGAGGAAGGTGAGCACGTGGACCAGAAGGAGTACCGGAGCATGATCGGGTCACTCCTCTATTTGACGGCTATGAGGCCGAACATACAGTTCTCGGTGTGTCTGTGCGCTCGTTTTCAAGCGTCTCCGAGGACTTCGCATCGGCAAGTGGTGAAGCGAATTTTCAGGTACTTGCGTCCCACTCCCGACTTCGGCCTTTGGTACTCCGCGTCCTCTTCTTTGGCGCTTCATGGTTTTTCAGACGCGGATTTTGCCGGGTGTCGGTTGGATAGGAAGTCCACTTCTGGGACTTGCCAGTTTTTGGGTTCTTCTTTGGTGTCTTGGTCTTCCCGCAAACAATCGAGTGTTGCTCAATCCACTACCGAGGCCGAGTATGTTGCCGCTGCTAGTTGTTGCTCTCAGCTCCTTTGGATTTCATACACCATGAGTGACAATGTAGAGAAAGGAAAGATAGCTTTGATCCATGTACCCACACATGACCAACTAGCCAATATTTTAACCAAACCCCTAGATGAAGCAATTTTCACTCGTTTGCGGGGGGAACATGGTGTGTGTTTGATTTCTTGAGTTGGGTGTGTGGGAGCTCCTTTATAACATATGTATAGTTTCCTTTGTGCATTTCTTGCATTTGGCATGGCATATGTAACATGATGTATAGGCATCCTTGTATCTTAGATTGCATGCATTTTGTATCATATGCATTGGTTAGGAAAAGCTTCTCTCATATACATTGTTCACCATGGAATGAGATATATGTCTTTGTGAGCTTGTTTGGTATGCTATGGTTAGTTTGGCTTAGCTCTTGATGATCTTGATGAATAATCCATGGTTGATGGCTATGTTTTGAAAAATGTCTAATATAGGCTCTCTCATGTGTAAATGCCTTTACATGCTCTTGACATGTTTTAGTGGCTTGGTTATGCTTAATTTGTGGTTGGATAGCTAGTTTATTGATCATATGGGGCCAAAGGCTCATTTGCCATCATGAATGTTTAGCCCTCTTGCTTTATCTTATGGAGGGGCATAAGTTCCTTTTTGTCACAAAGACATTTCATGTACCAATGATAAATCTGAAAATGAAATGTAAAATGCTTGGAAAATGTGCTCCCATGTCATAAGTGCTGAAATTAATTTGCTTTGGGTGCTAAACCGTTGCATGATGCCTACCAATGAGAAGTCTCATACATAGAAGTAGGCACATGGCTCGGTGGCTTTGACATGACATGAGGTGCTTGTGGGTGTTTGTGATGGTCTTATGATTAGAATGGCTGTCCTAGCATGAAGTTTGTGTGGCTTTGCCATTTTGATATGCTTTGATCATGTTTAGGACTTTGCTCATGAGAGGCAAGTTTTTCGCGAAATTGCCCAAATCCATCTTAGCTTCGTCCAATGGTTGTGAAACTTGGTGATCTTGTAGTTGATGTCGATACGAAGCTATAGAGTATCTAACTTGCTCATTTGGACATGTGTAGCATCCTATGTTGAATTTTGTCTATTTGAGAAGCTATAGGTTGAATTTTTTGCATTTTTGGCTTGATTCATGCATTGCCAACAAGGGGGAGAAGTTTGAGCTCGAAATGGCTTGCTGGACGCATTTAGAAGGTTTTCAGGTGGTTTCGAGCCATTTCCGGGCCTTGTTGTGCACCGGTCCGACCGGTGAGGAGCATCGGTCCGACCGGTGTGAGTGCCGGTCCCGTGCACATGTTGGGCACCGGTCCGACCGGTGATAGTGACCGGTCCGACCGGTGTGAGCCGAAGTTGCTTTGCGGCACTGCCCGCCTTTCGGCTAGTTTGCATGCATTTGTCCAGGGGGAGGTGCATTGGTTCAGGGGGAGCTTGCATGTGTGCAGGGGGAGCTCTTTGTGGTTTTTCGAGCTTTGTTTTGGTGGTCTGCGCTCTTTGTTTGAGCTTTGGTTTGTCTCGGATGTGTCGAGCCGTTGCCCTTGCCTAAGGGGTCCGAGACTTGTCTTCTTCAAGTGATCTTGCTCTTTGCCTTTGTTTGGCTTTCGATCGCTTGTTGGAGTTTCTTTTCATTTATTTCCTTTCTTTTTCTTTTCTCTCTTGTTACTTTTGTGTGGGTGTTGTCAATGCACTCATCAAGGGGGAGATTGAGGACCATGTGTGGTTCGAGGACCGGTGGATGGTCGCTTCCTTGTGTGATGAGTGATTGACAACGTTGTGGACCGATTCTTGGCTAAGTATTGCGGGTGCGGGTTGCGGCTTGACCGGTGTTGGTGCGGGTGAAGAACAAGCGCAAAAGGTCGTCGCCGGTGAGGCCTCCGGGTGTGGAGAAGACAAGTAGGCTTCGTTCGAGGGACCCAGTGGCCAGTGGGGTCAAGTGCGGGCCGCATGGTGGCATGAACAGCAAGATGAAGTCATGGACGGTTTCTTGGTTGAGCCTCAAAACCAAGGTCGAGACGGGACTACATGGGAGCCGAGTCATGAGTGGAGATTGGCGGAGGCTACACAGAGTTCGCGGGGTTTCCTGTGGTTCACCGGAAAACCACTGGGTTCCTTGGTTGATCCACAAAGCCAAGACCGAGGAACCGAAGACGGTGCTGCAGCAATGCCAGACCGGTCTGACCGGTGTGCGACGACGCAGTCCGGAATCTTCGAAGCGGAGGACACGCGTCGGGATCGCAAGGCTTGCGTCGAGGCTAAGCAGGTTGAGGTCGCAGGGCATCTGTCCGATGGAGAAAGCTTCAAGTCTTCCAAAACCGCCCTTGAGGGGCTTGTATCCCTAGTTGTTAGAGAAGGGTATTTGAGACTTTCGGTTGCCTCCATATAACCCAAGAGGTGAGAGGATGGTAGCCAACTCTTGGAACCCTAGCTCATTTGTTTTCCTATTTTCCTTCCTATTTTCCTTAGGATTTCCATAGGACTAGCTTGAGAGCTTCATGGTGAGATCTTGTGAGAGGGTTGGATGACCAGGTGGCAAGCTAGACCTTGTATGAAGCTTTGTTGCATGTATAGATGATTCGGCGTGGTTCCTCAAGGTTTGGATGTGTTGTTCCTGGTTGTTCTTGGTGGTGATTTTCGGAGCCCTCTCTTGGTGATTTCTCTGGGTTGTTTTCGGGACCTTTCTCTTGGGGATTTGATGGGGGGAAATTTGTGGGAACCCTTCGTGGTTCTTTGGGCTGTGATTCCCCTCCCAAATCCGTGAGTAAAGGGGCTCGATTTTGGGGTTTTCCAAGTTCTAGGGTTTGTGGTGCTCTTGGCGGGATTTCTTCGATTCCTCCTTTTTGGACGAGTTTTGATGGGATTAAACTTGGCTATGGACTCCTCATGAGGTGTTCCTATTGTCCCCAAAGTCTTGTTCAAGTCCGTGGAGCGATTCGGGAGACCGAGGTTTCGATTTGGGGGAGTTGACCCGCGGGTGCTATTCATCCCGAGCTGCCCAGGCTACACCGGTCTGACCGGTGTTCTTGACCGGTCTGACCGGTGCAACTCTCGGTGGGTTTTTGCTCGGGTGAACGTCTGGGTGTGTTCGTTGTTGTCCTGTGTTGCTGCTGTTTCGAGTTTGAGTCAGTTTGGTGGTCGGTTGGTCTGTTTGATGCTTTGGGGACTTTCAGGCTGTGACCGGTTTAACCGGTGTGTTTCACCGGTCTGACCGGTGTGGAGCCACTTAGTGAAAGTTGCTCAGTTTCAGCAGCAGGGACCGGTCTGACAGGTGGTGCTCACCGGTCTGACCGGTGTTGGTCTGTAGACTCGAGGTTTCGTGTTCCGCTGCGTTCTCGGTCGGAAGGTTGTGTGTTGGTTCCTAGGTCCAGTGGCACTCCAATGGCTACGTGGGCTTGACCAACTTGGGTAGTGAGTCGGAGACGTGTGTTGGAAGCCGTGTTCATCTTGTTGGAGTTTCCATCTCCTTCGAGAAGAATTTTTATCGGCTCCCATTCACTCCCCCCCTCTCGGGTTCGCCTTATCGGTCCTTCAAACCCCCAACACCCTCCATGGCTTTTGCAGTGTGCCTGACACGAGCCATGTGTCTATGAAAACTTAGCCTTAAAGTACATCGCCGCGGAAAGTAAAAGCGAAAACATGTATTCTGAGCAGGATGAAAACTAACCTCCCAAGACGGCCATAGCTTTCGCAGAAGCGACTCGCGAGGAGCGAAGGCAAGGGGACCAATCGTCAATTCTAAACGAGAGAAGAAGAGGTGAAAGTGACAGCCGATCCTCAGCAGCGTCGGCCCCCTCTATTTATATGCGATGAAACCCAACGGTCGAAATTTTTGAACCCAACGGTAAAAAATCAAGGGCGTTTTGGTAATTCAAGCGGAAGTCTCGGGAATCGACGCCGGGGAAGATGTTTTCTTTTGCCTCGATTCTCGATCCCCGGATTTCGCTGGCTCAGGTTTGCATCGAAGCAAGCGCCTCGCCATCGAGGGGCTTCTGTTGGGGGATTCGAAATCAAGTCTTTCGTATGCCAAAACGTAAGATCGTTTCAGTTGGTCAAGTTTGATTCGAAAGGCTCAGCGGCGAAAGCCCAGGAGCCCTTAAGTCCTTTTTCATTTTTCGGTTTCCATCTTTCGACCAGTGCCTTTCGTCGCCAGTAGAGCAACCAGATAAGCCCAGCGGTTCAAAGTGTTAGAGTCACGGTCTGGCGGATTGGTTTTCCTTGTGACGAAACCCCGAGGCGAATCTTACTCACCCAGCCAGTGTTAGCCTGGGTTTCACCTGGGGGGTTTCGTCGTCCTTAACATCTAATGCATTCAAGTTTGGCTATGACATGTGTTTCAGGTGACAAAATGCGGCGGGTGAAAGGGGGTCTCCAAAAGATTGATGGTCTTCTCCCGACAAGCGCACGTGCTGACAGCAAGAAAGGCGCCGCAATCTGCGGCGTGACGTCACGGAGCGCCGATTACGTGGAGACCTAATTGGAGACTTCCCAAAATTAGCCTAGCACATTCTGTTTTGATGCATTTCACACGAGGGTATTCTCGGTATGTAAAAAGTCTACTCGTCTCCCTATAAAAGGAGACGGACCGGCACTTGTAAAGGGGGTCGGCTTTTGAGAAACTCACCGTTGAGAAAGAGCTTTTGGTTTTCTTCCGCTTGTGTTTGAGTTTTGGTTTCCTTTATTGTTTGTGCAAGGTAGTTTCTCTACCCCACAACAGGGTCTTTCGCCGGTTCACCCCGGTAAAGGTGACAGGAAACCTTCACCGGTATGACCGGTGGGCAAAGGTCTGATCGATGACCAACACTGGTCTGACCAGTGCCTACGCCAACACATAAGGGTAAAACCCTCTTCATTCTAGAAAAGTCAATTTATTCCCTTTTGACAGTGAAATGCTTGTCTTCTGAATAATCCACACAGAATTGCTTTATGTGTCCTGCGAAATTCTCCTTCCCGCGCTTTCTGGATCTTCCAATATTCAGTCTAGGTTAGCTCCAAGAATGCACCAGAGGAGATCTGATCCTGACTTTGTAACCAACAAGCCTCCGGAAGATGTCTGAGTTCCGGGTCAGAAGATTTCGATGTTCAAGAAGGGACAGCATTTCAGTGCGTACGTTCTGAATTGCTGTAAAAGTGTAAAGGCAAAAGAACACTTGGCGCGACAGTTCGAGCGCTGCGAGTGCATACATATGTAGCAAAGGTTTCTTTCCTGATGAGTCCTTTTGCGTATGGTACTCCATTCCAACGAGATACGGCAATCCTGCAAAAGGAACAGCATGATTGTTCATGCACCGGCCAACAAAGCATGCAGTATAAGGAACGAGGGATGAGTGCTTAACGACCAGTGCGTTGGTTGAACGCAAAGGATGCTGATTCCATAACCATATCATAGAATCATTCGTCGCTTTTCACTACTGTGACAGCCGGCCTAGTCAACCTTCCAGAGTGAGCTAAGCGGAATTCTTGCCGTAATTACTGGCGTCAAACTCTCTGCTTCATCAGTCACTTGCGAATGACCACACCAAATCAAGGAGAGCTATAGGTACATGCATGACTACATGAGCTTCAGATATCAAGGCAGCAGTTGAACTAGTGCAGTCTGCACTGTGCAGTAGCCAGTAATAGGTGTTTGACAAGATTTTTCTGTCTAGATTATGGCATCCGCAACCAGGATTCCTGAAAAAAGGGTCAAATATATGATGGTTCTCCAAGCATCACTGCGCTTGGTGGACACAAAAAACAGTGTGCTCTGTTGGTCCAGCAGTTCAGCTGACGACAGCATTTCTTTTTTCCAATGGATAAAGAGGAGACCCGGGCCTTGTTTAGTTGGCTAGAAATTTGATTTTACTACTTTTTCAACTCTCTCCATCACAACACATTAAATACACCAAAAGACATATGTTCAGAGCAGTAAATGCAGGTAAAAAAATTAACTAATCACACAGTTCTGTTTTACATCACGAGACGAATCTTTTGAGCCTAGTTAGACCATGATGGAACAATATTTACCACAAACAAACGAAATCTGCTACAGTGTACTACAAGAGTTCAAAACGTTGAAAAGGCAAATTTTTCACCAACTAAACAAGGAGCGAATGTCACACCCAGTTTTAAAGGCAAAACCGAATGCATAGATCACGTGTGCGCCAGGATCAAGTTACACACACGCTTAGACATTGTGAATACCAAAATCAGTGCCACACGAATAAAGAGTTATTACAAACCATAGTCTTAAACGAAACTTAAATAACGAGTTCTCGCAGCGGACAAAATGCCTCCACAGGCATCTGACTGAAGACTACACAGACCTAGAACTCCTGGAAATCTCCTGGAATGTCTTCAAAGTTCTCCCAATTTGAGCAGCATTCCGAGTAGATACAAGAAAATAAACAAGCGTGAGCACATGACGTACTCAGCAAGAGAGAACAACATAACATGCAAGGCCATATGGTGGATGGCTAAGGTTCAAGCAGTTTAGCATTTTAGTGAGTCAAGTTTTATTAGCAACCTGATTACTAAATAGTATAAATTCATACCAACCCAATTAATAAGATATAAGCATCATAAATAAAGAATAAAACAAGAAATTAAACATTTAGGTTCCATAATTTAATCATGTGAGTGTCCAGGCCGCTCTTGACTGTGAGCACGGCTAACTGATTAGTTTTACACTCTGCAGAGGTTGTACACTTTCACCACAAGTAGCGTAAAAGCTCCGAAGAACTTTGAACCCAACCATGCGGTGTTTGCAAGGCACCATACCACACTACCGAGGTGTGGTTGCATAGGGACGCTACATGGCCTTTACAAAGGTTCCCTAGCAAGTTATGACCCACAAGGTCCGGATCAGTTAGCAAGGTATAAAGTCCCCTAGCAGGTCGATACCCCACAAAAAAAGAATAACTCACCCAACGCCCTGCTAGAGAGTCTATACCCCACAGTACCGTCGATCCCTTGTCCTTATCAGGTAAGACCATCCTAAGCTAAAGTTCCTAATTATTTAGCCAAGACCATTGCCCATTAGTTCTTGTGGTTGTACTGTTTTCCTGGGTGGTTCTCCATGTTCCGATTAATCTTAATAAAGTGGTATTGTAAAGTAAAGTACATAAACCGGAACATAGAATATAAAGTATCCAAGTTTGATTAATTATATCCCTTTTAAGCATGCTAAGCCATAGCTACCAACAATATTAATTGAATAAACCCGGTGACAAGGTAGAGGTAGTAAAAGACTAGGCATGATCCTTAATAGGTTCCCGTCAAGTTAATGCAAGCAGGAAAAGTAAATACAGGTGAATTTAAATGCATGTTATGTAGGACAAGCGGGCATGCATCAAGGAAGACTTGCCTTCAACAAAACTCTGCTGCTCAAACTCTGACACGTCTTAATCTTCAAATCCTCCAAACACTTCACTCTCTACGGTCCACAATCATCACATACAAGCATACAATAAGAATAAATAAGAAACAGTCACCAAACAGTACAAACAATATAAAACAGTGGCATAAAACTAATCTACGCTTCGAGACGATCACGTGGACATAAAGAACGCTAAAATCGGAGCGAAAACGACCAAGTTACACCCTAATAAAGGTGCAAGGACTAATCAGAAAAGTTTTAAAAAGAATCGGGGCTAAAATAAAGAAAAAGGACTAAACTGTAAGGATTTTCCTAAGGCGGGAGGGTATTTTTGTGAATACCATAAAACAAAGGGGGATTTCTGTAAAAAAGGCCAGGGTCGGCTGGGTTTGACCTGGTTGACTCGAGGTGGACCCGATCTAGATCCGTTGGATCTAGATCTAACGGTTGTTGTTGCTTGCGGTGAAGCGATGCGGCGGGGTGAAGTCAAGCGCGTCGGATCTCGATCCGGCGGCCAGGAACGCGTGCAAGCGGCTGGGCGGCGTGAGGCGACGGCCGACGGCGGCGGCCGGCGGTGAGCGGCGGCGGAGTTCGACGGCGAACCCTAACTAGGGTTCCCGGGCTCGGTTTGGGACGCGAGCACATCCACACAAAGCGCGCGGGTCGGTGGAAGCCAACGGGGACGGTGGCCGCGGCGGAGACGCGGCGACGCGGGCGGACAACGCGGCAGCGCGGCTCGGAAACTCCGGCGAGGTCTCTAGGGCGCTACGGTGCCCGAGCTCGACAATACGCGACACCGGAGCGAAGCTCACCTACTGGCACTGCTCCTGAGCGGCTTCACGTCGACGAAATAGCGGCGAAGGCGGGGAATCGACAGCGGCGGTGGAAACTAGGGTTTCGGTTCCGGCGGCGCACGGGGTAGGCAAAGGCGGCGGCTCGGGTGGGGGAGTCCGGGAGCGGCGCGCGGCTTAAATAGCCCGGGGAACCCGGTCTTGGCGTGCGGGCCACGCACGGGAGGCGTGCCGGAATCGGACACGGGCGGCGGCGCGGGGACTCGGCCGAGTTCGGTTGGAGCACGGCGAGGCGGAGGGGATGACAAGCGGGACCCCACCGTCGGTGACGAGCGGCGCGGCGCGGGCGGGCTAGCGGCGGAAATGGGCCGAAAGGCCAACCGGGCCACGGAGACGACGACCGCCCGCGGGTGACGACGGGCCGCGCCGAGGCTAGCCGGGCCGGCCGGGCCGGCCGCCGCGCGCAGCCGCTTCTTTGCGGCCGCCGGGCCGGAAAGGGTGACGGGCTGAAGTGAAGAGGAAAAAGGGATAGGAATGGGGAAATGCTTTACGAAATTTTGAAAAGATTCAAACAATAGAATTCAAACTTGAATTTGAATTTCAGCAACCAAAAGCAATGCACCAGCATGAATGCCATAATTAATTCCTATAATTCATTAATTTATTTTTGAACAATTTTAAATGCCTAAAAGAAAAATAAAGCAACCTTATATTCCTTAAGCAATTAAAAGGGTTTCTAGCCAATTTTTAATAAAGACCAATTTAGCGAAATTAGGGTGTTAGAGCTAAATGGCTGGCTGGACGCATTTTATTTTCGCCCGTCCAAACAGTATCCGCGGAAAGAGACGAAGTAACTGACGCGCGACGAATCCAGGCGCATGTGCGCGGGCGAGGGATCGGATGCCGACGGGCCGACGGCAGCGCTGCATGTGAGGTGCGGGCCGCCGCCGCCGGCCGCCCGACGAACCAGCGGCCGGCAAGCGGAACGTAGCGATCATCAGCCGACAGCCGATGACCACCTGCTCTCAGTTTCAGCAGGCTCCGCACCAGATTTCCGGAGCCCGCGCCGTCACCGCGCAGGTTTCAGCTAGCGCTCAGCCGCTCACAGCGTGCCCTGGGCCCCCGGCCCCGGGTCTCGTTGGCTACTCGGCTCTGTGGCGTCTTGGTTGCGGGTAGGGCGGGCGGACGGGCGACTTCTGGAGCCGCGGCCTTATGGTTGTGAGTATTGTTTCGGTTGCGCACGCATGGCGGCATGGGTATCCCAGGGACTCTGCTTTCTTGCGTTCGGCGGTGTACGAAATGGTCGAGAAGAGCTTAACGTGAAACGGGGCTGTGCGCAAGTGTTACGGGGACAGCACGTACCACTAGCTCAATCAGCTTCAGAAAACGCGCGCACCACGCACGCGAGGCATACTCCGTATGTCATATTGTCACGCGTGAAGGGAAAGGAACCAACAACGCCACCCAAGTTCTATCCTGCATGCGCAAGCAGGCCGCAGCCACATGCTAGTTTGGACTTTGGAAGTGGTGGAGATCATGCCAACCAGTATACAACACTACAACGGCATGGAGCAGACGGACTAGCGGCACCGTCGTCGCACAGTGTACGTGTGCGGCGTCCGAAGAGTACAATGATGGTTCATTGGCCGGTCAAAAATTCCCATGGCGTGCTAGTAGTGACTACTGAGGAAATCGGAAGTGAAGTTTCAAACATATTCAATTTTAACTGCAGAAAAACTATTTTAGACTTGCAAATAAACCACAAACACCACCGCACGTGTGTAATGCTATGTCACAGAAAACCATATATCATGCTAGATTTGATCAAGGTTGAAATTAAAGTGAACGTTTATAATATATAGTTTGGGGTTAAAAGGAAAACAGTTTTAATAGCTGAGGGTTGAAAAACTATGCTCTAGCCACTAGGGATACTTGAAGGTTGTAAAATAAAATTGTAAGATTTGATTCACATGTCCTACAACTACAAATCTCAGGGCGGTTTCTGCATTCACTTTGCAAGGTATCTCAGTTCTCGACAAACAAAGGATTTCGTCCCTAAGCGTACATAATCATTGTTGCTCAGCGTATCATTGTACGCTTACTATATCTCATTCACCGATATGGCATATAGTATCACTTTGCTTACAGGAAACTGAAACGGATTAGGTACCTATATCTTCCAACGCAGCTTCCTACGATTAACTGATTCAGTACATGTACAGAATCGTGACAAATCAATGATGTCCGTGTATTGGTCGTAAATCTGCCGTTAGTTGTTTCTTCTATTTCCGTTCGTTTCATACGCAGAGAACTGCGCATCACTAACGAGAAGAGTACTTATAAAATTTCACAAGAATCCGTATACACAGGTATATATCATGCATGTCCTTTTCATATATTATACTACAAAACCTGCGAATATGCGATAACCGCCAAGGAGCCGTGACTTTGTAAAATAGTGCACGCATGACCTGAAGGCCCCATCCCTGATCCCTCCCAGGATTTGCTCCACAGCCATGTGACCTCTACCATGGGGCGTCGGGTGCAACGGCCGCTGATGGCGATCGCGGCGCACTGCGTTCTTCGTTTCCCGCCTATAAATACCCCAGCAATGTGCTTCTCCCCGACCATCGAAACACAGAGCTTCCTGTCTGCCCAGTACTAGCTAGCAACGACTAACGTTAACGACCTAGCTAGATCTAGTAGCTAGTAAGATGGCATCGACGATGATCGCCTCGTCCAAGGTCCTCGTTGCCTTTGGTGCACTGGTCTTCTCCCTCCTTGTCTCGTACGGCTCGTGCGCTAGGCCGGTGAACTTTAACACATCCGCCTTCACCACCGACCCCAACTGGGAGGCTGCCAGGGCCACCTGGTACGGCGCGCCCACCGGCGCCGGCCCCGACGATGACGGTACGTGTATATATATGAACGCCGGCGGTGCATGGCGCCGCCGCGTCAGATGGTCGTGTAGTTCTATATGCTACGCGTGTAATGGTGTTTTGGACGTACGAGATCTATAAGCTTTTGTGCATATATGCAGGTGGCGCCTGCGGGTTCAAGAACGTGAATTTGCCGCCGTTCTCAGCCATGACGTCGTGCGGCAACGAGCCCCTGTTCAAGGACGGCAAGGGCTGCGGCTCCTGTTACCAGGTACTCCTCTAGTCCTCTCCTACATTACTTGGTCAGAGATACTATTTCCAGGGCGACACGTTTGTGCTGTCATCTGCCCTCGTGGAAACGGAAATGGAGATGGACCGAGAGACAGTTTCGCCTATTCATTTGTTGCTGACCTTTTTCCAGATACGATGTGTCAACAACGATGCGTGCTCCGGCAATCCGGAGACGGTGATCATCACTGACATGAACTACTACCCGGTCTCCAAGTACCACTTTGACCTCAGTGGCACGGCGTTCGGCGCCATGGCCAAGCCCGGCCGCAACGACGAGCTCCGCCACGCCGGCATCATCGACATCCAGTTCAAGAGGTCGGTAAACATTTGCACACCCGCTCGTTGCAACACAGAACCACACACAGACCGACCACATCTGAAGGCCCTACACACACGAACAGAATCATATGTCTTGACCGTTTAGCTACTTTTGTTGTGGAGCCTTTGTACTTTTGCTCAACCAACAACCTTTAACGACAACGACCGGTTTAAGTAGATTTTTACAAATATTAGTAGCGTACTTCTACTTTATTACAATTTGGCCTCTTTTTTTTTTGCATACTATGCCTGTCGACAAGCCGTAATCCAAATTAAACATACCACACATGGCATGTTCATGCAGAGTGCCCTGCAACTACCCCGGGCAGAAGGTGACGTTCCACGTCGAGGAGGGCTCTAACCCCGTCTACCTTGCGGTGCTCGTCGAGTTTGAGAACGGCGATGGCGACGTGGTGCAGGTGGACCTCATGGAGGCCAACTCCGGCTCATGGACGCCGATGCGCGAGTCCTGGGGATCCATCTGGAGGCTGGACTCCAACCACCGGCTGCAGGCGCCCTTCTCGCTGCGCATCACCAACGAGTCCGGCAAGACGCTGGTGGCAAACCAGGTCATCCCGGCAAACTGGGCGCCCAACACCTACTACCGCTCCATCGTCCAGTACTAGCAGCGACCAATGATGATCACTCTGCTGCTGGAAACGGCAACGGACACGAAAATTCGGCATCATTGACTCGCTTATTTGTTTGGTACTGCATCTTTTGCATGGGATTGAAGTGCCTTAGTTATTGATTACTACTTAGCCAGTTTATTAGCCGGTGACATATGTCGGGTGTGTCCTTGTGTGCTTTAGGTGGTGTTGTGCGTCTTGGGAGAGATTTGACGACTGGGAAATGGAGGAGGGCAAAAGTTTACATGTGCTTTCCGCCCATTGTCGATACGCTTGTACCAGTGTGATCAAGATTATAAATTATGGACAGTAATGTGTGTTCTATATAAGTATATAGTATGTTTCTATATTTTTTCCCATTATTGCTTTTTCAGTGCATATAAGTTTGTAATCCCCTCTAAGGCTGTTGGGGGTATCCGAAAATCCGGATGGGTTCCCCGAACACGGAAGAGAGAAAGTTCTGTCGGCACGTTCAAGTGCACTAGTAAGGCAGAAGGAGACTGAAAATCCCCCACTGGTGGCTCAAATTCCCAAAAGTCTGAATCCATTTACACGTGCCTCGCGCCCCCTTTTATAGGGAGACGAAGGGACTTTTACATTCCGAAAACACCCTCGAGCTTAAGGAATATTCCTAATGTGAACACATACAAGAATGTCTTTTTCATCTCACACATTTACAAGCCTGCCACTAGTTCACACTCTAAACCTAGACTTTTTAGGACGACAACTTTGACTTTGCTTCTCACTGGTTCGTGAATTTCCGCGTTCGCGACTTCCGAACTTGACTTCCGACAGATTCCCGAATTAGCCGTCCTCCGAAATTCGTGACTTCGCTGGTTTGAGACTCCAGACTTTCGCATGTTCACGACTCCGAGACTTCGCAGATTCAAGATTCCCGAAAATCGTAAATGCCTTGCCCCTGAAAACATATCTCAAGAACTTCGTTAAACTCGATGTTTCGAGGGTGACGGGTTTTCCTGAATTCCCCAACACCAGCCCTTCGGGGAAGCGGGTTGAATCCGACGATCCGATTCCACGAACATTTCGGAAATTTAGTAAAAAACGTCACCCTCGGAACATCGGAGTGGACACGCGTCACGCAGATACCCTACAACGGTCTAATCGAGGCAGGTTTCGCGGAACTACCCCCCTCGTCCCTATAAATAGGAGGCTTCCGCTGTTAAATTTTTTCACCGCTCTCTTGCTTTTGTCGCGAATCGTAACTCTTCCTCTTCGCAGAATCTCGTCTTGTGCTTCAGAGTTCGTGACCTTCCAGCTTTCTTCGAACTTCTCTAAGGTATTGTTCCTTTCACTCTTTAGTTGTTATTTGTTCTTTTTATTGCATTAGGTTTTTTATTTTTCAAACTTCATTCGCGAAAGTTGTTCTTATTTCTTCTTCTCTGTAAAACTGTCGAATAGGTGGCTCGAGTCAAAATCACCGCGAGACCCATGACGACTTAAGAACTTGTCGCAGCTGGTCTCCCAGCCGAGCCGATTGTCGAGGGTCCTGAGAACGCTCCACCTCCCGAAGATGGAGGCTCTCCCACCGCCAGTGGCTCCAGGAGTCACGAGGATGGCAAAGTCAGAACGGATGACGAAGATGTGGGAGATGTGGACGCTGGCGTCAGAGATCTGGTCAGGGCAAGGGCTGGGGGACCTCTACCTCCCTCTCTCGTTTTCGGAGAATCGAAGGTCACGACCAATATGATTCGAGAATATGAAGCGGCTGGGTTCTTCTTTTCGGGCACTGGGCGAGCCCCACCGGACGAACAAACTCCAGCTACCGAAGATGGGGAGGTCGTTGTGTTTCAGGACTTCTTCACCTGCGGACTTTGGTTTCCTTGTGATCCGATTTTTCCCGCGATCTTGGATGCCTTTTCAGTGAAGATTCATCAGCTTTCGCCGACGTCTTTTCTTGAGGTGTCGAAGTTTATTTGGATCATGAAGACCTTTGGCCGTAATCTTAGCGTTGACGCTTTCGCCAGAATCTTCGAACTAGTCATCGTTCCCGATGTTATCAAGGTCGATGATGGGCAATTCTACGAAGCTCAGCATGCATGCTGCACCTTCAACACTCGACGCCAAAACACCCGAAAAGGGATTACGCGAATTCAGATCGCTCCCTGTTGCAAGACCAACCTTACCGATGACTGGAATTCATACCGGTTTTACGTGAAGGTCAACATGTCTGTAGTTCCTGGCTACGAAGCACCAGCTTACCCCTTGTCCTGCTCTATCGCACCCCTGACTGCCGTGAATGCTGCCGAATTCAATCATCGGGCAGTAGGGATTAGAAATTGCGAAAGTGCTTTTCACCTTGCCAGCACTATACTTAGGGGCCGCGACATTATCGAGGAGTTTGTTGCTGCACAAATTTGGCCGATTTCTTGTGGCTGGGCCCCCAACGAGATCGTGTATTTCAATGTGAACTGGGCGACTCAAGAAGTACCTTTCCCAAAGTTTGGTATTAAACTGAGGGAAGTCCAAAGTGTCGATGCCTTCATGGTTGAGATTGAGAAAAGAGTTACTCTGATGATAGGCGAGTATACCATGAATGAATACAAGTCATACAAGGCACTGGTGAAGCACAAGAGAAGAATTAATCGTGTGTTTACTGAAGTTTGTGGTGACAAGTCCTTTAATTCTCGACGCCCTGGTCGCAAATTGAAGGTTCCTGCGGTTGCTGACGCCAGTTGCTCAGCGGCTCCTATTAGTGCCCCGCGAAGAAGATCTTCGAAATGGGGTCCGTCAGTTATTGAAGAGAGCACTTCCTCTGGCGTCCAACCTTCCAAGAGAGTCGACGAAACGCAGGCGCAGTACCTCCGAACAAATTTCGGACGCCGAACTCCAAGCAGCATCTGGCCTCGCTCAAATGAGTCGCAAAAAATCTAAGAAGGCTGTCAAGAAGGTTGTCTCTTCGGGTGTTCAGCGACTTCCCTCCGCGTTTGATGACGTCTTCGTGGAACCTGAGCTGAAAGGTCCCTTCTTTTGGCCCTTGTTGAGATTTGACTTTCATGAACATTGCCCATCAGGTTCTGAGAGTGAGTTCGTGGATATTGACTCCTTTTCAGATGCTGCGCCCGAAGTTCGGAAGGAGGTTATTCCCGACGCCGCCGCTGAGCCTTCTGCTGCTGCCCCCGAAGCTGTCACTTCTCAGCCTGCTAATCCGGTGGGAGAGGCATCCGCCGAATTCATCAGGGAACTTGAGCTTACCATTCATAAAGATGAAGATCCTGTCGCCAACGTTCCCTTGGTTGAAGTTCGTGAATCTTTGCCTGAAGGTCAAGATCCTTCTCCCTCCATTGCCACGTTCAACAAAAGATTCGGTACGTCACATCGCGGTGAATTGCTACGCGTTGGCCGCGAAGTGACTAAAAATAGAGATGGCACCCCCCAGATTTTAATGCTTTGGGAATCGCGTGCACTTATTGATGAAACAGGGGAGGAAGGTTCGGACGATTCTCTTGAAGGAATTGCCTGCGGCTCCAGAAAGGTGGCTGACTCTTCCCAGAAGAATGCTTCTACTTCTGCGGGTAAATCTTCTTCGAGTTCGGGGAAGAAGGTCATCATGAAAAACTACAGCCGACAAGGTTCGCTCCTCTTTTCAATAACTCTTGACTCTCGTTGTTTCATGATTTCTTGTTTGTGACTTTGCCTGTGACAATTTTTAGAGTTCAAGGACCTTCTTCGCTCGTATCCCCCGTCAAAGCTTGCGAGAACTCAAGAAACTTATGCAGTTAAGTCTTCATTGATCGGGAGAATTACTGCTGAGCGGCTTGTTGAGGAAGAGAAGATCCATGCACAACTCTCTCAAGAATCTAAAGAGATTAAGCGTAATTTTGCTCTTGCTCAATCTGCGAATCTCGATCTCGAGAAAAAGGTGGCCGAACTTGCAGAAAATTTAAAACGTTGCCAAGACGAGAGGAAGGTTGCTGAGGAAAATGCTGAGAATTCTCGAAAAGAGCTTGAAAGACTTCGGAAGACTCATGACGATGATCTGCGAATGATTGAAAATCTTCACAAAGATCACGACAAATCCCAGAAGACTATCGAAGATTTTCACGTGAACAACTCTGATTTGGCTAAGTCTTTGAGGGCAAAGGACCGGAGAATTCTGGATCTTGAAAAGGCGCTGGCGGAACAGAAGGAGGCTTCAAAGAAGAATGTTTCTGATCTTCTGGACAAGTGGAAGCTCTTATTTGGAGAATATGAGAAATCTCTGAAGGAATTTGGTGTTCGCCCTGCACCTCTCCCCGCTGAACTTAGAGTTTCTGGATTCATGGAGCGGATCGAAGCTGAGTTTAAGGCGCTCCCCGACGTTATCTCCGGCGCTAGCGATTTCGCAGCAGCCTTCTCTGTCGAATGTATTCTGAAGCTTCTGCACAACTTCGACTGCGCGGATCTCGCAAAGTTTCGCGAAAAAATCTCTCAGTTTCCCGGCGCTATGAGTACCTCGATAATTCGGCCAAACGAAGATGTTCAAGTTATCAAGTCTAAATTCGCGAGGGAATCTTGGCTAGACAGCGGGAAAGAAGCCGTCAAGACCATTGCACGTGCTAAGCTTGCTCAAGTAAATTTTTGTACGATTTTGTCACCACTGCTAGTTCGTGACATTTTTGTTCCTTGATTTTCCTTACATCTATTTCTCTATCTCTCTTAGCTGATCGAGGAAGAAAATCGCGGGAAAGGCGCTGCATCCCCTGAATCCTCTATTGACGACGAAGACTCTAGCGACTCGGGCGAAGAGGGCTCAAGCGGCAGCAGTGATGATGGCAGTGATGGTGATCAAGCTTCCGGGCGTGAAGA
Organism: Cenchrus americanus; assembly: GCA_947561735.1. Taxonomy (NCBI): domain Eukaryota; kingdom Viridiplantae; phylum Streptophyta; class Magnoliopsida; order Poales; family Poaceae; genus Cenchrus; species Cenchrus americanus. The sequence continues at coordinate 110,055,113 of OX387243.1, forward strand.
AAACTCTCCTAAGGTTGATATTACAGAGTAGAAATTTCTGAAACACTCGCCCTTTTTGAGGCTATTCGTGTACATTTGTATATTCATGGGATTGTAACTTTTGCCTGAACAAGTTTTGTAAACTCTCATCCTGCACAGGTCCTGTGAGCCGGGCCTGCGCAGGACGTAACACCACTGCGGATTCATCGTGACAAAGTTCTTGTCAGTGGCGAAGCTTGGCGTTTGTTCCAAGAGACTCATCCCGAACAAGATTTTTCCGATTTTTGGCTCGAGGTTTCGCTTAGATTCTCTATTGGATGTTTCGATCTTTCTTCTTTCTTCGTTCTTCGCAAAAAGGAGAGTTGGAGTGCTGCAAGTTCAAGTTCTTCGAATGTTCCGAAGACGGAGCCCCTTAGCCCGATTGCCGGCGAGCTTGACTTTGCTTATGCTAGTGACATTGCAGAAGACAATAGTTGCGAACCCGGACATGTTGTCGAACTTTCGTTCTAGATTTTGTAATTATCAATGTAGGTGTCGAACTGTTTCAAAATTTTCATGTAAATAAGGCAATAAAGACGTTTTCTTTTGAAAAAACGTCACCCTCCCCCACCTTGCCGTTTTGCGTGAAAATTTGTAGACAAATTACCGAAGCTCTACTGTTCCTCGAATACTTTGATCAGACGCGCTTTTGTAGAAATCTTCACAAATTCTTTAAAACTTCAAGTGTTGTTAGGCAAGTCGACAAAATTTGTTCTCGAATTTTGCGGACTTGACCCTCTTGGCACACTTGCCCTGGTTGATATTGCAACCCTCAGTTGCTTCAACCATGCATCTCTACGAATTCCTACACGAGCCCCTTGCCCTTTTGCAGAACAGTTTTTTTGTGAATTTTTTTTAGTAGTTCTCATTAAGGAAAAAGGATTGTTACGATGGAAACTTAGGCTGCAACTTATTGTTGTCTCGAGCCCTTTCAGTGGGAATCCTTTCGTGGATGGGATTTTTAGGCCACAACTTATTGTTGTCTCGGGCCTTTTCTGTGGGAATCCCTTCGTGGATGGGATTTTTAGGCCACAACTTATTGTTGTCTCGGGGCTTTTCGGTGGGAATCCCTTCGTGGATGGGATTTTTAGGCCACAACTTATTGTTGCCTCGGGCCTTTTCGGTGGGAATCCCTTCGTGGATGGGATTTTTAGGCCAGAACTTATTGTTGTCTCTGGCCTTTTTTCACAATCTTGTCTTCTTTTCACGATGGAATTCTGGCTACCAAGAAGCCTTTTTTCATGAACTTTTCTTTTTTGACGATGGAATTCTGGCTATCAGAAAGCCTTTCGCACGAACTTTTCTTTTCTTTCATGATGGAATTCTGGCTATCAGAAAGCCTTTCTCACGAACTTTTCTTTTTTCACGATGGAATTCTGGCTATCAGAAAGCCTTTCTCACGAACTTTTCTTTTTTCACGATGGAATTCTGGCTATCAGAAAGCCTTTCTCACGAACTTTTTCTTTTTTCACGATGGAATTCTGGCTATCAGAAAGCCTTTCTCACGAACTTTTCAAATACGCAATTTGGGGAAGACTCTTTTCATATATATATATATATATATATATATATATATATATATATATATATATATATATATATATATATATATATATATATATATATATATATATATATATCACAAAGAGTATTTACATAGGATCCGCCTCGTTAGAAACCTTGCCTCTTGATTTAGAACCCCCTTTGCAAGGAAAAGAGTACGGTCCTCCTTATTCTAATGCAACTAAGAGGAGAAAAGCTAATGTTTTTTCCCGAAATCACTTATAGACATGTGATTCGGATTTTTTAATTTTTCAGAATACAAATTTGCGAAAATAGAAAAAATAATCTATATTACATCTAGCTACAACTGGAATTTTCAAGGGTAATACCTTTTCAGGCTGTCAGCATTCCACAAATATGGCAATTCTTCGCCATTTTGCTCCATTAAGCGAAAAGCCCCTGGCATGTCTGTTTCCTTTGCAATGTAAGGCCCTTCCCAAGACTCATGATGTTTTCCTGGGTTCTCCCAGTTTTTCTTCCTTTTCAATACAAGATCGCCAGTTTTGATGTCCTTTCGGACCACTTACTTGTCTCTCCAAGCCCTAGTCTCTTTTTGGTACTTCTCAATGTTTTCAGCAGCTTCAACGATTGTTAGCTCGATCATGTCCTTTTCCACTTTCTTATCAATTTCCTCAATCTCCTTTTCTTTCAGGACTCTCATGCTTTCATTTTTTATTTCCTCTGGTATCATTGCCTCAGTGCCGAAAAGTAGGCGAAAAGGCGTGAAACCCGTTGCTCTTGACACTGTAGTGTTGTGGGACCAGATCACTTTCGGTAATTAATCCACCCATTTACCCTTCTTTTGGTCGAACAAGCATTTTTTGATTCCCGAAAAAATCAGGCCATTTGCCTTCTCAACTGCTCCGTTGGACTGTGGGTGATACACTGACGAAAATTTGGCCTGAGTGCCCAATGTTTTGCAATATTCTTTGAAAATGTAACAGTCGAACTATTTCCCATTGTTAACAGTCTGTTCTCTGGGGACCCCAAATCTGCAGACTATGTTCTGCCAAAAGAACTTCTGAATTGTTGGTGCTCTGATGTTTGCAAGTGGTTTTGCATCCACCCACTTTGTGAATCGGCAACAGCTGCGAATCGGCAATTCCCCTGAGTTGTTGTCAATGGCCCTACTAGATCCATTCCCCACCTTTGCAATGGCCACGACGGTGGAATTAAGTGAACTGGCATTGAAGGTAAATTCTGTTGGTTCGCTGTTTTCTGCCATGCTTCACATTGCCGAACTAATGCCTTGGCATCTATGTTTATGGTGGGCCAATAGAATCCCTGTTTTATTGCCTTTCCAGCTAAAGCCCTGGTGCCTATGTGCGCACCACAAAATCCACTGTGAATTTCCTTGTGAAGCTCCAGGCCTTTTTCGGAGGTGATGCATCGTAGCCAAGGCTCAGTGACTCCTGATTTGTATAGTTCTCCGTTTACTACTGTATAGCCCCGTGCCCTTCGTTTCAATCTTTTCTCTTCCAACTCATCTTGTGGTTCATAGTGGCCTCTCAGATAAGCCATGATTTCTGCTCTCCAATCGGGAGTCTCTACTGCATTCACGATTTTTGGCCTCGAATCTTTGATGGACGGTTCTCTGATGATTTCAAAGAACACATCAGGGGGTAGTTCTTGATTTCTGGCTGCTGCTTTCGCTAGTTTGTCTGCCTCATTGTTGTCATCTCTTGGGATATGCTGGACTGAGTAACATTTGAAGTGCCTTTCCATTTCCCTGAATTTTTCTAGATACTTCATGAGAACAGGATTTCTTGCTTCATTTTCTTTCTCGATATGTTCTTGAATGACTTTTGAATCCGTTCTGATTATGAAGGTCTGCTGCCCCAAGGCTTTCATTTTTCTTAATGACAGAAGTAGAGCTTCATATTCTGTTGTGTTCTTCGTGGAATGTTCATTGTTCGCGAATACGAGCCGAGCTGCATATCTTATCACTAACCCCGCTGGGGATGTTACGACAGCCGAAATTCCAACACCCTTGTAACACCAAGCCCCATCACACTGTACTATCCAAGGCTCAGGCACCTTTTCATCGAGGTTCTGAGTTGGTGAGGTCCAATCCACGACAAAATCTGCCAGAACTTGCGACTTTATTGCACTTCTCCTCTCGAAGTCCACCACATATTCCAAGAGTTCAGCCCCCCACTTGATTATTCGGGTAGATGCTTCTCTATTTGCGAACAAATCGATCAACGGCTGATTGGTGATGACTCTTATCCTGTGACCCTCGAAATAGTGCCTTAGCTTCCTTGCTACCATGATGACTGCATATGCGATTTTTTTCCAGTTCGGAATAGAAGATTTTCGAGCCAGACAAAGCTTCAGAAGCAAAGTATACAGGAATTTGTTTGAGCTTCCCTTCTTCCTCCTTTTCTTGCACTAGCACCGCACTTACTGCCGAATTTGAAGCAGACACATATAACAGAAGTGGCGATTTTGGTTCGGGAGGGCAGAGCTTAGTCATATTGGACAAGTAATCTTTCAATTCTTGGAAAGCTTGCTTCTGAGGTTCAGACCACTGGAAGTTCTTGGCACTTCTGAGGACCTGGAAGAATGGTAAGCTTCTTTCTGCGGCTCTGGGAATGAATCTATTAAGGGCAGCCGCTCTTCCTGTTAACTTCTGCACATCCTTCACTGAAACTGGTTCTTGCATTTCCACTAAGCCCCTGATTTTGTCGGGATTCGCCTCTATGCCTTTTGTTGAAACTAGACATCCGAGAACTTTCCCCTTGTGAATGACAAATACACATTTCTCCGGATTTAGTTTCAGATTTGCTGCTCTCATGTTCGCGAATGTTTCTGCCAGATCACTGATGTGGTCTTTCCTCTGAACACTTTTGACGACTATATCGTCCACATATGCCAAGATGTTCCTCCTTATCCGGGGATGGAGTACTATTGCTATCATTCTTGAAAATGTGCATCCTGTGTTCTTCAACCCCTCTGGCATTCTCATGAAACAGAATGTTCCGAAGGGAGTGATGAAACTTGTTTTTTCTTCGTCCTCTTTGCGAACCATGATTTGATGATACCCAGAGAACATGTCTAGGAGCGAGAGCATTTCGCTGTTGGCTGCGTCATCTACGATTTTGTCTACCCTTTCCAGGGGAATATCGTCTTTCTTGCATGCCTTATTCAAATCTGTGAAGTCCACGCACATTCTCCACTTTCCATTTTTCTTCTTGACTGCTATAGTGTTGGCTAGCCAGACTGGATACTTTACTTCTCTGATTACTTGCGCGTCTTGCAGTCTCTGAACTTCGGCTTCCACTGCTTTCACTTTTTCCTCGGACATTTTCCGAAGTTTCTGTTTCTTGGGAGGTATTTTTTCGTCTGTTTCCAGGGCATGTTCAATGATGTCCCTGTCAACACCTTGCAGGTCCTTAGCTGACCATGCGAAAACATCTTTGTTTTTGTTCAGGAATTGTACGAGATCTCTGTCCTCTTCGGCACTGAGGTGAGCCCCTATTGTGACTGCTCTATCGGGCAAGTCATCCAGATACACTTTCTTGATTTCACCATCTGCAGCTATTTCAATTTTTTCTTTATCCCGCTTGGCGTCTTCGTAAGTTTCCTTCTTCTCGTCAGCTGTTTTCAACTAGTACACGTTCGTTTGGCCGGGCGTATGGCCTTTTTCTATGTTTCTGGCCTCTTGTTGATTGCCGAATACTGTGATGACCCCCTTGGGTGCTGGCATCTTCATGCATAAGAACTGCTGCCTTATGACTGTGTCGAATTTGTTCATGAAGCCTCTGCCGAAAATCGCGAGATACAGGTGATAGATGTCGACCACATCGAAGGTGAGGCTCTCTGTTCTGGCATTTTCGAGATCTCCGAAGGAAACAGGGAGTGATATCTTTCCAACCGGCTTGATTGGTTTTCCTTCGAACCCTTGCAATGGGTACTCTGGCGGGTCCAACATGTGCTGGCTCAGATTCATCTTTCGAAAGTCTTCAAGAACAAGATATCTGCTGAACTTCCATTGTCAACTAGGACTTTTCCTATGACCCACCCAGCTATGTTTACCTCAATGACCATAGCATCATTATGAATCGTAGATTTCAGCCTGAAATCTTCTTCTGTGAAGGTGATTGGCACCTTTGCCCACTCCGGACGTGCAGCTGGACCGTCATTGATGATGGTGTTCACAGACCTGAAGTAGTTGCTTCTTTGCTTCTTAGTCTCGAATTCCATCGCTGACCCTCCTGTGACTGGCATGATAGTCCCGAAAGACGGCAATGCTTTGGAATTCTGAGGTCCTGCACTTGACTGAGGCCTTGACGAACTTTCTGGGGGTGGTGGTAAGATTTCCCGAATCGGTTGTGGTTGCTGGATTGACTGGATTGCCTGTGACTGGGGAAAAACTGCTGTGATGGTTGCCACGATGACTGTGGTTGTGAGAACTGCTGAACTGGGACTGAACTCGATTGAGAGTTCGCGAATTGCGGCTGCCAGAAATTCGGGCGAAATTGGCTTGGCATTGAGGATGCGATGCTCATCAGTGCTTTTTCTTGCTGAATTCTTGTCATGTTTTTCTTTGTTTCTGGGCACCCTTCGTCGCTGTGTCCCCTCCCATGATACTGACAATAGAAGTAGGGGTCTTTCGGGTTATGAATCGTGAGTCTGGGGGGTCCTCTTCCCCTTCCTCTGGGCGCAAACCCTCCTCTGGTGCTTGGCCTGCTGTTTTGGTCAGTATGTGGATTTTCGACATTGTTGACATTTCGCGGATTCTGGGATTGTGCTCTCCAGGTCATTTCTCTGTTGCCTTGCCTTGCTATGTTTCGTTCGGCTACTCTCCCGCGATGATCATCATCAGACAAGATGTATTCCTCTAGTTCACGAAAAAGTTCCTCAACCGTCTTGGGTTTCTTTCTGGTCAGATGCGAAGCTGTTGGCCCTAGAGTCAGGCCCTTGATTAGCGCATTGATCATTGTTCTTTCATCAGCTTCTGGGATTTGCGACCTCTGCTGCATGAATCTTCTCACGAAGTTCCGAAGTGGCTCTCTGTCTTTCTGCTTGCAGTTGTACAAATCTGATGCTTCCGCTGTTGTGTCATGGAACATCTAAAATGCTTGCATGAACTTTGTCTTGAGATCTACCCAGCTACAGACTGAGTGCGGCGGCAACAAAGAGTACCAATTCAGTACTGGTCCTTCGCAAGCAAGGATGAAGGATTTGGCCAGGGCAACATCATCTCCTCCTGCTGAATTCACAGCCGATTCATACCTCATAAGGATCTGCCTGGAGTTTCCGAAGCCGTTATATTTCGGGAGAGAAACCTTCTTGAACTTCGGTGGCCAAGGTGCAGTTTGCAGCCCAATGGACAGTGGCGACTCAGAATCTACGAAGTGTGAGATTCTATTTCCCGCAAAGAACTTTTCTTTCGGGGGTCCTCTTGCTGGTCTAGAGTTCTGATGTGGTGATTCTTGCCACAGGGAATTGTTTTCTTGTTCTTTCATTTCATCTATTTTTCTCTGTATTATTTTGATTTGTTCTCTTGCTTTGTTCAGTTGTTCTAGTTTTTCAGAGATTTTTCTTTTCGCTTGCAATTGACTTGCGAATTTTTCCGTGTCTTTCTGTAGCTACTGTATCTTCTGCTGAACTCTTTCTAGTTCCCTGTCTATGGTGTCATCATCATCATCAATGTCTTCATGTGTTTTCTGTTCAGCAAGTTGTTCTTGGGTGTGAGCTGTCTTCTCAGCTCTTGCCTTCATCAGAGCTTCGAGCTTTGCTCTCCGCTCTTGATCTGTGGTGTTAGAACGTTTAGGGACGAAGGGGATTTCATTCCCTTGAGGAGGATGGTGGTCATCTCGATTTGTCTCAGCTGGAACGTTCTTCTTGGACTTCATCTGTGGTGGCATCGTGAGCTGTTATTCGGCTGAAACACGGTGGGCGCCAATGTTGGGGGGGGTATCCGAAAATCCGAATGGGTTCCCCGAACATGGAAGAGAGAAAGTTCTATCAACACGTTCAAGTGCAGTAGTAAAGCAGAAGGAGACTGAAAATCTCCCACTGGTGGCTCAAATTCCCAAAAATCTGAATCCATTTACACGTGCCCTCGCGCCCCCTTTTATAGGGAGACGAAGGGACTTTTACATTCCGAAAACACCCTGGAGCTCATAGAATTTCCTAATGTGAACACATACAAGAATGTCTTTTCATCTCACACATTTACAAGCCTGCCACTAGTTCACACTCTAAACCCAGACTTTTTGGGACGACAACTTTGACTTTGCTTCTCACTGGTTCGTGAATTTCCCCGTTCGCGACTTCCGAACTTGACTTCCGACAGATTCCCGAATTAGCCGTCCTCCAAAATTCGTGACTTTGCCGGTTCGAGACTCCAGACTTTCGCATGTTCACGACTCCGAGACTTCGCAGATTCGAGATTCCCGAAAATCGTAAATGCCTTGCCCCTGAAAAACATATCTCAAGAACTTCGTTAAGCTCGATGTTTCGAGGGTGACGGGTTTTCCTGAATTCCCCAACAAAGGACATATTTAAAATTGAGAATTATCTCGATGACTTACGAGAAAATCAAAATATTTAGGGAAAGCTATAGCTCACCTGGGTGATTTGGAGCTTCTCCTCACACGAATTTTTCTTCAGCTCCATCTTCACCCCACCTCGTTCTTCTCCAACTCCGGCGAGCTACTCCGGCGAGTTTAGGGTTCGGGTTAGGGTTCCGGGGTTAGGGTTTGGGGTTTCCCCGGGGTGGGGGGGCCGCCGTAATCGCCGGCCATAGAAGGAAGGCCGGCGGCGGCGGCCGGCCGGCGGAGGTGGCGGCTTGCGGGGCGGCGAGGCCGGCGGCGGGGCGCCGCCGGGCCGGCGGTGGAGGCCGGCGGTTGGGGCCGGGGGTCGGGCGGGGGCGTCTCGCCGGCGACGAGGCGGGCGGCGGGGCGGAGGCGGGGGCGGGCCGGGAGGCGGGGGTGGGGGCCGAGGGGGGTCGGCGCGGGCGGGGTAGGGTCCCGCCGAGCCCCGTGCGGCGGTGGCCGGCGCGGGGCTCCGGCGGGACCCTACCCCCGCCCGCGCCGGGAGGGTGGGGGAGGAGCCGGGCGGCGGGCCGGCGAGTCGTGGCGGGGGGGGGGCGGCGTCGGGAGGAGGAAGCGGGTGGGGGAGGAAGGAGGCTGGATAGATAAGGTGGAGGGGTTCGATCTGGGGCGTCCATCTCGGATCGGACGGTGCAAAAATTCGTGTGAGGAGGCCCTCTAAATTGCATGGGTGAGCTATAGACACTTCCTAATATTTTTATGAAATCCATGCATAACAAACACTTCACTATTTCATTATTTAGATGGACTAAATAAAGTCATCGATTGAAAATGCACAATTCGCGTGGTGGTCTAACCGTGAGACATACATTGACTCCAACTACAAGCTAGGGTTCAAATCTTGTTGTCCATCTATTTACAAAATTTTCATGTTTATAATAGCTGTCTGCATGTCTGATGGAGGCTGGAAGTTGTACTTTATTCCGGGAAAAAGAAAACTAGAGAGGCTGATCCTGATCCTGACTTGCTAACCAACAACAGTGGTATAGTACCTGACTATACCTGCGGAAAGAGTCCTTGACTTGGGACTTCATTCAGACTTAGATTATTAGAACTTGGTTATAAAAATAAGACGGATTTCCCCCATCCCCCGCGTCGCTACGACACGAAACGACTCGGGCGGAACCCCAGCCCCGCGCGCCGCCACCCCCCGCCCCGTGTCGGTTCCCACCTTGCCGCCGCCGGAGGCACGCGTGGCTGCAAGGGGGTGGCGGTGCCGGCACCGCCACCCCCTCTTTCTCTCCTCTTTCCCCCTCGAGATCTCTTTAGAGGTGGTCATGGCAGTGGCGTCCATGGCTCCGGCAACTGGATCCTACCGTGACCTCACTGGATCTACATGTGCTCTTGCCGGATCTGCGTCTTGTGCCGCCGGATCTGCTGCATTGGGACCTTGGTGCGTCGGGGGGGCAGCGGTGACAGCGGGGCTCGGCACGGGCGCGGCGTGCTGCGGCGCGCGCGTCTCGGCCTCGGTGGGTGTGTGGTTGCTGTGCATCGGCGTGCACGGCGTGCTGCCGCGATGGGCGGTTGTCGTGCGTTGGTGTCCGCCTCTTTGGTGCTGCGGCAGCGCGGGTCTTGCATCGACGTTCGTTCTCCCCGGCGGGGGTGCGTCCGCGGCTGGGTGTGTGGCTTACTTGTGGCGGCGTGCAGGTGGTCGTGGCCGGCTTGTGGCAGCGTGCAGGTGGTTGGCCAGTGTGGAGGTGTGTTGGTTGCGTCTCGGTGGCGCGGCCTATGGTGGCTTGTTTGGGTGTCTGCTAGTTGCGTCGTGGCCGGCGGCGGCCAGGCGACGAAGCATCAGTGACGCCATGATGGCGTTGCTGGCTGATTCATGCCACTCTTCTACGGCGGGGGTGTGTTGGTGATGACAAGGTGGCATTGTCAACGACGGTATGTGTAGATGTTACCAGTGGCACTGTGGTGGTGGTGCTGGTGACGGTCGTGTGGTGGCTCCCTGCACCTCCACAGTGGCGGTGATGATGCGGGTAAAAACTCATCCCTTCTTGGGACGGTGTTGTTGGTGTTTCTTGCGTCATTTCCTTCCTGAAGACGACGTCGGGCATCTCTAGCGTGGGACTGGGCTTCTGCTGGGGTTCTTTGGTGTAGGATGTAGTCACATAGAAGGGGGATTGAATATGGGACTTCTTTTTCAAGCTCTAAAAAAACAAGAAGCCTTAGCCTATCAACTAGTGTTGCCCATCTAAAAACAGTTCTTCCCTACTACTAGAGCACACTAACAAAAGTTTCCTTAGCAAATAACACACTAGAAGGTAAGAAACAACCTAGGCAAGATATGAAGCACACAAGCGAAAGACAAGAGCAAAGACAAGGAAACTTAAGTGCAGAAAATAGGTGCTGAATTAAGTGCTAGAAAGTAAATGGGAGGCACAAGAGACAACCGAATTTTTTCCCGTGGTATCGAGAAGTTGACGCTTCCCCCTAGTCCACGTTGGAGCACTCACTTAGAGTATCGCTCCCCCTTGAGTCACCAAGACACAAGTGCTCACTAAGAGTACCCATTCTCCATCTCCGGAACGGTGGGTCTCGAACCGTGTACACCAAGCTTGTCTTGAGGCTCCCACAATCTCCAAGAGCTCACCAAGAACCCCCAAGTCACCGAGACCGTCTAGGAGTCGTCAAACTCCAGGAATAACAAGCCCGCACACCTTTACTTGACCTGAGCACTCAGCTAATCCATGTATGCACCTTGAACACTCTTGATCACTAAGAAGAACACCTCAATGAAGAGGAAGAGAATCCCAAATGGCAAGAACACACTCTCCTTCTCTCTTTGGCTGCAATGGATCTTCAGAATGGCAAAGGCAGCTCAAGAGAGGCAGGGGGTCATATTTATAGGCCTAGCAAGGGAGGCTAGCCGTTAGAAAAGGTTTCCTGAAAAAGTAGTACCGTCGGATGAACCGATGGTCTCCCCCTGCAAAGCGTCGGATCATCCGGTCACTAATAGCGTCCAATATAGCTGTTGAACCAAGAACCCTAGACAATACACCGACGCTATACACCGACGCCCCGTCGGATCATCCGGTGCTGAAGACTTCACACTCAGAGCAGTACTGTATGATTTGAATTAAACCGTCGGATGAACAGCTGAGTACTTCATCCAAGCATCGGTTCATCCGGTGCTGAAGCAGTTGACTTGGTGTGTCTCTGTATAATTTAAATGCAACCGTCGGATGAACCGATGGTCAAGGCGTCAGATGAACCGATGGTCAAGGCGTCGGATCGTCCGATGCTTAAGCTCTGAGCCTTAACCCTCACTGTAGCCAAACCCTATGGCGTCGGATGAACCGATGCCTGTACCGTCGGTTCATCTGACGGCCCATTTTGAATCCAGTGGCCACAGAGCTCATCCGACGCATCTAGAAATCAGGGTGTCATATCATCCGACACTATGAATTTCATTTTAACTCGTCCAATTCAGCGCCTTTGAGTTTTCCGTTGATTCTTTTGCTTCAACCTTGCTTCCATGAACTCTCTGAGCTAATTGACAACCAAGGAACTTGAGTGTGCATATTTTTATGGCTTTTGAGTGCATGGTCAAGCTACTAGTGTAGGAACCCCTCTTAATAGTACGGTCGAACACTACAAACTAGCAATCCAAGTGTCCTCCATCTCCTTGTGACACTTAGAACTAACAAAGTCCTTAGCCTTGTAGTATTCATCCATTTTTAGTCCTTGAATTCAAATTGAGGGGTCTCATTCCATTCAACACTTATGACAATAACCCAATATGAAATTCGCTACAAAAAAAGGTTAGTCACAAGCATATGGTTGTCATTTATCACCAAAACACACCCTTACCAAAGGTGCAAAAGGGCCTAGATGGTTACAATCTTCCCCTTTTGGTGATAGATGAGAACACGAGTAGAGATATTCGAAAATTTGAATTTAAAAGCATATAGACTCTACTTCTAATGCATGAACCAAGATAGACTGCAAACACACATGCATTAAAGTAACAAGCACCAAAAACATGAGTAGACATGTAAATCAATGACAAGCACAAGATCCAAATACATGTCTCATCATGAAACTCCACAAAACGAGAGAGGCTACAAAAACTTGAAATCCTGCACTCTCCCCTAACTCCCCTATCTCTACTCCCCCTATCTATCTCCCCCTTTGGCAACAAGCACCAAAAAGAAATCTAAGGCTGAGGCGGAGAGGAAGGATCTGATGGTGAGGTAGAGACGGTCCTCGAAGGTCGAACGGAGAAGCCAGAGGCGTCGTCATCGTCGTCCTCGCTGAGAAGAGACCAAGTCGGAGAGGAGGGACCTATACCCGGAGGAGGTGGAGCTGGTGGAGTTGTAGTCATCCCGGTGCCTGAAGTCGGAGCCTGAGTGGCCTCGGGACCTGGAACCTCGGGGTCGGAGGCGAGCACTGAAGGGACCTGCTCGGTGATAGCACGCAGGTAGTAGTCCTCCTGACCCAGACCCTCTGCCCGTGGTGTAGTGAAGCTCAGAAGAGGTGAAGACACCTGCGGACTGGGCAGAGTGGTGCGAGCTGGCATCTCAAAGACAAGTGCTCATGTGGTGAGTGGAAACGGCAGCTGTGACGACGTTAGAGTGGTCATCTGGAGCTGGTCAAGAAAGGTAGAAGTGACCGTTGCCTGTGGTGTCGTTGTCTGGGGTGCCGCGAACATCCCTGTCTGAAGGAGTGGTGACTGTGGAAAAGTCGCGAGAGGGACGTTCACGAACCCACCAGCAGTAGGTAAAGGTGTAGTTGGGTCAGCCTGGAGCTGGGCAGAGGTCAGTGGCTGAGGTAGCTGCATCCTTGACCGCTGAAAGAGCTGACCGAGGCATCCAGACATGAATGTGAACATCTAAGTGGTTATCATTTGGTGTTGGAGTATCTGCTGCCTCTATTCCTCCTGCTGCTGACGGATCCCCTCAAGGATCACCTGCTGTGACTCCTGGTACTGCTAAAGCTGTGCCTGCATCTTGTCGGGGACAGCCCTGGGGGTCCCCTTAAACAACTGGGGAAGCCCCACTTAAAACCTGCAAAAAGCCAAGGCCAAACACGTCTCGCTTAAACACACGGGGCATGGCCCACGCCACGGTGGTCCTGACGGCCCACCAAGGCAGCCCACTCAAAGATCCCCTCGAGCAGGCTCCGCCTCGCTCAAGGGCACACACCTCCATCGGGTGGGTTCCGCCCCGTTCGAGGGAGCACGCTTACCTCGAGCAGGCTCCGCCCCACTCGAGGGTTCGCGCCGCCCTCGAGCAGACTCCACCTCGCTCGAGGGCGCTCCGCATGCGCACGCCCATTCCCGTACGCGGGTACGGGCATTTAATGCTCTGACAAACGGCGGGGCGGCGCCATCATGCGCCTGGGACTCACGCCCCGATCCTGTTGCACCAACTCCCTAGGAGGGAACCCATCCCCGCCACTGTGGGGGACTGTGCGACGTGGCCGGCGCTAGCCCCGTGACGCCGCGCCGCCTACCCCTGTACGGCTAATGCGCCGAGCCCTCGAAGGGGGGCCGGCCGCACCCTCGATTTGCTTTCCTGTGACCTTGCAGGGTTAGGTCGTGATGTTAGGCCGGTGGGGCGCCATCCCTGCCACTGTTAACGGCATGGCGGCCGCCCCCGCGCGTACAACCCCACGCCGAGCACTGTGGTGACAGCTCCGGCGCTGTGAAGCATGCAGGAACGGGACGCCGCCATGCCTGCCACTGTATCCCGTACGGATCGACGTCAGCAACCCCTTCGAGCCCGCCTGGAGACATCACGGCCACCCACTGCACTCCTACCCTCGAAGCTGCCACTGTTCGGGTACAAGATACGCCATGATGGCCAGATCGCAGCAAGGACTGTCAAGGCGGCCGCCTACTCTACGGCGCGGCGCACCACACTTCCCCATGTAGCTGAATAGTGCAGCATACATGTAATTCACTCTCTCCTTGGCCTATAAAAGGAAGACGAACTCCCCCGCCGCAGGGGACACGAGGCAGAACGACAACAAACAACAACACACGGCACATCGCACACTTGCTTTCCAATTCTCCCACAATATCTTCAGCCATTCCACCAGGGACTTGGAGGCCACGCTTCCTCTCCCGCCTTGCTTGTAGCAGCCCCACTACAGGCACCCCGGTGCTGAGCAATACAGTGCCTCGAGCACACCACTGCTGGACGTACGGCCCCTCGGCCGGAACCAGGATAAAACTCTGTCTCTGATTGCTTGGCATCGACCATTGAGGGATAGACCTTGGCGCTCATTACTGGTTAGTGTCGGGACCACATTCCGCACCGACAGTTGGCGCCCACCACGGGGCAATCGAGCGCCTAAGGTCAACTCGCCGTCAACTCCCTCCATGGTGATCCGCACCGAGTACTGCGGTACGCACTACTCCATGGGCAGCTCGGACTCCATGGGCAAATCCGGTTCGGGAGCCTGAATTTTCAGGCCACGGGGAACGACTACCTAATGCGCCTCACCAACCGTGAGGAGCTCCGTGCGCGGCGCCAAGCCGAGTCCGCCCCGGCCACCACTGCACACGCCATCGCCACACAGACGCCCGCTGGCACGGACGCCGCGGATCCGTCGCCACCGCGACGTCGCCGCCGCTCCGGTCAACGCTCACGCCGGGCGCGGTCGGAGCGCCGGCGGCCGAACGCGCCGCCTCCCAACGCGGCACACCCGTCGGCGCGACGACCGCCACCCCGGCGGGGAGCGCGCGGTCTCCGGGCCACGCTTCCCCATCGGTCCGCGCGGCGCCACGACAGCCTACAACGCCAACGTTAACACCACGATGCGCGGGGTTCCTCCCGGCCGTCCGAAGGACCGAAACGGCGAACCGAGAGAGGGGGGAGTGAATGGGAGCCGATAAAAATTCTATTCAAGAATTCGGCCTATGAACCCAAATTCACTCGTGCACCTCCGCAAGCTTCTCTTGCCAAGTTCACGTAGCCACTGGAGTGCTACCGAACCTAGGAGCAAGACCCAACCAACGAGCCTCAACACACACGCAACGGAACCACACACGACACGGCCGCAGCAGCCCAAACCGGTCAAAGCCGATTTCGAAACCGGTCGGACCGCTTCGTTGGACTTAGCCTCACGCAGTGGGGAAACCGGTCGACCGGTTAGGCAAACCGGTCGACCGGTTAGGCAAACCGGTCGGAGACCGATTCTGTCCGAGAAACTCCCCAAAGACCCCAAACACATCAAAGGCCTTTCCACATCCGAACACACGAAGCCATGGAGCAAAGAAAGACTTCCTTGTTCAAAGAACTTTCTCGACAGCCCACGGGGCGAAACCGATCGGACCGGTTTGGGAAACCGGTCAGGCCGGTTTTAGCCTGGACAGTCGGGAAGAACACAGCCCGCGGGTCAACTCTCCCAAAACCAAATCTCAATCTCCCGAATCGCTCCACGGACTTGAACAAGACTTTGGGGATATCAGGAACACCTCATGAGGAGTCCATAGCCAAGTTTAATCCCACCAAATCTCGTCCAAAAAGGAGGAATCAAGGAAATCCCGCCGAAAGCACTTCCAACCCAAGAACTCAAGAAACCCCGAAATCGAGCACCTTTACTCACGGATTTGTGAGGGGAATCACAGCCCAAAGAACCACGAAGGGTTCCCACATATTTCCCCCATCAAATCCCCAAGAGAAAGGTCCCGAAAACAACACAAAGAAATCACCGGGAGAGGGCTCCGAAAATCACCACCAAGAACAACCGGGGAAAACACATCCAAACCTTGAGGAACCACGCCGAATCATCTATACATGAAACAAAGGTTCGTACAAGGTCTAGCAAGCCGCCCGATCATCCATCCCTCTCTACAAGATCTCTCCGTGAAGCTCTCTTGCTATTCCTATGGAAAACCTAAGGAAAATAGGTGGAAAAATAGGAAAACTAATGAGCTAGGGTTCCAAGAGTTGGCTGCCATCCTCTCACCTCTTGGGTTATATGGAGGCAACCGAATGTCTAAACTGCCCTTCTCTACTAACTAGGGATACAAGCCCCTCAAGGGCGGATTCGGAATTCTTGATGTATTCACCATCGGACGGATGCCCGCCGACCGCACCTCGCGTAGCCTCAACGCAAGCCTTGCGATCCCGACGCGTGTCCTCCGCCTCGAAGCTTCCGCGCCCTCGCGACCCCAAACCGGTCGGACCGGTTCTCCAAACCGGTCGGGCCGGTTTTGGCCGCATAGCCACATCCGGTCTTCGGCCTCGGCTTTGTGGCTCAGCCGAGTAACCCGGTGATTTTCTGGTGAACCACCGCAAACCCTGCGAACTTGATGTAGCCTCCGCCAATCACCACTCATAACTTGGCTCCCATGAAGTCCCGGCTCGACCTTGGTTTTGTGGCTCAACTAAGAAACCGTCCACCGATTTCATCTTGCTGTTCTTGCCACCATGCGGCCCGCACTCGACCCCCGCCGACCACCGGTCCCTCGAACGAAGCCTACTTGTCTTCTCCACACCTGGAGGCCTCACCGCAACGACCTTTCGCGCTTGTTCTTCACCCGCACCAACACGAGTCAAGCCGCAACTCGCACCCGCAATACTTAGCCAAGAATCGGTCCTCACAACGTTGTCAATCACTCATCACACAAGGAAGCGACCATCCACCGGTCCTCGAACCACACATGGTCCTCAATCTCCCCCTTGATGAGTGCATTGACAACACACACACATGGTAAGTAAAGAGAAAAGGAAAACAAGAAAAGAAACAAAAAGAAAAACTCCATCAAGCGATCGAAAGACGAGAAAGGCAAAAGACGAGATCACTTGAAGAAGACAAGTCTCGGACCCCTTAGGCAAGGGCAACGGCTCGACACATTCGAGACAAAAACCATGCTCAAGCAAGGAGCACAAACCACCAAAGCACACAAGAGCTCCCCCCGCACAAATGCAAGCTCCCCCCGATCAAGTGCCAACTCGGGCACAAACCGGTCGACCGGTTCCCATAACCGGTCGCCCGGTTCCACCAAAACCGGTCGGACCCGTTTCCACAACCTCGTGCCGATTTCACACAACAGACCATACCCCAAAAGCCAAAAATGCAAAAGAAATGCACACGCTCCCCCTTGACACTTGGGATAGGTTCCGGGGATACAAAGCAACTTTTCTCCACCTTCCTTTCTCCCCCTTGTTGCAAATGCATGAATCAAGGCACAAATGCAATCTAGAGCTTCTCAAGTATACAAAATTCATCACAAGATGCTACACATGTCCAAATGAGCAAGTTAGATACTCTACAGTTTGTATGGACCTCAACTACATGATCACCAAGTTTCACAACCATTGGACAAGGCTAACAAGGATTTGAGTAATTTTGCGAAAAGTTACTCTCTCACACGCAAAAACCTAAACATGAGCAAAACATGCCAAAATGGCACAAACCACACGGACTTCATGCTAGGACAACCATTCTAATCATAAGACCATCACAAACACCCACAAGCACCTCATGTCATGTCAAAGCCACCGAGCCATGTGCCTACTTCTATGTATGAGACTTCTCATTGGTAGAAATCATGCAACGGTTTAGCACCCAAAGCAAATTAATTTCAGCACATATGACATTGGAGCATATTTTCCAAGCATTTTACATTTCATTTTCTGATTCATAAATGGTACATGAAATGTCTTTGCGACAAAAAGGAACTTATGCCCCTCCACAAGATAAAGCAAGAGGGCTAAACATTCATGATGGCAAATGAGCCTTTGGCCCCATATGATCAATAAACTAGCTATCCAACCACAAATTAAGCATAACCAAGCCACTAAAACATGTCATGATCATATAAAGGCATTTACACATGAGAGAGCATACATGTGACATTTTTCAAAAACATAGCCATCAACCATGGATTATTCATCAAGATCATCAAGAGCTAAGCCAAACTAACCATAGCATACCAAACAAGCTCACAAAGACATATATCTCATTCCATGGTGAACAATGTATATAAGAGAAGCTTTTCCTATCCAATGCATATGATACAAAATGCATGCAATCTAAGATACAAGGATGCCCGTACATCAAGTTACATATGCCATGCAAGGTGCAAGAAATGCACAAAGAAAAGCTATACATACGCTACCACCGGCTCCTCGAGGGGAGGCAAAACGGGCTCGACACCACCGGCAAAAGAGAGCTCCCACACACCCAACTCAAGAGATCAAACACACACCAAGTTCCCCCCGCAAACGAGTGAAAGTTGCTTGATCTAGGGGTTTGGTGAAGATATCGGCTAGTTGGTCATGTGTGGGTACATGGATCATGGCTATCTTCCCTTTTTCTACGTTGTCTCTCGTAAAATGAAACCTCACTTATATGTGCTTGGTTTTGGAATGGAGCACCGGTTCTTTGCAACGCTTATGGCACTGGTGCTATCACATTGAAGTGGGACATGGGTATACTCCTCACCAAAGTCACTCATGGTGTAGGTGATCCAAAGGAGCTGAGAGCAACAACTAGCAGCGGCAACATACTCGGCCTCGGTCGTGGATTGAGCAACGCTTGACTGCTTGCGGGAAGACCAAGAGACCAAAGAAGAACCCAAAAACTGGCAAGTCCCAGAAGTGGACTTCCTATCCAACCAACACCCGGCAAAATCCGCGTCTGAAAAACCATGAAGCGCCAAGGAAGAGGACGCGGAGTACCAAACGCCGAAGTCGAGAGTGTGACGCAAGTACCTGAAAATTCGCTTCACCTCTTGCCGATGCGAAGTCCTCGGAGACGCTTGAAAACGAGCGCACAGACACACCGAGAATTGTATGTCCGGCCTCGTCGCCGTCAAGTAGAGGAGTGACCCGATCATGCTCCGGTACTCCTTCTGGTCCACGTGTTCACCTTCCTCGTCCGCATCAAGAGTTGTAGTCGTACTCATCGGCGTCGTCATAGCCTTGGAGTCCTCCATCTTGAACTTCCTCACAATGTCCTTGGTGCACTTAGCCCGGTGCACAAATGTTCCTTCTTTTGATTGCTTGATTTGTAGCCCGAGGAAGAACTGCAACTCACCCATCATGCTCATCTCGAACTCCCTCGCTCATATCATCCGCAAACCTTGCAACAAGAGAGTTAGACGAGCCACCAAAGACAATATCATCCACGTACACCTGCACAATCAGGATATCTCTCGCCCTCGCCTCAAAAAAACAAGGTCCGATCGACCTTTCCCATCTCAAAGCCTCTCTCAAACAAGAACCCCCTCAACCTCGCCATACCAAGCTCTAGGCGCCCGCTTCAACCCATACGGCGCCTTCCTCAACTTGTACACCCGATGGGGGTACTTCTCACTCTCAAACCCCGGAGGCTGCCTCACATACACTTCTTCCTCCAACACTCCATTCAGAAAAGCACTCTTCACATCCATTTGGTGCAACTTGAACCCTTTAGCCACGGAAAAGGCTAGAAGAATCCGAATCGCCTCCAAACGGGCTACGGGAGCAAAGGTCTCCTCGTAGTCAATCCCCTCCTTCTGACTGAACCCTTGAGCAACAAGTCTCGACTTGTTCCTCACAACCTCACCTTTCTCTCCCTCTTTGTTCTTCCACACCCACTTTGTACCAATCGGCTTACACCCTGGGGGAGGGTCAACCAACTCCCATACCCGATTCCTCTCAAAGTTCTCCAACTCCTCATGCATCGAATTAACCCAATTGTGATCGATAGTGTGTGTCCAATGTCTTTGGGCTCGAAAGAAGCAACAAATGCAAGATGAGCGAAATGAGAGTTGTTCCGAACCCCTCGACCGTGTAGTGCGTTCATTCATGTCGCCGATGATCCTCGAAGCCTGTGTGATCCACTTGTACTCGCCGGGGAGGTTCTCGCCTTGATGCTACCTCCCCCTCAACATCGGCTTCTCCTTGTTCTTGATTTGTTGTCGTAGGTGTAGCGGAGGGTCCATCCATCATCGTAGTCGAAGTAGTGGGTACATGTTCAGCCGGGGGGCGCCACACCGCCATCTTCATCATCACCATGTTCATGCTCCTCCTCCCCGAAAGATCTCCTCGCCAAGCTCATCATCACCCGCACACTCAAAGACAAGCCGACTACGTGGCTCGTCTCGTCGAAGGTTACCTCGCAAGTCTCCACAATTTGGTTAGTTTCAAGATTGAGCACACGATATGCTCTAGAATGAGATGCATAACCAAAGAAAATGCCATCGACGGACCTAGCCTCAAACTTATCCAACTTCCCGCCTTTCTTCATAATGAAACACTTGCAACCAAAGACATGGAAGTGACTCACCTTGGGTGTGCGACCATGCATCAACTCATAGCATGTCTTCTTCTTGTGCACTCGAGGTATATCTCGTTCGACACATAGCACGCGGTATTCACCGCCTCGCCCCAATACCTCCTCGAGTCCTATGCTCATCAAGCATCGTCCGGCCATCTCGCACAAGGTCCTATTCTTCCTTTCCACAACACCATTCGGGGAGGCGTATACGCACTCGAAAACGGTGTTCAAGACCCAAGTCATGGCAAAAGGTTTCAAAACGAGAATTCCCGAATTCCGAGCCATTATCACTTGCGGATAGCTCGTATGGCATCTCTCGTGCCTCTCGTTCCTCAACCTCAAGACTAGATCTCGAACAAAACCAAACGTCTCCCCCTTATCCTCAAGAAAGAACACCCACGCATACCGAGAATAGTCGTCCACCACAACAAGGACATAACACTTCCCACCCGCGGATCGCACACGAGCCGGGCCAACAAGGTCCATATGGAGCGAGCTCGCATGGACGCTCGGTCATCACATTGGTGAGAGGCGGGTGAGAAGAGGCCACCATCTTGGCATGCCTACACGGAGCACAAACCAACTCTTTCTCAAGCCTCAACCGTGGCAATCCTCGGACCAAGTTGAGTTTACTCAAGCGAGACAAAAGGTCAAAGCTCAAGTGACCCAACTTCCTATGCCACTTCCACAACTCACTCGAAGAACCAGCCAAGAAACAACGCTCCACACCCGAAGACTGAGAAAAATCAGCATGAAACACCTGACCCTCGGGAACGACCATACGGACCGAGTCCCCTCGAGAGTCCACAATCCGAGAACCACCCGGCCGAAACAACACCTCAAAGCCCTCATCCAACAACCGGGACACGTAAAGCAAGTTGAACCCTAGCGATTGAACAAGAGCAACACGCCTCGAGTGATCTTGTCACTCACTTTGATCTCACCTTCCGAAAGCACACGCCCACTCCCATTGTCCCCAAAGGTGATGTACCTCTTTGTCACCACGGGACGAGACTTGAGAACCACCCCCGTCTCTCGGTCATATGCCTCGAGCAACCGGAGTCAATCAACCAAATGTTCTTCAAGTCTCCCACCCGAAATTCAAAAATAAGCACGTGAGCGAACAAACGACTCAAAGACCGGGGTTAGCACCAAAAGAGGAAAACCGGTGCCAAGCCATTTGCTCGAAAGTGGGGTTAGCACCAACCAAAGCATCTCTCCTACCAAAGCTACCTCCACGAACACCACCACGGTAACCACCCTGAGGGAGCCACCCCTCTCTCGCCCGGAGGAGGACCAAAACCACGAAAGAGAACTCGTGGACCGTCCCTCCTCTCCTTCTCAAAGCTACGACTCCTCCCATCCCCGTAGTGAACTCGAGGGGGAGAACGCCTAGCAACCCGACCACCCGCAAACTCTCCACCCCCGCCACCGAACCACGACCTCCGTAAACAACCCTCGCACTCCGTACGAGCACGAAAACCAAACTTGTCATTCCGCGGCACCCCAAACCGGTCCGACCGGTTCCAAAACCGGTCCGACCGGTTTCACTCCTCCAAAGAAGCACCTCCTCGCACTCTTTCGATCACCCCAAGCCGAACTATCCTCACACTCGCCTTGGCTCTCGGCATCCGCACACGAGACTTAAGTACACCACCGGAGCGGTGATACTTGTCCCCCGTTAGCCCACTCCTTCGCCATTCTCTCCTCTCGCTTCCTCTTGAAGCAAAACTCCTCCTTATGGCCATCTCTCCCACAATAGCCACAATGGAACCTCACAAGCTTAGGCTTAGGCTTGGGATGTGGTCGCTCACTCGGTTTCTCTCCACTCAAATCCTCCACCGGTTTCTCACCACTAGCCTTCTCACTCTCCTTCCCAAAGAACACTTTCCCCCGAAGTGCTCACAAACTTGATAGGCTTTTGTAGGTCATTTGTGGGTGTAGGAAACACGGGTGGAGCCGGGGTTGTGTCTAGTCGGTTCCTTAGATGGTTAGGTTTTGGTGGGAAATCATTTTTGTGGTGGGTTTTTGGTGGCTCCGGATATTCTCTCCACTTCCTTCACCAACCTTGTTTGCCCCAAGCCCCTCACCATCTTGCCTCTTAAAGGCCTCGATCATCATCCTCAACCGAGGCTCATGACCGGACAACCAACCCATCAACTTCCTCAAGTCATCATTCTCATCCCGCAAACGATCAACATAATATGCAAGCTCCAAATTTTTCAATGCATGCATTTCACGGGTAGAGCAAGATGTAGGCATGGGTTCCTTCAATTTAACCTCGAGCAAACTAGTGTAAGTGTGCATCTCATCAATCTTAGCATGCAAAACGGGGCAAGAAGTGCAAGCACCTAGCAAAGCGGTCTAGACTTAAGCTCGCCCACTTCAACCCTAAGCACATCTAGTTCCTCACACTTGGAGGCATGCTTCTCCTTAAACAAAGCAAGATCGGCAAGGAATATGGAGCAATCAAGCACAATCATTCTCATCGAAACAACGGGCTAGCCTTAAGCGATTAAATCTCAAGCTTGCTATCAAGCACCTCGTGTCTCTAGCTCGGCCCACTCTAGTCCTAGCATCCTCGAGTGAAGCCCTAAGCTCTTTCCTCATTTTCTTGGCCTCTCTAAGCATGTCATCACGGTTATCAAGCAAAGAGCCAAGCCTCTCATTCTCCCGGAGCAAGAAGGGAAGTTCATCACGCACCTCGTCGTCGGACTCGCAGTCCGAGTCGCTCCGTGTGCTCTTCTTGCTGCCGGAGCTCAGCGCCATGGTGCAGAAGCCATCTCTCGCGAAGCAGCTCAGCCCGCTCAGGTTCTTGGACGACTTCTTGTTCTTGCGACGATCTCCCTCGTCTTCACTGCTGCTCGAGCTCGAGGTGGAGTACACGGAACTGGAGTCGACGTCACTCGCTCCAACCATCGCTCGGGCCTTGCCTCGGCCCTCCTTATTTCTCGATCGTCGCTCGTCCTTGTACTTGTTCTTGTGCTTGCTCTTGTGGTCGCGCCTCGGACGGTACTTGCCATCGTTCATCCTCGGCTTGTGCTTGTAGTCGTCCTTGTTCTCGGCCTTCTCGGGCGGTCGGCGACGAAGTGTCCCGGCTTGCCGCACCGGAAGCGAGTCCTCGTGTTCCTCCTCATGTTCACGCGGTTCTCGTGCAGCCTCTCGAACCGCCTCGTCACCGCCGCCGGCCTCGTCCTCTCCAAGGTCATCAAACTCCTCATCCGGCATAGACATCAAAGAGGAAAATGAGAACATCCCGGTGGATGGGTTAGAGTTAGTCTTTCCTTTGGAACCACCAACGAGGGCAAGACTATGGGAATCGATCGGTCCCTCGAGCTTGGCGATCATGCCCCTATCCACCTCGGCCGACTTGAGCTTCGAGAACGGCTCGTTCACCGTCGTAGTATCATACTTCTCCGACTCGACTATGGCCTCGAACTTTCCGCCCCATATCGTACGATCCAAAGAGTGTAAGAGCTTGACCGCTCTATCATGATCATCGTACGGGAGCACGTCCACATTGGCCCTCATGTTGTTCACAACCACCGTGAACCTCTCGAAACAAGGCATCGATGGACTCACCGGGGAGATGAGTGAAGTTCTCGTACTCTCTCCGGCAGTCGCATACATATGTGCTTGAACCCGGGCATTCCCAACATGAGCTTCCTTCAACACCGCCCAAATCCTTCAAGCCAAGTGCTCGGTGTGCACCCGATCGAACTCGGCCGACACAAAGCACGAAACAAGTAGTCGACCGCCTTATTGTTGGCGTCGAATCCGTCCCTCGACCCCCGGAGCAAGGAAATCCATCGGTTGGACATAGCCTCGTGTCCACCGTGACATCCCAAAGAAGCCGACCCTTTCCGCGGAGGAACACACCCATCCGCTTGCTCCACATCTGGTAGTTCTTGCCATCGAAGTGTGGAGGACCCGAACCCCGTTCCTGGTACGCCATCCTTGGATCTTAGACTGGTTAGAGTCAACAAAGACCCGAACCGGCTCTGATACCACTTGAAGGACCGAAACGGCGAACCGAGAGGGGGGGAGTGAATGGGAGCCGATAAAAATTCTATTCAAGAATTCGGCCTATGAACCCAAATTCACTCGTGCACCTCCGCAAGCTTCTCTTGCCAAGTTCACGTAGCACCGGAGTGCTACGAACCTAAGAGCAAGACCCATCCAACGGCCTCAACACACACGCAGCGGAACCACACACGACACGGGCCGCAGTGCGGCCCAAACTCGGTCGGCCGATTTCTCGAAACCGGTCGGACCGCTTCGTTGGACTTAGCATCACGCGATCGGGGGGAAACCGGTCGGGCCGGTTAGGCAAACCGGTCGGACCGATTCTGTCCCGTAAACTCCCCAAAGACCCCAAACACATCAAAGGCCTTTCCACATCCGAACAAACAAAGCCATGGAGCAGCAAAGACTTCCTTGTTCAAAGATCTTTCTCGACGACCCACGGGCGAAACCGGTCGACCGGTTTGGGAAACCGGTCGGCCGGTTTTAGCCCAGACGATCGGGAAGAACACGGCCGCGGGTCAACTCACCCAAAACCAAATCTCAATCTCCCGAATCGCTCCACGGACTTGAACAAGGCTTTGGGGATATTAGGAACACCTCATGAGGAGTCCATAGCCAAGTTTAATCCCACCAAAACTCGTCCAAAATGGAGGAATCAAGGAAATCCCGCCGAAAGCACTTCCAACCCAAGAACTCAAGAAACCCCGAAATCGAGCACCTTTACTCACGGATTTGTGAGGGGAATCACAGCCCAAAGAACCACGAAGGGTTCCCACATATTTCCCCCATCAAATCCCCAAGAGAAAGGTCCCGAAAACAACTCAAAGAAATCACCGGGAGAGGGCTCCGAAAATCACCACCAAGAACAACCGGGGAAAACACATCCAAACCTTGAGGAACCACGCCGAATCATCTATAAATGAAACAAAGGTTCGTACAAGGTCTAGCAAGCCGCCCGATCATCCATCCCTCTCTACAAGATCTCTCTGTGAAGCTCTCTTGCTATTCCTATGAAAAAACTAAGGAAAATAGGTGGAAAAATAGGAAAACTAATGAGCTAGGGTTCCAAGAGTTGGCTGCCATCCTCTCACCTCTTGGGTTATATGGAGGCAACCGAATGTCTAAACTGCCCTTCTCTACTAACTAGGGATACAAGCCCCTCAAGGGCGGATTCGGAATTCTTGATGTATTCACCATCGGACGGATGCCCGGCCGACCGCACCTCGCGTAGCCTCAACGCAAGCCTTGCGATCCCGACGCGTGTCCTCCGCCTCGAAGCTTTCGGCGCCCCGCAACCCCAAACCGGTCGGACCGGTTCTCCAAACCGGTCGGGGCCGGTTTTGGCCGCACGCCCACATCCGGTCTTCGGCCTCGGCTTTGTGGCTCAGCCGAGTAACCCGGTGATTTTCTGGTGAACCACCGCAAACCCCGCGAACTTGATGTAGCCTCCGCCAATCACCACTCATGACTTGGCTCCCATGAAGTCCCGGCTCGACCTTGGTTTTGTGGCTCAACCAAGAAACCGTCCACCGACTTCATCTTGCTGTTCTTGCCACCATGCGGCCCACACTCGACCCCGCTGGCCACCGGGTCCCTCGAACGAAGCCTACTTGTCTTCTCCACACCTGGAGGCCTCACCGGCAACGACCTTTCGCGCTTGTTCTTCACCTGCACCAACACGAGTCAAGCCGCAACCTGCACCTGCAATACTTAGCCAAGAATCAGTCCACACAACGTTGTCAATCACTCATCACACAAGGAAGCGACCATCCACCGGTCCTCGAACCACACATGGTCCTCACCGTCTTGTCTTCGTCGCCAGGGACCCTAGCACCTTCGCCGGTGACGAGTCATCCCTTGGCTTCCTCGACGCATTGCCACCCGCCAACCTACACGGATACGCGGAGTGGGACTTTTCGGGCGTGCCGGACCCAGTAATGTTCAGGCGTTTTCTCGACGCCACGGACCTGCGGTTCGGGCCGCTCCGATGACTCCAGCACCGGGAGCTACGACCCCGCGCGGGAATGCTGCGTCGTCATCGCCAACGACCCGAAGAAACGCCACCGGTGCCGTGGGCGCCGGCGACGGGAGGGTTACGCCCGCCCCGGTGTCGCTCCGCGCCCGGCCGCGGGACCAAGCACCCCCGCCGGGGCCGACATCGACGCGCGGCCTAGCCCAAGCTCGCGAGCTCGAAGCCAAGCTGGCGGAGGAGACGGACGGTGCGGGCGCTCCGCGCCTCCATGGCGGGGGGAAGCCTCCGCGCGCGGCGAATGCGCGCGGGAGTTGGGCATACAGGCCCGCAACCGCATCAACGCCGACTTCAACGTCGACAACCCGGACACGCCTCCGCGGGCGAGCCAGAAGCTTATTGCCGCCGCAACACTGCTGCGGGCCATGCCGGCCCCCTCGACGCCCGAGGCGCGAAACCTGCATCGTGAGGTGCAGGCACTCATCGAGCGGTGTAGTCGTTCAACAAAGCCGAGAGCTCGGCGTCACGCATCCGCCAACGGGGGGGACGCACGAGGCGACGGGGCCGCGCAGGGGGGCGAACCCTCGGTCCATGCAGGTGAAGCGGCGGAGCGACCCGCCAACCCGGACGCACACCGGCCAAAGAGCGGCTTCTCGACACGCGCGGGCGCGGGGACGGCGACGCCCGTAACGTCATCAACGCTCGGCGGACGAGCAAGCGCGCACGCGCGAGCGGCGGCGAGGCTACCACCCTCGGCGGGGTGGACGCTACGACAGCGATGAAGACCGCTCTCCGACGCCGGAGCCCCCGGGACCCGTGTGTTCGGCGGGGAGATCCGCGCGGCGGCCTTCCCCCAGCGCTTCCGCCAGCCCACAACCATCGTCAAGTATAACGGGGAAATGGATCCCCGCGTATGGCTCAACGATTACCGCCTAGCATGCCAGCTGGGCGGGGCCACCAGCGATGAGGTCATCATCCGCAACATCCCCCTGCACCTCGGCGACTCAGCCCGGACGTGGCTCGAGCATCTGCCGGCCAGCCAGATCCATAACTGGGATGATTTGGTCCGCACGTTCATGGGCAACTTCCAAGGCACGTACGTGCGCCCTGGGAATTCCTGGGACCTGCACTCCTGCACCCAGAAGCCCGGCGAGTCGCTCCGGGACTTCATGCGGCGCTTCTCCAAGCGCTGCACGGAGCTCCCAAGCGTGGCGCAATCCGAGATTGTGCACGCCTTCCTCGAGGGCATCACGTGCCGGGATCTCGTGCGCGAGCTGGGGCGCAGCCCGCCTGCGGACTCAAACGAGTTGTTCGACATCGCCACCAGCTTCGCCTCAGGAGAAGAGGCCGTGGGGATGATCTTCGACGGCAAGAAGGGCAAGCGCTCGGACGACGCGCCCGCGGAGGGCAGCAAGTCCAGGGAGCCCCACCGGAAGGACAAGCGGGGCAAGAAAGGGAAGAAGCCGCGCCGCGAGGCGCGCGAGCAGGGACGCGACGGCGATGACGCCGAGGCCCTTGCTATTGACCCGGCTCGATGAGGCCCTCGACCTGCCCCTCGAGGTCCGGGGGTGTTCGATGACATGCTGAAAAAGCCATGTCCATACCACAAGACCCCAGTGAACCACACCCTCGAGCAATGCGACATGCTCAAGAAGTTCTACGGTCGCGCCGCCGCAAAGGACGCGGAGGCCAAGAAGGACGGAGGAGATGGCGACGCCGGCGGCTTCCCCGCCGTAGAGAACGTGTTCCTCATCTTCGGGGGACCGACCGTCGACATGTCGAGCCGCCAGCGCAAGCGGGAGCGGCACGAGGTCCTCGCCGCGGAGAGGGCACCTCCCTCCTTCCTTGACTGGTCAGAGGATGCCATCACCTTCAGTCGCGAAGACCACCCCAACCGCATCCCCAACCCGGGTCAGTACCCACTGGTGGTCGACCCGGTCATTGGGAACGCGCGGTTCTCGAAAGTCTTGATGGACGGAGGCAGCAGCCTGAACATCCTCTATGCGCACACGCTGCGCCTGCTGGGGATCGGGTTGGACCAGCTGCGGCCCAGCACGACGCCGTTCCACGGCGTCACGCTGGGCAAGTGCGTCCAGCCCCTCGGGCAGATCGACCTGCCGGTTTGGTTCGGCACTCCGAGCAATTTCCGCAAGGAAACGCTCACCTTCGAGGTGGTGGGGTTCGGGGCGCCTACCACGCCATACTTGGGCGGCCTCGCTACGCCAAGTTCATGGCCGTACCCAACTACACCTACCTCAAAATGAAGATGTCGGGACCAAACGGCGTCATCACCGTGGGCTCGTCCATCGAGCACGCGTTCGACCGCGACGTCGAATGCGTGGAGCACGCGGAAGCACCGGCGCCGGACGAAGCACCGGTGACCACCTTGCAAAAGATGGTCAACGAAGACCTCGACTCCACCGCCAAGCACGCCGGCGGTTGGAGGCCGCGGAGCGGACCAAGGAAGTGCCCCTCGACCTGCCGCCCCCGAGGGCAAGGCGCCGAGGGTCGGCTCCATCCTCGACCCGAAATAGGAAGTGGTGCTCGTCGACTTCCTCGGCGTCAACGCCGACATCTTCGCGTGGAGCCCCTCGGATATGCTAGGCATCCCGAGGGAGGTCGCCGAGCACTCCCTTGACATCCCCGCCTCACTCCCGCCCCGTGCGGCAATGGCTCCGCCGCTTCGACGAGGAGCGGCGGCGGGCGATCGGAGCGGAGGCGCGAAGCTTCTCGAGGCCGGGTTCATCAAGGAAGTGTTCCACCCCACGTGGCTAGCGAATCTCGTACTTGTAAAGAAAAAAGAACGGGAAATGGCGGATGTGTATAGACTACACTAGTCTTAATAAAGCATGTCTAAAGTTCCCTTTCCTTTGCCACGCATCGATCAGATTGTTGATTCAACAGCCGGGTGTGAGCTACTCTGCTTCCTTGATGCCTACTCCGGGTATCACCAAATAAAGATGAAGGAGTCCGACCAGCTCGCGACTTCATTCATCACGCCGTTCGGGATGTTTTGCTACGTCACAATGCTGTTCGGCCTCCGGAACGCGGGTGCAACGTATCAACGCTGCATGCAACACATTTTCGGAGATCACATCGGGCGAACGGTTGAGGCGTACGTAGACGACATCATCGTAAAAATCAGGAAGGCAGACGACCTGGTTGGCGACCTCAACATCGCGTTCGGCTGCCTACGGGCCCACGGGGTAAAATTGAACCCCGAAAAATGTGTCTTTGGTGTGCCGCGCGGCATGCTCCTAGGATACATAGTCTCCCAACGAGGCATCGAGGCCAACCTCGAGAAGGTTGCGGCCCTCGAGCGAATGGGTCCAATTCGGGACCTCAAAGGGGTGCAAAAGGTGCTGGGGTGCCTTGCTGCCTTGAGCCGCTTCATCTCGCGGCTCGGCGAAAAAGGCTTGCCCCTCTATCGCCTCCTCAAAAAGCACGAGCGCTTCTCCTGGACCACCGAGGCCCAAGACGCGCTCGATAAGCTGAAGACATCCTTGACCCACGCCCCGATCCTCACGCCGCCGCAGGACGGCGAACCTCTGCAGCTCTACGTGGCCGCGACCACCCAGGTGGTCAGCGCCGTAATCGTGGTAGAGCGCACGGAGGAAGGGCACGCCCTGCCGGTCCAACGGCCGGTGTACTACATCAGCGAAGTCTTGTCCGACACCAAGACACGCTACCCTCAAGTCCAAAAGCTGCTGTACGCGGTGGTCCTCGCGCGGCGCAAGCTTCGCCACTACTTCGAGGCCCACCCCCGTCACGGTGGTCTCCTCCTTCCCACGGGGGAGATCATCCGCAATCCGGACATGGCGGGCGTAATCGCCAAGTGGTCGGTGGAGCCGATGGGCGAGACGCTCGCCTACGCCCCGCACAAGGCCATCAAGTCCCGGATCCCGGCGGATTTCATTGCTCGAATGGACGGACACGCAACTACCGCCGCCACGGATCCAAGGCCGAGTGCTAGACTCGTATTTCGACGGCTCGGTGATGAAAACAGGGGCGGGCGCGGGCTCGCTCTTCGTGTCGCCCCTTGGGGGAGCACATGCGGTACGCAGATGCGTCTCCACTTCCCCGCGTCAAACAACATGGCCGAGTACGAGGCCCTCCTCTCGCGGCCTCAAGATTGCCATCGAGATAGGCATCAAGCGCCTCGACGTGCGGGGGGGATTCGCGCTCGTGATTGACCAAGTCATGAAAAATGCGAGCGCCACGACGACAAGATGGAAGCGTACTACAAGGCCGTGCGAGCCCTCGAGGACGGGTTCTACGGCATCGAGCTCAATCACGTGCCCCACCGGTACAACGAGGAGGCGGATGAGCCGGCCAAGATCGCGTCCGGGCGGATCACCGTCCCCCGAATGTTTTCGCCCGAGATATCGCCCGCCCTCCGTCCCCCTCGAGCCACACCCCTCGAACCACGCGGAATCCTCGGGGGCTCCCTCGAATCCGGCGGGCGCGGAGCCCATAGATGAGGACCCCTCGAACGAGGCGTACGTGCTCTCCCTCCTCGAGGGGCATGGCGCCTACGAGGCCGATGTGATGGATGTCGAGCCGGCCCCCCATCAAGGCGGATTGGCGCGACAAGTATGTCGCCCGGATGGCTCGAGGGGAACTCCCCTCGGACCGGGTCGAAGCCGGGCGCATCGCCGGGATGGCCAAGTCCTTCGCCCTTGTCGACGGCGAGCCGTACAAGCGCGCGCTTCCGGCATCTCGCGGCCGATGCGTACCCATCCCCGAGGGGCGCGAGCTCCTCCGGGACATTCACGCGGGGATCCGCGGCCATCACACCGCACCCCACACCCTCGTAGGCAATGCGTTCCGTCAAGGCTTTTATCGGCCTACCGCGGTCGCGGATGCCGGCCGAGATCGTGCGCACCCGCGAAGGGTGCCGCTTCTATGCCCGCAAATCCAACCTTCCTACTCACGTCCCGCGGACCATCCCCATAACATGGCCTTTCGCCGTGTGGGGGGCCGGACATCGTTGGGCCCCCGCGGAAGGCGCCGGGGGGCTTCACCCACTTGTTGGTCGCGATCGACAAATTCTCCAAGTGGGTAGAAGTACGCCCCATACTCAAGCAAGACCCATACTCACCACTATCTCATCAAGGTTAGACAAGCCCCTAATCATGTACATATGCAAATGCAAACTATATGACAAGCATTACATGATGTTGGACGCATCAAGCACATTCAATTCACTCCAAAGACTACAAAAAGTGTTTTCATCAAGAGGCTTGGTGAATATATCCGCCAATTGCTCCTCGGAGTGAACACCACAAAGGATAATGTCCCCTTTTGCAACATGGTCTCGCAAGAAGTGATGACGGATATCAATGTGCTTGGTGCGCGAATGTTGAACCGGGTTGTTAGCAATTTTTATGGCACTTTCATTGTCACAAAGGAGGGGAACCCTATCTAGAACCACACCATAATCCAAGAGGCTTTGCTTCATATAGTGGATTTAAGCACAACAAGCCCCCGCGGAAATGTATTCTGCCTCCGCGGTGGATAAGGCCACGAAGTTTTGCTTCTTAGAGGACCAAGCAACCAAAGAGCGGCCTAGCAAATGGCACCCACCCGAAGTACTCTTACGGTCTACTCGACATCCGGCAAAGTCCGAATCTGAATAACCCAAGAGCTCAAAACAAGCACCATGGGGTACCACAAGCCAATGCTAGGTGTGTATTTTAAATATCTAAGGATCCTTTTCAAAGCACTTAGGTGAGATTCTTTAGGGTTGGCTTGAAACCGAGCACACATGCAAACACTAAACATGATATCAGGCCTAGATGCGGTAAGATAGAGAAGAGAACCGATCATAGAACAGTAAAGCTTTTGGTCAACCGGTTTACCTCCCTCATCTAGGTCGAGATGTCCATTGGTAGGCATTGGAGTCTTGATCGGCTTACAATCATCCATCTTGAGCTTCTTAAGGATATCATTAGTGTACTTCTCTTGACGAATGAAAGTCCCTTCCTTCAATTGCTTGATTTGAAACCCAAGGAAGAAGTTAAGCTCTCCGATCATTGACATCTCGAATTCCCTAGTCATGAGTTCACTAAAATCCTTGCACACTTTGAGATTAGTAGAGCCAAAGATAATATCATCAACATAGATTTGACAAATGAAAAGTTCTTTGTTTATTATCTTTGTGAATAGCGTGTTGTCCACTCTACCAATCTTGAATCCCGCTTCAATGAGAAAATCCCGGAGCCTCTCATACCATGCCCTAGGAGCTTGCTTGAGTCCATACAATGCCTTGTGCAACCTATAGACATGGTTAGGATATGTAGCATCCTCAAAACTGGGAGGTTGCTCCACATAGACTTCTTCATTGATGAAGCCATTCAAGAAAGCACTCTTAACATTCATTTGAAATAATTTCATTTTATGACTAGATGCATATGCAAGGAGGATACGGATAGCTTCAAGACGTGCCACCAGAGCGAAGGTCTCACCATAGTCCAAGCCTTCTACTTGAGAGTAACCTTTGGCGACAAGTCTTGCCTTGTTCTTCATCACAATGCCATGTTCATCTTGCTTGTTCGGTAGGCCCACTTGGTGCCAATCAAATTCTTGTTCTTGGGGCGCTCTACCAACTCCCACACTTGATTTCTTGTGAAGTTGTTGAGCTCATCTTGCATAGCCAAGATCCAATTCGGTTCCCCAAGAGCTTCATCTATAGTTGTGGGTTCTACAAAAGAGACAAAAGCATGATGTTTACAAAATGAGGCATATTGTTTGCGGCGAGTCCTTGTAGCCCCTTTAGGATCACCCAACACAAGGTCAATTGGATGGTTCGTTGAAAGTCCTTGTGCGCCTTCCAAATATTGTAGAGGTGGGATCATCTTGAGATTGAACTTCGCCCAAGTCCTCTACTTGATCTTGAGTGTCTTGCGATATAGAGGTGGTTCTTGTGAGGAAGATGGGCTATCTTGTCTTGTGGGAGATGTAGGTGGACGCCTTGGTTGATCATCATCATCATCGGAGGAGGAGGAGGAGGAGGAGGAGGAGTCTTCATGAATGGAGTGAGAGTCATCATCCTCCTTTGGCTTGATGTCACCAATGGCCATCTTCTTCATTGCTTCTCGGAGAGGTTCTTTTCCTACATCATCACAACAAAAACCATCTCCTTGGGAGCTATTAGATTCATCAAACTCCACGTCACATGTTTCTTCAATCACTCATGTACAGTTATTGAATACTCCATATGCCTTGGAGTTAGATGCATAACCAACAAATATGCCCTCATCTACTCTACTCTCAAACTTCCCTAGATGCTTCCTCTTCTTGAATATGAAACACTTACAACCAAACACCCGGAAGTAAGAGATGTTGGGCTTTCTCCCAATGAGTAGCTCATATGGTGTCTTCATCATGAGTCGGTGGAGATACACTCTATTTGAAGCATGGCATGCCGTGTTGATAGCTTCCGCCAAAAACCTTTGTGAAACCCCATAGTCATCCAACATAGATCTTGCAAGAGTGATGAGTGTCTTGTTCTTCCTCTCTACCACACTATTTTGTTGAGGTGTATAGGTTGAGGAGAATTCATGCTTGATGCCTTCACCATCACAATACTCTTCAACTTTTGTGTTGCGGAATTCCGACCCATTGTCACTCCTAATCTTCACCATGGATGACCCAAATTAAGTAGCAAACTTCTTGAAGATGTCAAATGTCTTGCCCTTGTCCTCCAAAAAGAAAGTCCAAGTATAGTGTGAGTAATCATCAACAATGACAAGACAATAGAGATTACCACCAAGACTCTTGTATGTAGTTGGTCCGAAGAGGTCCATGTGAATGAGCTCCAATGGTCTTGTGGTAGATACATAAGCCTTCTGAGGACCATGTGTGGTTCGAGGACTGGTGGATGGTCGCTTCCTTGTGTGATGAGTGATTGACAACGTTGTGTGGACTGATTCTTGGCTAAGTATTGCATGTGCAGGTTGCGGCTTGACTCGTGTTGGTGCAGGTGAAGAACAAGCGCGAAAGGTCGTTGTCGGTGAGGCCTCCAGGTGTGGAGAAGACAAGTAGGCTTCGTTCGAGGGACCCGGTGGCCAGCGGGGTCAAGTGCGGGTCGCATGGTGGCATGAACAGCAAGATGAAGTCGTGGACGGTTTCTTGGTAGAGCCTCAAAACCAAGGTCGAGCCGGGACTACGTGGGAGCCGAGTCATGAGTGGAGATTGGCGGAGGCTACACCGAGTTCGCGGGGTTTGCGGTGGTTCACCGTAAAAACCACCGGGTTACTCGGTTGAGCCATAAAACCGAGGCCGAAGACTCGACGAGGAGGTGCGGCCACCCGGGCCGGTTCAACCGCCCGGGAGGGGCGGTCGGACCGCCCGGGGCCGGTCGGATCCCCCGGCCGGTCTAACCGCCCGGGGGGCGGTCCGACCGCCCGGCCGCCGGCGCCGAGAAGCTTCGAAGCGGAGGACACGCGTCGGGATCGCAAGGCTTGCGTCGAGGCTAAGCAGGCTGCGGTCGCCGGGCATCCGTCCGATGGTGAAGACATGAAGACTTCCAAATTCGCCCTCGAGGGGCATGTATCCCTAGTTATTAGTGAAGGGTAGTTTAGTCTTTTGGGTGCCTCCATATATAGTCATTGGATGGGTGGATGGCAGCCAACTCTTTGAACCCTAGCTCATTTATTTTTCCATTTTCGTTCTCCATTTTCCCTAGTTTTTAGAGGACTAGCTTGAGAGCTTCATGTGAGATCTAGAGAGAGGGATGGATGTTTGGGTGGCAAGCTAGACCTTGTATGAACCTTTCATGGCATGTATAGAAGGTTTGGCGTTGTTCATCATGGTGGTTTTCCCGTCTCTTTTGTGTTGATTTTCGGAGCCCTTTTGGCGGTGTTTTGAGGACGATTTCTTGGGGCTTTTGGTGGGTGTCACGTATGAGGTTCTTGTGCCTCTTTGGCTGTTGACTTTGCCCCCAAATCTCTTTTGAATCGGACTCGATTTGGTGGTTTCTCGAGTTGGGCGAGTTCTTAACCTAGAGAAGCGATTTCTTCGATTCCTCTTGATTGTGAGCGTTTCGGGTCGATTCCTTTGAGGTAGAGGTTGCCCGGGAGGTAACCCGGCTATTCCCGAAGTTTGGCTGCAATCCGTGGAGTGATTCGGGAGATCGGGCGCGAGGAAGTTGAGGTTTGACCCGCGGGTTCGTTTTCGGTAGGGGCGGTCTAACCGCCTACGGGGGGCGGTCTAACCGCCCCGGGTGTTTCCGAGTCAAAGTTTTGTTTTGCCGGATTTTCCTCTGTGAGTTTGTTCACCTTGATTAGAGGAGTGTCCGGGTGAAATTTGGGGTCGTTCTCGTGCGGTTGCTAGGTGTTCTTGGTCGGGGTTCGTTGCTTTGGGTACAGGAGGTTAGACCGCCCCGGGTAGCCGGTCTAACCGCCCCTAGGCCCTTGGGTGAAGTTTTGGTTTTCACCAAGATTTTCCGGTAGCTAGCATGGCCCCGACCGGAGATCTCTCGTTAGTGAAACCGTGGTGAGTTTTGGTGCTCGGAAGAGGCGTTTCGGAGGATTTCTAGGTTGCTAGGTGGAGGCGGTCTAACCGCCCCCTATGCCCGGTCTAACCGCCCCCCTCCGGTTAGCCGGCTTTCGAGTTGTTTCCGCCGTCGGTCTTGCGTGTGTGTTGTGGTTGCTTTGGTAGAGTTTGTTCCTAGGACCAGTAGCACTCCAGTGGCTACGTGGTTTTGGCAAACGGAAGGTTGAAGTGCGGAGCGTGTGATTTCGGGGGTTCGACCGAGCTAGTTCATCTTGTCGGAGTTTCAATCTCCCTCGAGAAGAATTTTTATCGGCTCCCATTCACTTCCCCCCCCCCTCTCTGGTCGCCTATTCGGTCCTTCAAGTGGTATCAGAGCCGGTTCGGGTCTTTGTTGACTCTAACCAGTCTAAGATCCAAGCATGGCATACCAGGAACGGGGTTCGGGTCCTCCACACTTCGATGGCAAGAACTACCAGATGTGGAGTAAGCGGATGGGTGCGTTCCTCCGCGAAAAGGGTCGGGTTCTCTCGGGATGTCACGGTGGACACAGGCTATGTCCGGCCGATGGTTTTCCTCGCTCCGGGATCGAGGGACGGATTCGACGCCAACAACAAGGCGGTTGACTACTTGTTTCGTGCTTTGTGTCGGCCGAGTTTGATTGTGTGCACACCGAGCACTTGGCTTGTAGGATTTGGGCGGTGTTGAAGGAGGCTCATGTTGGGAACGCCCGTGTTCGAGCACGGATGTATGCGACCTACCGGAGAGAGTACGAGAACTTCACTCATCTCCCCGGTGAGTCCATCGATGCCTTGTTTCAGAGGTTCACGGTGGTTGTGAACAACATGAGGACCAATGTGGACGTGCTCCCGTACGATGATCATGATAGAGCGGTCAAGCTCTTACACTCTTTGGATCGTACGATATGGGGCGGAAAGTTCGAGGCCATTGTCAAGTCGGAGAAGTATGACACTCTGACCGTGAACGAGCTGTTCTCAAAGCTCAAGTCGGCTGAGGTGGATAGGGGCATGGCAGCCATGATCGAGGGCCCGACTAACTCTCATAGTCTCGCCCTCGTCGGTGGTTTGAAAGGAAAGGCTAACACTAACCCATCCACCGGGATGTTTTCTTTGTCCTCTTTGATGTCTATGCCAGATGAGGAGTTCGACATGCTTGGAGAGGACGAGTCGGCGCTCTCGACGAGGCGGTTCGAGAGGCTACACGAGAACCGGGTGAACATGAGGAGGAACACGAGGACATGCTTCAAGTGCGGCAAGACTGGACACTATTTCGCCGAGTGTCCGAAGGTGAACAACCACGACAAGCACAAGTTCAAGGACAAGAGGAAGAAGTCCAAGAAGAAGGATCATGGACATGGGAAGAAGGCACGGTCTCGAGAGAAGATGAAGATATCAAGCGACATCGAGTCGATTCGAGGACACGTCTTCAAGCTCGAGTGATGAAGACGAAGAAGATGAGAAGAAGATGAAGAAGAAGAAGAACCTTGGCAAGTATCTCAACGGCCTTTGTGTGACGGGCCTAAGCCTCAAGGACGACTTCGCGGCATGGCTCGCGGTTCGAGCGACAAGAGAAGCCGAGAAGGATGCCTCGGACTTCGATTCCGAGGATGAGGTATGTGATGAGCTCTCTTCTTTGCGCAAGGAGAATGAGGAGTTGGTTGACTTGCTTGATAATTGCGATCACGTGCTTAGAGAGGCTAAGAAGCTTAGGAAGGAGCTTAGATCTTTGCTCGAGGATGCTAGGACTAGAGTGGTCGAGCTAGAAACACGGGTTCTTGATAGCAAGCTTGAAATTGATTCACTTAAGGCTAGCCCCGTTTTTTCGATGAAAATGATTGTCTTGATTGCTCTGCTTTCCTAGCCGACTTGGTCGATCTTAGGGAGAAGTATGCATTCAAGTGTGAGGAACTAGCTGTGCTTAGGGTTGAGTTGGCTGAACTACAATCTAGACCCACTTTGCTTGGTGCTTGCACTTCTTGCCCTGGTTTGCATCAGAAAATTATTGAGCTTCGTTCTCGCATTGGTTCGCTAGAGGCTGATTTGAAAGTGCCTATTCCTACTTCTTGTTCTACATGTGAGTTGCATGCTATGAAGAATTTGGATCTTGCAAAATGTGTTGGTCGCTTGCAAGATGAGAATGATAAGTTGCGTGAAGCGCTGAGTTGGTTGTCGAGTCAAGAACCTCGGCTTGGTATGATGATTGCTAGCTGTAAGCGCTTTGATGGTTGGGCTTTGGGATTGGATAAGGTTGGTGAGGGCAGTGGTGAGAGAGAAAGGAAATTTGGGAATGTTTCAGTTCCACCACAACCCACACCCAAAGACAAGTTTGCATCCAAGCCAAACCAACCGAGAGAAAAACCAAGTGAGAAGGCAAGTGAAAAGCCTAGTGAGAAACCAAGTGGAGAGCCTCTTCCCAAGACTAAGCCCAAACCAATCCTTTTCCATTGTGAGTTCTGTGGGAAGGATGGTCACAAGAGAGAGTTTTGCTATAAGAGAAAGAGAGAGGCGAGAATGGCTAAGGAGTGGGCAAACAAGGACAGGTACCACCCTTCTCATGGTGTGTCTGAGCCTCGTATGCCACTGCCTAAGGGAAAGGGCTTTGTGCGTAAGGATCCGGCATGGGGATATGAGAAATCCCGTAGCCGCGGTGGTGGTCTGGAGAGGGCGGTCGGGCCCGGCCCAGGCTAGGCGGTCGGACCGGCCCCCGCCAGGGCAAGGGCGGTCAGACCGGCCTGGCTAGGAGGTCAGACCGGCCCTCCCCAAATTTCTGGGCAGTTCTGTTTTCGAGGTCGTGATACTAGCGGTTTTAGTTCCCTTGGTCACGGTGCAGATGATAGACACTTTGAGTCTGGTGGTGTTGAGTTTGCTGGACGTTCTCCACCTCGTGATCAATACGAGTTTGGGAGAGGTCGCAGCTTTGAGTCTCAGAGGGGCTACGGACCATGCCTTCCTTTTCGTGGTACTCATACTCCTCCAGTGAGACGAGAGTGGTTTTCCCATGGTGGTTCTAGGTTTGATAGGTTTGACAGGATGGATCACAGTTTTGATAGGCGCGGTAGGATGGATGTTGCTAACCCTAGTTTTGAGGAAATGGCCCGACACTGGTTTCACACCTTTGGGACTAACCCCAGTGTTGAGGCATTTGCTCGTTCTCGCTCTTGGTTTTGAGTTGCAGGTGGGAAGCCCGGAGAACATTTGGTTGATATAGGGGGTGGTTCTTCGGCCTCATACCCCGGTGGTGACATGTAGGTGCATCACTTTCGGGGATGGTGGACAAGGATGAGTGAATTGTGAAGAAATTATAAAGGTAAGTGCTTTGTGACCTTCAAGTGTATGGCCTTGGTCAAGCCACTTGGTTTGTTTTGCTCCTTCTCTATATCATGTGTGTAGGGTGAGCTTTGTATGCTCTTTGGCCCTAGTGCATGTGTTTAGGGGGAGCTTGTGAGTTTTGTGCTCTTTTGCTCTTTTGCCGGTGGTGTCGAGCCCCTTTTTGCCTCCCCTCGAGGAGCCGGTCTTTTGTGAGCTTTGTGTGTGTGGTTGGTTTCCTAAGTTGGTGGTGAAGCTCCTTGTGTAGCATATGTATAGCTTTCCTTTGTGCATTTCTTGCATTTGGCATGGCATATGTAACATGATGTATAGGCATCCTTGTATCTTAGATTGCATGCATTTTGTATCTTATGCATTGGATAGGAAAAGCTTCTCCTATATACATTGTTCACCATGGGTTGCTATATATGTTCTTGTGAGCTTGTTTGGTATGCTATGGTTAGTTTGGCTTAGCTCTTGATGATCTTGATGAATGATCCATGGTTGATGGCTAATTGTTTGAAAAATGTCACATATATGCTCTCTCATGTGTAAATGCCTTTATATGATCTTGACATGTTTTAGTGGCTTTGCTATGCTTAATTTGTGGTTGGATAGCTAGTTTATTGATCATATGGGGCCAAAGGCTCATTTGCCATCATGAATGTTTAGCCCTCTTGCTTCATCTTGTGGAGGGGCATAAGTTCCTTTTTGTCGCAAAGACATTTCATGTACCATTTATCAATCTGAAAATAAAATGAAAAATGCTTGGAAAATATGCTCCCATGTCATATGTGCTGAAATTAATTTGCTTTGGGTGCTAAACCGTTGCATGATGCCTACCAATGAGAAGTCTCATCCACGAAGTAGGCACATGGCTCGGTGGCTTTGACATGACATGAGGTGTTTTTGGGTGTTTATGATGGCCTTATGATTAGAATGGCTGTCCTAGCATGAAGTTTGAGTGGCTTTGCCATTTTGATATGTTTTGCTCATGTTTAGGTATTTGCTTATGAGAGAGTAACTTTTCGCAAAATTACTCAAATCCTTTTTAGCCTTGTCCAATGGTTGTGAAACTTGGTGATCACGTAGTTAAGGTCATTATGAACCTGTCGAGTATCTAACTTGCTCATTTGGACTTGTGTAGCTCCTTGTGATGAATTTTGTATATTTGAGAAGCTATATGTTGAAAGTTTTCGCATTTTGCCTTGATTCATGCATTGTCAACAAGGGGGAGAAGTTTGTGCATGCTTTGGGCACCTGGGAGTGTTTGGAAGGTGTTCCAATTGGTTCGGGCAAATTTTGGGCAGTTTGGTGCAGGGCCGGTCTCTTGGGGCGGTCTAACCGCCCCCCAGGCGGTCAGATGTGACCCAGGCGGTCTAACCGCCCGGCGCAGTGAGCGATTTTTGCTCTTTGTTGCATTCCCGCGTTGCATTGCTGCATTTGTTCAGGGGGAGTGTCTTTGTGGCTCGGGGGAGCTTGCATATGTGCAGGGGGAGCTCTTTGTGGTGTTCGAGCTTTGGGTCGGTGTGTTGCGCTCTTTGCTTGAGCTTTGCTTTGTCTCAGATGTGTCGAGCCGTTGCCCTTGCCTAAGGGGTCCGAGACTTGTCTTCATCAAGTGATCTTGCTCTTTGCCTTTGTTTGGCTTTCGATCGCTTGTTGGAGTTTCTTTTTGTTCGTTTCTTTTCTTTTTCTTTTCTCTCTTGTTACTTTCGTGTGGGTGTTGTCAATGCACTCATCAAGGGGGAGATTGAGGACCATGTGTGGTTCGAGGACCGGTGGATGGTCACTTCCTTGTGTGATGAGTGATTGACAACGTTGTGTGGACCGATTCTTGGCTAAGTATTGCGGGTGCGGGTTGCGGCTTGACTCGTGTTGGTGCGGGTGAAGAACAAGCGCGAAAGGTCGTTGCGGTGAGGCCTCCGGGTGTGGAGAAGACAAGTAGGCTTCGTTCGAGGGACCCGGTGGCCGGCGGGGGTCAAGTGCGGGCCGCATGGTGGCATGAACAGCAAGATGAAGTCGTGGACGGTTTCTTGGTAGAGCCTCAAAACCAAGGTCGAGCCGGGACTACGTGGGAGCCGAGTCATGAGTGGAGATTGGCGGAGGCTACACCGAGTTCGCGGAGTTTGCAGTGGTTCACCAGAAAACCACTGGGTTACTCGGTTGAGCCACAAAACCAAGGCCGAAGACTCGACGAGGAGGTGCGGCCACCCGGGCCGGTTCAACCGCCCGGAGGGGCGGTCAGACCGCCCGGGGCCGGTCGGATCCCCGGGCCGGTCTAACCGCCCGGGGGGCGGTCGACCGCCGCCCGGCCGCCGGCGCCGAGAAGCTTCGAAGCGGAGGACACGCGTCGGGATTGCAAGGCTTGCGTCGAGGCTAAGTAGGCCGCGGTCGCCGAGCATCCGTCCAATGGTGAAGACATGAAGACTTCCAAATTCGCCCTCGAGGGGCATGTATCCCTAGTTATTAGTGAAGGGTAGTTTAGTCTTTTGGGTGCCTCCATATATAGTCATTGGATGGGTGGATGGCAGCCAACTCTTTGAACCCTAGCTCATTTGTTTTTCCATTTTCGTTCTCCATTTTCCCTAGTTTTTAGAGGACTAGCTTGAGAGCTTCATGTGAGATCTAGAGAGAGGGATGGATGTTTGGGTGGCAAGCTAGACCTTGTACGAACCTTTCATGGCATGTATAGAAGGTTTGGCGTTGTTCATCATGGTGGTTTTCCCATCTCTTTTGTGTTGATTTTCGCAGCTCTTGTGGCGGTGTTTTGAGGACGATTTCTTGGGGATTTTGGTGGGTGTCACGTATGAGGTTCTTGTGCCTCTTTGGCTGGTGACTTTGCCCCCAAATCCCTTTTGAATCGGACTCGATTTGGTGGTTTCTCGAGTTGGGCG
This sequence comes from Cenchrus americanus, assembly GCA_947561735.1. Classification (NCBI taxonomy): domain Eukaryota; kingdom Viridiplantae; phylum Streptophyta; class Magnoliopsida; order Poales; family Poaceae; genus Cenchrus; species Cenchrus americanus. Next base: position 110,097,189 of record OX387243.1, read on the forward strand.
AGTTCTTGACCTAGAGAAGCGATTTCTTCGATTCCTCTTGATTGTGAGCGTTTCGGTGTCGATTCCTTTAAGGTAGAGGTTGCCCGGAGGTAACCCAACTATTCCCCGAAGTTTGGCTACAATCGTGGAGTGATTCGGGAGATCGGGCGCGAGGAAGTTGAGGTTTGACCCGCGGGTTCGTTTTACGGTAGGGGCGGTCTAACCGCCTACGGGGGGGGCGGTCTAACCGCCACGGGTGTTTCCGGGTCAAAGTTTTGTTTCGCCGGATTTTCCTCTATGAGTTTGTTCACCTTGATCGAGAGGAGTGTCCGGGTGAAATTTGGGGTCGTTCTCGTGCGGTTGCTAGGTGTTCTTGGTCGGGGTTCGTTCTTCGGGTACGGGAGGTTAGACCGCCCCGGTAGCCGGTCTAACCGCCCCTAGGCCCTTGGGTGAAGTTTTGGTTTTCGCCAAGATTTTCCGGTAGCTAGCATGGCCCCGACCGAGAGATCTCTGTTGGTGAAACCGTGGTGAGTTTTGGTGCTCGGAAGAGGCGTTTCGGAGGATTTCTTGGTTGCCGAGGTGGAGGCGGTCTAACCGCCCCCTCCGGTTAGCCGGCTTTCGAGTTGTTTCCGCCGTCGGTCTTGCGTGTGTGTTGTGGTTGCTTTGGTAGAGTTTGTTCCTAGGACCAGTAGCACTCTAGTGGCTACGTGGTTTTGGCAAACGGAAGGTTGAAGTGCGGAGCGTGTGATTTCGGGGGTTCGACTGAGCTAGTTCATCTTGTCGGAGTTTCAATCTCCCTCGAGAAGAATTTTTATCGGCTCCCATTCACTCCCCCCCCTCTCTGGTCGCCTATTCGGTCCTTCACCTTCATAGGATGATGACTTGCAACTTGCTTGCCAGCTTGACATGCACTACATAACTTGTCCTTCTCAAATGTAACATCCTTCACACCAAGGACCATGCCTTTCTTGAAAGCTTTCTTGAGTTGGCTCATGCCTATATGTGCAATGCGACGATGCCATAGCCAACCCTTGGATGTCTTGGAGATGAGGCAAGTAGTCAAGTTTGCTTCATGGGATGTAAAATCTACAAGATAAAGATTGCCATAGCGGAATCCCTTGAAAACAACTTCATTAGATTTCTTGTTAGTGATTGTGACCCCTTCATCATCAAATGTGCAGGAAAGACCAAGGTCACAAAATTGTGCAATGGAAAGCAAGTTATAAATACAAGAATCCACAAAGAGAACATTGGAAAGGGATAAATCATTTGTTAGAGAGATTTCACCCAATCCGGAGATCCTTCCTTTTGAGTTATCACCAAATTACACTTGTTCATGATCTCCCGCATCATCCACTAGTGAGGTGAACATTTTTACTTGGCCGGTCATGTGTTGAGTGCAACCACTATCAAGTATCCAATGACTCCCTTCGGCCTTGTAGTTCACCTACACACAAGAAATTAGCATTGAGATTTAGGAACCCAAGCTAGTTTGGGCCCTTTGATGTGAGTGATAAGAGCTTTAGGAATCCACAAGCTTCTAGGTGGCTTGACTTTTGGTTTGGTCCCAATGAACTTGATTGCCACTTTGCCATTGTTCTTCTTCATCAACAAGAAATGGTTATCATTGTACATGGACTTGTAATTGTTAGGCAAGGTGGGCAAAGGGCGAGTAGGTGTTGGGCACTCCCTTGTGTTGACAACCTTGCAATGTTGACAATAAGATCCCACTTCATTGATGAAACACCCATATGGCTCCTTAGACCTAGGAGTTTCCTTGATGGGATTAGGGAAAGCACCAAGTCCCTTTGTCCCATAGTCTCTTGCATTGTAGTAGAGGATCTCCTTGTGCAACTCCTCACCCTTGGCCAAAGTCTTTACACAAGACCTTAGGCTTCTCACTTCTTCTTCAAGAGCTTTCACCCTATCATGGTTAGTTTTGGAGGAAGATGCAATATTTTCAACATTAAGTAAGATCTTAGGTTCTTCTATTAAATCATCACATGAGGTAGAGGCATTGGCTTTAGTGACTTCTCCAGCATTTGCATGCCCACTAGAACCAATATCCTCACTAGCAAGCTCAAGTTCTTGATATTTCATCTCTAAGAGCACATGTTCTTTCTTAAGTTTCATATGATTTGACTCAAGAGACTTTTTAAGCACGGTTATGTCGTCATGCTTGACGATTATCTCATTGTGCTTATCAAGTAACTTGTTGTGGTCATCTCTAAGTGACTTGTTGGACACTACCAAAGCATCATGTTCCTTGCTAAGGTCATTGTGCTTCACAAGCAACTCATCATATGATAGCTTAAGTTTCTCATGAGTCTCATCAAGTGCTTTGAGCTTACTCTTTTGTTTCTTAATCATGGAGGTATATTCATCAAGAATACCTTTAAGAGCAAATGGTGAGAGTTCATCATCACTACTAGAAGACCCACTACTATCGCTATCGCTCACCTTGGAGTGTTTTGCCATGAAGCACATTGGTGGAGGTGGAGTGGAGGCTCTTCATCATCCATGATAGCAATACTGACAATCTTCTTGTTCTTGTCTTCTTCACTCTCACTTGATTCACTTGAAGTTTCACCACCGGTAACCCATTCATTGACCAACAGAGAACGAGGTTCACCCTTCTTCTCGTGGTAGGGCTTGTTTGATGACTTCTTCTTGGAAGATCTCGTCTTATAGTACTTGGCATCTTTGTCATCTTCATCGTTCTTCTTGCTTGTGCTTGAGACTCGCTTGTCGGGCTTGGGGCAATCATATGATAGATGATCATAGCTTCCACAATTGTAGCACTTCCGATTGCTTCCTTCACCACTTCTTCTTGATGCCCGAAACTTTTGCTTCTTGGGATCATAATTGTAGCCCTTCTTGCCAATCTTGGAGAGCATTCTTGTGGTTCTCTTCATGAGGAGAGGAAGCTTGGCATCATCTCTCTCCGCTTCACTTGAATCACTTTTGTCTTCGCTCTCACTTGAGAAAGAAGGATGCTTTGCATTGATCTTCTTGGACTTGACCTTTTCACTTGCCTTGAGTGCAAGAACTTTCTTGGCGCTTGAGTGAGAGGTAGATGATTCCATGTCTTCCATCATAAACATCTCGTGGGAGCGGATCTTGCTCACAACCTCGGTGATGGTGAGGGTAGTGAAGTCCTTCTCAAAGGGAAGTGCCTTGACGATGTTGTATCTTGGCTTGGGGAGCGTTTGGAGGATTTTCTGGATGATTTCCTGCTCGGTAAGGTTAGCAACGTCGAGAGCATTGATACTTTGAATAAGCACCCCCATCCTAGAATACATTTGCTCTACCCCCTCATCATCCTTCTGTTAACACCAAAATTTGGTAAGGTAAGGAGTCTGACCTGTGGGTCCAACGCGGTGAGGAATCCGTCCGGCAGAAGGAAGGTTTCTTCAGAAGAATTCGGCAAAAGAGTCCACGGTCGGCAATTCGCTTCCGTTCGGCAAGAAAACCGTTGCGCCGATTTTGCGGGATTATGTGGTGACGTGGCTCGAGCGGAAGGGACGAATGGATGGATAAGCGATCGCATTTAGAGATAAATTAGGTATCAAATCCATTCGAAGTCATGCTGTGACAGGGTATAAATATAGACCCTGAATGTATGTAATGGTATTCGAAACATTCTCAATACAAACCGGCTTTACGCCAAACCCTTGAGTCCTTTGTCGTGTCGTCGAGTTCTTCGAGAGGGTTCATCGATCCTTCGACCTCCGTGAGTACCGGCAACCTTGTATCATGTCTAGTATCATGCGGTGGATTTAGATCTGATGCAAGTAGTCTTGTTACCATGCTTAGTGTCATGCGGTAGATTCAAGCTTGGTTCAAGAGGGTTTCTTGTTAGATCATGAGCCATGCGGTAGGCTAAGATCTAGCTTGAAGCTAGTTATCGGCTCTATTGAATTTTGGCAAGATTCAATAGATTCATTAAGTTACCCCGTGTTGTTTTGAGTTTTTACTTTATGTTTAAATTCATGTAACACTTCTTTGCCCAATCTAGATTGATTTGAATCAGCTTTATCTCTTTTGATGATCCTTATGCGAATCGAGTTCATATCTTTGGCTTAAATAGCACGTGGATCACATGTTCCCTGATAGCCGAAACCGAATCGATCTAGGTTGTTACGTGTTGCGGGTTCAAGCTTGCCAAATCTTGTATAAATCTTGAAAGAACTGAGTATCACGCAGTAGATGCAGGTTTTCGGGTTGTTTTGGAGCTAGTCATCCGGTGGATTAGATTTCGATTCAATCTGATAGATTTATCTTATTTGGTAATGCTCGTTCCTTCTTCATGGACCCTGATTCGGCTGTTCAGCCGTATTCGGTTATACTTTCACGAGTGAAACGTGTTCATAAGTTATGCTTTAAATATTGTATGCTTTTAGCTTTCCATATTTAGATTGTATCATGCGGTGGATAGATCTATTTGTGGATGTTGGTATGATTTCAAACAAGTTGTATCATGCGGTGGATAGATTTGTTTGGTATCATGCTTGACGGGTTTTAAAGTATCTAGACATGCGGTAGACTAGTGCTTTGGACCTATGCATGCTTGTTTATTGCATATTTATGATCATGCTTTTACTTCATTTATTGTTTAATGTTATTTACCACGAGGATCGGTCATGGCTTTGCGCACGTGCATTTTTATCCAAATAAAGATCGATCTATCGTCATGCTTACATCATCCATTCGGCTATGTTACCTTTTGCACTTTGAAGTTCCCGAATGATTTCTAGTTTGCTGGCAGATAGCTCTCTATAGCTATATGTCATCTCACTTGGCTTTCTAGCCGTAAATATGGAACTGTCTGGTTCCACCCGGCAAGTTCCAAGCTTTGGAATTTAACTACTTTGTCTTTTGTTAATTTTTCGGAAAAATTAACTAGCACGTCTTGGAATCTTTGCGCGTGTGAAGCCGGCTTGTTCGGCTTCTTGTGTGCTTGGCGTAAGGTGCAGATTTTACGTCAACACACTTTTTGGCACGCCTGGTGGGACCAATAGCCGAAAATCAAGATGCCTGACATGAGTGACATTATGGACGTCAACATCGAGGATCTCTCTCCGGAACAGTTGCAACAGCTGAAGGATGCTACGGATCAGTTCCAACAAAAATGCTTGCTGTCATTTAAAAAGAACAGGAGTGGCGTCCCATACCTTAAAAATGAGATGCCCAGGATTCTATTTCCAGGAGAGAGCGACGCTACAACTGCGAGGAGAAGGAGGAATGCATGCAAGCATTTCGAGACGCCACGGAAGACGTGTTAGGCGGGCATCATAGAGCTTTCCTAGGTGCGTTCAAGCGGATGATGGTGGTCGCTCTTCGGCCGGGCATGGAGCAAGTATTTAGTCAAGCACCCCTTCGGGGAGGCGGTGTGGAGATTGGAGAGTCCGGTTCTCGGCCGCCATTGCGAAGCCGACCCGCCCAACCTCCTCCGCGGAGCGTTGGAAGCCAAGCCGTCCGGCCTCCTCCACAAGGCGGCGGAGGTCATCCGGTTCAACCCCCTCCCGCGAGCCGCGGAGGGCGGCCGGTCCGGCCACCTCCACGGGGCGGTACGGGTCAACCGGTGCAACGGCCGAACCCATATCGGCACACGTATGTGGAGCCGGCATTTGGCTCGTCCGGAGGTCCACTTACTTCCGCCTACAAGATTTCCCCGGCTAGCAACAGATTGCGAGAAGAATTTGTATGGTGGAGGCTACCACGAAGTGATGAACTATGGTGCCATCGATGCTCTCCCGAATCCGGGCTACGGCCCGGCCACAAGCGTACGGGAGGACGATATCTCGGTTCGAAGATGGCCGATATGATGCGAATCAATTCGGCCTCAAACCTAAAATGCGGGGGCACAGCTACACGCCTCCGTTCGGGAGTGGTATTACAAAGTGATCCTGCCGCCAAGGGTAAAACCTCCGACGGAATTTACAAAGTTTTCCGGGCAGGATGACACGAGCACGGTGGAGCACATTGCTCGCTATCTGATGCAGCTTGGAGAGGCCTCATCTGAAGAGGCGTTCAGGGTCAGGTATTTCCCCATGTCACTGACGGGCCCAGCGTTCTAGTGGTTCACATCTTTGCCTCCCCAATCAGTTAGCACATGGAGGGAGCTGGAGCGGAAATTCCACACTCATTACTTCAGCGGTAGCACGGAAAAGAAGCTCATCGATCTCACCACTCTGAAGCAGAGACACAATGAGACGCCCTTGGAGTTCCTCAGGAGGTTCAGGGAGGTCAAAGGCATGTGTTTCTCGTTGAATCGGCGGATGATCGGTTGGGCGACATGGCCGTTGCGGGGAATGCTGCCGGCCGTATGGGAAAAGCTGTTTGGTATGGAGTTTGATAACACTGGGGTCAAGCTGTCCCAAAAGTTGTCATTGATGAGCAACCGAGGCCTACGGGTTTAAGAAAGACACCGAGGTTCGGCAAGAAGCACGATATAGCCGATATCTACAATCGGTTCTGGAGAAGGCCGATCAAATGGAAGACTCGACGATGATCGGGGAAGTGGGCGCCGCTAAGATCATGTGGGGGAAGGAGCCGTTGACCATGAACCGCGCGGGATCAAGCGGACCAAAGGCACATACGACTTTGACGTCACTAAAGGCGATAAGGCTGTTTGAATTCTGGTGAAGGAAGGCGGATCAAATTGCACGAGGGGCATTCCATGCTTCGGCTCGATGGAGTAAAAGAGAAGCATTCTTGCGGCTTCCATGATAGGAATTCTCACTCCATCAATGACTCGGGGTATTCGGGATGAGGATCCGGAAGGCTATCCGGGAGGGTCATCTCAAGTTTGACAACAAGATGAAACTGGACGGCCACCCTTTTCCCTAGAACATGATAAGCTTTTCTGTCAACATGGTGACTGCCGAGGAAAAGGGCAAGGTTAAGGTCTTGACTTCAGCTAGGACAAGGCAAGATGGAGCAGTAGACCCAGAACATCAAGTGACCTTGGAGCATGTTCACGGAGAAGCCCCTCACGTTCTCAAGAGCATGTCGAGATCGGGGAGTCGTCCAGGGCCAAACCCCGGGTCACTACGCGCATCCTCCTCAACAAGTGGCAGCGCTAGCTGGAGAAAGAGCGCTACCAGAAACGTATGCACGAGGAGGAGAGACGTAGGGCCGAAGAAGAAGTGCGCAGGAGAGATTTGGAGCAGTACACGCGCGAGCAGGAGCGCGCACATTGGGGGTGCACATTCTTCAGGCACTTCTTGGAACGAGGGGTTGAAGCTTCCTACGGCCGAGAAACCGCACGAGTGCAGCAACAGATACTTTGAATATAGGCAGGAAACTGCCAATCGCCGATCCGTCCATGAAAGAATTGGAAGGATGCATCCCAGTGAGGATCGGCGTCAAAAAATTGAAATCATTGATCACCCCAGGAAGAGGCAAGCTGATCTAAGATGGGCTGATCAGGAAGAAGACGAGGATGAGTACGTCTGGCAAAAGGGGCAGTGGTGCCCACCTGGTTTGAGAAAGAGTCAGAAAAGGAGGGTTCAGCGCTTGAGGAACCGCGAACTGAGGTAGGCGGGGATCCAGACGAGACAGGTGTGGCGTCCAAAGGACAAACCTGAAGGATCAAACCGTTCGGCTCCGGCATGTATGGTATATTTTCACGCCGAATGAGTTTATGGCTCCCGCTAATCAAGTTGTGCGGAAGAAACGTCCCCGGATGTCAATGACGATGAAAAGCTTGGGGGGCCGATGGCGCAACGGGTGCTAGCCAAGCAAGCCACCTTCGACAAAGCGGCCGTGAAATCGACACATGAGGCCGCCGTACTTGAAAGGATATGTTAATGGCAAGCCATTGACCAAGATGTTTGTCGACGGTGGAGCGGCGGTCAACGTGATGCCATACACCACTTTCAGGAAACTTGGCATGGGCCCTGGCGACTTGACACATACGAGCATAATTCTGAACGATTTCGCTGGGAATCCTTCAGATACCAAGGGGTGCGTCCATGTGGATCTGATGATTGGGTCCAAGACATTGCTCACAACCTTCTTTGTCATCGAGGGCAAAGGAGCCTACAGCCTACTGCTTGGGCGGGACTGGATTCATGCCAATTATTGTATCCCATCCACCATGCATCAGCAGCTCATTCAATGGGTGGATGACGATATTGAAGTGGTCCAAGCAGATGACTCAGTGAGTGTCGCAAATGTGGAACCAACTTTCTGGGAATATCAGGGTATTGATTGTTTCTCGGGGAAAAGGCGGGGAGAAGGTCTGTTGAGCACATCGGCGATCAACGGCCGATTCAAGCAGTCGGCTCTTATAGCAATTTTTAATGGATAATCCCGTGGATGGAACTGATGGCAAGTTGGGGCGAGGATTCATGTCGGCCGACAAATTGGAAGAAGTTGACATTGGGAACGGTGACAAACCAAGGTCGACATTTATCAGCGCAAACTTGCAATCAGGCTTCAGGGAGGAATTGATCAAGCTGCTCAAGGAATATAAAGATTGCTTCGCTTGGGATTATTCGGAGATGCCTGGATTGGACCGTTCCATTGTCGAGCATCGGTTGCCAATCAAATCTGGTTTTAAACCATGCAAGCAACCTCCCCGGAAAATCTACAAAGATGAAGTATTGGCCGATGTGAAGTAAGAAGTTGAAAGATTACTCGATGCAAACTTCGTTCGGCCATGCAGATATGCGGAGTGGATCTCTAATATTGTCCCTGTCTACAAGAAGAATGGAAAGATGAGGGTTTGCATAGATTTCAGGGATTTGAACAGAGCTACTCCTATGGATGGTTACCCCATGCCTGTTGCCTATTTGTTGGTGGATGCCGCTACTGGACACAAAGTTATCAGTTTCATGGATGGTAATGCGGGATACAACCAGATCTTTATGGCAATAGAAGATATATCAAAGACAGCCTTCAGATGTCCTGGTCATATAGGCCTGTTTGAATGGATAGCCATGACATTTGGGTTGAAAAATGCCGGTGCAACTTACCAGCGGGCCATGAATTACATCTTTCACGAGCTGATCGGCAAGATTGTCGAAATTTACATTGATGATGTCGTGATCAAGTCTTTGAATCATGACACGCACTTCGAAGATGTGAAGAGAACCTTGGAATGCACCCAGAAGCATGGTTTGAAAATGAATCCAAACAAATGTGCTTTTGGAGTATCAGCTGGAGAGTTCTTGGGATTCCTGGTACACGAAGGGGGGATTGAAGTTGGCAAGAAAAGCATGAAGGCTATTGATGAAGTTGTCCCTCCAACCAATCTTAAAGTGTTGCAATCATTGCTCGGCAAGATCAATTTTGTAAGGAGGTTCATCTCAAATCTGTCGCAAAAGGTTTTGCCATTTTCTCCATTGCTGAAGCTTAAGAAAGATCAGAAGTTCATGTGGGGCGACGAACAACAAAAGGCTTTTGATGAGATCAAGCAATATATGAAGGAACCACCGATCTGGTCCCTCCGCGACTAGATAAGCCTTTCAAGTTGTACGTGGCGGCCGATACCCAAACCATTGGATCGGCCGTTATTCAAGAATTCGAAGGAAAGGAGCGGGTAGTAGCGTACCTCAGCCGAAAATTACTTGATCCTGGGACCAGGTATTCGGCTGCAGAGAAGCTGTGCCTATGTGTGTACTACTCGTGTACAAAATTTTGGCACTACTTGTTAAATGCCGAATGCGTTGTATACTCCAAGTTTGATGTAATAAAACATATGTTATCTATGCCAATTTTGAATGGCGGGATTGGCAAGTGGATCTTGTCTTTATCGGAGTTTGAATTAAAGTTCGAATCAGCAAAAGCTATAAAAGGTCAGATCATTGCCGATTTTATAACTGAACATCGTGATCCATCAATTGATTTGCTTGAAATTACTCCTTGGGCTTTGGTTTTTGATGGATCATCATGTGGTAAAGATGGAGGAGTAGGGATTCTATTGATTTCACCCAGGGGTGAGATGTTCGAGTTTGCCATCCCTATCCAACCCACTGTTACAAACAATCAGGCTGAGTACGAGGCATTGCTTCGAGGGCTTCAATATTTGAGAGAAGCCGGGGCTGTTTCGGTTGAGGTTTATGGAGATTCAGAGTTGGTTATAAAGCAATTGAACGGCCAATACGAATGTAAAAGTGATGCGCTGAGGAGTTACTACGAAGAATGCAAGAAAATCTTGAAAAGTTTCCAGTTGGTAATTCTACAGCATATTCCTAGAGAACACAACGAAGAAGCAAACAGGTTGGCTCAAAGCGCTTCCGGTTATAAAGAAAGTCAAGAAGCGTTTGCCACAGAGATATGTGTGTTGGGAATGGATCTTGCAGAGGATGATTGGAGGAAAGAGATCGTTGATTATTTGGAGGATCCATCCCGAAAAGTCTCTAGGAAGCTCAGGAACAAGGCCATAAAATTTATTCTTCTGGATGGTAGTCTATTTTACAAATCATTAGATGGGGTATTGCTGCGATGCCTGGGTCCAGAAGAAGCAAAAAGAATGATGAGTGAGGTACATGATGGGATATGTGGAGCACACCAATCGGCCTACCGCATGAAATGGGTTATCAGGCAAGCTGGGTGCTTTTGGCCGACGATATTGGAGGACTGCTTTGAGTATTACAAGGGATGTCAAGATTGTCAGAAGTTTGGAAATATTCAGAGAGTTCCTGCATCAGCATTAAATCCCATTATCAAGCCATGGCCATTCAGGGGTTGGGGTATAGACTTGATTGGCCAGATTAATCCACCATCGAGCAAGGGGCATAAATTTGTGCTTTTGGCGACGGACTACTTTACCAAATGGGTTGAGGCAATTCTACTGAAGAAGGTAACATCAGAAAACATGGTTGAGTTTGTTAAAGAACACATTATCTATCGGTTTGGAATCCCTCAAACAATCACAACTGATCAAGGAGCCCAGTTTGTGTCCTTCGAGTTCGGGGAGTTTGTCGAATGCATGGGAATCAAATTGTTTAATTCTTCTCCCTATTATGCCCAAGCTAATGGTCGTGGCGAGAGGCTTCTAATAAGATCATGAACAAGCTTATACAAAAGAAGATCGACCAGAAGCCAAGGAGGTGGCATTCGGTACTCAGTGAAGCTTTATGGGCTTACCGAATGGCCCCTCATGGAGCTACAAAAACATCTCCTTATGAATTGGTTTATGGGCATCATGCGGTTTTACCTTGGGAAGTACAATCAGATTCTAGGAGAGTGGTTTTACAAAAGGACTTAAGTTCCAAAAATTACAGTGGCTTAATGATGGACGAACTAGAAGACTTGCACATGATCCGTCTTAGGGCCCTGGAAAACATCGAAAAGAACAAGCTGCGGGTTGCCAAATATTACAACAAGAAAGTAAAAGCCAAGCAATTTGCAGAAGGGGATTTGGTTTGGAAAGCTTTACTGCCGATTGGAACCAAATACAGTGAATTCGGCAAATGGTCCCCTAACCGGGAAGGACCCTTTCGGGTGGTTAGATGCGTGCCCGGTAATGCCTACATGTTGAAGACTTTACTAGGAGAAGAATTTTCCGCCACAATAAATGGAAGATATTTGAAGAAGTATTATCCTAGTATTGAAATCGATCGATGACCACAAACATTGGGATTACATGCATCTGATACAGAAATAGCCGGCGCTCAAGAATGAGGCCGCCTTCAGAACAAAAAATCCCCAAACAGAGGGAATGGCCAATACTTAGACGTATTGCCCTTAGCATAAAACTATAATGCAAATGCTTCTTGCAGGTTTACATCTAACAACCTTGGTGATCAGGACTACGAGGGGCTGGAAAGCAGAAGGCCTGGCGTAAGTAGCGAAAGTATGACTCAATCTTTTCTTTGCTTCTTCGGTTGCTCCCTCTTCAGTTGTTCCAGGACCACCGTGACGGCAACTTGGAAGCCGTGGGGATGACCACGGTTTGCTGCCTCCACCAAGCTGTCCCAAGCCGCTTTCAGGTTATTGTACCTGTCAGAGACATCTGGGACAGAGGAGTAATCGTTAGGGACAGAGATCCAGATGTGAGCACGAAGTCAAGAAGAAGCTGAAGATATTTACCGCCTACTAGTGCCTCCAACGCCATGCGACGCTCTCGTTCAGCCTGGCAACGAGCGGTGATGTCCCGGAGGTCGTGCTCTAGGTGCCGAACGCGGCGGCGCAGTTGATGGCTGATTCTCTCGCTCGGACGTAGCATCCTCTCGCTTCAAGAGAGGAATCGAGAGGAGATGTACTCGGGCATGTCTTCGGTCCCAATGATTTCCTCAGGAAGCAGATCAAGGCTGAAGGAGAAAAAACATAGAGGAGGTAAAACACGAGATCACATGAGGAAACAAGAAGCAAGTCAAAGGAAAACTCACTCTCGAATCATGCGTTTCTTTGGGGCGTTGTCCTCCTTGGGTTGCTTGCCTTTGTCCATGGCTTTGGGGTTTTCTTTTCTGGAGCAGGGGAGAAGATGAGAAGTGATGGATGAGTGTGCGAGTGGATTTGCAGGGCATCTCGGCAGGCTATTTTATTGACTGAGAGAGTGCATTGGGAGTGATGAGCGGCGGCATGCATTATTGGAATACCAAGCGGCAGGGTTTCCTCCTGAATGCGAAGGGTTTTCATTTGAACAGTGCTTATGGATTGTCGAATCAAGGATTTTCTGCGGGTATTGCGCCAAGGGACATCTGTTTTTGCGTGTTCAGCTCAAGCGAGTTCCCGAATGCGTTTAAGGGGAAACAAGATTCACAGATACAAACACAGAAGAATCATCGCAATACAAGCACGAGAATTAAAAGTTTTTTATTTATTGCCAATAATCAAACATCCCTAGTACAATCTAATCAAAGAGCCTGTTTAGCACAGACTGGGGATGAGTGAGTTCGGCAATGGCGTCGCCGTGGCCGTCGAGGCGCTCCAAGATGACCTCGATCTTGTCGATGTCTTCTAGTGCACCGCCACGGAAGCCGCGTGGCTGGTAGAGTAGTCAACGCCGGTGTGCGTCGCCATGGCGGCCAGGCCCAAGGTGGTGCCCAGGCGGATGCCGTGAATGGCCATCTCGTCCACGCGGTTTTCCACCGCGGCGAGGCGCTCCGCCGGCGTGTCTCCGCGGGCGTTCACCTTGTCAGCCAATTGCTCCACCAGCATTTTCAGCTGGTTGAGCTCAGCGTCGCGGGCTGAAAAGTACAAGGTGATGGCAATTAATATCAGAAGCCAGATTGGATTCGGGAGTAGTTTCAAGGCCGTAGCATCGATGGTCGCCAGCAGCTGCTTGCGTTGGTCCTCCCCCTCCAGTTCAGCTATACCAGCCTTCTTGGAGACGTCTTCCAGCTCGCGCTGGGCCACCTCGAGTTCCGCCTTGAAGCGGAGAGCATCAAGTTCCCCGTAGGGCACGGGGGAGTAGCGGTCTGACTCTGACGAGTCGTCTGGCAGAGGTTGATTGGCCGGCGCGGGAGATGGGTTCCATTGAACAAGTCTGAAACAAACAGGATCGTCAGAAACAAAAGGGGAATCTCAGGCAAGTAATGAGGAAAAGATGGCGATCATTGCCTCCGACGCGAACTGGTGTGGCTCCCTTCTGCTTCGGCGGCGGCGCGACGCCTGTTGTTGCTCCCCGCCATTGGTTTTTGGGGCTAAGTTGGCGATTGGGAGGAAAAGCTTGAGGTTGGTAAAGATTTGAAGACTAAAGGCTTGGTAAAGAGCTGGGGGCACCTACGGTTTTTATTTATAGGCCTGGTGAAGTAGATCGTGGCCTCAGGTCGTGGCCTTAGATCGTGGCCCGTATCCCAAGAAACTTGGAAGGTGGAGAGGTTTCCTTGACCAATCCGCCGTCGGGTCGTTTGGAGTTCAAGGCTGAGTCGCATTCGGTTGGCCGACTCGGCTAAGTTACGGTTGAGGTGTCGTTCGGGTATGGCCTTTGTTTGGCTACGGTTACCGAATGGGTCGTTCGACATTGCGATCAAGGTCATGCGGGGAAAAGGGAAAGCAGACTGATAAAAGGCAAATGTTGCAAAAACGGCCAGTTCGGTTACGCATTGATCAGTACAGCTAAATGTTTAAATGCTTTGCAATTACATTGGAGGCGTTCGATGTTGTCTGGTGAATGTTCTCCATCCGTTCTTGATAATCTTTCTTGGCGTTGGATAGGATGGTGAGTTCTGCATCACATTAATTCACCTCAGCTATGGCCGATGTTGCTTCCTCTTGGATCTTCTCTATCAGTCCAGGAAGTTCGGCTATCTTCTTGTCGTCAGCTTCTATTTCTGCTGATAAGCTTTTCAGCTCTGCCTCCAGTGCGGCCTTTCTGGCGATTTTCAATTCACGAGCAGCTTGCAGATTGGCCAATATCCCTTTGTGATTCTCAGTTTGAGATTGTGCTCCCTTCGCGGCTTGTTCAGCTTTGGCTTTCTTTTGTTCAACGAATGGGCGGGAAGACACGTTTCTCGCAGCTCGTCTTATGGCTACATAATGAACATCCAAACCAGAGATGGGTTCAAGTGAGGTCTTGATGTCCTCAGGGAGTTCTTGGCTGATGGGTCCAAGCATTTCCTCGAAATAATCGAGATCTCTGATTTGATCTCGAGCGTCTCTCTGCAGCCAGGCAAAAATTTCCTTGAGCCTTTCTTGTACTTCCTCTGACAAGGCTTGAGTCCCTCCTTCTCTTGTCTCGGCAGTTGGGTTACTCCCCACTAATGGGCTTGATGATGACGGAGCTTGATCCTGAAAGAGTAACATTGCCGAATCAGGGGTATTGGGAAATAAAGAAGACAGCAGAGTTAAGTGCAAATGTTTACCTCATGCCTGACTTCCTGAACTGGAACAAGGTTTTGTTCAGTTTCAGGGGCGGTTTCTGGAGCCACTGGTGAAGGAGGGGCTCTTGGCAAAGCTGAGGCTTCTGTGTGAGAGGGTGCTGGTGCAGTCTCTAGTGACTCTGAAGCTTCTGGCTGGAGAGAAGATGGAGTTACCTCTGCTAAGGTTGGGATTTCTGCCTGGCCAATAGGGGATTGAACCCTTGAAGGACTTGAAGACTCTGGTTGGATTGGAAAATTCATCTCTGGTGAGGTTGGTGTCTCTGTCTGAGCAAGGGGTGATTGAGTCCCTGATGAAGATGAAATCTCTACTTGGGCGGGTGGCTCAGCCCTTGGTGGACTTATATGTTGAGGAACAGGGATATCCACAGGATGATCTACCAGTGTTTCTTCTGCAAGTACCAGATTAAGGGTAAATGCCAGTGTTGATCTTTGAAGAAAGAATAATAAAAGTCATACCAGTAGATGGAGCATTGGCAGGTTCGACGCCGAAGGCCGCCGGATTCTCGGTCCGAAATTGCATAAGACGAAATTTATCAGTAAAGGATAATCTTGTGACCAAGAAAGGGGAAATTCTACGTCAATAAGAACTTTCTTTACGGTTCTCCTCTTCTTGGCAGCTGGAGGTGCGATCAGAGACAGGCCTTTTCTCTGTCAGCGGTGGCACTGAAGAGAATTGGGTCTGTTGTGGCATACCTAGCCATTAGTTGAGCCAAGGTTGGGGATCTAAATCCCAGTGCTGAGATTGGGCATACTGCATTGTAAGCAATTGCCCTGGCTCGAGGGGCAGGCACTGTATTCTGCGGGTAAAAAAATCAAGATCATGGTTAAAGGAAGAAATGTCTGATTTGGAGAAAAGGACAATTATGTTACCTCTGAAGTTGGCTGAAAATCAGGCATCAGCTCTGTGCAAAACGAGTGCACTGGCTCACTAAAAATGTGGTCATGGAATTCTTGCCACCAAGAGTTGAAGGTGGGGTGAGTTATTGTTGTGGGTGTAAAAGGCCAGGTGTAAACAGTTGGACTGCATTCATACTGAAAAACCCTGCTGGATTGGGCAAGCTCCTTGATTTCTTCTCTGGGTTTGAGGAATTCATGAAGAAACAATCTTGGAGGCATCTGGCCACATCCAAGTTCTCGAGCCACCATATTTGGCTGGTAGTATTCATAAGTACTGTGGTTTAACCTCCCTCCACAAAATTCAGCTGGCAGAAGGCATGGATGGATGAAGATATTGAAGATTTCCAGGAACCTTCCATCTTGGCGTCCAGCTTCAAAGGAAAACTCACAAGGGAGTGTTAAATTATCATTGTCCAAGTAAGGAAGCCAGAGAGGGTTGGGGAAGCCTTTGAAGAAGAGCTCAAAGAGTTGGCTGACATTCTGATTAATGGGAACAGTTGAAGCAGCTTCTCCATAGGTGTGGCACCCCCTGGTAACTTGAACTTCCCCTTCATGATAGCTGGATGAAGGAAAAAATCGGGTGTTGAGGTCAATACCAACGATCTGGTGCATGTACAGTTGCATCCACATCTGTACAAACCACCAAGGGCCGTTGACACATGCTATCTTCTGGCTGGTGTACATTTGGGTGACAGTTTGATGAAGCATGTGGTATACGCTGCCCAGGAGGTATTTTCCAAGGGGAATGCGTTTACCATCGGCCAATTGTGTAGACATTACGATATGATTCGGAGTGGGCTCATTGGCTTTACCGCAGAAGATGAACCTGCACAGCCACATGTTCAGGAATGCCCTATATTCAACTTCACCAAGGGGGCCATCTTTCATGTGATTCTGGATATAAAATTTATATCCACTCCCTGGCTTCACTCCCGTTTGTCTTGTGGAACCTCTGAAGTCCCAGGGATGCACGGATCCTGAAATATCAAGGTCGGTAATCATGTATACGTCGGCCAGAGTGGGGGACATTGGGCCGTGACCAAAAAGGAAGGCATTGACACCATTTGACCAAAAATGACAGGCCGCAATTAGGAGGTCTTCATTTTTCGGGGTCTCGGCCAAAGAGAGCTCCAAACATTGAGCAATCCAGAGGGTGTCCCAAGTTTGGGTCTTAACACTGTTGTCCGCAAGGACCCTCTTGTACCAATTCCTCCAGCCCGCTATTGGGGGCAAAGGCCAGTTCTTGAAGGCATCCTGCCACAGGGAAGGCTTAGTTAAAGCCGCTTTGAAGGGGATTCTTTGGGATTCGGCTGCGATGAATTCGCGGGGATCAGAAACTCCTACAGGACCAAGGAAATAAGACGTCGAATTGGTCTCAGTGCGAATCAAAAGCTCAGTGGAAAGCTCCTGCTGGGGAAGGCGGAGAAAAAATCTCAGGTAAAAATCGAAAACTTGAGTGCCGAATGAAGCTTATGGAGGAGGAATTTACCTGAGCAACTTGATTTTGACCTGCCATTGAGGATTTGAGCTCAGGAAAAGGTGATCTAGGGTTTGGATCTAGATGAAGACTCCGGTGGATTGTGAAGAGAGAGAATAGGTGTTGAACAGATTCAAGACGTTGGTGGCTGGAGTCAATTCCGGAATAAAATCACTTTTATCCCGTAATTGAAGGGGCATACGTTAACACCAAAATTTGGTAAGGTAAGGAGTCTGACCTGTGGGTCCAACGCGGTGAGGAATCCGTCCGGCAGAAGGAAGGTTTCTTCAGAAGAATTCGGCAAAAGAGTCCGCGGTCGGCAATTCGCTTCCGTTCGGCAAGAAAACTGTTGCGCTGATTTTGCGGGATTATGTGGTGACGTGGCTCGAGCGGAAGGGACGAATGGATGGATAAGCGATCGCATTTAGAGATAAATTAGGTATCAAATCCATTCGAAGTCATGCTGTGACAGGGTATAAATATAGACCCTGAATGTATGTAATGGTATTCGAAACATTCTCAATACAAACCGGCTTTACGCCAAACCTTTGAGTCCTTTGTCGTGTCGTCGAGTTCTTCGAGAGGGTTCATCGATCCGTCGACCTCCGTGAGTACCGGCAACCTTGTATCATGTCTAGTATCATGCGGTGGATTTAGATCTGATGCAAGTAGTCTTGTTACCATGCTTAGTGTCATGCGGTAGATTCAAGCTTGGTTCAAGAGGGTTTCTTGTTAGATCATGAGCCATGCGGTAGGCTAAGATCTAGCTTGAAGCTAGTTATCGGCTCTATTGAATTTTGGCAAGATTCAATAGATTCATTAGGTTACCCCATGTTGTTTTGAGTTTTTACTTTATGTTTAAATTCATGTAACACTTCTTTGCCCAATCTAGATTGATTTGAATCGACTTTATCTCTTTTGATGATCCTTATGCGAATCAAGTTCGTATCTTTGGCTTAAATAGCACGTGGATCACATGTTCCCCGATAGCCGAAACCGAATCGATCTAGGTTGTTACGTGTTGCGGGTTCAAGCTTGCCAAATCTTGTATAAATCTTGAAAGAACCGAGTATCACACGGTAGATGCGAGTTTTTAGGTTGTTTTGGAGCTAGTCATCCGGTGGATTAGATTTCGATTCAATCGATAGATTTATCTTATTTGGTAATGCTCGTTCCTTCTTCATGGACCCCGATTCGGCTCTTCAGCCGTATTCGGTTATACTTTCATGAGTAAAACGTGTTCATAAGTTATGCTTTAAATATTGTATGCTTTTAGCTTTCCATATTTAGATTGTATCATGCGGTGGATAGATCTATTTGTGGACGGTGGTATGATTTCAAACAAGTTGTATCATGCGGTGGATAGATTTGTTTGGTATCATGCTTGACGGGTTTTAAAGTATCTAGACATGCGGTAGACTAGTGCTTTGGACCTATGCATGCTTGTTTATTGCATATTTATGATCATGCTTTTACTTCATTTATTGTTTAATGTTATTTACCACGAGGATCGGCCATGGCTTTGCGCACGTGCATTTTTATCCAAATAAATATCGATCTATCGTCATGCTTACATCATCCATTCGGCTATGTTACCTTTTGCACTTTGAAGTTCCCGAATGATTTCTAGTTTGCTAGCAGATAGCTCTCTATAGCTATATGTCATCTCACTTGGCTTTCTAGCCGTAAATATGGAACTATCTGGTACCACCCGGCAAGTTCCAAGCTTTGGAATTTAACTACTTTGTCTTTTGTTAATTTTTCATGAAAAATTGACTGGCACGTCTTGGAATCTTTGCGCGTGTGAAGCCAGCTTGTTCGGCTTGCTGTGTGCTTGGCGTAAGGTGCAGATTTTACGTCAATGCCTTCATTTTGAACTCATTGAGTTCCAACTTGAGCAACTCATATTTTTCCTCACGGATCTTTTTGTTACCCACATGGATTTCCTTGAGTTCCATCCACACTTCATGGGCGGTTTGCAAAGCAAAGACCCGATCAAACAACTCCTCATCTAGCGCCTCATAAATGTGATTTCTAGCATGTGCATTTTACTTAGCCTCACTCTCGGTGGGAACCCTAGGCAACGGATACATGGTAGTGTGCCATGCATCATGGTGTTGAGCTTGAAGGTAGCTAGCCATTCTATGAGCCCAAAAGGTGAAGCGCTTCCCCGCCAACCTAGGAGGGCCATTACCGCTTCCCTCCCCCATCTCCCTAGGCGGTTAAGCCAAGTAAAAGGGAGTCTAGCTCTGATACCACTTGTAGGATCTAGTCACATAGAAGGGGGGTTGAATATGGGACTTTTTTCAAGCTCTAAGAAAAACAAGAAGCCTTAGCCTATCAACTAGTGTTGCCCATCTAAAAACAGTTCTTCCCTACTACTAGAGCACACTAACAAAAGTTTCCTTAGCAAATAACACACTAGAAGGTAAGAAACAACCTAGGCAAGATATGAAGCACACAAGCGAAAGACAAGAGCAAAGACAAGAAAACTTAAGTGCAGAAAATAGGTGCTGAAATTAAGTGCTAGAAAGTAAATGGGAGGCACAAGAGACGACCAAATTTTTTCCCGTGGTATCGAGAAGTTGACGCTTCCCCCTAGTCCACGTTGGAGCACTCACTTAGAGTATCGCTCCCCCTTGAGTCACCAAGACACAAGTGCTCACTAAGAGTACCCGTTCTCCATATCCGGAACGGTGGGTCTCGAACCGTGTACACCAAGCTTGTCTTGAGGCTCCCACAATCTCCAAGAGCTCACTAAGAACCCCCAAGTCACCGAGACCGTCCAGGAGCCGTCAAACTCCAAGAGTAACAAGCCCGCACACCTTCACTTGACCTGAGCACTCAGCTAAGCCATGTATGCACCTTGAACACTCTTGATCACTAAGAAGAACACCTCAATGAAGAGGAAGAGAATCCCAAATGGCAAGAACACACTCTCCTTCTCTCCTTGGCCGCAATGGATCTTCGAATGGCAAAGGCAGCTCAAGAAAGGCGAGGGGTCATATTTATAGGCCTAGCAAGGGAGGCTAGCCGTTAGAAAAGGTTTCCTGAAAAAGTAGTACCGTCGAATGAACCGATGGTCTCCCCCTGCAAAGCGTCGGATCATCCGGTCACTAAAAGCGTCCAATATAGCCGTTGAACCAAGAACCCTAGACAATACACCGACGCTATACACCGACGTCCCGTCGGATCATCCGTCTTCGAAGACTTCACACTCGGGACGATCTTGTATGATTTGAATTAAACCGTCGGATGAACCGCTGAGTACTTCATCCAAGCGTCTCTTCATCCGGTCTTCGGCGGTTGACTTGGCGCGTCTCTGTATAATTTAAATGCAACCGTCGGATGAACCGATGGTCAAGGCGTCGGATCGTCCGATGCTTAAGCTCTGAGCCTTGACCCTCACTGTAGCCAAACCCTAAGGCGTTGGATGAACCGATGCCTGTACCGTCGGTTCATCCGACGGCCCATTTTGAATCCAGTGGCCACAGAACTCATCCGTCGCATCTAGAAATCAGGGAGTCGGATCATCCGACGCTATGAATTTCATTTTAACTCGTCCAATTCAGCGCCTTTGAGTTTTTCATCGATTCTTTTGCTTCAACCTTGCTTCCATGAACTCTCTGAGCTAGTTGACAACCAAGGAACTTGAGTGTGCATATTTTTATGGATTTTGAGTGCATGGTCAAGCTACTAGTGTACGAACCCCTCTTAATAGTACGGTCGAACACTACAAACTATTAATCCAAGTGTCCTTCATCTCCTTGTGACACTTAGATCTAACAAAGTCCTTAGCTTTGTAGTATTCATCCATTTTTAGTCCTTGAATTCAAATTGAGGAGTCTCATTCCATTCAACACTTATGACAATAACCCAATATGAAATCCGCTACAAAACAAAGGTTAGTCACAAGCATATGGTTGTCATTTATCACCGAAACACACCCTTACCAAAGGTGCGAAAGGGACTAGATGGTTACATTTGGCGTGTTCGTGCTTCTCTAGCTTTGTGCTTCGTTGATGGTGGCTTATGTAAGAGCTCTTTCTTTCTTTTTTCCTCTTTGTTTTCCTTTTAGTTGTTTAAAAAAAGAATAGAGTAGAGAAGAAGATAGGTCTTGGTCGGCTTTAGTCGAGTTGTGCGGTGCCGGTTGATGTCTCAATCTAACCCACCAGAGTTGTTTGGTCTGTGGACCAGCATTGTTCGGTATCTAACCCCTCCTGAGTTGTGGCTTGTGTCGATGTCCCAATCCGACCGAACAGAGTTGTGAGTTCACCTTGATATGAGCGGTGCATGCTGATTTCCCAATCCTACTCACCGGAGTTGTATGGTATGCGAACCTGAGTTGTTTGGGGTTTCACTACAAGAAACTATTTAATCCGTGACGCATTCTCCGCGACGTTTTCGAAAACGTCACGAATGTGCATTGCAGCCCAAAACAACTGCGACGATTTCTTTAGTTCGTCGCGATTCTACGACGTATTCCTTTTTTTCGTCACGGATGTGCATTAAAGCCCAAAACACTATGACGATTTGTTAAATTCGTCGCGATTCTACGACGTATTCCTTTTTTTCGTCACAAACAACCGCGACGATTTGTTTAGTTTGTCGCGATTCTACGACGTATTCATATTTTTCGTCACGGACGTGCATCGATGGATATTGAAGCCCAAACCATCATGACGATTTGTTAAATTCGTCGCAATATGGCCCACAACACCGTGACATTTTAGCGATTCGTCGCGATCCTAAAAAACATCCACCTCACAGCACCTAGGACCCACCCACACCGCCACGCGGCGCCACCTCACCCGTGGCGCCACGTCACCACCACGTGAGCGCCCCGGCCCACCACACCGCCACGCGAGCGCCACCTCACCCGGGCGCCACGTCACCACCACGCGAGCGCCGGGGCCCACCTCACGCCACGCGAGCGCCACGTCACCACCACGTGAGCGCCGGGGGCCTACCTCACCGCCACGCGGCGCCACCTCACCCGGGTGCCACGTCACCACCACGCGAGCGACGGGGCCCACCTCACCGCCACGCGGCGCCACCTCACTCGGGCGCCACGTCACCACCACGTGAGCGCCGGGGGCCCACCTCACCGCCACGCGGCGCCACCTCACCCGTGGCGCCACCTCACCACCACGTGAGCGCCAAGGGCCCACCACACTACCACGTAGGCGCCACCTCACCCAGGCGCCACGTCACCACCACGTGAGGGCCCCGGCCCACCACACTTCCACGCGGCGCCACCTCACCCGGGCGCCACGTCACCACCACGTGAGCGCCGAGGGCCCACCTCACTACCACGCAGGCGCCACCTCACCACCACGTGAGCGCTAAGGGCCCACCACACCGCTACGCAGCGCCACCTCACCCGGGCGCCACGTCACCACCACGTGAGCGCCGAGGGCCCACCTCACCGCCACGCAGGCGCCACCTCACCCAGGCGCCACCTCACCACCACGTGAGCGCCAAGGGCCCACCACACCGCCACGCGAGCGCCACCTCACCCGGACGCCACCTCACCACCACGCGAGCGCCGGGGGCCCACCTCACCGCCACACGGGCGCCACCTCACCCGGGCGCCACGTCACCACCACGCGAGCGCCGGGGGCCCACCTCACCGCCACGCGGCGCCACTTCACCTAGGTGCCACGTCACCACCACGTGGTAGAGAATGATTTTAGAAAATTTTAGAAAAAGAATCATCGAATTTGGAGTTAGAATGAGGCGAAAAAACTAGTTACAAGTTTTAGTCAACGATTAAAAAGAGAAAACACACTTGTTCATCTCGCTCATAGCAATTACAATTTCTCGTTTTTAATCTTTGGATAAAACTTGTAAACCGTTTTTCTTCCTCATACTAACTCCAAATCGGTTGATTCTTTTTCCTAATTTTTTCTAAAATCGAGATGTTTTAGTCGGTTCCATTTGTTTGTATCTTAATTACTATTTCTTGGTTGCTTTTCATACAACATAACTTTTCCAACTAAAAAGAGAATATAAAAAACATGTTTTTTCATAATAATTGCTAATATAACTTAATATTCTCTAATGTTATGGTCAACATGAGATGGTGTCAAAAATTGAGGTGCATACAAGTTTGGTCACATTATTAGTTGTTCAAATCTCAAAGTTTGTTTTCAATTGTACGAAACGTGAGTGTTGTGTCCTATTTGTGAACATCTATAATCTCAATTTATCAAAACCATATGAATTTTTTATAGGAGCATTATACGCTTAAAATATGGTTTCATGTCAATTTGTAGAATGTTTTGAACAAATTTAAGTATCATTATCATTATTTTACAACAAGGTGACTAGTAGAAGTTCGAGTTTTTCCTACAAGTCAATTGACGTTTTTGTCAATCTCCTACATGTGGCCTAGAATGGACCATAGAAGCCTAATTATGATTTTTGTGAAATTTTTCCAATCCTATTGAAGGTACACATAGTTCAAATTGTAATTATTTTCTTATTTAAAATAAATGAAAAAAGAAAAAGAAAAAAATTAAGCGAGGGGAGAAATGTAACGGGGCCCAAAACGACCCAATCATTTTAGACCGTGATTCGTATAAAAGGACCCCAAACCCTATTCCACCCCTCGGCCTCCTCCCGCCGCCCCCTCCCTCTCCTTCTCGCCTCTCCCTCCTCAGATCCACCGCGCATATGGAGATATGCAACCCTAGCCTCGCTGCCCTCCCTCATCGCCTCAACCCTAGCCTCGCCCCCTCCCCTCCCCCCGTAACCCTCTCTCACCCCCGCTCGTCCACCCCCTCCGCCGCCCTCCCTCTCCCTCTCCCGGCCCACCCAGATCGGAAGGCCCGGGCGCCCGGCAGGGAGGAGGGGTCCGAACTCCAAACTCCATCGTGCCTTCCTCCTCCTCCTCTTTCGCACTGCACCGCGCGAGAGAGAGGCACTCCGCTCCGCCGCCGCACCCCGACGGTCGACCGACCATGCATCGATCCAGATCCAGGTAACCCTCCGTCCTCCACCGCGATTGCGCCTCTCTTGTCTCTCTCTCACTCCCTCCCGTAGGTCGTAGGGTGTCGTCCTCCCATCTCGAATCGCTTGATTCCGGATTCATGCTCGACGGCGGTAGACGGCGGCGACGAGGTGGGTTCTCTTCCTCCCCCCTTCCCCTCCCTCGCTCCGATTTCTTCTCCGGGATTGAGCCATGGTGGTGGGCTGGGTTAGGGTTTCCGGTTTCGGATCAACGTTCGAGGTCTCGCTCGCGAGAGGACCCACCCACACACACAGAGCATCCATTCAATCAATCCTCTGAAACTCCCTTCCGTTTTGTTGGAGCCTTGGTAGTTGGAGAAGTGGTAGCAACTGTGAATTTTTGTTTGGGAGGATGGAGATATGGTAAAGGGGAGGCGTCGTGCTGCATGCATTGTTTGTGGGCACGGTCCAAGTGACCAAGTGCCTGCAAACTGCCATTTCAGTTGTTGCGCCTCGCCGGCCGGCGGGCGATGGCGAGCACCGGACGCCGCTCCAAGAAAGCCGAGAGGCGAGACCACCCGGGCGTGGCCATATCCTTTCTTTGCGGATATGAACACGCCGCCGGAGTTTACTACCGGTACCAATTAGATTTCGATCGATTGCCATTTCGATTTTCATCGTCCTACACTCCTACTGCGCAAGTAAGCCATCTTCGCCGCATAGCCGCATAGGTGAAGATTTTTAATCTATCCGTCTATTTATCTTGTGAAGATTTTTAATCTATCTGTCTATTTATCTTGTGAGGAGAGTATGGTGTGGAAAATGTTGTTGCCTAACTGAATTTTGTCTTTGGTTCGCGGTGGATACCCCTTTGAGCCTCCAAAGATGCGGTTCGTCACCAAAGTATGGTATGCAAGTGAACCCCCTGTGTTCTTATAAATGACTTTTTTATTCTTGTCACACAATGCTCCTACATATATGTGTTGTTATGTTTTCTCCGATCATGAACAAACAAAGACCGACAGATTCCTTATATCCATTTATTCAGCATTTTTTTTGATTCGGTGATTATTATCTTCCCCTTTCGTCTCTTAATCTTTCTTTTACGGCTCCGACTTCTCCAATCTATCTTGAAGGCACCCTAACATCGGCGGCCAAAATGGAGCAATTTGCTTGGACATTCGAAAGATCGGTGGAGCCCACCTTTACTTTGAAGACAAGACTACTTTCCCTTCAATCTCTCGCTTTCTTCGCCCGCACCCGATGATCCTCGGGATGCTTGTTGTTGCACAACAGTGTCCGAACTCGGTTGTTTCCTATTGCGGTTCGTTTTTAGTGCACAATATATTTATTTTGCAATTTAAGCTATATAGTTTCACCGCACAAAGTTTATATATAAATACAAACAAATGATCGGTAACCAAAGTAGTTTAGCCGGAGGATTTCATTCGGATTGGGATGGACATACTCTTGATGTCTTGTAATTTGCAAATGTGTAGGGCGTATATATGTACGAAGCAAGATAGACTCATAGTATTATATGCCCGCAAGAGATCGGGAGTTCCTGCTACCAATTAATTGACAAATTTACAATTTCAATTCCATTTGAGCATGTGAATCGGTGGCTGCCGGTTCGGACGTGTACCTATGCATCTCTCGTACTTTATGTGAAGGTTAAGCAAATGTACCGTTGGGCTGTTGGTCGTGCTTTATGAACCTCTGTACTTTATGTCATGAAGGCATGCGTGTGATTTAATTAACCTTTGCATTGCCTATGCATGCAAGGCCTGCACTTGACATGGATAGTTCATGGAAAGAAGACGGATCCGGTGCGGGTTTCGAGTTACACTCCATATATTGAAATATTTGATGAACGAGCTAGGAACCGAGGTATAATGTGAGGCAATCATCAATTATTTGGTTTTTTCATTCATGTTTCAATTGCTAACCATGAAGTGTATGTGTGCGGGGATGTTTTCCTACACAATTTGAGAATGGGCCTTCCTCTCGCATCCCCTTCCTCCCCCGGCCGGCCCGCGCCCCGCTCCGACCTTGCCGTCGCACCCGCGCCTTCCTCGTCTTCCGGACTCCGGAGCTTGTGCCGCACCCGTTCACTTAATCCTCCAACTCCTCGTCCTCGTCTTCCTCTTCGGAGGATGAGGATGACGACATCCACGAACATGTCGATTGAAGGTATGCGGTTGCTCCATGCTTACGTTTTCGTATCCGATCCCCGACCGCACCGTAAATGAGCCTGGTCTAGTTTTCTCGTCCTAGTTGTGGCTGGAGTCTGGATGCTCATCCAAATGGGCGTAAATTCAGTATCAGAGTCAGTTCATAGGTCAATAAGATGTTAGTTGTCCATTTGAATCAATTTTGACTTCATCTCCTTTATAAATGTCTGTCGCCATATATTTTTTCAGAGATGCAAATGGGTGTTACTAGTAGCACACTTGTTATAGTCATTTGTAGAATTGTAGGTCCAAGAGAAAAAACAAAGAGATGCCTTTCACAGAAAACATCTATTCTTGTGTTTTTGCTAGCAGGCTTCCGATCAGTCAAACCTTTGTGGGAGCACAAGGTGATCCTGATGTCCTATGCATACTCAGTTGACTCTATCATGATTCCTTCTTAGAATTAAGACCATGGAATTAGCTATCTTGTGCAAACTAATGCATGTGAGTTCATGCTACATTCACTCTATGATTCTCTTTGCTACAGTATCTTGCTTCACAGTTATTAGAGCTAGTTTTGAATTGTACTATGATACCCTCAACTCTCCAATATGATGTCTATCTCTGAGAGAGGAAGCATGTTGTGCCTTTATTTGATATTGTCTATGTGTGGTCAGTCTTTGTCGCTTGTTACTGTGAATGTAATGAGAATATATATATATATATATATATATTACCATGTAAATCATTTAAGTACCGACACATAAGACTAGAATGTTTACTCTAATTTCCTTGTTTATCTTGTCTTTTAAGTTGCCTATATAGGAATTCAAGATCTTTCATAATCTATGCAAACTCTGATATTCCAGATCCATCTTGATGCTAGCAGTTAAATTAACCAAACAAATTGAAACTACTCTAGTAAATTTAACTGATGAATTATATATACACGTTGTATGACCAATCTGTGAGTTTGTGCATCAAATATTTGTGGAGACAACGCAGATAAAGAACGAGATGGACAGGCTGGAGACATGCATCAGGTGGTTTGTCGGTAGAGCATGTTTCCAAGTGCAGATTTCATGTGTTGTCTCAGATATTGCTCTCATATGCTCTACTATAGGCTAAATTAGCACAACAAGCTTCTTTTTGCGTCATTCCTATTCTGTTGATTTATGATGCCAATTGTATGCTTATACTGATACTTTCATTGTACAATGCACGCTTTATCTAGAACTCTAGTTTTAGTTTGGTTTCCCTTTATATATATACCTTGCCAGAAAATTCAAAGTTGAGTTATCCTATATTTGATTGTTTTTTCTAATTGGATTCGGTTTCCTTTATTTCGGGATTTATACGAACTCGCAAGGAATCGAGAGAAAAGAGTGGCGAGAATAACAAAGAGGAAGGTGTAGTGTTTTAGTAATGGTAGACATCCGAATGCATGTGTTATCCGCCTCAATATCTCGATTGTGTTTGCTTTGGGTTTTTTCCCGGAGATTGTATCCGATTGTATCCGATTTGTCCGTTCATTGAATTTTGGTAAATGTGTTGGAAAAATGTACCATATGAAAAATGGGTTGAAGATGGGCTAATTTTGCTAATTTTATGCCGGAATATAATTCCGAAATGGGCCGTGTGGTGTGCCGGAATTTGTATCTCGCCGGGCTTAAAATTTTTGCCACGTCATCGTCCACATACGGTGCCACGTCGGCGTCCACGTAGGATGCCACGTCATCGTCCACGTAGGATGCCACGTCATCGTCCATGTAGGAGGCCACGTCATCGCCCACGTAGGATGCCGCGTCATCACCCACGTAGGATGCCACGGCTGCCATGTGTGTAGCAATCCGTGACGATTTTATTTTGTCACGGATAGTGAGCCATGGGTGGGCCGCATGGGCCTCGGGCTGCTCCGTGACGATTCGGATACGTCACGGATCGCGACGTTTATTAAGGGAACGTCGAGAGATTTAATCAATGACGCTCATTCCACCACGAAAATGTAAATCGTCGCGGATGCTTGATTTGCGACGAATTTTATTTAATCCGTGACGAATGGTTACGTCACGGATTAAATAGTTTCATGTAGTGTTTAATCCCTCTAGTTGTATGGTTGTTGGACCAGAGTTGTATGTTTTTTTACCCGATTTTCTTTGTAAATTGGGTCAATTCTCTTCTTCTAATAAAAATTCGGAAATCGGACAATTAAAGTTTGGAGGTTAGGCTGTGTTTAATTAATACGTACTAGTCCAAATAGACGGTTCTGCGGCGCTGACCCAGCTTGCAAGGTGTACCACCTTTTCTGAATTGAGAACTGTAGGGGTGCAAGTTGATTATAATGTGGTTCACCTCCGAACCTTTTTAGTGTAATTATTTATACTACTTTTTAAAATTTTGAAAAAAGTAGTACAAATGATTGAACTAAAGAGGTTTGGAGGTGCACCTAATGGTTACCCCTTTGCACCCTTAGAGAACTGAGACCCTGCAAGCGACAACTCTAGCACGTCGAGGTTATTTTCTTTCATGCCGAATGCTGGAGCCTTTTGCCCTTTTCCTATGGCACTCCATTTCCGCAGATTTGGCAATCCTGGAAAGGAACAACATCATAATTTCTGCAACGGCCGAAGCAGTACTATTTAATTACAGTGACTCTAGCTAGTGCGTTGGTTGAACGCAAAGAATGCTAACCCTCAAGCTAGCACAAGTCTCTTTCAGTCCAAAGCCCTCTGATTTCCCCCATCACAAAAGTAGTATACTAGTATAACCTACCGTGTGTGACAACAGCGATCCATGGCTTTTAGGAGTACACTACTGTGATGAGAGGTGAGAGCCAGCCGGCCGGCTGGCGAAAGTCGCCGGCTGGCGAAAGTCGCCGGCCGATTAAAGTGGCCGGCCTGACTGAATTGGATTCTTGCCGTAATTACTGGGGTCAAACTGCCCACCAGTCACTTCCAATGGCCGCACCAAATGACGCGAAGCTATACAGGGAACAGGATGCAGACACTTCCTCCTGTAGGCTTCTGAGACTGACTCCAGCTGTTTGCCAATCTTCATCTGCAAAACTAGCCTTCTGCGGACACGAAAGAGAAGCGAACTTGCCCCAAACAAACCGGTGGTTCCAGCAGCATCGTGCATCTCCTCGCGCATTCACCCGGCGGTTGGTTCCCACGACCGCGAGGAGGGGGACATGGGCCGCGGGCATTCGCCGGAGTTCGAGCAGGTCACCGCGCCGCCGAGCGGGTCCTCCGCCTCGAGCTGGCCGTGTGTGCCTGCTGCTACCTCGCCGCGGAGTGCGAGGACGGAGTAGCCCCAACCCCCACACAAGCGCGCACCCGACCCGACGAGGGAAGCTCGCCGCCGCGGAGAGCAAGGTCGCCGGCCGCCGGGTCCTCCGCCTCGAGCTTGGTCGGAGACCTCCGCCAGCGAATCGACGACGACCAACGCCTGGAGAGGGAGGCCGCCACCTCGCCACCCCTAATCTCCGCCGCCTGTCGTCGATTCACATCGATTCGTCGCCGATTCATCTTCGATTCGCGTCGATTCGTCGTTGAGGAAGCAGGGGAAGGGGCGCTCCGCGCGCCGGCCCCTCGAGCGCTCAGCTTCACCCTGGTCTGCTGCGCTAGGAGACGCACCCGTCTCCGCCTCGCGCTCCGCCGTGCCGACCACTCGGGCGACGAGCGCCGCCGCCGGCCCACGCCTCCTCCGCATCCACTTGAGGGCGACGTACGAGCGCCGCCGCCGGCCCGCGCGGGCCTCCTCTGCATCCGATCCACTCGAGGGCGACGAGCACCGCCACCGGCCCGCGCCTCCTCTGCATCCGCTCAAGAGTGGAGGACCACGACACAGATTGATGGAGCTCCTCCGCCTCGGCAACGCGTCCTCCTTGCGCGCGGTGGTCGCCTCGCGCGCGGTGGTCGAGCTGGCTGTGTGGGAGCCTGGGAGAAGAGGTGACGGTTGGTGGAGACGGGATGCAGCGAAGAGAGAAAACCGCTAGGAATGAGCGATCGGGGAGGGTGTATGCATTTTGCGGCAGTGGATGCAGCACTTGCTAGAAGGTGAATAGTAGTGTTTCATTCTTCATTTTGTGGATGTAGAGACTGCTGGAGATAGTCTGATTAGCCTAGCTGCATCAGCATGATGCAATGCAGGTTCGCGTTAGTCTGCAGGCGTTCAACAAAGACCATTATTCTGAAACAAGGAGGCATCAGCATGTAAGTTCCTGAATATCTTAGAAAAAATGGCAGATGTTCCTGAAATAAAAGAAAACAATGTTTTGTGTCCAGCAGTTCAGCTGTCGATTTCTTTTTTATTTTTTTCAATTGTAAAGTGATACTAATATGCATGAGAAAAGAGAAACATCAAGGCTCGTCAAAAACAATTTGGCCCATTGGAAAGTGACCAAGTAAGTAATGAGCTCCAGGCACATCAGATAGGTGCGGGCCGCCATAGTGGAAGAGAAAGCAACAGACGCGGGCTCAAAAGAGCGAGCCAACGGCCCGAATTGAACGACGCCGTGCCTGCGCCGGATTTCCGCGGCCTAAGATGCCCTCGGCCCTCGCGGAAATCATATATGTATACGTCTTGCAGAAGAATTTTCGCAAACGAACAATAACTTACCAGCCGAACTTAAAACCCACGAAGGGCCACGAAATCGAACCTTAGTCTTCTACATCCCCTCCACTCCTGCGTGTTGCCGCCACCCGCGGCGCCCCGCGCCCGTCGACCTCCGCCGACCCGCCGCGGCCTCCCACCACCGCTGTCGCGGCCCCTCTCGCGCCCGTCGGTGGAAAAAGTTAATAAAATTCTAACCTTTCTAAAAAGGTTGCGCCATTTTGCAAAATGTTGACAAAAAATAGTTGACAAAAATAATATTTCTAAAAAAATGTTGGAACATTTTCGAAAAATATTGGAAGAAGAAAAAAATGTTGATTACAAAAATATTGGTCTCAAAAATACTGCAACATTTTGTAATATTTTTTAAAAATGTTGAAACATTTTTAATTTAAAGTCATTAAGGGGCTGGTAGAAAAATAAAAAACATACATTTAGATGGGTATGGTGGGTTGGAAGTTCGTAGTCTTATCCACCTTCCGGAAGTCGTACAGGAGCCCCCATACTCACGCTCTCACCACGCTGGACTCAACTTGGACTGACCTAAGCTGTTAGCAGCGGTGCGTACTTTTTTCAAAAAAAAAAAAGCTGCACTCATTCCATTCACATTGCATATGTCTTGTTATTTCTAAATGCATGATTTTTATTATATATATAAACATAATATATACATCTTGGTGCGTAGAAAAATTATAAATATAGAAATGTCAATATGTATACAATCACGGAGGCAGTAGATTCTCTGTGAAGAAACCATGACACACTAAGAGGAGGTTCAAAAGGCTAAGACTCCAAGCGTGTAGAAAATTTATTCCAATTTCTATTTAGATGTGCATAAATCTTTTTATGTGTTGTTATCTCTACCGTAAAAAAGTTTTGCACCCTAGATTTCAACCTTATAAACTACACTGTCGCAATTTTAAGAAAGGTAAATGTGGAATGTAAGTGCAACAAGAAATACGAAAGGTAAACTTCCAGTGTGATGACAATTCAATTTTTACCAACATATCAAAAAGCGAAGCTTTCCACTAATTCTCATTGTTGGAGTCCCTCTTGAAGGGAATGTTCGCACAATGGCAAAAACTTCTAGATCTAAGTAATTTTGTATGATAGCAGGCGGACTTTTCCCATGTGCAAATGGATATCCGCCTAGCTTTTCCTAGGCGTTTCTTGCCACTCTCCATTTGGTAGAGCTTCAACAAAATGCTTATGTCCTCTCCTCCCAATCACAAGCACCAATGGTCACTCAACAAACGCGGTTGGAGGGTCTCACAAAACTAACAAGCCTCGAATTTACAACTCTTGGTGCATGCAAGCACTGATACAAAGAAGGTGTGCAAATATCACCTAACTCTAGGCTAAACCCTAAAGCAATTCGCTTATAGGCCTAAACTAGCACTAATCATGATTTAAACCTTATGCTAACTGACTTAATCTTCTCTTTAGCACTTTGATGGCTAGAGCACTTGTGTGTATGTTGAAACCAAGCATGTAGTTTCTCCAAGCTTAAACACCAAGCAGCACAAATATCGCCAACACTCCAAGAACTAGTTGTTACATAGTTGTTGTAACATTATGCGTGCCATTGACAATTTGTTGTCCTTGTTACTGTAGTTACCCGTATGAATCAATGAGGCCCATTTATATGTCAAAACTTCCAGAGCCGATTTTGAGTTGATCGGAGCTGAGCTGATGATCACTGACTTATTTGATTAACTGCACACGTGCATACCTTGAACCTACTTGATGTGATCACCGAATGATTTGATGATGGCTACTATAGCAGAGTAAATCAGTGGTAAAGTGAATGCACCTACCTTGGCCCTGCCTATGGTCACAAACTAATTGGAATATAGTTGTTACCATAGTATCTCTGGTAATAGTGGCAGAGCCAGCTTTTGCTGGTGAATAGGGCCCAAATTAAGCCTCACTCTTGCAGCTGCATGCTTTCTCCTTCCACGGCTAAAATTTTTAGCTTGGGCTGCAGCAACACTTGATCTTTAGTCCAAATATTAAGGAATGGTTGTGGGCTTTGTTGGGCCACGACTAGGGCCTTGGCCTGGGTCACAGCTCTGCCTTTGTCTCGTAATAAGAGTGCACTGGCCTACCTTGGCCCCATGTGTGGTTAGCGACTGTTCGTTCAGTGAGGATTATTTACTAGGTATGAATAGATGGAATATGTCGGTGCATATTCCCAACGTGATCTATTTCAAATCTTTGTGTGTCTTTATCTCAACTTTTGTTAACATTTATAAGCCTTAGAATAAGATCATCTCTAATTCCAAGTCTTTCTTATTCTTCTTATTTTGATGATTTTTCTAATGTATCATTAGGATCTTTAAAACATCTACAAAGGCTCATCTTGCAAATATATTAGTCCCAATTGTTGTTGTCATTTATTATCAAAATCATCATGGTCTAGGGCCATTTTTCATACACCATCAATAGGATTTTACCCTAATTTATATTAAAAAATTATTCCTTTACTCCATCCACCTTCGGATAACTAGAACCATTGTAAAATCAAAATATCGAGTTTTATCAATGTCAACTAATATTTAAAAAATTGGTTCGGTAAGTCATTGTTACAACCTCAACAATGGACATCACATAGAGGACTCCACGAACAATGACGAAGCCTACATTGGACCATGATATCAAAAGGAAATCCTAAACAACTCAATTTCATCTCTCTGTCTCTCTTTCCCCATCACCATCCAATAAGATTAGGGAATATGGTATCTCATCTTGGGTTAGGAAGGAGATGGATCTCTAGAAAGTTTTTGAAGGTGTTGCAGTGAACTGTTTGGAATCAACAAATATGTGCAGCCCATCCCCCCCCCTTTTAAATTTTCTTCTTTTAGAAAGTTTTATTATCCACAACTTTTCATTTTAAATATCATAACTCATATACATAACTTTGTAGTAATTAGTTCATATGAGATAATTTTTAGCACAACTTTGATGTCATGTAAAACTTATGTGCTAAATAATTTATGTGTAAAACTTCATATGAGATAATTTTTCAACATCCACGTTCTAAGGGACAATTTCAAATTTTGTTTTATAGAAATTTATAATTTATACACACAACTTGCATGTATACTCTTCTAACGACAACTTATATGATAATTTTGTAGTACAACTTTCATGATATACACAACTTATACGTATTTTCTTTAACTTTACAAGAATGTTGTTAAAAAATTTATACACATAACTGACATGCAAGAAATATTTACTTAAATATAGATTGGTATGAAAAATAATTGAATAGGAAAAATGAAAAAGGAAAAATGTACATGTGCAACACCACAAAAGCAATGATCGAGCAGGCAAGCAGCTCCATCACTTGGGTAGTGGACCCCACCAGCGTTGCCTCCACCTCGCTCGCCATGAAACACTATAAAGAACAAAAGAATTTACGGTCAATAAAATCTTACATATTATTCTTACATGAGGGGGATTTCTGTGCAAAGTTAGGATCTTTGTAAGGGGTTATCAGTAAAAGTTTCAAGAGACAAGAATAGAGCTTGCAAGTGAGGGTGGGATTTATGTGCAATGGTGCAACCTTTGAAGGGGAGTTATCGGTAAAAGTTTCAGGAGACAAAAATAGAGCTTGTGGTTTGGAAGATCTTCAAGGGCCTAAAGACAAAGCTAGCTTATATAAATTGTGAGTCTATGACGACGACTTACGGGCAAACTGCGCAACTTCGCTTACTTCCTAGTGTCAATGTCTTCCTCAGTCAGGGCACAAGCACGAAAAAATGACGATGATCGGCAACTGTGACGCCCCAGGTTTTTAATTAGCATCATTACTGCTAATGACCGAGTCAAACACGTTGACTCTAGTCAAACCTTGGTCAACCTGGGTCATCACCTCTAAAACCTAACCAACAATCACTAATGACCCTCTTAATCAAGTCAACACACACTTGTGATCAAACCCTAGTCAAATGTTGGTCAAAACCCCTGTTGTCCTTGAACCTCCTCTGGAACTTTTGTCGCGTTCTCCAAATTTCACCTCAACACTTCAAATTCTACCAATATAAAGGTTGTCCAGTTTTTCATGGGACACAACTTTCATGTTGAGCAGCATTTAAAATTTGAAGTGGAAATTGGTGTAAAATCCTGGTCAACGCCATCAACTCATGTTCACCGGCGCCGAGCAAAGTTCCAAATTGGCAAGCTGTTTCTGCAAAATCTGTGAAGAAAAACCCCTATGAGCCTTTCTAGAAGTTGTAGAGGGAAGCCTCGCTCT
This sequence comes from Cenchrus americanus, assembly GCA_947561735.1. Lineage (NCBI taxonomy): Eukaryota > Viridiplantae > Streptophyta > Magnoliopsida > Poales > Poaceae > Cenchrus > Cenchrus americanus. The sequence continues at coordinate 110,132,325 of OX387243.1, forward strand.
ACAACTTTGGTATAATCATCTTAGTGCACCTTAGTTCAAACTTTGTGAGATAAACGTGGTCAAATAGTGCTAAACCGAATTGTTTTTGGCTAGAACGCAAACGCACCGCGTGCGACGGGCGCCACGTCGTCCCGCCGCCGTACCACGGCCAGCTAGGGGCATTGTGCGCGCCCGTGCCGGCGTCGGCCACGCACGCACCCCCGAGCCCACGCCACGGCCGGGGAGCCGCGCAGCCACAAAGCGCGTACACACGCCGCGACGCCGGACTCCCCCCCTGCCGCGCACGCCCATCGCGGTCAAGCCGTCGTACCCACGACATATTCGTCCGGGTATCCTTCGCGACGATGCATTGCCCACCCGTCTGCTCACTTGCCTATAAGATGCCTGGTGTGCTCCCTCGCGTGCGCCTGACTGTCTGTCGTCGGCCGCCGTTGGAGCCTACGAGCCGAGCTCCACCTTTCTATCGCAAGCCTTGCTTTCTGAGCCATCCTCCACCTCCCCACGGCCTCGTTGAAGCCTACCGAGCTACTTATTGCAGAGCATTGCCGGCCAGCACACCGGAGCAGGAGCTCCTTGCGGCCGCCGTCCACTGCATCGCCGAGCACAACCACCGGCCGCTCCTCCGCCCCAACCAACTCTCGGAATCGAACCCCAGGTGATCACTCGTGTCTGCTCCACCCTTTCCCGGTCGACCCGAGCCTTCCCCTTGTCGGAATTGAGCTCCCTTAGCCGACCATGGCGCCAGAGACCCAATTGCAATCTAAGTTTGCATCATGAGAGCCTATCTGCGAAATCTGAGGACCTGTTCGTAAAATTGTTTCTTCTAGATCTAGGGTGAAGATGCTGAATCTTGTAAAATCCGTAGAAAATCACGGAAAAATCAGGAAAATGCAAAACCAATTTTTTTAGTTTCCTGCTGAATAACTCTACAACTTTTGTAAAGCACGATCCTACTTTTGACTTCTAGCTTTTGCATGAAAAATAGAAATCAGTTTAACCTAGATCTGTTGTAGTTTTCAAAATCTACAAGTGATCTGTATCTGAATTTTGGATATGTTGTGACCCATGTCATGACTAGCTTCTGTACCAAACATTACAGAAAGTTACTATGTAGATCTTTTATTATGAATTGTTTTGTATTTATGATGAATCTTCCTAAATGATTTTTGTAGCCAAAAATAAACAAATTTTTGTGTTCAACTTCTGCATGTGATCTTTTTATGACTAAATACACCTCTGGTGAATTAATCATGATTTTATATCTGTCAGAAATATTTATTCTTGATTTATGCTTAGTTTTAAATATAAATGCATAGCTCAAGATCTAGAGTAGCTCTTGATGTGTTTGTTGAATTCCTAGCGTTGTTTTGAGTCAGAGCATCAGTGAGAGAAAGTTGGAATCCATTTGTTGTTTAATTAGTTTAATATGCATTTCTCATGTTTGGATAGCTAGATTTTTGTTATTTTTTATATAATTAATTTTATAGCTCATGTGAGTGTGAACCTCTATGAAGTGGCATTGTTTAGGCTTGTCGTGCTTCAGAAATGCATCCACTAAATTTTCTGATTTTTTTACGAATAAAAACAATGGGAGCCATTTAAGGCTTAATATTAAATTAACTTGGAAAATCACTAACCCCACGCTTAGTGACCTTATGTGTGTGATGTAAATCATTCTAAAAAGCTTAAGACCAACCCTTTACTGTTTTGTGAATTTAATTTAAGTTATTGAAATAATTATGCCACAGTCACTATCAAAAAGAATAATTAATAAAGAACCACATATTGTTCCTTTATCGGAAGAGTATGCTGAATGTATTCTTATTCAGGTGAATGTGGTCAACCATGCACCCCATGGTTGTCATATGTTGTATGTAATTAATTAAATCAAAAACCTTCGATTAAATCTTGCATTTGCATCCTCGTGTAGATCTTCCCGACAGTAGCTATATGCTCGTGCCGGAAGGACGAGACAGAGGAGCTGATAGTGAGTTGTAGTACGTGAACGTAGCTCAGGACCTGGACGAAAGTCCAGAAGGGCCCAAGGCCAACCTTGCCAGCGAAGGCAAGCCCCAGATCATTAACCCTTGTTTTTAAATTATGCAAATTACCTTTGCTATGATTGTGGATTTATGTTTCAGGAGTTGAATTGAAACCCTAGATGCATGATCCCTAGGTACCTATGCTCTTTTATTAGTATGCTAGGTCGATAGTTGCTATGCTATAGGACTCGGTAGAAGTCGAGTGATGTTCGTCACTCGCGAGAATAGGTTCTTATGTTGGCATCATAAGTTCTTTATAAATGGATTGCTCATGTGGTAAGAGCATGAGATTTGGGATCCGGTCCAGTGGCTTTCGTGGGCTAAGCTTTTGGACGTACTAAGCACTTGTCGAGAATGGGACCGGTAAGCCTAATACCTTAATGAGACGACGCGGGATCTTACTATTACTAATCTTGAGTATTCACCTGCCCAGTTCACCATCAGGAGGTGGGTACATGTGTGAGGCTGGGTGTACTGTGTGGGGCACGCCAGATAGTGAGGACCATGTGTGGTTCGAGGACCGGTGGTTGGTCGCTTCCTTGTGCGATGAGTGATTGACAACGTTGTGTGGACTGATTCTTGGCTAAGTATTGCAGGTGCAGGTTGCGGCTTGACTCGTGTTGGTGCAGGTGAAGAACAAGCGCGAAAGGTCGTTGCCGGTGAGGCCTCCAGGTGTGGAGAAGACAAGTAGGCTTCGTTCGAGGGACCGGTGGCCGGTGGGGTCAAGTGCAGGCCGCATGGTGGCATGAACAGCAAGATGAAGTCGTGGACGGTTTCTTGGTAGAGCCTCAAAACCAAGGTCTAGCCGGGACTACGTGGGAGCCAAGTCATGAGTGGAGATTGGCGGAGGCTACACCGAGTTCGCGGGGTTTGCAGTGGTTCACCAGAAAACCACGGGGTTACTCAGTTGAGCCACAAAACCGAGGCCGAAGACTCGACGAGGAGGTGCGGCCATCCAGGCCCGTTCAACCGCCCACGAGGGGCGGTCAGACCGCCTGGGGCCGGTCAGATTGCCCGGGCCGGTCTAACCGCCCAGGGGGGTGGTCTGACCGCCCTAGCCGCCGGCACCGAGATACTTCGAAGCAGAGGACACACGTCGGGATCGCAAGGCTTGCGTCGAGGCTAAGCAGGTTGCGGTCGCCCGGCATCCGTCCGATGAAGAAATTCCGAAGACTTCCAAATCCACCCTTGAGGGGCTTGTATTCCTAGTTATTAGGTGAGGGTAGTTTAGTCTTTTGGGTGCCTCCATATATACTCATTGAGTGGATGGATGGCAGCCAACTCTTGGGACCCTAGCTCATTTGTTTTTCCATTTTCGTTCTCCCTTTTCCCTAGTTTTTCCTAGGACTAGCTTGAGAGCTTCATGTGAGATCTAGAGAGAGGGATGGATGTTTGGGTGGCAAGCTAGACCTTGTACGAACCTTCATGGTATGTATAGATGGTTCGGCGTTGTTCCTCAAGGTGGTGAAGTGTTTTTCCCGTCTCTCTTTGTAGTGATTTTCGGAGCTCTTTGTTGGCGGTGTATTGAGAACGATTTCTTGGGGTTTTTGGTGGGTGTCACGTATGAGGATCTTGTGCCTCTTTGGCTGGTGACTTTTCCCCCAAATCTCTCTTCAATCAGACTCGATTTGGTGGTTTTTCGTGTTGGGCAAGTTCTTGACCTAGAGAGGCGAGCTCGTCGATTCCTCTTGATTGTGAGCGATTCAGGTCGATTCCTTTGAGGTAGAGGTTGCCCAGGAGGTAACCCAGCTATTCCCGAAGTTTTGCTGCAATCCGTGGAGTGATTCGGGAGATCGTGCGCGAGGAAGTTGGGGTTTGACCCGCGGGCTGTTTCTCTGGGAGAGGCAGTCTAATCGCCTGGAGGGGGCGGTCTAACCGCCCTGGGGTTTCCAGGTCAAAGTTTTGTTTCACCGGATTTACCTCTGTGAGTTTCTTCGCCTTGATCAGAGGAGCGTCCGGGTGAAATTTTGGGTCGTTCTCGTGCTGTTTCCTAGGTGTTCTTGGTTGGAGTTCGTTGCTGGGTACAGGAGGTTAGACCGCCCCTGGTAGCCGGTCTAACTGCCCCTAGGCCTCTGGGTGGAGTTTTGGTTTTCGCCAAGATTTTCTGGTAGCTAGCATGGCCCTGACCAGAGATCTCTGTTGGTGAAATCGTGGTGAGTTTTGGTGCTCGGAAGAGGTGTTTCGGAGGATTTCTTGGTTACCAGGTGGAGGCGGTCTAACCGCCCCCTATACCCGGTCTAACCACCCCCTTTGGACAGCGGCTTTCGAGTTGTTTCCCTTCGTCGTGGGTGCGTGTGTGTTGAGGTTGCTTTGGTAGAGTTTGTTCCTAGGACCGGTAGCACTCCAGTGGCTACGTGGTTTTGGCAAACGGAAGGTAGAAGTGCGGAGCGTGTGATTTTGGGGGTCCGACCGAGCGAGTTCATCTTGTCGGAGTTTCAATCTCCTTCGAGAAGAATTTTTATCGGCTCCCATTCCCCCCCCCCCCCTCTCTGGTCGCCTAATCGGTCCTTCAAGTGGTATCGAGAGACGGTTCGGGTCTTTGTTGACTCTAACCGCCCAAGATCCAAGGATGGCGTACCAGGAACGGGGCTCGGGTCCTCCACACTTCGATGGCAAGAACTACCAGATGTGGAGTAAGCGGATGGGTGCGTTCCTCCGCGGAAAGAGTCAGATCCTTTGGGATGTCACAGTGGACACAGGCTATGTCCAGTCGATGGACTTCCTCGCTCCAGGATCGAGGGATAGGTTCGACGCCAACAACAAGGCGGTCAACTACTTGTTTCGTGCTCTGTGTCAGCCTGAGTTCGATCGGGTGCACACCGAGCACTTGGCTTGTAGAATTTGGACGGTGCTGAAGGAGGCTCATGTTGGGAATGCCCGTGTTCGAGCACGGATGTATGCGACCTACCGGAGAGAGTACGAGAACTTCACTCATCTCCCCCGTGAGTCTATCGATGCCTCGTTTCAGAGGTTCACGGTGGTGTGAACAACATGAGGGCCAATGTGGACGTGCTCCCGTACGATGATGATGATAGAGCTGTCAAGCTCTTACACTCTTTGGATCGTACAATATGGGGCAGAAAGTTCGAGGCCATTGTGGAGTCGGAGAAGTATGACACTCTGACGGTGAACGAGCTGTTCTCAAAGCTTAAGTCGGCTGAGGTGGATAGGGGCATGACTGCCAAGCTCGAGGGTTCGACTGATTCCCATAGTCTTTCCCTCGTTGGTGGTTCGAAAGGAAAGGCTAACACTAACCCATCCACCAGGATGTTCTCTTTGTCCTCTTTGATGTCTATGCCAGATGAGGAGTTCGATGTGCTTGGAGAGGACGAGCTGGTGCTCCTGATGAGGCCGTTCGAGAGGCTGCACGAGAACCGAGTGAACATGAGGAGGAACATGAGGACGTGCTTCCAGTGCGGCAAGCCAGGACACTTCGTCGCTGACTGCCCGGAGAAGGTCGAGAACAAGGATGGCTACAAGCACAAGCCGAGGAACGATGGCAAGTACTTGTCGGTGCGGAATGTGGTCCCGACACTAACCGAGAATAAAAGCCGAGGTCTATCCCTCAATGGTCTATGCTAAGCAATGAGAGACACGAGTTTATCCCGGTTCCCGCCGAGGGGGCCGTACGTCCAATAGCGGTGTGCTCAAGGCACTATATTGCTAAGCACCGGGGGTGCTCGTAGTGGGGTCGCTACAAGCAAGGCGGGAGAGGAAGCGTGGCTTCCAAGTCCCCGGTGTAGTGGTTGGGGGGTGTTGTGTTGTGTTGCGTTGAGTCTCGTGTTCCGTTGTGTGTGTGTGTCGTCCGTCCGTCCCCTCGCGGCGGGGGGGGTTCGTTCTCCTTTTATAGATCAAGGAGAGAGCGAATAACATGCGCGCCGCGCTATTCTGCTACGTGAGGGAGCGTGATGTGCTATGCTGTAGAGTAGGCGGCCGTCCGGACGATCCTGGCAGCGATCCAGTCATCATGGCGCGTCTTGTACCCGAACAGTGGCAGCTTCGAGGGTAGAAGGGCGATGGGTGGCTGCGATGTCCTCAGATGGGCTCGAAGGAGCTGCTGACGTCGGTCCGTACAGGGTACAGTCGCATGTAAGGCGGCGTCCCATTCTCGCACGCTCCACGGTGCTAGAGCCGCCGCCACGGCGCCGGTGTGCGCCCGTACGCGCGGGGGCGGCAGCCATGCGTGCGGTGGCGGGGATGGCGTCCCACCGGCCTAGCGCCTCCACCCAACCCCCCGTGAGGTCACAAGAAAGCAAATCGAGGGTGCGGCCGGCCCCCCCTTCGAGGGCTCGGTGCGTTAGCCGTCACGGAGTAGGCGGTGCGGCGTCACGGACCGGCACCGGCCACGCCGCACGCTTCCCCCCACAATGGCGGGGATAGGATCCCTCCCCGGGGAGTTGGTGCGGCGGCACCGGGGCGCGAGCCCCGGGTGCATGATGGCGCCGCCTTGCCGTTGTCGGGGCATTAAATGCCCGTGCACGGGAGCGAGCGCACGCGTGCGGGGCACCCTCGAGCGAGGCGGACCCCATTCGACGAGGCGGAGCCTCGCTCGAGGGGGAGCGGGCCCTCGAGCGAGGCGGAGCTCTGCTCGAGGGAAGCACGCCCCCTCGAACGGGACGGAGCCTACCCGAGGGAGGCGCGCATCCTCGAGCGAGGCGGAGCCTGGTCGAGGGGATCTTCGAGTGGGCCGCCTTGGTGGGCCGTGTCCTGCATGGTTAGGCGAGGCGTCTTTGTCTTTGTTGCGGGTTTTAATTGGGGGTTTCCCAGTTGTTAAAGGGGACCCCTAGGGCTGTCCCCGATAGTAGCCCCCGAGCATCTGTGGGTTTGCCATTGAGGCTCCCGCAGATGCCGGAACCTACCGATAGGACGTTCTTCCCTCCTCGGTCTTTGCGAACACTTTCCGTGGGGCCACGTCGGCGGACCCGCGGGTCTAGCCCCCGAAGCCCCGCAGAGCGTGGATGCTCCCGTAGGGGTTAGCCGCGAGAGCCGGTCGAGAGGGCATGGTATATGTTTCAACCGGCGTCGGCAATGTCTCGGCCGGCTTCGGTGACGCACGCGGCTGCCGGAACCGTCTCCCGGCGGGTGCAATCCGCAAGGTGTAGCCATGCGTCAAGCCCCCGAGCCCGGGCCCGTTCGAGGCGATCGGGTAGAGCTTTACGACTTGTTTTTTAACGCGCCCTCGCCGTCCCTCCGCGGGACGGAGGGTGAGGTTTCCGCAACCCCCATCGAGCGGGTCGCGGATTGCGGATTCCTCGTTGAGTCGCTAGTGGGTGGTTCGAGTGGACGCTCATGCCCCGTTCGATAAGGGTAGGCTGCGTGGTCCAGAGACACGTCCATTGAAGCGCTTGCGTGGGTTTGCTAGGTGGGGCTCGGTCCCGTTTGATAGGGACCGAGGGCGCGGAAGCTCTCCCTTGGTGGGATCCCCCGGCTAGCGCCCTCGCCGGCTCTCGAATACGACATGTGGGGCACCCTCGAGCCGACGGGCTCGAGGAACGGCTCGAATGCGCGTGCCTTCGTTGTCCCCGACTCGTGATGCGGGGCGCCCGTTCGAACTCGTCGAGGGTCGGGCTTCGGACCTCCGATCGCTAGGGCCGTGCGGGGGTGGCGCCCGAGCGGCCCCGTCTTTGCATCCGCGACCACCGAGGGGCCTAGGCTAGCCGGCCCTCGAGGCGCCGGTCAATAACACGGCGTGGCATGGGTGCTTGTGGTGCTCGCTTTGTTTCAAACGGCCCCGGGGTGACCTTCTCACGCCCCGTACCCTTTAGAGGGTTGACATTGTCTCGAGCCGGGGGCTCGTGCCGCTCGAGGGTTCTGCGTGGCATGGGTGCTTGCGGTGCCCGTTTTGTTTCAAACGGGCCCCGAGGCGACCTTCTCACGCCTGTACCCTTTCGAGGGTTGAAATTGTCTCGAGCCGGGGGCTCGTGCCGCTCGAGGGTTCTCGCGTGGCATGGGTGCTTGCGGTGCCCGTTTTGTTTCAAACGGGCCCGCAGGCGACCTTCTCACGCCCGTACCCTTTCGAGGGTTGAAATTGTCTCGAGCCGGGGGCTCGTGCCGCTCGAGGGTTCTCCTTACCTTGTAAGGAACCGGCCATTAAATGCTCCACGCCCGAGGCCGTACTTTCGCGTCGCGGACGCGCTTTTTAGGCGTCGCGGCCGCGCGCGCGCACGTAGTGGGCGGCGTGGGCGGGCGGACGTGACCGCCCGCCACGGTCCCCGCTATTCTTCGCCGTGATGATGGCTTGTTCGCGGTGGCGTGGCCGCCGCGGTCGTGGTGGGGCTCGCCCATCGGCGAGAAAGAAGATTCCCTGCAGTTAATGCGCGCGGGACGTCCGCCCCGGAGAGCTCGCCCGCGGCTTATAAATCTGAGGGGAGGGAAAAACGGTGGTTTTTTACCTTAGTGTTTCGCCGTTCTCGCCCCTTGCGCTCTAGCCTTCGCTTTGCTCTTGCCACTGCAGCCCTTCTCCATTAGAGCTCTTCCTCTTCTTCTTGTCCTCCGCTCCCGGATCCCTTGTCCTTTCTAATGGCGCCACCTCCGCCCCTCACGATCCTCGACCCGTACGCCTGGGAGCGGTCGACGGTGACCCGGGCAGCCCTTAGCGACCTGGTCTCCGCCGGCCAGCTGGCGGCGAATGAGGAGGGCCGGCCGGCGGAGTGGATCGTGCCGCCGGCGGGGGACCGCGCGCCCAACCCGCCGGAGGGCTACGTGGTGAGCTTCATCCACTTCCATGAGCGCGGCTTCGGCGCGCCGGCGAGCCGCTTCATGCGGGCGCTGCGCCACCGCGCGACGGCGTGGAGTTACACAACTTCGCGCCGAACGCGATTTCGCGGCGGCCACATTTGTGGGCGTCCGCGAGGGGTATCCGGGGATCCCGGTCCAATTGGGAGCTCGGATACACCTCTTTCGCGCGGAGCTCTTCACGCAGCCCACGACGGAGCGAGAGGACCCGCCGTGCGGTGCGCGCCCGCGAAGGCATGTCGCTTGCCCCGCGGCGCGCGCTTCAAGGACGACTACATCCCCCGCACCATGACGACAAACAACGCCGGCCGGGAGCGGGGGTGGTTCTACCGCGCAACGCCGAGCCCGGCCTCCCCCCTACACCGGTCGGTGTTCGGGAGAAGCCCAACTCCCGGGGCTACGGGGTGTCCATGCCCCGGCATAGACGGAGGCGGCCGGGCTCGCTCCCCGGCCGCCTTGAGGAACCCGGCGACGCGCGGGCGGACCGCGGCGGGCGTCCTCACTTTCCTCCACCACCGTCGGATCGTGCCTCCGATGGAGAGGCCGCTGCGCATCTTTGAGATGACGGAGGTGGCGGACCCCATCGCGCTGGCGAGGTCGCGGATGCTCCCGACCCCCCTCGGGCGGGCGTACGCGCTCACGCGGGCGAGGAACGCCGTCGACACCCGGATGCTGCGCCAGGACCGGTCCCCGTGGGAACTCGAGATGCTCCCCACCGGCCCGCTGGTGAGTATGGCTCTTGGCCCTGTCTTTGTCCTCAATGTTGCCCCTGGCCTCTGACGCGCTTTTGACGTTCTCGCATGCAGCTGGTGACCTTCAGCGCCGCGAAGTCCGTTCCGCCTACCCCTGACTCCCGCGCGCTCGGTCGGGCGGCGCAGCAACGGGAGCAGGAGCGGGCGGCGCGCAAGAGGGAGTGCGTGAGGCAGCACCGCGAGCGCCGCAAGAGGCGGAGCGAGGAGTACCCGCTACGCAAGCGCGACAGGGGCTCTCCTCTCCCGGGACCGAGGAGTATTCGTCCTCGGAGGAGGATGAGGAGGAAGAAGGCCGGGGGCGGGGTCCCTCTCGATAGGTGGGAGCCCGCTCCCCCGTCGCCGGAGCCGGGGCCGGCGGCAAGGGCGGCATCGCCGGGGCGGGCGCAACGGCGCCCGCCGCTAGGCAATCAACGACGGGGTGTTGACAGTGTATTTTGGTGCACCTAGCATGTTCATTACACTTTGGTTTGGATTTGATTATGGAACTAACCCGCCACTAGGCACACTAATCATATGACAAGTTCATCTTTGTGCATGCATTTGGAAGTGTTGTGTTTATGTAGGAAAACATGGACATAAAGGACGGATTCGCAACAAGTTCAAAGGAGCATTCATGGAGTCTTGTTCGTGTTCATGAGCTTGCTGAAATCACTTCCAATGGTGGCGAGGACCGAAGTGCTACGAGGAACACCCCGGGGATTGAAGCGTAAAAGATCAAACTTCATGCAAAGAGAGCCTCCATCTTGATCGCGAGGATAACGGCGTCAAAATCATCCAAGTGGAGGGGGCAAAGTAGATAAGTGCACGAGGACCCACGGAGCAAAAAGGGCGACCGAACCGGGCCGAAACGGGCTCCGGGCCGGCCGGCCCGGGCGGGCCGGCCCGGCCCACTTCGGGCACCGGTTCGGTCCCGTCTTCCTTGCCCTCGAAGGATCTTCGACCCTAAAACCCCCGACGCGCCGCCAACACAGGGAGGAGGAGTTATTCGCACCCGAAGGCCATCCACAAGCTAGAGAGAGGGGAGGAGGATCTGCGGCGGGAGATCAACCACCTCGAAGGAAGCACCCTCTCGTGGAGAAGAAGGAAGACACGGCGGAAGGGAAACCATGATCAACGGTGTCATGATCGCACCTTGATGGGGTAATCTTCTCATTCGTCCATGGGTTGTAATTGATATTGAGATGTAATCGCACTTTGTCGGATTATCTATCTATCATCTTGTGTTGAATATACTTTAATGCTTAAGGCTTGCAACCATGCCGTAAAGGGAGTATAGGCCTCAATGCTTCCTTGGATCCATTCAATACGCCGTGGCCATCAAAGGTCTAGTCATGAATACCTTCGCGTAGTGACGGTACGAGAGGAGGGAAAGGGGCGAAACCGTGATCACAACCCCGATAGATTAGATTGGTTTTTCATGTCTTTAAGCGATTGCATGCTCTAGTATCGTAGACCCGTGGGCGAGTGTCTTCTTCCTTGATCGTTTATCATTCTCTCTAGTGTGTTTAGTTGTTTTCTAGTATAATATAGTAAGGGGTTGCGTCCTTTGAAGTTGAAGGAAATTGGAACAAGTTGACAAAGAAGTTTTGCGAGAAGTTCTTTCCAATTAGCAAGGTTCAACATCTAAGGAGACAAGTGATCACTTTCATGCAAGGAGAAGAGGAAGGGATAGACCAAGCCCGGGATAGGTTTAATGAATTAATCGAACAAGGACCAAAACTCGGCTTCACCGGTGACGTACTCTTGCATACATTTTTCTTTTCCCTAACCCCTAGTTGCATGCGACACGTCGAAATGTGTGCAGGTGGGGATCTCATGGAGAAAACACTCACGGAAGCCGCCCAACTTCTACAAAAAGTTAGTAAAGCGGCTGCCATGCGAAGAGATTGGGAAACAAGACTTGCGGAAGAGCCGGAATTCAATTCAAGGAAGAAAAAGCTTGCTGAATTTTCTAAAGAGGCAACCCCGGAAGTCACAAAAGAGGAGCCAATCATGGAAAAGCTTGAACAAGAACACATCAAGTCAAGAACTACACCAAACGTCGACTTCGCCGCACCAAATGAGGCGAACAAGAGAAGCATGTCAAGCGCGAAGCCACTAAGGGAGTTCGAGCCAATGGATTGGGTTCCTATTGATTACGGAGAAGTATTCGACAAGAGAAGACCGTTCCCTAATCAAAAGGGAATGGCAAGAGCATTGGAAGTCGATTTCCCACTGGAGAAGAAAGCTGAAAATTCATACGACCTCGAAACCACCGGTGAGATCTTTGAAAAGCTCTTTGAAGATGACGTGGTGGATCCGAACATATTGCCGAGGTGAAGAGGATCATGGGGATCAAGCCCGAAGCATCACCATACGCTCGACTTGCTGAAATTTATTCGATCGGATCCGAAGAAGAAGAGAAGATGACGCCGCACTTGAGTTGCGAGATCAACGGAGTTCAATGCAAAGCCTTATGCGACATCGGAGCCCAAGTAAGTGTTCTATCTTCTAAAATTTACGATAAAGTTCAATACCACAACCTAGACTTAGCTCCAACATCAACGAAATTAATTATGGGAGATGGTAGAACTATCAAACCTCTAGGTATTGCTTGCAACATGAAAGTAAAAATCTCTAGAAACTACATACCAACCGATTTCTTTGTTATTGATGCTTACCATGGTAATTCCGATCATATAATCTTAGGTAGGCCTTTTCTTAAGTTGGTTGATGCCGTGTTAGATGCCGGAGAAGGCAAAGTAACAATGAACCTTAATGGAACAAAGTACACATATAACTTTCTTCGTGCTTCTAAACACCTTACTCCTTTTCCTCCCGAAGATGAAGAAGTAGAAGAGATAGATAGTCTTTGTTTTGTTGAAACCCTTAGAGACCCGCTGCAAAGAGCGATGGAAAATCAAATTAGTAATCAACAAGATGAAGAACTAGAGGAAGCGACAAAAGGCTTAGAGCCGCATGACGGTAGCGTGGAGGAAGAGAAGTTTGAAGACATAGGAGAAATCAAACCCGAGGAGCCACAAGTGCCCGAGGTAGACCTTAAACCTTTGTCCAAGGGATTAAAATATGAATTTTTGGGCCCGGACAAAACTTACCCGATCATTGTGAGCGACGAGTTGAGTCCCGAAGAAAATGAAGCGTTGCTGATTTTATTAAAAAATCATAGGAAGGTGATTGGATATTCAATTAATGATCTCAAAGGTAATAGCCCAGCCTTTTGCACTCATCGTATACCAATGGAAGACCAATGTAAGCCTGTAGTGGACCACCAAAGGAGGCTAACCCATGCCATGCGAGAGGTAGTAAAGAAAGAGGTTATCAAGTTGCTTGATGCCGGAATCATCTACCCGGTTCCACACGGCGAATGGGTGAGCCCGGTACATTGTGTGCCGAAGAAAGGAGGTTTAACCGTGGTGAAGAATGAGAAGAACGAGTTGATACCGCAAAGAACCGTGACCGGGTGGCGGATGTGTATCGATTATCGTAAGCTTAACAAAGCGACTAAGAAAGATCACTTCCCCCTACCGTTCATAGACGAGATGCTCGAGAGGTTAGCAAACCACGCTTATTTTTGCTTTCTCGATGGATACTCGGGGTTCATGCAAATTCCTATTCACCCGAAGATCAACATAAGACAACGTTTACGTGTCCTTACGGAACGTTTGCATATAGGAGGATGCCCTTCGGCCTATGCAACGCTCCGCCTCTTTTCAACGTTGCATGATGGCCGTGTTTTCGGAATTCATCGAAGAAATTGTTGAAGTGTTTATGGATGATTTTTCCGTTTACGGGAAGACGTTCATGGATTGCTTAGCAAACTTAGAAAAGGTCCTTACAAGGTGTGCGGAGGTAGATTTGGTTTTAAATTGGGAAAAGTGCCACTTCATGGTTAAGCAAGGCATAGTGCTCGGACATGTTATATCCGAGAGAGGAATCGAAGTGGACAAGGCTAAGGTAGAGACGGTTGAGCAACTCCCACCTCCTACGGATATTAAGTCCTTAAGGAGCTTTCTAGGCCATGCCGGATTCTATAGAAGATTTATAAAGGACTTCTCGAAGATCACTAAGCCTTTAACGCACCTTCTTCAAAAGGATGTGGCTTTCGACTTTGATGAGAAGTGTCTAGCGGCATTCCGGACCTTGAAAAATGCGTTGGTGAGTGCTCCCATCATCCAACCTCCGGATTGGAGCCAACCTTTCGAGATCATGTGTGACGCAAGTGACTACGCCGTAGGCGCGGTCTTGGGTCAAAGAAAGGAAGGCCGAGTTCACGCCGTTTACTACGCTAGCAAAACTCTTAGTGGGGCACAATTAAATTACGCCACTACGGAAAAAGAGTTGCTGGCGGTAGTATTCACTTTCGAAAAATTCAGATCTTACATCGTGAACTCGAAAGTCATTGTTTACACCGATCACGCAGCCATCAAGTATCTCTTGGCTAAGAAGGAAGCTAAACCACGTTTGATTCGTTGGATCCTTCTTCTCCAAGAGTTTGATGTTGAAATTCGTGATAAAAAGGGGGTGGAAAATGTTGTGGCCGATCATTTGTCTAGGATGAATCGTGGACAAGATGATAAAGAGCCCATAGAAGATAAGATGAGAGATGACCACCTCTATAGAGTGCTTGATAAAGATACTTGGATGATCGACATCATTCGAGCAATTCGAAAGATTCCCCTCGATCATCTAGATAAAAACACTCAAAGGAAGATAATCTCTCGAAAGTAAGAAATATTTTTGGGATGCGCCATACCTCTTCAAACTTGGCAATGATGGAGTAATGAGAAGATGTGTGCCAAGAGAAGAGAGGGTTGAGATTCTAAGGAAGTGCCACTCGGCGGAGTACGGTGGGCACTATAGCCATTTTCGAACCGAAGCAAAAGTATGGTCGAGCGGATTCTATTGGCCGGAGATGCATGAAGATACTAAAAGATATGTTGCGTCATGCCCCGAATGTCAAAGAACCGGAAACATCTCTCAAAGAAATTCTATGCCTTTGAAATACAACTTGCAAATCGACATATTTGATGTATGGGGCATAGACTTCATGGGGCCTTTCAAAAACTCATTTGGATTCGAGTATATACTTGTTATGGTTGATTATGTATCCAAATGGGTAGAGGCTATACCATGTCGTAAAGCTTCCACGGAGGAGTCCATCACTATGATCAAGAACGTGATTTTTCCCCGTTTCGGTACACCGAGAATCTTGATAAGTGATGGAGGAACTCATTTCACCGGAAGAACTTCAAAAGGTGCTTGTCCAAGTTGGGAATTGAGCATAGGGTCTCCACGGCCTATCACCCACAAACCAACGGACAAGCGGAGACGTCAAATAGGCAATTAAAAAGCATACTCAACAAGACCATAGAGAAGGGAGGCAAGGATTGGTCAAAGAAATTAGACGGAGCTTTATGGGCTTATCGAACGGCGTTTAAAACACCGATAGGTATGACCCCTTATCAATTCGTCTATGGAAAAGCTTGCCACCTTCCGGTTGAGTTGGAACATAAAGCCTATTGGGCGATAAAAGAGATGAACCTTGATCTCGATGCCGCGGTGGTGAAACGAAGAATTCAAATAAGCGAGCTAGAGGAGTTGAGGTTGAAAGCATATGAAAACGCAAGCATATACAAAGAGAGAATCAAAAGGTGATATGATAAAAGATTGAAGAAAAAAGAATTTAAAGAAGGAGATAAGGTCCTCCTCTACAATTCGAGGTTTAAAACCTTCGGAAAGGGGAAATTGCAAAGCAAGTGGGATGGACCTTATGTTGTGCATTCGGTGTTCTCCAACAGAGCGGTAACCATTATGGATATAAACGGCGATCAATTTGTGGTGAATGGACAGCGGCTTAAGGTTTACTACGAACCCGATGTCGTGCCCATTCATCATGTTGACGTCTTCACCATGGAGGAAGAGCCCGAACATCCCGCCTAGGACGAAAAACAAGGCATCAATTTACGTAAATAATTTTTCTTTTAGTTTTCTCGGAGTTTCTCGCGAAGATTTACCGGGCCAACTTTTTCCCATGGGCTAAGGAAGAAAAAAATAGGGCGGTGTGCAAAAACCGGGACCGGCCCGGCCCCCGAGGCAGGGTGGGCCGGCCGGCCCGTGCGGACCGGCCCGGGGGTGGCCCGACGCCCGATGACCCCGAATGTCGCCCGAATCGCTCCTTTTTGACTTCCTTGTTTGGTCGGAAAATTTTAAGGGAAGTGTAAAAAAGGAAAATAAGGTTCCCGTGCTTTTTCTCTCGGGACTATATATTTGGCCGAATTGGGAGCTCGAGAATCAAACCTTTCAAGCAATGTGTTGCACCCTTGTAGCAGCCATTGAGCCTCCAAAAAGCTTAGAGTTGAAGCAAGAAGCCAAGAAGCCATCGATGGAGGAGGCGATGCGATGCGAGCTCAAGCTACCCGTCAAGAGGACCGCACGTATCCGTTGCGGAGGACGTGTCCCGACCGGAGCTCTTGCATCTCGCAACCCCGTCAAAGGAGAGAAGGTCCCTACACCCGTGCGAAGGTCGGCACGCCTCCAAGGCGTCAAGCGCAAGGATTACAAGGAGGTGTCGCCGAGCCTAAGGATTATGGGGATAGCGACTACTCCGACGATCGTAGCCCGAGCTCGTGGGCGGCCGCCGGTAGAGATGATGATGATTGGGATGAGCACCCCTATGAAAGGACTCCCGAAGGCCCCAACGGCGACGGCAACGGCGGTGGCGAAGGCAACAACAATGGAGGTGGCGACGACGGTGGTGACAACGGTGGAGATTATGGCGACGAAGACCCCTTCGGATTGCATCCGGTGTCTTTGTCGAGTTTGCCGTCAATCCATCGCGGCTCTCTACACGTCGGCCGACGAATGTCTCCAAGCCATGGAAGCGATGAAGCGGCGTATGGAGGACTTGGAGCGTGTAGTTGAAGATGACTACAAGTTCCTTAACCGCAACGTGCGCAAGCTTTTCGGCATGGTTGGAAACATGAGAGGCAAGTGGTGCAAAACTTGCTTGAAGTACCACTAGATTTAGTTTTCCCCTTAGGATTTTTGTAAGATACGACGAGGACGTCGTATGTTTTAAGTGTGGGGGAGAGCTAGCTCGCTAGCCTTAGCTTTTGAACTTCAAGTTTAGGTTCGGTTTAATCTTCGTATGAGAGTCTTAGTGTTTTTAATGAGTCTTTAGTTTTCGAGTCCGTTTTTAAATTTTTGCAAGTGTCTTAAATTAGTGTTGAGTCAAGAAAACCAAATAAAAAGAGTCTTTATATATATCTTTGTGTTTTATGTATCGTTTATCTTTATTTGCTTGTTTGTTTAATCTTCGATTCTTGATATATGAACACAAGTATATGGTTTGAAAACGTTTACCGTGGTGCTTAGTGGAATCGCTACTACTTAAAGTACCCATACCGCACTTCGATCTTGAGCTTCACATGCTAGTTGTGCTATGTTCGATGCTAAAAATTGGGGGATTTCAGTTCTAAAAATTATTTTAAAACCCTTGTAATAAAGTTAGCAAAACCTCTTTTTCCAAGTTGAGAGTAAGAAAAAAAAATTCCTATCCAAAGCCAAGTTTATTTTTTTCGCTCCACCATAAGTGTGATTAGCATAATGAGTTAGGCTAGGACCCTTCTCTCTTGGTGAGTTTTAATTTCAAGCAATGATCATGTCCTTGTGCTTATCTTTTGTTGCTAGCCTCGTCATATATTCAGTCCATGACTTTCACAACGAAAGTCATGAATATCACTGGATTCCATACCCAACCCTATACATCTCTTTTGTACATCGTATTCCTTTAACACAACCTATTTTCAAAGTTTCGTCTCGTCTCTAGCATGATTTATTTAAAAATTCAGATTGTATGCATGCGAGGAAAGAGGGAATTGAAAGCTTTGAAAAAGTTGTCAAGAGAGAGAAAAATAAAGAGAAAAAGTATGTGTATGGAAAAGAAAGAAAGAAAGAAAGAAAGAAAAAAAATCATATGTGAATGAAAGAAAAAAAAAGAGAAAGATGAGTTAGCAATGAAGATATGAGAGGGATGGATCAAGTGAAAGAAAAGAAAAAAAATAAGTGTAAGGAAGGATGTCACGTTGATTGTGAGACGAAACTTTTACTCTTTTTCCAACCATGTGCAATCCGACAACGAGGACATCATTGGTGCCTTGTAGTCACAATTTTCTTTTGCCCTTGCACATGTCCACCATTCTAAATCTTCTCATCCTTGATATCCCTACATATGGTTAATTCTCATGATCATTGGCTTTGAAAGGTAGACAACCATTAGAGGAAGTTCTTAGTTTGACAATACTTGTGTTGATTGCGCTAGCCCTACCTACACTCCACTTTTACATGATATATGAGAGATTAATGGGAGGTGAGAGTTTTATAAAATTTGGTTAGGATAGCCACTTCATAAGAGTGACTTGAGAGAGCTTGGAGAAAGATTTTTTGTCTAATACTTGTTGCAGGAATTTTTTTTTTTGAAAATCATAAAAACCCTCCGATGGAAGCAAAGAAGTAAGTATGGCTGAAATTGAAGACTTCGAGTGAAGAGTTTGAGTTGTGGGGTAAATCTTGACGTGGTAAAAATTCTAAACGCCCATGTTTATGTTTGATTACCATTACTTTGTGTTTATGTATTAAAGATGAAGGGATTGACTAACTTGTGAAGGAGGATTAATGATACACGATTACACACCTTGGACGAAATTCTTTTACGAGTACTTGCTCGAGGACGAGCAAGAGCTAAGTGTGGGGGAGATGTTGACGGTGTATTTTGGTGCACCTAGCATGTTCATTACACTTTGGTTTGGATTTGATTATGGAACTAACCCGCCACTAGGCACACTAATCATATGACAAGTTCATCTTTGTGCATGCATTTGGAAGTGTTGTGTTTATGTAGGAAAACATGGACATAAAGGACGGATTCGCAACAAGTTCAAAGGAGCATTCATGGAGTCTTGTTCGTGTTCATGAGCTTGCTGAAATCACTTCCAATGGTGGCGAGGACCGAAGTGCTACGAGGAACACCCCCGGGGATTGAAGCGTAAAAGATCAAACTTCATGCAAAGAGAGCCTCCATCTTGATCGCGAGGATAACGGCGTCAAAATCATCCAAGTGGAGGGGGCAAAGTAGATAAGTGCACGAGGACCCACGGAGCAAAAAGGGCGACCGAACCGGCCGAAACGGGCTGGGCCGGCCGGCCCGGCGGGCGGCCCCCGGCCCACTTCGGGCACCGGTTCGGTCCCGTCTTCCTTGCCCTCGAAGGATCTTCGACCCTAAAACCCCCGACGCGCCGCCAACACGGGGAGGAGGAGTTATTCGCACCGAAGGCCATCCACAAGCTAGAGAGAGGGGAGGAGGATCTCGGCGGGAGATCAACCACCTCGAAGGAAGCACCCTCTCGTGGAGAAGAAGGAAGACACCGGCGGAAGGGAAACCATGATCAACGGTGCCATGATCAGCACCTTGATGGGGTAATCTTCTCATTCGTCCATGGGTTGTAATCGATATTGAGATGTAATCGCACTTTGTCGGATTATCTATCTATCATCTTGTGTTGAATATACTTTAATGCTTAAGGCTTGCAACCATGTCGTAAAGGGAGTATAGGCCTCAATGCTTCCTTGGATCCATTCAATACGCCGTAGCCATCAAAGGTCTAGTCATGAATACCTTCGCGTAGTGACAGTACGAGAGGAGGGAAAGGGCGAAACCGTGGTCACAACCCCGATAGATTAGATTGGTTTTTCATGTCTTTAAGCAATTGCATGCTCTAGTATCGTAGACCCGTGGGCGAGTGTCTTCTTCCTTGATCGTTTATCATTCTCTCTAGTGTGTTTAGTTGTTTTCTAGTATAATATAGTTAGGGATTTAGTAGCTAGTGTGTCGTTGTTGATCGAACGCTTGTAATCCCCTTGCTCCGCGGATTGACAAGAACCTTGGGAATCCCGTGGTGAAAAAGGTGTGGGGTCCGTACGCTTGCGGATCGTAGAGGGATACGTCTTTTATCCGTCAACACGGGGGCGGCGCGAGCCGCGGAGGTGCCGGCGCGCGCGCGCGGGGCGCGCGCGGGGCGGGGGCTCGTGCGCGCGGCGGAGACATCGGGGGCGCGGCGGCCGGGGCATCGGCCGCGCGGGCCTCGTCCGCCGAGGCCTCGAGGAAGAGGAAGCGCGCCTTCTCCTCTTCGAGGTAAGGGGCTCGCTCTTCTGCTGGGTTTGGTTTTCTGGCGACCAGGCGTTCTGACTTTTTGCTTGTACTTGTGCAGGGTGGCCCCAACCGTGCCTCCCCTCGCACCGGCCAAGGTGTTCAGGGCGGACGCGTCCATTCCCACCCGGCGGCGCTCGTCGAGGGCACCGCGGGCGGGGGCTAGCATGACGGCGGCGGCGGGTGAGAGTTCGCGGGGGCACGGGCGAGGACTCGAGGCCTCGGCCGGCGGATCATCTGCCACGGCGCGGCGGTGGTCGTCGAGGAGCGGCGGGCGCCGGCCGTGGCGGAGGCGCGGCCGCGGCGGCGGCCGTGGTGGAGATGCGGCCCGTGGTGGCCGCCGTGACGGAGGCGCGGTCCGCGGCGCCGGCCGCGGAGGAGGCGAGCCCGGTGCAGCCCGCGGTGGTGCCCGTGGGCGCGGAGGCGCGGCCGGAGGCGGTGGCCACGGTGCCGCGTCGGGCGCCCGTGGCCATGGAGGCGCAAGTGGAGGCGCGCGGCGGAGGTGGCGCGAGGGGCGACGCCCGCCGGCGGCTCCCCGGGCGGTGGTGGTGGAGGTCCCGGACGACGACTCCCCGCCGCCGGGTGGGATCGGTGGGTGAGCTTCCCCACGCTCTCCCCGCAGTCCCGGAGGGGGCCCTCGTGAGGCGGCGTGACGGCCACATGGTGGCGGGGGGCGGGGACATGGCGCCGAGGCCTCGTCTTCCCGCGCCGGCCACTCCGCCCGGATGGAGGGGATCGGCCGACGATCCGCCCGCGTTCGCCGAAGCGCGGGGGGAGCGAGGAGATGTGGGGAGAGCTCCGCGGCCACGGCGCCACGCTCGGCCGTGTGTTGAACGAGGCACCGAGGGTCCACGGCGGCCCCGCGTGGCGCGTCTTCCGGGTAGGGCACCGTTGCTCGTTTTCCTCTCTCCCTTGTTTACGCGCGCCGTTTACGTATCATGATGCTTACGGGTTTTGAATTGTGGGTGATAGGAGCTCGAGCGCCGGTGCCCGCGACAAGTACGGCGCCTTCGATCGGGTGAACGCCGAGCTCCACCGGAGTCCGGGAGCGATGCGGCGCCTTCGACGCGCTCGCCGACGCCCTCGGGACTCGGATGGTTGGCTCTCGTATCGGGGCATGGCCTCGCGCGATCAACTTCACGAGAGCGCGAGCGGGACCCGGCGCGTCCCTCTAGCCTCGAGCGGGTCCGCACGGCCCTCATCGACCGGGATGAGGCGCCGCGGCGGCGCGCTCGGACTGGAGAAGATGCGCACGCCGGCGACCAGCGGGAGGCGGAGGTGGCCGGCGTCCGCAACAAGAACCGGGGGCTCCGCTCGTCGCTCGAGGGGGCGCGGGCGCGCGGCGGCGCTAGGACGAGGAGCGGGTGCGCGCGCTCGAGCAAAGGGTCAAGGAGGCCGACGACTTGAAGGCCGCCTTCGACGCCAAGGTCGCGACGCTCGCCGTTGGCGAGGAGCGGCTCTGCGGAGCGCACCGCCCGTCAAGGAGCCGAGGGGCGGCTCCGGCGGGGAGCGAGGCCGCCCTCGTCGACGCTCGGTCGGCCCCCCGGGAGCGAGGAGCGCGGCGCTCGTGAGGTGGCGCGGATGTCGGCCGGAGGACCGGAACACCGAGTTCTCCAAGGTCGAGGGCGAGCCGATAGTGCTCGGCATTACGAGCGCGAACCGGGGCCGGCCCTCCGGGAGCAGGGCGAGACCGTCCGGGGCCTCGAGCAGGTGGTCAAGGCCGAGCGCCGCGCCCTCGAGGTGGAGAGGAAGCAAGTCGAAGGTGAGCCGCTGTTTGACTCATGTGTTGTTGGGTTTTCCTTAGAAGGTTCGCATTTTTTTTCTGACTTCTTTCTTGTCTTGGCGACTCCAGGCTTGCGCACCGCTCTGGGGCACGCGGTTGAGCAGGCCGAGGCGCTGCAGACCTCCTACAACTCCTCCGAGCAGGAACTGCAGGAGTTGCGTGATGCAGCCTTCGAGACCTGTCGATCCGTGGAGGAGGGCGAGGCGCAGGCCGGAAGCTCGGCCGGCCGGCCCGCCTACGCGCCCTTGGCGGCCATGTCACCGAACGGATGCGCCGGGCGGCTGCATCTTGGCATCCGAGAAGGCACTCGGAGTGGTACGGTCCCACTACGAGGTCTACTTCGAGGCGGCGGCGGAGGGTTACATCGTCCCCGACGGTGTTGAGGACGAGGTGGCGATGGAGCGTGTGGACGCGCTCGCCGCCGACGCCGCCGGGACGCTCGGCGAGGCCTTCGAGGAGTTCCTCTTCCGGACGGCGTGATGCCGCCGCTCCTCCCGCTCGAAGACGGTCGGGCGCTAGGCCCGTTTTTTGTTTATGTATCGGTACGGCGATCGTGCGGCCTTTGTAAATAAACAAGTTGTTTTTGCCATAAACATTTGTTGATGCGAAATGAAGTCTTTTTTGTTTACTACGCTTTTTGTTTCTCCTTCTTCCCCGAGTAGATTCTAGTTAGGGGAGTTCGATTTTCGCGGGTGGCTGCTTGTTGACGGTGAAAATCCGTCAACCTAGCCATGAGTTTACCTTTGGTGTTGGCATGAGTTTTATACCTTATCCATTGGTACTAACCCCCGTGATATAACAAGTTCACGTGTGCATGTCGGTTTTGGAGTTTAATGTTTATGCGGGGTTTTAGTGTTGAATGCAAGACTTTCGGGATAAGTTCATCAAGCACCTCATGACAAGACCTTGAAGCCCCGTACAAGTCATGCAACGAAGCAAACTTAACTCCAAGAAGCCGGGGACTTGATCCGAGAAGACGACGGACTCCGAGGACCCGACCGAAAAAAGTCTTGAATATTGCAAGACAAGGAGTTGAGTCCAATTCGGAGAGAAACCGACGACATGGACCTACATGCGAAGGGGGAAACATCCGGGAAGCAAGGGAACCGACGTGGGGCAAAGGAGCCCTCGGGGGCCGGGCCTAGATGGGCCCGGGCCGGCCGGCCCGGTCCGGTCGGCCCGTGCCCATCCGGGGCCCAATTGCCCCCTCCTTTGCCCTAGCCGCCAATCGGGCTATTTATAGCCCCCGACCGAGAGCCTCGGGGAGAAGAGTTCGTCATCGGCCGCCGAGGAGCGAGAGAAGAGAGGGACACCATCTCGGAGAGGAGAGGGTCGAGCTAGTTGACTAGGGTTCCCCTAGCCGACGTGGGAACCTTGCACGGAAGACCACGTCGGAGTTCCCGGAGCTAGAAGCAAGATCAAGGAAGGATCCCGGTGGTGACCTTGTGTATGTATCATTGTTATAGTTGAATTATCAAGTTGAATCTTTTCCTAGCGATCAAGTGTTTCCTCGAAGATTTCGTTTTTCGATCGGCTTTGCTTATTCCAATTCTATTCTCGAGATAGATTACATAGGGTGTTCTTTTAGCCGCGGTGGCTAGAGGTACACGCCGGATCTTCCGAAAGAATCTCGACTTGTCTTTTGACTCGCCCTAAGCTACTCGCATGAATAGGGATACGTTGTGACGAACGGGGGTTCCGAAAGGTGGATGTTTTCGGATTTGGACGGGAAACCACGATTTAAAGAGGCTTCTATTAAGATTCGATTTGCTACTTCTTCTCTTGCTTGGAACTTCAACAAAAGGCTTACCCCCGATCCCTCTAGATCGGTTTATCTACCCAATCTTACTTTGTTTTCTCCGGTCTTTAGTAGATTAGATTCGTTTTGTGTCTTTTACTTAGATGCACTAGGGTTTCTTTTATCGAAGATTGAAGTTACTTGGCTTTAATAGATTAAGTTTTGCGTCACACATTTGTTCCACGGATTCGATACCTTGGGTTCACCACTCGAGGGAAGAAGGGTCCCTTGACTACGACGGGAGACTTGTACGCTTGCAAGTCACGAACGAACTTTGATACAATTATTAACCGTCAACAAGCCCCTTTTTCTGGCGCCGTTGCTGGGGAACAAGTGATCAAGATTTGATTTTTTATTGCCTTTTCGTAATTTTCAGTTTTCTTTTTGTTTTTCTTTTTGCATCTACTAAACTTTGATCATCCTCAAATTACATCTAATCTAGTTTGTCTAACTCTACTTTTTATAGATTTGTTTTTACTTTCTAGTTTTTGCATACTTTGTTTATTGCTAACCCTAACGGAGATGGACGGCTACCTCTCCAACAAACCCAATAATTTTGTGGATGATCCGGAAAAACTTTACGGTGCTAAGGAGACATGAAGCGCATCAAGCTAAAAAGCCGGATTTTGTAGATTCGGAGTCGAAGACAAAGGAACGCAGGAATCTCCGAAGAATTCACCACCTCAAAGTCCTCGGGAGAATCGACTTCCACCGATGGGTGACCAACCACCGCAAGAACGCAAGATTGGGGAGCTATGCACCCCAGACATCATCGACCTACCAATCTTGAACCTTGAGGAGATCGGAAGACCGTTCGAGATCAAGATCTCAACAATCCGCATGGTGCAACATTCACCCTTCACCGGTAAAGAGGATCGAACCTTCACCTCCAAGCATTCATTCAACTATGTCGATTTTCAACATGGATGGGGTGACTCAAGACCAAATGAGGGCAAGGGTTTTTCCGTTTTCACTACTCGGGAAGGCTTTGCAATGGTTCCACTCTCAACCGGCGGAGACGGTGCAAAATTGGAACACGTTGATGAAGGCTTTCATGAAGGAATACTACTCACCGGGTAAAACTCAAAGCTTGCGTAATAAGATTGCCACCTTTGTTCAATATCCTACGGAAACTATCTCAGAGGCATTCGAGCGCTTCAACGAGTACACCCGGGCGGTTCCACATCACAAGTTCCCGAAGGAAGACCTCGTGCCAAAGTTCTATCAAGGACTCACCATGGCGTCAAGGACAATCATCGATGCATCGGCGGGAGGATCCATCATAGAACTTACACCGATGGAAGCTTTGACTCTATTCAAGAAGGTCGCGGATAATGACACATGGGCGTCGTCCGGGCGCCTACATCCGGTTCAACCCACGGGGAACGTCAAAGGAGTCTTACAAGTGGAGAAGGAGAACATACTTGAAGGCAAGATCGACTCGCTCATGAGGAGGTTCGAGAAGATGGAGATGGAAAAGAAAGAGGCTCAAGACTTGAAGGCCGCCGAAGCAAGGTCCACATGTGAAGAATGTGGAGAGTATGGCCATGTCCGCAAAGATTGTCGGAGGAAGCCAAAGTGCTTGACTACATGAGGAAGGGAGAATTGCCAAACTTCCGCTAAGGGCAAGGTAGGCCTCAATTTAATGCAAGCTCATCTATTCCTAACGCGGTTCCGCTTCGTATACAATTGAAGGAGTTCATGGATGAGCAAGCTAAGATCAACAAGGACACCGTCACCAAGTTCAAGACCATAGACAAGGTGTTGGAGAACATCGATAGCAAAGTGACGGAGGTCGGAAGTTCCAATCATCAAGTGCTCAACATGATGAAGATGCTCGAGACGCAAGTTGGACAACTTGCGGGGCGCCCTCACTAATGATGAAGGGCAGCTTCCGGGACAACCCAAATGTCCCGAATCGGCGAAGGCCATTCAAACGCGTTCGGGGAAGGAGACCGAAGATCCGGAACGTTCCGCGGGAGCAAGGAAGCTTAAACCATCCACCGAGGTGGAAGGAGTTGCTAAAGAGAAGGTTACGAGGATCGTCACCGAGGAACCCGAATTCGAGATGCCGGAGGAAGACACGAGGATACCGCAACTCAAGCCACGCTTCTTCCGAGGTAAACTTGACAACCACTTTGAGAAGTTTGTGGAAGTTGTGCGTAGACTTAGCATCAACATGCCATTACTAGACGCCCTACAAGTACCTACATATTCTCGTTACTTTAAAGATATACTTGCAAATAAATATGAGATAGCAACACTCGGGGTAGATCATGTCAAGATGTCCGAGGAGTGTAGTGCCGCTATTGCTAATGGGCTAGAGAAGCGAGAAAGACCCCGGGTGCCCCACAATTCCATGTTCGAGTTGGTTCTTTCAACTTCGAGAAGGCGTTATGCGACCTTGGAGCTAGTGTGAGTGTCATGCCGAGGGATGTGTTCGAGAAGCTACGCCTACCAATGGAGCCTACGGGAATATGTTTGGAGTTGGGTGACAACTCCATTCGCTATCCCTTGGGCATTCTTGAAGATGTACCCGTGAAGATTGGACACCACTTCATCTCCGTCGACTTCGTTGTGCTCGAGATGGGAGAGAGGGAGAAGCCGCCGCTCGGCCTAGGGAGGCCGTTCCTCAAGACCGTGGGAGCTACTATTGATGTTGGCAAGGGGGAGATCATGTTCGATATCAACGGAGAAAGGAGTTCCTTCAAGTTCCGTCCAAGAATCGAGGCATGCAACATGATTGGAGTGAAGGGAGAACCAAAACAAACGAGAGGGGCTGAAAAAGAAGAAGGAGCCGAAAAAAATGAACGTAAAAAAATCAAAGAAGGTGTTGCATCCGTCAAGACAAAGGAAGAGAAGCCGCACCGTGAAGACCAAAAAAATGACTAAGCCAACTAAGCCGGAAGACAAGCCCGCGCCCAAGATGGTGCGGAAGTGGGTACCCAAGATTGCAACGCCCGCAAAGAGCATTGATCCGGAGTAATCAAGTGAAGAAGTCTAGCTATAGACTATAAACGAAGCGCTAGGCGGGAGGCAACCCGTTTCGTCGAGTCAAGAATAAGCTACGGGAGGACAACCCGATTCCGGGTTTTTCGAGTATTTTTAATAATTTAGTTTTTGAGTTTTATTACGCAAAGACATTAGACTTAGAAGTGGTTGAACAATATTAGAGACATAATTCTTGATTGAATGTTTGCTTTATCATAAACCCTTTGCATGAACCCTCCTATGTGCTTGTTTGTTCTTTTCTTTTTGAGAAACCTCAACCAAATAATTTCAGAACCTAACTCAACCTTTCACCCTCATTATGGTGCTGAGGTTGACTTATTTTTCATGCTAAAACCACACGAGTAGAGCCACGATTTATATTTAAGTGTTAATAAAATTCAGCACGTGGTAGGACTCGCGTGAACCTAGAAATCAAAACTTTTGGTTGGTTTTAAAAATCAATATCCTTAGTTTCTCTAGGATTAGAATTTTTCTAAGCCTATTCTAATTTTGTTTTATTCAAAATCTTTCTTATTTAGCCAAAATTAGAACCTAAACCTATGCCCCCATGATCAAGCCGGGAAATGTTTGCTCTCAACCGATGAAGGCAAACTATACCGGTGAGACCGAAATCGACGTAGTCGAAAAATATTTTCGACTTACATTTGTTTTTAATGGTTTAAAAACTTCTCTAAAATTATGTTTGAGCTCTTGCATGGCTCTGAAAAATATTTTAAATTTCGAATTAGAGGAGTGCTTAACCTTAAACACACCTTAATGGAGGCAATCTAGTTTGAATTAATCATGCATGCACCATTGGATTCCCTTTTATCAACTTTCACCAATTCCACATGCAAAGGACAAGCATGGTGGGCAGCAAGCATCAACTTTGCAGGAATTTCATGGTGTCATGTGAAGCAAGTGGAGCTAGGGAGCATGGACATGACCCAAAGCATGGAGCATCAAGTGTAAGGACCAATAATGCAAGAAAAGGAGTGGACGAGAGCGTTTGGGCGGTGCAACTTGTGGAGCACGCGGGCAGGAAAGTTGCGGAGGCGAAATGATCGTCTTTGGAAGAAAGACGAGGCGGGGAGGAGCCGGGGAGGACCCCGGGCGGGCCGGCCCGGCCGGCCGGCCTCACCTACTAAGGAGCCTCCCGGCTCCCGTTTTCTGCAGGCAAGCTTCCCTCTCCTTCCTTTGTTTGTGTGTTCAAGTTTGTGTGCTCAAAACCTCTGTAGACATAGCCAACCTTCCCAAGCTTGATAGCTCAAGAAAAAAATCCACATCCTTAATCCACTCAAAGTCCACATCCGAAGCAAAGAGTTTAAGTGCCTAGTTACCGGTTGCAACCCGGAGTTTTAGTTGAAGAAAAGAGTGCAGCAACCATGTGGAAGAAAACCACAAGTCTCTTCTCCAAGAAGAAGAGTTCGTCGTCATCCAAGCCGTCATCAACCACGTCTTCGAGGAGGCACTCGGTTTCCGAGTCTCCCCGGAGCATGGAGACGGATACGGCACCACCGAGGAGGAACGATGCTCTCCTCCTTGGTGGTATGAGGGCTGCAAGAAGCACGTCCATGAGGTTTACCGAACCTCGTGGGCACACGGAGGAGCAGCCCGCGCCACCACGACGATCGACCCGTTCAACCGCGCCACCTCCTTACACCCCGACATACTCTTCGTACGGCTTCATCATCTTGTCGGCGGAGGAGGAGGAGAGGCTCTCTAATCTTGAGAAGAGACTTGTGCCCAACGTCGAGTTCGACGACCAAGCACTCTACACCTTGGGTTTTGGCACCGACATATACTATATGTTGGGGCACCTTGGATGGGTGCAGTTCTCCAATGGAGTATCGGTGGACACCCACTTGGGGTTCGCCTTGGAAATTTTGATGACTATTGCACCCATCCTTGATGATGATGGGGTGCAAAGCTTGTCATTCCGTTTGGAGGGAGTCCAACAAGTGGTTCCCTACGAGCACGTTAGGGAGCTACTTGGCTTCCACAAGGGAGCTCGGAGAAAGTTGACGTGCCACCCGGCATGTTAGCGGGATTTTGGAACATGATCTCCGGAGAAGCCCATCAACAACGCAATTGCATCCGCAACCCCATTATCCGGATATTTCACTCTTGGATGTGCAAGAGGGTATTGTGGAGGATGAAGGAGACAAAGGTGACGGACACGGAGTTGAATTGGCTTTACTCGGCTTTAATTGCCGGGCAGCCAATAGACCCTTCTTACCTTATGATCAACCGTTGGTGTTGTGAAGCAACATCGGGGGCGGGTAATATTGGTTCGGGGTGCTACCTCTCCATTTTGGCCTTCTCCTTGCGGCGGGGATCGCAAGAAACCCCGACCACCTTTTGCGTGGTACCTCTCTCGGCATTGAGTATTTGCGACAAGGCAAATACATTGGTGGAGATGAGAGAGGAGGTTATCGGTTGGCCATAGTGAACCTACGCCTTCCTGTTGACGGTGAAAATCCGTCAACCTAGCCATGAGTTTACCTTCGGTGTTGGCATGAATTTTATACCTTATCCATTAGTACTAACCCCCGTGGTATAACAAGTTCACATGTGCATGTCGTTTTTGGAGTTTAATGTTTATGCGGGGATTTAGTGTTGAATGCAAGACTTTCGGGGTAAGTTCATCAAGCACCTCATGACAAGACTTTGAAGCCCTGAACAAGTCATGCAATGAAGTAAAATTAACTCCAAGAAGCCGGGGACTTGATCCGAGAAGACGACATACTCCAGGGACCTGACCAGAAAAGTGCTGAATCTTCCAAGACAAGGAGTTGAGTCCAATTCGGAGAGAAACCGACGACATGGACCTACATGCAGAAGGGGGAAGCATCCAGGAAGCAAGGGAACCGACCTCGGGCAAAGGAGCCCGCGGGCTGGGCCTAAATGGGCCCAGGCCGGCCGGCCCAGTCCGGTCGGCCCAGGCCCATTTAGGGCCCAAATTCGTCGTCCTTTGACCTAATTGCTTCTCAGGCTATAAATAGCCCCCTGACCGAGAGCCACGCAGAGAAGAAGTCGTATTCCGCCGCCGAGGAGCAGAGAAGCTTGAGGGACACCAACTTGAAGATGAGGGTCGTGCTAGTTGTCTAGGGTTTCCCCTGGCCGACGTGGGAACCTTGCATGGAAGACCACGTCGGAGCTCCGGAGCGAGGATCAAGATCGAGGGAGGGCCCCGGTGGTGATCTTGTTCATGTAATCATTCATGGTGAAGTTTGTAAGTGAATCCGATTTCTAGCGATTAAGTGCTTTCTCGATGATTTTGATTTCTTCTTGGTTTTGCTTCTTCTACGATCTAGTCTATAGCTAGATTACATAGGGTGCTCTTGTAGCCGCGGTGGCTAGAGGTGCATACCGGACCGGCCAAGTGATTTCAACTTGTTCTATCGAACTCGCCCTAAGCTCCCCGCATGAATAGGGATACGTTGTGACGAACGGGGGTCTCGAAAGGCGGATGTTTTCGGAGTCGGATGGGAAGGCCACGATTTAAAGATGCTTTTAATGAGATTCGCTTTGCTATCTTCATCTATCTTGTTTGGAGCTACAACATAAGCATGATCTAGATTCTCTAGATTGGTTATCTCTTGCTTTCTCTTGCTACCTCTTTAGTAGATTAGATTAGATTCGTTTTCTTTATGAGTTAGTAGATTAGATGCAACTTGTCTTCATAAGATAGCTTACCTTGCTTTACTAGATTGAATCCTTGCGTTGCACATTGTTCCACGGATTCGATACCTTGGGTTCACCACTCGAGGGAAGAAGGGTCCCTTGACTACGACGGGAGACTTGTCCGCTTGCAAGTCACAAACGAACTTTGATACAACTATTAACCGTCAACAAGCCCCTTTTTCTGGCGCCGTTGCCGGGGAACAAGCAATCAAGATCCGATCTAGTATCGCTTATCTTTCAGTTTTTCTTTTGATTTTCTTTTGCATCTCTTATGTTTGATCATCCTCAAAAGAAAAAAAAAAGAGTCAATCTAATCTAGTTTTGATTAACCCTAATTTTTCTTTTGTTAGATTTTTGTTTTATCACTAACCCTAACCGGAGATGGTTGGCTACCTCTCCAAGAAACCCAAAACTTTTTTGTGGATGATCCGGGAAAACTTTACGGGCAAAGGTGACGTGCAACACAAGCTCGAAGGACCATCAAAATCTCCAAGGGAATCACCACCTCCAAGTCCAAAGGAAGATCAACCTCAACCACGGAGCGCGAGATCAAGCTATGCACCCCGGCATTGTTGATCTACCTATCATAAACCTTCAAGACGCCGGGAGGCCGTTCAAGATCAAAGTCTCAACTATCCGCATGACGATTGCGAGAGCCGAATGCATACGAGCCGGATTCCTTGAGTGGCATATCGGTTTACTTAAGAGGAGGATGGAGAAGATGGAGATGGAGAAAGAAGCTCAACACCTAAAGGCTACCAAGGCAAGATCCACATGCAAGGAGCGTGAAGTGTTCATCGTGATAAAGATGCTAGACGCAAGTGGGACAACTTGCCGGACAACCGATTGGTGACAAAGAAGAATATCCGAGACAACTCCAAGGTCCCAAGACGGCGAAGGCTACTCAAACTCATTCGGGAGAGATGAAGGATCACACTAGAGACCATGAAGATCACGACCGAAGGACCGGAGTTCGAGATGCCGAGCCACAAGGAAGTTGTTGCATCCGTCAAGACCAAAGGACAAAGCCGACCGTGAAGACCAAAAAAAATTGACTAAGCCAAAGTGGGTACCCAAGATTGCAACGCCCGCAAAGAGCGTTGATCCGGAGTAATCAAGTGAAGAAGTCTAGCCATGGACTATAAACGGAGCGCTAGGCGGGAGGCAACCCGTTTCGTCGAGTCAAGAATAAGCTACGGGAGGACAACCCGATTCCAGGTTTTTCAAGTCTTTTTAAATTTAATTCAGTTCTGAATTTTAATACGCAAAACCTTAGACTTAGAATGGTTGAACAATATTAGAGACATAATTCTTGGTTGAATATTTTGCTTGATCATGAACCCTTTACATGAACCATCCTATGTGCTTGTTTGATTCTTTTCTTTTCGAGAAACCCTCAACCAAATAATTTCAGAACCTTAACTCAACCTTTCACCCTCATTATGGTGCTGAGGTTGACTTATTTTTCATGCTAAAACCACACGAGTAGAGCCACGACTTGTATCTAGATGTTATTTAAATTTCAGCATGCGGTAGGACTCGCGTGAACCTAGAATCTTGATTTTTGGTTGGTTTAAAAATCCATATCCTTGGTTTCTCTAAGATTAGAATTTTTCTAAGCCTCACTTAATTTTATTTCATTCAAAATCTCTCTCATCTAATCAAAATTAGGACCTAAACCTATGCCCCCATGATCAAGCCGGGAAAAGCTTGCTCTCAACTAATGAAGGCAAACTATACCGGTGAGACCAAAATCGACGTAATAAAAATATATTTTCGACTTGCATTTGTTTTTAATGGTTTAAAAACTTCTCTAAAATTATGTTCGAGCTCTTGCATGGCTCTGAAAAATATTTTTAAATTTCGAAACTAGAGGAGTGCTTAGCCTTAAAGGGAGGCAATCTAGTTAACCTAACCATGCATGCACCATGATACATCACGGGATGCCCCTCCAACATATTTAAACCACATGCAAAGTACAAGCATGGGGGGGCAGCCAAGGCTTTGTTTTGTAGGAATATCATGGATACATGTGAGGCAAGGGAGTATGGAAGTGAGTCAAAACATGAAGCATCAAGTGGAAGGACCAATAAAGGAGTGGACGAGAGCGTTTGGGCGATGCAACTCGTGGAGCACGCGGGCGGGGAAAGTTGCGGAGGTGAAATGATCGTGCTTGGAAGAAAGACGAGGCGGGGAGGAGCACCGAGGCCGACCTCACCTACATAAGGAGCCCCCCGGCTCCCGTTTTCTCGCAGCAAGCTTCCCTCTCCTTCCTTTGTTTGTGTGTTCAAGTTTGTGTGCTCAAAACCTCCGTAGACATAGCCAACCTTCCCAAGCTTGATAGCTCAAAAAAAAAAAAAAATCCACATCCTTAATCCACTCAAAGTCCGGACTCCAAAATAATATTTGTGTACCTTGTTACCGGTGAAAACCCCGGATATTTATTTGTGAGGGAGAGCACCGCAATCAAGGAAGAAACTACAAGTCTTTTCACCGAAGAAAAAGGGATCATCGTCGTCTAAGCCATCATCGACAACCTCTTCGAGGAGGCGCTCGGTTTCCGAGTTTCCTTGGAGTATGGAGGAGGACACGGCACCGCCGAGGAGGAACCACACTCTTCTCCTTGGTGGCATGAGGGCCACACAAAACTCGTTTATTAGGTTTACCAAACCTCAATAACATATGGAGGAGCCGCCCGTCCAACCTCACCACTTGACACGATCATCCGCTCCACCTCCATATGCTCCGCGGTATTCCGAGGGGTATGTCATCATGACGGAGGAGGAGAAGAAGCTCGCTCACCTTAAGTAGAGGCTTGTAGCGAACGTCGACATCGACGACCAAGCTCTCCACATATTGGGTTTCACACGGGACACGGTGCAATTCTCTAGCGGAGTGTCGGCAAACACCCACAAGAAATTCGCCTAGGAAATTTTCATGACCATGGCGCATAACCTTGATGAAGGAGTGCCGAGTCTCTCATTCCGTTGGAGGGAGCCCACAAGAGGAGAAGAAGGAAGACGCCGTCGGAAGGGTAACCTTGATCAACGATGCTATTTCTAGCACCTTGATGGGGTAATCTCCTTTCAACCATGGGTTGCAATCGATCTTGAGATGTAATCACACTTTGTTGGATTATCTATCTATCATCTTGTGCTGAAAATACTTTAATGCTTAAGGCTAGCAACCATGCCATAAAGGGAGTAGGGCCTCAATGCTTCCTTGGATCCATTCAACACAATCCCCGATAGATTAGATTGGTTTTCATGTTCGAAACGATTGCATGTTCTAGTATCGTAGACCCATGGGCGAGTGTCCCCTATTTTCAAAAAGGGAGCTCCGGAACAAGTATGTGCATAAAGGCACATGGGAAGGCTTTTGGAGTATGATCACGGGAAGAGACCATCAACGAAGAAATACTATCCGGAACCCCATCATCCAAGTGTGTCACTTTTGTGCAAGTGGATTTTTGGGGAGAATAAGAGAGACATAGATAACCAACACGGAGTTGAATTGGATTTACTCGCAGCCAATCAACCCTACTCACCTATGATCAACCGGTGGTGTTGTGAGCAACATCGGATTCGGGAGATCGGGTTGTTACCTCTCCATGTTGACTATCTCTTTAAAACCGGGTATTGCAAGGAACCCAAATCATCTCCTACCCGGGACTTCCCTAGGAATATATGAAGAAAGGAAAAGATAAGAGTAAAGATGAGAGAGGAGGCTTCCAAGTGGCCTAGGTGAATTTGCCTCTTTCGGATTGAGGATTCAAACTTTTTCTTGAGAGGAAGAAGATTGGTTAGAGAAAGGACTTCTTGTGCCGGCGAAGAAAAATAAAGGAGAAGAATTATAGGAGAAGGATCTTCCACGACCCAAGAAGGAGGTGCACAACAAAATTATGTCCCACCATTGGGAGAAACCCCGGCGCCGTCGAATTACTACGGTGGTGTACCAATGCAAGCATGGGGGAGTGGTGCAGCCATACCCCCACCATTTTTTGCGGTGCCCAACGTAGCCTTTGCGGAGCCATTTGCACACCTTCCTCAACCACAACAAAATGGAGCCACCATTGGAGGATACGCTGCAAGGAACATGCAAATTATTGCAGCCATCCAAACCAATGCCAACTAAATGGGTGAAGGAAATGCAAACGTCGCTTATGTGCTAGGACACCTTCACCTAGCACCGTCAGACAATTCATAGGAGGAGTGGTGCATTCCTATTACAAGTAAGGGTACAACAACCAAGACTTTCAATATCAACCACCGGCGGAAGATTAGAGAAAGGAGGAGCTTTAGTTATCTTTCCTTTACCCCCTTTTTCTTTCATTTTCAGCTTGTCTGTACCTATGTTTGCGTAGTATTTTCAGCTTTGCTTTAATTTTCAGTTTTTAGTTTAATTTTCAGTGTGTATCTTAGTTTTTATTTTCATCATGAATAACGTCACCACCAAGTTTTTACCCTTGGTAAAGTTACAAAGTTTGTGCCATGATGATATATGATTATAATTGCCGCTTTGTTTATCTTTGTAATTGATTTATGCATGTTTAACCTAGTGCTCTCTTAAAAATACAGATCTGAATTTATTTAAATACTAGCTTAATTTTCAGCGGAGGTTATGATTAAAATAAAGACCCATAGTGTTTTATGTGCTCTCAAGTTATGAATAGATTGAAGATGTCTTTTATGCTCAAAAATATTGCTAACCTTGTCACAAATATCACTTGTGTGTTGCTCAACCTATCCCGAGCCTTATATATATTTGAGTGCATAAACCTTAGTGTACAAGATTTATTTTTGAGTGCGTTATTGCAGGCCATGATTTCTCTGGCCCGAGACTAAGAAGCTGGTCATTCCGTTTTTGCGTATCTATCTTTTTGCTAGCCTTTTATCCGTGCATTGTGTATCCCCGCATCGGTGATCTCACAAACTTCGCCGGATATCCACCCTTAAACCAAATATCATCTTTTTGTGACTACCTCCTTGACCACAACCTATCATTGAGGATGGATCATCAATTCAAGGAAGATCGCAAGACGGTGCCAACGTTGAAGATTTCAAGTATCTCTCCAAGGAAAATATCTCCGGTACCTACCTTATTTTTCGCCTCTTTGCTCGAGGACGAGCAACGTCTAAGCATGGGGGAGGAGGTAGGTACGGTGCTGCCTTAGAGTTCAAAAGGGAGTATTTTAAAAAAAAAAAAAATATATAATGATGAAAGAAAAAAAAAAAAAATTCGGCGATGTACATGACTTCCAAGGTGAAGAAAGAAAAAAATATATATATATAAGAAAGAAAGAAAGAAAAGAATGAGAAATATAAGAAAGAGAAGAAAAAAAAAATATATTTGTGCGTAAAATGAACTCCCCGGTTCTCTAAGAGTGCATTCAAGGCTTCAAGATAAAAAGATCCATTCTCATTTTCCAACCATGTGCAATCCGATAACGAGGACTTCTTTTGTGCCTCGGGATCACTCTCCGCCATTTGCACATGTCCACCTATCTAAAAGTGTGTGTATTTTTCTCTTTCCCCTCCTTGATTTAACATTATTTTCCAATGACCTTTTTGACGAGTCTCGGTAAGACCATGAGAAGCTTGTCTTGTTTTGACAACACCTCATTTATAAAATCTTGTTAGGACTAAACTTTCCCAAAGCTCCATATAAAAGCCTCGCCACATATATATGAGAGGGAAAGGAGTAGAATATATAGGCTTGAGAGACAAGTGAGATGAGAGTTCATGAGCAATACATGAGATGATTTAAATTTGTGAATTTGGTTTAGCTTTTCTTATCTCGTTCTTCATTTCAAAAATTCCGAGATCTATTTAAAACTTTGTGAGCATGTTAATACTTGTGGGATAAGCTTAATAAGAATCTACCCTCCGTAGAGGTGAAGGCTAGTACATTATGGAACTTTAACGAATTAAACTTTTGAGAGCATTATGTTTTCTCATGTATGATCAAATGCAAAGTTTAAACATTGTTTAGCAATGATGATATCCATCGAAGGCTTACTCGAGGACGAGCAAGGTTTAAGCATGGGGGAGATGTTGACGGTGAAAATCCGTCAACCTAGCCATGAGTTTACCTTCGGTGTTGGCATGAATTTTATACCTTATCCATTAGTACTAACCCCCGTGGTATAACAAGTTCACATGTGCATGTCGTTTTTGGAGTTTAATGTTTATGCGGGGATTTAGTGTTGAATGCAAGACTTTCGGGGTAAGTTCATCAAGCACCTCATGACAAGACTTTGAAGCCCCGAACAAGTCATGCAATTAAGTAAAATTAACTCCAAGAAGCCGGGACTTGATCCGAGAAGACGACATACTCCGGGGACCCGACCGGAAAAGTGCCGAATCTTCCAAGACAAGGAGTTGAGTCCAATTCGGAGAGAAACCGACGACATGGACCCGTATGCGAAGGGGGAAGCATCCAGAAGCAAGGGAACCGACCTCGGGCAAAGGAGCCCGCGGGCCGGGCCTAAATGGGCCCGGGCCGGCCGGCCCGATCCGGTCGGCCCAGTGCCCATTTAGGGCCCAAATTCGTCGTCCTTTGACCTAATTGCTTCTCGGGCTATAAATAGCCCCCCGACCGAGAGCCACGCAGAAGAAGTCGTATTCCGCCGCCGAGGAGCAGAGAAGCTTGAGGGACACCAACTTGAAGATGAGGGTCGTGCTAGTTGTCTAGGGTTTCCCCGGCCGACGTGGGAACCTTGCATGGAAGACCACGTCGGAGCTCGGAGCGAGGATCAAGATCGAGGGAGGGCCCGGTGGTGATCTTGTTCATGTAATCATTCATGGTGAAGTTTGTAAGTGAATCCGATTTCTAGCGATTAAGTGCTTTCTCGATGATTTTGATTTCTTCTTGGTTTTGCTTCTTCTACGATCTAGTCTATAGCTAGATTACATAGGGTGCTCTTGTAGCCGCGGTGGCTAGAGGTGCATACCGGACCGGCCAAGTGATTTCAACTTGTTCTATCGAACTCGCCCTAAGCTCCCCGCATGAATAGGGATACGTTGTGACAGAACGGGGGTCTCGAAAGGCGGATGTTTTCGGAGTCGGATGGGAAGGCCACGATTTAAAGATGCTTTTAATGAGATTCGCTTTGCTATCTTCATCTATCTTGTTTGGAGCTACAACATAAGCATGATCTAGATTCTCTAGATTGGTTATCTCTTGCTTTCTCTTGCTACCTCTTTAGTAGATTAGATTAGATTCGTTTTCTTTATGAGTTAGTAGATTAGATGCAACTTGTCTTCATAAGATAGCTTACCTTGCTTTACTAGATTGAATCCTTGCGTTGCACATTGTTCCACGGATTCGATACCTTGGGTTCACCACTCGAGGGAAGAAGGGTCCCTTGACTACGACGGGAGACTTGTCCGCTTGCAAGTCACAAACGAACTTTGATACAACTATTAACCGTCAACACTTCCCAATGAGAGGCTTAGGCTTTTCAACGAAGGGAGAGAAGATTGGTTGGAAGAGGGACTACTTGTCCCTGCAAGGAAAAACAAAAGAGGAAGAATCGTAGAGGAGGGAACATCCTCCGCACAAGCGAGTGGAGCACAACCCAAAGTGCAACCATTCGGCAGGATCCCTCCTCCGCCAAGTTATTACGGAGGGCCACAAGAGCAAGCATGGGGGGTGGTGCACCGGTACCCCCACCAAATTATGTTGTGCCCAACGCTAACTTCGCGGAGTCCTACGCTCATCATCCCCAACCACAACAAAGCATGGCCATAATTGGAGGGTATGCTGCAAGAAACGCCCAAAACATCGCAGCCATCCAAGCTAATGCAACTCAACTTGGTGAAGGAAATGCAAATATTGTCTTTGAGCTTGGACGCCTTCACCTTGTGGAGCCAAATCAATTCGTCGGAGGAAATATCCAATCATATTATGAGCAAGGGTATTATTATCAAGATCATCAACATCAACCACCGGCGGAGGACTAGAAGATTTAGGAACTTTAGTTTTCTTTTCTTTTCTTTTTCTCTGTAATTTTCAGCTTTTGCTTATGTGTGTTTGCGTAGTATTTTCTGTTTTTATTTAAATTTCAGCAAGCATGTTTGTTTTTTTTCAGTTTGTATTTCAACTTGATGTCATCATTAATAAAGACACCACCTTGATTATATCATTGGAAAAGTTACAAAATTCGTGCCATGATGATATATGATTATAATTGCTGCTTTGTTTATCTTTGTAATTGATTTATGCATGTTTAAGCTAGTGATCTCTTAAAAATACAAATCTGAATTTAATTAAATGCTAGCTTAATTTTCAGCGGAGGTTATGATTAAAATAAAGACCCATAGTGTTTTATGTGCTCTCAAGTTATGAATAGATTAAAGATGTCTTTTATGCTCAAAAATATTGCTAACCTTGTCACAAATATCACTTGTGTGTTGCTCAACCTATCCAAAGCCTTATATATATTCGAGTGCATAAACCTTAGTGTACGAGATTTATTTTTGAGTGAGTTATTGCGGGCCATGATTTCTCCGGCCCGAGACTAAGAAGCTGGTCATTCCATTTTTGCGTATCTATCTTTTTGCTAGCCTTTTATCCATGCATTGTGTATCCCCGCATCGGAGATCTCACAAACTTCGCCGGATATCCACCCTTAAACCAAATATCATCTTTTGTGATTACCTCCTTGACCACAACCTATTGTTGCGAATGGATCATCAATTCAAGGAAGATCGCAAGACAGTGCCAACATTGAAGATTTCAAGTATCTCTCCAAGGAAAAATACTCCGGTACCTACCTTATTTTCCCCTCTTTGCTCGAGGACGAGCAACGTCTAAGCATGGGGGAGGAGGTAGGTACGGTGCAGTTTTAGAGTTAAAAGGGGAATATTTAAAAAAATGATGAAAGAAAAAAATCCGGCGATGATCATGACTTTCAAGGTGAAGAAAGAAAGAAAAAATATATATATAATGAAAGAAAGAAAGAAAGAAAAGAATGAGAAATATGAGAAAGAGAAAAAAAAAATATATGCGTAAAGTAAACTCCCCGATTCTCTAAGAGTGCATTCAAGGCTTCAAGTTAAAAAGATCCATTCTCATTTTCCAACCATGTGCAATCCGATAACGAGGACTTCCTTTGTGCCTCGGGATCATTCTTTGCCATTTGCACATGTCCACTCATCTAAAAGTGTGTGTATTTTTCTCTTTCCCCTCCTTGATTTAACATTATTTTCCAATGACCTTTTTGACGAGTCTCGGTAAGACCATGAGAAGCTTGTCTTGTTTTGACAACATCTCATTTATAAAATCTTGTTAGGACTAAACTTTCCCAAAGCTCCATATAAAGCCTACCACATATATATGAGAGGGAAAGGAGTAGAATATATAGGCTTGAGAGACAAGTGAGATGAGAGTTCATGAGCAATATACGAGATGATTTAAATTTGTGAACTTGGTTTAGCTTTTCTTTATCTCGTTCTTTATTTCAAAAATTCGAGATCTATTTAAACTTTGTGAGCAGGTTAATACTCGTGGGATAAGCTTAATAAGAATCTACCCTCCGTAGAGATGAAGGCTAGTACATTATGGAACTTTAATGAATTAAAATTTTGAGAGCATTATGTTTTCTCATGTGTGATCGAGTGCAAAGTTTAAACATTGTTTGGCAATGATGATATCCATCGAAGGCTTACTCGAGGACGAGCAAGGTTTAAGCATGGGGGAGATGTTGACGGTGAAAATCCGTCAACCTAGCCATGAGTTTACCTTTGGTGTTGGCATGAGTTTTATACCTTATCCCTTGGTACTAACCCCCATGGTATAAGAAGTTCACGTGTGCATGTCGGTTTTGGAGTTTAATGTTTATGCGGGGTTTTAGTGTTGAATGCAAGACTTTCGGGATAAGTTCATCAAGCACCTCATGACAAGACCTTGAAGCCCCGTACAAGTCATGCAACGAAGCAAACTTAACTCCAAGAAGCCGGGGACTTGATCCGAGAAGACGACGGACTCCGAGGACCCGACCGTAAAAGTCTTGAATCTTGCAAGACAAGGAGTTGAGTCCAATTCGGAGAGAAACGGCGACATGGACCTACAAGCGAAGGGGGAAATATCCGGGAAGCAAGGGAACCGACATGGGGCAAAGGAGCCCTCG
The DNA here is from genome assembly GCA_947561735.1 of Cenchrus americanus. Lineage (NCBI taxonomy): Eukaryota > Viridiplantae > Streptophyta > Magnoliopsida > Poales > Poaceae > Cenchrus > Cenchrus americanus. The sequence continues at coordinate 110,172,449 of OX387243.1, forward strand.
GGCCGGGCCTAGATGGGCCCGGGCCGCCCGGCCCGGCCCGGTCGGCCCGGAGCCCATCCGGGGCCCAATTGCCCCCTCCTTTGCCCTAGCCGCCAATCGGGCTATTTATAGCCCCCTGACCGAGAGCCTCGGGGAGAAGAATTCGTCATCGGCCGCCGAGGAGCAGAGAAGAGAGGGACACCATCTCGGAGAGGAGAGGGTCGAGCTAGTTGACTAGGGTTCCCCTAGCCGACGTGGGAACCTTGCACGGAAGACCACGTCGGAGTTCCCGGAGCTAGAAGCAAGATCAAGGAAGGATCCCGGTGGTGACCTTGTGTATGTATCATTGTTATAGTTGAATTATCAAGTTGAATCTTTTCCTAGCGATCAAGTGTTTCCTCGAAGATTTCGTTTTTCGATCGGCTTTGCTTATTCCAATTCTATTCTCGAGATAGATTACATAGGGTGTTCTTTTAGCCGCGGTGACTAGAGGTACACACCGGATCTTCCGAAAGAATCTCGACTTGTCTTTTGACTCGCCCTAAGCTACCCGCATGAATAGGTATACGTTGTGACAGAATGGGGGTTCCGAAAGGCGGATGTTTTCGGATTTGGACGGGAAACCACGATTTAAAGAGGCTTCTATTAAGATTCGATTTGCTACTTCTTTTCTTGCTTGGAACTTCAACAAAAGGCTTACCCCGATCCCTCTAGATCGGTTTATCTACCCAATCTTACTTTGTTTTCTCCGGTCTTTAGTAGATTAGATTCGTTTTGTGTCTTTTACTTAGATGCACTAGGGTTTCTTTTATCGAAGATTGAAGTTACTTGGCTTTAATAGATTAAGTTTTGCGTCACACATTTGTTCCACGGATTCGATACCTTGGGTTCACCACTCGAGGGAAGAAGGGTCCCTTGACTACGACGGGAGACTTGTACGCTTGCAAGTCGCGAACGAACTTTGATACAATTATTAACCGTCAACACCCGCCGGGTTGGAGGCGAGAGAGAAGGGCCGTATCCTCGCGGAGGCGTAGGCTATCTCTCGGCTTGCGCGCTCCTTCCGCTAGGCTGCTCGCGCCCTATTCGAATCGTTGCTCGGGGTCGAAGTAGAAAACAAACTTAGCGCGTGTGAGTTGTTTTGTTTTTGCGCGAAAATGGGACCATTTTGGGGGGGGGTGCCCCCCGCAAGAGCCCCCGAGGGTAACTTGGGTTTCGAGAGGAAAACCGAGTTGCCCTTTTTATTAGACTTATGGCGTTTACATAGTTGTCACCAACTGGGGCGTTGGTCATGTGATTTTTACAACAAAAATACTTGGAAATCCTGGCTAGGGGTAGAAGCGACATAGATGTTGGATGTTCCAGGCGTTGGTGAGCTCTTCACCGTCCTCATTGGCCAGCTTGTATGTGCCGGGCTTGAGTACCTTCACCATGACGTAGGGTCCCTCCCATGGAGGCGATAGCTTGTGGCGTCCTTGGTTGTCTTGGCGTAGCCTTAGGACCAAGTCCCCTTCGTTAAAGTCCCGCCGGCGTATCTTTCGTGCCTGGTAGCGCCTTAGGGACTGTTGATACCTCGCGGAGTGCATCAAGGCCACGAGGCGTGCCTCGTCTAGCCGGCCGGTCCGGCGAGTCCTCGCGGGCTCGGCCGGTTGGCATCCTCGTCGTAGCCTCGAACTCTGGGCGATCCGTATTCCAAGTCCGTGGGGAGGACGGCCTCTGTGCCATGGACTAGGAAAAACGGGGTAAACCCGGTGGCTCTGCTCGGGGTGGTCCTTAGGCTCCACACGACTTCTGGTAACTCTCGGAGCCATTTCCGGCCAGATTTGTTTAGCTGGTCGAAAATCCTAGGCTTAAGGCCTTGTAGGATCATGCCGTTGGCACGCTCTACTTGGCCGTTGGTCTGCGGGTGTGCCACAGCTGCCCAATCCACACGGATGTGGAACTTGTCGCAGAACTCCAAGAATTTCCTGCCCGTGAACTGGGACCCGTTGTCGGTGATAATGGAGTTTGGCACTCCAAAGCGGTGGACGATGTCGGTGAAGAACGTCACCGCTTGCTCCGCCCTGAGATTCGTAATGGGGCGTACCTCCACCCACTTGGAGAACTTGTCGATCGCGACGAGCAAGTGGGTGAAGCCCCCGGGCGCCTTCCGCGGGGGCCCGACGATGTCCGGTCCCCACACGGCGAACGGCCATGTTATGGGGATGGTCTGCAGGACGTGGGCGGGAAGGTTGGACTTGCGGGCATAAAACTGGCACCCTTCGCAGATGTGTACGATTTCGCTGGCGTCCGCGACCGCGGTAGGCCAGTAAAAGCCTTGGCGGAAGGCATTGCCGACGAGGGTGCGAGGCACGGCGTGATGGCCGCGGATCCCGGCGTGGATATCCCACGGGAGCTCGCGCCCCACGGGGATGGGCACGCACCGCCGCAAGATGCGGAGGCGGCGCGCTTGTACGGCTCGCCGTCAACGAGGGCAAAGGACTTGGCCATCCCGGCGATGCGTCCGGCCGCGGCCCGGTCCGTGGGGAGTTCCCCTCGGGCCATCCAGGCCACATATTTGTCACGCCAGTCAGCCTTGACAGGGGCCGGCTCGATGTCCATCACATCAGCTCCATAGGCGCCATACCCCTCGAGGAGGGAAAGCACGTACGCCTCGTTCGAGGGGTCCTCATCCATGGGTTCCGCACCCGCTGGATTTGAGGGAGCCCCGAGGGTTCTGCGTGGTTCGAGGGGTGAGGCTCGAGGGCGACCGAGGGCTGAGCAATATCACGGGCGAAAACGTTCGGGGGGACGGTGATCCGCTCGGACGCGATCTTGGCAAGCTCGTCCGCCTCCTCGTTGTACCAGCGGGGCACGTGATTGAGCTCGATGCCGTAAAATTTGTCCTCGAGGGCTCACACAGCCTTGCAGTAGGCCTCCATCTTATCGTCATGGCAGCTCGCGTTCTTCATGACTTGGTCGATTACGAGCTGCGAGTCCCCCCGTATGTCGAGGCGCTTGACGCCCAACTCAATGGCGATTTTGAGGCCACAGAGGAGGGCCTCATATTCAGCCATATTGTTAGATGCGGGGAAGTGGAGGCGCACCGCGTACCGCATGTGCTCCCCGAGGGGTGACACAAAGAGCAGGCCCGCGCCCGCCCCTGTTTTCATCACCGAGCCGTCGAAGTACAGAGTCCAGCACTCTGCTTGGATCTGCGGCGGTGGCAGCTGCGTGTCCGTCCATTCAGCGACGAAATCCGCCAGGATTTGAGACTTGATGGCCTTGCGCGGGGCGTAGGCAAGCGTCTCGCCCATCAGCTCCACGGACCACTTGGCAATCCTGCCCGCCGCGTCGGGATTGCGGATGATCTCCCCCAGCGGGAAGGAGGAGACCACCGTGACGGGGTGGGCCTCGAAGTAGTGGCGGAGCTTGTGCGGCGCGAGGACTACCGCATACGGCGGCTTCGGACTCGAGGGTAGCGCGTCATGGTGTCGGACAAGACCTCGGCCGATGTAGTAGACCGGCCGCCGGGACCGGCAAGGCGTGCCCTTCCTCCGCGCGCTCCACCACGATCACGGCGCTGACCACCTGGGTGGTTGCGGCCACATAAAGTTGCAAGGGCTCGCCGTCCTGCGGCGGCGTGAGGATCGGGGCGCGCGTTAACGACGTCTTCAGCTTGTCGAGCGCATCCTGGGCCTCGGCGGTCCAGGAGAAGCGCTCGTGCTTCTTGAGTAGGCGGTAAAGGGGCAGGCCCTTTTCGCCGAGCCGCGAGATGAAGCGGCTCAAGGCGGCAAGGCACCCCAGCACCTTTTGCACCCCTTTGAGGTCCCGGATCGGGCCCATTCGTTCGAGGGCCGCAACCTTCTCAGGGTTGGCCTCGATTCCCCGTTGGGAGACGATGTATCCCAGGAGCATGCCTCGCGGCACTCCAAAGACACACTTTTCGGGGTTTAATTTGACCCCATTGGCCCGTAGGCAGCCGAACGCGATGCCAAGGTCGCCAACCGCATCGTCCGCCTTCTCGGTTTTCACGACGATGTCGTCTACATACGCCTCGACCGTCCGTCCGATATGATCTCCGAAAACGTGCCGCATGCGCGCCGGTATGTTGCACCCGCGTTTCGGAGGCCAAACGGCATCGTGACGTAGCAGAACATCCCGAACGGCGTGATGAACGAAGTCGCGAGCTGGTCGGACTCCTTCATCTTTATTTGATGATACCCGGAGTAGGCATCAAGGAAGCAGAGCAGCTCACACCCAGCCGCTGAGTCTACAATTTGATCAATTCGTGGTAAAGGAAAAGGAACTTTAGGACATGCTTTATTAAGACTAGTGTAGTCTATACATATCCGCCACTTCCCGTTCTTTTTCTTTACAAGTACAGGGTTTGCTAGCCACGTTGGGTGGAACACCTCCTTGATGAACCCGGCCTCGAGAAGCTTCCGCAGCTCCGTTCCGATAGCCCGTCGCCGCTCCTCGTCGAAGCGGCGCAGCCGTTGTTGCACGGCGCGGGCGTGAGGCAGGATGTCAAGGGAGTGCTCGGCGACCTCCCTCGGGATGCCTGGCATATCCGAGGGGCTCCACGCGAAGATGTCGGCGTTGGCGCGGAGGAAGTCGACGAGCACCACTTCCTATTTGGGATCGAGGGTGGAGCTGACCCTCAACGCCTTGCCCTCGGGGGCGAAGGGTCGAGGGGGACCTCCTTGGTCTGCTCCGCGGCCTCGAAGGTGCCGGTGTGCTTGGCGGAGGAGTCGAGGTCCTCGTTGACCATCTTCTCCATAGTGGTCACCGGCGCTTCATCCCGGCGCCGGTGCTTCGCGTGCTCTACACACTCGACGTCGCGGCCGAATGCGTGCTCGATGGACGAGCCTACGGTGATGATACCATTCGGTCCCGGCATCTTCATCTTCAAGTAGGTGTAGTTGGGGACCGCCATGAATTTGGCGTAGCGAGGCCGCCCAAGTATGGCGTGGTAGGCGCCCTTGAACCCCACCACCTCGAAGGTAAGCGTTTCCTTGCGGAAATTCTTCGCGGTGCCAAACCAAATCGGCGGATCGATCCGCCCGAGGGGCCGGACCTCGCTTGCCGGCGCGACGCCATGGAACGGCTTCGTCTTTGGGCCGCACTGGTCCAACCCGATCCCCGACAAGCGCGGCGTATGCACGTAGAGGATGTTGAGGTTGCTACCTCCGTCCATCAAGACTTTCGAGAACCATGCGTTCCCGATGATTGGGTCAACCACCGGCGGGATCGGCCCGGGTTGGGGATGCGGTTCGGATGGTCTTCCCGGCTGAAGGTGATGGCGTCCTCCGACCAGTTGAGGAAGGAAGGAGGCGCCTTCTCCGCGGCGAGGACCTCGTGCCGCTCCCGCTTGCGCTGGCGGGTCGACATGTCGACGGTGGGTCCCCCAAAGATGAGGAACACGTTTTCCACGGCGGGGAAGACGCCGGCGTCGCCATCTCCTCCGTCTTTCTTGGCCTCTGCTTCCTTCGCGGCAGCGCGGCCATAGAACTTCTTGAGCATATCACACCTGCTCAAGGGTGTGATTCATCGGGGTCTTATGGTAAGGACATGGCTTTTTTAGCATGTCATCGAACACCCCCGGACCTCGAGGGGCCGGTCGAGGGCCCCGTCGAGCCGGGTCAACGAAGAAGAGCCTCGGCATCACCTCCGTCGCGCCCCTACTCGCGCGCCTCGCGCGCGGCTTCTTTCCCCTTCTTGCCCCGCTTGTCCTTGCGGTGGGGCTCCCCCGGACTTGCCGCCCTCCGCGGGCGCGTCATCCGAGCGCTTGCCTTTCTTGCCGTCGAAGATCGCCCCCACGGCCTCCTCTCCCCGAGGCGAAGGCGGTGGCAATGTCGAACGGCCTCGTTGGAGTCCGCGGGCGGGCGCGCCCCGGCTCTCGCACGAGGTCCCGCACGTGGTGCCCTCGAGGAAGGCATGCACGACCTCGGATTGCGCCACGCCGGGGAGCTCGTACAACGCTTGGAGAAGCGCCGGATGAAGTCCCGCGGCGACTCACCGGCTTCGGGTGCGGGGAGCGCGGTCCCGAGAATTTCCGTGGCGCACGTACGTGCCCCCGGAAGTTGCCCACGAACGTGCGGAGCGCATCGTCCCGGTTGTGGATCCGGGCGGCGGGGCGGTGCTCGAGCCATGTTCGGGCCGCATCGCCGAGGTGCGGGGGCAAGTTGCGGATGATGACCTCGTCGGCGGTGGCCCCGCCCGGGCGGGCACGCCGGGCGGTAGTCGTTGAGCCACACGCGCGGATCCGTCTCCCCGTTGTACTTGACGATGGTCGAGGGTTGGCGGAAGCGTTGGGGGAAGGCCGCCGCACGGATCTCCCGCCGAACACATGGGTCCCGGGGGGCTCCCGGCGTCGGAGAGCGGTCTTCGTCGGCCGCGCGGCGTCCACCCCGTCGAGGGTGGTAGCCCACCGCCGCCGCGCGTCCGCCTTGCTCGTGCGCCTCGGCGTTGATGACGTTGCGAGCATCACCGTCCGCGCATCCCGCGCATGTCAAGGAGCCGCTCTTTGGCCGGCGCGCGTCCCGAGTTGGCGGGACGCCCGCGCGCCTCGCCCGCATGGACCGAGGGTTCGCCCCCCGAGCGCCCCCGTCTCCTCGCGCATCCCCCTCGCCGGCGGATACGTGAGGCCGAGCTTTCGGCCGGCCGGGACGGCCGCTTGCTCGATGAGAGCCCGCACCTCGCGTTGCGGGTTCCGCGCCTCGGGGGTCGAGGGTGCCGGCATGGCCCGCGGCGGCATCGCGGCGGCGGCGAGCTTCCGACTTGCCCGTGGAGGCGCGTCGGGGTTGTCGGCGTTGATGCGGTCGCGGGCACGTCCGCCCGCCTCCCGCGCGCGTTCGGCGCGAGCGGAGGCTTCTCCGGCCATCGAAGCGCGGAGCGGCCGTGCCGTTCGGTACTTCTCCGCCGGCTTAGCCTCGAGCTCACGGGCTTGGGCTAGGCCGTGCGTTAGCGTCGGCCCCGGCGGGAGTGCTCGGCTCCGCGGCCGGGCGCGGAGCGATCCCCGGGGCGGGCGTGACTTCCCCGTCGCCGGCGCCCACCGCGCGGTGGCGTTGGCCGGGTCGTTGGCGATGACGACACGGCACTCCCGCACGGGGTCGTAGCTCCCGTGTCTTGGAGTCGTCGAGCAACCGAACCGCAGTCCGTAGCGTCGAGGAAACACCGAACATGACCGGGTCCGGTACGCCGAGAAGTCCCACTCCGCGTACCCGTGGAGGTTAGCGGGTGGCGACGCGTCAAGAGAGCCTAGGGACGATTCGTCATCGGGCGAGGCGCCGGGGTCCCCGGCGACGAAGACGTGACGGCCGGGGGGACCCCGCGCATCGTGGTGTTGACGTTGGCGTTGTAGGCCGTCGCGGCACCACGCGGCCCAATGGGAAAGCGCGGTCGAGACCGTGCGGCCGTCCCGTTGGGGTGGCGGTTGCCGTGGTGACGGGCGCGCCGTGCCGAGAGGCGGCGCGCTCGGCTGCCGTCGCTCGGACCGTGCCCGGCGCGAACGCCGACCGCAGCGGCGGCGGCGTCGTGGCGTCGACGGGCCGCGCATCCGCGCTGCGGGCGTCCGCGCCGTGGTGGTGCGCGCAGCGGGGGACCGGAGCGGACTCGGCCCGGCGCCGCGCGCGGAGCTCCTCGCGGTTGGTGAGGCGCATGAGGTAGCCGTTCCCCGTGGCCTGGAAGTTTAGGCCCCCAAACCAGATTTCGAACCCGGCGGGGAGGGGGTCCGAGCTGCCCATGCAGTAACGCGTGCCGCGGTACTCAGTGCGGATCACCATGGAGGGAGTTGATGGATTTGACCTTAGGCGCTCGATTGCCCCACGGTGGGCGCCAACTGTCGGTGCGGAATGTGGTCCCGACACTAACCAGTAATAAGCGCCGAGGTCTATCCCTCAATGGTCGATGCTAAGCAATGAGAGACACAGAGTTTATCCCGGTTCCCGCCGAGGGGGCCGTACGTCCGGCGGCGGTGTGCTCAAGGCACTATATTGCTCAGCACCGGGGGTGCCTGTAGTGGGGCTGCTACAAGCAAGGCGGGAGAGGAAGCGCGGCTTCCAAGTCCCTGGTGTAATGGCTAGGGGTGTTGTGTTGTGTTGCGTCGAGTCTCTGTGTTCTGTGTGTGTGCGTGTGTTGTGTTTTTTCGGTCCCCTGCGGCAGGGGGTTCGTTCTCCTTTTATAGATCAAGGAGAGAGCGAATCACATGCGCGCCGCGCTATTCTGCTACGTGAGGGAGCGTGATGTGCTATGCTGTAGAGTAGGCGGCCGTCCGGACGATCCTGGCAGCGATCCAGTCATCATGGCGCGTCTTGTACCCGAACAGTGGCAGCTTCGAGGGTAGAAGGATGGATGGCCGCGATGTCCTCGGATGGGCTCGAGGGAGGCTGGCGACGCCGATCCGTACAAGGTACGGTCGCGGATAAGGCGGCATCCCGTTCTCGCACGCTCCACGGTGCTAGAGGCTGCCGCCACGGCGCCGGTGTGCGCCCGTACGCGCGGGGGCGGCGGCCATGCGTTAACAAGGTGGCGGGGATGGCGTCCCACCGGCCTAGCGCCTCCACCTAACCCCCGTGAGGTCACAAGAAAGCAAATCGAGGGTGCGGCCGGCCCCCCTTCGAGGGCTCGGCGCGTTAGCCGTGCACGGAGTAGGCGGCGCGGCGTCACGGGACCGGCACCGGCCACGTCGCACAGTTCCCCCCACGGTGGCGGGGGATAGGATCCCTCTCGGGAGTTGGTGCGGCGGCACGGGCGCGAGCCCCGGGCGCATGATGGCGCCGCCCGCCGTTGTCAGGGCATTAAATGCCCGTGCACAGGAGCTGGCGCACGCGTGCGGGGCGCCCTCGAGCGAGGCGGACCCCGTTCGAGGGCGGAGCGGACCCTCGAGCGAGGCGGAGCCTCGCTCGAGGGGGGGGGCGAGGCCCTCGAGCGAGGCGGAGCCTGCTCGAGGGAAGCGCACCCCCCTCGAACGGGACGGGGCCTACCCGAGGGAGGCGCGCATCCTCGAGCGAGGCGGAGCCTCGCTCGAGGGGATCTTCGAGTGGGCCGCCTTGGTGGGCCGTGTCCTGCATGGTTAGGCGAGGCGTGTTTGTCTTTGTTGCGGGTTTTAATTGGGGGTTTCCCAGTTGTTAAAGGGGACCCCTAGGGCTGTCCCCGACAAGTACCCGGTCGAGGCGCGACCACAAGAGCAAGTACAAGAACAAGCACAAGGACGAGCGACGATCGAGGAAGAAGGAGAGCCGAGGCAAGGCCCGAGCGATGGTTGGTGCGAGCGACGTCGACTCCAGTTCCGTGTACTCCACCTCGAGCTTGAGTAGCAGTGAAGACGAAGGTGATCGTCGCAAGGGGAAGAAGGCATCCAAGAACCTGAGCGGGCTGAGCTGCTTCGCTAGAGACGGCTTCTGCACCATGGCACTGAGCTCCGGCAGCAAGAAGAGCACACAGAGCGACTCGGACTCTGAGTCCGACGATGAGGTGCATGATGAGCTTCCCTTCTTGCGCCAGGAGAATGAACGGCTTGGTACTTTGCTAGATAATCGTGATGACATGCTTAGAGAGGCAAAGAAAATGATAAAAGAGCTTAGGGCTTCACTCGAGGATGCTAGGACTAGAGTGGCTGAGCTAGAAACACAAGTGCTTGATAGAAAGCTTAAGATTGATTCCCTTAAGGCTAGCCCTGTTGTTTCCGATGAGGTTGATTGTGCTGATTGCTCCATCTTTCTTGTTGATCTTGCTTTGTTCAAGGAAAAGCATGCCTCCAAGTGTGAGGAACTAGATGTGCTTAGGGTTGAAGTGGCTGAGCTTAAATCTAGATCTGCTTTGCTAGGTGCTTGCACTTCTTGCCCTGTTTTGCATGCTAAAATTGATGAGATGCATGTTTACACTAGTTCTCTTGAGGCTAAATTGAAGGAACCCATGCCTACATCATGCTCTACCTGTGAAATGCATGCTTTGAAAAATTTGGAATTTGCACATTATGTTGATCGTTTGCAGGATGAGAATGATGAGCTGAGAAAGTTGATGGGTTGGTTGTCTGGTCATGAGCCTCAGTTGAGGATGATGATCGAGGCATTTAAGAGACAGGATAGTGAGGGACTTGGGGCAAACAAGGTGGGTGAGGGAAGTGGAGAGAATATCCCAGAGCCACCAAAAACCCACCACAAGAATGATTTTCCCCCAAAACCTAACCACCTTAGGAACTGACTAGACACAACCCAAGCTCCACCTGTGTTTCCTACACCCACAAATGATCTCCAAAAGCCTATCAAGTTTGTGAGCACTTCCGGGAAAGTGTTCTTTGGGAAAGTGAGTGAGAAGGCTAGTGAGGAGAAACCGGTGGAGGAGTTGAGAGGAGAGAAACCAAGTGAGCAGCCCCAATCCAAGCCTAAGCCTAAGCTTGTGACGTTCCATTGTGGCTATTGTGGGAAAGAGGGTCACAAGGATGAGTTTTGCTTCAAGAGGAAGCGGGAAGAGAGGATGGCAAAGGAGTGGGCGAACAAGGATAGGTACAACCCTTCCCATGGTGTACCTAAGCCTCGTATGCCACTGCCCAGGGGTAAAGGTGTGGTGAGAAGTGTTCCGGCATGGGGAGATGCAAGTTCCCATAGCCGGGGAGTAGTTCTGGAGAGGGCGGTCAGACCGGCCTGGCTAGGCGGTCAGACCGGCCCTGCCCAGAGGGGGCGGTTAGACCGGCCTGGCTAGGCGGTTCAACCGCCCCACAGAATTCTGGGCAGAGTGGTTTTTGAGGTGGTGAGTCGAGAGGTTTCAGTTATGGAGGTGGTGTTGCTGGTGGTTGGTCTGGAGAGTCAGCAGGTGGTCAATTTGCTAGGCATTCTCCCCCTCGAGTTCACTACAGGGATGGGAGGAGTCGTAGCTTTGAGAAGGAGAGGAGGGACAGTCCACGAGCCTTCTTTCGTGGTTTTGGTCCTCCTACAGGCAGCGAGGGTTGGTTTCCTCGGAGTGGTTACCGAGGTGGTGTTCGTGGTGGTAGTTTTAGTAGGAAAGATGGCTTTGTGTGTGCTAACCCCACTTTCGAGCAAATGGCTCGGCACTGGTTTTACTCTTTTGGTACTAACCCCAGTGCTGAGTCGTTTGTTCGCTCACGTGCTCATTTTTTAATTTCAGGTGGGAGACTTGAAGAACATTTGGTTGATTGACTCCGGTTGCTCGAGGCATATGACCGGAGACAGGGGGTGGTTCTCAAGTCTCGTCCCGGTGGTGACGAAGAGGTACATCACTTTTGGGGACAATGGGCGTGGGCGTGTGCTTTCAGAAGGTGAGATAAAAGTGAGTGACAAGATCACTCTCAGGCATGTTGCTCTTGTTCAATCGGCCGGGGTACAATCGCTTTCGTGTCTCGGTTCGTTGGATGAGGGCTTTGAGGTGTTGTTTCGGCCGGGTGGTTCTCGGATTTTGGACTCTCGAGGGGACCTTGTTTGTATGGTTGTTCCCGAGGGTCGGGTGTTTCGTGCTGATTTTTCTCGGTCTTCGGTGTGGAGCGTTGTTTCTTGGTCGGTTCTTCGAGTGAGTTGTGGAACTGGCATAGGAAGTTGGGTCACTTGAGCTTTGACCTTTTGTCTCGCTTGAGTAAACTCAATTTGGTCCGAGGATTGCCACGGTTGAGGCTTGAGAAAGAGTTGGTTTGTGCGTCGTGTAGGCATGCCAAGATGGTAGCCTCTTCTCACCCGCCTCTCACCGATGTGATGACTGAGCGTCCATGCGAGCTGCTCCATATGGACCTTGTTGGCCCAGCTCGTGTGCGATCTGCGGGTGGGAAGTGGTATGTCCTTGTTGTGGTGGACGACTACTCTCGGTATGCGTGGGTGTTCTTTCTCGAGGATAAGGGGGAGACGTTTGGTTTTGTTCGAGATCTAGTCTTGAGGTTGAGAAACAAGAGGCACGGAGATGTCATACGAGCTATCCGCGAGGATAATGGCTCGGTATTCGAAAACTCTCGTTTTGAAACCTTTTGCCATGACTTGGGTCTTGAGCACCGCTTTTCGAGTCCGTATACACCTCCCTAGAATGGTGTTGTGGAAAGGAAGAACGGGACCTTGTGCGAGATGGCTCGGACGATGCTTGATGAGCATAGGACTTCGAGGAGGTATTGGGGCGAGGCGGTGAATACCGCGTGCTATGTGTCGAACAGGATCTACCTCAAAGTGCACAAGAAGAAAACATGCTATGAGTTGATGCGTGGTCGCACACCCAAGGTGAGTCACTTCTATGTCTTTGGTTGCAAGTGTTTCATTCTGAAGAAAGGCGGGAAGTTGGATAAGTTTGAGGCTAGGTCTGTCGATGGTATTTTCTTTGGTTATGCATCTCATTCTAGAGCATATCGTGTGCTCAATCTTGAAACTAACCAAATCGTGGAGACTTGCGAGGTAACCTTCGACGAGACAGAGCCACGTAGTCAGCTTGTCTTTGAGTGTGCAGGTGATGATGAGCTTGGCGAGGAGATCTTTTAGGAGGAGGAGCATGAACATGGAGAAGATGAAGATGGCGGTGCGGTGCCCCCAGCTGAACATGTACCCACTACTTCGACTACGATGATGGACGGACCCTCTACTACACCTACGACGACAAATCAAGAACGAGGAGAAGCTGATGTTGAGGGGGAGGTAGCGTCGAGGCGAGAACCTCCCCGGCGAGTACAAGTGGATCATCCAGCTTCGAGGATCATCGGCGACATGAATGAACGCACTACACGGTCGAGGTTTCGGAAGAATTCTCATTTCGCTCATGCTGCATTTGTTGCTACTTTTGAGCCCAAAGACATTGGACACGCACTATCTGATCACAATTGGGTTATTTCGATGCATGAGGAGTTGGAGAACTTTGAGAGGAATCAGGTTTGGGAGATGGTTGACCCTCCCCCAGGGTGTAAGCCGATTGGTACAAAGTGGGTGTGGAAGAACAAAGAGGGAGAGAAAGGTGAGGTTGTGAGGAACAAGTCGAGACTTGTTGCTCAAGGGTTCAGTCAGAAGGAGGGGATTGACTACGAGGAGACCTTTGCTCCCGTAGCCCGCTTGGAGGCAATTAGGATCCTTTTAGCCTTTTATGTGGCTAAAGGGTTCAAGTTGCACCAAATGGATGTGAAGAGTGCTTTTCTGAATGGTGTGTTGGAGGAAGAAGTGTATGTGAGGCAACCTCCGGGGTTTGAGAGTGAGAAGTACCCCCACCGGGTGTACAAGTTGAGGAAGGCGCTGCATGGGTTGAAGCAGGCACCTAGAGCTTGGTATGGCAGGTTGAGGGGGTTCTTGTTTGAGAGAGGTTTTGAGATGGGGAAAGTTGATCGGACCTTGTTTTTGCCGAGGCGGGGGGCGAGACATCCAGATTGTGCGGTGTGTACGTGGATGATATTGTTTTTGGTGGCTCGTCTAACTCTCTTGTTGCAAGGTTTGCAGAGGATATGAGAAGGGAATTTGAGATGAGCATGATGGGCGAGTTGCAGTTCTTCCTCGGGCTACAAATCAAGCAATCAAAGGAAGGAACATTTGTGCACCAAGCTAAGTACACCAAGGACATTGTGCGGAAGTTCAAGATGGAGGATTCCAAGGCTATGACGACGCCGATGAGTACGACTATAGCTCTTGATGCGGACGAGGAAGGTGAACACGTGGACCAGAAGGAGTACCGAAGCATGATCGGGTCACTCCTCTACTTGACGGCGACGAGGCCGGACATCCAGTTCTCGGTATGTCTGTGCGCTCGTTTTCAAGCGTCTCCGAGGACTTCGCATCGGCAAGCAGTGAAGCGAATTTTCAGGTACTTGCGTCACACTCCCGACTTCGGCCTTTGGTACTCCACGTCCTCTTCTTTGGCGCTTCATCGTTTTTCGGACGCGGATTTTGCCGGGTGTCGGTTGGATAGGAAGTCCACTTCTCGGGACTTGCCGCTTTTGGGTTCTTCTTTGGTGTCTTGGTCTTCCCGCAAACAATTGAGTGTTGCTCAATCCACTACCGAGGCAGTAGTATGTTGCCGCCGCTAGTCGTTGCTCTCGGCTCCTTTGGATTTCATACACCATGAGTGACTTTGGTGAGGAGTATACCCATGTCCCACTTCAATGTGATAGCACCAGTGCCATAAGCGTTGCAAAGAACCCAGTGCTTCATTCCAAAACCAAGCACATAGAAGTGAGATACCATTTTCTGAAAGACAACGTAGAGAAAGGAAAGATAGCTTTGATCCATGTACCCACACATGACCAACTAGCCGATATTTTCACCAAACCCCTAGATCAAGCAACTTTCACGCGTTTGCGGGGGGAACTTGGTGTGTGTTTGATTTGTTGAGTTGGGTGTGTGGGAGCTCCTTTGTAGCATATGTATAGTTTCCTTTGTGCATTTCTTGCATTTGGCATGGCGTATGTAACATGATGTATAGGCATCCTTGCATCTTAGATTGCATGCATTTTGTATCATATGCATTGGATAGGAAAAGCTTCTCCTATATACATTGTTCACCATGGGATGCTATATATGTATTTGTGAGCTTGTTTGGTATGCTATGGTTAGTTTGGCTTAGCTCTTGATGATCTTGATGAATAATCCATGGTTAATGGCTATGTTTTTTTATTGAAAAATGTCACATGTATGCTCTCTCATGTGTAAATGCCTTTATATGATCATGACATGTTTTAGTGGCTTTGCTATGCTTAATTTGTGGTTGGATAGCTAGTTTATTGATAATATGGGGCCAAAGGCTCATTTGCCATCATGGATGTTTAGCCCTCTTGCTTTATCTTGTGGAGGGGCATAAGTTCCTTTTTGTCGCAAAGACATTTCATGTAACAATTATGAATCTGAAAATGAAATGTAAAATGCTTGGAAAATATGTTCCCATGTCATATGTGCTGAATTTAATTTGCTTTGGGTGCTAAACTGTTGCATGATGCCTACCAATGAGAAGTCTCATACATAGAAGTAGGCACATGGCTCGGTGGCTTTGACATGACATGAGGTGCTTGTGGGTGTTTGTGATGGTCTTATGATTAGAATGACTGTCCTAGCATGAAGTTTGTATGGCTTTGCCATTTTGATATGTTTTTCTTATGTTTTGGTCTTTGCTTATGAGAGAGTAACTTTTCGCAAAATTACTCAAATCCTTTTTAGCCTTGTCCAATGGTTGTGAAACTTGGTGATCACGTAGTTAAGGTCATTACGAATCTGTAGAGTATCTAACTTGCTCATTTGGACTTGTGTAGATCCTTGTGATGAATTTTGTATATTTGAGAAGCTATATGTTGAAACTTTTCGCATGTTGCCTTGATCCATGCATTGTCAACATGGGGGGAGAAGTTTGTGCATGCTTTGGGCACGTGGGAGTGTTTGGAAGGTGCTCCAATTGGTTCGGGCAAATTTTGAGCAGTTTGGTACAGGGCCGGTCTCATGGGGCGGTCTAACCGCCCCCAGGCGGTCAGATGTGTGGTAGGCGGTCTAACCACCAGGGGTAGGCGGTCTAACCGCCCTGGGCAGAGTGAGCAGTTTTTTTGCTCTTTGTTGCATTCCCGTGTTGCATTGCTGCATTTGTTCAGGGGGAGTGTGCTTTGGCGCAGGGGGAGCTCTTTGTGGTGTTCGAGCTTTGGTTTGGTGGTTTGCGCTCTTTGGTTGAGCATGTTTTTGTCTCGAATGTGTCGAGCCGTTGCCCTTGCCTAAGGGATCCGAGACTTGTCTTCTTCAAGTGATCTTGCTCTTCGCCTTTCTTTGGCTTTCGATCGCTTGTTGAGGTTTCTTTTCTTTTGTTTCTTTTTCTTTTCTCTTGTGTTACTTCATGTGGGTGTTGTCAATGCACTCATCAAGGGGGAGATTGAGGACCATGTGTGGTTCGAGGACCGGTGGTTGGTCGCTTCCTTGTATGATGAGTGATTGACAACGTTGTGTGGACTGATTCTTGGCTAAGTATTGCAGGTGCAGGTTGCGGCTTGACTCGTGTTGGTGCACGTGAAGAACAAGCGCGAAAGGTCGTTGAATTGAAACCCTAGATGCATGATCCCTAGGTACCTATGCTCTTTTATTAGTATGCTAGGTCGATAGTTGCTATGCTATAGGACTCGGTAGAAGTCGAGTGATGTTCGTCACTCGCGAGAATAGGTTCTTATGTTGGCATCATAAGATCTTTATAAATGGATTGCTCATGTGGTAAGAGCATGAGATTTGGGATCCGGTCCAGTGGCTTTCGTGGGCTAAGCTTTTGGACGTACTAAGCACTTGTCGAGAATGGGACCGGTAAGACTAATATCTTAATGAGACGACGCGGGATCTTACTATTACTAATCTTGAGTATTCACCGCCCCGCTCACCATCGGGAGGTGGGTACATGTGTGAGGCCGGGTGTACCGTGTGGGGCACGCCGGATAGTGAGGACCATGTGTGGTTCGAGGACCGGTGGTTGGTCGCTTCCTTGTGTGATGAGTGATTGACAACGCCGTGTGGACCGATTCTTGGCTAAGTATTGCGGGTACGGGTTGCGGCTTGACTCGTGTTAGTGCGAGTGGAAGAACAAGCGCGAAAGGTCGTTGCGGTGAGGCCTCCGTGTGTGGAGAAGACAAGTAGGCTTCGTTCAAGGGACCCAGTGGCTAGTGGGGTCAAGTGCAGGCCGCATGGTGGCATGAACAAGAAGATGAAGTCGTGGACGGTTTATTGGTAGAGCCTCAAAACCAAGGTCGAGCCGGGACTACGTGGGAGCCAAGTCATGAGTGGAGATTGGCGGAGGCTACACCGAGTTCGCGGGGTTTGCAGTGGTTCACCAGAAAACCACGGGGTTACTCAGTTGAGCCACAAAACCGAGGCTGAAGACTCGACGAGGAGGTGCGGCCATCCAGGCCCGTTCAACCGCCCACGAGGGGCGGTCAGACCGCCTGGGGCCGGTCAGATTGCCCGGGCCGGTCTAACCGCCCAAGGGGCGGTCTGACCGCCCTAGCCGCCGGCACCGAGATACTTCGAAGTGGAGGACACGCGTCGGGATCGCAAGGCTTGCGTCGAGGCTAAGCAGGTTGCGGTCGCCGGGCATCCGTCCGATGAAGAAATTCCGAAGACTTCCAAATCCTCCCTTGAGGGGATTGTATTCCTAGTTATTAGGTGAGGGTAGTTTAGTCTTTTGGGTGCCTCCATATATACTCATTGAGTGGATGGATGGCAGCCAACTCTTGGGACCCTAGCTCATTTGTTTTTCCATTTTCGTTCTCCCTTTTCCCTAGTTTTTCCTAGGACTAGCTTGAGAGCTTCATGTGAGATCTAGAGAGAGGGATGGATGTTTGGGTGGCAAGCTAGACCTTGTACGAACCTTCATGGTATGTATAGATGGTTCGGCGTTGTTCCTCAAGGTGGTGAAGTGTTTTTCCCATCTCTCTTTGTAGTGATTTTCGGAGCTCTTTTTTGGCGGTGTCTTGAGAATGATTTCTTGGGGTTTTGGTGGGTGTCACATATGAGGATCTTGTGCCTCTTTGGCTGGTGACTTTGCCCCCAAATCTCTCTTGAATCAGACTCGATTTGGTGGTTTTTCGTGTTGGGCAAGTTCTTGACCTAGAGAGGCGAGCTCGTCGATTCCTCTTGATTGTGAGCGATTCAGGTCGATTCCTTTGAGGTAGAGGTTGCCCAGGAGGTAACCCAGCTATTCCCGAAGTTTTGCTGCAATCCGTGGAGTGATTCGGGAGATCGTGCGCGAGGAAGTTGGGGTTTGACCCGCGGGCTGTTTCTCTGGGAGAGGCGGTCTAATCACCCGGAGGGGGCGGTCTAACCGCCCGGGGTTTCCGGTGTCAAAGTTTTGTTTCACCGGATTTACCTCCGTGAGTTTCGTCGCCTTGATCGGAGGAGCGTCCGGTGAAATTTTGGGTCGTTCTCGTGCCGTTTGCTAGGTGTTCTTGGTTGGAGTTCGTTGCCGGGGGTACAGGAGGTTAGACCGCCCCCGGTAGCCGGTCTAACCGCCCCTAGGCCCCCGGGTGGAGTTTTGGTTTTCGCCAAGATTTCCCGGTAGCTAGCATGGCCTTGACCGAGAGATCTTTGTTGGTGAAACCGTGGTGCGTTTTGGTGCTCGGAAGAGGTGTTTCGGAGGATTTCTTGGTTACCAAGTGGAGGCGGTCTAACCGACCCCTATACCCGGTCTAACCGCCCCCCCGGACAGCCGCCTTTCGAGTTGTTTCCGCCGTCGTGGGTGCGTGTGTGCCGAGGTTGCTTCGGTAGAGTTTGTTCCTAGGACCCGTAGCACTCCGGTGGCTACGTGGTTTTGGCAAACGGAAGGTAGAAGTGCGGAGCGTGTGATTTTGGGGGTCCGACCGAGCGAGTTCATCTTGTCGGAGTTTCAATCTCCTTCGAGAAGAATTTTTATCGGCTCCCATTCACTCCCCCCCCCCCTCTGGTCGCCTAATCGGTCCTTCAGATAGTCGTGTACCCGGGACTGTAAGATTTGATCCCAAGTCGAGGACTTCCAGGAACCGCCTGGTGGTTGTCCAGTGTGAGGGCACCCTACTGTGTGTTTAGGTCTACCTTGCAAGGTTATAAATCCATCGATTGTCGACCTCTCACCGTTATCTAAGACTGCTTAATCAACTGGTCATGATATCGCTTAATGGTGGAACTTTGTGAATATTACTGCTTGAATTAATTGAATTGTACAATTCTTGATTGAATTAGTTGGCACACTTACAAATGGTAGTTAACTAGAATTTGTGATAAAATATTGAAAGTAAGGACATACTCTTGTTGCTTTCAGCAAAATAATTCCACCGGCCAAAAAGCCTCTCATGTCTAGAGTTTGGTGATGTAGTTATCACCCGACGGTTAAGTCTTGCTAAGTATTAGTATACTCATCCTTGCTTTAAAAATGTTGTTGCAGGTACTGTTTGGCTTGGAGAGATTCCACCCGGCTGGGAGCTGGAATGGGTGGATGACGACGAGTGATGGCATCATGGATGGCCTCCTGTGATGTTTATTGTTTTGCTAGTTTATTATTCTGCTGTTTTCGAACTCTGAACCTTTACTTATCATGTCATGAACAATGGTTTGTATTAATTAAACTCTTAGGGGTAATTTGGATTTAATTTGTGTTTGTACTCTGGACTCGCCTTCGTGTGAGTTTTAATGCATATGTTCGATCCTCTGTGTGATATCCAAGTGATTTATCGGGCCTTAACCCGACAACTAACGACCGGATGATACTTTATTACCGCCTAATGACAAAACTGGACTGGTTTAGGTGTTAGTACGGTATTTTCCTGGGCGGGTTGTCACAGCAACATTCTAATCGGTTGACGGGCGGCGCAAGTCCCTACACACACATTCTTGTGCATGGTGCACTTCCCCTAGTTGTAACAAACAAATTAGGGTTTTGTATGACGGGGCGAGGAAAGGAGAGAAAAGAGTAAAATATATTGGCGGTCCTGAACTTTTCTTGTGGTGACATGTGAGTTCCTAAACTCTCAAAATTTACTTTTAGGTCTGCAAATTAAACTTGTTTCAAGGTGTCACCTGGGTCCATAAATTCTCAAAGTGCATATTTAGACTCCCAAACTAGTCCTTGGATTTCATCTGGATCCCTAAACTTCTAAAATATATTTTCAAATTTTAAAACTTGTCACATGTTGCTGATGTCAATGTTTCTTTCTCACTTGTTGCCTTCGCAATGCAACCCTTTTATGTCAGTATCGTGCATGTATTTCTTTGTGTTTGATTGCAGGATTTTGAAATGAAATTTGAGAGTTTAAGAACTCATATGACACATTTAGACAAGTTGGGGAACTTTGAATGTGTTTCAAGAGTTTAGGGACCCATATGGTAGTATGCACATGAGACAAGTTCATGGATCTGAAAATGAATTTTGAGAGTTTAGGGACTAAAATGATGTAATCGGGGCACCTGTGGGGTGGTAACACACCATGGCCCCGCCACTGCTATAGTCACGACACTGGGGTCCAGTGCAAATTGGGATACACTCTCATCCTACCAAGGCAATGGCAATGGGAGAAGACAGCCCCCCCCCCAAAAAAAACTGCATATCTAGCAGTGAAAAGAAGCATATCCAGTTAAGGGAGGCGTAAATCTAGCCTCTGATGATCAATGATGGGAGTGGTATAGTGGCAATAGGGTTATGAGTTTTAGGGCTGAGCAGGAGAGGGAGAGAGATGGAAACAGAATGCCAAACAGAGGTCTGTAGCGAACATGGCCGCATTTGCCATTAGTTCGAGTTTGATTTTGGTGATTCATGACAACATGATCAATGGGACTAACCATATTGTTTAGCATGTCCTTGTAGACATTTCTAGGTCCCATGGATGCAAAAACACCACATGCCAAATTGAGAAGATAGTCTATTTTTCAAGGGTCAAAAACAAGAAAGGAAAGAGAAAGAAAAGTCACCGTCAGATGAACCAACGGTACCGTATAAGCAAGCATCGGTGTACTTGGTACACCGCGAGAAGGCCAAATTGGATTGGCACCATCGAATGAACCGGAAGTCCATTTTGTAGTTGCGCCGAATGAATTGCAGGGGAAGAGCAGCGAAGACAGCAGCACCGGATGATCCGACGGTCTGAGTGAGGACATCGTCAGTCTATACGACACTCATTTTGAATCAAGATAGAGACGCGCCAATACGAAGTCTTCAGCACCGGCTGAACCGACATCTTGGTCAAGGGGGAAGCGTCGGTCTATCTGGCGGTCGCGTGGAAGCTACCATAGACGTTTTGGCCGCGGGGTCTTTAGCACCAGATGGACCGACGCACCGTCGGTGTAATGCGTCAGAACAATTGTGTCAGCGGATCTTCAACAGCTAAGTGACGTGGAGGGCACCAAATGAACCGACGCCTAGAAAAAGCATAGCATCGGTTCATCCGACGCTACCTTTTTCAGTGGTCGTTAGCCAACAGCTCTTTGGATGCCTTGGGCTATTTATACCCCCTCCACTCACCCATTTGAGGAAGCTGGATTGTGTGGAAGTGCACAGGAGTTCAAGAGACCTAGAAGATCATATCCAATCCATCCAAGTGCTTAATTGCTCATCCATAGACTTGCATATGCTTAGTGTATGTGCTTAGTGCTAGGCTTAGCTTAGAGCTGAGTGAGTGCAAGATTGTGCCAACCTTGTGAGGTGATTCTTGAGTGAATCAAGGTGTACAAGGTTCGCCGGAAGCCTTGGGGCCTAAGTGGCTCACCGGCAATCGTCATCGACCCTCCAGCTTGGTGTGGAGTGGCAAGGACACTTTGTGCGGGGGACGTGGAGACCCCCTTCCTTGGTGGAGAAGCTCCTTAGTGGAGGCGGCATCAAGGTGACCAAGGGAGCTTGGCAAGTGTCTAAGTAGCTAGCCTTTGTGGCAAGTCAAGAGGTGCTCTTGGGAGAGACTTGGTGATCGGAAAGCAATACTCTTGTGTGAGTGCTTCAACAACGTGGACTAGGGGTGGCTTAGTGCCTACCAATACCACGGGATAAATCGCGTGTCAAGAGTTTGCTTCCTCTCATCCCCTTTACGTTTCCGCATTTACTCTATTGCAATCTTTGCTTGTCTTTACTTTCCTAGAGTAGTATCATGCTAGGATTGGCTATGGGTTGCAAACCTTGTTTTGGGACGGGAGTTTCACACTAGAACAAACCCTAGTTGCACATCTAGATAGTATGTTCTAGTTTATCTTTGTGCAAAGATAGTGAAGCCATAGGTTAAGGTTTTAGTTTGCCTAATTCACCACCTCCCCCCTTAGGCTACGAGCATCCGATTCCTTACAAGGTCGCTGCTCGTGGAGCGAGCGTCCCCCTCCCCTCCCCCACCCAGTCGTTGGGAGAGCAAAACATGCCACCTAATTAAGCTAGCTTTCATCAAGGATGTTGGGGGAATGGCTGAGACCATGTAGAGATTAATGGGCCTTGTGTGCGTGTCGAGGGGATTTTTGTAAATATTGTACTCACTAGGGGCTTGATGAAAAATTATCATCCCTCTCCTCACTTGTTGTCTCATAGTTGTGCCCTAGTTTTTTATACCTACCCTTCCACCCCACCCCTCCTCTCTCTCTTCCCTGTCTGGCGGAGTAACATCCCCAACAGAGGACAACATAAGACGAAATTTTCACAACAATGTTTTACCATTTAATAAAGATGTTGCATGTTATATTGATCCAATTCTCTCAGCGTCATAGAAAAACTGATGAGTTCCTTGTGCGGTACAAAATTTTTTGAATTTCCCTCCATGCATTGAATCTATGATTTATCTCTTAGTGTCATATTTTCATCCATGTGTTGTTAAGTATGTGTGAAAAAGGTAGTTTTGCCCACTGCTAACTCAGGGCCTCCCTTGTCATGCTTCTCTTCCTCAGTTCTCTATGATGACCTCTACTCACACGCTCACAGGGGGAGAGGGAGGAGTGGTTGGTAGCGGCGTGGACGAGGAGAATAGGTGGGCGCGCCCATTTCGACCTCTCATCGCGAAGCAGTGGGTGTCATCGGTTCTGCGAAGATAAGGATGACTTTAAAAGATATATTTGCAAACTGAATTAAATGACATCCAATCTTTCACTTTCAACCTTTTTAATCAAACATACTATGAGATAGGTACAGTTTTGGCGTACAGTTTTAGCCTTGTCGAGATAAATTGAAGTCTCCAATTCCATGCGTGCATTGTGGGTCAAACCAAGTTTCGCTGCCCGTTTTCCGGTGGCGCTTCAGTGATCTGGTTCCTTTTGCCGGTGGACGATAAATGTTTGACCGACCAAATGAGCACGAGCTGACGAGGTGCGCCGTGCAAGTGCCAGTCTCTGTGATCCATCAGATAAGAGACGGAATTAAGGACGTACGGGCGCCAAGCATGTCATGCGTGAGAAAAAGGAGAAGCAACATCACGTTCTCTCCTGCTGGCCAGCATATTATTGCCAATTTGCAAATGGCGGTGGAGGACTACGTATACCAAAAGGGGTATATACGAGCGAGACCGCCGAGACGACAGCGCCCCGTTCCGCAGTTCCGCTGGGTGCCGAATAAACGTATACGCTACGCATTATCGTCGATCGTCTCCACATGGATAACGAAATAATATCGCCGGCCTCTACATCCTTTGATTGATTTGCACAAGTAAGTAATGACGAAACCTTATATGGGATGATCTCGATCTCAGTTGCTCAATCTTGAGTGCAATTCTTCTTCCTTGCCACTGCAATGGGGTCTCCGATTCCTTTCGCCAACCATTTTTCCCGCGTTGCGAAATGGAATTGAATGCTCCGCTAAATAAACAAAACCATGCATTGTAAGTTCAGATCGTTGTTGACGGAGATGATGCGAAGTCTCTGATCCGGCGCTAAAGAAATCCACCCATCATAAAATATGGGTGGTGGCCGATAAGCAGAACATGCATGCTCAAGGATTGAGGGTCAGATGTTTCAAGGCGCCGATCAATGAGAAAGTCAGCTGCGCGGTTTTGTCTCGCATGGCTACAGTAGTTACAGAGCTCCATTCACATTAGGATGTGGGAGTTGTAACTACCATATCACACACACATATTACACGCGTATGAAACCTTCAAAAGAAAAAAAAACGAAGTCGTCTCTCGTGAAAAGGAAAATCCAAAGTCAAATGATAGGCCGGCAGAAGTGGTAACTAACGATTGATGAAATGTTGTGTGATATGGTAGTAGAACAGTAATACTAGATGGGATCGATTGTTTTGATGCATGATTTTGCCTCCCAGCTAGGAGTAGTGTTCCGAGATTTAACGTCCAGAGAGGTGTACTAGTTTACTTAACCCGCCAGCAGCCGTTCGTTTTTCAGTTGCTTGGTGAGTTGGGACCGAAGGAATCTCCCGATTATCGCTAGCCCAGCGCGTCAGGTGTCAATCTAATCACATCGAAAAGATCACGGTTAGCTTACCATACTTAATTAATTTGCATCCCGATGCGTGGTGCGGTCAGGGTCAACGGTGATCGCAGGCAGCACGGTATAGCCACTAGCAGTGTAAAGGGCCCCCCACCCTCACCAGATTCGTGATCCCGGTCCCGGTCCCGATCGGCCCATCCTACGGTTCAGATACCACACGATGGTTCTTGGGAGGAAAGTTGCTGAGATGGCTGCGCAAGACGAGTTGGGAATCATGGCTGGCTGACACCGGCGCACCGGCGTACGGTTGGAGGAGAGCTGCGGGTACGAGCAATCGAGCATGTGGGTAACTGCCAAGGAGCGCGTTTTGTAATGGCAGACTGGCTCGCGGACCGGGTACTCCATTTCCGCCATGATTAGCACGGTGGCCATGTGAGCCTGTACCTCCGAACACGGCACGTCCGATTTGGCGACGACTACCGATGCCCAACTGCCTGCTCACCTACTTGCCCGCCTATAAGTACACCGGCATCCTCTCGCCCCTCTCCATCACCAAACACCTGCAACACTACACAACATCCAACAGGTACACAGATCGAAGGTTCTAGAGAGATGGCCGCCGCCCGGGCAGCTGCAGCACTCGTCGTCGCCCTCATCGCCGTGCTCGCCGCCGCTCACGGCGTCCGAGCGCAACACCCGGAGCTGATGAATCACACCTCCTCCGGCGCCGCCCGCCAACTCCGCGGCTCCGGCGGCTGGCTCCCGGCCAAGGCCACCTGGTACGGCGCGCCCAACGGCGCCGGCCCTGACGACAACGGTACGTACGCGCGCGTTCCTGATGCTAGTGCAAACCGTGATGATGGTGATCGATTTGGTACTCGATCCGTGTCCGGGAGCAATGCCGTGGCTGACATCGTGTCCCGATGATGGGTTGTGCAGGTGGCGCCTGCGGGTTCAAGGGCACCAACCAGTACCCGTTCATGTCCATGACGTCGTGCGGCAACCAGCCTCTGTTCAAGGACGGCCAGGGCTGCGGCGCATGCTACCAGGTACTAATACTACACTCCTACTACACTGCCATGGTTAAAAATTAAGACCGTCCACTTGGCCGGGTCATTTAATTCACAAGATCGCTCGGTCAACTGTGCAGCACTGTCATCAGAGTAGTAACGTTTCTTCCTCGAAGTTAACGGCATTTTTTAGTAGCCACTAGAGACAGAGGAGAGTATGAATTAAAATTCTGGAAGTCAAACTCAAAACACATGCAAAGCGCATCTCGTCACGTTCTCAGCTAGCTGCTCGTTTAACCATCACTAAACTCCAATGCAACTCCAGGTGAAGTGCACCAACAGGGACAACCCCGCCTGCTCCGGGCAGCCCAAGACGGTGATGATCACGGACATGAACTACTACCCGGTGGCGAGGTACCACTTCGACCTGAGCGGCACGGCGTTCGGCGCGCTGGCGCGGCCGGGGCTCAACGACCGGCTCCGCCACGCCGGCATCATCGACATCCAGTTCCGGCGGGTGCCCTGCGACAACCGGGGCCTCACCATCACCTTCCACGTGGAGCAAGGGTCCAACCCCGTGTACCTCGCCGTGCTGGTGAAGTACGCCAACAAGGAGGGCACCGTGTCGCAGATGGACCTCCTCGAGTCCGGCTCCCGCAACTGGACGCCCATGCGCCGCTCCTGGGGCTCCGTCTGGCGCCTCGACTCCAACCACCCGCTGCGCGCGCCCTTCTCCCTGCGCGTCCGCGGCGAGTCACGGAGGACCTACACTGCCTACAACGTCATCCCGGCCAACTGGTGGCCCGGCGCCGAGTACCGCTCCTACATCCAGTACTGATAAATCAGCTTGCGATTTGTTTCGTACGGCGATACCGTGTGATTGCAGATTATTTTTGCAATTGGGTTTGGCTATTTGCGTTTTGTCCTCGCGTCGCGTGTTTGTGTCCGCACTTGGGGCGTGTGGGAAATGGAGGAGGCAAAGTGTGTTATACATGTGTGCTAGCTCTCCCGCCCACCGGCGAAAGTGTGTACAACTAGTGTGCGTTTGATGACTAGAGAGAGTGTGACATACTACA
This sequence comes from Cenchrus americanus, assembly GCA_947561735.1. Taxonomy (NCBI): domain Eukaryota; kingdom Viridiplantae; phylum Streptophyta; class Magnoliopsida; order Poales; family Poaceae; genus Cenchrus; species Cenchrus americanus. The sequence goes on from OX387243.1 coordinate 110,198,279, forward strand.
TTGTGTGCAACCAAATCATGGGGGTTATGCCTCTCGTCAATGGATCATTATTAATAATTACTTTGTGGATCACATGATACCGAATATATATATTTTAGTAGATGTGGATCCACAGCACACATGCAAGAATTTCAGATCACCGTAGAAACCGCATTGCACTGTTTTATATTAGCAGACTAGGTGAATCCCCACACGCTATTGTAAGATATTTTGCATAAATTTATATTATTATTTGAGTTAAATGTACCAGCAACCTTTGAACTTGTCTAAATATGCCACTTAGGACCACAAACTTGGAAAATCAAAATAAAATATGACACCGCAAACTTGTTAAGTTGTCCTACTTGGGTCCATACCAGTTCGGCGGTCATACATATATGCTAAAAGACCTTTCATTTTTTTATCTTCTTTTCCATCCGCATCCGCCTGCACCCGCCGCCATCCCTCGAGCACGGGGCTGCCACCTCTCCCCTGCACTGGGCCATTGCCGTTGCCCCCATGTCGAGTTGCTGATGTGCCATTCACCTACGCTTTCGTCGACATCCCTCCCGCATGGGGCCCCCGCCCTCCCCTGCGCTGGCCCCCGTCCTCCCCTATGCTGGTTCCTATCTGCCCCTGAGTCGAGTGTAAAACCCCGAATTTTCATAGAAAACATGAATCCCTGTACCATCATGATAGTCCCTGAATCAGTGGCTATCGCGTACAGAACATCTCACAGATAAATACACAAAGTCATACATCGCATCACATGAGAGTAAAAGTACATAATTTATTACATGTCCATTATGGAGTACATCATTACAAGCCTCTTGGCTGAATCAGAGTGAAATTCTACGCAACGGTCCTGGATCCCCTCATGTGAAGGAACTCCGTCCACGAGCGATGCGAGGCGCCAGTAGTCTCGGGGTAGAAGTCGGAGCGTCCCGGACTCGAAGGTGGCGCGGTACTGAGCGAGAAGGCAGCCTAGTGCCTAACGGCAGGCGACGTCTAGCGCGGTCGCGACGATGAGTGTAGTGCTGTAGCAGACCTCTCCCATGAATCCCGGAAGTCTCGAGTGAGGGAGAACGGCGACCGTGCAGAGCACCATCCACCCTGTCACAGTGGGTACGTACTCGGCGCGGTACGTGACGTAGGTAGGAAGGACCCCAAGCCTGAGAAGGCCCCTCTCCATCCAGTGGCAGATCGCCCCGCACGTCTCGGAGGTGATCTCAGCGACCTGGCGCTCCATCTCCTGTGAAACGTAAGAAATTTTAGTTAGCACAGGTGAGTAAGATGTTTTCAAAAAGGGATGAGTTTTTATAACATAGCTCAAGGGTATAAATATAGAAGTAGAGCGTATAGAGTCCTAACTCTATCGGTCATTTCTAGGGATACGTGCTACGGTCAAGTATGGCTCTGGTACCACCTGTAAAACCCCGAATTTTCATAGAAAACCCGAATCCTTGTACCATCGTGATAGTCTCTGGATTAGTGGCTATCATGTACAGAACGTCTCACAGATAAATACACAAAGTCATACATCGCATCACATGAGAGTAAAAGTACATAATTTATTACATGTCCATTACGGAGTACATCATTACAAGCCTCTTGGCTGAATCAGAGTGAAATTCTACGCAACGGTAGTTAGCATCTCCGAACGGTCTCCATCTTTTATTCTTCTCGCCACAGGCATCCTTGAGCGAAGCGACGCATCCCTCAGTCGTACCATCCAACGGCGTTGTTGTCGTACTCGAACTCGTACCCTGCACACCCAAAGTCTATCCCCAAGGAGTGGGATAGGTCCACGTCACCAACTATATGTAACTTTAAGTGCCCTAACATCTAAAGGGAGAAAAAGAAACAAGGAAGCGGCTTGGGTTTCCTGTGCAGCAATAGCAGAGTATAAACTAGATATCTCCATCAAGTTCCCAATCTCAAAGCTCTCATCACAGTCCGGAACCACCTGGTCACCCAAGGCCTCGTCTCCACAACCTACTCCTGACTAGGGTTGATGTGAGAACTTCCTCTCCTCGCACCTCAATGATTGCAATTAGATCAATGAGGTAGATGGAGCCTCTCTCCTCTAACCGACTACAACCACGGCTCACCATACACTCATCTATAGGGGGAAGGTAGAAATCCCAAAACATGAGAACAAAGCTATCAGGAGACATGTCCATATCCAAGGACGCGGCTATAGCTTTTTTACGAACGACTCTTCAGAGTGTGTACACCTGAACCCAACCCGGAATGGCACCCGGCCGGTGTACGGCCGACCGAGCCCATCCTACCGGGTGAACTCTCGGTAGTTACGGTCCCATCCTGCATCCGGCCCTCAAAATGACCCCTCTCACAAAGGGAACTGCACTGGAAACGTGAAATGCCCCCGTGTGGCCACACGGGTGACGCACTAAGAGAAGGTGGCCTCTCTCCACCTCTCCCCCACTAATACCCTCTATCGTGCTGGCAGGTATGGTTCCACACTTGCCGAGCTCAACTCGGCCCTAACCCCACGCTCGGTGGGGTGGTGTGTACGTAAAAGGTCCCGTGAAAAGTTCTGTCCACTCGGTTTCAGACCGGGGCGAGCTCATATCCTCCAAGCTCAAGTAAAACCCCAACACCTAGGCTCCGAAAACCGTCAACGTAGGGATACACTGAGGAGTGCACCCCTATCCCCGATCTCAGATCAGCTGTTTCGAGCTCACCCCCGCCAAAGTACCCAAAAAACACCTTCTCCTGTCGGTTTTATCCCACTCACGCCAAGAACCACTATTCCCACCCCAACACATACATCGCGAAGCTCAGCGTATATACACGCTTATAAACATATGTAGTAGTAGGACAATCAAGGATAGGATAATTAAAGTAGGCAGTGCAAGGTTCATCCATATGCATATAAAGTAAAGCGCTAGCAGTCTACATTGCAATGTTTAATAGGTTTTGAAAGTCAGTCGGGCGTGAACCTGGGGTCGGGTAGTCCTTCGCAGCAAAGTCATCGGCGTAGTCATACTCCGGGTTCAGCTCTCCGGCTGCAGCTGCTCCTATATTAACACGTAAAAGAAAATAAACAACAGTCCTAATGCAATTAACTCCAAAAGAACGACAATTAAGAGCCAAAAGAGGGCAAACACTAGCCTAGCACAGAGTTTAAGATTTTAGAGAATTTCTGGAAAAGGTTTTGTATTTTTCAAAGCAAAAATGGGTTTACTAGGATTTTCCAAAGTAAAAGTAGTTTTCTGAAAATAAAATACGCATACACAATAGCATTAACTTTAGGTTGTCTATTGCCTGCTCTAGGAGGCTTAAAGCTGGCGCTTAGATGGCTGCTGGCCGGCTATAGGCGTTGATGTGGCAGCCACGCAGGCGGCTATAAGCCCAGCTACAACCCACTTGGCTGCTGGCGTGGCCACCCACACGGGATCCCTGCGGGATCTTTTGCGGCACGGGACAACACGGGTTTCGGTGTGCCAACGATTGTGAGTGGCCGGCCGCACCAAATCCGGGGGATTGGCTACGACAAAACCACGTGTGGCCCTCCATGCACAAGCGGGAAAACCCCTTGGGTTTCGAGGTGACCACAATGTGCTCGGTGCAAAGCTCCAAAGGAGCGGCGGCGCGGGATGGTCTCACCGGCCGTGACGTTTCACGGCGCCAGGACAACATGCCCCACGACGAGGTTCGCGGGGTCCTACTGGTTTGCTAGGGCTCGAAAGAAACAACCTAGGACGAGGAGACCAGCGCGGCGAGGTTGAAGCCAGGGCCGGCACGACGGCGGGACAGCGTGGCGCTTCTGGCCTCTGGCCCGGCGAGGGCCTGGCACTGGTGGTTGGTTCGCAACCTCACGGTGTACGCGAGCGCGTGTGTGTGCTCTGAAGCACAAGCGCGAGAACAGGTGGTGAGCGCGTGTGGGTGCGTGACGTCCACAGCGGACAGACGTAGAGCGGCTCGGCGGCGCGGCTGGGGTGGCCACAGTCGGCGATGGTCTGCGCGTGCGAGCTCATGAACGACCCGGCGCTCGCACCACCGGGCAGAACGACACCACGGAGGGTGACGCCTTGGCTCGCTGTGGTGAAACACTGGCGAGCTCAGCTCGGTCGAGGAACGGAAAGAAAAAGGGTTGGGCTTTTTCCCTTCCCAGGCGAACGCGTGTGCGTGCGCGGGTGCACAGGCGCGTGGATATGTGTGAGGGTGCGTGCGTGCGCGTGTCGAGGCCACGACCATGGCGACGACCAGGACAACGGTGGTGACACGATGACCGGGAAAATGAACGGCGGAACGAGGAAGAAAGGTCGGCTAGCGGGGCTGCGCGCGCAGCGAAGACGGCAACGGCACCTGCAAGAAATGATATCCCAGTCTGGCTCGATGACCGGCATCACACAGCGTGTGCGCGGCAGCGCGGTGACATTTCGGGACACGGTGGCGAGCACATAAGGCTCGACACGCGACCTCGACTCGAAGGTCGGGCACCACAAGAGGGTAGGATGGTGAGGCGCTCACCTACAGTCTACACGACCAGAAGGTGAAGGCGGTGGTGGAGAAAAGCTTGGCGTGGCGAAGAGGATGTAGGTGGCGCTGGTAGAGGAAGCAGAGGAGGCGCGACGTCGAGCTGCGGGGGCTTCTCGGCATCTAGGGACTCCACGGGCGGCCTCCGGCTCCCGCGGCGGCGTGGATGCTCCTTCAGTCGACTCCTCCTTCTCCTCTCCCTCTTCTTCTCCTCTTTCAGTGTGTGGTGGTGCGGATGGGGATGAGACCCCGAGGCGGCTAGGGTTGGGAGCTCAAGGAGGCGCGGTGGCGGCCTACTTATAGCGGTTGTCGGCGATGGCGAGCACACAAGGCTTGACGTGAGACCTCGACTCGAAGGTTGGGCGCCACAAGAGGGTAGGACGGTGAGGCGCTCACCTACGGTCTACGCGACCAGAAGGTGAAGGCGGCGGTGGAGAAAAGCTTGGCGCGGCAAACAGGATGTAGGCGGCGCTGGTAGAGGAAGCAGAGGAGGCACGGCGTCAAGCTGAGGGGGCTTCTCGACGTCCAGGGACTCCACAAGCGGCCTCAGGCTCCCGCGGTGGCATGGACGTCGCTCCCTCGGTCGACTCCTCCTTCTCCTCTCCCCCCTTCTCCTCCTCTGGTGCGCGGTGGTGCGGATGGGGATGAGACCCTAAGGCGGCTAGGGTTGGGAGCTCAAGGAGGCGCGGTGGCGGCCTACTTATAGCGGTGGTCGGTGATGGACACGTGGACGGTGCGGATGCGGAGGGGGGGGCGCGGCTGCATCGCGTCGATGCTCCATCCCAACGCGGCGGCGCCCCGGTCCACCAGTGTCACAAAAGAGAAAGGGAGGAGGGTGACAACTGCGACGTCACCCCGATGTCAGCGCGGGCCCCACCGCGCAGGCGGTGCGGGTGCGCGGTAGGTGGCCGGGCCGGGCCGGGCCGCGCTCGGGCCCAAAGAGTGGGACGGTTCGTTGGTTGCCGGCGCACGCATGGGGAAAAAGGCTTCCTATTAGATTTACTCCTATTTCCTATTCAATTCAAATTCGAATTCCAATTCAAATTTGAATCCACACAAATAAATCCAAATTAAAGTCCAACTTCTCACTCTAGCATTTATAAGTCCTAATGTTTATGGATTGAATCAATTAAAAGTCTAGGATTTTGGGGAAGGAAAAAGAAAGAAGACATCCTTAATTATTTCATAAGCATTCAAATTCAAATCAAGTTTTTGAAATTTCATATTTTTACAAACAAGCAAACTCAAGGATGTTACAGAACTCCCCCCTCACGAGAATCTCGTCCCCGAGATTAAGAAGTTACCTCTGCTTCGAAGAGGTGAGGGTATTTCTCCCTCATCACAGACTCCTTCTCCCACGTTGCTTCGCGCTCGGAGTGATTACTCCAAAGCACCTTGCAGAAGCGCGCGGTGGTGTTCCTGGTTGACTTCTCTGCCCAGTCCAGGATCCGGACAGGGTACTCCAAGTACTCTAGGGTCTCCTGAACATCAAGTGCCTGAGCAGGCACTCTCTTCTCGACGACCACACACTTCCGGAGCTGAGACACATGGAACACCGGGTGTACTCCGGTAAGCTCCGGAGGCAGCTCAAGCTTGTAAGCCACCTTCCCGATCCTCTTCACGATCGGATACGGGCCAACGTACCTTGGGGACAACTTCCCCATGACATGGAACCTCTTTGTACCTCGGAGGGGTGACACCCTCAAGTAGACATACTCTCCCACATCGAACGAGACATCCCTTCTCTTAGGGTCGGCGTAGCTCTTCTGCCTACTCTGAGCTATCTTCAGATTCTCTCTAAGCTTTGCCACATTCTCCTTGGCTTCTACAATGGTGGAAGGACTGAAGAAGGTCCATTCCCCCACCTCAGACCACATTAACGGTGTCTGACACTTTCTGCCATACAGAGCTTCGAAAGGGGCCATCTTCAAACTCGCCTGAAAGCTGTTGTTGTACGAAAACTCGGCATAGGGCAAACTCTTCTCCCAGTCGGTGTTGTAGGTGAAGGATCGATGGCGACTAGAGAGGGGGGAGTGAATAGGAGCCGGTAAAAATTCTTCTCAAAGAACCCGGCCTATACCCTAGTCAAATCCCGGTCACACACAAGCGCCGGATTGAATCACACACCAATCGCCAAGACAACGAGGTTATGGATCAACCTCCGAGCCTTAGGAATGATTCCTTGAAGCACACGCGGAAGCACGAGAAAGGAAGGGAGGAATCGAACCAAGAAGAAAAGCACTCGAGCTCGGCGGACCGTCCGCACCGGCCACGCGGACCGTCCGGCCCGCCGCCGTGGACCGTCCGCACACACACCACGGACCGTCCCGGCCCCCGCGCCGCGGACCGTCCGAAAAAGCTACCGAACCTCCGCAGACGACCCCGAATAACGGACCGTCCGCGGGGAGCACGCGGACCGTCCGCCGTGCACCCGCGGACCGTCCGCCCGCCATCGCGGACCGTCCGAAACCTTGCCCAAAGAAAACTCAAAGCCACGATGGATCGAAAGCGAAGCCGAGCAAGAACACGAAGAACACGGGAAGAACTCGCTCCTCGCGGACCGTCCGCCGGCCCCTCGCGGACCGTCCGCGCCTCACCGACGAACGAAAACAGCCCGACCTCGAAGGTCAACTCCCCCAAATCATCATTGGATTTCCCAAATGGTAGAAGCTTTGAAGACAAGGGTTTGGGGACGTCACACCAGGATGCTATAGCCCAAAAATCTTGCCTCCTAACTCCCTAAATCACCGGAATCGCGAATCATTTGAGCACCACCAAAAGCTAGAGCTCCGACCGAAAATCCTTGAATCGAAGTGGTTTCCCGCGTTTGAGGGCACAAGATCAATCAAAAAGGTGCACAAGGCATCCATCCATGTCTCCCTCAAAGAAATCCGGGGAGAAACCAACTCAAATTCGCAAATCACACCAAGAGCAAAGGCACGAAAAAAGCACAAAAAGACCACGAAAAACACAACTCCGAATCTTCTATACAAACCAGGAAAGATTCACAAGGTCTAGCATGCCGCCCTAGCATCCATCCCTCTCAACAAATCTCACATGAAGCTCTCATGCTAGCCTAGAGAAAATGGAGAAGAAAATAGCTATGAAAATGAGAAATGGGAGGGGGGAAATGAAACCCTAAGTCGTGGAGAGAGAGAGCCATCCACACACACTCATGGCTTATATATCGGGTCCCGCCGGAGTGGTAAAAGACTCGACCGCCCCTAACGTAACTACCGGCGATACAACCCACGCAGGGGCATTTAGGTAATGTTTGTGGGTCTTGCCATCGGACGGCCACGCCTTTGCCGCACCCCCCATCCTCCCGACGCAAGCCATGTGATCCCGCCGCGTGTCCTCCGCCCTCGAAGCTTCCCGATACGCCCGAATCCCGTCTCCGTCGTGTTGGGCCCTCGGACTTGGTTTTGAGGCCCAAACCAAGAAACCGTCCTCCGATGGTTTTGTGGGCAAACCACCAAACCCCGCGTGCTCGGTCCGGCCTCCCGCCAAACCACTTGACTCGACCGCCACCGTGCACCGGGCCGATTGTCCATGACTTCGTCTTGCTCGTATCGCCACCATGTGGCCCGCACCTAGTCCCGCCGTCAACCGGGTCCCTCGAACCGAGCCTACTTGTCTCTCCATCTCCCGGAGGCCACTCAAGGTCGAAGACCTTTCGCACCCGTTCTTCACCTGCAACAACACGAACTAGGCCACAGCCTACACCTGCGCACTGAGCCAAGAGTCAGTCCAACACCCGTTGTCAATCACTCATCACTGAGGAGCGGTCATCCATCGACCACCGGGACGCTCCCCGGTCCTCAATCTCCGCCTTGATGGGTGCATTGACAACACACAACGCGAAATGAAATTCAGAGAAAGAAAGAAAGGAAGAAGAAAGAAAAACAAAGAAGCTCAACTCATGACCAAAACCAAAGAAAGGCAAAGAAAGGTCACAAGCCAAGCAAAGCACAAACTCCACACCGAAAACAAAGAAGAAAGCTCCCCCCCGAACATGTGGATACAAACTTCCAAATTTTAGCTCACCTCTTCTGAATTTGCATTAAGCTCACCTCTTCTCCCCCTTGTTGACAATGTATGAATCAAGGTAACAATGCAGAAATGTAAAACAAAGCATATAACCATCTACATGAGCTTCTCAAATAGGCCAAAACTAGTGTCAAAGGCTAAAAATGAGACAGATCACACATATGAATCATAGCATAGTCAAAGCATTGCCACAAGTAATATATGAAAATACAAGCATGTGACAAAGCAAAATTTTCTGATTTAAGCAGTTTTACCAAAAGAAGGCTCGCTTCACATGTAAAAGCCTATCCATGTCACACTCGAGTCACAAACATGCATACTACTCAGAGATCATACAAGGATATCAAATTCTCAACAAAAGATCATTGTAAACACCTATAAAGCAAAGCATGTCATGTCAAAGCTCATGAGCCATGTGTCCACTTCGGGGAGACTTCTCCACTGGTGAACATCATGCAACATGTTTTGCACCCATATGTGAAAGATAAGACATTTTAAGCATAGACATGATGGATGGAGCATTTTTCAAGCATACACACTTCTTTTCAAGATTAAATCATTTCATGGTACATGAAGTGCCTTTGCGGCAAAAAGAAGCTTATGCTCCCCCATGAATGCAACATAGGCTAAACATTCACAATGATATTCGGCCTTTGGCCCAATTGCAAGAAAAAGACATCCAAGCATAATCTAAGCATGAAAAGCACATTTAGACCAAAACGTGACATGGATACACTACTACACATGAGTGAAGCACATTTCACCAAAAATTAGTCAAGATTAGCATTTATTTCAAAAAGAGCTATCTCACCACACATATATCTCAAATATTCCAAGAGCATAGCCTCACATCACCATTTCTCCACACATATGACCAATATCTCACACATAGCCAAAGAGACTCAAATAAGACATATGAAAGAAGCTCATCATCCTACAATGCAATATGATACAAATGCAACATGATATATGACAAGATGGCTATCCTACCATGGTTTGTACAACAAGCAAAACATGTACATACATCAAAGTAAAACATGGTATGATACTTATGGTACAAGAAGAAACCCCCAAGAATCAACTAGAAAGGGCAACAAACCCCAAGTTCCCCCCGCAAGCGCACAAATGTAGCTTGGTCGAGAGGCTTTGTGAAAATGTCTCGCAAGCCGATCTTGGGTAGGGACATGGCTCAACACAATGGTTCCTTTTCCACATTGTCCCTCAAGAAATGATACCTCACTTCTATGTGTTTGGTTCTCGAGTGAAGCACTGGGTTTTTAGCTACGCTTATGGCACTGGTGCTATCACAAAGAAGTGGGATCTGGGTGCACTCCTCACCAAAGTCTCTCAAAGTGTATGAAATCCACAACAACTCGGGAACAACAACTCGCGGCCGCAACATACTCCGCCTCGGTGGTAGACCGAGCTACACTAGACTCGCTTGCGGGAAGACCATGAAACCAACGAAGACCCAAGAAACCGGCAAGTACCGAAGTAGACTTCCTCTCGACTCAACAACCAACAGAAATCCGCATCGGAAAAACCATGAAGAGAGAGAGTCGAGGAGGAAGAATACCAAAGGCCATGACCGGGGGCGGATCGTAGGTACCGAAAAATCATCTTGACGGCCCGTCGATGTGATGTCCTCGGCGAAGCTCGAAAACGAGCGCACGTACACACACCGAACCGTATGTCCGGCCTCGTCGCCGTCGGGGAGAGGAGGGAGCCGATCATGCTCCCGTACTCCCGCCGGTCCACCGGTTCTCCGTCCTCATCCGCATCCAAAGTGGTCGTACTCCCCATGGGAGTCGACATCGGCTTCACATCTTGCATCCGGAACTTCCTCGCATGTCTTTCGTGTACTTGGTTTGGTGCACAAATGTTCCATCCTTCACTTGCTTGATCCGTAGCCCGAGAAAATATTGCAACTCGCCCATCATGCTCATCTCGAATTCCCCGCTCATCTCATCCGCAAACTTGGCAACAAGGTTATGTGACGAGCCACCAAAGACAATATCATCCACGTATATCCGCACAATCAACAAGTCATTCCCATGCTTGAGGAGAAACAAGGTCCTATCCACGGTACCCATCACAAACCCTCTACTCACCGTAAAACCTCTCAATCCCCCATACCAAGCCCCGGGCGCCTATTTCAACCCATACGAGCCCTTTTCAACCCGTACACCCCGTGAGGATACTTCTCACTCTCAAACCCCGTGGTCGCTTCACATACACCTCCTTCTCTATGACCCCATTCGTAAAAGCACTTTTTACATCCATTTGAAACAACTTGAACCCTTTAGCCACGGCAAAGGCTAGAAGGATTCGAATTGCCTCAAGATGGGCCACGGAGCAAAGGTCTCCTCATAGTCGATCCCCTCCTTCGACTATAACCCCGAGCAACAAGTGTGGACTTGTTCCTCACAACCATCCCATTCTCTCCCTCTTTGTTCTTCCAAACCCACTCGATTCCTATAGGATGGCAATTTGGAGGTGGTTCAACTAACTCCCACACTTGGTTCCTCTCAAAGTTTTCCAACTCCTCATGCATAGAATTGACCCGCATTGCATCGGATAAAGCGTGTCCAATGTCCTTGGGCTCAAAGGTGGCAACAAAAGCAGCATGAGCAAAATGAGAGGAATTCCTGGACCTTGACCGTGTAGTACGTTCGTCGATGTCCCCAATGATCTTCGACAGGGGATGCACTTCTTGAATCCGCCGGGGAGCCTCACGCCTCGAGACTACCTCCCCCTCAACTTTAGCTTCTCTCGCCTGGTCCTCTTGTCGCACCGTCGTTGTCCATGAAGTTGACGGTCCACGCTTCGTAGTGGTCGTAGGGGAAGTAGTGGGTACACACTCAGCTTCAGGCGCATGATTCTCCCCATCATCATCTCCAGCTTCATCCTTCTCCTCTTCAAATAGGTCCTCGGCCATCTCCTCTTCACCCGCACATTCAAAGCCAAGAGAGGTACATGGCATTGTCTCGTCGAAGGTTACCTCGCAAGTCTCCATGATTTTGTTAGTCTCAAGGTTAAGCACCCTATAGGCTCTAGAATGGTTAGCATATCCAAAGAAAATACCATCACTAGACCTAGCCTCAAACTTGTCGAGTTTTCCCTTCTTAAGAATAAAGCACTTGCAGCCAAAGACTCGAAATGACTCACCTTGGGTGCCCGACCATGCATCAGCTCATAACGGTCTTCTTCTTGAAAGCTCGCAATAAAAGATCGTTAGAGACATGACAAGCCGTATTGACCGCCTCAGCCCAATACCTCCTAAGAGTCCTGTGCTCATCGAGCATCGTCATAGCCATCTCACAAAGAGTCTGATTTTTCGTTTCCACAACTCCATTTTGAGGGGGCACAAAAGGGGTCGAATACTGATGCTCAAGACATAGATCACGACAGAAGGCATCAAAGTGAGAGTTCTTGAACTCTGAGCCGTTATCACTACGGATAGCTCGAATGGCATTCCCATGCCTCTCATTTTTCAACCTCACTATCAGATCTCGAACAAAACCAAATGTCTCACTCTTGTCTTCCAAGAAAAACACCCGTGTATAGCGTGAGTAATCGTCCACCACAATAAGGACATACCACTTCCCACCCACCGAGCGAACTCGAGCCGGCCCAACAAGGTCCATGTGCAAGAGCTCGCTCGACGCTCGGTCATGACATCGGTCGTGGGTGGATGGGGAGTGGCTACCATCTTGCCATGGCCTACATGGAGCACAAACCAAATCCTTCTCAAGCTTCAACCTCGGCAATCCTCGACAAGGTCAAGACCACTCAAGCGGGAAACCAAATCAAAGCTCAAGTGTCCCAACCACCTATGTCATTTCCACAAATCGAAGAAGGATCGGCCATCAAACAAATGCGAGCGAGGACCCAAAGAACGAGAGAAATCCGCCCCGAAAATCCGACCCTCGGAATGATCATACGTACAAGATCACCTCGAGAATCCAAGAAACGAGACTCGCCGTACTTGAAACGCACCTCAAAACCCTCATCAAGCAACCGAGAAACCGAAAGCAAATTGAAACCCAAAGACTTCACAAGAGCAACTCTCTTCAACGTTACCTTGTCACTCACATGCACAACACCCTCGTAAATCACCCTTCCTCGTCCATTGTCCCCAAATTTGATGTACATCTTTTCCTTCACCGGGGTGAGGCCGGAGAACCACTTCTTATCTCCGATCATGTGTCGGAAACATCCGGAGTCAATCAACCAAATGTTCTCCAAGCCTCCCCGCCCGTAGTCGATAACAAGAGCGAGAATGAGCTAGCGACTCGACACCGGGGTTAGCACAAAGAAAGTTAAACCGAAGTGTCGAGCCATCCGCTCAAAAGAGGGGTTAGCAAACATCATTTCCTTGCCACCAAACTTCCCATGTCCCATGGAAGAAGTACGAGCACCACGAGGGGGAAAACGTGGTCCGTAGTTCCTCTGGAACCCAAAGCTGCGATCATCTCCCCTAAACCCGTATTGAGGACGAGTAGGAGGACGTCCAGCAAAACCACCACGAGCCCAACCAAACCTTTCACCAAAGACGCACACCGTCATCTCTCCTATCAAACCTCTCACCACCACCTCTCCGTGGGAACCTACCACCCTGAGCTCCAACTCTACCAACACTCTTCACACTTCCCACACCCCGTGGAAGTGGCACTCTAGGCTCAAGAATACCATGAGACTGGCGATACCTATCCTGGTTTGCTTGCTCCCTAGCAAGCCTCTCATCCCTCTTCCTTTTGTAGCAAAACTCTGCTAGGTGTCTTTCCTTGCCACAATACTCACATATGAAGGGGGTGCGTTTTGGTTTTGGCTCTGGCTTCTCTCTAGGTTTCTCACCCTTCTCACTCACAAACTTCACGGTTTTCTGGAAGTCATTTGTTTTGGGTGGAAATTTGGGTGGATCTTGGGTTGTGTCAAGCTTGTTGCAAAGGTGGTTGGGCTTTGGTGTGAAAGAGTTCTTGGGTGCTTTTGGAAGTGGGACTTGGATGTCTCCAATCACCTCAAACTCGGGGTTAGACTCAACACACTTCTCATACACACTCTCCCCATCGTTCTCTCCCACTTTCTCACCCAACTTCTCAAAACCCAAACCACGACCATCCGCTCTCTTGAACTCCTCAATCATGATTCTCAATTGAGGTTCCCGCCCAGACAACCAACCCAACACCTTCCTCAAATTATCATTCTCCTCATAGATGACATCCAAACGGGAAGTAAGTTCAAGATTGTGCAAAGTATCTTCATCACAACTAGTGCATGCATTGCCCACAGGAGATTTCAAAGAAGCTTCCAAAGAGCTAATGGTAGAACGAGCATCAACAAGCTTACCATGCAAAGTAGGACATGATTTACAAGCACCAAACAAAGTGGGTCTAGCCTTAAGCTCACCATACTCAGTCCTAAGAGCATCTAGTTTAGCCAAAGTAGAAGCATTCTTCTCATTAAGCAACTTGATCTCATTCAACCATGCATCACATTCAAGACAATCAACATCATCAGAAGTAGTAGGAGCAAGTTTCAAAGAGTCATTCTCAAGTTTCAATTCAAGCAATTTAGACTCTAACTCTCCTACTTTCTCACTAGCATTCTCAAGTTGAGCCCTAAGATCTTTCCTCATCTTCTTAGCATCTCTCAACACACTATCACGGTTGTCAATCAAGCCATTCAACCTAGTGATCTCAGCAAGAAAAGAGTCGGGGTCACGATTTACCTCATCCTCCGAGTCGGAGTCGCTGTCTTCCTTCTCGCTCTTCTTGCTTCGCTTGACCTATGGGCCATGCCACAAAAGCCTTCAAGCGCCACACAGCTCAATCCACTGAGGTTCCGGCTTGCACTCTTCTTGCCCTTGCGCCTCTCGGCGTCTTCATCTTCACCGCTTGAGCTTGACCGCGTGTCGCTTGAGCTTGAGTCGATGTCGCTTGCACCGGCCGCATGGCTCTTGCCTTGTCCTTCTTGTAGCCGCCCTTGCTCGATCGCCGCTTGTCCTTGTCCTTGCTCTTGGACTTGCTGAAGTGCTTGCCCTTGGAGGAGTACTTGTCTTCACGCCTTGGGTGCGCCTTGTACTCGCTCATCTGGTACTTATTCTCCTCCGCTTTCGGGCACTCGGCGATGAAGTGTCCACGCTTGCCACACTTGTAGCATGTCCCCGAGCTCCGCCTTGGATTCCTCCAGCTCTCATGTAGTCGATCAAACCTCCTTGAGAGCAAGGCCAGCTCCTCCTCGCCCAGCACATCAAACTCCTCATCTGGAATAGACATAAGAGAAGACAAGGAAAACTCGTCGACAGAAGGGTTAGATTTGCCCTTTGATCCGCCCACAAGAGCAAGACTATGGTCGGTCGAGCCATCATGCTTGGATTGCAACTTCCCGTCAACCTCAACTCGACTTGAGCTTTGAAAAAAGGTCATCCAACTTAATAGTCAAATACTTCCCGTACTCCTTGATGGCCTCAACCTTAGCACCCCAAACATTTGGGTCCAAGACATGCAAGAGCTTCAAAGCCTGATCATGCTCGGTGTAAGGAAAATCCTCAACATTAGCCTTCATGTTGTTCACGATGGCGGTGAACCTCTGAAACATCGCATCGATGTCCTCACCGGGAAGTTGAGTGAAGTTCTCATATTGCATCCGGTAAGAGACAAAGAGGCGAGCCTTCACATGGTTATCACCACCGTGAGCAACCAACAACTTTTCCCAAATTTGCCAAGCAAGATTCAAATGGCGAACACGCTCAAACTCAGGATCACACAAGCTCCGACCAAGTGATCAACGGCTTTTGCATTTGCCTCATACTTGGCCTTAGCACCAAGATCGGCCACCATAAGAGTATGGATGTTGACCGAATAGCATAGGTCTTGTCAAGCACAATGAAATCCAACAATTTGCCACGAAGAAAGATCATCATACGAGCCGCCCACTTGTGGTAACCCTTACCATCGAAGTGCGGCGGACCGCCCCCGCTCAACGTACGCCATCTTAGGATTCGAGACTTGTTAAAGTCACAAAGAATTCGGCACCAAGCTCTGATACCAATTGAAGGATCAGATGGCGACTAGAGAGGGGGGAGTGAATAGGAGCCGGTAAAACTTCTTCTCAAAGAACCCGGCCTATACCCTAGTCAAACCCCGTTCACACACAAGCGATGGATCAAATCACACACCAATCGCCAAGACAAAGAGGTTATGGATCAACCTCAAATCTTAGGAACAATTCCTTGAAGCACACGTGGAAGCACGAGAAAGAAAGGGAGGAATCGAACCAAGAAGCAAATCACTCGGGCTCGACGGACCGTCCGGCCGGGAGGGGCGGACCGTCCGCACCGGCCACGCGGACCGTCCGGCCGTCGCCGCGGACCGTCCGCACACACACCGCGGACCGTCCGGCCCTACGCCGCGGATCGTCCGAAAAAGCTAACGGAACCTCCGCAGACGACCCCGAATAACGGACGGTCCGCGGGGAGCACGCGGACCGTCCGCCGTGCACCCGCGGACCGTCCGCCCGCCGGCCGCGGACCGTCCGAAACCTTGCCCAACGAAAACTCAAAGCCACGACGGATCGAAAGCGAAGCCGAGAAAGAACACGAAGAACACGGGAAGAACTCGCTCCTCGCGGACCATCCGCCGGTCCCTCGCGGACGTCTACGCCTCACGGGCGGGCCGAAAACAGCCCGACCTCGAAGATCAACTCCCCCAAATCATCATCGGATTTCCCAAATGGTAGAAGCCGTTAAGACAAGGGTTTGGGGACTTGAAAAGCGTCACACCAGGATGCTATAGCCCAAAAATCTTGCCTCCTAACACCCTAAATCACCGGAATCACGAATCCTTTGAGCACCACCAAAAGCTAGAGCTCGACCGAAAATCCTTGAATCGAAGTGGTTTCCGGCGTTTGAGGGCACAAGATCAATCACAAAGGTGCACAAGGATCCATCCATGTTTCCCTCAAAGAAATCCAGGGAGAAACCAACTCAAATTCGCAGAATCACACCGAGAACAAAGGCACGAAAACAAGCACAAAAAGACCACAAAAAACACAACTCCGAATCTTCTATACAAACCAAGAAAGATTCACAAGGTCTAGCATGCCGCCCTAGCATCCATCCCTCTCAACAAATCTCACATGAAGCTCTCATGCTAGCCTAGAGAAAATGGAGAAGAAAATAGGTACGAAAATGAGAAATGGGAGGGGGGGAATGGAACCCTAAGTCGCGGAGAGAGAGAGCCATCCACACACACTCATGGCTTATATATCGAGTCCCGCCGGAGTGGTAAAGACTCGACTACCCCTAACGTAACTACGGCTATAGAACCTACGCAGGGGGCATTTAGGTAATGTTTGTGGGTCTTGCCATCGGACGGCCACGCCTTTGCCGCACCCCGCGTCCTCTCGACGCAAGCCATGCGATCCCGCCGCGTGTCCTCCGCTTCGAATCTTCCCGACACGCCCGAATCCCGTCTCCGTCGCGTTGGGCCCTCGGACTTGGTTTTGTGGTCCAAACCAAGAAACTGTCCTCCGATGGTTTTGTGGGCAAATCACCAAACCCCGCGCGCTCGGTCCGGCCTCCCGCCAAACCACTTGACTCGACCGCCACCGTGCACCGGCTCGCTTGTCCATGACTTCGTCTTGCTCGTATCGCCACCATGTGGCCCGCACCTAGTCCCGCCGTCCACCGGTCCCTCGAACCGAGCCTACTTGTCTCTCCATCTCCCGGAGGCCACTCAAGGCCGAAGACCTTTCGCGCCCGTTCTTCACCCGCAACAACACAAACTAGGCCGCGGCCCTACACCCGCGCACTAAGCCAAGAGTCGCTCCAACACCCGTTGTCAATCACTCATCACCGAGGAGCGGTCATCCATCGACCACCGGACGCTCCCCGGTCCTCGCAGGGTCGCACACAAGCCCTCAACAAATCTTCAAGCACTTGATTCACTCTTTCCATCTGTCCATCAATCTGCGGGTGAAAGGAGGAGCTGTAGTCGAGAGACGTGCCCAAGGATCTATGCAAACTCCTCCAGAACTGTGCAGTGAACTGAGATACTCAGTCGGAGACAATACTACGGGGAACTCTGTGTAACCTCATGATGTGTTCTATATAGAGGTCCACAAGCTTCAGCACCCGGTAGTCCTCCCGTACTGTTATGAAGAGGGCTACCTTGGTAAGCCTGTCAACAATCACCCATATGGCATCATGGCCTCTCTGTGTGCGCGGCAAACCCACTATGAAGTCCATGCTGATATCATCCCACTTCCACGTGGGCATCTCTAGTGGCTGAAGCAAACCGGCAGGTCTCTGGTGTTCTGCTTTCACTCTCGGCACGTGTCACATCGGGCGACGTAGTCAGCAATTTCTTCCATCATCTTTTCCCACCAGAACCATACCTTTAGATCTTTGTACATTTTCGTGCAACCAGGGTGGATTGAGTATCGAGAGTCGTGAGCTTTCTTCAGAATCGAGTCTCGAATCTCCTTGCTCTGCGGTATGCATATGCGATCCCTTAACCATAGTGTGCCATGCTCATCGAGGCGGTAGTCTGCTGCCTTGCCTCTGGCCATCAGGGACTTCACTTCCTCAATCTCCGGACATCCTTTCCGAGCTTGCCGGATCTGGTCTTCGAGTGTATACTTCACCCTCAACTCATTCAATTGCCCTTCCTCTACTATCTCCAAACTCAGCCTCTCCATTTCCTCAGACAGTGCCGGTTGTTCTTTCTGTACCATCAGGTTTTTGCAGTAATGCTTGCGACTCAATGCATCTACTACGACATTTGCTTTCCCGGGGTGGTAGTGAATGTTCAGGTCATAGTCCTTGATCAACTCTAGGCATCTTATTTGCCTCAAGTTCAACTCTGACTGCGTGAAGATATACTTCAGACTATTGTGATCAGTGTAGATGTCGCACTTGTTTCCCATTAGGTAATGCCCCCATATCTTCAAAGTGTGAACGACAGCAGCTAGCTCGAGGTCATGTGTGGGGCAGTTCTCCTCATGCTTCCGAAGCTGTCGCGAGGCATAAGCAACCACCTTGCCTCCCTGCATCAGTACGCATCTGAGTCCCTACCTCGATGCGTCACAGTACACCACGAAGTTCTTGCTCGCATCGAGAAGAGTCAGGGACCGGCGTAGTAGTGAGGCGAGTCTTGAGCTCGTGAAAGCCGGCTTCACACTTGTCCGACCACACATACAGCGTGTTGCTCTTCAACAGTTCTGTCATGGGCTTTGCAATCTTGGAGAAGTTCTCAATAAACCGGCGGTAGTATCCGGCTAAACCGAGAAAACTGCGGATCTCTATCATAGACTTCGGTGACTGCCACTTGGACAATGCTTCTATCTTGATCGGGTCTACGACCACTCCTTCAGCAAACAATGTGACCGAGAAAAGCGACTTCTTCCATCTAGAACTCACACTTGCTGAACTTGGCATACGGATGATGTTGTCTGAGCTTTCCCAACACGATCCTCAGGTGCTCTTCATGCTCCTCTGTGGTCTTGGAGAAGACCAGTATGTCGTCAATGAAGACAACGACACACTTGTCCAACTCATCCTTGAACACCTTGTTCATCATGTTCATGAAGTACGCTGGGGTGTTCGTAAGACCGAACGATACGGCAGTGTACTCATACTGTCCATATCAGGTCACAAACGCAGTCTTGTGGATGTCCTCCGGTCGAATCTTCATATGGTGATAGCCTGATCGGAGATCAATCTTGCTGAAAAACTTGGCTTGCCTTAGCTGATTCATCAGGTCGTCGATCTGGGGTAGCGGATACTTGTTCTTGATGGTTACCGCATTTAGGGCGCGGTAATCAACACACAAATGCTGAGTTCCATCCTTCTTCAGCACGAACAGAGCTGGCGAACCCCACGGTGAAGCACTCGATGGATGAACCCCTTCTCGAGCAATGAGTCTAACTCTGCCTTTAACAACTTCAGCTCAACTTCTGCCATGCGGTACGGACTCTGGGCTATCGGGGCAATCCCTGGCACCAAGTTGATCACAAACTCCACATCACGGTCGGGTGGCAAACCGGGCAGCTCTTCTGGAAACACATCCTCAAACTCACACACCACAGGTACATCTGAGATGGCCTTCGTGTGAAGACTGTACACGGCGGGTATGTCGCGGGATTTTCATTGGCTCAAAGGTGACTCTAGTCTCATCAGGGTGTACCAAGGTCACAAGTCTCGATGAAGTGGAGATAACACCCTTGTGAGTAGTGATCCAATCCATCCCCAGTATCACATCGATGCCATTGGAAGGCAACACTGTCAGATCCCCAAAGAACGTGTGGTCCTGGATGACCACATCCACTCCTTTGCATAGCAAGGTGCATCGGATATCCCTGAGTTGTGAACTTGTGATGATAGGGAATGATCGAGTGGTTGTAGGGAGGGAAAGTTTGTTCACGAATCTAAAGGTAACATACGACTCGGTTGCACCGGTGTCGAAGAGAACCAAAGCACTAGTACCACAAACTAAAAACTCACCGATCACGACGTCAGGAGCGTCGGCAGCCTCCTCCTCGGTGAGGTGGTTCAGCCTCCCACGGCCGGCGGCTGGCGGTGGTGCAACTTGAGGAGATCGGCCTCCGGAGCGTGTGTGCTCTCGTGGGTGTAGCAGCGGCCTTCTTGTTGAGGCACTCGAAGGACTTGTGGCCAGGCTTGCCACAGGCGAAGCAGGTGACAGTGAAGCCTCCCGCGGCAGGTCTCGTGGTGCTCGGCGGCGCACGAGTGTAACCTCCAGTCTGCTGGGGGTAGCCGGGGTTCCTCCCTTAGGGGAATGGGCTACGTCCTCCACCTCCGAAGCCACGCCCAGGCTGGTTGTGCCCCGGGCGGTAGCTCCACCTCAACATGTTGCTCTGTCCGCTCCTCGGCTTTTGGAAGGATCGGTCATGGTGATCCCAATCTCCCGTCCTCTTCTTGCCCCTCATGCGGTCCTTGTGGCTCCTCCTCTCGTCCTCGACCGCGATGGCAAGGTTGACGAGGTGGCGAAGGGACTTGTGCTCGCTTGTCTTCAGTGCCCGGTGAAGGCTGTGGTGAAGGCCTCGCAGGAACCAGAACTGCTTCTTCTGGTAGGTGTTGGTGTCGTCGGGGCGTACCACAACATCTTTATGAAGTGGCGCTCGTACTCCTCGACCCTCATCACACCCTGAGTCATGGTGCAGAACTCTTGCGCCTTCTGGATCAGCAGCTCGTTGGGCAGGTACTGCCCGCGGAACGCCTCGCAGAACTCCAGCCAGGTGACGAACGCTGGGTTCGGGTGGGTGGTGTTGTAGTTGTCCCACCAAGCCTTGGCAGAACCCTCTAGCTGGTGCGCAGCGATGGCGACGCACACCTCATCGGAGCAGACGGTGAGGTCGAGCTTGGTCTCGATCGCCCTCAACCAGTCGTCGGCGTCGAGTGGGTCATCCGAGTAGCTGAAGGTGGGGGCCTTCAGGCGGATGAACCTCTCGTTCTTCCTCGTGAGGTCCTCGTCCTGCAGAGCGGCACGGTTTCCACCGTTGCCACGGTGCTCCATGGCTTTTGCCATCCTCTGCATCAGCTAAGTCTGGACCGCCATCACATCCACCAAGTTAGGTGGAGTTGGTGGAGGCTGCTCCGGCTCAGGCTGGTCTTGCCCCTGATCTTGCTCGGCTCCTCCATGCTCGACTTCAGCTTCAGGGCCCTCGGGCGGCGGTGGCGGTGCTCCAGCACCCCGGCCTCGAGCTCCCAAAGCTCCTCCACGTAGGGGTAGGCGTCCACTAGACCTGAGCATTTTTTGGGCCGGGCCGGGTTCGGGCCGGGCTGAAAAAATTTATGTTATTTCGGGCCAAAAAAATCCTACCCATGACCATCCCACTGCACGCATCGGGGCTCAATTTTCGAGCCGGCTCAGGTCGGGCCCGGGCTTGGGCGGGCCGCCCGCGCATTTTATAGTATAAGACAACTAAAAACAACATTTGGGGCTGGGCTCGGGCCAAAAAAATTCATGGGATTCAAGATCTCTGCCCATGCCCGTCGAGTAAGGTTCGTGGGCGGGCCTGGCGCGGGCCGGGCCGAGCTCAAAATGCTCAGGTATAGCATCCACGGCCAAGTCCGCATCCACGGCCCTGCGGGGCTTCCTCCTCAGCAGCAGCCTCCTCGAGGCGTGCCATTAGCTGGTTGGATCAGCGGATCGACATCCTTCTGAAAACACAAGGGGGAAAGAAAAGAACTTCACACAACGTCACTCACCAACATACATATGGGTCTGAGACAAGCATGAAAATAAGACTACTTATATAACCTACACACAATGAGAAGAAGCATTAAGACATGAATAACTCCATTAAGATCCAAACATACATCAAGCATGAGTAGTACATATGCTCCCCCGAGGCTGACTCAGACCTTAGGGGTAGCAACTCAAATCAACGCTCTAACACATCGATACATGCTCAAAAGAGTAGTGCCTACAAGGTGTGACATGACTCTCTTCATGCACCGGAACATGCTCGCGGCTGCATGAAACAACTCATGGAAACTGCTAGCATGCAACACTACTCTAGGTCATGCCCTCGCTCGGCTCTCTACTCGGTGCGAGCCCTCTTGTACGAGACGGGGTAATGGTCCTCAGTGGGGTAGTCCAGCGGAAAGATCCGGGACACCAAGGTGTGAGCCTCTCGAACCTCCTCAGTCTCGACAGGGGTCGGCAGCCGAGCCATCGGGCACATGTGAAGCTTGAGACGAGACTGGTGCAGCTCGAAGGTCTCGGTGCGGATCTCACGCTGCGACTCGAGGGGTAGCTCTTCGTTGACCTCGGTGAGCTCGTCCATGCGAAGTGAGTCGGCATACTCCCAAATCCTCCTCAATCTCTCGGCCTTGTCCCTCAGGTAGACGGTCGTGTGTGTGAGCCACGTGATGTTGGCGACATTCTCTACCCTGTTCTTCTCTAGCTTCTCCACCTTGATCTGCTCACAACCGACCAGGTGAGCGCGCACTGTGAGCATGTCGCCCTTGCACTGAAGTCTTTTCTTCAGCCAGTCCTGACTCGCGGTCAGCCTGCGGAGGTCCTCCTTGATGTGCAGTAGCTCCTCACAGGTGTCCACACGCTCCCTCTCGGACTGCAACAAGACGGTGGTCGAGCGGTCGAGGCTCTGCTCGAGCTGGCGGATACGGTAACGTAGTGCACTGTTCTCTCTCTCCAGCTGGACACAATGTGGCTGGTACTAGCGGGTGTCGACGGTGGCGTCTCTGATATGGCCGAAGAGGGTACGTGACTCGTCCTCCAGGCGGCGTGCGTACTTGTCGAGGTCGACCAAGTAGTTGGTCGTCTCCACCAGGGTCTCGTCGGTCTTGCGAAAGGGTGCAGCATCGACGTCGTCCTGGATCCCCTCGTGCGAAGGAACTCCGTCCACGAGCGGTGCAAGGTGCCAGTAGTCCCGATGTAGAAGTCGGAGCGTCCCAGACTCGAAGGTGGCGCGGTACTGAGCGAGAAGGCAGCCTAGTGCCTGACGGCAGGTGACGTCCAGTGTGGTTGCGACGGTGAGCGCAGTGCTGTAGCAGACCTCTCCCTTGAATCCTGGAAGGCTCGGGTGAGGGAGAATGACGACCGTGCAGAGCACCATCCGCCCTGCCACGGCGGGTACGTACGCGGCGCGGTACGTGACGTAGGTAGGAGGGACCCCAAGCCTGAGAAGGGCCCTCTCCATCCAGTGGCAGATCACCCCGCACGTCTCGGGGGTGATCTCAGCGACCTGGCGCTCCATCTCCTGTGAAACGTAAGAAATTTTAGTTAGCGCAGGTGAGTAAGATGTTTTCAAAAAGGGATGAGTTTTTATAACATAGCTCAAGGGTATAAATATAGAAGTAGAGCGTTTAGAGTCCTAACTCTGTCGGCCATTTCAAGGGATACATGCTATGGTAAAGTATGGCTTTGGTACCACCTGTAAAACCCCAGATTTTCATAGAAAACCCGAATCCCTGTACCATCGCGATAGTCCCTGGATCAGTGGCTATCATGTACAGAACGTCTCACAGATAAATACACAAAGTCATACATCGCATCTCATGAGAGTAAAAGTACATAATTTATTACATGTCCATTATGGAGTACATCATTACAAGCCTCTTGGCTGAATCAGAGTGAAGTTCTACGCAACGGTGTTGACGGTTAATAGTTGTATCAAAGTTCGTTTGTGACTTGCAAGCGGACAAGTCTCCCGTCGTAGTCAAGGGACCCTTCTTCCCTCGAGTGGTGAACCCAAGGTATCGAATCCGTGGAACAATGTGCAACGCAAGGATTCAATCTAGTAAAGCAAGGTAAAGCTATCTAATGAAGACAAGTTGCATCTAATCTACTAAAGAGGTAGCAAGAGAAAGCAAGAGATAACCAATCTAGAGAATCTAGATCATGCTTATGTTGTAGCTCCAAACAAGATAGATGAAGATAGAAAAGCGAATCTCATTAAAAGAATCTTTAAATCGTGGCCTTCCCATCCGACTCCGAAAACATCCGCCTTTCGAGACCCCCGTTCTGTCACAACGTATCCCTATTCATGCGGGGAGCTTAGGGCGAGTTCGATAGAACAAGTTGAAATCACTTGGCCGGTCCGGTATGCACCTCTAGCCACCGCGGCTACAAGAGCACCCTATGTAATCTAGCTATAGACTAGATCGTAGAAGAAGCAAAACCAAGAAGAAATCAAAATCATCGAGAAGGCACTTGATCGCTAGAAATCGGATTCACTTACAAACTTCACCATGAATGATTACATGAACAAGATCACCACCGGGCCCTCCCTCGATCTTGATCCTCGCTCCGAGCTCCGACGTGGTCTTCCATGCAAGGTTCCCACGTCGGCTAGGGAAACCCTAGACAACTAGCACGACCCTCATCTCCGAGATGGTGTCCCTCAAGCTTCTCTCGCTCCTCGGCGGCGGATTACGACTTCGGTTCTCGCGTGGCTCTCGGTCGGGGGGCTATTTATAGCTTGAGAAGCAATTAGGTCAAAGGGGAGGCCGATTGGGCCCCGAATTGGGGCCGGGCCGGCCGGCCCGGGCCCACCCGGCCCATCTCGCGGCCCGCTTCGCCCGTTGTTGCTTCCCACGTCTTCTAGATGTTCTCCCCTTTTGCATGTGGGCCCTTGACGTCGGTTTCTCTCCGAATTGGACTCAACTTCTTGTCTTGCAAGATTCAAGACTTTTCTCGGTTCGGTCCTCGGAGTTTATCATTTTCTCGGGCTTGGTCCTTGGGCTCTTGAAGTCATGTTCACTTCATTGCTTGACTTGTATCGGGCTTCAAGGTCTTGTCATGAGGTGCTTAATGAACTTATCCCGAAGTCTTGCTTTCAACGTTAAAACCCCGCGTAAACACACAACTCCAAAACCGACATGCACAAGTGAACTTGTTATACCACGGGGGTTAGTACCAATGAATAAGATACAAAAGTTACGCCAACACCGAAGGTAAACTCATGGCTAGGTTGACGGATTTTCACCGTCAACATCTCCCCCATGCTTAAACCTTGCTCGTCCTCGAGTAAGCCTTCGATGGATATCATCGTTGCCCATCAATGTTTAAACCTTGCACTTGATCATACATGAAAAAAAACATAATGCTCTCAAAAGTTTAATTCGTTAAAGTTCCATAATGTACTAGCCTTCACCTCTACGGAGGGTAGACATTTATTAAGCTTATCCCACAAGTATTAACATGCTCACAAAGTTTAAATAGATCTCAGAATTTTTGAAATAAAGAACGAGATAAAGAAAAGCTAAACCAAGTTCTCAAATTTAAATCACCTTGCATATTGCTCATGAACTCTCATCTCGCTCTCTCAAGCCTATATATTCTACTCCTTTCCCTCTCATAACATATATGTGTGGAAGGCTTTATATGGAGCTTTGGGAAAGTTTAGTCCTAACAAGATTTTATAAATGAGGTGTTGTCAAAACAAGACAAGCTTCTCATGGTCTTACCGAGACTCGTCAAAAAGGTCATTGGAAAATAATGTTAAATCAAGGAGGGGAAAGAGAAAATACACACACTTTTAGATGAGTGGACATGTGCAAAGGGCAAAGAGTGATCCCGAGGCACAAAGGAAGTACTCGTTATCGGATTGCACATGGTTGGAAAAAGAGAATGGATCTTTTAAAATTGAAGCCTTGAATGCACTTTTAGAGAACCGGGGAGTTCACTTTACGCATACTCATATTTTTTTTCTCTTTCTCATATTTCTCATTCTTTTCTTTCTTTCTTTCTTTCATTATATATATATATATATATTTTTTCTCGGAAGTCACGTATATCGCCGAATTTTTTCTTTCATCATCATTTTTTTTAAAAAAAATATTCCCCTTTTAACTCTAAAACTGCACCGTACCTACCTCCTCCCCCATGCTTAGACGTTGCTCGTCCTCGAGCAAAGAGGCGAAAAATAAGGTAGGTACCGGAAATATTTTTCCTTGGAGAGATACTTGAAATCTTCAATGTTGGCACCGTCTTGCGATCTTCCTTGAATTGATGATCCATTCTCAACAATAGGTTGTGGTCAAGGAGGTAATCACAAAAGATGATATTTGGTTTAAGGGTGGATATCCGGCGAGGTTTGTGAGATCTCCGATGCGGGGATACACAATGCACGGATAAAAGGCTAGCAAAAAGATAGATACGCAAAAACGGAATGACCAGCTTCTTAGTCTCGGGCCAGAGAAATCATGGCCTGCAATAACTCACTCAAAAATAAATCTTGTACACTAAGGTTTATGCACTCAAATATATATAAGGCTCGGATAGGTTGAGCAACACACAAGTGATATTTATGACAAGGTTAGCAATATTTTTGAGCATAAAAGACATCTTTAATCTATTCATAACTTGAGAGCACATAAAACACTATGGGTCTTTATTTTAATCATAACCTCCGCTGAAGATTGAGCTAGCATTTAGATAATTTCAGATTTGTATTTTTAAGAGAGCACTAGTTCAAACATGCATAAATCAATTACAAAGATAAACAAAACGGCAATTATAATCATATATCATCATGGCACAAACTTTGTAACTTTACCAAAGGTAAAAACTTGGTGGCGACATTATTCATGATGAAAATAAACACTAAGACACACGCTGAAAATTAAACTAAAAACTGAAAATTAAAGCAAAGCTGAAAATACTACGCAAACATAGGTGCAAACAAGCTGAAAATTAAAGAAAAGGGGGTAAAGGAAAGATAACTAAAGCTCCTCCTCTCTCTAATCTTCCGCCGGTGGTTGATATTGATAGTCTTGGTTGTTGTACCCTTACTTGTAATAGGAATGCACCACTACTCCTATGAATTGTCCGACGGTGCTAGGTGAAGGTGTCAAAGCTCATAAGCGAATGTTGCATTACCTTCACCCATTTGGTTTGCATTGGTTTGGATGGCTGCAATATTTTGCATGTTTCTTGCAGCGTATCCTCCAATGGTGGCTCCATTTTGTTGTGGTTGAGGAAGGTGTGCAAATGGCTCCGCAAAGGCTACGTTGGGCACCGCAAAAATGGTGGGGGTATGGCTGCACCACTCCCCCATGCTTGCATTGGTACACCACCGTAGTAACTCGGCGGTGCCGGGGTTCCTCCAAATGGTGGGACATAATTTTGTTGTGCACCTCCTTCTTGGGTCGTGGAAAAACCTTCTCCTGATCCTTTTCTTTTCTCTTCGCCGGCACAAGAAGTCCTTCCTCTAACCGATTTTCTTCCCCTCAAGAAAAGTCTTAATCTTCAATCCGGAAGGGGAAAATTCACCTAGGCCACTTGGAAGCCTCCTCTCTCATCTTCACTCTTATATTTTCCTTTCTTCATATATTCCTAGGGAAGTCCCGGGTAGGAGATGATTTGGGTTCCTTGTAATACTCGGTTTTAAAGAGATAGCCAATATGGAGAGGCAACACCCCGAACCAATATCTTCCGAACTCGATGTTGCTTAACAACACCACTGGTTGATCATAGGTGAGTGGGGTCTATTGGCCACTTGGCAATCAAAGCCGAGTAAAGCCAATTCAACTCCGTGTTGGTTATCTTTGTCTCTCTTGTTCTCCCAAAAATCCACTTGCACAAAAGTGACACACTTAGATAATGGGTTCCGGATAGTATTTTTTTCGTTGATGGTCTCTTCCCGTGATCATACTCCAAAAGCCTTCCCATGTGCCTTCATGCACATACTTGTTCCGAGCTCCCTTTTGAAAGTAGGAGACACTCGCCCATGGGTTTACGATACTAGAACATGCAATCATTTCGAACATGAAAACCAATCTAATCTATCGGGGATTGTGTTGAATGGATCCAAGGAAGCATAGAGCCCTTACTCCCTTTACGGCATGGTTGCTAGCCTTAAGCATTAAAGTATTTTCAACACAAGATGATAGATAGATAATCCAACAAAGTTCGATTACATCTCAAGACCGATTGCAACCCATGGATGAAAGGAGATTACCCCATCAAGGTGCTAGAAATAGCATCATTGATCAAGGTTACCCTTCCGACGGTGTCTTCCTTCTTCTCCACTTGTGGGCTCCCTCCAACGGAATGAGAGACTCAACACTCCTTCATCAAGGGTATGCGCCATGGTCACGAAAATTTCCTAGGCGAATTCCTTGTGGGTGTTTGCCGACACTCGTTAGGGAATTGCACCGGTGTCCCGTGTGAAACCCAATATGTGGAGAGCTTGGTCGCCGATGTCGACGTTCGCTACAAGCCTCTACTTAAGGCGAGCGAGCTTCTTCTCCTCCTCCGTCATGATGACATACCCCTCGGAATACCGCGGAGCATATGGAGGTGGAGCGGATGATCGTGTCAAGTGGCGAGGTTGGACGAGCGGCTCCTCCATATGTTATTGAAGTTTGGTAAACCTAATAAACGAGTTTTGTGTGGCCCTCATGCCACAAAGGAGAAGAGTGGTTCCTCCTCGGTGGTGCCGTGTCCTCCTCCATACTCCAAGGAGACTCGGAAACCGAGCGCCTCCTCGATGAGGTTGTCGATGATGGCTTAGACGACGATGATCCCTTCTTCTTCGGTGAAAAGGCTTGTAGTTTTCTTCCATGATTGCAGTGCTCTCCCTCACAAATATATATCCGGGGTTTTCACCCGGTAACAAGGTACACAAATATTATTTTGGAGTCCGGACTTTGAGTGGATTAAGGATGTGGTTTGTTGCACGAAACAAACGCGGTGGATGGCTAAGTCTAAGGTGATTCCGGCCTACAAACTAGAGCACACGAACAAAGAGTTGGATGAAAGACTTACCTCTCTCCTCCTCTTGGCTCGGTTCTTCTCTAGTGCATTCATGTTGCTTCGTGATCGCGTACACCTTCCAAACGTTCCCGTCCACTCCTTCGCTTGCACTATTGCTCCTTCCACTTGATGTTTTCGCTTTGACTCGCTTCCAAACTCCCTTGCCTCACATGCATCCATGATATTCCTACAAAATAAAGCCTTGGCTGCCCCCCATGCTTGTACTTTGCATGTGGTTTAAATATGTTGGAGGGGCATCCCGTGATGTATCATGGTGCATGCATGGTTAGGTTAACTAGATTGCCTCCCTTTAAGTGTGTTTAAGGCTAAGCACTCCTCTAATTTCGAAATTTAAAAAATATTTTTCAGAGCCATGCAAGAGCTCAAGCATAAATTTAGAGAAGTTTTTAAACCATTAAAAACAAATGTAAGTCGAAAATATTTTTCGACTACGTCGATTTCGGTCTCACCGGTATAGTTTGCCTTCATTAGTTGAGAGCAAGCTTTTCCCGGCTTGATCATGGGGGCATAGGTTTAGGTCCTAATTTTGATTAGATGAGAGAGATTTTGAATGAAATAAAATTAAGTGAGGCTTAGAAAAATTCTAATCTTAGAGAAACCAAGGATATGGATTTTTAAACCAACCAAAAATCAAGTTTCTAGGTTCACGCGAGTCCTACCACATGCTGAAATTTAAATAACATCTAGATATAAGTTGTGGCTCTACTCGAGTGTTTTTAGCATGAAAAACAAGTCAACCACAGCACCATAATGAGGGTGAAGGGTTGAGTTAGGTTCTGAAATTTTTTTCTTTTTGGTTGTGGTTTCTCGAAAAAGAAGCAAACAATCACATAGGATGGTTCATGTAAAGGGTTTATGATCAAGCAAAATATTCAACCAAGAATTATGTCTCTAATATTGATCAACCACTCTAAGTCTAAGGTTTTGCGTAGTAAAATTCAAAACTGAATTATATTTAAAAAGACTTGAAAACCCTGGAATCGGGTTGTCCTCCCGGTAGCTTATTCTTGACTCGACGAAACGGGTTGCCTCCCGCCTAGCGCTTCGTTTATAGTCCATGGCTAGACTTCTTCACTTGATTACTTCGGATCAACGCTCTTTGCGGGCGTTGCAATCTTGGGTACCCACTTTGGCTTAGTCATTTTTTTGGTCTTCACGGGCGGCTTTGTCCTTTGGTCTTGACGGATGCAACAACTTCCTTGTGGCTCGGCATCTCGAACTCCGATCCTTCGGTCGTGATCGTCATGGTCTCTAGTGTGATCCTTCATCTCTCCCGAGTGAGCTTGAGTAGCCTTCGCCGTCTTGGGACCTTGGAGTTGTCTCGGATATTCTTCTTTGTCACCCATCGGTTGTCCGGCAAGTTGTCCCACTTGCGTCTAGCATCTTCATCACGATGAACACTTCACACTCCTTGCATGTGGATCTTGCTTTGGTGGCCTTTAGGTGTTGAGCTTCTTTCTCCATCTCCATCTTCTCCATCCTCCTCTTAAGTAAACCGATATGCCACTCAAGGAATCCGGCTCGTATGCATTCAGCTCTCGCAATCGTCATGCGGATAGTTGAGACCTTGATCTTGAACGGCCTCCCGGCGTCTTGAAGGTTTATGATAGGTAGATCAACGATGTCCGGGTGCGTAGCGCTCCGGTGGTTGAGGTTGATCTTCCTTTGGACTTGGAGGTGGTGATTCCCTTGGAGATTTTGACGGTCCTTCGAGCTTGTGTTGCACGTCACCTTTGCCTGTAAAGTTTTCCTGGATCATCCACAAAAAAGTTTTGGGTTTCTTGGAGAGGTAGCCAACCATCTCCGTTAGGGTTAGTGATAAAACAAAAATCTAACAAAAGAAAAATTAGGGTTAATCAAAACTAGATTAGATTGACCCTTTTTTTCTTTTCAAGGATGATCAAACATAAGAGATGCAAAAGAAAATCAAAAGAAAAATTGAAAGATAAGCGATACTAGATCGGATCTTGATTGCTTGTTCCCCGGCAACGGCGCCGAAAAAAGGGGCTTGTTGACGGTTAATAGTTGTATCAAAGTTCGTTTGTGACTTGCAAGCGGACAAGTCTCCCGTCGTAGTCAAGGGACCCTTCTTCCCTCGAGTGGTGAACCCAAGGTATCGAATCCGTGGAACAATGTGCAACGCAAGGATTCAATCTAGTAAAGCAAGGTAAAGCTATCTAATGAAGACAAGTTGCATCTAATCTACTAAAGAGGTAGCAAGAGAAAGCAAGAGATAACCAATCTAGAGAATCTAGATCATGCTTATGTTGTAGCTCCAAACAAGATAGATGAAGATAGCAAAGAGAATCTCATTAAAAGCATCTTTAAATCGTGGCCTTCCCATCCGACTCCGAAAACATCCGCCTTTCGAGACCCCCGTTCTGTCACAACGTATCCCTATTCATGCGGGGAGCTTAGGGCGAGTTCGATAGAACAAGTTGAAATCATGAAGGACCGATACGGCGAACCAGAGAGGGGGGGAGTGAATGGGAGCCGATAAAAATTCTTCTCGATGGAGATAAGAACTCCAACAAGACGAACACGGCTACCAACACACGTCTCCGACTCACTACCCAAGTTGGCCAAGCCCACGTAGCCACTGGAGTGCCACTGGACCTAGGAACCAACACACACAGCCTTCCGACTCGAGAACGCAGCGGAACAACAAACCCCGAGTCTACGGACCCACACCGGTCGGACCGGTGAGCACCACCGATCGGGCCGACCGGTCCCTCGCCGGTGAACCCGAGCAACTTCCACTAAGTGGATCTACACCGGTCGACCGGTGAGACGCACCGGTCGGACCGATGGCAGCCGAAAGCCCCCAAGGCACCGAACAAAGCCAACCGACCACCAAACGGACCCAAACTCGAAACAAGCAGCACCACGGGACAACAAAGAACACACCAAGACGCTCACCCGAGCGAAAACCCACAAGGGCTTGCACCGGTCGGACCGGTCGAGAGCACGGTCGACCGGTGTAGCTCGGGCGACTCGGGATGAACAAAGCACCCGCGGGTCAACTCCCCCAAATCCAAATCTCGATCTCTCGAATCGCTCCACGAACTTGAACAAGACTTTGGGGATATCGGGAACACCTCATGAGGAGTCCATAGCCAAGTTTAATCCCACCAAATCTTGTCCAAAAAAGAGGAATCGAAGAAATTCGCCGAAAGCACTTCCAACCCAAGAACTCAAGAAACCCCGAAATCGAGCACTTTTCCTCACGGATTTGGGAGGGGAATCACAGCCCAAAGAACCACGAAAGGTTCCCACAAATTTCCCCCATCAAATCGTCAAGAGAAAAGCCCCGAAAACACCCCAAAGAAATCACGAAGAAAGGGATCCGAAAATCACCACCAAGAACAACCGGGGAAAACACATCCAAACCTTGAGGAACCACGCCGAATCATCTATACATGAAACAAGGATTCGTACAAGGTCTAGCAAGCCGCCCGATCATCCATCCCTCTCTACAAGATCTCTCCGTGAAGCTCTCTTGCTAGTCCTAAGGAAAACCTAGAGAAAATAGGTGGAAAAATAGGAAAACTAATGAGCTAGGGTTCCAAGAGTTGGCTGCCATCCTCTCACCTCTTGGGTTATATGGAGGCAACCGAATGTCCAAAATACCCTTCTCTACTAACTAGGGATACAAGCCCCTCAAGGGCGGATTGGGAATTCTTGATGTCTTCACCATCGGACGGATGCCCGGCGACCGCACCCTCGCGTAGCCTCGACGCAAGCCATGCGATCCCGACGCGTGTCCTCCGCTTCGAAGATTCCGGCTCCGCGTCGTCGCACACCGGTCGGACCGGTGCTCCTCACCGGTCGACCGGTCCCCACCGGTCGACCGGCCGGACCCACCGGTCGGGGACCGGTCCGTGCCGCCTGCACCTCCGTCTTCGGTTCTCCGGTCTTGGCTTTGTGGATCAACCAAGGAACCCAGTGGTTTTCTGGTGAACCACCGGAAACCCCGCGAACTTGGTGTAGCCTCCGCCAATCTCCACTCATGACTTGGCTCCCACGTAGTCCCGGCTCAACCTTGGTTTTGAGGCTCAACCAAGAAACCGTCCACGACTTCATCTTGCTGTTCATGCCACCATGCGGCCCGCACTTGACCCCGCTGGCCACCGGGTCCCTCGAACGAAGCCTACTTGTCTTCTCCACACCCCGGAGGCCTCACCGCAACGACCTTTCGCGCTTGTTCTTCACCCGCACCAACACGAGTCAAGCCGCAACCCGCACCTCGCAATACTTAGCCAAGAATCGGTCCACACAACGTTGTCAATCACTCATCACACAAGGGAGCGACCATCCACCGGTCCTCGAACCACACATGGTCCTCAATCTCCCCCTTGATGAGTGCATTGACAACACCCACACAAAAGTAACAAGATAGAAAAGAAAAGGAAAAAGAAACAAACAAAAAGAAACTCCAATAAGCGATCGAAAGCCAAACAAAGGCAAAGAGCAAGATCACTTGAAGAAGACAAGTCTCGGACCCCTTAGGCAAGGGCAACGGCTCGACACATCCGAGACAAAGCACAGCTCAAGCAAAGAGCGCAAACCACCGAAACAAAGCTCGAAAAAACCACAAATAACTCCCCCCCCACACATGCAAGCTCCCCCGAACCAATGCACCTCCCCCCGGACGAATGCATGCAAACCACTTGAAAACGGGACAGCAAAGCAACTTCAGCTCACACCGGTCGGAGCGGTCATCACCACCGGTCGGGCCGGTGCCCAACATATGTACGGGACCAGCACTCACACCGGTCGGACCGGTGCTCCTCACCGGTCGACCGGTGTACAACGAAGCCCGAAATGGCTCGAAACCACTCGAAAACCTTCCAAACACGTCCAACGAAGCTATTTCAAGCTCAAACTTCTCCCCCATGTTGCCAATGCATGAATCAAGCCAAAAATGCAAAAAATGCAACCTAGAGCTTCTCAAATAGACAAAATTCAACAAAGAATGCTACACATGTCCAAATGAGCAAGTTAGATACTCGACGACTTCGTATCGATCTCAACTACATGATCACCAAGTTTCACAACCATTGGACGAAGCTAAGATGGATTTTGGCAATTTTGCGAAAAACTTGCCTCTCATGAGCAAAGTCCTAAACATGATCAAGGCATATCAAAATGGCAAAGCCACACAAACTTCATGCTAGGACAGCTATTCTAACCATAAGACCATCACAAACACCCACAAGCACCTCATGTCATGTCAAAGCCACCGAGCCATGTGCCTACTTCTATGTATGAGACTTCTCATTGGTAGGCATCATGCAACGGTTTAGCACCCAAAGCAAATTAAATTCAGCACATATGACATGGGAGCATATTTTCCAAGCATTTTTCATTTCATTTTCAGATTTGTAAATGGTACATGAAATGTCTTTGCGACAAAAAGGAACTTATGCTCCTCCACAAGATAAATCTAGAGGGCTAAACATTCATGATGGCAAATGAGCCTTTGGCCCCATATGATCAATAAGCTAGCTATCCAACCACAAATTAAGCATAGCAAAGCCACAAAAACATGTCAAGAGCATGTAAAGGCATTTACACATGAGAGAGCATACATGTGACATTTTTCAAAAGCATAGCTATCAACCATGGATTATTCATCTAGATCATCAAGAGCTAAGCCAAACTAACCGTAGCATACCAAACAAACTCACAAAGACATATATCTCATTCCATGGTGAATAATGTATATGAGAGATGCTTTTCCTAACCAATGCATATGATACAAAATGCATGCAATCTAAGATACAAGGATGCCTATACAACATGCTACATATGCCATGCCAAATGCAAGAAAAGCACAAAGAAAAGCTATACATATGCTACAAACCGGCTCCTCGAGGGGAGGCAAAACGGGCTCGACACCACCGGCAAAAGAAAGCTCTCACACACCCAACTCAGGAAATCAAACACACACCAAGTTCCCCCCGCAGACGAGTGAAAGTTGCTTGATCTAGGGGTTTGGTGAAAATATCGGCTTGTTGGTGATGTGTGGGTACATGGATCAACGCTATCTTTCCTTTCTCGACATTGTCTCTCGGAAAATGGTACCTCACTTCTATGTGTTTGGTTTTGGAATGGAGCACCGGGTTCTTTGCAACGCTTATGGCACTAGTGCTATCACATTGAAGTGGGACATGGGTATACTCCTCACCAAAGTCACTCATGGTGTTGGTGATCCAAAGGAGCCGAGAGCAACAACTAGCGGCGGCGACATACTCGGCCTCGGTCGTGGATTGAGCAACACTCGACCGCTTACGAGAAGACCAAGACACCAACGAAGAACCCAAAAACGGCAAGTCCCGAAGTGGACTTCCTATCCAACCGACATCCGGCAAAATCCGCGTCTGAAAAGCCATGAAGCGCCAAAGAAGAAGACGCGGAGTACCAAAGACCGAAGTCGGGAGTGTGACGCAAGTACCCGAAAATTCTCTTCACCGCTTGCCGATGCGAAGTCCTCGGAGACGCTTGAAAACGAGCGCACGGACACACCGAGAACCGTATGTCCGGCCTCGTCGCCGTCAAGTAGAGGAGTGACCCGATCATGCTCCGGTACTCCTTCCGGTCCACATGTTCACCTTCCCCGTCCGCATCAAGAGCCGTAGTCGTACTCATCGGCGTCGTCATAGCCTTGGAGTCCTCCATCTTGAACTTCCTCACAATGTCCTTGGTGTACTTAGCCCGATGCACAAATGTTCCTTCCTTTGATTGCTTGATTTGTAGCCCGAGGAAGAACTGCAACTCACCCATCATGCTCATCTCGAACTCCCCGCTCATATCATCCGCAAACCTCGCAACAAGAGAGTTAGACGAGCCACCAAAGACAATGTCATCCACGTACACCCGCACAATCGGGATATCTCTCGCCCCCTCTCTCTCGCAAAAACAAGGTCCGATCGACCTTCCCCATCTCAAAACCTCTCTCAAAAAGAACCCCCTCAACCTCGCCATACCAAGCTCTAGGCGCCCGCTTCAACCCATACGGCCGCCTTCCTCAACTTGTACACCCGGTGGGGGTACTTCTCACTCTCAAACCCCGAGGTCGCCTCACATACACTTCTTCCTCCAAAGCACACCATTCGAAAAAGCACTCTTCACATCCATTTGGTGCAACTTGAACCCTTTAGCCACGAAAAAGGCTAGAAGGATCCTAATTGCCTCCAAACGGGCTACGGGAGCAAAAGTCTCCTCGTAGTCGATCCCCTCCTTCGATCGAACCCCCGAGCAACAAGTCTCGACTTGTTCCTCACAACCTCACCCTTCTCTCCCTCTTTGTTTTTCCACACCCACTTTGTACCAATCGGCTTACACCCTGGGGGAGGGTCAACCAACTCCCACACCCGATTCCTCTCAAAGTTCTCCAACTCCTCATGCATCGAGTTAACCCAATTGTGATCAGATAGTGCGTGTCCAATGTCTTTGGGCTCGAAAGAAGCAACAAACGCAGCATGAGCAAAATGGGAATTGTTTCGAACCCTCGACCGTGTAGTGCGTTCATTCATGTCGCCGATGATCCTCGAAGCCGGGTGATCCACCCGAACTCGCCGGGGAGGTTCTCGCCTCGAAGCTACCTCCCCCTCAACATCAGCTTCTCCTCGTTCTTGGTTTGTCGTTGTAGGTGTAGCAGAGGGTCCATCCATCATCGTAGTCGAAGTAGTGGGTACATGTTCAGCCGGGGGCACCGCACCGCCATCTTCATCATCACCATGTTCATGCTCCTCCTCCTGAAAAATCTCCTCGCCAAGCTCATCATCACCTGCACACTCAAAGACAAGCTGACTACGTGGCTCTGTCTCGTCGAAGGTTACCTCGCAAGTCTCCACGATTTGGTTAGTTTCAAGATTGAGCACACGATATGCTCTAGAATGAGATGCATAACCAAAGAAAATGCCATCGACAGACCTAGCCTCAAACTTATCCAACTTCCTCGCCTTTCTTCGAATGAAACACTTGCAACCAAAGACATGGAAGTGACTCACCTTGGGTGTGCGACCATGCATCAACTCATAGCATGTCTTCTTCTTGTGCACTCGAGGTATATCCCGTTCGACACATAGCATGCGGTATTCACCGCCTCGGCCCAATACCTCCTCGGAGTCCTATGCTCATGAAGCATCGTCCGAGCCATCTCGCACAAGGTCCCGTTCTTCCTTTCCACAACACCATTCCGGGGAGGCGTATACGGACTCGAAAACCGGTGCTCAAGACCCAAGTCATGACAAAAGGTTTCAAAACGAGAGTTCCCGAATTCCGAGCCATTATCACCGCGGATAGCTCGTATGGCATTTTCGTGCCTCTCGTTCCTCAACCTCAAGACTAGATCTCGAACAAAACCAAACGTCTCCCCCTTCTCCTCAAGAAAGAACACCCAAGCATACCGAGAATAGTCGTCCACCACAACAAGGACATACCACTTCCCACCCGCAGATCGCACACGAGCTGGGCCAACAAGGTCCATATGGAGCAGCTCGCATGGACGCTCAGTCATCACATCGGTGAGAGGCGGGTGAGAAGAGGCCACCATCTTGGCATGCCTACACGGAGCACAAACCAACTCTTTCTCAAGCCTCGGCCCGTGGCAATCCTCGGACCAAATTGAGTTTACTCAAGCGTGACAAAAGGTCAAAGCTCAAGTGACCCAACTTCCTATGCCACTTCCACAACTCACTCGAAGAACCAGCCAAGAAACAACGCTCCACACCCGAAGACTGAGAAAAATCAGCACGAAACACCTGACCCTCGGGAACGACCATACAAACAAGGTCCCCACGAGAGTCCACAATCCGAGAACCACCGAGGCCGAAACAACACCTCAAAACCCTCATCCAACAACCGGGACACGGAAAGCAAATTGTACCCCGGCGATTGAACAAGAGCAACACGCCTCGCAGTGATCTTGTCACTCACTTTTATCTCACCTTCGAAAGCACACGCCCACGCCCATTGTCCCCAAAAGTGATGTACCTCTTCGTCACCACCGGACGAGACTTGAGAACCACCCCCTGTCTCCGGTCATATGCCTCGAACAACCGGAGTCAATCAACCAAATGTTCTTCAAGTCTCCCACCCGAAATTCAAAAATAGGCACGTGAGCGAACAAACGACTCAAAGATCGGGGTTAGTACCAAAAGAGGAAAACCGAAGGCCGAGCCATTTGCTCGAAAGTGGGGTTAGCACCAACCAAAGCATCTCTCCTACCAAAGCTACCTCCACGAACACCACCACGGTAACCACCCCGAGGGAACCACCCCTCTCTCGCCCGGAGGAGGACCAAAACAACGCAAGAAGGCCCGTGGAACGTCCTTCCTTTCCAACTCAACGCCACGACTCCTCCAATCCCCGTATTGAGCACGAGGAGGAGAACGCCTAGCAACCGACCACCCGCACCCTTTCCGGCCCAACCACCGAACCACGACCACCGTAAACAACCCTCGCACCCGTACGAGCTCGAAACCCGAACATCCGTCCGTCCCGTGCCCGCACCGGTCCGACCGGTGCCCCACACCCGTCCGACCGGTGTGACCCGGACAGCAGCACCACCGCAGCCTTCTTCTCTCCCCCAAGCCCGAACTCGTCCTCACAATCGCCTTGCCCCCGGGCATCTACATACGAGGCTCAAGTACCCCATCGGAAGGGTGGTACTTGTCCTTGTTAGCCCACTCCTTCTTCATTCTCTCCTCTCGCTTCTTCTTGAAGCAAAACTCCTCCTTATGGCCATCTCTCCCACAATAGCCACAATGGAACCTCACAAGCTTAGGCTTTGGCTTGGGATGTGGTCGCTCACTTGGTTTCTCTCCACTCAAACCCTCCACCGGTTTCTCACCACTAGCCTTCTCACTCTCCTTCCCAAAGAACACTTTCCCCGAAGTGCTCACAAACTTGATAGGCTTTTGTAGGTCATTTGTGGGTGTAGGAAACACGGGTGGAGGCCGGGGTTGTGTCTAGTCGGTTCCTTAGATGGTTAGGTTTTGGTGGGAAATCATTCTTGTGGTGGGTTTTTGGTGGCTCCGGGATATTCTCACCACTTCCCTCACCAACCTTGTTTGCCCCAAGCCCCTCACCATCTTGCCTCTTAAAGGCCTCGATCATCATCCTCAATCGGGGCTCATGACCGGACAACCAACCCATCAACTTCCTCAACTCATCATTCTCATCCCGCAAACGATCAACATAATGTGCAAGCTCCAAATTTTTCAATGCATGCATTTCACGGTAGAGCAAGATGTAGGCATGGGTTCCTTCAATTTAGCCTCGAGCGAACTAGTGTAAGCATGCATCTCATCAATCTTAGCATGCAAAACGGGGCAAGAAGTGCAAGCACCTAGCAAAGCAGGTCTAGACTTCAGCTCGGCCACTTCAACCCTAAGCACATCTAGTTCCTCACACTTGGAGGCATGCTTCTCCTTGAACAAAGCAAGATCGGCAAGAAATATGGAGCAATCAAGCACAATCATTCTCATCGAAACAACGGGGCTAGCCTTAAGCGAATCAATCTCAAGCTTGCTATCAAGCACTCGTGTCTCTAGCTCGGCCACTCTAGTCCTAGCATCCTCGAGTGAAGCCCTAAGCTCTTTCCTCATTTTCTTGGCCTCTCTAAGCATGTCATCACGGTTATCAAGCAAAGTGCCAAGTCTCTCATTCTCCCGGCGCAAGAAGGGAAGTTCATCACGCACCTCGTCGTCGGACTCGCAGTCCGAGTCGCTCCGTGTGCTCTTCTTGCCGCCGGAGCTCGGCGCCATGGTGCGAAGCCATCTCTCGCGAAGCGGCTCGGCCCGCTCGGGTTCTTGGACGACTTCTTGCTCTTGCGGCGATCTCCCTCGTCTTCGGCGCCGCTCGAGCTCGAGGTGGAGTACGCGGAACGGAGTCGACGTCGCTCGCTCCAACCATCGCTCGGGCCTTGCCTCGGCCCTCCTTCTTCCTCGACCGCCGCTCGTCCTTGTACTTGTTCTTGTGCTTGCTCTTGTGGTCGCGCCTCGAACGGTACTTGCCATCGTTCATCCTCGGCTTGTGCTTGTAGCTGTCCTTGTTCTCGGCCTTCTCCGGGCAGTCGGTGACGAAGTGTCCCGGCTTGCCGCACTGGAAGCAAGTCCTCGTGTTCCTCCTCATGTTCACGCGGTTCTCGTGCAGCCTCTCGAACCGCCTCGTCAGGAGCGCCAGCTCGTCCTCTCCAAGGTCATCAAACTCCTCATCTGGCATAGACATCAAAGAGGAAAACGAGAACATCTTGGTGGATGGGTTAGAGTTAGTCTTTCCTTTGGAACCACCAACGAGGGCAAGACTATGGGAATCAGTCGGTCCCTCGAGCTTGGCGATCATGCCCCTATCCACCTCGGCCGACTTGAGCTTCGAGAACGGCTCGTTCACCGTCGAGTGTCATACCTCTCCGACTCGACTATGGCCTCGAACTTTCCGCCCCATATCGTACGATCCAAAGAGTGTAAGAGCTTGACCGCTCTATCATGATCATCGTACGGGAGCACGTCCACATTGGCCCTCATCTTGTTCACCACCACCGTGAACCTCCGAAACAAGGCATCGATGGACTCACCGGGGAGATGAGTGAAGTTCTCGTACTCTCTCCGTAGGTCGCATACAACCGTGCTCGAACACAGGCGTTCCCAACATGAGCCTCCTTCAACACCGCCCAAATCCTACAAGCCAAGTGCTCGGTGTGCACCCGATCGAACTCGGTCGACACAAAGCACGAAACAAGTAGTCGACCGCCTTATTGTTGGCGTCGAATCCGTCCCTCGACCCCCGGAGCAAGGAAATCCATTGGCCGGACATAGCCCTGTGTCCACCGTGACATCCCAAAGCAGCCGACCCTTTCCGCGGAGGAACGCACCCATCCGCTTGCTCCACATCCGGTAGTTCTTGCCATCGAAGTGTGGAGGACCCGAACCCCGTTCTCGGTACGCCATCCTTGGATCTTAGCCCGGTTAGAGTCAATAAAGACCCGAACCGGCTCGATACCACTTGAAGGACCGATACGGCGAACCGGAGAGGGGGGGGGGGTGAATGGGAGCCGATAAAAATTCTTCTCGATGGAGATAAGAACTCCAACAAGACGAACACGGCTACCAACACACGTCTCCGACTCACTACCCAAGTTGGCCAAGCCCACGTAGCCACTGGAGTGCCACCGGACCTAGGAACCAACACACACACAGGCCTTCCGACTCGAGAACGCAGTGGAACAACAAACCCCGAGTCTACAAACCCACACCCGCCGGACCGGTGAGCACCACCGGTCGGACCGGTCCCTGGCCCGGTGAACACCGAGCAACTTCCACTAAGTGGCTCTACACCGGTCGGACCGGTGAGACGCACCGGAAAGACCGATGGCAACCGAGAAAGCCCCCAAGGCACCGAACGAGCCAACCGACCACCAAACGGACCCAAACTCGAAACAGCAGCAC
Source organism: Cenchrus americanus (assembly GCA_947561735.1). Classification (NCBI taxonomy): domain Eukaryota; kingdom Viridiplantae; phylum Streptophyta; class Magnoliopsida; order Poales; family Poaceae; genus Cenchrus; species Cenchrus americanus. The sequence continues at coordinate 110,239,539 of OX387243.1, forward strand.
CACGGGACAACAAAGAACACACCAAGACGCTCACCCGAGCGAAAACCCACAAGGGCTTGCACCGGTCAGACCGGTCAAGAGCACCGGTCAGACCGGTGTAGCCTGGGCAGCTCGGGATGAACAGCACCCGCGGGTCAACTCCACCAAATCCAAATCTTGATCTCTCGAATCGCTCCACGGACTTGAACAAGACTTTGGGGATATCAGAAACACCTCATGAGGAGTCCATAGCCAAGTTTAATCCCACCAAATCTCGTCCAAAAAGGAGGAATCGAAGAAATCTGCCGAAAGCACTTCCAACCCAAGAACTCAAGAAACCCCGAAATCGAGCACTTTTCCTCGCGGATTTGGGAGGGGAATCACAACCCAAAGAACCACGAAAGGTTCCCACAAATTTCCCCCATCAAATCTCCAAGAGAAAAGCCCCGAAAACACCCCAAAGAAATCACGAAGAAAG